>CM075432.1:0-1486000 GCA_037832385.1 Rhizophora apiculata | reverse complement strand
CTCTTATTCTTAATAGCCATGTTTTTAAGTTTTTTTATCCATATAATCTAAAGTATTATATAATTAATCAATCAAATACTCATCATCATTACAGGTATAATAATTAGAATTCACATCATCCTCTATAATCATAAATACTAAATCAACTTTAACATTATCATAGTCATCTTCTAAGTAACTTGGATCATCCCAAGTACTTTTGATGGCTTTCTTTGTAAGCTTTTTGTCCTTCTTCTTGTTTGTAGGACAATTATGAGTAATGTGACTAGATTTGTAATAATTGTAACAAATGGTTTTATCCTTATTGAGGTTGCTCTTAAAGGATCTTTTACCACCTTGTTTCTTCTTTTTATAGAGTTATGTGACCCTTTTGGTCACTATGACAAACTTCTCTTTATCTTTTTGAGTGTATTGATCACTCTTATCATCATAATCACTTTCTTCGGTGAAAAGGCTTTAAAAACAACTCTTTTTTTTTTTTTTCATTTTAGCAACCTTCCTAACGAAGGTTATCTCATAAGTCAATAAGAACCCAATCAACTTATTAAAGTCTAAGGTGTTTTGATCCTTAGATTTAGTAATCCTGATTCCCTTAGGGTTTTAAGACTTCAGAAGTGATCTCAATATCTTTTTCACAAGATCACTTGCCTTTATGTCATTCTTATGGTTCTTAGGTAGATTAATGATGTTGATAAACCTCATGTACATCTTATAAATTGTCTTATTGCCATTTATCTCAAAGAGCTCTTATTCATACATTAGCAAGCTAATCTTTGTGTCCTTCACTTTTATTGTGCCCTCATAAATAACTCTAAGTTTATCTTATATCTTTTTTGTCATCTTAGATGAAGATACCTTATTATATTTAGTAATACTTAAATCATAATGAAGCATGTAAGTAGTTTTGAAGTTAAGGGTTTTGAAATTTTTAGCCCAAGTGATGAACTCACCCTTTTTCTTATTGTTATTCACTTATAAGGATTTTTTTGGAGCTACTTTTGACTATTTTCCAAATTTTAGAGTTATAAGATTAGATATACATGATCATCTTGTCTCTTTAGCAGTTATAGTTGATATTGTCAAAGATTAGGTATTTGAGGATGTTTCCACCTTTAATATAACACATGGGTACAAGAGATGTCATGAATTGGCTCTAAGAGGTTAGGCTTATGAAATAAAAATCAAATCCTACTACCACTTATTGGTTCCTAAGGTGACTTAAAAGGATAATTGAATTGAGTTTAATCAATTCGGCCCTTCAACCCACACTCAATCACAACTTAAAAGAGAGATGACAAGATAATTAATAACATATAATAAAATAAACAAATAAATAACCAAAAATAAAAATAATTAAAAGAAGAAAGAAAGTGTACATAGTGATTTATAATAATTCAACTCAAACTAAGAGTCTTTGTCTACACTTCAAAGCTCTTCACTTAAGAGTTCAACTTCACTAACTCCTTCTTTTACAAGTGAAACCAACCATTTACACTTATTCACCTCAACCTTAATCATAACATAGCTTCTATGATGTTTTTACAAGAACAAACTAGTTCTTCACAACACTTAGAGTCTTAAACTCCATCATTTTTCACTAGAGCACTTTTGCTTTTACACAATCTCAAATTTTCTCTTAGAGCTCTTACTCTTGATCTTTTCATTTTCTCTTTTCTTTTTCATCTATCACATTGTTCAATACTATATGTTATGGTCATTTACAAAAGATGCTTTTAAACTCACTTATAGACAAATGACAAAAGCTAGTCATTAGACATTAACTCTAAGCCATTGGTTAATTGTAACACTTAGATTATTCAACTAACTTAAAATTTCTGTAACACTTTCAACTTTTGTTCTTCACATTATTTAGTCTCATTGATTAACCATAATTATGGTCTAATCAATTAAATTGAATTCTCAGTAACTTTTGCACTTTTGAAACTTTTAATTGTTTAGCTACCTTTGGTCAACTACAACCAGGGTCAAGTTGATCGATCTAAAATTTCTATAAGTTTTCTCTTCACAACTTGAAACCTTTTTGGTGTCTAATTAACTGCAAACATTGATTTAGTTAACCAATCCAAATTTTTTATTTCTTTTCTACTTCTTGTCTTTTTTCTTTGGGTTGACTAGTTGATCACATAGGTTGACTACTCTGAACTTTTTGCCATCTTTGAATCTTCTCAATTATTTCCATTTTTATTTGAGATCTCTGATACCATTAAATACCTTTTTAAATGTAATGAATTAACAACAGATAAGATTTTTGCACAATCATTAGCTTAATTCATAATTCAAATTTAACGATCTTACTATAAAAAATATGGATCAAATAATATCTTTTTAAATCATACTCTCATATTTTTCTATCAAGAAAGTAAAAATATAATTCAAATAAATTGACATCAATGACATTAATTAAGCATGGGGACATATCAAAATATAAAAAAATAATATATAACACATGATCCCAATAATCTTGGCAAACTTAATAATATATGAAATTCCTTTGAATTTCAAGTCTAGCAAATCACAATCAATAACAAAACTTTAGAATAATTGTGGCTTACATTTATCCACATTACTTATTCCCTTTTATCATAGCTAAAGAGGTTTATGTTGAAGTCACCTATACAGCTCCAAAAGGTATCATCTTGCAGTTTGTAGGTTCTTTGCTCATGCCACACATTTCGATGTTGGTCCTTAAATGGATTACCATATACTCAAGAAATTACATAGATAAAAGGGCCTTGAGAACAATAGCACATTAGATGAAAAAAAAATTACTCTATGAATTTGGATTCAAACTGAATCCCTCTAATAGATAGTAAGGCCTTTAGTCTTACCCTCTTGTTCCACACACTCAACATTATCATATCCTAACTGGCACTTGCATTGATCAACATACTTTCTTTTTTGCTTTGTCTCCATGAGAAAGATGATATAAGGGCATTGCAATTAGGTGAGCTCTCTTAAAGTTCTAATTGTCAAGTTTTGCTTAACCCCTTAACAATTCCAGGCTAATAGAATCATTAGCACTTTAATGGTTACAGGCTAGCCATCAATGTTGTATTATCATTGGGAGAATCAAATGTACCATTGAGTGAAGTTGAAGTAAGGAATTAAGGCTAAATTACCTTTTCTTATGATTATGTGAGAACAAGAGAAGTGTTGGAGATGCTCTGGCATTATAGGGAAGACTCTTGACACATTCTCCTTTTTTTAGGCTTTAGGTTAGAAAAGTTTTAGATGGACCTAAAAGTTTAGGGAGGTATTGTAGGTTAGACTCCAAATTTGGGTGGGTTAAATAAATAAGTAACAAGGGCTTAGTTAGTTTGAAAGGATATAAGAGTTATGTTTGATGTATATGGGAATGGGCCTTTTTAGGAACATAAGTCAATTAGCTCAATTTAGGGGCCCTTTTATTGTTAACATGGGGCTTTGGAAGGGATTGACTGCAGGTAGATGTAAAGGAGTAAGCTTTGCGACTTTCAATCACACCCTTAATTCAAAAAATCCATAGCCCTAGAATGTCTATAAGAGCACGGAGAGTCCTGCTGGAGTGGAGTGTGTGAGGCGTTGTAACCATCTTTTCCAAGTACAAGCCTCTCATAAACATATTAGTATTTAAAGAATTCAATATTTAACCTTAAGAAGTAGAAATTGTGAACAAGGGACTTCATTAATAGAACAACTGCACCCGTTAAACAGCAAGTAGGTTTATTAGCCTAAATTAGTTATGTTAAAATGGGCAATAATTTAAATATACCTTATCGCATGACAGGACAAATTACTGCTCTGTATAAGAATAAGTGAGTGGGCCACAACATATGTCTTCATTTGGATTTATTGTCCACCTTCCATAGTTCTTACCTGCTTTTCCTCAGTTTTAATGATATATTATATCAAACATTATCTGTCTTACTCATGCCGATACTGCACATAATAGGCTTCATGCTAGACTTTTCAAATGAAAGGCGGATCGTGGTTTATATACCCTAGGTTAAGCTCTTTAGTGACTGTCCTAAATCAGTGAGTGCGCGAGCGTGAGCGTGAGTGGCGCGCGTGCGAGTACGGTAATACATAATTTCTCTATATATGCACTTGACTGTCAAGAAGCTAAACTTGGCCCGCAGTGAAATAGAATTTACCGAAGCTTCTTATATTGAGCGACATATCTCGCTTAGTTGCTATGGCGCATTTGCCTTTGATAATAGGAAAGCCATATTCAAATCCTTAATGCTTGAGGCTTGAACCATAAGTCTCATATAAATGTGCTTACCTAATACATTATCTAACATATAATTGATCTCTGACAATTTATGAAACATATCCTCGATCCTTTTTGTAATCTCCCTTTGCTCCAAAGATAACTTAGTCACTTGAAGCCATAGCAAAAGTGGTGGAGAAATTTTGCTCTTATAGACGAGGATGTTTGGTGGCCCGAGTTTATTCAAGTAATAACTGTGGAGGAGTTTGTCTTTTTAAGATACGCTAGGTGATGCCACTAAGGATATGCCTCCACTTTGTTTCTTTGCCAAAGACCAATAGGAAGAGATTTACTTTTAATAATTAGACCTTAAAATCCCCTAACAAGTTCCATATTTGTTTTAGAATTGATTTGACCACCATAGGACTAAATTATTTATTTGAGAGAATCTTTCCCACTTGTATTAATTTTGCAATTTTTCGAGCTTTAGTTGGTTTGGTTTCCAATTCTAATATAGCATCTTATCATCGTAGCTTAGTTGTTTGCTAAACCAAATCGTTTATTTCTATTTTTGTCTCCATCATTAAAACAACATTAGTGTTGGTTTAACATAAAACAAGACTTGAACTACCCACCCTTTCTAGTGCTAGACACGTGCTTAATCAAGTTTAGGAGTTGAACGAGACCCCACTAAACATGAAAGTGAAAATGAAAATCCTTGGAGTAGGAACCTTAAACATGATGGAAAGAATTAGTCTAGGAAATTCTAGAATTGAAAGGAGATGTTAGGATGCAAGGGCAATCCCCTAGGCTACCTAACCCATTCTACTCTTAAAAAAAGAACATATGTTATCATAAAAGATGAACACTCCTCCATAATGGAGTTATTTTAAACATATATAGGTGTTGTACACTTGTACTTACTTAAATTAATTTTAGTCCCCCAACACTATAGTTTAGATATTTTATAGTGGGTACCTTAAATAACCAAATAATTAATCAATTTCATGGAATGCATATTTTTTTTAGTTATTTTTCCCCAAACTTACTTATAAGATGATGCTATGTGTACAAAAAAAATTATTATTAAATGCAGTAAATGACTAACCATTATGAAAGATCTTCCACTAATATCTGGCATAAGGTCACCTCTTTAAGCAATATAATGAGAGGTGATTTAGTGTTATTTCTCCCTAATATAAATAATAATGATATCTATTAACTGAGTTTTTATACTTTTAACTTAGTAGAGAGATTAGACTTATTATTAATTAACTTTACCAAGGTTTAAATTTAAAACCTTCCTTTTGAAAGAAGGTTTAAAAAGGCATATTATAGTGTATAGTCTTAAGAAGAGTTAGATGTAATATAACTTTACTTTTGTTTCATACATTAAAAAAAAAAAAAATGTTTTCATGACTCAAATATATGACTTTCATGGTACAATACAACAATTTATTGTTATATCAACACTTATCCCTTAAATTGATATAGGCATTAGTTAATTTTGTGTTATGACAAAAAATTATGCCCGTGATATTAAGGAAAATGATTATGTTTTTAATCAATGGATTTTAAGTAAAGGATGATTGTACACATAATGATATAAATAATTTATGGTAAAGCATGATATGAATTAAAGAAGCTAAAATTGAATCATTAGCTAGAAAACAATCACCAATCATTTATATGTATATTTATACTCCAAATAGACTTACAAGAAATGTTTAAAAATGAAGGTGTGACTTTAAATTTTCAAGCAATTAAATAGCAATACATTTTAATTTGATCTTCTTGCATTAGTTTTTCAATTTACTTGTTGTAGTTCTTGAACTATACAATGATGGTACCAAAGAAAAATGACTAGTTCAACCAATCACCTACTTTAATATATTTAAGCTCTTGCTTTGGATAATAGATGCTACATGAAAGGCAATGTCTAGAATGATGTGAGATTATAATGACATGTGCCCACATAAATATCTTAAGTAATCAAAATAATTAAGTATGAAGAATGTTGCAACCCTAGTGTTTCATATTGTGTTTTGATGATAATAGAATGTTGAGTGTTGCTAATGTATTTGTTTAAGTGTAATTAGTAGAAAGGTTAAATCATACAAACACACAAGTATGAAAGAATGTTACATAAGTGTAAGATGAGAAGTAAGCCTACTATCAGTCAACTTCTAAAAGCCTTTATAATCAATTTGAGATGAATTAAATGATGAGTTATTCATGTTTGGAAAGCTAAACCTCTCTAGTTTTTAATGTCAATAGCAATACCTTAATTGGAAATGTGGGGAGAAAGATATGACCTATATATTAGGACATATTGCATCAATCAACTTTAGAAAGATAAATGAAAAAATCAAGGTAAATTAGATGATGTGCTATGCATAGTTGGAAATATATTTCTATCTAATTTCCAACATAAAAATAATACATGATTTGGAATTTTATAGAAAGTGTTATAACTAATTTACTAAACGGAGTATAAGTTGTGAAGTTGAAAAAAAAAAAAAAAAAAGGAAAGAGTTTAAATGAGATTGTTAAAATAAAGGAAAGAAGTTTGAATTTGAATATAATCAAATAAAAGAATATGAAAAGATTGTGGAAGAAAAATAAAATTTTAATGTGATTGTGCAAAGAAGGGAAATAAATTAAGTACAAAAGAAAAGACTTAAAGATGTTGGAAAGTTTCAAAAAATCTTGACCAGTTGATTGGACCATTCACTAAAGTTGACCAGATGAGCAAAAAAGTGTTTAACTGACAAAAGTTGACTTTGGGCAAAAAGTTTAGATCAATCAATCAAACTGATTAATTAGCCAATGTGACAAAAATGTAGAATGTTGACAAGTTGTTGAAAATTTGGATAAGCTAATCATACTAGTTGATCGATTGAAGTAGTAAAAATGCAAAAAATTGAAATGATCTAGAAAGTTCAAATCATTCAACTAAAACTATCCAACTGTCAATTAATGCCTTATAGATATACTTTTTAAATTTAATTCAGATTATTATTTACTTTTTATATGATAAAATATCATTAATTATAATGACTATAAGGATTTAAATGTTTTATATATTGAATGTTTTCAAATAAGTTATATGTTTTGAATGTTTTGAAAAAAAAAAAATTATTTTGATTAATTCAAATAAAGATAGAATGCATTATATTTTAAAGAGAAATATTTTAATTTAATAAAAAAATTTTGTAAAATTTATGATCAAGGCCAAGTAGTTGTAAAATTAATTTTGGCACCAAATCAACTAATACATTGATTAATGAACTTAACATAAAGTTATAAAAAGTTTGATATTTAATTAAGAAAAAATAGTGTGATAATGGATTGAGAACTCTCATAATAATAACTTCGATGAGAGAACATAGACTTAAAGAATAGATTAAATTTTATAAATCCTTATATTTGATTTCTCTCTAACTTTTTTTATTATGTGTTGTGCATATGTTATTTATGATTATTTGTTTATTATTTTTCTTTTAATTTGAAATTGAGTGAAAAGTTGAGTCATCAAATTGATTTAATTCAATTTATTTTCTCTGGAGTTGCCTTAAGAACTAACAAATGGCGAGCATGCTATGGTTGCATCCTAATTTTAGTAAGTTACGGCTGCGTGCTCCCACCATTTTGCAGGCTCAAGCTTGACTTACTATTCTGAGTACCGTCGTTTGGGAATAGAACTATCAGATAAAAGCGTCGGTTCCCTGCACAAGGCATCAAAATAAGGTCGGCCACATGGAAGTTCCAACGACGATTACGCAAACATAAATGATTTGCATACCAGTTCTACTCCTTGCACACTTTAGTCTTAAAATACACAAAAACCCAGTTCTATTCCAAAAACAGCTCGACAGAAAAATGTCTAGCCAAATTTACTCCATGTCGACTTCTGGCCGACCTTCCTCCTGGTGAAAGAGCTGCCCTAGGTGGTGGTTGTGTGTCATAGGGCGACGAGCTAGCTAGCTAGGTAGTGAAATGAACAATACGTTGAGCATGCCTATAAATCAACAAAATACAGGCGGGTGCAAGATTGGATTAGGTATTGGAGCAACATTTTCTTTGTACTTTTATGGAGGTAAGAAGCCACAACTCCAATAAAGACACTATGATGGGCGTTCCACAGAAGAGAACTAGTATACTAGTCTGAACGAGCTACCTTCAAAATGGAAAACCCTTTTCAAGCCTTGGCCAATAAGGAATCATATGGTTTACTGCCTCTGTATACCATTGGTTAGCCAAATGATATCTTGAATACAAGCTATCCTAGACATGCAGTGACTTCTCCAGCATAAGGCAAGAAGATGTCAAAAACCAAAACAAGATGAACCTGACTGGATCACTATAAACTAGTACAAGGTTGTTTACGTCATTTGGAAAACAAATAAAAGATCATGTCTGCTCAATACCATTTCAAGTATAAAATAAACAGAAGGAATGCCAAAAACTGGAAAGACAAACACTAAATCTTGTTACAGTTTCCATCCTTAATCATATGGTATTTGAATGTATGCTGCATCACAAGCAAAAGGGACATCAGCATACATGCCAGCAAGAGCACACCTTATGCACTCCAAGACTGTAAAAAGATACGCAAATGCCACTGCCGTCCAAAAGTGCATACCCACTTTACCCCAATATATCGCAAGTGGCATCCAACGGCTCACAGTCCCAATTACCTGGAGAGCAATCTCTAACAGCATGCCCATAACAACATGAAATCTGAAAAAGTGCGGCCATTCTTTCCTCCTCACAATCCCAAGATATGCAACAAAGAAATATGCCATCAAGAACCATCTTGGTAAGCTCCCAATGGCTCCAAGGAATGGATAGGTTAAAAATTCAAAATTTTCAAGGAAGGGATGCAAATGATATGCTGTCTCAGCATACATCCACGTCTCATGAAGAGGCATCAAATAAGGAAGACATGCTAAACTCCTCCACCACCATCTTGGCTTCCTAGTCATTGGTGGGTAGCGGAAACTGGATGGAACATCTTTTGATGCTCGAGGACTCACAAAAGATCGGCGCTTTCTTGGAGATGAGGCAAAGGTGTGTGAAAGTCCACTATGATTCCCACTTAATAGAATGGCTGACCCAGCAGAAATGTGCAAGGGTGGCAAGCCTAGCAACAAAAAACCATGAATGAGAACTAGGTGATAATCACTAGTTGTGGTACAGAATTTGAACACAACTAGAGTTATCTCAAAAGCTTTTAAAATAAGGTTGGTATTGACATATCCTCTTTGACAACATTTATCAGTTATCACAAATTATCATGTATTGTTACTTTCACAAAGAGCATTTCCAACGAGCATTTCCAGCCTTCCCTAGTTTTCTTTTCTTCTTTCTCAAAGAAAAAGAATAGGACTAAGGGCAGAATGGAAGAAAAGTACTCATACCTCTAGATGTCTGGGATTTAGAGTCTACGTTTGGTCCCAGTAGACTCTTTGCTGTTAACAAAGATGTCTTGGCTGGAAAACAAGGAATGCAAACAGAAAGAAGGCCACTAGACATGAATTTACATGATCCTACATTTGCAAAATCACATCCAACAGTCATGGTGCATCTATTCGGTTTCATCAGCAGGTTCCTGGAAGCATAGAAGAAAAATTAGAGGCGGAGAAAAAATCATCATCCCCATTATAAAAATGACATAATAAATGAAAAAAAAAAAAACCTCTGCTTTTTCCTGTCTCAAAGAGCATGTGCATTTTGGAAAAATGAAGTGGACATCATTTATGTAAGAACCAGAAAAAGAAAGTCCCTCCCTCCATTCCTATGTCGAATAGTTGCATAAACATTATTGAGTAAGAATATGTTTAAAGACTCACATCCTTTAGTAATAATAGTGGCGAGAAAAAGGATGTCTGTGCCATATCTGAGAACATGATTTAAGCTGATCAATTCATAATCAGCAATAGGAGCAACACATTAAAAAAAGCTCAGTATTACATATGTTGGCAATGCTCTCCATTAACCACAAAACAGATAACTGGGGATTAGAAAAGGAAAAATGACTAAAACAGAACCAATCACATCCAAATCACATCCAAAAGGCGAGCAAATTTGACTACAAGAACTCATCAATCAACGAATGCTATGCGAGGAATTATGAATTTAAGTAAGCACAGAATCCATTTTCAATGAAATGTTTAAATTAGAACTATAATGTCCAGTCTATAACTCTTGGCAACAACACAATCAATTACATTAACATTTTCATTTTTCAGAGGCATTACACATCATGCAAGGCTTTCCACCCTTAACAACTAGACAAGCATGGCATGCAATTAGCAGGCCAAAATGTTGTGCGGCCCAAAATCTTGCAAAAAAGAACAAGAAATTACTCAAAAACAGTACACGATATTAGAGCAGGCATCGAGATTGCCATCACAGCATAAAAAACCAGCAAGACTGAGCAGATCTCACGCATACTGTCTGAGGCCAACAACCTATTAGCCAACAACCCATCAATCACAATGAATGACAAACACCCAGTTTTGAAAAACAAGAGCGTAGTACACATACATGGTTAAAAACTTAAAATTCAAACGCGAAACCATACCTAAAATCAGCGATAAATAAGGCAAAGAAAAATGAAAAAAAAATAAATCTAACCTCCAAAAAAATCCCGTAAGTATTGCTAGAGAGAAAACTGCGATTATAGAAAAGAGATTAAACAAGTAAAGATGGAGGTTTACCTCAAATGGAGACCCAGAGGCCTGAAAATCCAAAAGGACACGCTCTGTTCATTCAAGAAGAGGCAGCAGCTCTCTTACACCGCTCCGCCACAAGACATGGTCGTGTCTGCTTTGGCTCTTGTACGGGACGGAATTATAGAAGGGGATAGGCCATTGCCCCCACATCAGTGCTTGATTCCCAAGACGAAGTCGTTTTAAAACCACAGTATCTTATTGTTAATTACACAACTAGACATTGAATACGCGTAAATTATTTGAAATTTAATCATATTTTTATTACAGAAGAAAAATAAAATTGATAAATGCAAAATGTAATTTTTCACTTATTAAAAAAAGCAAATTCTTTTTAAATATAATTGGTGACCTCTGAAATCGTTGCCGAAATCAATAAAATGTGTTGTAAATAAAAATTCATACCCACATCCTTTTTTTTTCATTGAAAAATACCCTCCATATTATAGTCATATGTCAAATTGACCCTCTAGCTTGATTTGTTGTTATCTCTCCCCATTCGACAGGCATGATGTCACCTTATTAGCACAATTGACCGCCTCAAATGATGTGTTGACGGGCAACATTTTGATATTTTTAAAAATAAAGAATTTTTGTAAATATTTTAAAAAATTCATTTTTTACAAGGTAAAAATTTAATAAAAAATAATTAACTTAACTTTTTTATCTCTCTTAAAAATTTTTCATTCATTTTTTTCTCAATTTTCTTATTCTCATACTAAATTGATTACAGAATATTATAAAAATAATAATAAATTTTTCTTATAAATTAAAGTTAAGAGATTACAATACATATATTTTATTATAAAAATAGTTACTTATTTAAAAAGTATTAAATATATAAAAAAAATAAAATTTTTAATTGATAATTTCAATTGATATAATATATATAATTTCTTATATTTATTTTAAAAATCACTATATTTTAAATTATTTCTTTTTCAATACTTTTTCTTAATCACTATATTTTTAAAAATAAAGAATTTTTGTAAGAATTTTAAAAAATTCTTTTTAAAAAAGAAAAAACTTAATAAAAAATAATTAATTTAGCCTTTTATATCTCTCTTAAAGATTTTTCAATCACTTCTCTCTTTATCAATTTTCTCATTTTCATACTAAATTGATGTTTAAAACAATGAAAATTTTCATCTTACTTTTTTTTATTGCATAGACTCATTTTTTCTTCTTTATCCTCATAAATTAAAGTTGCATGTCTAATCTTGATCTTCTCTTTGTTATTATAGTCTCTTTCTTTCTCTCTCTCTAATATATATATATATATACCTTATTTTATCCTCTTCTTACTAGAAATCTCATTATACTCTTTTAAATTGTCTAGGTCATTCATAAGACAAAGTAAGGGCATGAATGGTGAGTCACTTTAATGTAGATGTGAAGAATTAGCTCGCTTGTGTACTTCTTGAATAAATTAAAATCCTGATTGAAGGTTCTAGTTGTGCCCTAATTACTAAGTTTTTCTTTACTATTGATTGGTCATTATATATGTTAATTTCATACAACTTAGTGTGTATGGATTAGTAATATGATCTTAATGGGTTATCTTGGTTGGGATGGAGAGACAACAAGAAAGTTAGTTAGAAAGTGTTAGAGGCTAAGGTGTATACTTGATGAAGAAAGGAAGATTTATGTAGAAATAAAGAGTGGCATGAAAAAGAATTAAGAGGAAAAAAAAGATGGAGAATCTTATTTAACAAAAAATATTAAGATAATTTAGAGCTACAATTCATTCACATCTCTCGCATTCTCCACTTTCATAAATATATATTACCTAACTAAGAAACATATGATGGCTACTCCAATTCAAACGATTACAAAATTCAAATGGAAATGTAACAATAAAACAAATATAACAAAATTTTGGATTCCCAAGTTAGGTGCTTTAACTCCTTAACTATAACTAACTCTTATAACTAAGTTATTTACTTGAGTTTTATCATATTAGATTGGGTTTGTAAGACCTTGACAATACCCCTTCTTAACTAAAACCTTGTCCCAAAGGTTAGTATGGATTAAATTCTAAAAATTGAGCTTGAATGAACATTAAGTTCTCCTAGGTAACCTCTTTTAGTGTCATGTTTGCCCATTACACTAGCACTTAAGTCATTATTGCATTTCTTCTCTTAATTAGATAGTGATCCATAATGAATATTGGTTCCACCTTGAATTGACCTTTGTCATTAACTAGTGGCAATTAGGAAGAAACATTGTCTTTGAATATAATATATTTCTTTAATAGTGACAAATGAAATATTAGGCGAATTGTATATCTTAGAGGAACTTATAGCTTATAAACCAATTTTCCCACTTTCCCAATAACTTAATATAATCTAAAGAACTTAGATGTTAATTTCAAATTGGAATGAACCACCACTATAATTTGCTTATATAGCTGCAGTTTAAGAAACATGTAATCTCTAACCTTAAATTACCTTTCGTTACACATTTGGTTAGCAAAGAACTTCATTGACAACTAAGACCTTTGCATTTACTCCCTTAATAGAGTAGACAACACTTAATACTCTTATAAAAACTTTGGCAACATTGCTACTTTTATGTTGAAAATTGGCAAGGTGGCCAATTAAGGTAAAAGAACCTTATATAGAGTCTCATACAAAGTCATGTTAATAACCTTTGTATTTGTTTTCTTAATCGAGTAGATAACACCTGATACTCCTATAAAAACTTTGCCAGCATTACCACTTTCATGTTAGAAATTGGCAAGGTAGCTAACTAAGGTAAAGGAATCTCATATAGAGTCTCATACAAAGTCATGTTGATAATAGTATGATGGGTAGTATTATACTACCATTTAGTAGCCACTTAAACCATTTTTGAAGTTTTATAAAGTACATGCATTAAAAGTAGCTTTCTAAGTATTAATTAAGCCACTTTGTCTAGTTGTTGCTTTAAAGGTGATATGTTTAACTCTTTAATAGTAAGGTATCTTCCAACTTAAACAACTCCTCCTAAAATTACAAATAAAAATCTATTCCCTATCCAAAGTAATGGTTTGCAATAATCCATGTAACTTGAAGACTTATTTTAGATAAACTCTTGCCAAAATTAGTGTTGTATATGGGTGATTGAGGCTAATCGAATGTGCAAATATAGAATCTACCAATGATAACCTAAATTGTATCATATGCTTTTAATTTTTGCAATCCTTCAACAAAAATCCATTGAAATATGGGACAAAAATTATTTTGAAAATAGTAATGATTATGATAACCTAAGTTATTGAATATTCTATTTTTTGTAATGCAAATAAACATCACAAGACCATACCCATTAATGCATTGCCTTCTTTATGTGAGGCCAAAAGAAAAATTATTTAAGCAAGACAAATGTAGCATGCATTCCAAAGTGATGCACTAACTTTTTTTTATATAAGATTAAAAGAAAAATTATTTAAGTCTAATGAAAGTAGCACACATTCTAAAATGTATCCTAACAACAAAATTATTCATAACTTTGATCAATTGTTCTTGCAAGTTTTCCTTACTAGCAATGAAAATTCGCCTCTTTCTCCTCAGTATTCCTTACTCAAAACTATACTCGGTATTTTTATCTCTTAAGCTTGAGGTTGCTTTAAGTAACTTTAGGACCTTCTTGTTGTCCTCAATTGTTATTTGCAATATTTAATACTATAAAGATCCAAGGTATTAGCTCTCATATTGTCTAAACAAGACATTTATAATCTTATTTCTTTTGCTCCCTTTTAATAATGAATCACATAATCCAAATCCATTATTTTAGTAATACCTTTCCATTGTACATTGTTGAGTAGCCTCTACTATAACAAGTGTTTAATGCTTTCATAGTTTGTTTTAATCATAAAATGACGTCCCTTTTAGACAATGTCATTAGGATAACAAGATATTTCTTCTTATAAATTGACAATCCTTATTCCTCAAGTTAAAGGGCTTAGTAAGGAATGTCAAAGGCTACCTTTTTTGCATTAAATTGCCCTTATTCTTATATCTCAAATATACTTCTTGTGCTTCTTAACTCCATTAGAAATTATCCTTTTACAAGAGGTATATAAGGGGTTTACTTAAAATTTCATACTCTTTGACAAATTTTTGATAGTATCCTATTAGTCTTAAAAATCCACACAAAGTTTTAACTAAATCAAGAATAACCATTCTTACATAGTTTCAACCTTAGATAGATCAGTGGAAACCTCTTTTACTAAGATGACATAACCTAAGTATTCAATTCAATTTTTCCCAAACAACAACTAGGACATTTTGGCATACAATTAATTATATTAAAGAGGTAATAACGCATGGTTCAAGTGCTCAAATTGTTCTCATAAACTAGTATTGTAAACAAAAATGTTGTCAAAAAACACCATAACATATTTTTGCAACATTAGGGAAAAAATATGATTCATGAGAAATTGAAAGGTTAATAGGACATTAGTGAGGCCAAATGATATCATCTTGAATTCATAGTATTCGTGATGCATTCTAAATATTGTCTTAAAGACATTCTTCTCTTTAACACAAATTCAATGGTGTTCAACCCAAAAATCTAACTTTGTGAAATACGTAGTCCCATGTGTTTATCTAATAGGTCATCAATGATTGAAATCAAAAATTTTTCCTTTATGGTAATTACATTCAAATGGCACTAATTCACACAAAATCACCATTTTCATCCTTCTTCTTGACTAATAGATATAAAGAGGCAAATGAGCTCATACTATTAAGAATCAATTTTGCCTTCATTATCTTTTGAATCTACCTCTTAATCTTTGTCTTAAAGTAATATAAATACTTGTATGAACAAATATTCACCAATAGAGCTCTTAATATAAAGGAAATTTAGTGATCGTGCTCCTGATTAGGAGGAAGGGAGCATGGTTAATTAAACATCTATCAAAAACTTTAAATTACGGTAATCAATACCTTTAAAATGTTGGTCTTCGATGGGATAGACACCAACACGCATAGATGGGCTTATAAGTCTAAGCCCATTTTCTTTAAACTTGGTAACTTCCATTTTATTAAAGTACTTAGACTTACCTTATGAGTCATTCCTATCAATACAATCTTAAGTCTATTTCTCATAAAGAAAAGTTTCATGGCTTTTAAGTTTAATATTAGTGGACTATAGTTATGAATAAATGTCCTTGTATCCTCTAAATCAATGTTGGACATTTCTTTAAACACACTAGTCTCTCGTTATCCATCATTATGACAACCATAGGAGTTATAGTCATAATTTAACATTGTAACTCCGAGCTTACTTTAGAATTAAGGAAGCTATATATGCTTTTAGCATTGATAAGTGAGATTTCTTTTAACATTAATTCCAAAACTTGAGTGTGCTTAGAACTAAACTTCCAATAATAGCAATAAGTGAGATTTGTTCCCCTATTTAATTATAGTTTTAGTTGCTCCTGCCGAGTTTGGAAAAGATTTAATACTTCCTTCACCTTTATGCACTTTTATTAGCTACAATTGTTTCTTCTAATATTAATGCTTCTAGTTATAATTTTCTCCATAATGCTAGTAATCACCAAACCATTTAATGTCCTTTCATACCTTTTTATCCATCTTAAGAGTTATCGTAGGATTAGCTATTATTGATTTGAAATTTCTAGTGGTATTTTGTACTAAAAGGATGAATGTTTTTCTTAATTTGTTCTTCTTTTGGTTAGCCTTTACCACTATTTCATGTAAGAAGGGCTTCATAACTTCTTTCAATGTAGTTGGTTTCATCATCCTCACAATAGATTTTATTTCATCCTAAATCCCTTCCAAAAACAAATAAAGAATTAGTGAGACAAGGGTTATCAGTTAAGACCAATAAACAAAACTCTTCAAATTGCTCTTGGTAATCACAAACAAATATAGTTTAATAGAACTTGAATATCTTTTCCATTATTAAGTCAAGGAATGATGGATCTTCAAATTACTAATAGAAATTATTCTTAAATTATCTTTAGGTAGTGTAGGGTTTAGTTGTCACACACCCTTAAAACTACACATTCGCTTTATTATCAAAATACATGACCATCACCATGACCTTTATGTCCTTAATGATCTCATAAATTTGGAAGTACCAATTACACATTCAAAGCTAGCAATGTGGATTTTTCGCATCAAACATTTACAACTTGATTTTAAAAGATTTAACTGTTGGTTTGTTGATGTGACTAACGAATGAGTTTCCTTTATATCTGCCTTCACTGGTATCAAAAGGTTGTATGCAAGGTGTGGAAAGTAATTATTCAAGTGGCTACATCTTTTCCATCGTTGCCTAGAGTTGTTGATCATGTTTGTGTACTAGCTCGTCAAGTGTCTTCAAACAAATATTATTTGCCATGGAGATAAAGCGCCTTTTTGCTAAAGTTAAGTATCAAGGATTAATACTCTGATATCAAATGTCAAAAGTTAGGGTATAAATTTAGTAAAAAAAAGAAGATTTATACAAAAATGGAAACTAATAGCAAAAGGATTAAAAGAAAGAACAAAATGAAAAATAATATTTTGAGAAAAATATTGAGAAAATTTTAGCTCTGATACCACTGTTATAAAGTCATCCAAATATTTTAATTTTATCAAATTAATAAAAACATCATATAAGAATTTAAAAGCATACATTCAAATAATAAAGACATAAAGTCATACTTACTAACCACATAAAAAATTGAGATATTCAAATTTTTATATATTAAATAGTTATAACATCTATTATTAATCTAATAAGGTAACCATAATAAATAAGACTCAATTATCTAAATTTTACTAAAATACTAATTTGTAATCTATAACGAATCTAGATTATCTTTAACATCCCCTTTTAATCTTGATTTAACATTATAATCATTTATAACATCTACTTCAACTTGATATAATTTTCAAACTCTAATGAAATTTTTTTTAAAAAAATCTTAAATTATCATTAATAACATCAATAAGATTATAAGGAGTTTCCTTTACAATTTTTTTACATAGTCTTAACTAATTTTTACTTGGCTTTTGGATCTTCAAGGAACTTATGGTATATAACCTTGAACAATAAGATCTAAGATGTCATTCTCCACGATATTTTATAATATGTAACATATATAGAGTACTATTATATAAATACTCTACCTCATATTTCATCTTGTATGAAAAAAATTAAATTAAGTTACTTTTAACTCTTAACTTAATAAGTCTCTAACTTTGAGTTTCCTTAATTCTCTACTCCATAAGTCCTTATAACTAAACCTTATAATTTTCATTAACTCAATACCATTTAACTCTTGAATTTCTATTCAAGCACAAATCTTCATTCTTTTCTTGACTGCTTCCTATTATCTCTTGTAAATTAGATTATTCTATTTAATGAAACTTATGTGCTTCTTGTCTTTCAAATAAAATATCTATTTTGATATAATTATTGGATTAATTATATAAACTTGCTCACTCTAAAAAATTCTCTAATGGTGACTTTCTCTTTTCTTTAACTCTTAATTAAACTAACTCTAATATCACTATTAAGGTATAAAAGCTCTAGTATCATTGTTAGAAAATTATCCAAATATTATAATTTTATTAAATTAGAAAAATGCCATATACAAATTTAAAAGCACATGCACACAAATAATATAAACATGAAATCATACTCATTAATCCCACAATAAACTAAGATACTCAAATTTTTATATATTAAATAGTTATAATATTTATTCCTAATCTAATATAGAAATTATAACAAATAAAACTCAATTATCTAAATTTTATTAGAATACTAATTTGTAATTTGTAATGAATCTGTTAAAAATATCTATAATGAATTTAGTACTATATTACAATTTTTAAAACTAATGAATATGGTGAATATAATTCTAATATATTTAAGAAATATTATGAAGCATATGAAATAAAACATGAAATCACAATTCCTTATATCTTACAAAATAATGGAGTTGTTGAATGAAAGAACTTATCAATCATGAATATGGTAAGAAACTTATTAAAGGTCAAGAGAGTTTCTAATTCATTTTGGGTAGAAATTGTTTTATATTCTATTTAATTGTTAAATAGATATCTAATAACAAGTATTCAAAATGTTACACTTAAAAAAATATGGAGCAATTTTAAGACTAATGTAAGGTATTTTAAGGTATTTGGTTCTATTACTTATATTTATATTCTAGTAGAGATAATGACAAAATTAAATGATTAATGAGTGAAGACAATGTTTTTTAATTACATAAAAAGAGAATATGAGTTATTTAATCTAATGACAAAAAATATGATTATGAGTAGAGATGTAATCTTTATTAAAGATAAAGGTTAGAACTTTAATGTTAAGGAATAAACTAACTCTTAAAGGCATCCAATTACTATTTTGGAATAATAGGAAACTCAAATTGTAATCCCCACTATAAATGGGGAAACCTTACTAGTTAGTATATAATATTTTATACCATAAATTCTATAAGAGAATGGAAATTAAGAAGAAATCAGTAACAATCAGTTAAATTACAAATTATGAGGTAATTTTAGATAATATTATTAATGATAATTAATATTTGGTGCATTTTTTCATATTTGTAGAATGTGAATTAGTATCATTTGATGAGATAATTCAAAATACAAAGTAAGTGAATACTATAAATGAAGAAATCAAGATAATTGAGAAGAATCATACATTAGAATTTACTACTATTCTACAAAGTCAAAAAATTATTGATATAAAGTGGATCACCAAAATTAAGAAGAAATCCAATAAAGAAATAGAGAAATATAATGCAAGATTAATTGTAAAAAGATTTAAATAATGACATAACCATGACGATCATAAAGTATTCTCCCTTATTATTCAAATAGAGACTATTAGATTTCTAATTGTTTTGGCTACATAGAATCATTGAAAAATCTATCAAGTGGATGTGAATCAAGTTTTTCTTAATGATTTCTTTAAAGAGAAAGTGTTTGTCAAACATCCACTAAATTTTGAGAAGAAAGGAAGTGAAAAAAAAAAAAAAGTGTAAGTTAAAGAAAATAGTGTATGGCCTAAAATAAGCTATTAAAATATAGAACAAATACATTGATTCTTTCTTCCATAAAACAAACTTCCAAAAGTACCCTTCTAAGCATGCTTTATATATGAAAATCAAGGATTTTGACAATATGTTGTTGGTGTGTCTATATGTTGATGATTTGATCTTTAAAAGTAATAATTTTAGAATGACTAAATACTTTAAAAAGCCAATAATACATAAATTTGAGATAACAAATTTGGACTTAATGTCTTATTGTCTTAAAATTGAAGTGATTTAAGAAAATGATGAAATATTTATCTATTAGAAGATATATATTACTAAGTTATTAAAAAGGTTTTGAATGTATGATTGTAATTCTATGAGAACTCTCATAAAAGTTAGTACTAAATTATCTAAAAAAGGTAATGAAATACTTATTAATTTTAATTTTTTCAATTAGATTGTTGAGAGTTTAAGATATTTAATATGTATAAGGCTTAATATATTTCTTATGGAGTTGGTTTGATCAACAGATTTCTAGTGTCTCCCAACCAATCTCATATGCAAGTTACTGAGTGGATTATATGGTTTTATGATCGTGACCTATTTTATTAATCATCTAAAAGTTGTATTTTTGTAAACTATTTTGACAATTATTAGAATGAAGATGTAGATGGTTATAGAAGTACTTCTAAATACTATTTCAATTTTAAAACTATTACTTATTTGTGGTCATTTAAAAAATAATATATTATTACACTTTCAACTTGTAAAGTAAAATATATAATTGTAGTTTTAAGTGTTTGTCAAATTATTTAGTTTTATAATTTACTAAAAGAGATTTATATTCTAATAAAAGTTCTTACAAAATATATTTGTCAATAATATTTTTGTAATTAATTTGACAAAAAATCTAATAACACATGAAAAGATTAAATAAATTGATACTCATTTTCATTTTCAGAGAAATCAAGTTGATAAAAAAGTAATTGAATTAATTTATTACAAATCTAAATATCAACTAATTAATATTCTAATGAAACTGTTAAAAAATCAAATATTTGTCAAATTGAAGTAGATATTGGGATTAGGAATATCATCAAATCAAGATAATAAAAAATTTTTATAATAAAATAAAAAAAATTATTGAATTAGTTTATTATAAATTTAAATATTAAATAATTGACATTTTTATGAAACTATTAAAAAATAAAATATTTGTTAAATTAAAATAAACATCAGAATTAAGAGTATCACTAGATTAAAATAATAAAAAATTTTTATAATAAAAATTAATTTGATTAAATTTAATTTAAATTTAAATATTTAAATAAATTTAAGTGTATATAATTATATAAAAATATTTTTTTATATTATTTTAAATATATTTATGAATTATTATACATAATATTTTTATAATTTTTTAACTATAATATTAAAATTATTATATCCTAACAATTTAAAATTATAATTTATTTACAAACCTCTTACATTCTCTACTTATATATATTACTTAGTCTAAAAGACATTTGGTGCGTATTCCTATTCAAACGGTTAAAGAATTGAATTGAAAATGCAACAATGAGAGAAACGTAATGGAATCTCAAACTGGGTACTCCGACTCCTCATCTGTAACCAATTCGTATTGATTGGGCCCTCCATTTGGACTTCATCATATTGGCTTCGGCCTACAAGACCTTAATAACGATATGGAAGCACAGAGAAAGAGAGACACAGATAAAAAAAAAAAAAAAACAAACAAACAAACAAAAACAGAGAAACAAACGTAAAATGAGTGAAAAAAAAAAAAAAACAGATAATGAGTTTAAGGGTTACGAAAGAAAAGAAAAGAAAAGGGAAAGCATCCTAGGGTTTTAAAATTAACTATATTTTATTAATTTTTTTAAATTTTTTTAATTTTTTAAAAGGCTTAAAGAAATTCAATTATTTTTTTAAAAAATTTAAGGTAGTTTTTACGAAGATTTCTTACTGTTATTACGAATAGAAGAAGAAACTATCATTTACGTTTTTTTAAATAACTAGAAGATAAAAACAAGCAGAAGGGCCTATCGACAAGGGGCAGTGGACACAATTCCCTATATGGGCTTCAGTCGGCATTTTTTTTTAATTATTATTTAACTCACACACTCACACTTCACTTTCCATTTCCGCTTTAACTCTTCGTACCGAGCGTCTCGCCGCTTCTCTCCGCCGTGAGGCCCAACGGTACCTGCCCACTCCGTACAACTGGCCATAACTCTCCACGCCGCTGTACATGCAAGCCGTTCAAATCCTCTTGATCTCTCACCTTCGCGCGACCCGGCCGTCACATCGGAGACAAGGACAGGACCGCTTTCTCCAACTCCACTTGCTCGGTTCAGTATAACGCCTCTTTTTGTAGTGGTAAGAAATTCGTCCTTCAATTTTAACGTTTTACATATGTATACATATCCTTTTTGCTTTTAATTGATTACAATTTTGTTATACAAACAGTTACAAAACCCTAGTTCCATTTTATATTGCAATACAAACAGTTCACACACACCTTTCTGTATGCCTTACCAGATTTTAGTTCGTCATGTTGGTGGATCCCCTTAATCAGTGAATCTTATTTTTGGGCAATGCCTGCTTTTTTTTTCTTTTTTCTTTTTTTTTTTTTTTTATTTGGGTGATGTTTTCGCTTTATTTGTAATAAAGTGTGTACGTTTGTAAATAGTTTGTGTTATTGTATCTGTCTTTTTTTTTTTTTTTAATTTTTCAAAAAATTTAGGATCATAATGCTTAAAGATTTAAACCATAATTTAAAAAAAATCATGAATTAATTTTGGGTTGCTGTTATGGTTATGCATCATTTTGTATTGGAAAACTAGATTATGTTTTGGCTTATGAGCAAGCATTTTCCTTTTTATTGATTTTGCAGCTGAAATTATTTTAAATATTAAAATCCACCTCTTGTGGTTTTATGGAAGACTGATGGGTTATGAATTAATTTCTTGTTTGTTGTGTTTTTGACAGCTGAACTATGATCTGATTCTTGTGGTTTTTCCTTTTCAGGAAGATATTGTAGTGTAACATCTTTTTGAAGTTTGTATTCTATAGTCTATTTGAGCATGCTTCTTTTTCGTTTTGTCTCATTGAATTGCCTTTGGATAATCGAACTCTAAGAATGCATTTTTTGTTCACTTTCTCAGCAGGAAATTTTAGAGTTTGTTCTCTGCTTGAGTTGACTTCTCTGTGAGTTTAGATAATCTCTTTTGCAACTAATTAGTCATGGGTGCGGCTTGCTGTATTGCTGCCAAAGATAAGGAGCTTCCCGATAGTGCTGGAGTTAACAGCTTGCATAGTAATGTTGGATGTTCTCCAACTTGGAGTTTCCATTGGGAAAATCGAAGTCGTGTGGCTGGTGAAGTTAATGATTCATCTTATCCAGTGCTTCATGGACTCAGAAGAGATGTTAGTTTAGAGGTTAAGTGGCCATTAGGTTCTGATAGAGGTGATCTTTCAGGTGGGGTGAGCCCACAGGAAAGTTTTGGAACTCCTATCTCCCAAAAGTCACCAGTCCCTGTAGGAATGTGTGCTAATCTTATGACTCAACCTTCAGGTGAGATTTTGCAAATTTGATTTACTTGTGCTTATGACAGCAATGCACCATAAAATAATTTTGGTTTGTTGCTTGTGTAATTTTTCCAGGAGATAACTTGAGCTTTTATAAATCTAACTCATTTATATGTTAGGGCTGCCTAAGTATCCTTACATTTCATATGGCTGGAATATCCCAATTTTTTCCACAGAAAATGTTCTTGGACCTTTTTTCTTGTTTATTGGTACCTATAAGTTGTTTTATTCAGGAGCATCTTTGTTTATTAGAAGTGAAACAGAATCAAAGCTTTCACTAAAAGATTTACGAACTATTAGATATATGTGATGTTTAAATAAAAGTGAAAATTTCTTTTGTCTTGCCTTATTTTATTGCTCCTTTTGGACTGAGTTGGTGTCCGTTGCCCATAACTATCTAGTTGGCATTGGCCTGGGGAGAATTTTCCAGGTTACTCTTGTAGTTAACAGCATAATACTTAAAGGCTATTATCCTATGAGACTACAAAGTAGAGATTCTTATCCTAAATATTCCAGTGATAATTCCGATCTTCAAGTCTATTAGTCATTTGTCTGAGTTTATTGCAATTGAAGAAATATATTGTTGCAATTGACAGGACTTTGTTCATCAGGTATTTTGCTTATTTTTTACTTCATTTGGAATATAGTTTTTGGATTGCATTTGAAGCTTGCCCTAGTGCTGTACTTGATATATTCTTTGCATTCTTGTTGCAGTCCCATCCTTGGGAAGAAATAATCCAGTAGAGGTGAGTTTCAACTAATTGATTTACCAAAGGGAGTGGGTTCTTTAATTCATGCCCTTCTGAATTTTTTTCTGATTATCTTCTAGGTAATGAGCTTGACGGAATCCCCTGGTGGTCCTGACTTATCTGCAGCAAAATTTTCATATTCTGTGCATTCACCTGTTGCTAGCTCGTTGTCTTCTCATGGTCATCATGGTCATCCACTTCATCCCAACTCAACCCCATCAAGACGAGCTCGACATTCACCTGGACATCAACTATTAAGGCAGATTTCAGATAGCCGAATTCTGGGGTTGAAGTCACCAAATAATTATTCATTATCTGAAGGAAGGTCATCATTTGTACTTTCCACCAGTAGCCATGACTTAGCAATGGGATCCCATGGTGGGTCTTCTGATTGTTGGTCAATGCGAACCTTTTCTGAGCTTGTGGCCACATCTCAAAGAGAGAGGTGGTCTTTTGACAGTGAACAGTTGGGCTTTGGCAAAGTTGCTGGAGGGAGCAGCTGGTTCTCTTGTTCACCAGCCTCAGATCTGCAATTTTGTGCTGCGTGCTCAAAATTCTTGTCTGAGAGATCTTCATGGTGCAGTGGTGAGGTTCCAGTGGTTGCTGTACTTGTGTGTGGCCATGCATACCATGCTGAGTGTTTGGAGACAATGACCTTAGAGGTTGATAGATTTGATCCACCTTGTCCAACGTGCATGGGAGGAGATAAGCATGTCTCAAAGAAGTCCAAAAGAGCTCTGAGAGCTGAAGTAGAAATGAAGGCAAAGTTCCATAAGATTTCAAGAAACCGGGTTAGAGATAGTTCGGTTGACAGTGATTCTGATGATTTCTGTTGTGAAAAGAATGCCTTACTAGATGGAAGCATGTCAAAGATGGAACCCAGTTCCAGTGCAGCAAGGCCTTCCATAAAGCCATTCTTGAGACGTCACTTTTCATTTAGGTCCAAATGGAGTAGATCCCTTTCGGAGAAGGATTCCGCCATGAAAAAAGGGTTTTGGACGAGGTATCTGAAGGATTGACACCCCTTGTGTGTAAGGTTGATTTTCTCTTCACTGTTAATTGGGTTCTGATATCAGTCATCCCTTGCTGACATACATTTTTGTCTAAAGGGAGGAACAAAAGAGGAAGGAGTCCCTCGCAATCTTTTGACAGGCCAAGTTGTAGGATCGTCTGTCTTATCTGTTGATCCATGGTACCCGCCAGAGCAGCCATTCATGTGCAGGAAAATTCATCTTCATGTTTGTTTTTCACTTGCTGCACGTTCATGTTCTTCCAACTGACGGCAAGACTATTCCACATGGGAGAAGGTTTCTCCAACGCTGTATCAGAAAATTTCACGGGCTCAAGCCTGGAAGCCAACGAGCAGTATATCTGATGGCTCTCAAAGAGGGTATGCATGTTAAAAAGGATTTTTAATTAGAAACAACAGTAGGCGCATCTTTACACGGAAAATATGTATAATTGTTGGATAATGATCAATCAATCTTGCATGGCATGTTAACCATCTGATTATATTATTCACAAACTTTTATTAGAAATAGGGAAAGACGTGTTTCAGTGAACAAAATTTACGTGCCGTGAAGTCCTTTGTTTTACACGAGAAGCCTGTTTTCATTTAAGTTGATACCATTGATTTTTTTTTATTCTCTATTGGTTTTAATTAATTGGTCCTTCCAACTATTGCATAAGAACAAAGATAACTTAATACACAATTTAACTTATTAACGATGAAGGTGAAATTTTAAATGTCTGGACATCTATAGGGGAACAAAATTCAAATCATGACGAGTTTTAGAACCTTAAGCAGCATTAAAAAAGAGAAAAAAAAAAACCATGAAGATGTCACCGCTTGGAGTTTTTCTATTCCATCTGATCGTAATTGAGTGGGTTGGAAAGTGCTCGCTAAAAAGGCTGACTGACGTCACTGTTGTAGTGAGACTTTTCACGCATGCCTATCCTGTAAAAAATATAAATAAATAACAAAAGGTGTAAACAGATTGGTCTGGGATACTGCGCACTCGGTTTGGGGAAAAACGTCGAAAGAGGCAGCACGAGGAACTTTGTTTGGCAGAGTTGTGCTCTGCTTGACACAATCCCCAAGAATTTGGCTAAGACCGTGTGTACGATGTTTTTTCTTTTTTTTTCTTACAATATAGAGCACTAGGACCCGAAGCAAGATCGACCCCACAGTCATCCTGCACCAGCGGACGTAGCACCGCAGCAGTAGGTTCAAGAGAGAAATTTTCCTTCCCCTCCAGCAAAAAGGCAGATTTAAATAGCCAGTCTGCTGTAATCCCTGCAACTTCGTATGAGATTGTATTGCGGGAGTCTCCTTACTCATTCGCTGATGCTTTCTTGAGCCACATTGAAACCATGCTGGTTTAAGACCTCGACGAATTTTCCAAAGTTCTGCTACAAGAGAGATGCACCAGCCAATCAGACGAGCAAAACTGATGAAATTATTTTAATTAAGAATTAATATGAATAATTATATTATTTAATATTATTTATTATTATTTTTTTTAAATTAATAAACATAACGGTAATTATTTTTTTAATAATAAATTATTAAAAATATATGTAATATGTTATGCCTTTGTCGTTAAAACAATAATATAAATTAAAATTTTTAACTTATTAAAAATTGATTTTATTATTTGAGACTGATTCTTTAAAAAAATTAATTTTTATTATTTATTTTCACAATTTTTATATTCCTAAGTCTTAATTTCCCGTAAAAACCCACAAGCCACCGGCCGCAATAGTCGCGTAGAACAGCGCCAGTGTTTGCAAGTGCAGAGTGCTCTCAACACGGCCCATCGGTAGTATTTTGCATCCAGCCCTCATCTGAGGGCCGCCAACCAATCATCTGTACAACTCTTGGTCTGAGCAGCTGTCCACTAAGGCCTACTATCCTTGCTTATATATTCTCGTTACCGAGCCATCTCACTGTTGGCTGTGGAGCAACCATGAAGCCACTGTCCATTAAATACTGTTTTTCCTCCATTTCCACAACCGTCAGCATGTAGACGAAAATACAGCAGACGACACTGTCTTCTCATCAGCTCCAAACCTATCCACGATATTTCTGTCCAGCCAACCAATGTAAAATCAAAGAACCATGACTTCTGCAAAGAATGCACCAACCCGCACCATAGCTGGGATACTCCACGGCAGTCTCTACCACTTGACGCAGGAGACATTCCTCGTAAAGATGACATTAGGGGCACGTATTAGATTGACAGAACCCCCCTGCCTCACCTTTCTAAATTTGTTGAAATTCAGCCATGAGCAACTTGCCATAAAATGCATTTAATGTTTCCCGGAACTTGCAACTTCCAAACAAAAAGACCGATTTGATGACCAGCCCATAACATTTAGTTGGTTAGTAGGCAAGCTATAAAAGAACAAATGTAAACCGAGCTATTACTCTCAAACACCCAGCCAGCAGGCTATTGCTCTAACATTTCTCTACCAGAACCAGAAGGCTTATTAAAATCACAAAGGCCAAGAGACGAGGAGAGAACATGCCTAGACATCCAGTCAGCCACCATGTTTTGCTCTCTATGCATGTGTCTGATACTGACATCCCATTCCTGGACAACTGCCTGCAGCTATGTAGCTAAATTTACCTGAGGATGAATAGGGCCCTCTCCATGGCATAGAAAAGTCATTACCATTTCAGGTATAACCTTCCTGTATCCCCTGCTTCAAGCAAAAAGCAGACCCTGCAACTAGTTCACACCTCAGCAACTATTGCAATGCTAATGCCAGTATTATATGCAAATCCAACACTCATTGATTCTCCCACGGATTACTCCCCCTTATGACTGACTTTGAAATCCAACATGCATAAGGAATCAAATAAAAATCCAAAAACACTGAATTAGATTTCAATAATGCAAGACGTAAATTCAATGTTCAAGGAACACAAATCTTACCACACTCGAGAAAAGAAGAGATTTGGGAAAAAAAGAATTTGGGAGGGATAAGTTGGATTGAACGTCATGATACAAGAAGCATTAATTTTTCGTAAGTTATTTAGTTCTTAAAAAAACCGAAAATGTTCTACTTTTTGTAACAATGAAATCAAATCTATTTATAAAATGAATTGATAAACCTAACTCCACAAATAATAAAAAAAACTTTATAAATAAACTAACAAATCTACTCCTATTTATTTTAAGAGTTGTAGAAATCCTTATAATCACTTGACACATACAATTAATAAAATCTCAGCTCACGTTAAGATATTTTTTGCCACCATTCAAACTTGAATTAACCCTTTTGACCCAAATTTCTTCAATCAGTCTGCTAAGTGCCTCTTTCATCTCTTTAGTTCTTAAAATTGTCATCGACAGCTTTTAAATGCTCAATGGATCTTTTAAAGCCCTCCATTAATCGGCTTCTCTCCCTCTGTGCCATTCCTATTAGACACTCTGTCCTTGATTTTTACCCAATTGTGAGGAGAGCAGCTCTGCCCAAACCTCTGTAAAAACTTCCCAATGAAGCCATGCTTAGTTGCAATCATGAACCATCGTTTTATTTATCTGCAGGGCATGACTAGGAACACAGTTCCTCAGAAATACTCTACCATTCTACAGTGGTTGTGTTAATGTCCATAGAGAATAGCAAAGGCTAATGCAACCGAAAGAAGTGGATAAAAGTAACAAGTGCAAAACATTGCGTGATGTCAGAAGGAGATTTGGACCCAAGCCCTCTTATGAAACCAATAATTGGGTCTTGCAACTTAGACCTCCTTTCTTTTTTTAAACAGAAGAACAATCCAGGCTGAATCAAATGAGAGATGAATTAGTACATTTTTTTATCTAATATGGGTGTATTCATTGAGATTAAAAAAAAAAAAAAAAAAAAGACAAAGATACAATATCTAACTGAACCTCTAAAGGGCATTGTTTCTCTACTTGTAAAAAAGATACAACTTACCAATGGAAATGGCTTTGGCCCTCAAACCCAGAAAATTTGTTGGTCACGATATAATTCCTGAACCCAGTGAACCATACCCAAATGGTTTCTGCATTTGGTCAACAATGCTCTCCAATCCTGATCTGTAGCATGGATGGAGAAGCCTCACTTTTAGTTCACTTTTCATGCGTGCATTGGAAACCCGTTTCTCACTCCTTGAATTAGATCTCTTGATAGGAAACTCATTTTCTGATGATATCCATCGCTTAACCATGCCTGGCCACTTCTTCTCAATCAACTTCTCTGCATATGCAAACACATCTTCACGAGGAGCTGGGTCATCGTCAACAACATTGTATATTCTTCTGAGAATGGGACATTTAACGGGATTTCAGGCATATTTAAGGCAATTATAACCCAAAAGAAAAAAAAATTAATTAATTCATTAAATTCAGAGTAGATAAGCAACTGGAATAAACAAAAGACCATGTAGATGGGGGGAATCATTTATAGGACACAGAGAAATCGCATATATTAGATATTTTCTACAGCTGGATTTAAATGGGGGAGTTTGGTTTTGAGCTAGCAGACTTTCCATACCCAATTTGGTTCTTGCATTCTGATACTGACAGTGATAGATTGTTTAATTTCACAGCTTGATTGCTGTATCAATATATCATAAATCCAATGACATAAGTACAGGAAAGATCAAATAAGTATAACAATGGAAAAGGAAAAGGCTACCTAGAGGATGGCATGTAGATACTAGCCTTTAGTGCTTGACAAATGTCCTCAACATGCACTCTGGATGTGTACTGCCTGAACATTCTCATTTTCTGGCCTTTTGATAAAGGCCCCTGCTTAAATATTGTGTCAACAGCACTGCCATGATTATAAAAAACTTCAGTTCTCACGCCATTGAGTAACAGGAAAAAGGAACGGTTTAATGACCAATAGGCTAAAAAGGCATCCATTGACCACCAAATCCATCTAACACAAATGATATTAATTGCAATTGATAAATGGGAGTCTACACAAATTTGAAAGGATGAAACACTAAACAGAGAAAATGATACAACCAACTGCTTAATACCAATGTCAATAAAAACAAAAGCCACGACCTTCTACCAGGGCCATAGATGCCCCCAAGTCGAAATACATTGGTTGAAATCCCCAGATCATGGCCCAGCTTTAACCACCCCTGCTCAGCAGCTAACCTTAATTTAGCTGTATCACTTGTAGGGCATGTCAAGTAACTGCATCAAAGGTAATTCATGTAATTAGCAGCATTTAGTTGCCTCACAAGAAAAACAGTTTCCATCCAAAATGGCCACTTACTCCTCATCCACAAAAGAACCACCACAATCACCATATACACCTGCCAAATAAAACCAGATTCACACAATGATATCTAATTATTTGCAAGGACAAGAAAATTATGAGAAGCCAGAGTATCAAACAGTCCTCAATCACAAAACAAAATGCACACATATCCAGCATTTACAATAACATACTAGTAGATGATAAATAACCGAGCCATTGAAGATTTCCATTCATTAGACCACTTCTTAAGAGTTGTTCATGCTGAAGAATCTGCAAAAATGGGAACACAAAGCAATAAGAAAATGAGAGAATTTCAAGCCAGACAAAAACACATTGAAGGTCACACTAAAAATCTGCAGATTGGCAAGAACTAATACTATAGGCATACCGGATCGCCAACACCAACACGAGGAGGGATGGAAACAATGACGTGTGTGCAAGATTTCAAGGTGTTTAGCATATGTTTAATCTGCAAGACAAAGACGTGCCCACCCCGGAATACAAAGCTTTAATCAATATGCGAAGCATTGCCTATAAAATATTTGTTTCGTTTTCTTTTCTTTTTTTTTTAATTTAAAAAAAAAAAGAAAAGAAAAGAAAAAATCTCACTCACGCACTCTGGCTCATTTGCATCGAAGAGGCAAACATCAAATCCTCTATAAAAAAAATTAAAAAAAAATAAAAAAAAAAAAAAGAAAAAGGAAAAATCTCACTCACGCACTCTGGCTCATTTGCATCGAAGAGGCAAACATCAAATCCTCTATCCTCAAGTTGCTTCTTCTTCATCAAGCTCGTGCATGTCCCAGTCACAGTCCTTTTAACCATACACACAAAAAATTTTAAATTAAAAAAGGAAAAAATTAACGAAAAATATCGACAGAAAAGGGACTTTTACCATCGATCTTGGTTTTTGAGGAATTGGGAAAAGAATTGGCCGACGTAACCCATGCCGAGGATGAACATACGATGATGCTGCCGAGGTTCCAAATCCAGTTTATGGAGCTGCGTACTTGAACAGGAAGCAGCGAATGCAACTAGGCAGGAATAAAACGCCGACGTTTGGTGTTTTCCGAGCGGCGCTAAATTCTTCCTACTCCTCCATGGATTTGGATGAGACCGATGACGAAATAAGCCAGCTGCAGGTGATTTCGTTTGGCATGTCTCCATTGCGAAACATCTGGCTTCCATTGTCGTTTATTTTATTATTATTATTTTTTTTTATATTGACAGAAACAAAATGACTAACGCATACTCTTCGCTCTCACAAATCCTATCAACTTCGATTCATTCAACAATGATTCGAGAGACCATTCGACATGGAAGAGTGAAAGAGAGAGAAAGACACAATTATTTTTGATAAATTTCTTCTCAGAGTTTTTTCTTTTTTTATCAGAAAAAGATACTTAAAATTCTAAAAGGGATAAATTTTTATACTTCGGTGGACTTAGAAATTTTTCTTTTTTAAATTGTCCTCGTTACTATTTCACTGTACAATTAAAAAATAATCTAAACAATTTAATATATAAACGATGATTAAACTTTGAATAAATTAAATAATTTTAATAGCATTATAATATTTTTTTAAAAAAAAATTATATTTTTTATTTAATTTTATTAAATAAATAAGTAAATTAAATTAAAATTAATGTTAAGTGAATTAATTATAATAAATTAAAATTAATTAATGTAAATAAAAGTAAAAATAAATTTATAAATAAAATATATAATTTATTTTATTTATTTAATAAAAAATATTTAATATTTAATATTTATTTAACATCATATTTATATAATTATTTAAATTAATTACACAATAAATGTATTTAATGATAATATTTTGTAAATTTTTTAATAGTTTATGTATATTTAATATTTAAGAACACAATTACTTATTTTTAATTGTGTCAGTGTATAAAAATATTGTAAAACATAACATTTACATAGAAAAAAAGTTTGTAGTTGGAGACAATGTTTAACTTAATGATTGACTATTTAATGTTGTAGTCTAATAATTAAGAGGTCGTTGTTGTGAACATGTTAAATATTATGACTTCAAACATTCACCAAATTATTTAATCGATATCTTAATAAAATTTATTTATCTAATAAATATAATATTTTTAACAAAATTGTAAAATTTATTTATCTTTTTTCAGTTTCTCTCTCTGCCCACATGACTTTCTCTCTGATTACCTCACTTCCTTTGTTTATATCTCTCTCCTCATCTCTCTCTTTTTTTTTTCTTTTTCTTTTTGTCACTCGATGAACCAAACCCATCAATCCCATGTAATGTGTACACGTACATCGAAAGAATTTTATCGCAATGTATGAAGAAAGAAAAGAAAAGGAACCAATCTAAAACATCCCCACCAACCAATACCATAAAAAAATAATATTGCAATAACTCAGCAATAATTGCGATATCCCAAAAATCGATGTCTAGGGTTGTTTTGGCTCTACGAGGAATACCTCTGAGACATCAATCATTTCATAGTTTGTAATGAATGTGACCTGCTCTTGTGCTCGTAAAAGATGAATTTCATACTCTTGTTTTCCTTCATTTTTATAGTCTTCATGCAGTCAACGTTTTAACCATCGAAGGCGTCTCTCTCTCTCCCGCCCCCCCCCCCTCCCCTTGCTCTTTGTCTCTCTACTTTGCTCTCTGAAGCTCGAAATTTTCATCTCGCACTCTCAATTTCACACTCTACTTCTCTTTTGCGATTCTCACCCAATAATTAAGGTTTTATTGAAAATTTAGGGCTTATCTGTGAATGGGTGGTTGGGCTTCGATTTTGGTGCTCATCTATTTAGACATTTTGGTATTTTGAGAGATGGACTCTACAGAAAATTTGAGGCTAGTTAGGATTATGTTTTGGTTCTTGATTTTAGTTAATTACACTGAAATAATTTTCCCATGTCATAAATTATTTGTTTATAAATTTAATTGAATGATAATAAGTGTATTAGACTCATAATAAGGTGTGCAAGGTCCAATCAACTCTTCATTTGATATGGATCCCATTAAACCTTTTATCTTCGTATGTCATTCTATTTACCCCATGAGTGTGTTACGTCATTGCACCTAATGTTTTTGGTACACTTGTTTTAACATTTACACTATGGTAGGTTTGTTACAATGATTTAGAAGATATACAAATTTGATCATATTTATTAATAAATTTATTTTTATTTATATTTTATATAAAAATGATATTTGAATGTTAAATATTATTTTTTTAAAAAAAATTGAAATAATTTTTTTTCTCTAAATCTAATTTAGTCTTGATTTGTTTTTACAATTAATTAGATTTGAAAAGAAAATAATTAATTAAATTAAATTGATTTTATAATTTTTTGTTTTTTAAAAGAAAAAATATGGAGAGAATTTTAGAGTTTTTTTTTTTCTTCTTTTCTTACATTTTAAAGAAACTCAAGAGTAGTTCTTCTTTCTTTATTAAAAAAAAAATTAGGTGAATTTCATGTTTTTTCCCCTCCTTTTTTTTTCATTTCTTGGAAAGGATACTAAGAATAGTTTTTTTTCTTCTTTTTTTTTTTATTTTTCTTTATTAAGAAATTTTATAATTATATAAATTTAATTACAATAATTTTATTTATTAATAAAATATTTATTTTATTATAATTAAATTTATAATAATTAATTTTTAAAATTTTATTTTAATTATAATCAAATTTTTATAATTATAAAATATTATAATATTTTTAATTTATAAATTTACGAAAAATTGTCGTATAAATAAAAATAAAAAATAAAAAATTTTTACATAAAAATATGATATAAATTAAGAAGTAATAATAAAATATAAAATTAGATAAGTTAGATAATTATTTGTGTTGTCTATTATTATTTAATAGATATTCATCTACCTAATGATTAATATATGATTTACTCTTTTCTCGTCAAATCAATATATTCCGCGAAATCAAGCCACTAGAACATATTAAACCTTCCTTCGTATACATAGTTCATCGTATAGATATATAGGTATGATATTTTGGCCCCCTCCCCCTCCCCCTCCCCTCCCCCCAAAAAAAGAACTAGATATTAATATTAAAAATTGTTATAATTTGACCAATTAAAATGAATATTCTCTTTATTTTTAATTAAGAATATAAAATTATATTTTCTAAAATTTATCAATTTTTTTATAATTTATGTACTGAATGAGCAACTTGGAGACCTAAGAATTCTGTTCAACTAAATGGGTCTGATATTGAATTAAAATTTTATGCTTGACCCATCCAAACTCGTCCGAGAAAAAAACTAGCAATGTAGCAAGTAATCAGTACCGTTGCAGGATCCAATGCAATTTCCAATTTCATAATAACATCGCATATTAACAATAGTTTATTAAGAGTTCAATACAAGGCAACAAACATTAACAGCCCTCACTAGCTTGTAGAGTACTCATTGATTCCTCAGTTAACACGTCTGCAATTCTTCCTAACTTCACCCTGAAAACCAGTAAGAGGACTGATTTTTCCCATCTTAATCATTGACTTGGCAAATTGATCAAAGAACAGACCCTCATCCTCAGCATAATCCTTGACCAATTTCATGATATTTTCAATTTTCCCTGTGTAGAGCACTTCATCTGAAGTGAGGAGGCCTTTGCCCCACAGTATGAGCTTGAAGTAAATGTTGTCAAATCTAACCGGGGAGGCAGCGTCCAATGGAGAGATGTTGTTGTCACCACCTGATCTTGGGCATGCCGACTTTAAGCCCAAGTAGTATGATCTTTCAAGAGTCACGTCTGGTTGGTTGTTTCCATTTTGGTTGTACAGCCTCTGCTTGAAGGCGACGCACCTCGCCACCCCAATTGTATGCCCTCCTGATATCACAAATATTCAAGAGAGATCAAACCATTCTAAGCTGCAAACTAGTCTTATCCCATGTAAAACACAGGAACATTCAAGTGTGTCATAATAGACTGACCAGAGAGCGCAACAAGGTCAACGTCGTTAAGGCCCTGACGCTTGAAAAGCGTTATGAGGTTCTGAATGGTGGAATTGGGCGGAGGAATATTGGCGTTTGAGCCGCTTAGACTTGCTGTCTTCGAGTCTCTTCTTCCCAGTGGGAGCTCCCAATCTGGTCCACCGCTCTGTTTTATCACCATTCCAGCCGATACCAGTTAGTCAACAAGATGGGGGAAATCAAGGCCTTGGAAACTATACATTAACGGGTTTAGATAAATTCAGAGGTCTCTTTTGGCTTACAAGAAGAGTGGAGCCACGAGCTGCCAGAGCCAGAATGTCTGCGCAAGAGACAGTTTGAGGGCATTGTTCTTCCAACTTAGCTTTTATCTCGTCAATCACTTCGAACCCCCTCAAGGAATTCCTGTTTGGCACTGAATTCTTTTCACTCACTATTGTTGCACTATCGTCCAACAATACTGATGCATCACAGCCCTGGAAAAGTACAGGCACATTTTGCTATTTAATTTAGTTAAAAGATTCAGCAAGAAACAACCATAGGAATTTTGGTAATAGCGTGTCTAAATAAGCGTTTGTAGAACCTGCACAAAGCAATCATGGAAATGAAGTCTTAACAAAGAGGCTGCTATCCTTGGCTCCATGGCAATCGCCTTTTCAATAACTGACGTGACAATGTCATTAGCTTCTGGGCATGAGAACTGATAAAATTCCGGAAACAGACCAAACGAGCCACCCCAGAAAGGGCCATAACCACTACCCCAACCAAATAAGCCAGGGTGAGCTTGGGAGATTGAGCTTGAGAGGGCGACGATCGTCACAGCCAAACCAAGACTAAACTTAAAGAAAGTCATTGTTGATACAAATCACTGTGCCACTCTTGGTAGCGGGATGATCATTTGGCTTGCCATTCCTCGTATTTATTTGATGAAACCAACTACTCTCTTTACCAAATCCTTCGAAAGTACCCAACATGTATAGCTATGACCATGTCAACTTCTTGTCTGGACGCCTCTTCTAGCAGACAAAACCGCGTGCACATGAGTACGCGTACATGGATGTTCGAATTCGGTTGTGGAAGTGTTTCTGGTGCTACCTGCTCCAAGATTTTGTACTTCCCATCCGCTGCCTCTCAACTCTGTCATTTTGCACCCCATCAACCCCTTAATGACCTTCCCCCGTTACAATAATGTAATTCTCTGCTCCACCCCCACTTCCCTCACCTCCCTTTTCCCTTTTTTTTTTTTTTCTATATATTTGCTACCTAATTTACTTATTTACATATTTTGTTTCTTAAGCGAAAGGAAATTAAATACTTAATCCTGTCAAGACATGTTTAACTGAAGGGTGAAACTGGGCGTCATAAAAATTGATGATCAAGTTTTGGTTCTGTCCAATGAGCACCTCCAACACTAGTGCATTTTCTTATAGAATGACACGTCAGGTTTAAGAGCTTACACTTCGTTGGGTTCTGGTGATGGCACCAAAAAATAATTGAAACCGTGAGCTTTATACTTTTTTACTCTCTACAAAGAGCACATGTTTACGTAGGAGGCAACAGCCTCACATGGCTGAGGTGCAGCTTGACTTGGCCCCTCTGCTAGGCAGCCTGATACTATGGTCTTGCAACTTTGAACGGTAAAAGAATATTGCAATCAGCTTGGCCTTAAGACTGAAACTACAAGACCACCATAACAGTTTCTGAATCAATCTGCTGCATATTATTTTTCCCAGCGCTTCAGCCTGTGCATGAAGCATGTCATGCTCTGACCACACAGCACACTTGATGCCTTAAGCCATCGAATCATCCAAGAAATTTCTCACCAGCGCTCAACCAACCCTGGGGATTCGAAATGACACTGGTATGATCAACTTTGTAATAAGTGCAAACTACATCAATCCCATACAAACACAGACGTGGTTAACATATTGTCGAAAATAGAATTCTCCAAGTTGACTGCTAAAAAACTGGAACAAGAAATAGATACATCACATTGTAATTTGCAAGCAATCCACATTTGTTGTGCCTTAGGAGTAGACAATGTACAGAACCTTTGACCAAATGGATTGGCTTAGATAATGACAAATCTCCTCATTGATCTCTCTCCCTTCCATTCTACCGCCGTCCCAAAAATAAAAAGCTTACAATAGGCCTCTTAGTTGTACGTCATTAATACAAAAATGGTGAAGAAAGCTACAAAAACAGGTAAGGTTTATAAAATCCGTCATGAGAATGGAGAATTACAATTTACAAAGCTGCCTCATAGGTGTCAGCAGCCTTGCAAAGCGAAGGGGGACATGTGCTCTGACCAATGTCCCATTCTCTGTATATTCCTATTCAAAAGGGAGGAAAAGAGCATGAAAACATGATGGTACGAATTTTTTACCTCTTGAATTAAAGGAGAAGAAATGCATCAAGCTTTAGGGTATACTCACAGTTCTTTCTACCACTCCAACTTCATGTATGGTACTAAGAAGATCCCCTTTGTTAAATGGAATCGAAGCTTCCACCCATACCATAGAATCCTGTATTACAAACAAGATTAAATATTTCATGGCCACCACAAACTTTGAAACAATGATCATAACCAAAGATCCTTCAAGGACACTGAAGTCACTTATCTCAGTACCCTTAATTTTTCCCAAACTGCATTACTGAATTCTTCCACGCCATTACCAGTCAAAGCAGATATGCAAACAACATCTTGTCTTCTTGCTGGTTCCAACTTCAATTTTTGAGGATCACAGACCTTATCAACCTGCCAAAGCACAGTAGCGGTCATGCAACCATTGGTCCAGACTCCAGAGTCAACACAAAACTCCAGACTACTTTCATGCAGCGTATCATCAAATCCAAGCATTTCTATAGCAAGAAAAGTGAATAATAACCAATAGAACACCTTGCCAACACATTACTGATAGGACACGGATAACTTGAATAAACACAATATTTTTTTCCCACGGTGAGAAACAATTCATTTGAATACCCTGTAACTGTGAAAGTATAAGAGGATGCAGGTGATTGGGTTATTGATTTAAGGCCACAGAAAACCTGTGCAGGCAGTATCCAGAGTGTAGCCAACTTTTATCTGCTATTATATGTAATTTTGTATGAAATTATAATGAAACAGCAAGAGTGATGAAAAGAAATACTTCCAAAAAGAACATACTGGCAGTATAAGCACATGAATATGTACAACCTGATTGGAATGCAGTTTCACAGATGTAAAAGGACAATAAAAATCTAATGGTTCATTCAGAAGTTTCAGAGCTACATCACCACGGAAATGTCTCAATATACCTTATTCCAAACCATTAGTTTTGGGATTGACTGCACATCCAACTCTGACAGAACTTTGTCCACAGCATCAATCTGTAGCTCTGCCAATGGATGACTGAACTTAACAGCATGGTGTCAGATGACAATGGTGATCCTCTATAATGAATCCAGTTGATGGATTGACAGCAGTTTACCTGATGTCTACCACATGCACCAAAAGTGAAGACTCTGATATCTCCTCCAATGTGGCTCTAAAGGCAGCAACCTGTTCAATGCATTTGTTATAATTAAAGAAGTAAAACTCGTTAGGTCTTTCCCATTGAAAGATGAACATAGAAAAATCACCTCAAAGATGTGGAGGTCCTCACCAGTGTAGTTGGCAACTTTTGGATGAAACCAACAGTATCTGTCAGAAGAAACTCGCCCCCATTCCTCATCTAGAAAATAACCAATACAAACATCTTCAGTTACAATCAGCTTAGTAGGCCAACTCTTATTTTGATGCATAGATTTTTACCAAAGAAATGGAACAAGAAACAAATCCGATTGAATAGCTAGTTCATTCTACGAACACAAAAAGATTGGCTATGAAATAGAGGCAGACATCTTATAAGTGTATTTCTGCAAGTGTAAACGCAAGCATGCAGGAATAGATCATAATTTACAACCATGTTGGCAGTTAGCCTTTTTCCTTCCCTTTTTACATTCATCTGACTCCGCTAGACTAACCTGAACCCTTCTTGTAGTTGGATCAAGGGTCGCAAATAACTGATCCTCAACAAGAACATTAGCTCCAGTCACTTGATTTAACAGTGTACTCTTTCCAGCATTTGTATATCCGACCTACAATAGTAGAAAGTTCATAATCGCGTGACAGCATTGACTATTAGTTGCCATTATTGAGAATCACAATAAAACCTGCTTTCTGAAAATTGAAAATCAAATGTTGTCTTTGCTTACCAGGGAGACTACAGGGACAGGTACAGAGGTACGCCTGTTACGGTATTGCTTTCTATGCTTTCTGACAGTTTCCAGTTCTTTTTTAAGAACACCAATCTATGAATGAATGATTCAGAAACTCATACCGTGAAAATCTCCGAAGAGAGAGAGTAAAAAAATAAAAAAACACCAAGAGTCCACATAACATAAGAGTTAGCAACTCAAATTATTTCTCTTGCCTGCAAAAATAGCAAAAGGCAAATGTCTTTATATTTCAAAAAGGAAATTCCCAAACTCTGTGATAACTATTTCTATTAGAAGATTGCATACTTGAGTACGTAAGATACGCTTGTCAACTTCAATTTGCTTCTCACCCATACCCTTCACCTTGCCTCCTGCTTGGCGCTCAAGGTGAGTCCACATTTTAGTTAGTCGAGGTAATTGGTATTCCATTTGTGCCAAAGCAACCTAGGAAAACACATTATCATCAGTGCCAACAGATAAGCTTGTTTTCTTTCAACAATTATGAGTCAAGGTCATAGAGTTCAAGCTCCCAGTAAGTTTTATAGAACTTGAGGTTCTATGATTGTTAATGATTCCACCTCAATCTATAACAATGAAATAGGTGGAACATTCATGCAACACGAATAACTTTAAACTCTAAGTTTAAAAGAAGTACTTGCCTGCAAAGATGCCTCATGTGTTGCTGCTCGCTGGTTAAAGATATCAAGGATAAGGGCTGTGCGGTCACAAACTCTAACATCTCCACCAAAAATCTTTTCCAAATTGCGCAGTTGCCTAGTGTTTCAACATTTGAGCTAAGAATATTACAAAATAAAAGTATTGCAAGGATTACATGTGATCACAGGAGACAACTCTGACGAGGTAAAATCCAGAATATTTCATGTATCATCCAGGACAATGATAATGATCTCAATTAACAAAACAATCCACAATAGTATACAGTCCATTGCTAAGGAGGGAAGAAAATACAAAAACAACAGTGAAGAATATAAATCACCCGATCCAAGGAACAAAAAGAGATATAAATGTCGGAAAGTGTAAATACCAGAAGTCTTACCCTGCAGAAAGCTCATCATCGAATATTACAGTCTCAGCACCTAGTGCATGTATTGCACTCTCAATTTCTGCAACCTTACCAGATCCAATGTAGGTTCTTGGACTTGGAGAAGTCAGTCTGCATAATAAGCAATAAAACAGACAAATGAAATAGGAAAAAAATGGTTGTTTTATTGAGAGCGCAAAACCTCACCAAAGCCATAAGGCGTTTCATTCATCCAATTACTTATACACTAAAAAGGAAAACGATACTTACTTCTGATAAGTGGATCCAACAACAAGAAGTCCAGCAGTATCAGCCAGCTGGGCCAATTCCTTGAGCGATTCCTCCGTACCAAAGGATTCCGAAAGATACCCTTTTCGCTCAACACCCACAAGGTAGGCTTTTTCTTCAAACACCTGTTGGTTATTACAGAGTTGCGGTTGAAAATTGTAAATGCCCAGTAAAAAGTATTTCTTATTTTTCTCGTTCCTTCTCACAACGATTGCTATTCACTAACCTCCCTTCCATTTCGAAGCTTGAACCTGTTCTCGAAGCTGTCCTCATCCGGTCTCTTCTTTTTCTTTTTCTTCTTCTTACTCTTCTGACCTCCACTGGAAGAAGAAGTTAAGGTACTATCCTCCGTTTCGGTGACTCCTGCAGGTCCATTGAGGAGCCCATGGATTGCTTCTTTACCTTCATCGGCGTCGTAGACTGCTGCGGGGCTTTGCAAGGAAACGTTGTCAGGGAAGGCATCGTCAAGTCCTGGCTCGAGGACTCTGGCGATGTGGAGCGATGAATTGACGGTGCGGGAGAAGCGAGCGTGCGGGAAGCTGATGAGTTTATTAGCGTTTGGGGTCCATGGCAATGACAGCGACAGCGACAGTGACAGTGAGGGCTCCCAAAGTGGTGGCGAGTCTCTGACAGCTGAGCAGCAACGTAAAATCATTGTTCCTTGGTTGAAGCCACAGTCTGCTCACTTACCGTCTCAGAGCCCAAGGATATGGCTTGCTTTAGTTTTATTCATTTATTTATTTATTTTTTAATATAATTTATTTATAATTTTATATTATATATAAATAAATATGATTTGAAATCATTAAAAAATTATATTATTAAAAATTAATCAAAATAAAAATTTCCCATTTAGCCTGTCCTGTCTGGCTGAAAGGTTCAATTTTGGGATTGTAAAATGGGTGTCGTCGTTTTATAGTTACTGACGCAGCAGCGTTGTTCTGATCTGTCATTGAACGATTCCCAGATTTGGTAGCTAAGGAAGCTTAAGCTGGCTGAGACCAGTGGGATTCATATCCTTCTACCCTCTGAATCTACTTGCAATTTTGTTGTGATTTATTTATTTTTGTATTATTTTTTAAAGTAAAGAAGATTGGATTTATGATGACTTTAATGAGCTTAATAATCCTTGTGCTGTATGGTTTTGAAGGAGAATTTAGGTTTGTATGATGTACAACAGGAAGAATAAAAAATCCATTCGGTACCTTTTACACTTTGTAGACCAAATACACTTTTTTTTTTCTTTTTTCTTTTCTCCCTTAATAGTCACTCATGATTATGTGCTTTAGTCAAAATATGAGTTAATAAAATAACATAATATTTTTTTAAAATAAAAATTTTATAAAATTTATAACATAATATTATATCTCACAATAATATTTCACTTTTCATAACTAAAAAAATAAAAAATTTAACGTAAATAATTGATAATTTACTCGTTTAAATATTTAAATATATATATAAATTTAAATATATAAAAAATAATTTTATAATTAATTATTTATAAATAAAAATAAATTAAATAATATTTTAAAATAAAAATAATATTTTATAAAAATTTTAAATTTTTATTAAAATTAATTAAAATTTTAAATTAATTTCAGTTTAAAATTTCTCAATTTATTACAGATTTTATATTATTTAGTTATCAATTCAAATTTTTTGAATTGTAATTAGATTTTGAGTTATGAGAGTTTTAAGTCACTTTAAATGAGTTTAAGGTTATTTTGAATGTAAATTATTCAAATTTTAAGTGATTTTAATTTTATATTGAGTTAAGTTGTGAGTACTAAACTTTTTCAATTAATGCAGGTGGTGTTGAATTGAATTTTAAGCATGTTCAATTGAGTTACATGAGTTGGGTTTGTTTTTGTCACCTTTACTCTTGTCCTCTCCATCTCGTCTCTCTCATTCTGAGAGAGAATGAAAACTGATATCATCAACAAATTATTTAAACCTTAGTCAAATTTTATCAATTATAAGTGATCATAATGCTTATTTTTAGAGTTTTCAGATAATATGTAGAAAGTTATAAACAAATTGATATAATGGTTAAAGGCTTAGTAGTTCACTTAATAAAAATTTATTTGAAATTGTTCAATAATATGAATAAACAATTCTCAAGACTATTTTTGAAGTGTATTTAAAAAATAAGTCAAATTTAAATATAAAGTTATTCAACTTATTTATATTTATGAATAACTTATTTTAAAATTAATGAAAATTGATATAAGGTCATTTAAGATATTATATAAACTTGTTTTAAGACTCATTTTGAAAATTTGATAAAATTGCCTATAAAAAAGAAAATTGGAAAAAAAAAAAAAAAGAATTGATAGATGCAAGGATAATTTAGATTGACATAAAGAAGAAAATTAACCCATAAAACTCTAAAATGATAATTATAATAAAAAAATAAACAAAGCATCAAAGGCAGACATTAATGACTACAAAGCATGTAACAACAATGAAGATATGATCATTAAGAGTAGTAATAACTCTTATAAATTTATGAAGTATATATGTAATTATAATTTTATACCATCAAAGATGTTATTTGAAGGAAAAATGTTTACCATTTATAAAAGTCCAATATAAATAAATATATAAAGTTGGCATTGGTTGTTATTTCTATGCAAAGAAATAACTTTTACGCCTAATCCTATTAGATAAGAATATATGATAAAATAAAATGAAAACTAACAAAGACAAAATATGATTCTAAAAGAATTAATACCACACTTATATCAAATTGCATTATATGTTTATTAATAACAATAAAATAAAATGAAAATTAAGAGTGATAGAATATGATTTTATAATAAATAATTTTTTTTAGCTCTTTAGCTGACTTGAGTTTTACCTCTTATATAAAATTACTAATAATAATTAGACAACAAAAGAATATGACACTAATAAAATTTATAAAAAATAAAATAATAAGAATGATAATGATAATAAAATGATGATCCCTTATGATTATTCAACACATATATTTATGAAACTCACTTGCAAAGTATGTATATTTTTTAGAAGTATTTGTCTACAAAAAAGTGAATTAGTTGTTATTTAATACAATTACCTTTTTATTTGTTAGTTCAAGTCTACTTTTTAGTAAACAACAACCCCAAAAAATTGTATCAAACACCATCATACTTGCAATTGAAAAACTTAACAATAATAATAACTCTCAAAAATTAAAACAAATACCCCCTAAATATAACATAGACTTAAGAGATAAAAATACCTATAAAGTAAAATGAAATCCACTTCTATAGCAATTTATACCTTACTTATATCAAATCAAATTATATGTTCATTAATGTCTTCAATTGTAGTAAATTCATTAAAAAAATTAATGGTAATTGCAAAAATAAAAATGACAGTTATTAAGGATGAAGAAATAATATAAAATAATTGTTAATTCTAAAATAAGGAATTTTAATATATATTATTTTTGGTTTTTTATTTTATCCTTTTTAATAGATTGTTACATCAATACCTTTTTAGTTAGAATTAAGGAAAGAGTTTTTCTAAATTTTCTCTTGTAGTATTACTATTAGATTTCCTTATTTTTACAAGAGAAATAACCATTTGGTGCAAAAATGTCTTCTTTTAACTAGATAATGGCTACAAAACAAATAATATGACTTGTATAACAGGAAGATGAGTTTCTTTGACCTTATGAACACTACATTTTCTATTCAACCCAATTTAACTCAATCCACATTAATTTAATCTAGGTTGTTAGTCTAAATGCAATCATAACATCATAAAAATCTAACTAATCTTCATTTTTTCTTATCACTAAAACAGGGAAAAAATAGTCTTATTCCTTCTTTTTTCATATACATGAAACATTATGAAGCATGTAGACATTTTCAAAATTCAACCAAATTTAGTTTAAATGATTACAATAGCAAAATGTCTTAGGGAGAATTTAAGGTTCAAATATCAATTATTTTAAATTTTCATAAAAATGAGACCTTGGATACTATTAGAGAAAAACAAGTATTAGAAGGAAGAGAGAACTAATGGAAAAACAATGCAACAACAATAACAACAAATGCTTAATTGTAAATTTAATAGGAGTTAATTCATAAATCCTTTTACATCATTATGCTTTATTATGAGATAAATTAGGTATAATATCTAATTATTTTAAATCCTTCTCAATTAAAGATTCTTAAGTCAATTTAGGTTTTCCTTTATCTTTCACCTCATTATTCACTTGAGTTTAATAACCCATTTAATTGGGGCATTTATTGGTCTACATTAGACATGTCTAACTAATTTACATAACACTCTCTCAATTTATCTCCAATAGGTGTTATACCTACTTTGCTATGAGTATCTTTATTTCAATTTTAACTCTTTTTAGAGTAATTACATATCCACTTAAGCATTTTTATTTTTGCTATACTCATTTTTTTTTTTTTTTATGTATGTTACTTTTTCATTGTCCAACACTTATTACCTTGAAGCATCATTAGCCTAATAGTTGTCCAATAAAATTTATCCTTCAACTTAATGGATGTGGTCACATAAAACTCTAATGACAAATCTCTATTTTACCTATCCATTTATGAAATATGTCTTCTTTTATATTATAATCCCTCTAAAAAATAGAATTTAAATAACAACATTGGTCAAATTAAAGAATTTTTACACCATCTAATCTAATAATTTACTACAATACTCTACTAATATTACTAAAATTATTATATATATATATATATATATATATATATTATATTTTATATGATTGAACTTATAATCTTGAAATTTTAGTATCTTTCTTTATACTTCTAATTTATAGTGTAATTCTTTAGTCTTATTTATCAAGACGATATCATTTGCAAATAATAAGAAGTGCAACACATCATCTTGAATATAAATTGTTAATAAATCAATAATTAGCAAAAACAATAAGGAACTTAAATTGACTTTTGGTGTAGATTGATTGCAAATGAAAAATCTAATGACTATATTCTTACCGTCCTTACAAAGGTCGTTTCTCCTTTATAGTTGTCATTTACTAAAAAATAATGTAAGGATTTTCTTCCTACTTATCAATTATCATATTACTTGCTTAGGAACTTGGTCATATACCTCAAAAATCTAACTAACAAAAACTTGAAATGATTGTCTAAAATATAAATAATCATTGGTAAACATTGCTTTATACCAATTTCTCATCATTTCAAAATATGACTAGTAAGTTTGATGCCTTGATAGTTATAACAATCCTAGATGTCCCCATTGTTTGTATAATTTGGGACAAGTGTATTCATTTTCCACCCCCTTCTTTAAAATTGTAGTAATGAGTCTATTCAACTAAATCACTCCTTTTTCCCTAAAGTTCTTTAAGATTTAATTGATATTTCATATAATGCACACACTCTTTTGCCTTTTATTTTCCTTAAAGCTGCATCTTAATTTCAAGAGATAAATTCTTTTAGCATAAATTATCTTTTACATATAAATTATGCTCATGCACCTTTTTGTTTAGTAAATCAACTATTACTTCTTTGAATTTCTTTTTTAAACAAACATGGTCAAATATATTAATTAAGGAAAAAAGATTTACAATATATTTCTTTGAATTGAAAAAAAAAAAAGCATATAATAGGAATTATAGGATTTTGTTAAAGGCAAAAATTCATGGGTGAAAGAAAGAAAGAAAAAAAAGAAACAAAAGAAACATAAACAAAGAAAGAAAAAAAAGAAACATAAAGATAAATAGCAAGGGCAACAATATAAAGGGAAAAAAAAAATTATATAATCAAGTAGTATATTTATTTTAAGAAATACGTCACTCATGTTATATATTCTCTTCTAAATGATAATAAATAATGAAGCTAAAAGATAAAATACATTAAAGAATTAAAGATATGTATAAGTAATCAATCATTTTAATCAATGCTTTCTTCTTTAGAAAATGATGCCTTTTTATTCATTAAGGCAAGCATAGTACATCAATGTTAATTAAAATAAACATGACTCAAACTTTTTATACTTTATAAAGTTTTACCAAACTTAGATAAACTCACTTTCGCTAGCTCATGAGTAACTATATTTGTAGCTTTGCTTGCATGTTGAAGGTCAAAACTTTCAAACTCAAAACATTCAAACTTGAAAGCTAATGCTTTAATGTATTCCATTAGTTGTCCAAAAATAGATGAGGTTAAAGGTTGTAACTAAAATGCTCAAATTGCCAACAAATAATCTAATTCAATATAAATCCATGTTAGTTTATAAGATGTTACAAGTGCAACTTTTATGGCCATTAGTTTTAAAATATCTAGAGAAAAGGCTCCTTACAACCCCAAGCATTAGGTCAAAGTGATGTGCCTTTACTATCTTTAAAGACCATATTTATATTATCTCAATTATTTCTCAACGTCAAATCGATATTGACCTTTATAACCTCATAACCAAAGGGTGACCATGTAATAGATGTAAAAGGGGACCAAGTTCAAAGGATATCTCATTCTTGAAGTCAAAATATAATTTAAAGGCCAATTCAAGAACATTTGTGGTTGGAGCTACTTTTTTATTTTCTAATACCAACATATGTCTGATTTTCCATATAACCCAAGCTAGCATTGTACCCATTTCCATGGCTTCATAGCCTTCCAACCTCTATAATGAGGCAAACCATTCATAAAAGTCTAGTTATGGTCCATCATGTAGGTGTAATCCAAGAGAGCTCAAGAACCCCACATTGGTTATCATTGGATAATAATACAGTAAGGCATGACAAATTGTTTTAATTACTACATCACATCCAGTACATGTCCCATTAATATATAATCCTTTACAAAGTAAATTATCAAGCATTAGAAAGTATCCTTTGCAAGCATGCTATATAAACTGCTTTATTTTCCTTGGAATGTGCAAGGTTTATAATTTCTTCCATCAAGTGATGTCACTACCCCGAGTTAATGATAGTAGGCATGACATGATAAGAATCACATAAGACTAAGTTAGGCAATAAGCACTTTGTACTATATAAAAACTAGACATATCATAATGATAAATAAGTTTGTCCTTGGGGTTCCAAAAACTTAAAGGAATATATAGGATTTGACAGCTTTCAAAAGGCATAAATGATTGCTTGATAAGGCTTGCCTTCCACTACTTAGTGTCCTAATCAAATAAGTGATGAGACAAACTTTACATCTAATGGCACTTGTGGAAAAAGAGCTTTTAATCCATTTTATGAATAAATAAGGGTCTTGCCAAATGTTAACTTGTGATCCATTGCCAATCAACTATTTAAGTCCGTGCCTTAGTAAAGAGTATGCCTCCATTATATATTGTTAGGTGTAGTTAGGTTTTAAACACAAAAATGCATCAAGAAATGAATTGTAGGGGTAGTATTAGCTTTAAACAGGCTAGCCAACAATGAGATTTCTTGCATCACTAGTCTCTAGACATGTTTCCCAAGCATGGCTAGATTAAATTTATGGAAATCTTAAAAGCCCAGTCCATTTCCATGCTTTGATGACATCATTTTATCTTAGGATGCGCAATGAATTTTTTGATGATCATCCTAGCTTCTCCACCAATAATGATTGACCATTAATGCAAACTCATTGCTATTATTTTATGGGAGTAAAAAACAACTCATAACGTACATGGGAATGACTTGTATAATTGTCTTAACAAGCACCTCCTTGTTGAAACAAAACAAGAATTTTTCTTTCCAACCTTTAATCTTTTTTTCAACTTTATCAAGTGTCATGCTAAAGGCTCTCCTCTTTAAATAACTTATACACATTGGTAGGCCAAGATATTTTTGGTAGTATTCTACTATCATAACTCCCAAACAATTCTTAATTGCATTTTTGACATGTGGTTACACATCATGATTAAAAGAAAGTTCTAATTTGTCTAAATTTATCTTTTACATCGAGGTTTGTTCATATGTAGCAAGAATACCATTTAGATATTGATAGTCTTATACAAAAGCTTGAGTAAACATTAAGTTATTATTTGCAAAGAAGAGATGTGAGATGGCCAATGTCCTTTAGCAAATTGTTATGTCATGTAATTTTTAAAGCCTTTTTGCATTAGCCAATAAGAAAGAAAGACCTTTTACATATAAGAAGAATAAATAAGAGATATAAGGTTACCTTAACGAAATCCTTTGGATAAGAGAAATGTCACTTATGACTTGAAGTTCACCACTAGAGAATAAGACACTAATGTCACATAAGACATGATGGTATTGACCCATATAAAATTGAAACCCATCTTAAGGATTATTTGTTCTAAAAAGCCACTTAGTCATGAGCTTTACTTATATCAAGTTACAAAGCTACACATCCCTTCTTGCTTTGATATTGATGTTGCATAGGATGGAATAATTCAAAGGCAATTAAGGTATTATCAATGAAGAGGTGACTTAGGACAAAAGCACTCTAGATTATGTAATAACTTAAGGAAGAATTAGCATGAGACAATTCACCAACATCTTTATAATAATTTTTATAATAATATTGTAGAGGCTAATTAGTCAATAATCTTTGTAATATATAAGTGAATAACTTTTAGTATAAGACAAATGTTAATATGGTTTAAAGAATTGGAATCACCTATATTATTCAAAATTTCCAAAACCTGAGTGATCATATCCTTCCTAATAACATGTGACAAAGATTGATAAAATAAAGTTGACATCCTATTTGGTCCAAATGCTTTAGTTGACTATATTTGCTAAATTACTTAAATACCTTTCTCCCTTATGTAATTATAACATAAAGTGAGGTTTGTCTACTTTATAACCTAATGGTCAATAGTTTTTAGCATGGATTAAGTAACAATTGCTTATTGGTTGCAAAATAGGACCTTGTAATAACTTATGAGGACCAAACTAATGGCATCATTTAAATGATGCATCAGGTTGTGTTCATCAGTTAGCTTACAAATGAAATTTCGTTGTTGCCTTTAAGTAGCAACTAAATGGAAATAATAGGTGTTCTTATCCCTCTCCTTTAGCTATGTTGCCTTAGATCATTAGGCCTACAAAGCCTCCTCCCATTTGAGTAATTCATCAATTTGAGATTAAAATCTCCTTTATGGCAAAAATATTTACAATTGTAGGAGGCAAAGGTTCAATCTCATATCACTAACATTTAAAAGCCTTGAGTTGAGAGTTGATATTACCAAAAGTCATTTTCTCCCACACAATAAAAGACTCGTAACAATATGAAATTAAAGTTGGCACTTAATGTAGAGATAATTCAATATAAGTTTGATCCTAAGATTTCATAATAACCTCTTTACATGATGGTTCCTTAAGCCATATCTTTCAAAACAAAAGAATTTACACTTAATAGTATTAAAAGAAATAAAAGATGAGTCAAGTAGTACCTTAATGGGATTATGATCTAAGCCATATAATGGTAGGTGTGTTACATAAGCACACAAATACAAGTTTTAAAAATTCATTATGACTAAAGCATGATTAAATCTTTCTTTGATATTTGCCTTACTTTCTTTTTTGTTTGTTCAAGTATACTTAGGGTGCCAAAAATCAAGTTCAACAAGATTACAATCACCTATACACTCTTTCACTAAGGCAAGGCCAACCACCAAACTTTTCTAATGAGCATAAAATCTTATTAAAATCATTACTACATAGCTAAGGCTTGTGAAACTGTTTGTTCAGAGCCTAGAGAAGCTTACATGTAACAGATTTGTTGTCTTTCTTGGCTAACTATAAATACTTGTGAATTGCCACTCTTTTAATTATTACTATCATATATTAAGGTACTAATAGAATGCATTAAAGCTAACTACAAGCTTAGATTAATTATTTTTGTCAAAATAAAGTAAAATCCTCTCCTTGCTCTTTACCAATGCCATGACAATGCATAAAGAACTTGTTAGAAAGTTTCAACCTTACTTTTGGGTGCTCTATCTAAAAGGCCTTTAGTTCAACTTCCATAAGGAAGATTATACTACATACTTAAAAATCAATCAAGTTTTTAAGACAATTAACTACTCACGAAGTCCCCAAACCTTAGTATTCCATAATAAGGCCTTCATGACAACTAGCAAGGCTACCCTGTAGCCTTTGTCAATGACTAAATAATATATGTTACCCCTACTTTGATTTCTTAACAACTTTAAGAATGGTGTTGAAACTATTTGAAATAAAAACTTTTCTTTTTCTCACTATATTTTTTACATTTGTTTGATATTTCACTTGTTCTCACCAAGCTTTACCACATCCTAGTTTACTCCTAATAATTGTTTTGGGTTTTGATGTTGATTGAGCTTTCTTACATTGGGCCTATCTCAATGTGGAGCTTACCCAGCTTTTGAGGTTAGATTAGAGTATTAGGAATTAACTTTATAAAACCACCTAAATTATCATTTAATGAAAGAGCTTCTGATATAGTTAGAATTCTATTTTGAATAGAATTAGCTAGCATACAAAACTCATAAAGATTATCCATTTCAATTTAGTTATTTACTAGGTGTTATGAAAAATATTATAAGGTTTTTGCATTTAAATTTTGAAATTCTAACATAACCATATCTTTTTTCCAAATTTTTCTTTGCAACATATGAAGTCATAGACCCCTAACTATTATTTCTTACTAGCACTGGAGATTACCTTAATGTGCCATTGGTATTAGAAAAAGAATTAGTTTATGCCTCATTAACTTGTTTGAAGTCATCGGAGTCTAGTTTTATATTGACTCATTTGATAGGTAATGCCCACAAGTGATCATTGTATGTATAAACTTATGGATTGACATTCTTTTTGTGTCATCATCAACATTATTTAGCTCACATTTCTTCTTGGTATGCCATAGACAACAACAAAACATAGCAAAAGTTAAGGACTTTGTTCCTATTTGAAAAGCAATCCATGTCTCACCCTTTTATTGTAGTCATGCTCCCTTTATTAAGGGATCGCAAACATCAAAAAGTATTTTAAACAAAAAATATCTACCCTTAAAGCTTGCAAGGAAATTATCAACCTTATTTCCAAGGATAGTGACAGTAGTTATAGACATGACCTTAAATGACAAAACATAAGTTGGGATCCAAAAAGGCATGAAAAAGAGATGCACTTTAGATAATTGCTCATTCCCCTTAATCTCCTTAAGAATGAGAACTTATTTGTCAAAAGCCCACAAACCATTTTCCAAGACAAACATTTTGTAGTTGTGCTAATAAATTAAAATGATTAGAAGCTAGTTCTTTAGCCATTTAATATTCATGGTCTTAAATAAAACTCAAACATTGAAAGTTTTCTCTATCAATAGGCAACTAATAATGCAATAACCAATAAAGGATTCAGTCTAGGGTGCATCAAAGCCCAAACCTAGATTGATGGCTCCTTATTGTTGTTTATTGGGAATTGTTGAAACTAAAGAACTCATTATGAACTACTTTTACAAATAAAGAAAATATTAACTCTTTCTCAAGAAAAGATAAACTTTTAACCAAAAAAATGGTAGTAAAGAAGGCATCTGTAGAAAAGTTATTTCTTACCCTCCCCCAAAATGCTCATCCCCTATAATTGCAATGAAGGCATCTATAATACTCTAACTACTTGTTCCTTTTCCCTGAGTTTAAAGCTCCTTAAATTAATTCTAAATCCAAAGCTAGTCAAGTTACAAGTGAAAGAATATAGCAAAATCTCAGGTCAAACACCCAAAAAAAAAAAAAAGGAAAAACAAAAGAAAATGCTTACAATGTGCTAAATATTTGATCTGATAACTTATATTCTTAATTGAATCATCTTTTATAAGTAGCCTTAAATATATCAAGTTGAGATGGGAAGGTATTACTAGGATCTTCAGCTTTCTAATACAAATCCAAATAATGAAATGTAGTAAGATCAAATTTAAATAAAATAAATTAAATGTACCAGATTATAAATACATATGTACCACAAGATTAAAGCATCACATATAACATCTAAATATATTATTTCTTGAATTTTAGCAAAACTCTTTTTACCTATAGCGTACATTCTTATTTACTTTTGGCAATTAGTAATATGGGTTCTTGTTGCTGCTTATAAGTATTAGTAAGAAATGACAAAAAGTCAAAATATATTAATATAAACCCATAAAAAAATATTTGACAAATAAAAAAGAATAAGATAATATCAAATCTTTGCTTCTTTAGAATTCAAATATTACAAGAGTTGTCGAAATTGATCCAAAGGTATATAAATGGGACAATTTGTCAATCTCTCTCAATCAGTCTTGCATTTTTTATAATGTTGTCTCTTCAACCTACACTTTTAAGCCCTCCAACTTACTCTAATGGTGTCCATCACCCACTTTCTACCTACCTTAGGAACTATATATTTATCTCATAATTAATTAAAATGTGAAAAAAGTTAATTGTAATGAATACATTTTTGTAGAGATAAGGAAGAAAATTTCAAATATGCATTACATACATAATCTTCCATAAATCATTCTTTTTCTCAATAGCCAGCACATGCCAACACTTTACATATAAAGATACCAATCTAACATTTTTAGCCAATGTTTCAAGGAAATTGCTAAACTCATAAAGAGATATCTCTTAGTTATATGATTCATTGAAATCTTAATTATTAGATTAAATATTTATGTTTTCATTAATATTATTTTAGTGCATAAAAAAAGAAGAGGATCAATGACGATAAAGGCAGTACATGCTAAACATGAAAATAAGAAAAAACTCATTTTCTTAAATATTAAAAATCAACTTATAGGCCTAAGTAATAAAAGATCACTCTTTCTTGTTATTGTTGTTATCCCGATCCTGCCTTCTTGGAAGGTTGTGCTCCTATTTCATTAGATGTTGTCTCTCTCAATTGTTGATTATTAGAATCTATGTGCTCCTTAAAAGGTTACATTGCTAGTTATCTATCACTTGCTTCTGATGTTTTAATGGACTGTGACCCACCACTTGAAATAGAAACAAACAATTTAACAATATTCATTTAAGGGATTTGTGTCTCTTCTTATGCAAAAGCCTCTTTCATTAATGTTGACCATCTCAAAATACTTGAAAAAGAAGTCACCACCTTTCTAACAGTAAACGAAGCCTATTTTTTCGAACAAATCTCTTTGTCATGGTTAATGGCTATCAAATAATTAGGAGGAACTTAAAATTAAATAAATAGCAAAGTAATGACAACAGTTGTGTTTTTAACATACTATTCATATATAGTGCACATTATATTTCACAAAATCAATTATTAAATCACAATTCAATAATACAACTACAACAATAGTAGAACCTTAAAAAGACAATTCCCATAAAACATATTAAAGATTATAACAATAAAAAAAATAAAAAATTTATTAATTTATTTTGTCTAATCATTTGCATCCATCTACTCCCAAAGTATTGCATTGTCATCTACATTATTGTGTAATTTCTCTAAGCCTATTTTAAAAGATAGATCATTTATGTGTATGTCAACTATAGTATTGGGCATATCTTCTCTTATCAAATTAGTAACTTAGCCATAGATGAATTGACAAAGGTCAAACCAACAGGCAGAAAACGGTGTTCTTCTTAAATATAAAAGAGAAGTCCCTTCTCACAAATATTCAAAATAAAAGACTTTAAAAAAGTTGATTAAAATTAAAATACAAGCATTAAAAATTTTTTTAAAAAAATATTAGTTATAAGTTTGTCATAGAAATTTTAATTGTATACATTTATCACAAAACTCTTATTGTTCATAACTCTCTCTCACTCTTTCTTCTCTCCCTCTTTTGCTTTTTTTTTTAGAGAAGAAAAAATCAATAAAATCTATGTAACTAGATTAGATTCTTTAGTTCTTTAAAAACTTCTCAAAGTAAGCTAATCTTAATGTGTAAACTATTAATATGAGAAGACTTAGGGAATCACTCTAGTTCTCATTTTATTATTATTTTTTTTTACACTTTTTCCCTTTTTGACATATGCTAAAAGAAGATATACAACCCTTACCATGCATATGGATAAAAATGAAAGATTTAGGCCTAAAGTTTAACAACAACATGTCTTAGTTCAATTTTAAGTAACATTGGACTTGAAAAAAAGATCAGGATAAGATGACAATTATCTTTAACAATGTCACCTTTTTCTTAGGAGCTTTTATTCCAAAAACCCCGTATTTAGCAAGTTTTTCACTACATTCCTAGCAAAGAACTCAGAAGTATACAAATTTATCACCTTGTAAAATTTTCAAGTAAGATAAGTTAATTAATTTTTTTTTTTGTCTACTGGCAACTAATAAACAAATAAAAAAAATACAAAAAAGAGAGAAAAAGGAGAACTTCTAGGAAAAGGATGCTAAGTTAGCATACATATTAGATGGTACTTCAAAAGATTGTTAATGATAATAAGGCAAATTCTCTCTGATAAATTAGGATCTTTAACCTTGTGTCCAATGTTTTTAGAACACACAACATCAATCTCTAAGTCACTAAAACTTGATAATAAAAGATACAAAAGAAAAAAAAAATTATAATGGGAAGTCATGTTCCCTCAAGTTGATGCATGCCTAATAAAGGAAACTATTTGGAAGATGAAAAAGGGGAAAAATGAGAAGCAATGCTACTACTTCTTTACAAATTCTTCAGTTAAAAAAAAAAAAAGTACATGACTCTTCAATCACAAATGAATTATTTCTTGTTCACATTCAGTTACTCAACACTAAATATAATTATCTCAGTCCATCTCAATGCATTTAAATGTGGTTCTCTCCACATAATTATGTGAGTTGTTTTTTGCTAACAATTTTACTATGACAAACCTTAAAAACTAACTACATCAAAGAATAAGAAACCTATAAAGTATGAGATGATAGTCCTCATGATCATTGAGACAAATATAGATCGTTTCAACATCTAAGAAACACAAAATGCACCAATTTACACTTTTGAGAAGTTTTTGATGCAGACAATATAATGCCTTATGGATCTTGCTATGAATATCATTCAAAACCTAATCAAGCAAATGGTTTCCTGAATCCCTTTTTGAATATCTAAAACATAGCTCTAGTGAAGCATCAAAAACTAATGTGTCCACTCTACACCAAATGTAAACAATTGCATGACCCCCCATAAATTGAAAGATTAATAAAAGACATTTGTCATGAAAAAAAAAAAGCCTCACTACTTAAACTAAATTTCTAGCCATGCCTATTGGCCAAAATAGATATAGATTTAGTCGTTACTGGTGTACAAATAATTTGCAGAATTCGAGAGACAAGAACTCATAATTATAACATCCCAATGCATAAGACTCCCATAAAGCCCAACATTATAAAAAAAAATGAAAAAAAAATGTGCAAATGTTGTTATTCAGGTCCCTAAACCTTAATTTGCTTGGAGAGGTTGGTAATGAATCGAAAACTTTGCTTTAGATTTTTCACCAGCCCACAAAACTCTCCTAGGCATTGCTTATACTGAAAGGATGATCCCTCTTGAAGTAGATCTCACATCTCTAAAGCTTCTTGACAATGTTTAAGAAACCATCAAGATAAGGCCTTTTCTCTTTAGCTAAAACCCTCCTCCTAAAGCATGACCTCAACGACACAAAATAAAAAAGATTTATTTGAACAAAAGAATAGGTAGCAGTCTTAAACTGCTACCTTAGACATATAAAATAGGTGGTGGTTTAGAATTGTTGTCTTAACTCCTTATATTTTTAACTATAAGATTAGGCAGTGATATAGAACTGCTACCTTATTCAATTTTCAGAAAAAAAAAAAAAGATAATAGTTCAAAATTACTACCTTAATTTTATTAAATAGGCAACACTTTGAAACTGTTGCCCTAGCACATTATATTTTAGAAAAAAAAAAAAAGATTAAGTAGTGGTCTAGCATTATCGCCATATTCATTTTTTAGGGAAAAAAAAAAAGGTAGCGGTCTTGAACCGCTACCTTAACTTTATTAAATGGGCAACAGTTTAGAACCATTGCCTTAAACCTTTTTTTTTATTATTTTGAAAAAAAGAATGATTAGGTAGCAGTTAACTGTTGCTTTATTCATTTTTCAGAAAAAATATATAGTTGTTTAAAATTGTTATTTTAGCCCTATTGAATAGGCAATGTTTTATAACTATTGTTTTAACCCATTATTTGAAAAAGAAAATTTTGACAACAATCTAGAATTATTGTCATATTCATTAAAAAAAAAAAAGGTAATAATTTAAAATTATTACCTTAATTCTATTAAATAGGTAATAGTTTAGAACTATTACCTTAGACCTTCATTTTTTAAAATAAAAAAAAAATGATGATTAGACAACAATCTGGAATAACTACCTTATTTATTTTTAAGAAAAAAAAAAGGTAACGTTTAAAATGACAACTCTAACCCCTTACTTAAAAAAAAAAAAATCAAACTACTACTTTATTTCTTTTGTTAAAATAAAAAAGGTAATGGTTTAAAATCACTACTTTAGCCTCTTAATTTTTTTTCTAAAATTAGGCAATAATCCCAAACCACTGTCTTATTACTTTTATACAAAAAAAAAAATATAAATAATAATTTAAAATTATTGCTTCAACATTTATAACTATTGCCTTTTTTTAAGAAAGTACAATTGTTACCTAAAGTCAACTATTGTCATAATCAATTTACGCAGCGATTATTGGTACTAACTTAAGAGTTTTATATAGAATTGTTGTTATAACCCCTTTATTTGGTAGTAATTCACACTCCAGGCTATCTTCTTGTTTGAGGAATTCAATAAATTATATGAACAAAACTTTTGAATAACATAAAATGGATAGTTAAAGACTTTAGGAGGTAGAGGAACTATCAAAAATTAAAAAAAAAAAAAAAATCTAAAAACTTAACTCTAAGTATAATTTCATTATTTAAAAATTATGTAAAATTATTCATAAGTTATAATGATTATTTAAAATTTTTTATTCTTTTATTTTTAAGTATTTTTTATTTAATTAGATTTTTTTTAATTAATCATTAAAGTATTTTTTTTAGTTAGTTAAATAGTTTTACCTATAAATATATGTAAACCTGATAATTAAATCATCCAAATGAATAAATATTTTAATAAAAATGACAACTTTATCTCTATTATTCTTTTTAAAAAATATTATTCTTTTAAGTTAATTAAATATTAGTTTTATTTTTGCTAAAAACTACATCACATGGTATCAAATAAAGGGATTACAAATAAAGACCAAGGGATGCAAGTCATTTGGTCAACTATTTATGACTAAGCAATGGCACTACAAAGCCTTGTCAAAGGTTTGATTGATTAAAATGTGAACTAAAAGTCATCAATAATCAACTTAAAGCTCTAGGTGGAAGGTGCTAGTAGGAAGTAGAGAGACAAAATGAATTATATCAAAGATTTTGCTTGTGGTCGGTATATTGCCCAACCTATCCCTATAAATTTGCATAGGCATTAAACTTATGTGGTTGATTTTGATGAAGAAAAAAACCTATGCATGTGTTAGGCTTATGTAGCTAGTTCTAGTGAAGATAATAATGGTTTTAGAGAGTACCCAAATTATGTCAGGTATGAATAATGACAATCTTGATATCCTCAAATGTCAAATGAATTTTTGCTAAAATTAGATATTCTTATTTTTAATGGTGAATTAAATATTGAAAGTTTAATGGATTAGTTAGCCGAAGTAAAAAGATTTTTTGATTATAAAGAAATCTAAGTAATGAAAAGTTAAATTGAAAGCCTGTTAACTAAAAAGAGGAGTCTTTGCTTAGTGGGAATGAACAAAACACCAAAAGAAAAAAGAAGGAAAAGTTATAGTTAAATATTGATATAAAATGAAACAATTTCTTAGGGGAGCATTTCTTCCCATCAGTTGATGAATACTAAGTAAAATTTTTCAAATTATTCAAATGTAACAACCTGATGGAATCAAAAAGCTAGTAAGTCTTAAAATACCTTAATAGACTGAAACCAACCATTTAAGACAAAATTGGAGTTCAAATGTTGATAGATGTATTTGAGACTAAGAATATGGTACTGAAAATTGAAATCATGTTACAAGAAACAAATAAGGCTAAATCTTCTTGTAAGTTTTATATTAATTCTATCAAATTTGTTGTAGAAAAAGAAAAATAAAAGGCCTTAAGCTAACTAGAAAAAATGGTACCTAACAAAATTGCAAGCAAATAGCTGCTTATTGAGAAATTAGCAATCTGAAATATTAAACCTTATGAAAAGACTACACTTAAGAAGTACTACAAGTGCAACGAGATAGGCCATTATTTTAGTGATTATTTATGTTGAAAGATAATGAATATAGTAGAGTAAAAGGAAGTAGTTGGAGTTGAAGATGATGAAATTTATTGCTACCAAAATGGCAAGGAATGTGAGCACAACGACGAAAAATTTATATATACAATGAGAAAGTTAATGCTAACTCCTAAGCCAAAGGATGATACTCAATAAAACAAGTTATTTTGTACTATGTGCACAATCAACAATATTTTGTTTGATTTGATTATACCATTAGGTAGATCAAAATAGTTAGAGAAATTTAAGTAACAAAACAATGCAAAGTTTCTATCTCAATTGGCTATTACACAGATGAGGTTTATTGTGGTGTTTATAACATCAATTGAACCTTTTAAAAGGTCTATGGAATCCACCTAAGAATATAACAATTCTTATAAGAGAAAAATATTGGATATTAAAATATTATAATTCTATAATTTAAAGAATGCTTTTTCCCTTATGTCATATACATATTTAAAACTTAAAACTATATAAATAATTAGAAAAATACTTTAACTTAAATTAGAAAATATTTAATAACTAATTTGGAAAAGATTCTAAAATACTTGAATAATTGGTTACTTTTTTAAATAGTTTAACTAAAATTTCTAATTATACTAAAATACTATAAAATAAATCAATAAATTATAAAATAATAATTACAATATAACTTATAAGTGAATAAAGCATACTCTTATGACATGTCCCACATCAGGGTCCTCCAAAAAACTCTCCCCCAAGTTAATAATGAGGAATCGATGTCTTCCATACCACATGAAACTTGTGAATTATGAAATCATTATCTAATTTAGTAACAAAATCCTAAAACTTGTGGGTTATGCATTCACCTTTTGAATTGATAGAATCTATCGATAGATTAATTTTTCTACAACCACAATCTTCAAATCTATTAGTATCTTCTTCAGAGGACATGAAATCAACTTGTTCAATCATGTTGTGAATAATCAATGTTTCTTCTCATTTTTTGAAGGGTTGATTCTTGATTTATTGATATGTCATTAAAATTTAATTCTAAAGTCTTTCATTCTTGAATATTGAAATCAACATAATCAACAATAGAAGTGTGAGCAAATATATTATCATGCAATTCATTATTTGGTAAAAAGTAAGAATTAAATCTCATTTCAGTCCAATTTAAAATTTTCTCAAATTTATTGTCATCATAAAATGACTAATAAATTTCTCATCTTCACCCATAAGAAAATTTTAGACTTATCATGTTTCAATCAAAAATATTGAGTATCATTTCATCTTTTAACTACAATATCTTGAAGTTTGGAACACATAAGAGTCATCTTCTCTTTCTCACAAATATCATTATATTAAAAATAGATATCAATTTTCTACTAACTGTCTCACAAAATCTTTAACAAAAAAATTTCCACCAAAGAAAAAAATATCTTTGAAATTAAGAACATCAAATTGACTGTGAGTAATATCTCCAATACAAAATTTGTTGTATTCATAATCGTATAAAATTACTCTAAATAGAGTCTTCCCTTCATGTTTTTCGTTATTGAAAAGGTTGCTTCAGACTTCATACAATGACATCAATATTGGTCAAACCTATTCTGATACCATTTAACGCAACATTTAATTCAAATAATACTAATACTTAATTAGTTTAAAAAAATAATATTTTCTCTAAGGTAATGGTTTTATTAAAATATTTTTTTATTAAGATAATTTAAATTTTAATTACACATATTTATAAGTTAAATTATTTAATTAAAAAATATTTTAATTTAAATAAAAAAATATTCCAATAATTAATTAAAAATATTTAATTAAATAGAAAATATTTACAAATAAAAAATAAAAATTTTTCAATAGTCATTATAATTATTTAACAATTTTACATAATATTTCAATGGTAAAATTATAATTGAAAGACAAATTTTCTAGAATTTTCTTTTAAGTTTTTAAGGGTCCTTTAGTCCATAAAATTTTAAACTATCCATTTTATGTCATGGAACATATGCCGAGACGTTTCCAAGGCCTCCCTTACAACATGAAACTTGTCATGAAATTCTTCTTAGTAGAGCTAGGAATGAAATGGTTTTTATACCTCCTACAAGTGTCACGATGTATTTGCAGTACGATGAAGAACAATTAATCACGGAAGCAGGTAATACAGTGGGAAACTCTCTTGTAACTCCAAAGACACAAGTTGACATTCGAGACTGAGGACCAAATATTTGGTGTCATGGATTAGCTCTTAGCCTTGGCACATGATGCAATCTGCAATTCTGTCGTTGCAGTATTATTATACGAACATGGTTTTCCCTTTGCCCATTAGTGATCAGGGTCCAGTTATCAACAAGTGGACTTTTATCCTGTGAGGGTGCTGAGAACAATCCAAGTAAGGGGTTGAGAAATTCAGAATTCTAGTCAGGTCTTGAAGGAGGCAACCACAGGTCTGTCAAAGGAGAGGTGCCTCACAATCCTCATTGCTTAATGAGCCATAGTAGTATGTCCCACATGAATTTACATGATTCGGCAGGTTATCCAAACAATACCTTAGGCTCTAAGTACTTTAGGGCAATACAGCAATTGCTCGAAGAAATTGTTAATGTCAAAAGGCCTGTGAAGAGGCCTGAATCCAGCAAAGGTTTCGATGACTTGAAGGAGACCGATGGGAGAGTTAACAACCTGTCTAATCGTCCCACATCAATTTCAATGTCATCAGAGCCCGGTAATTCAGTTAATTCCTCTTCTGAGAAGTCACCTGCTGAGCGACAGGACTTACAAGAAAAAAAGATGAAATTCTTGTTAATGTCGGATGAGGTAATCCCAAGCTCTTTATCCTGACTATAGCATTAATTTTTTCAGTTTTGACGTTGGCATGATTTGTCTATGGATCCGACGCAATGCTCTTGATGAAAGCAATTTGTTTTACCCAAATAGCTTTGGAGTTCTGCAATTTGAGCTGGTAACATGTAAAGAAATTTCTAAAGCAAAAAACACGGTTGCATCTTCTATATAGTTCGGTAAGCATGATTAGGTTACTACTGTTGAAGTTGCAAAGGGAAGAACAAGGAGCTGAAGTTGATTTATCTTTCCAGTTCAATTTGGCTCTCCCTTGTTCCTGTCTTTTTGTGAAAGCTTTCTGTTTACTCTTTTTTGGGTCATTCTTTTGCGCAATGTGATCTGTAGATTGCACGATTCAACAATTCCATGTTTTTTGCTTTACTGAGAAGCAAGTGTGCTACGCTAAGAGGTTAACCTTTCTATTTTTTTTTGGGTAGATGGAAGATTCAAGCAGTATTTCAGTCAAATGCAAATACTTGTGTCTTCTTTTGACGCTCTAGCTGGTCACAGGGCAGCTAAATCTTACACAGGACTTTCTCTCCAGATAATTTCTAGTTACTTTCGTCATTTGCGTGATGCAATCAATGGCTGAATGGATGTGACTAGAAGAAGGCTCGGGGAGCAAGATACTTCAAACAATGTTCAGAAGGGGATTGCACAGCTTCGTTATGCAGATCATCATCTCAGGCCACAGAGGGCAATTCAGCAGCTAGGTATCATGTGGCATGCTTGGAGGCCTCGGTGGGAATGAAAGCTCTGTCTCAGTGCTCCGAGCTCGGCTGTTTAAGCATTTCCTTCACCCGTGAGTTTGTTGATACGAGATTCAAGAAATAGTTCTTAATTACCATATCTGAAACTTCACTTAAAATTTCCTGATTTTGGTCACTCTCCACCTACCCAAATGATTCAGAGAAAATTATACTAGCAAGGCAGACAGGCTTGACCAGAGGCCAGGTAAAACTGCCATTATGTAACAATTAGATGTTAGATTGTTCCATAATTTGTGATATTTTAGTGGTAAATACTTTTGGTCAAATTCACACATCAGGAACACACTGATTAGAATGTCGTCTTCACAGATGCCGTTCAACAGTTGAGTTATGTTCATTTTGTCAACTACTGGACAAATTTCTAGTGATACTTGGAAAACGATGCAAGAACTCTACATCTAGCCCATACCCTGCACCATGTGCCATGATTGCTAGCTCCTTTTTTTATCAGGTCGCAAACTGTTTTATAATGCATGAGTACAACTTTGGAAACAGGGCAAACAGAGGCGCAGAGCGCTAGAGGGAGATAGGGAGATAGAGAGACAAGGGAATTTTGGAGACAGAAATCAATTTTGATATTCCATAGTGCCCAATGGTTGTGCAATAATACCCAGTTAGTCCAAGAAAGCCCCTAAGACTCTTAACAGAGGTTGGTACTGGCCATGAATGTATTGCTTCAATCTTAAAAGGGTCAGTAGAAACGCCTGCCGCCGTGATTATGTGCCCTAAATATTCAATCTGAGTCTGCCCAAACAAACGCTTGGTCCTCTTTGTGTATAGTTGGTGCTGCCTTAGCAATATCAGAACCTGTCTCAAATGCTCAATGGGACTCCTCATGTCAATACTATAAACAAGGATGTCATTGAAAAAGACCAAGACATATCTGCGCAATAGCAGAAAAAGGATATGATTCATCAATCATAGGAATGACGCAGCCAAACAGCATAACCTTGAACTCATAGTGCCCTTGATGAGTTCGAAAGGCTGGCAGAGGGCACTCAGGGGAAAACTCTAAATCTTCTGTGGATGATGCGACCAAAGCATATGGGGAAATTGCTTTGGCATCTGAGAATAGGCTAGATGAATTGCATGACAGCATGACATCTACAGCTGCTAATGTCCACCAGCCAAGCTACGCGATGTCTAATCTTATTCCTAATTCAGAAGTAGATGAACCTGCGAAACTAATGCTTCATGATGGCCCTTGTCAAGAAAACATCACTCAGCAAGAGTTGATGAAGCTTCAGCATGATCGAAAGTCTTAACATTGCCGACCATGTACCGAGTTCGGAGTTCGGACGACAATATCCAACACAATCGGAATGGTAACGGGAATCTTATGTCTGCTTCTGTTTTGCATATGGCATTCCAGAGTTAAATGGATTTACGCTTTACGCTTGGCAACCAGGTGTCACTTGCACTAGGATTGCAACATCACGTGCCTGATGTGGCCCACATAGGAAGTAACAAGCATGATAACTTCTCGTGCAGGGCCTGATGCAGCGGACCATCACTTCCTGGATGTGGGAAAGCAACGTGACAGGTTTGGCGATTCCCATCTGTTATGTGACTTTGTAGTTTGAGTGATTTCCTTCTTCCGGCTTTATGATTCAGAAAATCTCTGTGAAGAGAAGGATTGACAGAGTTTTGATAAGTACCAGAAACAGGCAGACTTCTATTCCCTGATATTGATATTCAGAAAATATTTTCTATGAATTGTTATCTGATTACGACATTTTTTTTAATTGAAAGGAAAAATCTAATTTGATTATGGCCTTGTTTCCTTGGTAGCTTTGTCTTGTAAAAGTTATTTGCTTGCAGTTAAGAGAAACAGACGCAATTAATTGAAGGGGACCTATGATTTTTAACCCTCAGTTTTTTCTGTCTGAGTAGTCCTGTGAAATTACTGAAATCTCAAGCCCATGAAGAACTGCCATGTAGATTAAGGAATTGTTATTCCTTCGACGATTATGCGAATATTAAAAAAAGAAAGATAAATAAGAGAGCATTTTTGTCTCCGTGGGCACAAGGAATCTACAAGTATATATTGTCAAATTTAAGAAAAAATCTTAACTTTTTTGTACGACACTTCCTTATAATTTTTTAAATTAAATTAAGAATATTAGAATATCTTATAATAATAAAAATTAGATTATAATTAATGTAAAATTTTATAAATCAGTTAAAAAGGATCATAAAACACAAAAAGGAAAGAAATACAATCAAATCCTTTTTTAATTAAAAAAAATCTCAAATTTACCTATTTTCTCTTTAAACAAAAATATTCACAAGTTTCTTCAAAAGAATTTTTAAAAAAAATATTCTCAAATGTTTTTTTTTCTTAAAAAAGTTAAAAAAAAAATCCTAAAATTAGTTTAATTTTACTAATTTTTTTTTCAAATTTAATTAACTATAAAAGTAATTTTAATTTAAACTAGATTTAGAAAGGGAAAAAAACTATTTCAAATTTTTTATATTTCAAGAAAAATAAATAAATATTTGAATATCTTTTTTTTTTAAATAAATACAAATAAAAATGAATTTTTCAAAAAATATGATTAAATTCATGAATCATGCAAATTTAACACTATTTTAACTATATATTGTCAAAATCAAAAGAAAATTGAGTTGTTCTCTTTTGTGTTTTTTTTTTTGCACATAATTAATTTGTTTATATGACAATGTTTGATTAATTTTAACATTTTCTTAATAGATTGTTATGGTTTATAAAATTTGAAATTAATTTGATAGTTGAATTATAATATATAGTATTTTAATAAAATTAAGATTTCAACATGCAAATGATTTATTTAATTTACTCATTTATTGTTTAATATGTAATATAATTTACTTAATTTATATTAACAATTTTTTATATATATTTAAAATTTATATAATACGAATATTAATTATTAAAAATAATAAAAAATAAAATAATCTCTTAAAAAATAATCTAAAATATTCTTTTGATTTTTTTGAGAGAAAAAAGTATTTTCATATTTTCCTTGTTTTCTTAAAAATGTACTAATAAATTTTTATTTAAAAAAATACTCTTAAATTTATTTTTTTTATTTTTTAAAATTTTCATAATTGAATTTTTTTAATATTTTTTATTTAAATAAAATAAAACAAATAAAATAAATATACTTTTTAATAAATATAATAAATTTGTGTATTATGTAGATTACTTATCATATTTAAGAAAAAATTGATGAAACCTTTATATGATGATATTTGCTTAATTTTAAAATATTTAATTATTTAATTTAAATTTTAATATTTTAAGTAAATTTTTACTATTTATAATATTTGATATTAATTTAATAATTAATTAGTAATCTTTATTTTAATAAGATTAGGATTTTAACATATATTTAATTTATTCAATTATAATATAACATATGTTACAATTTATACAATTTAAGTTAACAATTTTGACATATTTTAAAATTTTACACAATATAAATACTTATAATTAAAGAAAATAAAAAATATTTTTTTAAAAAAAATAATCATAAATTTTTCTTTTTATTTTTGTAGAGATAAAAAATATATTTTTTAATTCACAATTTAAGTCTTTTATTTTCCTTTTTTTTTTCATTTTAAATAATAAAAATTACTCTTAAATTCATGTTTTTTAAAGAAAAAAATATCAAAATTCAATTTTTTTTAATTTTTCTCATTTAAATAAAATATAAGTTAAAATTTACATCTAAATAAATATAATAAATCTACATATTAAGCGGATATAATATTAGTCTATAAATAAGTATATATTACTAAAGTTAAAAGAAAGTTGTTAAAATATTTATATAACAATATTTGCTTACTTTTAAGAATATTTAAATATTTGATTTAATTTTTAATTTTCTTAATAGACTTACATAATTCATAATATTTTCAAATACTCATAATTTTTGAAAAATATTTTTGTATTTATATCCTAAATTCTTCTTTTTTATTTTTTAAGTAAAAAAATATTTCTAAATATACTTTAAAAAAAAAAACTTGTATATTAAACAACTTTTATTTTTAAATGTTTTTGCTTTAGACAAAAGGATAAAAAGGAAAGTCAACTCCCAAGAATTACTAATGTAAAAATGCATAAAGTTGCCACTTAAGAGTAACAACAGATAGGTTTTAATTTTTATTTTAATTCTTGATTAGTTCTAGTTTCTAATTCAATTTTGATTTTGATTCAAGTGTGAGTTGACTCCATCCTTTTATTTTAATCAATGGCTTTTTCTTTTCATCTTCTTATGGAATTACTAGTTCAAAACTTCTAGTTCTTGTATCCCTCAAGAGACACCAAACATCCTAATGGCTTTAAAGACTTCTATTTTTTAGATTTTACATTCTAATTTAAATAAGAGGTATGATACATGAAATTATCTTTATTGTATAGTTCATGTCTTAATGAGTTTCTTAATAGACTAAAAAAGAAATTCTAGTCACTCCTAATTTCATTTTATAATCAATTTTGTTTAGGATTATAATTCTCTTTTGGAAGAGGTGTAACCTAAGAATCCCCTCCAATGATTTCAATTTCAATGTGAACTAAAGAACTAATTTTTATTCACAATTTGAACCTTGGTTGCCACTTGCAAAGAATTATTAGTTGTCAAGTATGTTTCACATTCATTATTCAACTAATCAATTACTTTTATTTACATTCACCAAATTAAAATTAGATTAACTAAAATTAATTTTATTTTAATTTAATCACTTTGTCATTTAACATTAACAAATTAGATAAAAAGATAAAAAAATATATTCCTTGTATTTTTATAAAATTAAGTGCATCACTTTTGCTTTTGCACGATCAATGTCTTAATAAATTAAAATTTTTCAAATCATTTCCTATTACATAGTATAAAGACAATGATGACACTAATAAAAAAATAAAAAATAAGTAAAAATTAAAAATTTACCCAAATATTTTTTAGTACATTAAATTTTTTAAAATTTATAATTTTTGAATTTTTATTAAATTAAATTTTTTGATTCACCTTATTTTTTTAGTAACTTTTTAAAATTTATAATTTTTTATTTTTATAAGAATAAATATTTTTTATTTATCATAATTATTTCTAAAATTTAAAAATTTTTTATAATTCATAATTATTCAACTTTTATATAAAGGTGTTTGAGACAACATACGAGAGAGAAAGAGGGAGATTAGATCCTTTGTTAAAATTTTTCTTAAGTTTTATAATTCTTATAATTTTAAAATTTTAGAAAGGGTAAATTTATTGCTAATATTTGAGTAGATTTATAAATCTTTTATTTCTCTAAATTTTTTATCATTATCATTAGATTGTACAAAAATTTCAATAAATTAGATGCTAATTAAACAAAAAAAAATTGATACACTTATAATTAAAAAATATATTGTTTAAAGTGTGAGTTTTATAATTTTTCAATTAAACCTTTTAACATAGGGTTAAAGAGTGATTATATTAAAATAAAATTGAAATTAAGTGAATTAACTAAATGATATATATATATATATATATATATATATATATATATATATATATATATATCAAGAAATAATATTCATAATTTAAATTTTTTTATTTAAATAAAATAAAAGTAAAAAATGCATTTTTGATACATATGATAAACTAGTATATTATACAAGTCTAATAGTAGTGTATATTAGTATTTTTGCAATTGAGATAAAACTTATTTTATTTTCCTTGAATTATGTGATAATTTTTCATAAATTTTCAAGAATTAAAATAAAATAAAAGGAAAAGAAACAAAAAAAACCCTTATTTATTACACTTTTAAATAAGAATTTACTTACTACTCTTAAATTCTAATTTTTGTTTTCTTTAATAAGAAAAAATATATATATTCAAAAATTCCTAAAATGACATAATTAGTAGAACATAATTCATAAAATCTTATTTATTACTCTCTTAAAAAGAAATTTACTAATGAAAAAAAGGAATTTAGAAATAGTTTTATTTTCCTTTTTTAAGGAAAAAAAAATAGAAGTAAGTTTTTCTTCCTTTTAAAAAAAAAATGATTTTAGGATAATTTTTTAATTATTAAAATCCAAATTTTTTTCTTTAATAAAAAATTCAAAAATCTCCATAACAATATAATCAGTTGAACATAATTAAAAGAATCTCATTTAGTGTCATCTTAAATAAAAATATGTTTGTTTTTTAAATCTCATTTTCTCAAATTACTTTGTTTTTATTAACGGAAATAGTTGATGGCCATATTAGGTAACCATAGGGGAGCCATAAAATAGAAGACCAATTTTCAAGCAAAAAGAAAAAAAAGGTAAGAGTCCCTTATGTTCCTATCTTCTATAGGCCCCTTTATCCACCCCTTATGGCTATATAATGACTTCTTTTTCTTAAATAGAAACTTAATTAAGTTTTTTTAACCTATTTTTATTTCAAGCATTTTAAATAGGAATATATTTATGTCCCCATTAACTTATCTTTATTTCTCTATGTGTAATAAAAGACAATAAGTCACAATGTGCGTTTTTTATTACTTTTTGATTTTAATTTTTTCTAAATATCAATTCAAGAAGTGCTATATTTTTTTTTTCTTCATCTACATTTTTTTAAAAGAAAACTTTAATTTAAACCTCTTTTATTGTAGAATAAACTAGCATTTTAATCTTGATTTTCTTTGTTTCTTCACTTTGATGTCACTATTTGACAATAAAAAATATAATAAATTAGAATTAGAAGAGTAATACATCATTTGTTAAATGTTGCAATAGTGTTATTTATGATATGGTTAATTTGATAGAATTTTAAATTTTCTTTGAAGTTACCCACATCAAGGGTGAATATTAATTTTAATATATAAAAACTAATTAAATTTCATATCAAAATTTTTATTGGAAATTTTTAACAAAATAGTATAAATCCATAGATCACATGGGTTCAATGCTAGTATATATTAGTATTATGAAAATGGAGAAAAAGTTGGTAATTTCAATTAATTCTTTGAATAAAAAACACTTGTAAATGACATTTGCTTAATTTAAATTTTTATTTAGTAAACTCTCATGATTTATAGTATTTAATATTAATTTAATAATTAATTTAAAATTTATCTTAATATTTTAATAAAATTAAAATTTCAATATATAGTCAATTATCTTTTTTACATTATAAATCAATATGTTTGACTTGCATTATTATTCTTTTATTTTATCTCAACTAAATTGTTCAAATTTATATGGTAATTGTCTCATCCAAACAAGTTTCCCTTTATGTTAGTGCATGTAATTAATTATAACAATATTGTCAACTGAAGTTTTTTTTATTATAAATTTAATTATGATCAAAATGCAACAAGGAAATTTATTTAACTTCCTATTAGTTTTGATTGATTTTTTAGCTCACACATTAAATAAACAATTTTATTACTTTGATGAACTGAAAAACAAAATATCTTTCTTTATTTTCTCTCTTTTTTTTTCCTTTTTATTTTACTTATTTGTGCTAAGAAATTATTAACAGTGACCATCCATTCAAAAAAGGGGGGGGAATGATTTTTGTTCAGTTAGCATAATATTAAACATATTTAAATCAATACTTGGAATAATGCTTAAAATTTAAGTTTTAATATATGTTTTCTTTTTAAAATAAAATATAAGTATAAATATATTTTTAAATAAATATGATAAATTTTTGTATTATATTAATATAATATTAGTTAAATATTAAACTTTATGTAATTGAACGATTGTCGGAATCTTGACCAAAAAAACAAATCTAAAAAAAAAAAGGGGAAATTATTGACAGAATCCATGGTCAAATTTTTAGACGCGAGCTGGCCGCGGCAGTTGCAGACAGGGCGGTCGGGATCATGGGCGCCAAAATCACCGTCACATGCAATGCGCTCTGTGTTTACACAATCCATGGGCGCAATATCTCTCTACTCTCCCAACCCTTCTCAACAGTCTCGACCACAGGGCAAAAAAAAAATTGGACCGGCTTTTCGGTGTTCAAAGTTTGATTATTGATTGATTGATTGATGATCAGGGAAGAAACAAAACACCATTCCTTGCCACTATGTACAATAATATTTCCTACGTCAGTAAGGTCTGATCTTGGCTGGGCCCTGGCAGCTGGGGCCCGTCGGGTTCATGGGGTCGGAAAATATGTTAACTTGTCATCACCATGAAGCAGCAGCCACTGTACCATAAGGAGCAGTGAATGAGGGTTTAAATATGCGTTGGCCAGTTGCTAAGATGCGACGAGGATCGAATTCCTCCTTCCTCTGGCTAAATTGGGCCCACTTATCTCCGAAGTGGTCCACCCATTCCGCTTGTGTAGTGTAATGAGGCAGATACTGCTTGGCCTCGATCCCCAGTTTATCACAAAGTTCGAGAATCTGACGGTTCTGATTGGTCAGGTACTCCAAAGTCTGTGTCTCCACCCCATTATCCAAGGCTGATCTTAGCAACGCCACTAGATAAAACACATCCTCGTCTGGTGTCACCGCCGAGGTCCTACGGTCCCACCTGCATGACATCACCAATCACCGCCATCCATGGCCCAATCGTTAGCCTTTCCGTAAGAATGAAAACAGGAAATAACAAGACAAGTAGAATGACCGACTTGCAGGAAGAGATGCATGCGGGTTGGAATGTTACGTTGGTTGGGATATTTGATGGTTTCTTGAACGAATCAAAGAGGAATGTCCTATTGGGTGTTTGTATGATGGGTCGTTACCTGTACTGACGTCTATGTCTCTGGAACTAGTTTTTGTACAATAAAAAAAAGGACAATGGATACCATTCCGACCAGCTGGCCACAAAGGAAGATCTTCTGACGCGAGAATCTTCCCACTTGGATGATCGGTACCGTCGATTTGTTTGGATGCCAATCAACAGAAGGGGAAGAGTGTTTGTCAATCCCAGCTGGAGCTTTAATACAAAAATGTTTTTAACTCTGCTGTGTTGGGTCATTTGCATGTGGGCCACGTGTTCTATTAATCGTGTTGCCACGTTTCGCTCGGTGATCCAAGGACCACTGGAGCTAGCGTGGGTAAAGTAATGCTCAAAGGTAGTGTGTACGACCATGAAGTCAGTCATTGGGATATCATTTTTTTCAAGTATGATTTACCATCCCCTTCTTTGTGGCCTCGTATGTCACAGGATTGGGTTCAGGTAAATTTAACAAGTGTATTTCATATTTTGATAAATAGTAAATACATCTAATTATAGGTGCAATTTTTTAATACAGAGATTAAGATACACCACAACATTGTGACAACTTATTACGGAATTTTTGGCTACTTATGTGCATTTTGGATGACAGCAGGACAACATTCAGAAACCTGGGGGCAGCTTGTCCCGCATAGATGGGCTATTATTTAATTAAGCTTAGTATTGATACTATGCATGTCGCATGCATGCATCCAGCTAGTATAGGAAAGAGATGGAGAATAGAGACGATGCACATGTTGAGACTTACTTGCTCTTGTTCATTGGGTAAATGAGGATGGGCCCACTTGTTTTGTTGCTCAAAATGCCCTTGAAAACACCCTTGTCGAAATCGGCAATTCTAGATTTGGGGACCAAAAGGTTGAGCCAGGGATGCGGCACTTCCCACAAACCCTTGGCCCTCAGCTTCAACTCCGCTTTGTGCACTCGGTCCAGAAAATCCACATAAAGCAGATCTGTTGTGAAGACCGACGATGGTATAAAATTAAGTTGCTTTAACAAAAACTCGACGTCCTGCAGCACAATCCATATGGAACCAACTGGTAATTAATAAATTATTCTTTGTTGTTATTCTAAATCAATTAGAAAAACACAATCAAAGTACACAAAAAAGAAGTTGCTAAGACAGTCAACTTTTGTCAGGATATAGTTTTGATTCCAATCAATTTTTAATGCTGTCTTTTGAGAGAGAGAGAGAGAGAGAGGTTAACTAGAAAAGAATATTAGGTGGGTGGCCGGCTTAGATCTGCTAACCTTATATAAACTATACTAAAGTTGTGTTCAGTCTTAGGATCAGATGGGTATGATAGATTGCAGAAGATTTTTCATGTTTTTTTGTGCATGTTTGATAACATTTTATGGTAGGATATGCACACTAAAATAATAACCTTTTGTTAGTAGTCTCAATCATATAATCTAAGAATAGTGGGACAACAGTGGAAATGAATTGTTAAAACACGACCGCAATGTGACCTTGATATGCAACTACCATACAAAAATGCCAACCATACAAGTAGAAGTTTCTAACTTGTTGTGAAAAAAAGGTTAAATTAGAGAGAAGAATTCAAGCATTCATTTGTCCTTTAATTGGAAGCCGTTTCCAACAACGTGAGATTCTTTTTTTTTTAAGTAAGCAACGAAAGATTGGAAAGTAAGATCTTAGTTCATCATTGCGTATCATGAATTTGTCATACATATCAAACAGCGATAAATTTGACTTGCCTTTAGTGAAATTTTATCATGCATCCATAACACAGTTTTGCAGTTTCAGCCTACTTAACATCACCTAAAAATCTTCTTCTAAGAAGTAAAACTTTTCAGTCCTTAAAATTTTGACCATTGACCAAAAAAATTCATTTGCAATTGATATAGATACATACTGACTGCAAGCCTTGTAATTTTAATTACAAAACTGGGCTGGTGAGGCTTAGGAGATAGAGGAAAAAAGAACATGTAAAATTTACAGCAGTTGTCTTTAGATTAGTTTTTTTTTTTTTTTTTAAAAAAAAAAAGAAATCTCTAGAATTGAGAAACAATGAATTTTTGCCGTTTAAAAAAAAGCAAAAATAGACTAAATTTTCCCAAGCATCCAAAATGGGAATTGGGAAAGATTCCACCTACCCACGTTGGAACAAAAGCAAAGTCGATTAACAATGGATAATTATGCATCTCAATAATTATAACAAAACATCTTTTAAGTAGGCAACAATTTCCCAGTAATGAAAATCAATCAGCAGGGAGGTATACCTGATCAATGGTATCTGCAGTCGCTTCATCGTAATTCTTGGTGATCTCCAAGCAGTATAGCACACCTCCATTAGAACCAATGGAGTTAATCTTAACAGGATTGCCTGGCGAAAAGAAAGAGGACCTCCAGTTGTTAATGAGACCTTCATCTACGATAACAAAACCCTCGACATAGTCGAATTTTTGGCCAGCGGGACTTTCATGCAGAGAAATGAGATGCTCTTGGTCCATAGTAAAGGCCGAAAAGTTGGAATACAGTACTCTGATCCACCTCACCTATACAATATCAAAAACAAAGAGAACGTCACTTTTCAAAAAAATAAAAAAATAATAATAATAAAAAAGACGTAAGACCACGTTAGAGGCAAAAAGGACACATTGCCAGCTTTGGAACACAGCCATTTGAATGAGTCGAAAAGCTCATATGGACCCAACCCCTTAATTATATTGGTGGCCTGTACATTGAGATTTGATTTACTTTCTGTCACTAATAAAAAAATATTCCAAAGATTATCTCCCCACCATATATAAATGGCTAACTAGACTTTATTTTCTAGCAAGTAAAATGAACAAGCATATCCGAAAGGGAAGAGTAATAAGTTACCCTTTGGGGAGCTGGCTCAAGGGCAATTCTTGCCCTAGTTATGATTCCAAATTGCCCTAGACCACCAAGAACTGCGTGGCATATCTCCGAGTTTTGTTCCTCTGAGCATGTCAAGAGCTCACCCTTGCCTGAAATCCACAAATAACCGACCAATTAGCTTTATGGGGTGTAGGAATGGTAGAAAGAAACAGTTGAAACAATTTCAAATGAAATAACAAAACTGTCACCTCAAGTTCTTAAAAAGACATTGTGGGTAAGAAGTTATGGTTGAAACCCATTTGCCCTTAAAAATAAAAAACATTCACTTAATTACAGTTGTTACACTGGGTGGCGTATGGTCATATCAGGTAGAGTGTGTTTTTGTTGGAAGGGCTTTTGTTAGAGGCACCGACTCCCCTTTGCTGACCTCTTTTTCACGGGAACTAGGTACAAGTTCTTGGATATTCCTGGACTTGTTATTAAAAAATTGAGAGAGCTGTTCCCAAAAGAAACGAAAAAAAAAAAAGAAAATTGCTACTACACTTGCCTGCCTGTAGATAACGTTGAAGACAAAACTGTCTTGTCAAGCCAAGTTAACTCAGCTAACATGTCACGTAGTTGAAACTTGGAAGTTTAAAGTAACAACGTAAAACTGGAGTTTAAAAAACGCACACAAGGAAATTAGTTAAAAATAAGAGATCCAAATCAAACACAAACATCCAAAGAAGATCTACACGACATGTGGAATTAATAAGAAATGCATGGCACTGGAAGTAAGAATATGACGAGTTAAAACCACCACATTAAAAAAGATAATAATAGAAATTAAAAAAAAAAAAAAAAAAGGGAAAAATCTTGGATTCTTGATAAACACTGACAAAGCGAGTGATTTAAAAATAATAATAATAATAATACGAAGAAGATGATTAAACAAAAAAATAACCGCAGACGGTGGGGCTTAGGCATGCAAGAGAGTGAAAATGACCTGTAACAACGTCAAGCTCATTAACATTGCTAATTTGAGGGCCATGATTGAATGCTTGGCCGCTAATCCCACCGTTGGATAAGGTACCCCCAACCGAGAGATACAAATAGTCTGTCCATGACTTGGGGGCTAAGCCATGCTCCAGCGTGCTCCTCAGCACATCAATCCAAAGCTCTCCTCCCCACGCGTCCACGTACATCTTATTCACTGAAACGCGCGGCGATCCGAGGAGCCGACTACTCCTCGTCCTCCTCCTCTTCATGGAGGAGCCGCTGCTCATCTCGACCACCACTCCGTCGCTCGTCTGCGCCTGTCCGTTTATGGAATGTCCGTGACCTCTGGCAGACACCGTGAACCCGTGGGCCGAATTGTAAGCCGCCCGAACGAGCCGAGCCACGTCCTCCGCCGAAGCGGGATGCAAGACGGCAATCGGCTTGGCGGAGCCAAGCCGGCCGAAATCCATCGAAGCAGTTTCCACGTCAGATTGGTCAACCGTGAGTTGACCGTCGACTCGTAGGCGGAGAAGCTCTGTGGGGTCCACGGTCAACCCGACTGTTACGATTAATCGGCAGACAGCATATGCGACCACAAGAAGCCTGGCTGCCATTTTTAACATTTCTTTTTTTAGGCTTTCTTTAATCCTATCTCTCTGCTTGTTCTATGATGATATATATATATAGAGAGAGAGTGAGAGAGAGAAAAAGTAGGAAGGATAAGAAAAATGCGGGCAGAGAGGCAAAGAGGAACTGAAGGGGTGCAGCGGGGAGACTGGTACTACTAATAAATGGTGGGGAGAAAGGGAACAAAATCTTGGGTTGATGGGCTCGGAGGTGGGGGGTGGGGGTGGAAGTGTGGGGCCTAACGTAAGCCGGGATTGCGCTTTAAAGATTTTGCACGCAGATTCGCTGCTCCCCTCTTTTCTCTTCACGTTGCATAGCCTGCGTGCACGCACGATCCACATGCAGCAGCCAGCAGCAGAAGGGAGAGTGGATCAGTGAAGAGAACGAGGCAAGCACAGCACCAAAAGCCAACAAAAAAAAAAAAAAAACAAAACAAAACAAAAAAAGCAAATTCAAGAAAAATTGCAACGGACAAGGCTCCGAGTCTGACTAGAAAAAGAAGAAGAAGATCGATGGTGTTTTAATTTGGGGGTCGTTTCGTTTCGGTGGTGCCTACTACTTGCGTGCATCCAGGATTACAGGGCAGGACCGATCTCCATTTATAGGAGGCGGGGAGTGAGGATGAGAATTGGACGACACGTAGCCATTCACGTGCGAGGGGGGGTGAGGGAGACACGTGTGGTAGAAGAGCAGTGAAACAGAAAAAGAAAAAGAGGTAGTGGGGCCCATTAAATAGATATGGAGGATCTGTGTGGGGACGCAGGCAAGGGGTAGCTTCACGTGGTTGCAGGGACTGGACGATGTTTTCTTTTGTTGTTAGTGGCAATTGTGCATCCAAGGCCACGTCAGGAGAGAGGATTCTCAAAACTATTTCACTCTCCCTTTCCACAGTTCACACTTCACAAATCCTACACATGGAATATTTATTTATTGGACGAAAGAATAATTAATCATAATTAAACCGAATAAGCTACCGTATTTAATATTTAATGATAGGACCATAATCATTATTAATTGAAATAATGCCAGAGCCCGTCAATTTTGGACTCCAACAAACTCCTTGGATTTGTCCATGCCTCTAATTTAAAATTATAGTTTGGCTGCCACCATATTAAATAATTTCTTAATTTTGCAACAAGTGGATTCACCAGTTGACGTTCAAATTCATAGTTGGATTAGTGTCCTTTCCGGATAGGTTTTGTGAAAATTTTGCAACATCCTTGTATATATAATGACTAATTAACTGAATAATTAGTTTACTGCTTTACATGAGTTGATTCATTGAGAGCACTCTGTCCTGCATATATATGATGAATTTATCATTGTTTATCTAAGGCCAGCTACTTAACAATAGTTTACGCGTGTTTCTGCCTGTCAATTTTAACTGGCTAGCAAGTAGGGGGTGAGGAAACATGTGGGGTAGAGAGTAAGATAGAATGAGAGCATTGCAGAAAAAGGGTTTAGGGTAGAAAATTATGGACCCAACATTTAATAGCATATGGTACAGGGAAGGGTGGTCAAGTAGAAGTGTGTCTCCTCTGTATCCCATAAATTTTTTATCATCTTTTTTTTTTTGAAAAAATTTTTAAACTTTGATTACTGTAGTTAGCTTTTATTAACATAAGTAGAGTATACGAATTTATAAATGGTAAAAAATAAAACTAGAAAATGAAATGGTGAAAAAAAAAAAAAAAACAAAGAAAGAAATTATTTTATCTTATGTTTGTGAGCATATAGTTTAACAACTAAAATTTTTGTGGTTTTCCTTAATTTAATTATCACTTTTTCTCTTGTAACATCTAATTTACATTCATTTCTTGTAATCAAGAAAATGATAATTAAAAAAAAAAACCATAATATAAGTAAAAAGGATGTATACAACATATAAACTTTTCGAGTTCAATTTTTTAATTGAAAACAATTATACTGTAGAAGAGTAATCCTATCTTGACCATACACCCAATAGGGTAGAAGACCACCAGGTCAGGAATAGAATATAAAAATTTCAGTCGTTGTCCTATGCTCACCCCCACTAGCAAGTGTGCAATAATATGGTGCTCCAAGAATATTTTGGTTCATATTTACTAGGGCTCTAGTAGACTTCTACCTTTACCATGAAATGGAGGCCACATATAATTTCTTGGAAGCCATTTGTGGGTCATAAGTAGATAAATTTAACACTTAATGATTAAGAGTTATTAGTTAGCCAAATTAAATTTGAGAGAGATCACATGAACTTATGATTTTATGGACACACTATCACATTTAATAAAAAAAATAAGATACGCAAATAAAATAAATGAGCAATTAGATGGACACACCATTTGTTGAATTCACCAAACACAAATAACAAACAAATCCTTCAAGGATAAGCAATGACAAGTGCCAATTTTTTAACCATAAATATTAGTTTGTGTGCTTTTGTGTTTTTCACTAATTATATATATTTGGTCTAACAAAAGGTTTGTTCATCTAGTGAAAGTTCAAAAAGTAATGTGCATGCCATTGTTTATTAATAACATAATTATTTTATTAATTGTGTATGGTGAATTAAATAAAACAATGTGCCCAACAACTATTTCTATTAAATTTTTAAGTTGTGTGAAAACAAAAGTTTTATTTGTCAAACTGCACTTGACAAAAAGCGTAGACTAGGACGAGAAACATGAGGGGTCAAATGTGGGACGGTATGCCAAGATTGATTAGTTGTCGTTGTGAGATTGACTCATAACGCATGATTTAAACATGTTCGTTCGCTATTTGATTAGTTGATAGATATACAACTGGCTTTTGTTCATTTTCTTTGTAAAAAAAAAAAAATTAAAATTAAAATTGGTAAAATTATGCAGACACGATTAAGTTGACTCATTTTAGCAGTTCAAAAAAGAAAGGGGAAAAAAAAAAGTGTACTCATTTTAAACGTAAACTCATATTACATTATTTAATAATTTACGTATTTTAAATTTTTGAATGTATATGATCGCAATTAATGGAAAAATAAACTAGGACGGCTCATGTGTCCATCATCAAAAGAGTGGCAAAAGGAAGCCCCACATTTAACTCTGGGGACAAATTTGCATTTACGATGTCGGGCCACTGCTCCTGTTTTCCTGCGTGGCTTTGTTGGGAACGTGTTTTCTTGGATCGTTTTAGTCAACTCCCTGTTTCTGCATGTGGAACAACATGCATGTTAAATCAATGTTTTCCGGTTGACCAAAGCGACAAAATGTTTCGAGTTTTATCTACCTTTTCTCCGTCCTCATAATAACCGAACTAATTGAATTTTTCATGTTGGGTGAGAAGCAGTAAGCCAATAACGAATTCAGAATAAATTTTCAGAGGATCCAACAAATAATAATAATAAAAAGGGACAAGTTTAAAAATTAAGAGAGCAAAATACATTATAAAAATGCAAAAGAAACCGCCCGAGTAAAGAAACAGACTTTGTGACTTAAATAAAGTAATTAACAACACTTATCACTAAGCCAAAAATTAATTTATTTATCGTTTTACATGCATATGTACAATCTCTCAGTGGTGGGTCAGGAGACAATGTCCCCCCTTTGCCTGCCTTGGCTTCGTTGGTGTCATAAGAAGGATTGCAATTTCTTGTCCTCGCGGAAAATATCGAAGGTACTAATTCCGAACTTTCAAATACAAGAAAGTACCACCACCCAATTAGTAATTTAATGCATCTCTTACTCGATTAACTTAAATTTGAGTTTAAATAATAATTTTTTTATAAAAAATTAAATAAAATAATAACAAATAATTTTAATATCAAATATGTATGATTATCAATATATTCCTAATATTATTTTTTTTATTTTTTTTTCAATACACGCTAGAACAAAAGAGTGCACGAATCAAAATAGCGGATTTTACTGAAAGGGTAAAGTAAAAGTTAATTTATACCGTGAAAAAAAAAAGAGAGAGAGAGAGAGAGAGAGAGATGCAGAAAGTTGTTCTTGGGAAGCGGGCTGCATGGCATCTCAACTATGGCTGATATAATCTTTTACTTCGCGGAGGAGATTGTTGCTATTCGCCGGCCGCAGCCGTGTTGCTCTGCTCTAGGTGGATCTCGTTCAGTCTTCATACACAAAATCCGAGAAGTTTCTTTTGGTTGGTTGGCACTTAATAATAAATTTTGAACAGTACTTTATTATTATAATAAAAATTCATTACTACATTTTTTTCTCGAATTGTTTTCATTATGAAGGACAATTCGCAGTTGGATGGATCAGATTACCGCATATGGTTTTATTAAGATTTTTTTTATTTTATTTCTAAGTTTTATAAAGATTTTCTTCGTACAGGTATAAAGTTCATATTACATTTTCAAAATTATTAGTATATCATAAGTCATGATAACAGTCTCATCATTAAAATTAACTTTTTGTCATTAATTAACATTTCCAGCCAAATCAAAATATCCGTATTGACTTGTTTTAATTATAATTATTTATCGTGACATAGTTAAATGTAATAAAAATTAATAATTTCTATGAATATATTTAAGATAATCCGTAGTACTTTATTTTTTTAAAAAAAAAAAATTCTAAATCAACTTCTTACTTTAATTATGGGATAATGATATTCTTACTAACAAATTGTATACGTAACTTCTCAACCAATCAAACCCTAAAGATGTCAATTCCAACCCGGGTTCAACTTGCACTCTAGTCATTCCGACTTGTGCTGGAAAATATAATCCCTGGCCACGGCCCATGTGCAGAAGACCCACAAGCAAATAGTGTGAAATGCCAAATTTAATTTTCCTTTTGACATCTAGCTTTTTATGTGAATCATGTAAACAAAGTTAATGTTCCGATCAATAATCGTATAATTTTTAAAATAATCAGTAATTGGTGAACACCCGCCAATGTTCTTGCCCTCCTAAATTTGCTTCAGGATGGTTGATAAAGTCCAGCATTCGCTGTATATGATTTTTGATTTCTAAATTGATTGTAAAAGAATTGCTACTAAGTCCCTTACAGCTTAATTATGACTCCCTCTTTTGGTTGTCAACCAAACACCGGAAATTCTGCTTTTTGGTCGGACTTTTTGCTTTACGCCTAAAATGTGCAGAGCAAAAAAAGGATTCCTTCTTTAAAATTTCCATAGTATGCACAAAAAATAAAAAATAAAAAAATTCAAGGTCCATATATATCTTTTGAAAATCTTCTGTATATCTTTCCACTGTCACGTATCATCTTGTCCCACTTTTCAGTGAAAAGTAAAAACTTAATATTTTGGGTGTGAGAAAAATTTATCTTAATTTTTTGAACAAATTAAAAGTGATATTCCTCAATCTGCATGTGGGGATTTATCATGCCAATTAATGACTAATCTTTTATTTTATTTTATTTTATTTTTTTGCCCTTTGTTGAATTGGGGTTGGAAATTTGCCATTTTATATTTGATTAACTTACTTTGCTGACCTGGACTACGTCTTACAAGGTCAATTAAAGTAATGGGAAAAGCAATAGGGACCTACGCAACTGCCACTCACGGGCCAAAGCTGCTTAAGAAGCAAACACACCACTTTTTGCGTTGGTTTAAAGAGGAGAATCTGCCTTTTTTTTTTTTTTTTTTCCTTCCTCTACCTGATACTAATTATTCCATAGATTTTATTCTTCTTTTTCCTGATTATAAGGTAGGCTATATATAATAATCCTGTGCCATAAAACCCCTAGTAACTTAATGGATCTAATAGACTTTATAAAAAGGAGCGAGTGCATGGAATGTGAGCAGGATGGTTGCTTTCCGCTCGTTGCTTTTCACATATTTACAGCTCAAACACATTTGTTAACCCTTGCATTATGTCTCCAACATTGCTCCCTTTTATACATATCTACCTTTAGGGAATAATTTCTGATACTTTATAATCATTTGTCTCTCATAGATTAATATCAACAGAGAAATGAAGATCATATGCAATTTGTTATCTATAATTGGATTTTTCACTACATAAATTTCATTTAGTTTCACTCACTTTGAACTGTGTTTTAACCGCTGCTTCATTACGTTCCCCTCAGCAAACATCTATACCAAAAATGAAGTTGAATAGGTATTATCCATATTGTTATCTCTCTCCCTTCCTCCCTCCTTCTCTGTCACCCTTTGATTTGATAGAATTTCAAGTCCATACTACAAGAAAAGAGATCATGACATTGAAACATCAACATCTTCTTCCCTATTTGCTGAATCATCAAAAAAAGAATCTTCTTAGTTATTTCATGATGTGATGAGAACTGAGCTAGCTGAACTAAACAAAGGACCACAGCTTTCGAATTGAATATTGATCTAGGAGCAGCTTACGTTTAGAGCACATGCATTGCTAAAACCCAGAGAAAGCTGGTATACTCTATAGATTGAGACTAAATCATTTAAATCTAGTGCTTAAATTGGAAAGAGTTGGGGCAAATAAAATTTGTCAAATATGAGTATATTGACATATCACCTTAATAGTAGGACCAATTTGAAGCAATCTCATAAAATTGTCTGTATATATGTGAAATACTAAATAATTGTACAAGCCTATGTCCTAGCTACCATAACTAGCATGATATAGAGAAATTAATGGAAAGGAGAATGGACAATACGGGCCATGGCCTGCCTAACTTTGACAAACTTCATTGAAGATCACAACTGTATTCGCATTTGCGAGAAATCATTCGCAACATATTTAGCAAACATCCACCATCAAAATGGTTTTTTTATGTGGGCCTCTAGTTTGAGCTACCAGGGACACCAAAGTCATATATCGTACGCATTGCGTGCTGAAAGTTGCAATAGCCATATTTATTAACATGCAGCTGGAAAGAAGAAAACCATGGGACTAAAGGAATCGTAGCTTGCATGTTTTTGATTTCCTTCCATAGATGCTATGATATGTCTAATGGGCAATCCTTTCAATTTGCACATAAATTAGATTAGTTATACGCATGCCTAGCTAGCTAGGGAGTAGCCAAGAGAAGAAATGTAAATAAAAAGAAACTTTTGGGAATTTAGGAGTTTCATTTCATGAGAAACCAACAAGAGACCAGGTGACAAAATGTCTACATTTAAGGGAATAGAAACAACTTTGCATAGACCGTGACAATGCACACAATGCATATGCATGGAGGGATGAATCAAAAACACAACCAAGACCAGTAGTATATCTAAACAATGTATTTATTGCGCCGATTGTTCTCCAAAGTGTGACATTTGCATACAAAATTTTTTGTATATATTTATTGGGCATGATAGAAACATACCCATCCATAAAACAAATGAGGAACCCCCAAAAACAATAAGTTATTCGTGATTTGAATGTGCTATGTTCATCTATGCAAATGGTAGGCCACAGAATCTTTGTCCATTATTTGGGAGATTATGGTATCCAACAGATGCTATTGTCACTATGATGTCACATTAGGTTTTTTCCTTTTTTGATATATCAGATGAATTTTCTTATGAAAACTATAGGAAGGAGAGTCTCAAATCCAATACAGTAAAGAAGATGAATTGAAACAAAGATTAAAGTCAAAGCAATAACATTTTTTTGCTTAGCAGTTTTTTATTTTGTTAAACTATTTTTAATAAAATTAGATGTCCTACTAATTTTCTTAAAACTCGAGTTATCACAATTAAATTAAAACTTAGATTCTCTACCAAAAGCTGCTCTTAGCCTCCAAGGTCGCTGTTACTTTTGATTCAACCAAGTGAGTGTTGTCACGTTATGTCATAGAGTTAATGATGGGATTAGGTCCCTAATCCGCTATATATATATATATATAAAATAATATGAAGTCCGAGCATGGTTTGGGATAAGAACAAGACTCCCAGGAGAGAAGTTGGGAATTCAAATTTTAATTTCCTGAGATTGCTGTAAAATATAGAATTTAATTTTTATGTACAAAAACAAGCCTGACATCAATTTTATCGTTTTGTAGTTTATTGTAGGTATATTCATTGTATCATAACGTGTTCAGTTTTATTTAAATTCTTTAGTTTTCACTTATTGGTTAAAATCTAAGATCTCTAAAATAAATACTTTAAGAGTTTTTAATTTTCAGTATCTCCTTGTTACTGACATATGCTTTAATTAGTTAGTCACTTTGGCCGACATGATAATTATGAAATAAATATAATAAACAGTTCAGCTTGTCTGCACCCCTGCCAAAAAAGTTTTGGCAGCATATAAGGAAGCCAACGCTCTCGCCGCCGCATTACTGGCAGCAAACTACTAAAAATTCTCGGTTCGCAACCCGCTGTTTTTGAGAGTTATATCGGCATAAGCAGCATAAGCGTTTTAACTTAATCGACCCATACAAACAAAAGTTTTAGAGATAGATTAGACCTTGATCCTCAATTCTTACAAATTGAGAGCTTTAATTGTGATATACCATAAAAAATTCGCGCAATCCCTCTTGTATCGTTAATTAAGATTTCGTATACCCCATATATCATATAATATATACTAGCATCCCTGTGGACAAAAATAAAAATAAATTAAATAAATATCTGAGTGGATGTCATCTTTCACTGAGTATGAACATATTAATAAAGAGTATAGTTGGGTTTTTATATCTCCAATTTGACACAATAATTATTGATATTGATGTGAAAGATTTTAAGGTCTTTACATCAAAAAATTTTTTGAAAATTTATTATTTAATCAGAGAATTATTATTTTAAATTTATGATTTAAAATTAAGGTATTCGTCTCAATTATTTTATAAATAAATTAATTATATTTTTTAATAATATATTTATTATAATAAAAATAAAATAACATTTTGATATATTAAAAAATAAAATTATATTGAAAATTAATAAAATTATTTTAAATAATATATTTAATATTATTTTTTAAAATAAAATTTATTATTACAATAAAATTATTATAAATTTTTTATAAGTTAAAATAAAATATATTTAATTATAAATTATATTATCAAAATTAAACTTTTAAAAATTTTTTATTGTTAGAATATTGAGATAAAGACAATTTTTCCTAATTTTGTTATTAGGTAACACATTTAAAGTGATTGTATCTATATATTTTTTTTTTTATGAATATTTTAAACTCAAAATTATTAAATTTATTAGAATGACTTATATACATTCTACATTTATATAAACAAAATAGGGCTTTCACCATAAAACATATTTTTAAATCTATTAAGAATTTTAAAAGATTATCTTCTCATTTTATTATAGGTACTAAATATTATATAGCCCTAAAATGAAAATGATTAGTTATAATGGTTTAATCAAATTAATAATGTACTTTGATTTATTAAATTCAAAATTGAATGTTGTATCAAGCATTGAGTCAATTTTTTATTACAAGTTATTTGTCTCGAGGCTCATTCTTGATATCTTGTTCATCAATACTTTTTCAATGCTTTAATCTCATCAATTAATCAATATATGATAACCATTAACATATGCACTTAATTCTACACTTAACAACATGCCTTTCCAAGTCCTATGTATATAATATGATAAATACTATAATTACTAAAATCCAACTTTAATCAAGTAGTTATCATACTTTTTTAACTTTTGTTCACCATAGATTATATATTTAAAACTCATTAATTATGACCTTTTATTTATCACTTTTCAAAGTCCCTTATAACTAGAATTTAAATCTTGTAGGATACAACTTTTTAGTTGTTATTTTTTAAGAGATTATATAAATAAAATGCTTATTCAAGTTATCATTTCCATAAATATATATCTGTTGATATTCTACTACTTTTAAGTTCAAATTCTGACAATTGCCATTTTCCCATTATATTATATAAATACAAAAATTGTCAATAGAGCCATTAGGCCATTTAGCTTAACAATTATATACTTAAGAGGTATAAGTATTGTCCCCTTTTTTTTTTTCTCCTAAGAACCTATCTTAAAAAGGACACTGCATTTTTTGTTCATAATTCTAATGGGTATAAATGGTGTAGTAGAATGCCTAACATAACTTGTTTCTTTTAATCTTTTTGTCTAAAAGTCACACATACATATCCATGTGACTATTTGTAATCCATAACTGTCATAGCAATTACACTACTTAAATGGTTATATAGTGCTCTATTGCTTGATGCCTCCTAAGTTTAAGAGTTGATTGCACTTTATTTCTTTTTATCATTTTTCATAAGGAATTAATTAATCCTTAGTGGCTTTGGGGCATAAGTTCAATGCCATTGTTCAAAAATTAGTGCAATCCCTCTTGTATAATTAATTAGGATTTTGTTTGCCTTATATATCACATAATGTATATTAACATCCCTTGTCAACAAAAATAAAAAAAAATAAAAGCCTTAGTGGATGTCGTCTTTCACTTTACTACCTGCTATAAATATGATCATATTAACAAAGAACATATGTGGGTTTTATGTCTTTAATTTGACACAATAATTGTTGAAATTGAAGTGAAAGGGTTTTAAATAAACAAATATTTGAATATTTAAGATTCAATTAAAAACATATTATTTTAACTTTACAAATTAAGAATAAAAGTATCTATCTTAATCATTTTATAAATAAATTTATTACATTTCTTAATGATATGTTTATTATAATATGAATAAGATTACATTTTATTAGATCAAAAAAATAAAGTTATATTAAAAATTAAAAAATTTACTTCAAGTAGTATATTTAATATCATTCTTTTTAAAGCAAAATTCACCCTTCAAATTTTACAAATAAAATTACAACAAATTTTTTCTTGAAATAAAATAAAACATATTTAATTATAAATTATACTACTAAAATTCAATCATTAAAATTATTTCTTGTTTGAATGCTTAAAGGAAAACATTTTTGTCTATTATCTATATTCAAGTGAATGGTCATAACAAACAAACAAACACACACACACACATTTAAGACAATTGTAGCTATATCCTTTTTATAGATATTTTAAACACAAACCTTTAAACTTATTGGAATGACTTACACATTTTACATCCATATAGGTATAATAGAGCCTCCGCCATAAAATATCTTTTTAAGTTTGTTAAGAATTTTAAAAACTTATTTTTCATTTTATTGTTAGAACCAAGCATTATATAACCTTGACATGGAAATGATTAGTTATAACGATTTAATCAAATTGATTATATACTTTAATTCATTGAATTCAAGACTTGATATTATAACAAGTATTAAGTTGAGTTTTTATCATGAATGATTTGTAAATATGGTTTTAAGACTCATTCCACTTGATATCTTGTTCATCAAAACTCTTATTAACCCTTTAATCCCATCAATTAATCAATATATAATAACCACTAGCATATGTACTTAATTTAGTGCTTAACAAATTATCTTTGCAAACTTTATGTATATAATATAATAAATACCATAATTACTAAAATCTAACTTTGATCAAATAGTTAGCATATTTTCTGAATTTTTAGTCACCTTAGATTATGAATTCGAAACTCATTAATTATGACCTTTTATTTGTCGTTTTTGAAACCCCTCTTTAACTAGAATTTAAATCCCATAGGATATAAATTTAGTTGATATTTTTTAAGAGACATTATATAAATAAAATGCTTATACAACTTATCTTTTCTATAAAATGATGATCACATGATAAAACTCGACTTAATACTTATATAACTTAAAAGCATTACATCAAGGGATTGTAACATAATTAAATGTTTAAGAATGATGGTTACAATTTTGTTGTGTTACAAAAAGTTAATAATATAATGGCTATGCAAAGTCAAAAGTGAAATAATTATGAGCACTAGGCATTGACCCTATGCTCCAAAGCCATTAAGGATTAATTAATTGCTTATGAAAAATGACATAAAGAAATGAAGTACACTTAAGTCTTAAACTTAAAAGACACTAAACAATACAACACTATATGACCATTTAAATGGTGTAATCATTAAGAATATTATGGATTGCTAATAATCATATGGATACATATATGACTTTTAATCAAAAGAATTAAAAGAAATAAGACATGTTGACCATTTTGCTAGACTATTTGTACTTATTGGTATCATGAACAAAAAAACTCAACATTTCTTTTTTAAGATAGGTTCCGAAAAAAAAAAAAAAGCAATAATTGTGCCTATTAGGCGTATGATCATTAGGTTAAATGACTTGATGCCTTTATTGGCAATTTTTTGTATTCATGTAATATAACAATAAAATGAAAATTGTTGAAATTTGAGCCTAAGAGCAATAAAATCAACAACTTTAATGACAATAAAACCAATTATAGTTCAATAAATTTACCTTAAAATATTATTGATTCTAATGTGACATTCAACTTCAAACTATGAGTGATGATATTCTATTTATCAATATAGTACATCCATAATTACTAAAGTGAACTAAACTTGTTGACATGATCACAAAAATGTGTAAGTGTAATTTCACTTATAATATAACTAAGTAATCCCTTGATATTATTGTGGTCCTCTCTAAAAGAACTGCAACAAATAAAAACAAATTTCTTTATGGAGACAATTATAGTTCACAATTATGTGGATGCAAACATTATTTTTGCCAAGAAATTAAACATATGTTAAGATGAAATGACATTTCATGGATTTATAAAAAGATTAAATTTCATAATTTGCACAATATATATATATAATTAATAAAACCACTATCATTAACTAATTACATCAAAATGTTTTGAAACTCTCATATTTTCAACATATTATTTGAAAATAATAGGTACAATGACCTTGGTTAGTATATCTACTATAATTGTTTTAGTGCTAATATGTTTAACAAGAATGTCATCATTCTAAATTCAATCTTTTACTACAAAATATTTAATCTTAATATGCTTAAAATTATTGGATGTTATATTATTCTTTGACAACATCATTATAGCTAAATTTTCATAATAAATTTTCTAAGGTTTTAAGATGGAGTTTATTATCTTCAAACTAGAAATAGAAATTTTATATCATATTATATGTGTATTGGCACTATAGTAAGTGACAAACTCTACTTACATGTAGAAAAAGTAGTAAGTGTTTGTTTGATACTTTCCAAGAAATTGCTCTACCAGCCAAAAGAAACATATTCCTTGATTTAGATTTCACATCATTTATATAACTAGTAAAATCAAAATCCATGTGCCCAACTATCTCAAAATCACTAACACTCTTGTAGAATAGCATGTAATCTTTTATTTATAAATACATATCACATCAACATTTTAACAACAATCCAATGTTTATCTCTTAGATTAAAAAGGTATCTACGAAGCATACTTATAGTAAAAGACAAATTACATCTAATGCAAACTTGTTCATGCATCAAACTTCCAACAACAATAGAATTTCATAAATTTATCACCTTTAGCCATAAGAACATCTTTAGGTTTATATTTATCTTTACTAAATCTTTTAAGTATAAGATTTATGTAGGTTTTATGTGAAATACCTAACAAATACTTAAATATGTCTCTTTGAATTTCAATCCCCAAAACATTGGAAGCAATGCCAAGTTCCTCTATGTCAATGTGACTAAATAAGGCATATTTAGTCTCATGAAGTAGATTGATATCACTACTAGTAAGTAATATATCATTTATATAAAGAATAAGAATAATGAAATTGTTTTAACTTAGCTTGAGATAGATACACTTATTCTTATTATTTTCTACAAAACCTGAAAAGGATATAACTCTTTAAATATCATTGTCTAGATTGTTACATGTAGACTTCTTTGGAAAGATCTCCATTTAAAAAGTCATTTTGACATTCATCTAATGAAACTCTAAATCATAATGAGCTACTAGAGCTATAAAGATCTTAAAGGAATCCTTTTGAAAAGACTAATGTGTGAATCCTTTCACTACTAACCTAGTATTGAATTGCTTTATATCGCGTTTAAAATCTCTTTTGGCTTTAAACACCTCTTTACAACATATTAGTTTAAAAACATTTAGATTCCTTATAAGCTCCTACATGCCATTGGAATACATAGATTGAATTTTCTCACGTATGACTTATATCCACTTACTTAATAGCTCAGAATACTACATCACTATAACTTAATGGATTAATAACTTTCCCAATATCATAATTTGTCTCATCTAAATATAGAATAAGACCATTTAAAATTGTAAGAGGCCTTACTCTCTTCAAACGCCCAACAAAAATAAGAGTGGGTACAATAAACTCCACTAGCTTAAATGAATAATTTGTAATGTTATCATGATACTGCATATCAAACACATTATCAATAAGTTGATATACTACTTTTTCATAGACAAAAGGTATAGAAAAAAAATGCTAGATATATCTATCAAAATAATTCCATTATCTTATAATCCATCATAAACATATACATGATCTTCAAGGAATTTTATTGTCAATACCTCAATAATCTTTGTCCTTATAGTATGATAATAGTATATATAGCTCTTAAACACATTAAAATGTCTAATAAAATCAATTATAATGGTTTTAAGATCTGATTTGGATATCATTAGATCATAAATTTTCATATAAATAGGATATTCTTACACTTTGAGACGATTTAAGTTAAATGTCTAACTTTTAAATAATTCAAAAGATATTTTAAGTACACACTAATTTAGTAACAACTCTATTTAGGATATATATGATTGTTTCTAAGGCTTTAATCTAAAGAAAAATTCATAAATTTGTTTTGCTTATCATGGATCTAACTTTATCTATTAGAGTGCGACTTTGCCTCTCAACCACCCTATTTTGCTTAAGAATTCTAGTCATTGTAAACTATAAAACAATCCTATTATCTTATAAGTACTTAGTAAAAGGTCACATAAATTGATATGTTTTGCTAGTTTTGCCAGTTTTGCCTTAGTATTTACTATTACGGTTAGATGTCACAATTTTAAGTTTTTTTGCCACATTGCTTTTTTAATTCAACCTTAAAGATTTTAAATTTTTCAACCATAAGGTAGACATAAATATAATAGAAAAATTTATCAATGAATGTTATAAAGTATTTGTTACTATATAAAGTATTATTAAGAGAACTATTTATATTAGTGCAAATTATTTCTAAGATTTTTTTACTACGCTTAAAATTCCTACTAGTTTTATTAGATATCTTTCCTTTAAAGCAATTAACACAGTTACTTTCATTAGAGTTTTTAAAATATGGGATGACATTTTTCTTCATTAGTTTGTTTCTCCTTTATTTTTTAATGTGACCTAAACATCTATACTAGAAAGAATAAGAATTTTCTTTGGACAAAGGTCATTTAATGCCCACATGAATAACATGAAATGCATTAAACTATTTAAAATTAACATTTAATTTATACAAGTTGTTGATTCTAAAAATGTCTTTAATAACAACAAATTCATAAAATAAACTATGACATATTTTTTTGAAACTCATATAAATATTAACGCCTTGAAATTTTAATAAAGAAACTAAATTTCATCTTATGGACAATGAAGTTCCCGACTTCTCTCTACGATCTACTATTTTGTGATACTGAGAGGGGGGTGAATCAGTATCACCACAATTTGCAATTCGCAGGTAATTGAACAATTTCAACCTCTTCTTAAAAGTGAACTCTTTCTCAGACTCGACTAAGGTAGATCTATTGCTACCTACTAATCACAACAGTCCCTAAAGTCACTTTTCAGACACCTTACCTAATAGACAATTCAGATGTTCTTATTTAGACCTTCGTTAGGTTATGGGTTACCTGATACTTTAACTGCGTTCACAACTCAATTCAAAACACAGAATGTAAAGCAAATTAAGGACACACGAGATTTATATGGTTCCATCAACGTGACGTACATCCACAGTGGTAGGGACTCTCCCTTACCGAGACCATCCACTATACTTGAGAATTCTAGTTACAATGAATGTCTTAATCCTCTACTCCTTTCACTATTGCAAATATTAAGCAAGTACAATACAAAGAGTGTCACTTACTGTGTCTACCCTTCTTCTAACTTGTCTTGCCTCTGTTGAATTGAAAGGTTGCTCCACTGCCGCTTAGAAGTTCACCACAACGCTCTTTAACCTCTCTTGAAGAAATCTATAAATATGTTGAGTTCTTTACGATGCTTCACCGAATTCTTTCTCTAAGTTGTCTCACACAGTTCCTGCTTTCACCGTTTCACGGTCTCACTCGTCTCCTTGTCTCACGGCTCGCCTCACATTTCTGTTTTTTCGTCTAGCCCCTATTCTGCCGGATCTCTCACCATTGACCGGATCTCTCTCACTGTTGGTTTCTGTTTTTCCGTCCAGCCCTTGTTTTGCCGCATCTCTCACCGTCAACCGGATCTCTTTCACCGTTGGTTTCTATTTTTCTATCCAGCCCCTATTCTGCTGGATCTCTCACTGTCGACCGGATCTCCTTCTGTCAGATCTCTCACCGTCGACCGAACCCTTGTTCTGCCAGATCTCTCACTGTCGACCGGATCTCCTTCTGCCCGATCTCTTACCGTCCTAGCCAAATCTTTCTAGTCTCCTCGCTGTCCAGCCGGATTTGTCTCAACTGCCGACTACTAGTGTGCCAGTGGTGCGCCGATCTGCTCAACTGCCAACTACTGGTGTGCCGATGGTGCGCCAATCTGCTCAACTGTCGACTGTTGGTGTGCCGATGGTGCGCTAATCTGCTCAACTGCCGATTGCTGGTGTGTCAGTGGTGTGCCGATCTGCTCAACTGCCAACTGCTGGTGCCGTTCTACTCAGATTGCCGGTGGTGTGCTGTTCCTCACAGGTTTCTCTCTTTTGCCGGTGGTGTGCCTAGGTTTTCTGTCCATTTTTCTCAATAGCCGATACGTCCCCTTTTTGTTGTCTTCCAATGGCCTTTATATACTCCTCCATGAAACCCCAATAGGGTTTACTTGCGGCGAATTTACTGTCTTACCCTTTTCATGTGACTTTTACCTTCTTACACACTTAAATCTAGTTGACAACAATTACAACCCATATAAGGCTGTGGGAACAACAATCTCCCCCTTTGTAATTGTTGGCAACACTCATGACAAAAGTCATTATGCAGCAGTTTCAACTCTTTCTAAATATGCACTCCCCCTTTCCTCACAGCTCCCCCTGCACTGTTGCTTCTCTCCCTTTTTGCCAACTAATTACAAATTTGAAAAAACTTGCAAAGTAGAGATGGAGGATTCACCTGAACTTTAGGCTTGAGGAGGAATTTGCACAAATAGACTCAATCTGTACTTTTCAAACAGCTCTTTGGATAGAGATTTAATTATAATATCTCAAATTTGATCTTTAGTGCCAACATACTCCAACTGAATTGTACCCTGTTCCACTTGATCTTTGATGAAGTGATACCGGATGTTAATATGCTTACTCCTCGAATGTTGAACTGGATTCTTGCTGAGATCAATAGCACTTTAATTATCACAAAGTACACTCACTGGTAACTTCACTTCAATACCTAAGTCTGCCAATTGTTTTAGCATTCATATCACTTGTCTACATGCTGCACAAGCAGCCATATATTTAGCCTCAACTATGCTCAAAGCAACACTGTTTTGCTTTCTATTTAACCATGCAACACACTTTGAACCCAAGTAGAAGCTGCAGCCGCTGGTTGATTTTCTATCATCTATACTTCCTGCCCAGTCTGCATCAGTGTATACTTGTAGTTTAACAGAATCCATAGCTGAATACCACAAGCCCATTTCCAGTGTTCCTTTAAGGTACCTTAGGATTCTTTTCATTGCCAACACATGAGATTCTTTAGGATCAACTTGGAATCTACTAGCAGTGCACACAGCTTGCATAAGAGCAGGCCTTGATGCCGTAAGGTATAAAAGGCTCCCTATCATCTTCCTGTACTCTGTAAGGCTTGTACTCATTCCTTCCTGATCTTTTGTTAACTTGTAGCCCATTGTCATAGGGGTACCGACATATCTGCTATCCTCCATACCAAACCTTTTAAGCATCTCTTTGGTATATTTCGTCTGAGAAATAAAGATACCTTTTTCACACTGCTTTATCTGTAATCCAAGAAAGTACGTCATTTCTCCAATCAAAGACATCTCAAATTCCTCACTCATCTTCTGTGCAAAATCTTGGCATAGCTCAGAGTGATCCCCTCCAAAGATGATGTCATTTACATATACTATGGTTGTCAGTTGGCCTTTCTCTGAATTGAACACATACAGGTTATTATCAACCGTTCCTCTTTTGAAGTTTAACCTTCTCAAGTACGCATCCAGCCTACTGTACCATGCTCTTGGAGCTTACTTGAGACCATATAAGGCTTTCTTTAACTTGCACACATGTGTCTCATCCTCACTGATTTGTACTCCATCGGGTTGTTCAATATACACTTCTTCTTTCAGGAGTCCACTCAGAAAGGTAGATTTCACATCCATCTGATAGACTTTATACCTCTTGTGTGCTGCCAAAGCTAAGAACATTCTGATAGTTTCTAACCTTGCCACTGGTGCAAAAGTTTCATCAACATCTACCCCTTCTATCTGAGTATAGTCTTTGCAAACCAGCCTGGCCTTGTTCCTCACTACCTGGCCTTGTTCCTCACCACCTTGCCATCTTTATTGTGTTTATTCTTAAACACCCACTTTGTTCCTATGACATTCTTATTAGTGGGTCTTGGAACTAGCTCCCATGTATCATTCTTCTCAATTTGATCCAGCTCCTCATTGATAGTTTTGACCCAGGCTTTGTCTTGAATAGCCTCTTCAATAGATTTACGTTCAACTTGTGAGAGTAGAGCAGTAGCTCCCACAATTCTTCTTCTTGTTGTAACTCCTGCTGATGGGTCACCTATGATCTGATCTCCTTGATGAACACTGGTCCATGTTTTCTTTGTCTTTCTTCCTTGCACCGTCTTAGTTGCAAGAGGATCTCTTTCTTCATCTTCAGATTCACTCTTCTCCAAGTCTGAACTTACTTCTTGTTCCTTTTCTTCAGGTTGGTCTGATTCTTCATCTACATTGAAGTCATCTTCTTCATTGTCCTCAGCTTCTCCATTTTGCATTGTTTTCTAGTTCTCATCTATTCTCACATCACTGAAAGTGATCACTTTTCCCAGTTTATGCAAGAAAACTCTGTAACCTTTTGTCTTTACTGAGTATCCCACAAAGATACCTTCATCAGACCTAGCGTTGAATTTTCCCAAGTTTTGCTCCTTGTTCTTCACAAAACATGGGTTGCCAAAGACTGTGAGATACTTGGCTGTTGTCTTCTTCCCACTCCAAAGCTTATATGGAGTCTTATCAGTATTGGGCCTTAGTAGAACTCTGTTCAGTAGGTGCACGGCTATAAATGTTGCTTCTGTCCAAAATCTTATGTGAAGCTTAGATTCTAGCAGTAGAGTTCTTGCCATTTCAACCACAGCTCTATTCTTCCTCTCTACCACCCCGTTCTGTTGAGGTGTTCTTGCTGCTACCATCTGATGGTGAATTCCATGCTTCTCAAGGTAATCTTCAAAAGCTCCATTTGTGAATTCAGTGCCTTGATCTGACCTCAATATTTTCATTTTCTTTCCACTCTCATTTTCAGCCAATCTTCTATATCTCTTGAAGCATTTCAAAACTTTTGACTTATGTTTGAGGTGCATGATGCAGGTCCTTTTGGAATAATCATCAACAAACAAGATGAAGTACCTCTCACCATTCAACCCTTTTGTTCTCATCGGCCCACACAAATCAGTATGTACAATGTCAAGCACTGCTTCAAAACTGAACTCCTTGGTCTTATACTGCTTTCTGACATGTTTTCCTTTAGAGCATGCTGAGTAGACATACTCCTTTTCTCTCTTGAGGTCTGGAATGTCTCTAATTACATAAGTAGTGGTCAACTTCCTCATGTTCTTCTGTGTTAAGTGTCCCAGCCTCCTATGCCAAAGTTGATTTTCTTCTTCTTTTGTAAGTAAATAGCTACTTGTCTTATCTTCATCAATCACATATAAATTTCAAGCTGTTCTCTTCCCAGCTGCAATAGTATTGCCTTCTTTACTCTTTACTTGGCAACCTGTTTTTGTGAATATTACCTTATGGTCTTCGTTGCATAGCTGACTGACAGATGCTAAATTATATCTGAATTCTTCAACGTGCAGAACATCTTTCAACTTTCCTCTTCCAATCTTTACTGACCCCTGACCATTGATGTTGAGTGAGTCATCATTGTCAAACTTGACTCTGCCTTCTTTTGATTTGTTTAGTTTTGATAATTTACTCTTGTCTCCCGTCATATGTAAAGTGCATCCACTATCGAGGATCCACTACTTATCCTTGCAGTCAACTTTGAGTGCAATTTCAGCTATATTAGCCACCTCCCTTTTAGTTTTATATTCCTTCTTTTGAACTGGCTAGAAGATAGCTTTTTCCTTTTTTTCAGCTTTGACTGCACTGCTTGTTTCCACTGTGCCATTGAGTGCCTTCTCTTGCTCAGGGAGAAGTGTCATGCATCTCTTGGCATTATGGCCATCCTGCCCGCACCTTTCACACTGTTCCAAGTCTGCCAATATAGTAAACTTCTTCTTTGAAACCACTGGTTTGGGCTTCCACCAACAATCCTTGTCAACATGTCCTTGCCTTTTACAGTATGTGCAAGAACTCACGATAGGTGTTCTCTTCTGAATTCTATATTGTCTCCTCCTGTATGCAGCATCGTATCTTCTCAAGTTGGAGACATATACTGGCCTTCTCCACCAGCAGTTACTCGCTTTATGACCCCAAACTCCACAATAAAGACAATGACCTTGAAATTGCCTCTTCTTGGGTCTGATCACAGCTTGTCTTCTTCTATTCATCACTTGCTGTGTAGGCAAAGTAACTGGCTTCTTTGCTTGTGTGACTTTCATTTCAGTCACCTTTTTCTCCTTCTTCTGTTCAGCTGTAGCCCTCTACTGGGTGACTTTCTTTTCTTCCTTCTTATTTGCCACCCTAGGTTGCTTCTTCATATCTTCTTTATTCTCAGCTATCTTCCTCTGAGTCACAACCTTCTCTTTCAACTTCTGTGGTACATTCTTATTTTCTTTAGCCAATGCAGCCTCAGATTGCTGCACTTTCTCTACATTCTTCTCTCATTTTTCAGAACTTGTTTCTCCTATCATTTCAAACTTCTGTAAGTTCTCTTTGTTACTTTTGAGTTGTTGCTGAAGTCTCAGCAACTCTTTCTCCATTTCTTCAATTTTTAAAGCCCTTGAGCCAAGTTCTACTGTAAGGTCTTCACATATTTTGATATGTTCCTCAAATCATCTCTTCAAGTCAATATGCTCAGCCCTTATTTCATCATTTTGACTTTCAGCTTCCTCAGACTTTGTTTCAAGTTGTTTTATATGGGCCTCCAACCTTCTTATGGTTCTGTCCCTTCTGATTATCTCCTTTGAAGTTGCTTCCAGCTCAGCTTCAAGATCTGGCTCTTCTTCATCAACTTCCTCTTCCTCTTTAGAGGTTGAGCTACCATCTTGTGCTGATGCCATAAAGACATACCCATCTGATGAGTCTTCATCTTCATCCTCATCAACTTCTTTTATCTGACTCACATAACTCTTGAATGAGCCTTTCGTCTTCCTCTGTGGGTTGGCAATCTTCTTACTGAACTTCTTTGATTTGAATGATGATCTTCTCCATCTTGAATTCTGTTCATCATCACCATCCTCATCTTCATCATCAAGTTTCACTTTGCACTGAGAAGCAAAGTGTCCAATCTGTCCACAATGATAACATCTCAAGGACAACTGTCCTTTTCCCTTCTTAGACCCATTTTTGAATTTCCTTGTGAAGTAAGCCAATACTTCACCTTCGCTTTCTTCCCCATCATCATCATCATCATCCTTATCGGATGATTCTTCCTCTTCTTTTATCTTCAAGTGTTTCATAGCTTTGAAAGCTGCCTCCTTTGATACCTTTGACGTTGAGGAGCTCTCAGTTGACTTTATTCTCATTTCATATGCAATGAGATTACACTGAAGATCATGCAGAGACATAGAATTGAGATCTCTACTCTCCTCTATAGCTGCCACCTTTGAGGCAAACCTTTCAGGCAGAATTCTCAGAATTTTCTTCATAATCGATGAGTCCTTCTTGTTATTTCCATGACTTCTCGGTCATTTATAGTGTCAATAACCCTGGTGAAGAACTCTTGAATTGTCTCATTCTTCTACATTTTGAGAGATTCATATCTCTCCTTGAACACTTGAAGTTTAGCCTCCTTCATTCTGCCATCACTTTCATAGACTTTCTGCAATTTGTCTCATATCTCCTTGGCAGATTTGCAGTCCATAACTTTAGCATACTCAATATCTGTCAATACTGAAATGATGACATTTGAGGCCTTCCCATTTATCTCAAACTACCTTAACTCCTTTGGGGTTGGGTCTTTACCTTTTTCCAGAGCCACAAAACCCCCATGTACGCATTTCACCACGTTCATGCCCATGGTTGCAAATACCACTTGCATTCTTGCTCTCCACATATGATAGTTGGTTTCATTGAAGATTGGAACCTTCTTACTGTAAGTGATGCTAGTGCTGGCATCGGCTTCCATTTCTCAGTATGCTAAATAAGTCAAACTTCTAGATCCCTTCAAATTAGTACACCAAGCTGTTAAACTTCAAACTGGTGAACCTATGCTTCAATACCAATTAAAGTTCCTGATTTCTCCCTATGATCTACTAATTTGTGATACTGAGAGAGGGGGTGAATCAGTATCACCACAATTCGTAATTCGCAGGTAAGTGAACAACTTCAACCTCTTCTTAAAAGTGAACTCTTTCTCAAACTCGACTAGGATAGATCTATTGCTACCTACTAATCACAATAGTCCCCAAAGTCACCTTTCAGATACCTTGCCTAATAGACAATTCAGATGTTCTTATTTAAGCTTTCATTAGGTTATAGGTTGGCTGATACTTTAATTGCATTTATAATTCAATTCAAAACATAGAACGTAAAGCAAATTAAGGAGACACGAGATTTACGTGGTTCTGTCAACGTGACGTACATCCACGGTGGTAGAGACTCTCCCTTACCAAGACCATCCACTATACTTCAGAATTCCAGTTACAATGAATGTCTTAATCCTCTACTCCTTTCACTATTGCAGATACTAAGAAGTACAATATAAAGAGTGTCACTTACTGTGTCTACCCTTCTTCTAGCTTGTCTTGCCTTTGTTGAATTGAAAGGCTGCTCCACTGCCGCTTAGAAGTTCACCGCAATGCTCTCTAACCTCTCTTGAAGAAATATGGAAATATGTTGAGTTCTTTCTGATGCTTTACCGAATTCCTTCTCTAGGTTGTCTCACACAGCTCCTGCTTTCTCCGTCTTACGGTCTCACCCGTCTCCTTATCTCACGGCTCGCCTCACATTTCTGTTTTTTCGTCCAACCCCTGTTCTGCTGGATTTCTCACCGTCGACCGGATCTTTCTCACCGTTGCTTTCTGTTTTTCCGTCCAGCCCCTGTTTTGTCGGATCTCTCACCGTCGACCAGATCTCTTTCACCGTTGGTTTTTGTTTTTCTGTCCAGCCCCTGTTCTTCCAGATCTCTCACTGTCGACCGGATCTCCTTCTGCCGGATCTCTCACCGTCCTAGCCGGATCTTTCTGGTCTCCTCGCCGTCCAGCCGAATCTGTCTCAACTGCTGACTGCTGGTGTATCGGTGGTGTGCCGATCTGCTCAACTGCCAACTGCTGGTGTGCCAGTGGTGCGCCAGTGGTGCGCCGATTTGCTCAACTGCCGACTGCTAGTGTGCCGGTAGTGCGCTGATCTGCTCAATTACCGACTACTGGTGTGCCGATGGTGTGCTGATTTGCTCAACTGCCGACTGCTGATGTGCCGGTGGTGTGCCGATCTGCTCAACTGCCGACTGCTGGTGCCGTTCTACTCAGATTGCGGGTGGTGTGCCGTTCCTCACAGGTTTCTCTCTTTTGCAGGTAGTGTGCCTAGGTTTTCTGTCCGTTTTTCTCAATAGCTGATACGTCCCCTTTTTGTTGTCTTCCAATGACCTTTATATATTCCTCTATGAAACTCCAATAGGACTTACTTGCGGTGAATTTACTGTCTTACCCTTTCCATGTGACTTTTACGTTCTTACCCCTCCATGTGGCTTTTACCTTTTTACACACTTAAACCTAGTTGACAACAATTACAACCTATACAAAACTGTGGGAACAATAGACAATATAAAAAAATTTCTTTTAAAATCAAAACAAAATTTAAATCTAACCTTAATTCAACTATCCTTATAAGTCTATTTTCACTCATTTTCCACTCGTTACAAATAAATTAAATACATCATTACTTGGCTTTCACTTGCTCTTGAATCCTTGCAAGGTATTAATAATATGGATAGATGCCCTGGAGTCAATCTACTAAGAATTAACAAAAACATCTATTGAATTAGATTCAAAGCATATAAGAGCAAGAAAATTACTCAATTGATTGTTTTTCTTTTTTCCTTTTAAGGTAATTTTTATAAGCAAAATAATCCTTTCTCATGTGACTTATTTTCTTACAAAACTAACATTCATATTTTGTTATCTTAACTTTAAAAATAAGGTGCTTATGATTGGGATTTCCTTTAGGACCACCCTTTTCTTGGGATTTAAATTTCCTCTTATGAAAATTGTTTATTTAGGTGTGATTAATTGACTAAATTCACACTTTTTGAAGTCTTACATTTCATCTTATCCTCTTCTTAAGTCTAAATGGATATCAAAATGTTGACATCACAACTTTCTTTATAGATATTATAAGAAGGTTTTAGTGCATCAAATTATGAGGGTACACAATTCAAAGCATGGTTAATAAGAAATAGGTCAACAATAAGGCTTTCACCAAGTTTGGAAGTAAGAGCAACCATCTTGAGAATATATTCCTTAACACCAATTATCCCATTATGTTTCAAATGACAACTTCAACTTTGCTAGAAACTATATAACTTTCCTCTAGAAAAGAAAAGAAGGTTTTAGCATTATCAATATTTAGGATAACTCTACCCAAATTTCAAGAGATAGACCTTTTCATTACAATAAGAGCCAAATGATTGGTCATATCCCACTTCTCATAATATACTTTCTTTACAATAATGCCCTTACTAGTTAAATTAGGTAGTTTTTTTACTCTTATAAGCATGTTCACATCCTTCATATTTAAAACTATTTCCATATCCTCTTTTCATCTCTTATAATTTCCATTAGCTAGAGTATCAATTAGAAAGAATTGATTATTTAAGGAAAAAGCATATAGAGTTGAAAAATAATGATATCAAAAAGTAATAAATATCATAAGCAATAGCAATAATTTATATTTAAACATTAGTATTCTTAAAATATTATTACAAACTTTATGTGGATATTAAAGGTAACAAACTTTAACATTGTCCTTAACTTAACAAGCTAATATAACAAAAATCAAAAAAATAAAAAAACACTAATGGTGAGAGTATTTTTAACCCGCTCATTTTTAAAATAACTTCAAGTCATTCAAATTAATATGCATAATAAACTCTTGTGGATAGATGATTATATACACTAAATTAAACACCAAGAACATCCTAATATTATATAAAAACGTCATTAGTTCATCAAATAGTCACTAATGTGACAAATATTTAATTTCTTAACTCTATTCCAAATATGGCTCATGCAACAACATTGCTTACAAAAATTTTAACTCCATATACTTTTTATTTTTCAATTAAAACAAATAAATTGCTTATTTGTATCATAACTTTCTGTTAATGTAAAATATATATATATATATATTATTAACCTAGCTAGTGAGTTCATCAATACCTAAAACACTTCTTGATTTAATTGTGAAAAATTAAACCAATGAAATCATAATTGTTTTATTTTCAAATAAAGGTTCTAGATTGATATAACCTTACTTTATTACCACATATAAGAAATTTTAAATTATGGAATTTCATATCAAAATAAAATCACAATTACAACCTAAATATGAGTATAGGCTTAAGCATACTTCTCGGTGTCATATCACAAAAATGGATGATGAATATGAATCATGATATTACATGCACTAACACGTAGAGATCAATGTTTTCCCCTCCTACATTGTCAACAATTTATAATTTATTCTAATAGAGAGAACAAAATGTAATCTCTTATATAACGAGAACTCGCTTCTTGATTTATTCTAAAACCCTAATTTATTTGTAGCTATTATTGTCATATCGCAAAGATGGATGATGAATATGGATTATGATATTACATGTACCAATAAGTATGTAGAGATCAACATCTTCCTTTCTTACACTATTAGTAGTTTATGATTCATTCAAAATGAGAAGAACAAAACATAATCTTTTATGTAGAAAGAGGACTTACCTCTTCATTTATATTGAAGTCCTCGTTGGATCCACTCACCATGGGTTCAACAAGTTTTATACTAAATAAGGCTTAAAGTTAAAATACAAATATATTATTATTTTATATAACACTTACATAAATAAAAGATAAATATAATTTATTTAATTATTTTATGGTATCTAAATTTATAATTAACTTAAATATTTAATATATTTTTAATTAAAATAAAATATTAAATTAATAAAAATTTAAAAATTATATATATATTTTTAAATAATCGTCGACGTTTTAAAGATTTTACCCCCATTATGTCATATTTGAATACATAGTAAACAACGAGCATTGCAGTCTCCCTAGCATTCTGTGCTTTGAAGCAATTGCAAGAATCAAGGCGTTTTGGGCGCCGCGGTAAACGAATTGACCAAATCAATGGGCATTCCATTAAAAAAAACTAGAATATTATTGGTAGTCCCGTCAGGCCTTGGTTAGATAAACCTTAAATCCATTTTCTTGCACCTTTGGATTTGCATGATGTATCCAATTGCAAAGGTCCAATCCAAGTGCATGATGTTAGGACCATGATGGCCCATCTAGCAAGATCTCAGATGATAGTCCATTCTATTCTACGTCTAATCTAATCGAATCAAGGCCATTAAGTCTTGTTTTTCTCAATATTCCATTAGGCCACCAGGCATGCGCCAGTGATAATCTTGGCTAAATGATCAGATCGATGATAAACAGTTGCATCACTCATTAAGTTCGTGTTTGGCGGCTTATGGGCCCAAGATCAAGTGCCCCTTATTACTACACGATTATTCATATTACACGCAAACTCATAACTTTTAAAAAGTTAAATATCTAATTTTTTTATATTTTTTAAATTAAATTAAAAATTATATTTTTATATTACAATAATTTTTTAAAAAATTATTTATTTACGTTATTAATTTTTTAAATTTAATATAAATATTTTAAAATTTATTTATATACCTTAATATAATTAATTAAAAATATTTTTTTATTTTTTTATTAAATTTATTACTTAATTTTTAATAAAATATTATTTAAAATATAAAATATCAATTAATATAATTATAATATTCAATTAAAAGTCAAATAATAAATTTAATAAAATAATAATAAATATTTTTAATTAATAGTATAAATGTATAAAATTAATTTTAAAAAAAAAAATTTTAAGAGTAATTTAAATAATAATAATAATAATAATAAATTATTATAATGTAACAGAATAATATTTAATTATATATATATATATATATGTATTAATGTTGTTAAATAGATAAATTGAAAAACTTGAAGAAAGATGGCTTTGAAGCTCTGGTGTTTCCAAGCCAGTGCTGCATATGGACCCCAATGGCATCCAAATACGCCCCACTCCTTCCATGGAGACCCACCAGCTTGCCTTCTGTCGTCGTTGAAGTGAAAAATGTACCAATTTCTTCGCCAAATGGACCATACCTTCCCCGACTGCTATAAAATGTGAGTGACCTCACAACTTTTGGCCTCTCATCTCTGTTTATTTGACCGTAATATCCTGATAGGCATACGAGTACTTCGTGGGGGTACTCCAATTTCACCTGAAGTACGTGTGATTTTAGTGAGAAGGGATATTTAATATACACATTAGAATGACCAGAAGACGACACGGGGGTATGCGGATTAGTTGCAATGAATATACACATTACCCTGTGCGTGGCAGTTCCTCCACTGCCCCCATGTTTGGCAGACCAAACGGATTGTTCATTTCGATCATACTCAATCTGTATTGAACATATGGCATCAGCTGATCTCGTTACCATTATCTGCTTAATGCCAGTGAATACTCCATCATCCCATGGCCTCCCTCCATCCCCACCCCAAGGACCCGGTCCGCATGGAGCTGGCTCTTTTACAACCCCGCAAGCAACCTGAAATATTTTAACTGATAAACCTTCACTAGAGACCCTTTATCTATAGCTAGATACTTAGGTATATAATATTGATATGCATTTGATTAAGAACAACATCATTGACGCATCACCTCCTCAGTTTGTCCTCTTTTTGCCACTACAAGTTTATTGGACCAAGGAGAATTGTCTATCTCTGCAACTTCTGCTTCGGTTTGGGTAATTGTGTTGGAAAGGTAATGCTTAACGGGCTTCAATTTTCCTTCAGTCACATGTACCCCAATTGCGTCCAGGAAAATGCCCTCCCTCCCATGGAATCCAACAACCTCACCTTCGTTTTTTTTGGTGGTGAAAGAGGGGCCCTTTTCTTCTCCAAATGGACCATATCGGCCTTTGTTGGTGTAGAAAGTGAGCGACTTGATTATGTTAGGCCCCATGTACATTAAAGGCCAGTATGTTCCTGTTATGTGGGTCAGTATTTCGTATGGGTAATCGAAAATTATCTGCCAAAAAAAAGAAAAATAGTCAATAAGAATAACTAATAATCTTAGTGACTCAATTCCATTAGACATCCTAATGATTTGGAGTAAGCTTGAGAGTTATTCTTTTATTCGCCCCACCAATGAGGTCCAAACCTGCCCCAACACAAAATTTGACCAACTTTCCAAGTCCTGAGTGAAGTAATCGGTTAACAATGCATTAGTATGTTTATTTACTTTTTCTCTTAAAATTCCTAACTTATGATTTTATGTCTCACATAATTGAATCTTAATCTAGTTTTACATTTTTTTCTATTTTAATATTTTCATCGCATTTTGTTTTGAGTTAACCTTACTCCTCAAAAAAAAAAAAAGGAATCAAATTAGAAACTTTCTTGATTAATACATTCGCTGGAAATGAAATTGATTTTGCTAAATAAAATATTTTCCTCACCTTGTCAGTTTTAAATCCTCCAGTACCTCCATGTTTGCTCCCCCACACAGATTGGCCAGCGCGATCGTATTGAACTTTAAAAGACACAATACCAATGCTGCGTGATAGATGAATTTGCCGAATTCCTGAGTAGATTCCATCGTTAAACAGTAAACCACCAGTGCCACCCCAGGGTCCAAATGTTACAAATGCTTGAGCTTTTGAAGGCACTTTTTCGTTGCTAATTGCCTGAGTTGAAGCAATCAAAAGATAACGGAATTAAGAAAATTGCCGCACCCCTCGGGGGAAAGAACTAAAACTATGAGTCTGTCTCACCTTGCCATTGCTTTCTGGGTCGCTATATTCCTGAGAAATTTGTGTAGAGAGTTTGCTTGGAAGGGGGCCGCCTAAATCATCCTTCTGCCTCACAGCAACAACAATGTCATAACCATTGCCTACATTTCCTTGTCTAACTGAGTGTCCAACACTGTCAGACCCCTTACCGATGTAACTTCTTGTTTCGACCAGGGCTTTAGAGGTCATCTGTTGCTGGAGGGGCTGTAAATATATGCCAATTGCATCAAGGTACCAGCCACTCCTACCATGAAATCCAACAATCTTGTGCCCAGCCACTGGAGATGAAAAATATGTTCCTTGTTCAACCCCAAATGGTCCATATGTTCTTCTGTTGCTTTCAAAAGTCAGTGAACGAATAACTACTGGACTCCATTCGCTAATTTTACCATAGTGCCCATGTAGTGAAGTAAGGAATTCATCTGGGTAGTCAAGCTTCACCTGTATGGTTGGCACAATTCACAACGAAGTGATAGCTTGATCAGAATTCCTGTTAATTCACTTGAGCATGCACTTCAATTTTTATCCAGACAAATGCTAAAAGCACTAAGCCTACCACATAATAGTAGGCAGATACAAGCGTCTGCTTGCTGCCTACCAAGTTGTGAAACAAGAGAAATTATGAGTTGGACCAGCAGAAGTGAACAGAGAAAACATATAGACACTGGATAGGTGAAGTTTTCCCAATTCTAATCGACTAACACACCACCGAATCCTAATGGACCTAACACACCACAAAACTGTCCTGGCTGCTCACAAGCCCCCTCATCGAATCCCCCCACTGATTCAAGTGTATTTTGGTGTTTGGAGACTATGAAAATGAGAGAAATTTGAGAAAGATTGATGAACGTAAGTACTTGCAGTGTTTTCGTGTCATTTTGTAGCCAAATTTTAGCCATAATTGATCTATTTTCACCTGAATTTAGTTTGGATTCTTTTAAAGACTTGAACTTGTTTGCAGCGAAATAGTTGACAAATAGAAATTTTAATAAATTTAAATAATATAAAATTATAAATAAATTATATTAATAAAAAAATAATAAATATAACAAAGTCAATCATCTGCATAAAATCTTCAAGTCTACCATTCATTTCTTAACATTGGAATATGTGCATCACAAAATGAGAATCAGATACAAATATTTACAGAGTAGTTAGGCCGCTAGACTATTCTAAGCATAATTATAAAACTTGGCTTGAAAGTCAACTGGCACAGGATGCTGGGTCACTGCTTGTTCCTTAATAACTTAATATTTTTATAATATTTATGCATTTTGCATATATAACATAATTTTGATGGGCTTTAAGTATATGCAAATAATTTTTTTTAATAGTTTTAAGAATAAAATTTTACTTATTTATTTGATATGTTATGATAAATTGACTATTTTAATATATAATATAGATATTATGATATATTAAAAGGAATTTTTTTATTAAAAAAATTTAATTGGGTTTTCTAAATATTTTAACTTTAGATTTAAGTATCTTTAGTGACAAAATATTTTGGCACAAAATTTTAATATAAAAAATTAATTGAAAAAAATTATAAAAAAATAAGTTGTCAAATTGCCTAACCGACAATGTCAATGGTTCTGATAGTCGGATCAACTTTGATAAACCCAATTTGAAGGTTTCGTTATTTTTTTTTTTTTTTTGTTTAATGCAACTGATCGAGGGTCTAAAATAGGTAGTAGAAGTGTTTTTTTTTTTTATTTTTTTAGTGACTTGGATTTTAGATCTTTGCGGCGGATCTAGTGTAACAACAAATTTTCCTCCACTTTAAAAGAAAAAAAAAGTACATAATTTGTTTAAAGTTAAAACTATTTTCTATACTCAATTTTTTATATTTTGTTCACATTTAAAATTAGAAATTACTGGATTGAGTCACCAAAAATTTCAACTAATATAAATTGTTGTAATTGCAATTAATTTTCACAATCTTTTAAAAAATTTAATTTATTTAAATTATTAAATTTAAAACAAATATATACTTGACTTTAAGTATTTAATTATTATTAAAAATAATTTGAATTATAGACAATTTAAATGAATTTGTATTATTTTTTTTAAATGAATAAAATAATTAATATATGTTGTATTCAAAAGTTGCCTAACTCTCATCTGTCAATATGATAAAAATTTTTGTATATATAATAATTTTAATTATTTTAAAATATAATTCTGATATTTTTTAAAAAGATATTTAAAAAATTATAAATTATAAATTTTTAATTCTTACAAAATAAAAAATCTCATATATTAGAGTACAAAATTTTGACAATTTTTAGAAGTTTTCGTAATTATTCGATAAAAAAACATTACGTAAATTAATGTTAACAATTTTTAATTTTTTTTCTAAGTTACTATTTTATTAATTACTGGTAAACTTGCCTCACTAGTACAGTCTTTTTGGATCCGCCACGGGCAAACTTCTGTGTCTATTAGGTAGTAAAAGTTTGAATTGACGCTTGTTTCTTCTTTATTACTTAAACGGTTCCAAGGAACAAAGAAAGAAGGTAAAGGAATAACCTTGTCTGTCCTATCGCCTCCAGCTCCGCCATGCTTCTCGTACCATATGGAGGTACCTTTCATATCATACTCAATCTGAATGGAGTCAATACCGGCCCCATGAGCTATCACCACATGCCTGACAGTGGAGTACAATCCATCGTCCCACCGAATTCCAACTTGACTACCCCACGGCCCGACTGCAGTTGGTTTCTTCTCTCCGGCGTCAAGACTCAGTGGCCTCATTATTATTATTTTCAACTCCCCAGTTATTCGTTCGTGTCAACAATGACTTGAAATAGGGCGAGGAGACTGGAAGAATTTAATGAGCCATAAAGAAGAAAAAGGGTACTATCGTTAGTGGAAACTTTGCATCAATTAGCTGTCAAAAAAGGGTGGAGGGAAGCCAATTCGCAAGTCCGCTGAGAAGGGAAATTGTTGGAGTGTAAGGAATCGAATCCAGAGAATATTTGCATCCAAAATTTCTGACCCTCAAAATCTCTTCTTTTAACAATGAAAATGACCATTGTTCCCATTCTCAAGCATTTACTATCAACGGTACGCTTCTAGATGGTATATATCGTGCGTATTGTTGAGGCAATTGGTGTTAGACTTTTCTTGTCTCTATCATGCAGGATCGTTGTCTTGATACGAATACTAGCAATATAACTGCCCTGTACGCTTTCCTTTCTGTTTCTCCTATCTTCTCTCCTCCTACCTTTTCTCTTCCTACCTTTTCTCCTACTCTTCCCTTTCTGTTCTTTACGCTTTTCTCTGATGGTTGAGAGAGCCCAGAAAATGTCCATAATGAATATATATATATTCATCCATTTTCCAGCAGCCGTTGCCCTGAAAATAGGGAGATTCTCCCTATCTGTAACGGTTATCTGTCAGAAGGGAGAGCGGAGGGATTTCAAACCCATTAACCCAAAACCACCGTTATGCTTAACAGACCATCACGTTAAGCCATCCATTATTTGGGTCATACGTTAAACAAGGGCCACTTTTATGTCGATTAACTCAACAATCTCCCACTTGGCCCTTGTTATGATTTGATGAATCAACAACAAACAAGTGTGCACAATCCTTAAAGATTATCAAATCACAATACTTGATTGAATTAAAACGATTGGATCATGGCGGTCACATGTCTCTCAGTGACATGATTCCTTCCATGTATCACATAATCATGATAATTCAGAATAACCTTACTGAGAAACATTAAAACTTTAAATTGTCATGTCCATATATGCCATTAGTTATCTCACAAACTATAACTGTATACAACTAAATAGAGACAACAAAGCACAAGCAAAACCACGACCTTAATTGAATTCAAGAGTGTCTCAATGATATGAGTAGTACAAAATATTGACTTTCAAGAGAATGAGGACCTGTCCAATATGCCCATCCGATCAACATGTCCAGTGAATGTTTTCGGTGGCAAACCTTTAGTCAACGGGTTCGCTATCATCAACTCAGTGCCAATGTGCTCAATAGACACTCTGTGATTTTGCACTTCTTCTTTAACAGATAGGTATTTCAAATCCATATGTTTCGCACCTTTAGAATACCTATCATTCTTAGAGAAGAAAACAGCTGCGGAATTATCACAGTAAATTCTCAACGGCTTTTCTATACTGTCGACCAAACTGAGCCTTGAGATAAAATTTCGCAACCATAATGCATGAATAATAGCCTCAAAGCATGCTATAAATTCAGCCTCCATAGTGGAAGTAGCAATGACAGACTGCTTCCCACTTTTCCAGGAAACTGCTCCTCCAGCTAGGAGGAACAAGTAACCAAATGTAGATTTCCTCGAGTCTACACATCCAGCATAATCTGAATCCGAGTAGCCTACTATTTCAAGATGACTTGATCTTTTATAAGTAAGCATATAGTCTTTGGTGCCTTGCAAGTACCTAAGGACTTTCTTTCCGGCTTTCCAATGATCTATTCCAGGATTGCTTTGATATCGGCCTAACATTCCAACAGCGAAACTAATGTCTGGCCGAGTGCATGTTTGCGCATACATCAGGCTTCCAACCAGTGAGGCATAGGGAATTGATTCCATTGCTTTCCGTTCCAAATCATTCTTTGGACATTGCAGTTCACTGAACTTGTCCCCTTTCTGAATTGGAACTATTCCTGTAGAGCAATTTTCCATTCTAAATCTCTCTAATACTTTATTGATATACCCTTTCTGAGACAATCCCAACAATCCTTGTGATCTATCACGGAATATCTCTATTCCAATCACATAAGATGCCTCATTCATATCTTTCATTTCAAAAGTTTCAGAGAGAAATTTCTTAACATCATGTAACAAACCCATGTCATTAGCGGCCAAAAGAATGTCATCAACATATAGGACTAATATAATGAACTTGCTCCCACTAATCTTCATATAGATACACCGATCAACGGTGTTCTCTACAAAGCCGTATGACGTAATGGTATCATTGAACTTAAGATACCATTGTCGGGAAGCCTGTTTCAGTCCGTATATCGATTTCTTTAATTTACACACCAAATTTTCCTGCCCGGTGGTGGTGAAACCTTCAGGTTGGTCCATACATACTTCCTCTTCTAAGTCACCATTCAAAAAGGCGGTCTTTACATCCATTTGGTGAAACTCTAGATCATTATGAGCCACCAAAGCCATAATAATTCTCAAGGAGTCTTTCTTAGAGACTGGAGAGAAAGTCTCCTTATAGTCAATACCATCCCTTTGAGTGAAACCTTTGGCAACCAGTCTGGCTTTATACCTTTCGATATTACCTTTCGAGTTTCGCTTGGTCTTGAAGACCCACTTACAGCCAACTCGTTTTGATCCTTTAGGTAACTCTACTAGTTCCCAGAATTGGTTTACATCCATCGATTTCATCTCTTCCTTCATGGCATTGAGCCACTTTTCAGAATCATTACATTCCATGGCTTGTTGAAATGAGACTGGATCTTTATCAATGCTCAATTCCGACTCATGCTCAAGTGAGTAAACCACATAATCATTAGATACAGCTGGCCTTTTCTGTCTCGTAGACCTCCGTAATGCCATTTCTTGTGGTATCACTTGTTCATTTGTACATTGCACATTGTCACTTGGTTCATCTCTTATGCGTTCACTTTGCGTGTTTCGAGTATCAATTTGTTGCCCTTGCATGTCACGTGACTGTGATGCAACAAAAGGAACAACAATTTGAGTAGAAACACTGGGTGTGGGGATACCACCTTGAGTAGGAGTACTCACTGTGAATTTTTCATTTTGTAATTCTCTAATATCCACCTTTCATGGCTCCCCACTCCCACTGAACCGGCCATTTTCAATGAATCGAGCATTACCAGACTCAACTATTCTTGTGCTATGGTGAGGGCAATAGAACCTATATCCTTTAGACTTTTCAGGATAGCCAATGAAGTGACCACTAATGGTCCTTGCATCAAGCTTTCCTTCATGTGGATTATATATCCTTACTTCTGCTGAACAACCCCAAACATGGAGGTGTCTCAAACTGGGTTTCCTGCCTGTCCATAACTCGTAAGGAGTCTTAGGGACAGCCTTACTGGGAACCCTGTTCAGCAGATATGCAGCAGTTCTTAATGCATGCATCCACAAGGATAAAGGTACAGTACTGTTACTCAACATGCTCCTAACCATATCCATAAGTGTGCGATTCCGCCTTTCCGCTACACCATTTTGTTGTGGTGTACCAGGCATTGTGTACTGTGCACATATGCCTCGACTTTCAAGAAATTTTGCAAATGGACCAGGACATTGTCCACTTTCATTGAATTTTCCATAATATTCACCACCCCTGTCTGACTTAATCACTTTTACTTTTCTATCTAACTGCCTTTCCACTTCATCAATAAACACCTCCAGGGTATTTACTGACCAGGACTTTTCATGCAGTAGATATAAGTAACAATACCGTGAGTAGTCATCTATGAATGTGATGAAATATTTTTCACCACCCCATGTAGGAATGTCAAAGGGGCCACAAATATCAGTGTGTATCAATTCTAAAGGCGCATTACTTCTCATGGCTGGGTACTTCGATGTGTGTCTTGTTTGTTTCCCTTTTATACAATCAACACACACATCCCAATCAGTAAAATCCAATTGAGGCAGGATGTCACTTTTCACCAACCTCAATATCCTTTCTTTGGATATATGACCCAATCTTTGATGCCATAAGAAAGCAGAACAATCATCATGCACATTACGTTTGTTACCAATACCATGCTCAACAAGAAATAGAGAATCAGCATACATAGCGTCAAGATTAAAGCGGTACAAATCATCAATCAAAGTACCAGATCCATAATAGTACGAATGTCTATACAATGAAAATGCACCATTTCCAATCTTAAGATTAAATCCCACTTCATCCAACTTTGCAACAGAAACCAAATTTCTAGCACATTCAGGAACATAGAGACACTTTTCTAGATCCAGATGACACTTGGTGTCCAAGATCAATCTGTACGTCCCAATTCCTTCTATTCGTGCCTTCATTCTGTTTCCCATATAAAGGAACTTCTCAGTTCCTGTTATGGGCTGGATTGAAAGGAATCCCTGCATAATATGTGACACATGAATAGTAGCTCCAGAGTCTAACCACCAAGTATTATTGGGCACTTCAATTATATTTGATTCAAAACATACTGATATACAGTACATACCTTTCTTTTCGAACCAAGCCTTTCTTTTTGGGCAATCCTTCTTGAAGTGACCCATCCTTTTGCAGAAGAAGCACTTCTGATCCTTTTGGATCTGACCTCCAGAGACTTTTATGGAGGCTTTGTCCTTCTTCTTATTTTTGTGATGTGGTTTAGACTTGCTACCACTAGCATCATTACGAACAGTGAGATGAATGGAGTGATCCTTCATCTTCTTTAATCTCCCTTCCTCCTGAACTAACATGGCCTTAATTTCCTAAAAGTTCCATTTCTCTTTAATAGTGTTATAGTTCACTTGGAACTGGCCAAATTCAGGAGGCAGTGAGTTGATGATGAATTGAACCAAAAAGGATTCACGCACATCCATACCCATCGTTCTCAACTTTGCTGCTAGATTAGCCATGCTAGTCACATGATCATGAATAGGCCGTGACCAATCAAATTTCTTGGTCGTCAGCTCACTCATCAGGGTTCCTACAATGGATTTATCAGCTATGTCTGATTGAGAGTATTCCTTGATTCTCATCAGAAATTCCCTTGCATTTTCCGTCTTGGGCATTGAGGGCTTGACATTTTCAGCCATCGTCATTCGCATCAAATTCAAACTCAGCCTATTGGACCGTACCCAAGCCTCATGAAAAGACTTATCAGATTCTGTACTGGTCCCAGTAATGGCTGCAGGCTTTTCTTCCGAAATGACTGCTAAGTCCAAACCCAAAACACCTAAATGAAACTGAATATGCTCAGACCATTCTGCATAGTTCAGCCCATTGAATTTGATCATTGCATTGCCCAAGGCGAAAACGTTATTAGAAGCTGCAAACATAATCCAAATTTACATGTTAATGCTTTGAGTAAACTCTAATGGATTCAGACACATGCATTATAAACTTTGACTATATATTTAAGTTCACCTTTAGGTGATCCTCAAACACATAGCTGCAATCAATAATAATACTAATTTAAATATGCTTTAATAGGTTAATCAATAATACTAGAGTTAACATGAATGTTATCTTTGGATATGCAATCATGTTTGCTCAGTACATCAATCAATCCCCTTTCAGTGTCATTAATTATAGGCAATGATCCATCTTTGGATGATCTCCTAGCCGTATAATTAATAACCACAATTGTTCATATATTTATATAATATTAGCATCAAAAATGAACAATTGAAAATTCACGATCAACAATTCAAATCCCTTCAGGCCAGGTCACTTTGGTGACCAATAGGCTTTCAATATTTGATTCACGTTGACGTGACTTTAATAAACTTTTTGTTTTTTTTTTTTTTTTTTTTTTTTTTTTCTGCCGGCACAGCCCGCGTGCTGCCTCCGACCAGAAACCGACGGTGGCAACACCACCTGCTGCAGGCGCTGCCTGCGTGTTGCCTCCGATCGGAGCCGATGGTGGCAACATCACCTGCTGCAGGCGCTGCCTGCGTGTTGCCTCTGATCGGAGCCGACGGTGGCAACATCACCTGCTGCAGGCGCTGCCTGCATGTTGCCTCCGATCGGAGCCGACGGTGGCAACACCACCTGCTGCAGGCTGCCTCTGACCAGAGACCACGCACGGCCCGCGTGCTGCCTCCGACCGGAGACCGACGGTGGCAACACCACCTGCTGCAGGCTGCCTCTGACCAGAGACCACGCACGGCCCGCGTGCTGCCTCCGACCGGAGACCGACGGTGGCAACACCACCTGCTGCAGGCTGCCTCTGACCAGAGACCACGCACGGCCCGCGTGCTGCCTCCGACCGGAGACCAACGGTGGCAACACCACCTGCTGCAGGCGCTGCCTGCGTGTTGCCTCCGATCGGAGACCGACGGTGGCAACACCGCCTACCGCAGGCGCTGCCTGCGTGCTGCCTCCGATCGGGGTCTCTGACGACAGACGGAGACCCGCCTCCGACCAGGGACTACGGGCGGCCCGCGTGTTGCCTCCGATCGGGGTCTCTGACGAACGACGGAGACCCGCCTCCGATCAAGGACCACGGGCATGCCCGGAAGCTGGCCCCATTCTGCCATCGCCGTCGGCTCTTCCCGACGACGTCCGGCGGCTTTCATTTGAGGGAGTCGCCGTCGGCAGCCAACCCCGGTGCGTCGGCTCTTCCCGGACGTCGCCTCTGACCAGGCGAACGTGGGTGAACCAACCTGTTCGGGTCGGATCTCCGACGGCAGCCATCCACCAGACCCACGCCCGACCCAGAGCATCAGCCTCACAGGGAGACTGTTCCGTCATGCCCACTAGACCGGACCGATTCGGGTCTCCCACTGACAACGGAGACACAGCCTTCATCGGAGCCGATCTGCCATACCCAGAACCGTTCGGGTTCCGGCGGTGTACAGTCCTCGTGGTCGGCTCCCTCTCTTTTTTTTTTTTTTTTTTTTTGTTTTGACACCACATGGCCGACGTTTCCCCTTTCAACGCCGGCCGTTAAGTACAGCAAACAATAATATATGAAAAATACATTGAACATACGCTTTTCCGTTTGCCAGAAAACAAAATAAAATAATTCGGCGCAAATAACTAAAATTAAAATAAATTGCAGTATTCGTTAACCTGGCTCTGATACCAAAACTGTTAGACTTTTCTTGTCTCTATCATGCAGGATCATTGTCTTGATACGAATACTAGCAATATAACTGCCCTGTACGCTTTCCTTTCTGTTTCTCCTATCTTCTCTCCTCCTACCTTTTCTCTTCCTACCTTTTCTCCTACTCTTCCCTTTCTGTTCTTTACGCTTTTCTCTGATGGTTGAGAGAGCCCAGAAAATGTCCATAATGAATATATATATATTTATCCATTTTCCAGCAGCCGTTACCCTGAAAATAGGGAGATTCTCCCTATCTGTAACGGTTATCTGTCAGAAGGGAGAGCGGAGGGATTTCAAACCCATTAACCCAAAACCACCGTTATGCTTAACAGACCATCACGTTAAGCCATCCATTATTTGGGTCATACGTTAAATAAGGACCACTTTTATGTCGATTAACTCAACAATTGGCACCTAGTTTCGTGCAGTTTCCACTTGAATTTATTCCAGCCTTATCAAGTTTCAGGTTCTTTAATGGAGGGTGCTTCCACTTTAAAAAGACGGTGCTACGCTAAAGGTTGTTTTCAACCTTCAATTATATATTGGAAAAGATGCCTTCTGTCTCACAAGCCAAGTCCATTCACCTACAGAAGGACTAAATCCATCTCTTACTACCGTCGATCCTCAATAATTGCAAGTTTTCTCACACAAGCTGTAAGCTAGGTAACTCCGTGGCTGGCCCAGTAACTTTAAAGCAATTTGATCTAGTCTGTAATCAAGAAAAAGGAGGAAACTCGGCTTCTTTATTATGCTGACATTCACTGGATGAGTGTGAACACGCATTAAAAACCATTGCTTTGTAAGCAAATTCAAGCCATTCACGCACTTCGTTTCACTAGATTAGGCAAAAGCTTCCATACTAAATATGAAAACTTTCATCACCTGATGTTCAATAACTCGGTTCCTCAAAACAGTTCAAAGCCCTCTCTTGCGCCACTCAGCAATGACTGAGGTAATTTTCAATAGAACGATGTCTTGTGAGACTACTAAAGATGCATGAGAAAGAAGAATGAATATGGAGGCAGTGATAAAGACCAGAAACATGCATATTTTAAATTTCAAAAAAGAATTTGAGGTTTTGATGATGAAAGATGCTGAAATTATAAAAAAGTGCAGTGATGGACTCTTGAAGATACTAAATCAAATTAAATTACTTAATTGTGGAAAAAGTCTTGATTAGTGTATTAAAGAGGATTGAAGCAAAGATATCTTCATTATAAAATTCTAAAGACCTATCCCAAATCAGTGTTTGAACTAATTTTCACTCTCCAAGCTCATGAGCAAAGAAGAGTGTATAGAAAAGATGGTGTTTTAGAAGGACTAAGCAAGGAGCAACATCTTCAAAGGGAGCTTTTCTAAGCATATTTCAAGCCAAAAGTCAGCTTAAAAAATAGCAAACTAACAAAAATGATGAAAGTGATGTAGAGAGTAGTAGGGCAATAAGGAAGTAGACTTATGCTTTTTATGAGTATTGCAATAAGCCAACTCATCTTGCAAAATATTGTTGGAGGAAGTTTGATGCATTATGCTTATTCTACAATACAGAAGGCCATCAAAAAGAAATAGTTGAAGTAGCAATAGAAGTAACAACAGAAGTAGCAAGCCAAATTTGTAGACGAGGAGAATCAACAATTGAAGGAAAAGCATTTTGTTGCAAGTGATGTTAATGCCAACAACAATAGTGGCGTGTGGCTCATTAGTAGTGGCTACATGTATCACATGACTTCAAATCTTGATGCTTTTAGGAAGTTTGACAAATCTTATGTGTCCAAGGTAAAAATTAGTAATAAAGCTCTTAGTGAAACTTAAGGAAAAAGAGTTATTGTAGTCCCAAGTCCATCAAGTACAAAACTTATCACATATGTGTTATTAGTGCTTATAATTAATCAAAGTTTGTTAAGTTTGGATCATTTATTAGAGAAAAGGTGTTTTTTAACATTTAAAGATAAAATTCACACTATTTTTAATGTTATTGGTTTAGAATTGGTAACAATGCATATGAAAAGGAAAAGTTTTCTTTTGAAACTAAATTAACTTAGTCATGTTACATTACTCGTTTCTTATGATGATTTTATTGTTTGGCATAATAGATTTAAGCATCACTATTATGCTAATTTGTAGTCTATGAAAAGAAACTAGTTGGTTTCTAATTTGCCTATGATATCTTAAAATGATGGAGTTTGTGAGGATTGTTAAAAGAGCAAGCAAACTAAAATTCCCTTTCCATTAAACACAACTTAGAGGACTCAGGAGAAGTCGCAATTACTTCATACAAATGTTTATGAAACCATTAGAATTGAATCATTGAATGGAAACAAATATTTTATCTTGTTCATATATGTTTTCTTCAAGGTTTTGCTAGGTTTGCGTTTTAAAGCTAAAGTTTGAGGTTGTAGATATATTTTAGAACTTTAAGGTATTTATTAAGTATCACTTTGGATATAAGATTAATGCCTTGAGTTTTAATAATGACATAGAGTTTACTTCTAATGCATTCTGCCAAATTTACTTAGAAGCTAAAATTTACCATTAATCTTTTACACCATTAAGCCATTAGTCTATTATTTAAGAGTTTTTGGATACCTCTACTACTTTTTGGTGCTTGAATTGAAAAGGGATAAGTTGGATTAAAGTGCAAAAATATGTGTCGTTATTAATAATAACATTTCCTTTAAGGCCTAAATGATTTATGATGCGGAATATGGTAAAGTGATCATTATTAGATATATGAATTTTAATAAGGATTAAGTTTGGAATTAGAGCAATTTAAATGCTTAACATTCTAAAGAAGCTCTAAATTAGCCTTCTTTTTTAGTTAGAGTTACACTAAATAGCTTAAAAAAACATTTTATTGAGGGTTCTCTTGTTAAGGGTACCATACCTCTATTTGATGTATATAAAAGGAGTAATGTAGTTGTATTGAAGCCATTTAATTACATGTAAGAATATTTATTACCTAGTTGAATGCAAGCAATGCAAAAGGAGATCTTATCTATTCAAAAAGTCAAAAATTGTAATTTATAGAAAGACCTTAAAGTAGAAATGTGATAAGAGTAAAGTGGATTTATACCACTAAGTTTAATGATGATAGATTTATGTATATGTTCAAAGCAAAGCTAGTAGTAAAGAGCTATTATCAACAATATGTGATAAACTACTTATAGACCTTTGCTCTAGTAGTAAGGCTTGACCGCATTAAGCTCATTTTAACTTTAGCTACATAAAAGGGTTATGTTGTATTTTAGCTTAATGTCAAGTCTACTCTTCTTAATAACTTTTTACAATAGGAGATTTTCATGGAAGACTTTTAAGGGTTTCAAATCAAGGGTGAAGAATCAGAGGTCTACAAGCTAAACAAGGCACTATATGGCCTTAACTAGGCCTTAAGGTCTTAATTTAGGAAAATTAATATCACTTGCTTGGGTTGGGGTTTATTAAGAGTAAAAATGAAGCAACCTTATTTATGAAAGATAAAAGAAATCAAATTCTAATAGTTTTTCTCCATTTAGATGATTTACTTGTTATTGGAAGTCACTTAAAAGTAATTTAACGTTTAAATTGGAGATGCAATTTGCATTTAAGATGACAAAATTAAGTAGGAGTAAAGAAGATAAAATTTGAATATTGAAACATTTAGAAGTAATGGTTAGGAAAATGAATTTTTTATTATGATAGTTATGGATTCCTCATTGTAAGTAGTTGTCATTTAAGACAATCTTCCATGACTTGTTACTTTTTAGTTTTAGTTAAATTGTAAACTTATTGTAGAGCATAATGTTATGGGGATGTTATAATCTTTTTACTTTTCATACAAGTGATTGGTAGATTACTTGTAATTGTAAATGACCAACTATGGTTTACGGTTTTTGCTTTTTATTAAGCATGACACATACATAATTTTGTACTTTGAATATTATAATTTCATTATAAAATGAATGAAATATAATTAAGGTATTAACTTTTGGCCTTAACATTCTCTTGCATCAACTTATCTTTTTCCTTACTTCTTTGTTCTATTTTTTTTATTTCTTTTTTTGGTTGTTTATGGCATCTTTGTTCTCTAGTGACATTTTTCAATTCTACACAACACATAAGCTTCAAGTAAAGCACAATTTATAAATAACCAACACAGCTACAATGAAATGGACAAGCCAATTCAACACATCAAATATAAAAAAAATTAGGATACAAGCACAACTAAGATAAGGTTATATATGTATATATATACTAGGTTTAAGCTCACACCTTATGTGGGTTCCTAAATACTTAATAACAAAGTGTGAAAATAATAAAATTTAAAATCTAATTTAAATTAAGTTTGTTTTTATAATTAATTTAGATTTAAGGAAAATATTAATTAAATGAAATTAATTATAAAAGTTTTAGAAATAGTTCCTTTCTCTTTTCTTCTTTTTAACTAAATTTTTAAGTAGTTTTTTTTTTTCAATTGATTTAAATTTGTTTCTTTTTGTTTTTTTTTGGAAAAGGATAATTTAATAACTTTTTTTTTTCTTTTTCTTGTCATTTATTTACAATTATTGAAAAGTTATATAATTATGAAAAATTAATTAAAATTAAAAAATAGAATTTTGTGAATCAAATATATATTAATTAGTTCATAAAATCTTATTTTAATTATAACCAAATCTTAATAATTATAAAATATTTTATTATCCTTAAAATGTACATTTAGGAAAAGTCACTATAAAAGTAAAGCAAAAGTTTTCTCTTATTTTTTATAATATTATTATATAAATATTACACTTTACATGATGTACAAATTTATTATATTTATTAAAAATTAAAATTTATATATATTTTATTTGAATGAAAGAAATAAAAATAAATTTAAATTATAAGTATCTAAAAAAATAAAAAAAAATAAATTTAAGAGCAATTTTTTTAACAAAATAAAATGAAAAAGGAAAAAAAAAACCTAAATTATGAATATTTTTAAGAAAAAAAAATTTAAAAATATTTTTTATTGTAAAAAAAAAAAAGAAAAAATAAGATTTTTTTTTTGTTTTTAGAAATTATTTTTCTATTTTTCTTAGTAATAAATATTTATATTATATAAATTTTAAGTATATGTGAAAATTATTAAATTATAATATATATTATGTTATAATTAAATAAATTAAGAAAATTAAATACATATTAAAGTTTTAATTTTATTAAAATATTAAAAATATTACAAATTAACTTGTTACTATATAAGTGTTTTATAGGTTTTTACTCAGTTTACATATATATATATATAATTGAGACAAATATTGTAAAATACTTACATGACAATGTTTACTTGATTTTAGGATTATATATATATATAATTAAAATATTGATTAATATTTTATAAAATTAAGTATATATTTAATATATGAAGGATTATAATTTTTAAGCATCGGATTATAATCTAAATAAAGCCCAAAAAACAAAGTAAGCAAAAACAAGAAAGGTAAAGATTAAAGGCCTTACCCATTAAAAAAAAAGGGGGAAAAAAACAAATTACCAAAAGCAAAATTAAAAAGGAATGTTAAAAAAAAAAAAAGATATGCTAGTTGTCTCCCACCATAATTTCAAACTTCACTCTCTTTCCTTAGGTTCCTTCTCATTCACTTTTTGTCCTAACTCCTTACCTTCTATTCTTACTAATCAACAAATAAAAGAAACAAAATATATTGCTACAAAGTTAAAAATGAAAATTAAAAAGAAAATTGAGTTGCATGATCCTTAAATGAAGATGACCTTCTAATGAAGATGATTCCTCAGATAGGTGGTATATGGTATGTGAAAGCAAAAAAGGAAGATGAATTTCTAGGATTTTAATTGTGTCTTGGCATAACATGTCAAGCACGAGGTATTACCTTATCTAACATGCATATTTTATTTACCACAAATGTTTTTTAATAGAGGCCTTGGTTTTTCCACATGATCAAAATCATACATGTTCATTTTAATTTCCAGTTTATTTGATGAAGATTGGTCTTTCACATTACTTTAGTTGTAGAACTCCTTTAAGGCAAAGTTTCTTGTTTGAAATAATGTTATGGTAATTACAAGACAAGTTCCAACAATAAGGCTAAAGTTCAAAAGTGACCTTTAGGCTCCTTTTTCTTGTCATTTAATATAGCTTATTATGTGGCTAAACATAAAACTTGTTTAGTTTTATCTTCTTAGTGCAAGCAATTAGTTATAAGTTGAAAGTTGTAAATTGCTTGTCAATTTAATTAAAAGTTATTAATAATCAATTAAAAACTACTAGCATAAACACAAGCATGCTTCTTTTGTAATTATGTTCAAGTTCAATACTTAAGCTTGTAATGTACACAATAAAAGTGTACTTTTCGCCTCATTTTCTCTATTTTTTCTATATTGAATGTTCATTTTAACATCAGCAAAACTAGTATAAGAACAACATAAAGATCTTTAATTGATTTGTAATTATGGGAAACACATAAAAGAATTTTGAGAGTGAGAAAGACTAAGTGATAAACACTGAGATTGTTAAAAGGAGAGTTTATGGGATGACTTCTATTAACTTCACACCTTAACCACCACCAAAATTCTCTAAAGAGAATCATAAGTTATGATTTAAAACCTGTTTAAAGGCATATGATCTCAAGGAAGTCACTAAACAAGAAGGAGAACCTCTTGTACATCTTACTAATCCAACAATCATTCAAATGAAGAACCACAATGAGCAAATGACCAAGAGTTTAAAACTCTTTACTGCATTCACTTAATAGTAATTAAATTGATATTTAACAAGATCATGGCTTGTAAAACTACAAAGGAATCTTGCAAAAGACTTAAAAATGAATATAGAGTTAGTGATAAGACCAAGAATATGTAACTTCTATATCTAATAAGAGAATTTGAAATTTTAAGAATGAAAAACTCAAAAACTATTAAGGAATATAGTCATAGATTTATGCAGGTTGTTAACAAACTTAAATTACTTAGTGATGATTTTTTTTGACAAGAGAATTATTGAGAAACTTCTAGTCAATATGTTAGAGAGATTTGAAACATAAGTCTCTTTTTTAGAAATCTTTGAGGATCTATCCTAGATCATTATGTTTGAATTTATCAATGCTTTTTAAGTTTAGGAGAAAAGAAGAACTTTTAAACAAGGAAGAGCTTTAGAAAAGGGGGCTTTCAAGCTAGTTTCAAAAGAAAAGGTCAATTTAAGAAGCAAACTAATAAGGTAGAGAAGTAAGATCTTCAAAGCTCTAAGATAAGAAGTAGGAAATATTATGCACATTTTAAGCACCATAACAAATTATCTCACTTACCAAAAGATTGTTAGAGAAAGCTAGATGTTCTTTACACTTTCTGCAACAAGGGAGGCCATCTAGAGAGAACTTATAAAAGCAAAAGAAGCATTTGTAGCAATAGAAAGACATCATGCTCAAGTTATAGAGGAATAAACTTAACAAATGGAAAGGGAGTTTTTTGTTACAAGTTGCATTAATGTTGATAAAAGCAATCAAACTTGGCTTATGGACAATGTCTATACACACCACATGTCTCTAAGTCTTGAAGTTTTCAGAGACCTTGATAAATCTTATGTATCTAAGGTGAAAATAATAAATGAAGTGTTTATTAAAGCTTAAGGGAAAGAAGTAGTTGGTATCCAAACTCATACAAGTATTAAACTCATTAATGATGTTTTGCTTATGCCTAAAATTAAGTAAAACATACTCAGTGTTAGTTACTACATCAAGATTTCTTCAATATTCAAAATCAAAGTTTATACAATCTTGAACCTTATTGAGTTGAAATTACAACTATTCTTATGAAAAGAAAAAATTATCTTTTAGAAATCAATTGATTAAGTTATAATGCATTACCTACTGTAAGTGATAATTCAAGTTTTTGACATAAAATATTATGACATTATTGCTATATAGGCTTAAAAAACCTATAAAGAAACAAGTTTTAATTAACTTACCTATAATTTCTCAAAATGAAAACATTTGTAAAATGTATCAATTAGGTAAGCAGACTAAGCTACCTTTTCTTGTAAACTAAGCCTAAAAAGCTAAGAAGAAACTTCAATTGGTACACATAAATGTGTGTAGTTCTATGGACTCAAAATCATTAAATGGTAGTAAAGTATTTATCTTATTTATAAATGACTTATCAAGATTTTGTTGGGGATATTATATGATGCCTTGCGTTTGAAAGAAGAAAAAAATGCACAAAGTGCTTTGGGCAAAAGTAGTCAACACTTCTATCTATTTGTTGAATAAGCTATCCATAAAAGTTATATAAGGAAAGACTTCTTATAAAACATAGTTTAAAATTAAACTAGTAGTTGAATAACTAAGATTTTTTTTGGATATCATTGCTACATTATTGTCTTTGAAAAGAAAAAAGGAAAGCTTGATAAAAAAGAGAAACTTGTTATATTTATTGACTACAAGGCTACTTCAAAGGCTTATGAAATCTATGATGTTTATATTAAAAAAGTGCTAATCATTAAAGATGAAAGATTTAAAGTAAAGTGAGACAATTCAAATATTCATCATTTTGAAGATTCCTCTAATTAAGATCTTATCCTACTAAAAATAAGTCTAATAGCTTTAAAAGAGAATTTGAAAAAGATATACATGTTAAAGGAACTAGACTTCTCTTAAATGTATATGAAAGGAGCAATGTTGCTCCATCAAAACTAGTTAACAATTATGAAACTTTGCTCTTAGCAAATTGGAAGTAAGGTATGTAAAAGGAGATTTTGGCTATTAAAGGAAACCAAACTTAGTTTCTAGTGCATAGGTCTGAAAGCAAGAATGTGATAAGTGTCAAATGGATAAGTCAAACCAAACTCAATGAAAATAGTTTTATAAATAGACTAAAAGCAAGGTTAGTGGCAAAGGCTATTAATTGCAATTGAAAATGAATTTCTCTTAAACTTTTGCACTAATGGAAGGTTTAACACCACTAATCTTTTACTTATTTTTGCTACACAAAAGAGTTGGCTAGTTTAACATCTTTTGTTGTAAAATCTACCTTTTTTAATAGAGAACTAGAAAAGGAGTTTATTATCATTATTATTTTTAAACTACCCAATGACTTTGTGAACAAAGGGAAAAGGATTAAAGTATATCATCTGAAAGAAAAAAAAAGTCTTGTATGACCTTAAGCAAACTTTTAGGGCATGGTACAACAAAATAAATATTCATTTGTTGCAAATTGGCTTTATTGAAAGCAAAAATAAAGTTATTATGTTTATAAAAGCTGAAAAAAGTGAGCTTCTCATTGTCTCATTCTATATTAATAACTTTAGTCATAAGAAGCTATTTAAGGTAAGTTTAGACATTTGAAATAAAATATAATGAGTATTTGATATGATTAACATAAGAAAAATATATTTTTTTCCTTAGACTTGAAGTATAGCAATATAAAATTGGCATTTTCATTAACCAAGTGAAATACACCAAAAAAGTCTTAAAGAAATTTAAAATATATGCTTTCAAACCAATGTCAACTCTCTTAATGTTGCATCTAAGGCTAATAAAGGATTTCAAAGTAGAAAAGATCAATGAAGGGTTTTATGAAAGCATTATTGTGTCTTTATTGCATTTGACAACATCAAGGACAGACATTATGCAGTCAATTAGATTATAATTTGGGTTTATGCATGCTCTAAGTGAGTTGCATTACAAAGTTACAAAAAGAGTTATGAATGTCAAAGGAACTATTAAACTTGGAATCATGTTTAAAAAAACAAATGAGCAAGAGTTGGTTGGTCATTCAAACAATGAGTATATTGGTTTCATAATAGATATAAAAAGCACTTTTGGTTATTGTTTCTTTTTTGGCTTGGAAGCATTTTACTGGAATTCAACAAAGCAATTTATTATGCCTCCATCCACTATAAAGGCCAAATATATTGCAATAATAAAAATAATGAATCAACCTATCTAACATAGAAACATGCTTTTGTTCTACATCAGTCTACAATGGAGCCAACCCTAATTCATTATGACAACTAATCAAAAATAGTAATATTCAAGAATCCAATGAATCATGATAGGACAGAATACTTCAAAATAAAGAGTCACTTCATAAGAAAAGCATAACTATAAAATAAATCAAATTGATTTTCTATTATCCTAAAAGTTAAGTTATTGACATATTTATAAAGACTCTTTATAAAGTAAGATTTGAGTCTTTAAGGGAAAAACATAGTATGCAATATAAAAATATCAAGGAAAAGTGATGAAGATTGGTTTTTCTCATTGTTTAAGTTGATGAACTTTTAAGAGGTAATGTTTCTTATTTGAAATTTTGTTATGACAATTACAAGACAAGTTTTAGCAATAAGTTTAAAGTTCAAAAGCAACCTTTAAGTTTTTTTTTCTTATTGTTTAATATAGTTTAGCATGTAGCCAAGCATAAGACTTATTTAGTCTTATTTTCTTAGTGTAAGAAATCAATTAAAAGTTAAAATTGCTTGTTAATTTGATTAAACAAATTCAACAAGTTATTAGCATGCTTCTTTTGCAATTATATTTAACTTTTGTAAGTTCATTACTTAAGTTTATAATGTATATTAAATGAAAATGTGCTTTGTGCTTCATTTTCTCTATTTGCCTTTTGATTTTAAACCTTACTTCTACTATAACAAAAGGCCTTTTGCAAAAACTTTGTTGAATCTTCATTTTAACACCAATGCTATCAATAGTCACCATAAGAACAATACTTAAAATTAAAATGGTTTGAGACCTTTGAATACTCAATTATATTTCACAACTATATTTCATTAAGACATGTTTAGACATCTTGAGGCAATCTTCGTACATCTTTATGTTTTTCAAAATTCTTATACTTTGAGGTGTGAAGGGTGAGGAAGCAAAGGCAAAAGTTAAGGCAAGCTTTTTGATGTGGGCCCTAACAATATTTTTTTTCTCTTCTTCTTCGTCTTTATAACAAAAAGCCCATAATTATCATGTCTTAGATTTCCTTTTCATTTCAATTTAACTATAATATGTTTCAAACCTTTACTTTCTCTTTCAAGCATTTTCACTTTTGAAGCTTCTTCATCATTTCCTCGCAAGGCATATCCTTGCTAGTTGATTGATGGATTGGAGAATTCCTAGGTCCCAAGTCAATCAAACTCTTATTTGGAAAAATTTTTGCGCCAGAATTTCCAAAAGTGGTTTCTATGGTCAAGAATGCATGCCAAATAGAATAATTGGGCTTGATTGACATATCTTCAATAAATGCATTACTTCTTTGAGCCTACTAGAACAACCATACAAAATAACTATTTTTGAATAATATTCTAAAATTACCATAACTTGATAGTCCTCAATCATGCTAGAGAAAGTTTGCTTCCCTTAATCCATCATTCTAAAAAGGCTAGTTTGGGGTCTATTTGACATTACTATTGCATTTTTGTTATTATGATTAAGAAACTAACAATTTGAAAACTTATTGTTAACAAATATAATTTAGTCAAAAATTGTAACAAATAAAAGAAATTTTTGAAAATATTTTAATGGTTGTTAATAATAAATAATAAATTTAAAGAACATTGATATTTGTGATATATTATTGTACAAGTTATTTAAGTATTAAACCATATAATAAATTATTAATATATCATCAAATACTTAATTAGTTTTATATGAAAATTGATAACAAAATAAATCATATAAACTTAATTTAATATGAAGGTTCTGTAAGGAAACACAAGAGTATAAAATTAGGAAGAAATCTAAGTAGGGTCCAAGTAAAAAACCTGTAAGTTTGATGTCACATTTCAATCCAAAATCTTACAATAGGTCCTTCCCATTTATATGTAAAGTGTGAGTATCTTCCACATTTGGGTATTAAGTTTATGAATCATTCATAGTTATATATTATATGTGGATCTCTTTGACATTGGGTCACTATTTGTACTCATCCTTTGCTGAGAGTCCAAGTAAATAATAACCTCATAGATTTGATACTATATCTTAACCCAAAATTTTAAGACATTAGGTTTATTTGTCTTTCTCATTTGTATGTTACTTCTCATTCTCACTTTGAATGTGAAATTTGTTAACTACATAACTTACATATTTACACTTAAAATTTCAACAATTTCATAACTTATGGTCTAAGATTTACCTAATATAAGAACAAAATAGATCTAGAGAATAGATAAATTTTATTTTAATACACCTTGCATAGGCCCCAAGATTTATTTTAAACTAAAACTATTTGCAAATAAAAAATAAAGAGAAAATTTTAAATAAATTTTATTACAATTATCTAATAAAATTTGTGAATTTTCACAAGATAAAAATTAAAACAAATAACTCCAAAATTATAATTTTTCATAATATCTATCATATATATTATTATATCAAGATTTTAAAAACTAAATTAATTATTAAATTAAAAAATTTAAAATTTTAAAATTTAATTTGTTTAAATATTTTAATTAAAATTAAATTTTTAAAAATTATATTTAATAATAAATATATTAAGAATTTAATATATATATATAAAATAAGATAAAAAAACTAATTAATATTATTTATTTATAAATATAAGTAATTTAAGTTAGATAATTTAATATAAAATATATTATAATTTATATATTTTATTTTATTTTATATTTTTTATTAAAAATATTTTAATATAAATAATATAATTAAAATTTTAAAAAATAAATATTAATATAATATAATATATTTTTTTATATATTTTTATTAAAATATAAATAAATATATTATAAATATATTTATTTTTAAATTTATATAATTCATAATTTAAAAAAATTATAAAATAATATAATTTTTATTTTTTAATAAAAATTAAAAAATATATAAAAAATATAATTTATATCACTACATTTAAATAATTTAGATTCAAAATTTATTATTTTTTTTAATTTTTTATAAAATTTTGAAGATAAATAAATTAAAAAAATTATTATTAATTTATAATTAAATTAATTAATTTACAAATTTAATTAATAATTTTTAAAATTAATAATTTTTTAAAAAAATTAAATTAAATTAATTTTTAATTTTTATTTTTATTGGATTGATTAATTAATCCAACCTAATTTTTATAAACATTATATTATATACGGTTTAGAGCAGGAGCAAATCGCTCCTGCTTGCAAACTGGCGTCCCCTTCTTGATTGCGGCGCGGGTTGCTATTTACCAAACACATTTTTAACTCGTTTTGATGCGAAACGAGGGTTTCCAAAACGGAAATTCAATCCCAAACGGGGCCTTTAAGATTTGCAATACACATGTTTGGCTCAGGTACTATGTTTTTAAACAGGGCATATATTGTTTTTTTTTTTTTTTTTTTGTTTTTAGATAAAACAGGGCATATATATTGTTATTGGGGGTTTCTATTTTAATTTTTTATGAATAATGTTATACCATATAATCTATTTAAAATAAAAAATAATAAAATAAATTTATGAAATATAAGATTATGATAAATTATATTCACAAAAAATATAATTAAAAATACTAAGTATCATTGTTAGTAGCAGTGAGTAGCTGAGGGAACCTTACGTTTGTTGATCAAGTATATCATTTTCCCATGAGAAGATAATGCCAATATTGATATCATACCACAACATTATAGCATCGTAATACATACAGCATGTCTCTTTTTCCCTTCCTGTGCTTGGTCCTGCTTACCAACAACAAAGTTGATTGCTGCAATCACGTAGAAAATCACGTCGAGCGAACCATCTTAGTTAATTGAAGATCTTGGTGATGATTGTTTCAAGACAAACTCCCCATTCGCCATGGTTGCATGTGGACACCAATTGAATTCAGGAAACAGCCACTCCTTCCATGGAAGCCCACAATCTTTCCTTCAGTCTTTGATGTAGTAAAGAAGGTCCCTGTTTCCTGCCCATATGGTCCATACTTCCCTTTGTTTGTATAAAATGTCAGAGATTTTATCACAGTGCCTATACCTTCCTCTCCAACCAGAGACCCAAAATAACCAGAAACACTAACAAGGACCTCACTTGGATAGTTAAATTTGATCTGCTGTTTTTGGCGCAGAAAAATATTATAAAAAAAAGAAAAGAAAAAAAAGGTTAATAATGAGGCTGGAGAGATACAAAATTAATGAAATATAAACTCCAAACATGTTAATTAATGGTGGTTAATACCGTGTCAGAGCTTGCTTCACTGCCACCTCCATGCCTGGCTGACCAAACGGATTGGCCATTTCGGTCATACTCGATTTGTACACAGTATACGGCTTGTCCTTTGGACAAGAAGATCCTCTTTATCCCGGAGACTATCCCATCATCCCAAGGCTGACCGCCTCCCCCACCCCATGGTCCTAATACCTAAGTACATTGTGAACATGAATTTTAGACTCTAGTCAAGTGGGAAATACTCCAATAACATTTAGTGCTTCATTGATGAATGCAATTAATTTAATGAGCCATAAACGTAAGTTCATATTGCATTCTCATAACAAAGATATTCATCAAAAGACTAATAATATTCTCGTTATGATGTCGAGATAGCACATGTTGATCCATGTAATGTAATATTTAAAGTCAAATGTTGACCCCATTTAGGTGCACTTGGCAACAAATATCTTTCAAGTCACATGTTGATGTCGAGATAGCACACAAAGAAATGGAGGGAATAACTGGTGAAGAAAAGAATTAAAAAAAAAAAAAAAAAAACACAGAAAAATGGATGGAACAAGTACCTTATAGATTCTAAGGTCATGCATGGGAGGAGGTTGAGGAAATGGCCTAGGTAGTGTCACGGGCGCCCCTTCTCTGACATGGACTCCAATGCTATCTATGAACCATCCCTCTCGCCCGTGTAACCCAACAATTATCCCATTGTTAGAGGCTGAGGAAAAGGGAATTCCTCGTTCATCTCCAAATGGTCCATACTTCCTTTTGTTGGTGTAGAATGACAGAGATCTCACAACTGATGGTCCTCTTAAGATCGTCGGTCCGTAATATCCACTTATACGAGTCAAAATCTCGGATGGGTATTCAAAAGCTATCTGTTAAACAACCGAAAAAAAAAAAAAAGAGACACAAAGAAAGGCACGGCAACACTATATTATTCACTTGTATGTTGAAGAACTCCTTGTTATAATCCGTTTCAGGCACGTTGAGCAATTAGCTTTACCTTGTCCAACCTAATTCCACCCCTTCCACCATGCTTGTTTCGCCAAACTCTTTGTCCATTCAAATCATAGCATACCCGGATGGAAGCAACGCCTCCGTAGCGTGTTATATGTACTTCACGGACACCAGTGTACACTCCATCGTCAAATATCTGTCCACCATTCCCACCCCATGGTCCGTACGACACTGCCTATTAGAAAAAAATTGAATGGTTGTTCATTAGTCCTAATGTGGTCTTTCCTACTAAGATTCAATTAAAATTTTAGTAGGAGAAGCACTTAAAATGGGCGCAACTATGTTGTTTTTTTAGGGCCGATTGTGTGGTTCACCATCCAACTTGACACTCTGTCACAAATCACCATATGTAATTTTTTTGCTTCTTTCTTTTTTGGTGGATGAAAGTATGGATTTGAACTTCAAACAAGAACCTAGACAAATGTGTCGCTACACTATATGCATAATGGTTTTACCAGATGCAATTTTTGGATAACGAGAAAAAGTATAAGAATTTCTGCTTTGAACGTTAATTTTTCAGCAGAAAATTCAATAGAATTGCAAAGAATCCAAACTACCTAAACTTCCTAGTTAGGAATCTAAAGGCATCATTATAAACTTGTGAATTGAGGTTGCGCTTCATTAGTCCACAGTAATATCAATTTATGTGTGTTTCCATGGAAACAAGAAGTGGGATTGATCATGAACAAGAAGTTTACCTCCTTCCCTTGGGAATTCTGCGAAGGAATGGGACTATTGGATAGATTTCGTTGCACAAGAGGTTTTACGTAAACTCCAATGGAATCTAGATGCCAACTGCTCCGGCCATGGAAGCCTACTACCATGCCATCACTCATTGGAAGCGAGAAATGGGTCCCATGCTGTATACCGAAAGGTCCATACTTCTTCCTATTGCTCTCCAACACAAGGGATCGAACCAGTACTGGACCGTAGTCGACCATGCTACCATAATGGCCGCTGATTGAGATAAGGTATTCGTCCGGAAAATTAAGCTTCACCTGAACATTAATCCAACTTTATAACACAGTAATATCTCACTAAACAATTATGTAACGGAAGCAACATTTCTGGACCACCCCCAATACTTAAACCAATCAATATAAGGTGATAAAAAGGATGATCATAATGGAACTGACCTTACTGGTTTTGATACCGCCAGTGCCACCGTGCTTCTCTGACCACACCGAGGAATCCTTTTTGTCATACTCAACGTGGATGGAGTCAATTGCAGCACCATGGCATATCACCACTTGCCGTACACTGTTGCAGACCCCGTCATCCCAACGCGCTCCATTTTGGCCTCCCCATGGTCCAAGTGATATATGACTCTTCTCGTGTCCCTCGTACCTCTGTCCCACCAATTACATGGTATTCAGTATTTGACAAAAATCAATGTGATAAGATTAAAACACAAACATGTTCAACACAATAATTGAGCTAATTTGACTTAACAAAACACAAAGAAAAAAAAAAAAAAAAAAAGAAAAGTTCGGTTTACCATTATGGTTTGAGAATGGTAACGCCAAGGCTAAAGGAAGAGGATATGGGATGCAAAGGCTGCCAACTCCAGAGCGAGGCTTAGCAGATTGTTATAGAAGATTTGCTCGAAAGACAGAATCTAATCCAGGAAGAACCCTGCTACATTCTTACTCCAACAACGCATCCATGGTCCCAGGAACTGCCGCGAATATTCATTTTCACATAGGTCTGCTCGTTAGGTGGATTTGTGCCTAATGTCTTTCAAATATACAAGATAGCATGATCTAAATTTATGATCACTCAATTGTGAAAAACTTTGATATCATATTAAAAAAAAAAAAAATTTTCCAAAAAATTTAAACTATAAAATACAAAATATGAATCATTTTAGATGAAATATATCATATATTATAGTCTAATATAATTCTATAACTCTGCTATCAGTTGATGACTTAGCCAACCCAGCAGAAGGGAAACTAAAGATTTTATTTTATACTTGTTCCGACAAAGATGCCTTTCCCTTGATTTTCATTTATTCTTTCTTCCATATATCTCACTTTTTCGCGCCTTTGTTGGCTGTGAACTGTGGTTTGTCAAGAAGTTATGGTGGCACATTTTCTATCCCCGTGTTTTGGCCATTAGGCTGCCTCCCACTAAATGGGCATCCGATTCGTCGAATTCTTGCTTTGGATTTGGATCAGAGACCTGAATTCCAATACGATTTGTAGTTGAAAGTGTGACCTGATCCGTGATAGTCCCGTTTCACGCCAAGTGTTCCCTTCTTTTTCTCTTGTTGCGTCTAATAGTATCTTGCGTCCTTCTCCTTCAACTAGATTCCCAAACCTTGGGAAAATTATTGTTGTGAGGCGATTCAATAATAATTAATGGCCAAAAAAAAAGCATGTTTGGATCCGTGTACTTAGCACTCAAATCACTGGTGGTCTCTTCGTTGTGAACTCGATGCTAACACTCGCCTTCCTCAGATATGACTCAATCCGATTACAATTTTGGCTTGTTCGGACATTTTATTCAGGAAAAACATATTTTATTAAAGAAATTGTTAATACAACATAAAACACATTCATAAGCGGTTAAACATAGTGGATTAATGGCATTAAACCGCTGTCGAACTTTTAAAACAACGAATTTTTTGAGCGCTATTTTTAATAATTCTTACAATACTCTTTATGTGTAACGGTTTTAAAGATTATTGTCAAAAAAAAAAAAAAAAATTGCTGTAGTAAAGGTTTAACTAAGCCGTTCTTAGCATCAATAGCATCGGTTTTTTAGAATTTTACACAATATTTCTAAAGTGCATAGACAACAGTTGGTTAGACAATTTGGACATTGTAAATTTGTTATTGCAACCATTTTAGGTCGTAAAAGCAGTGATGCAGTACCAAAAAGCAATATTTTCGAGATGAAATAGTAGCCTTTTTGAGATTCAAAGACAGCGATTTTAATATCAAAAAACAGTGATAATGAGACATAAAGACAATGATCATGAGATATAAAAACAACAATTTTGAGTAATAAATATAATAGTTTTGAGTAACAAAAACAATAATTTTAAGATTTGAAAGTAACAATTTTAAGAACTAAAGTATTAATTTGGAGTAATAAAATTAACAATTTTGAATCTTAAAAATAACAATTTTGAGAACCAAAAGTAGTGTTTTTAAAACTAATAACAATGGCTTTTAATAATAACTACATCAATTTGCTTACAATTGACATATAACTTTTGAAATAATAAATATTTTGTCTATTCATCAATTATTCAAACAAATATAAAAGGTTTATAAGTATAAAATCTATAAAAACAGTATCCTTATGTGCATATATTTAATAAAGTTTACAAGATAGTTAACCAATCAATTTAGTTCATAATATATATACTCACCAACCATTACTACTATCAATATTGTCATCATTCTAAAAAAATAAAAATTGAATAAGTATATTAAACATGGGCACCATTTGAAGATTAAAGATATGAGTTTTAGTAATTGAAGATTTAGGCAACCAATTAAATTTTAGTAAACTGGATTCGTTAAACAAGTAAACAGATAACATATGTCTCTAGGCACATCTAATACAGTGGACTTTGGGCACCCATTGAAAATTAACAATTCCATGGATGTTTATAAAGTAAGGAGCACTAAAAAAATTGCTAGACAAACCAATAACTGGAAAAAAAAAAAAAAAACATAATTGACATGTTGCAATTAATGTTTAGATTAAGATGGAATTGTTGTAAGTATGAGAGAATCATAATGAAAATTTTTTGTGTCATTGCAAGTTTTTGAGCTTTTAACTATTTTTGCATTTCAAGTTTTAATTTCTTTTACATTTCGTATTTCATACTTTGTTAGATTGATCACATAAAATTTGCAGGCACTCTCACCTCAACTACATTCTTTCCTTTCAAGGAAGTAATGTCTATACCTCTCTCATAAAATCATGCTTGTCTAGGATGCTCCTTCCTTATGATTGCAACAAAAACATCAACTATTTGGTTGATGACTCCTTTACTTTTTAATTAAATGTCCTTCATTTCAATCTAAACACAACAATAACATGTAGTTCAAGACTATTAAAGTATAAAAATTGATTTTATACTCAAGTATGGCTTAATACTTAGAATTTTTTAACCTATAGTCTTGTTAGATTACTTGTACACTTTATTAGGTATTTTTGTGCAAGTAGCCTTCAACATGTCCATTTAAGAATGTGGCTCTTTATTGGAATTTGAATTTTTCTATAAATAATTGAAAGATGACAATAATCACAAAAACAACTCAATTGAACAACCAAAATTAACAACATGAAAGACATATGGCTACAAAATTGCAAAATTTGAAATTTTTTAGCAAATAAAAATTAGGAAAATCAAATACATTATTTACAATTACATATCTACTCTTACCATCTACTCTTGAATGCATTCAAAGTTATTTCAACCTACCATATGCATATACATTTGTTTTTGTGGATTCAGTATGCTGATTCTTATCATTTCCTATATATACATGTGCAAAAGAATGGAATTAAAATTATTTATTATATAAACAAGCAGTAAATTCATTAAATACATGTTTTAATTAAAGAGAACCTATGATTCTTTTGAATTCCAATATGCGAGCAAATTAAGAAATTACTACACGAGTACATTTTTTGGACAATGCTTTAGTTTGACTTTTTTTGGTTTTATATTTGGTGGAGTGATCTCTCTTTAACTAGCATCTATACAATCTCTAACTTGTCACAATTGTTGTTAGTACCCATTTTTTCCCTTTTTCAAGAACTAAATATTTTTTGTGCATTGATCATTTATAAGTTGGAAATATTTTACAAATAGGTAACTTATGTAAAGAAAAGAAAAAATTATGATATTACTTATACACTCCCACGTTTCATCCTTATTGTCCCTTGGCACCTTATGCCAATTCTTCACATTTAATAATGCCTAATTAGGATTTCTACCCAAGGCACCAAGACAATTGTTGAATTCATTCAACATCTTCTCATCAAGACCAATGGGTTGGTTATTAACATTAAAAAATATAGGTTTATACTCTTTGATACTTCTTATGTGCACGTCACTAATTGTTATAAGTCCCTACCTCTTTTTTTGCCCTAAAACAATGCCATAACATTAAAAATAAGTTCAATAACCAATACATTGACCACTGCCTCACTAATTGAAACTAGACAAGTTAATACATTCACCAATCCCTTTTTGCATTGGTTATTACATTAATTGTTGCCCTTGATCTTCCATTGGTTGTTGCTCTCTTGCATTAGACAAACTTTATCTCTCAAACATTGAATCTTGATCCATTTTATAAGATCCTAACCAATTATATAAAAGATGAAATATTAAAAGGTCTGATTAAGGCAAAATAAATGTAAGATACTAATATAGTATTGATTCTCTTCTTATTCATTAAATGACGTAAGAGCAAGTAATATGCATACATTCAGTAAAGATTGAAACGTCTAAGCATGCCATCTTTGTTGTTGCTGCCCATTTCTTATGCTTAGTCGCCCACCCTCCTCAACACTCTTATCTTCACTCAATTGTTGCCTTCTTTTCAAAATTTTAGACATTAAGTTTTCTATCACTATTAGATTAGTCTTTCCTCTCTATTTCCTATACGTTTTGAGTCTTTTTATGTTAACTATTTGTAAAAGAGAAAATGTAAGAATGTTAGTTTCATATATACAAAACTAAATATTTTTGCAACATTTAAAATAAAAATTACAAATACTTTTATTGTAACATCCCAACAAACTAATTTTATAAATCTATCTTTAATCATTTGCATCCACCCAATCCTATATAATGGCATCAAAATCTAAATCTTCACTAAACTAATCATCATTTTCAATTTTCATAATGCTTATTTATAGGTCTAGTCTAATACTTGGCATGTCTTCTCTTATCCAAGTGGTTTATTCATTATCTATAAAAGTTTCTACATTATGCCTAAATTCATAAAGCTCTCCCAAAAAAATGTCCCATAAATTTTCACTATCTTCTTCAACAATATCATTTAAATCTCAAGGAATTCATCTCATCACATAAGATCGAGTTGTCTCAATTAGATCCTCAACATAAATAAATTAGTAGAGTTAGTTGGCTAGTACAAAAGGATAATTTGGATAACATAATTTGATTGAGTTAACACATATAAGTTAATCATTTTTCTCGATATAAAACTAATTACATCAAAACAAATTACATCAAATTATCCCTAATAGTCTAGCTTTATAATTTTTGTGATTATCCAATAATAGGTAACATCTCCCAAGGTAGGATTTGCAAAGTATTCAAAGACACAACACTATGTTGTGTTTTGCACCTTGCATCACTTTCCCTAATGTGAAATTTATACCCATTAATAAAATATCTAGCATAACATATGACTAATGGATTTGGACCATTAGATAATCATAATATATCAATTGGAACCTATTTATTTTTTGCTTCATTTTGAAACCAAATCACAAAGTCTTAATTGTGATTTTTTGCTCTCGTCAACCTATTTCTTTAATATCCATTAATCAATTCCTTATGTTTTCTACAATATGCAATTTCATATGATTATTAAGATATTTAATTTTAATAATCACAAAACATAATAAAAGGTAAGATTTAGTTAAAGCATTAGCTTACTTGATATAGATTTTAATTTCTTCATCTTTGCAATTAAATAATACATATCTATGTGCTTGCTTTAAAGAAAGAATGTCTAAGGTGAAAGCCTTGCCCTTTCTCTTCCTTTTGCCACTGATTACATGACCTTTAAGAGGAAAAAGTGATGTCCTCTTAAATCTGACACTTTCACATTGTTTAGTGTACTTTGTAAATGGAGTCTTCACCTCATTGTGCAAGTATCTTAAGTAAAACATTAGACACCCTTTAATCAAATATCCTTTTGTCATTAAACCTTCAAGATGACTTTCATTTCATATATATGTTTTTAACTTGCATAAGTATCTTTCAATGTCAAACATCTAACAACAATTCACAAACCCACTAAATCTAATTTCATTAACTAGATGAATAAGTAGGTGAACCATTTCTAACTGGCACAATCTTTCACTAATTTCTTTTTCTAAATGATAAAAATTGATAAGGGATTGAACCTTAACTCCACCACGAAAGCTAGCTCAAGAGTGGAGATTTGACTCAACCCTTATAAATAGCCCAAAAACCCCCTCAGGAATCGCTAGCTCAAGAGTGGAGATTTGACCCAACCCTTATAAACAACCCAAAAACCCCCTCAGGAACCGATGTGGAACACATCATACCCGACCTCTTTAAACTGCACGTCCACGTACTGCCTCAGTCGGTGATCGGCACAGTGGCAAGGAACCTTTGTACATGTGCCCACCGACTCACGAGGGATTAGCTCTGATACCACCTGCTAAAAGATTAAACTCTAACTCCACCATGAAAATTAGTTCAAGAGTGAAGGTTTGACCTAACTCTTATAAATAACCCAAAGACCCCCTCAGGAACCGATGAGGGACACATCAAAAATGTTGTGCTTTCATAGTTTTGCTACATATTACTCTAAAAAACTATTAATATGTTTTGAAACTACTTTTTTAAATGCAACTTGAAAAAGATAATGCATCAAGAAATATACATCATTACTCTTATAGTCAATAATTTTCCTCTCCTTATCATTGACACATCTAAATATGTTAAATGTATAAACTTAAGGTAGTTTGGCACCTTTCAAAATCTTACAAATAATTTTTCTCTCTTCTACTGACATTAAAAGCTTACTTTTGAAAAGATTAAGTGTTAACCATCATCAAAGAGAATAGTACAATCTTTTTATTTTGTTAAGAATGTCTAATAATGTCCCAAGAATATTATTAAAAATATTTTTCTCAATATGCATAAGATATAAATTATGACAACACTTATTACTAGACTAATATGACAAATAAAAGAATATTAATTGTTTCTTCCATAAGTTATCAAAATTACTCTTTTACTTTTTTTCTATACTGATTATTATAGTTAGATAACTTTGATAAAATTTTAGTTCCCTTTAAAAAAGTAGGAGTTGTTTTTAACTTTATGTAACCATTAAAAAAAACTTTCTATTTTGTCTCTAAAGGTGATTTGGATCTAAAGACTTATGATGCCTTATACAACAAGTTATTTTACTGTGATGAAAATATTGAGAACAAGGTTAATAATTACAAATAAGTAATGCTAACTTGTTTTTTATATTTTACTCTAATAACATTGCATAAGTTGAAATCACAATCCATAATAGGGTTGCATATATTTGGAAGGATTACTTATTAAATGCATCATAAGTTTGATAACCTAATTCTTATAGCTCTTACAATTATTGAATTAAGGGTTACAAGAACTCATTAATTTCCCTTCTTAGTGAATTAAGGCCCAAAATAATCATAGATGGCATCATGTATTTTGGCTTTATACACAACCACAGTGCTACGTTGTAATTATTGAGAACAATTAGTCATATGTTATGAGTAATGCTCATGGTTTCAAAAAGATTAAACCAATCATCAATCAAATCTAATCTCATATTTCGAGGATCTTTTGCAAATTCAAGATGTAATAAAACAAAATTTTTCCAAGCTTCACCATAAAAAAGATGCAAAATATTATCATCCTTAAGTCAATGCTTTGCATGTTAAACCATTTCATCAATTATTTTTTAGCATATGACGATTCTTTGAAGTCTTGATTTCAAAGGAAAATATCTAAATATTTTCATTAGAACTTTATAACCATTAAAGGATAAAGAAAAGACATCATTCCCTTTTGAATTAGTAACTCTTTTCCATCTAAAAGGCCCACAAACATCATAGACTTGTGCCCTCTCATGCTTATCCTAATATGTCATACAATAATTAGGACATACATAAATCTTTTTGGATTCAATCCCCAATTCTCATACCATGCTTTTAGCTTATTAAATGAACTAAGTACCTTTGTCTTATGGGATGCCTCCTTCATTAACTTTAAAATATCTTCAAATGTTATATTATTGAGTCTAATTATGAAAGATAATTTAGAAAACTTCTTACAACCATGATATAATTCTTATTATCCTTCTTCAACTTATTTATAAAACTTTATAATCGCCACATTTAGCCCTTTCTTAATATTATTAGACTTTAGTTGATCATTTGCATTTGTAAAGGTGTCATGTAATACCTTAACTCCTCTTAATGCTAGTCTTACATCATGAAAAATCTCATCTTCATATGATTTCATAAAGCCTTTAATAATTAAATGTTTAAAGATAACATTTTTAAAGTACCAATACTGACATCGACATTTCCTACGAGGAAATGAAAATAATTGATTTTCCTTCAAGAAATCCTCAACTCCATCCAAGTATATATGTGTATATATATATCTATCCAAGTATATGTGTGCATGTGTGTGTGTGTGTGTGTCTATATATATGTATGTATGTATAAGTTTAGGTTTAACATATTCAGTAACTTAAGGCATTATTAGACATTAAAGTAATTTCAACATAGATGGAAATCAAATAACTCAAATCAAAGATAAAGGCACATTTAGCAAATCAATTAATATTGAAATGTATTAAATATTTTTCTAATTATATCGTTTAGCCATAAAAATGTCATTTTTTCATAAATTTCTTCTAAACTTGCATTTAAGAAAAAAAAAAAAAAAAAGGAATAAAGTAGACTAACAAAATAAAATGGATCAATTACCAATGAGGAAGTTGTTACATCATATATACCAAAAAATAGTAAAAAAAAAATTAAAAGAAAAGTACCTACAGTTGGAGTTGGATCCTAAAATTAATTCATCAAGAGAGACAAAAAAGGACTAAGAGATACATGGAAACTAAATTAGTAACAAAATTCTTGAAAATTTGAAAAAAAAAAAAAAAAAGAAACTAAGTGGAGGAGCAGAGATACAGACTTACAATTCAAGAGTAACAAAGTTCAAATGGAAAAGTTAGGGTTTAAAACTGAGTGGAGAAATGCAGAAAAGAGAGCATGAAGACAAATGGAGAAGAGCAATTATGGTTTCAGATCATTTATGGTTTAATGGTGAACAAATAAATATTAGAGACTTACAATCTACTTACATTAAGAAATGTAATAATTTGGGAAACAAAAATATGTAAAATTAGCTATATTAGACAAAACTATAAGTTATAAAATAAAAGGGCATTCACAAATACTGCTAAGGACTCCTAATCTACAGATTATGTAAAATAAACAACTTACTGTTGATTTAACAAGGCACCATGGATTTGAGAGCTATCACTTTCAACAATGTTTCATTAGGATGTAATTTAGTTTAATGACTAATTTAAACCATTTTTAAAATGCAAAACTCAAGTTCATCACTAAGGCTAAAAGTAAATTCCAACATAACAACCCTATATTGTTATGATTGTCTACTTTTTATAAACAACCTCACATTGTTATCCAAAAGTTCTAATACAGCCTTTGAGCTTCAACTTTATAATCCTTATTTCATTTAAGAAACTAGTGCACCATTTAAAATTATAGCTTTTTCTTAACCTTAACCCATCATAAATCCACAAGTTAACTAACCTTTAAAGGAACTAGTGCACCATTTAAATATGTACCATTATGAATCCATAAGTTGTTTTTTTTTTTTTTTTCCTAGTTATTCACGAAAACCAAAAGGGGAAAAATATAATAAAAGAGATGAGAAAAGAACAAAAATAGACAATAAATGTACCTTAATAACAATTTCCAAATAATCCAAATCAGCTAAGACCTTGGCTTCAACAAAATTAATAAATATCAAAATTCCATACAAAGTTAGCAGCAAGCACCGAAGTAACCCATTTGAGAAGCAAAAATAATTGTCCTAGAATAATTTCTAATATTCATTTAAAAAAAAAACTAATGAAAGAAAATTTCACCAAAATGATCATTAGAAACTCTATTCATATTATGCATGAATAAAAAAATAATTGAAAAGAAAATCTTTGTAAGTAGAATAAATTTATGGATAATAAAAATATGTACTATTAAAAATTAAAAAAAAAAAAGTAAACAACAAAAACGAAACAAAAAGTACCAAAATGTTAGAGTTATACAAAATTATTAACAAAATTTATGATTTTTTTTTATAAGAGAGAGAGAATCAAGCAGTTAGCTTTAGAAACTAAAGAGATAATTGTTCAAGGTTTTTTATTATCAATAACAACAAGAACCAATGATTTCATTTGTTGTTAAATAAATTGTTTTATAAGGGTCAATCAAGAAATTTTTTAGAGTTAGAGCTCAAATCAAGAAGATCTATCAATGCTTAACCTTTCAACATTAAAAGGACTTAGTATTTTAGGATAAAAAGGTCAATTGAGAAAACACTATACAATGTAGTTTGGTGTATTTAAAAATCATTGAATAATCCTATTAAAATTGTTGTCAAATCTTGTTTCAAGAACTATTGATAAAACTCTTTAACATCATTACATTTAAACACATTAAGGTAATAGTTTTATAATATTCTATTAAAATTTTTACCTTAAATTAGAAAAGAATATAAATTATTATTTAACTTATTAAATATTATTATATAAAAATATAAATATCATTAAATTTATTTTGTTATTTTAAAATTATTACTTACAAATAATATGAATTAAATAAAATTATTTTTTCTTGACATAAATAAATAAAATTATAAATAAACAAAAAAAAAAAAAGTATTAGACTATTATAACGGTATGTTCCCAACAAGTGTCATCAGGCAGTGATGCTCCTATCCAAATTACTCCATTCTCCAATTTTGAATATAATAAAAACAAAAAAAAAAATAATTCAATTTAAATCAAATTTCGGTCCGTGATGTCACCCTAGTCATATTAATCAAAATTACAAATAATAAAGTTTGAGGAACTCATGATTCGGCTAATTATATACATATAATAAATTTTTTTCAAGAATGATATTGATCACACTGAATATTATAAAAAAATTTAAAAATAAATCTTATATTTTTAATAATAATGCATCTTATTTTTTAATAAATTTTATTTTATATATATATATAATTAAGCGCAAAAAAAAAAGAATCCACCGAATAATACCCAAAAAAAAAAATTACAATGCAATGGATCCTTCGTTGGATCCCAGGGTGACGCAATAGAATGCGTCACGCATCTCTTAATCGAGCAACGACGCGCAGGTTCCAGAACCATCTGTATGATATGCACATACATGCTAATAATTCCAAAACCGCGGGGATATCTCCGTAAAATCGTTGGCCCCACACTATTTTTTTATATATAAATGATGCTCCCGTGGGTGATGTTACCATGTAAATCATCCTATCAGAGAATAGCTTTTCTCCCAAGCAGCTTCTCTCACCTTTACGTTTGCATTTGCATTTGAATTTGACCCATAGTTACAATTTCCCAATTTCCTTGTGCGGAAGAGGAAAAGAACGGAGAACGAATAATGGCGGAAGAGGGACAGGTCATTGCATGCCACACCGTTGAAGCCTGGAATGGGCAGCTCGAGGAGGGCGTCCAGTCCAAGAAGCTGGTATTTCTCTATTCGTTCTCTAAGACATAGCTTTTTTCTGTCGGTTTCTGTTCCCTGCTTTGTGCGATGTTCTGGTTCCGCGGCTTTCTAAATTGTCCTACGAAATCGGAAAAAAATAATTTGTTGTTGTTTGAGGTTCTTGTGCTCGAAAAGGGTTATGTAAGAGTTTCTAACATTCGATCTGCGGGAATGTCGGGTGGTTTATTTCTTATTCGATGAATCTCAATCGATTCGATTAGTTTCTCGATTTAAACAATTGGGTTGGTTCGGTTGTTTACTTTTGTTTTTCTGCATTTTGATCTGTTGATTTAGGGGTAGAACTCGGGAATTTTGTGGTTGTATCTAGCTGTTTTTATGGTGGATTTAAGTTTTTTTCTTTTTTTTATTTGTTCATGGAAAATCATATTCTATGACAGATTGTGGTGGATTTCACTGCATCGTGGTGTGGCCCATGTCGTTTCATTTCTCCAATCCTGGCTGAGTTGGCCAAGAAAATGCCCAATGTCACATTCCTGAAGGTTGATGTGGACGAGTTGATGGTAATGCATCTAGTTTTGTTCTCGATCTTTTGATCGTTTAAGGATTTTGGCTCAGCAGCATCAAGTTCTTATAAGCTAACCTATGATTGTGAATTCTGAAAATGTTGTCTGCAGTCCGTTGCTCAGGATTGGGCAGTGGAGGCCATGCCAACTTTCATGTTCCTGAAGGAAGGGAAAATTGTCGACAAGGTTATAGGAGCCAGGAAGGAGTTACTGTTGCAAACTGTGGCAAAGCATGCGAATGAGGCTGCATAATTAGAGGGGAGTGTTCGGAATAAACCTCACTTGCCAGCTTCTTAGGTGGTTTGCTTTAGCCACGATCTGGTTATTTATCTCTTTCTGTTGTGTTCATCTCTTTGACTGATCTCTTGGTCAGTTGGAATGTTTATGATGAAGTTTGATTTCCATAAAATGTTTCAGACACAAATAAAAGCTTTCAATTTGTTAGATTTGAAAGAGCTCTTGCCTGAATTTTACTCCGCTGGGATGTGGAAGTCCCTTGTGATTGTATCTTTATGTCATTTGTCGAGAATCATTACATTCTGCACGCAGCTTGGCAAAGCGTGACTCTTTATCAATTGATAAATGATGTGAACTTCCTTCGGTCAGACTCCCATTAGTGGAGTCAAACAATGTTGCTGGAAATCCTTGTCCCTGACTCCACTAACTTTGGTTTTTGATAGCTCCCAAATACCTCAACCTCCTTCACGCAAGCGAGAGATCCAAAGTCCGCAAAAGCGTTTCTCTGCATACAAAATTCAAAGATGAGAATAACTTTATTATTCTAAATGGAAGAGTAAAAACGAAGATGAGAACAACTTTATATTTTAAAAGGAACAGAAAATTCAAAGAATAGAATATACAAACATGGATATTATCCCATTTGAGCAAAGACAATTCCCCCACAAAACAAACACTAATTAGCTCTTCGTAAACCGCAACTATTTTCAGGAACAATCCCTGCGCCATAGCACAAGCAAAAGCCAATTTACAAGTAAAACCAAAGGAAGGAGTGCATGACCTTCCACCAACCGAAGACACCTAGCTAATGATGCTCGAGACATGTCTATAATTTTAGACCGCTGAAAAAATGCAATATTTCTGCTATTTCATTAGTGACAAGAATTCAAAATATCACATATTCATCAATCAAAAAGATTTTCAACAATCGAAATTAGAAGAATGATCATTTCTTAGGCATTTATATGCAACTTTTATAACTAAGAAAAGAATCTCCCAATAATAGTCATTATAAAATTAAAAATTATAAAAAATTAAAAAAATCTTATTAATAAGATATATTTTATACAAATCAAATGTTTTCAGTTATTCCATTATTCGCAAAAACAATAAATAAAAAATTAATCAAATATTTAATTATTTATTTATTCATCAAAAATAGTTTTCAATAATTAACAATAACAATAATATCCAACAATAACTTATTAAAGCTAGAAGTTGAACCACTATATAATATTATATATAATTAATTGAAAAAAACATACTAATTATATATGATATTTTTGACCAAAATTCATTTTTTATGGTTAAATTTAAAGATTATTGACCAAAAAAAGTATAAAAAAAACTTCATTATCTATCACATTTTAATATTAATAACTAAACTACAATTTCAAATAAAATTTATATGTAAATATGTATAAAAGATGAGAGAAAACTAGTGAAATGCTTAGATAGTAGTTTTTATTTAATTTGAACAATTTAAGTATTTGATTCAAATTTTAACATTTACTTAATAATTGATTTGTAATCTATTTTAATACTTTAATAGAATTAAAATTTTGATATGCATATAATTCATTTAATTCAGTATATTATGATCCAATATATATTTCAATTCATTCTATTTATATTAATAATTTTTCATATATGTTTAAAATCACTTCAATGTAAATAAGTATAATTAAGAAAAATAATGATAAAAAAGAAAAATAATTTATAAAAAAATAATTATAATTTTTATTTTTTACTTAAATTAAAAATATTATCATATTTACCTTTTTAAAAGGAAAAAAATACTTATAATTTAAGATTTTTTTAGGTTTTCCCTTTTTATTTTTTTAAAAAGAAAATTATTCTCAAGTTTATTTTTTATTCTTTGAAAAAAAATCATAATTTAAATATATTTTTTTTATTTTTCTCATTTAAATAAAATACCAGCCAGATACACTTTTCAATAAATATTATAAATTCATATATTATGAGTCTCTAAACTAGTGTAAATATATTTTTAAAATTGAGAGAAAATTTAAATATTGATTATATAATGATTTCTTATAAATTCACAAATTAAGGATATTAAATATATTATAATTATAAAAATTTGATTATAATTAAATTAGTATTATATGAATCAATTAATATAACTTTGATTATAGTTAAATAAATTTTGTATTTATTTAGAGAATTCTATTTGGATTGTAATGAAATTTTTATACTAAAAAAGTTATAAAAAGGAGAAAAAAGAAGAAAAAAATTACTCTCTTTTTTCCCTATTTTAGGAGAGAAAAAAATAAATTTCTTAAAAAAACAAAAAAAAAGTCTCTCAAATTTATTTATTTTATTTTGTAAAAACAAAAATCTCTCTCATTTTTTCTTAAAACAAAAAAAAAATACTCTAACATTTTTCCTTTTTACTTTTTCAAAAGAAAAATTTTCCTTTTAATTTTCTTTAAAAAATTTAAAAGAAAAAATTCTTTCAAAATTTAAATTATTTTAAATCTAAATTTTTTATTTATTTTTAATTATTTTTTAAATTTAAATTAACAATACAAACAAATTTAATTTAAACTATATTTAATTAATAGTGAGATATTATATTTTATTATTTTATTATTTTTAATTAAATATTTAAAATTCTTACAACATGCAAATCTAAATATAATTTATAATGATATTATAAATTTAAATAAAATTTTGAATTTGATATAAGTTAAATGAAATTTAAAAATTAACTTGATTATATATTAAATTTTAATATTAATATTTAAACTATACATTTAAGTAAAATTTAAAATTTAATATAAATTAAGTAAAATTTAATAATTAAATTATAAATTTATTTATTTTAAAGTCAAAATCTATCTAGCAACAACGAAGCATATTAGTTTTTCGTTTTTCTACTGTTTCAATTTGCTTTTGATTTCTCCTAATTCTTATGATTGAACAGAAGCAAAGTCCGATTAATTCTCAAAGTTTTTAATCCAATCAGTAACTTTAAGTCTAATTTTGATAAAAATAAGATATATATATATATATATATATTAAAAATAATAATAATAAAGAAGTGATAACTTTGCAGGGAGGACACCCCTCCAGAGAAGAGAAGGGAGTAAAAGAAACGGTGTACAATACAATTCTTTAAAGAGAAGCAAGACACGTGTACAAGTAAGAGAAGCGGCAAGCAAAACGAAGTAAACAGATATGTACCGTCAGCCGATAGAGATCCAACCGTCTACAAAAGTCCTAACTACGGCTCTCTAAGGGCACAAAATTGGCGAATAAATCTGAAATTTAGAATGAAATTTAAACTTCGAACTTCCTACTTTACTTAGTTTAAATTAAAAATTATTATAAAATTTTTTAATTGATAATTTTTTATTTTAAATTATTTTCATATATTAAAATTATTAATTAAAAATATTAATTATTTTTTTATAAAATTTATTATATAATTTTTAATTTAATATTATATAAAATTTAAAATATTAATTAATATAATAAGTTAATAACATTATTAAAGTAAATATTTTTTAAGATTAAAAATAAAATTATATTTTAATTATTATTTATGATTAAAATTTTTTAAAAATAAATTTAATAATTAAAATTATATTTTTAAAATAAATTTAAAAAATTAGAATAAAAATATTATATTAATTATTATTTTTAATTTTATATTTTATTTAATTAAAATTTATATATGATTGAAGAAAAAAAAAAAGAAAGAGAATATTTTTAATTAATTAGTAAAAAATAAAAAATAAAAAAATAATTTTTAATTTAAATCTTTTATTTATGGTTACATCCCCTCTGCCTCAATCAGTTGAACGGACCTGTTAAAAAAATAAGGAAAAGACACAAAAGCACCGGACTGGTTCTTGGACGACCCAGTCATTATCAGAATCAAAACGACAAGACAAAAGCGAAGGCAAGAGCTAAGCCCCTCTCGACTCTCTCCTCCTAAATTACAACAGTTGGTTGCAGCCAATCATGGACCTCGATCCTCGTCAACTCGAACAAGTTGTATGGGTTTTTTCGATCTTGTTTTCTCGGTCCTTTTCTTTTCCGATGCTGTTTCTACGGGAAGAAATCAAACAGAAATTCCCAGTTTATTTATTTATTTGTTTTTATTACACTAACATCTTTGGAATATGTTACCCAAGTAATTGCAATCTTAATAAATCTAACCTTTTGCCGCTTCTGTTCGGCGCATTGTGATATCATTGCCTGTTTTTTTTTTTAATTATTTTCCGAATTTCCTTTAGATTGCTTTATCAAAGCAACCCTAAGATATAACCATTTACTATTATTTGAGGTATTGCTTTGTGTTATTGGAATGGATTGAGTAATCGCCAGGGCATTGAAGGTTTGATGCTACGGTGCAGAATTCTCAATGTGCTAACCCTCTGGAATCTGGTGTTTGAGTGCGAAATGTTTGACATCTGATATTGGTCTTGTGGTCTTTTTATTTATTTTTATTTTTATTTTTATTTTTCAGGCCGTCAAAGACAATGACATTCAGAATATTGTTCTATCATATCTGGTGTATAATTGTTATAAGGACACCGTGGAATCATTTGTTGCTTCTACCGGGATGAAGCGGCCTGAAGATTGTCTTCAGGACATGGAGAAAAGAAAACGTATGTATCTGTTTTTTGCTTTTTTAAGGAATGACTGGATTCAGGGGTGTTGAAGCGATTTTATTACCAACCAATAGCTCCAGTTGTTTACTTCCTAATGTGCTTGTTTATGTTTGTAAAACTTTTGAAATTCAATAGTATTAGGTGTTTAGAGATTCTCTTTGAGGTTAAACATACTTGTGGATACTTCTGTTTGAAGGTGAATATGTTAAAATAGTCAAAATTATATTTATAATGGAAAAAGGGAATATCAAAGGAATGTTAACAGGCTGTGGCTGAACGTTTTCTACAATAATTTATTGCCTTTCTAAGTTGGCGCAACAAACCAGTTTTTTTTTTTTTTTTTTAATTTATTTGCTCAGATATTGAATTATTTTCCTGCCTTTATTTGTATCCTCTAATTCCTTTGGATGTCATTGGTTAAGTTGGTGATATTTTTATACTGTTTTCCCAGAAATTGTTCTTCATGCACTAGAAGGGAATGTGCTAAAGGCCATTGAAATGACAGAACAGGTTGCTCATGACTTGCTAGAAAACAATAAGGACTTGCATTTAGATCTCTTGAGCCTTCATTTTGTTGAGCTTGTCTCCAATAGGAAGTGGTGGGTAATACAAGACTGCTGCTTCCCCAATCATGAGTTTTACTTTTCCTTGCCATGAAACCTTTCCTTTGGCTGGCAGCACAGAAGCTTTAGAATTTGCTCAATCCAAGTTGACACCATTTGGGAAGGAGAAGAAATATGTCGAAAAGCTTGGAGTATGTTCCTTCGTGATGCTAAATAGTTTCACCATATTTTGATGCGGTTAGTCAATTCACTGCATGAGGCTAAAAGACATTCTGCCATTGCTGCAGGAAGTTATGGCTTTGGTTGCTTATGAGGAACCAGAAAAATCACCAATGTTTCATCTGCTTGGCTTGGAACACAGGCAAAATGTTTCTGATCATTTGAACCGAGCTCTACTTGGTTTGTTTCCTTAGTTTTCTCTGCATGTGTCACATTTCTTTGTTATATGTTGCACAAACATATTTTGTTCCTGGATAGATCATTTGCTTCTGGTTTTTATGGTAATCAGTTTTGCATTTGATCTTCTTATTGAAGTCATTGGTCATAAATGATTCCAGCACATGCAAACCAGCCAAGTTATACAGCAATGGAGAGGCTGATACAGCAGATGACAGTTGTCAGGCAATGCTTAAGTCAAGATCATGGCAAGGTCAGAGACAGTTTATTGGTTTTTTCCTTTTTTTTTTTTTTTAATTTTATTTATTTGATCTGGACTTGTGCATGTGTTCCTTGTACATCAAACCACATACATGTGTGTTTGGTTTTCTGGGACAAGCCTATTTGTGCCGTGCAGATTTTCAGGTTGTTTCTCTTTTAATATTTGACTTTGTAGGATGGGTTTACACAATTCTCTTTGAAGGATTTTCTAAAGGGCTAGGTTGTTGGAAGAGTTCAGAGTTCAGACACTGTGGCATGTAGCCATCAAGATTATTTCATTTCTCCTTGCCACCGTGTGGCTTTGATATAAGGTTTGGTCACAGGTAGATAATATTCATCGATGCTGCTCAACATCTGTAGAAACCGCTGAGTAGTTGTGCTCTTGGTCTTCCTGCATTTCATGAGATATATATATGCCTTTTTTCTTGGTCGGTATCAATGCCATTAAATTCAGTTCCAACTCTGCATAGATTGGTTTGTCTTTCATTGGTGGTTTTGGTGACTTACAAATTTTTGGCTGGCCTGCTTTAAGATATTAGGAATTCAGTTTATTCTGTGACATAACCTCAGAATTTGAGATCATGTTGCTAGGAGCCTGCTGGATGGAAGTACTATGTGTCTTGCGTCACTGTCATTTCTCATGTGGGGGAAAAACTGCAGGAATAGGCAGTGGCATTTCTCACTGGGCAAAAATGCCAATGGTGTTGTGGCTGTACCTTCATTCATATTTGAGTGGTAAAGCATGTATTTTAGAGTTTTGTAATGGTATTGAGATTTGGACATATTCCAAATGATCACAAATGTTTCCACTGTTTATGTGTGCAACAAGCATATACGGGGCTTGTCAATGGCTCCCTTCCATTGCATTGATGTGATGATCCCATATTTTGGCAAGAGAAATTTATTTCTTGATGCAAAATGTTATTTTCACAAAGAAATTTTATACGCAAATCATACGGATGGATGACGATGCCATATGAGACATTAAATGTATTTATACTCTAAATGCTATACAGCAAATTATCTTTTATTGATAGCAAATTGATTCTGATATAAGTACTGATGAACAGCAATGTTACATGGTAGTAAGAGTTTAACTACCCTAATGTATTATTGCCAAGGTGATGTAACCTTACAAGTTAGATGGGATGAAATAATAGTGAAGGTGAATATGTTAAAATGGTGAAGTAATAGTATTGTTCTACCTAAGTCATAATGGGTGTATTTGGTGCGTAGGTTGGATAATATAGAATAATCATAATATAAGATTAGATCACTATGTTATATGGTGCGTTTGAATAGTACTTAACAACATAATGTGTTAAAATAATTTTATTGTTCTTATAGCATAATTAATTCTTTTTTTATTTAGGAGAGGAAGAATGAATAGTTTGTTTGGACATTAGATAGAAATTAAAGAGAAAAAAATGTTCTCAAAATTACCAATCTATCCACATTTTCAAATATCAATATAAAAGGAATTGTGACAAATGAAGGCAGCTTTCTAATTTAACAAAAAAGATGCAGTGCTTCTAGCCAATATTTTGCCGATTTTTTCACCGAATTGGTGAGATCAAAGTGTTGTGGACCTCATGGTAAAATTTCGCTCACTTTACTGCTGTTTTTCTTTCCTATGGAGTAATCAAACAACAGAAATTTCTCATGGATTTTCCTTCTCAAGCTTTCCCTTCCCTCAACTTTCACATAAACCAAACAAGATGTAAAGAGAGAGGTTCCTAGGCTTATACGTCCAAACTCTGTAAATGTGTTTTAACTTCTTGAACGAAAGCCATTATTGTTCATATGTAAAGTCAAACGTTTAAACTCAATGAGAAAAGTTTGGATTTTGCAGAAATAAGATGGAGTTGGGATTTAATCCTGCTTTCTCCTATAAGCTTTATTCTATTAACCTACTAAGTTGAAGCTCATTGAACTTGCCAGGCAAAATATGACATTATCTAATTGAGGATATAAACTTGTGAGCATTTGTTTAGCACTAGCATTTATATAAATGCATTGCAAGTAATTATATGCATATGAACTTTTTTTTTTTTTTTCATAAGAAAAATATTTAACTAGATATTGTGGAAATAAAATTAAGTTTACTAAAATAATTTCTAAATTAAATTATTTTTCATTTTAAAAATTATGGTTTATTATTAGAAATGGTTACTTATGTGTGTAGACAAATTATAATATGAGATATGTGTAAAATGTTGAAAGATCGTCATTGCCTATTAAAGAAAACAAGGCTTTTACATATCCATGATCTAAAACACTCTTAAAATAAGAGAGTAAGATTGATCAATTAATTCAAATACATAGATAATAGATTGTGGATAATTGGCAACGTGTACATGTAACATTAATTTCTTAAAGGTAATATGTGTCAATTTTAATAACTTGAAATTTTGTAACTTGATTGTAACGTTATTAACAAAAATTACCAACTATTTTGGATTGATAGGATCTACATTTTATAAAAATAAATATAATTTCCAATGGAAACGTAATTTTTAAAAGAGTTTCAGCTTATAAATGAAAACTTAGACCTTTATCACATAGTTACAGGTTCATGGAGGTCATAAGAAAACTTCAAGTAGCTCTTTCCATGGTAACGAAAATTTCCAGGTTTCAAGTGCCGAAAAAGGATTCTCTCTTACCAGAAGCCATGACGAGGGTTCCTTCTTAGAGGGAGATTGTTATTGAGAAAGAAGAATTTAATCCAAATTCAAATGGTTTAGATATGATGGCCATTTAAAAGAGGAAGAAACACTGCTGGAAAGTTTATCATGAGAAATGTCAAGAAATTCTAAATTGGATGTAAACCATGCATACGGAATTGTTCCTTCAAGTGCATTAGCTGCCATGTTCAGATAATAAAAACTTAAATTCCCAATAAAGTCTATTTTGCAATGAATCTGGTGATGTCTACTACACATTCTACTTTCTTTTTTTTTTTTATAATTTTTAGCTCAAAAATAGTCAGCTGTTAGATAATAATTATTAGTGAGAAGGAGAACTTTTCTAAGTCTTTATACCTTGTAAAAGACGTGCATTACACTCTCAATAGTTTTCCGATGTAATTAATGCATTGAACCTCCCAAGAAACCCCATCACAAAGAACAGTTTAAAATCGTTGGGTGGCGTGACATCTCTAAAGAGTTTCGATCTGTCGTATTGCGGTCTAAATGGAGTCTACCCAACACAAGACAAAGGGCAACTAAGACCATGAAATTTAGAATCGGTTTCTCTTAATTTATTTTTTGAAATATATATCTACAAATTTAATAATAAATTAGATAAAAAAAATTTTATTTAATTTTTATTTTATTTAGTAACTCAACATATATAACTATTAATTCTATTATCATATTATCAAAGTGATACTATTTATTTAGTTTACCTTTTATTAAATTGAATATATTTATTATTTTATTTAATTATTATTAATGACATGTGAAACAAAATAATAAAATATATATCATATTTTATTAAATTTTAAAATAAAATATAATTTAATTTTTTTAAATAAATAACTCATTTATTTTTTTTCTTTATTTCAAATCTCTTTTATATTTGGATTAACCATTTAATTAGAAATAAGAGTTATAAACTCGCTATAATAAAGAGGATTGTATGCTTGTGAAGATTACACTTTTAAGTGTGTAGGAAGGATTGACTGTATGAGAAAGGGGGAAACAGGTGACGTTTGCAACGTTGCAAAACTTGGACTCTAACAATAATAATAATCATACACTATCTCAAACTAGAAATCTTTATTATAGAGTAATAATTTATTGCTGTAAGAATTGCATTTGACCAATTATTAAGATCAAAAAATTGAGAATGGGTGAGACATTCAGTTGCATTTAGTTGAGAAAAACTAAAAAAAGAAAAAAAAAACCACTTATCTTAGGAATTAAATTCTATGACCGTATGCCTTTTTTTAGGAAATTGCTAAATTCACGGGACTTTTGGTGAGATACAAAGTCCATGTCTTTGCTTTTAGGTTTTGAAAGTATTCCATAATAGGTGACCAACCGGCTAAGGTTTAGGGTCTGTTTATCTAATTGATATTTTTGTTATTGTTTGTTATTGCAACGTGTTGGTTACTCCTATTCATTGTTGATTATTGTTATGAATTATGAAAAAATTGTCAAAGTGTTTGGTTAGTTTTATACTTACTTTTGATATTAAATGATAAAATAATTAATTTTGTATATTTAGTTTGTATTAATATATTATATAAGTAATTTTTTACTTTATAAATTTAATTTTTAAAATAAATATGATAAAAATATTATGAAAATTTTTTTTTTATTTTGAACATGTAAAAAAATATTATTAATGTTCTCAAGATGGTTTTTTTTTTTTTAAAAAAAAAGTGATGCTTCCAATATTTTTTTATAAGTAATAATATTTAAGAATATTTAAAATAAAAAAATTAAGAGTAAAAAAAAAAAGTGTTTATATATATATATATAATTATAAAACAGAAATACAAATTTAATCAATGAAAAAATAATAAAATAAAATAAAATATTTTTATTTAAAATATTTTAATTTATATAAATTATTCTTAAATTTTAAAAAAATATCTCAAAAATATATTTTATTTATATTTCAATTAATTTATATAAAAAAGTTCATAAATCTCAACAAGAGTATCAAAAAATTTATCAAACATTTTTAGCATTGATAATTAATTAATAAAAAACAGCACTCAAAAGTTAAACCAAACATCATTTTAATTAAACTCTTGTTTTGATTTTACGAGAAGAGACCCAAATTGAACCGTGGCAAGACAGTTCAATTTTGGCATCGGTTCCACGTTAGTCCATTTCTTGTTGTTGGCAAAAAGAAATAAAAATGATAACATTTTATTTTTCTATAAAAAAATTTAATTTAAATATTATTAAAATTATAAAAAATTTATAATAAAAAAATAAAAATATATATAATATATTTATAAACATTCATAATAATAAAATATTTCATCTTTTACAATATATTACAGTAGTTTAATTGATAATTTAATATAATTTTTATTATTTATTGATATATATTAATATTTAAATATTTTTATTATTAATTTATTTTAATAATAAAATTATTATGTGATATTAAATATTAAATTTATTAATATTAAAATTATAATAAAAAATTATTAAATATAATAATATAATAATAATATTATTATTATTAAAAAATTAAATAAAAAATAAAAAATAATTTAAATTTAATATTAAAATATAATAATTAGTATACTCTCTAATCGCCCTTCAGCGTGGAAAAAAAGAAAAGAAAAGAAAATGCTAGCAGGGCATTTCAAAATAAAATGGGCTTGCGTTGGACTGACACATAGCCCTTAACATTTACCAGTGTGTGATTGCAAGTCTCCCTAATTGTAGCGCTGGCCGTTTGATCACCCAACGACCAGTAAGAAACAAAACGCATACTTTTTTACCTGGCCATTTTCATTTGGGAAACTAACAAATAACAGTGTTTTCTTGGCGACAATCGCCGTGTTAAAGTCATTTGTGCAATATAACCTATTCGGGTAAGGTGGCTAAGCAAGGTAAATAAAATTAATAAATACAAATAAAAATTTAAAAAAGAAAAAGAAAAAGAAGAAGACAAAGGGGCTTTCAATCAAGGAAGGACTGTTGTCAGCTATCGGCGTGCAAACCACACCGACCCTTGTAAGATTCGCATCAGACTATGAAAGATGCCTCTTGTCCATCCACGTATGCGTGTCTTAATGATAAATGTCTGAAAAATTGGATATTTGAAGGCCAAAACTTAGAAAAAAAAAAAAAAAAAAGAAGGAAAGAAAGGATAAAAAAAAAAAAACTGGAATGGTGCAGCGGGAGCGGGACTTTGCTTTTGCTGTCGCACTTGTTCTGGGACTGATACTGAGTGTTGCAGAGGTTTGTAGTGGGGGAATAACAAGCAGCTATGCAAGAAACGATGACTTGTCCCTTGATATGCCCCTGGACAGTGATGTTTTTCGTGTGCCTCCCGGCTATAATGCTCCCCAGCAGGTGCGTTTCTGTTGTGTCACACAAGTACACTTCTACAAATGCAGTATGCTCTCTTCTTTCCTGATAGGCTCTTCTTTGTTAGTTCTTTTGCACTGTTTTAAGATTAGATAGTCATGCTTTTGGGTTTTTTTTTGACCCTTCCACTATTAGTTAATCATGTTTCATTCTTGGGAATCCGCAGTTGCTTCTCTTTTCACAGATTGGAGAGGGTCTAGTCTACTTTGTGTTCTTGTTTTATTGTTAAAAATGCAAATTCAATGATTGAAGGTCCACATAACTCAAGGGGACCTGGAGGGAAAAGGTGTAATTGTCTCTTGGGTGACCCCTGATGAACCAGGTTCGAGTACAGTGCTTTACTGGGCTGAAAACAGTGAGCTCAAAAATCGGGCTGATGGTTTTGTCACCAAGTACAAGTACTACAATTACACTTCTGGCTACATTCATCACTGCACTATTACTAATCTCGAGGTACACTTGACCAATCACCAATTATTTCCGTTCTATGGTATTGCAGTTTTATGAACTCAGGAGAATGCAAATGTGAAGTATTTATTGATCAAAGGTTGGATTTTGAAGGTCAATTTTGTTATGGATGTAGTTTGATACTAAATACTACTACGAGGTCGGGTTTGGAAACAGCACACGAAGATTTTGGTTCACAACTCCTCCTAAACCTGGTTCAGATGTCCCCTATTCTTTTGGCGTTATAGGTACTTTTGTTGTTGTGTATTGTATTTGCCCACGTCCAACTTTTTTTTTTTTTTATACTGATATTGTGTCCCTCTAAGATGTTGTCTTCATCTCACCATATCCGGAAATTTGAACAGGGGATCTTGGCCAAACTTATGATTCAAATAGAACACTTACGCACTATGAATTAAACCCAGTAAGAGGACAGACATTGCTGTATGTTGGAGACCTCTCATACGCTGATGATTATCCATACCATAACAACATAAGATGGGATACATGGGGAAGATTTATTGAGAGAAATGCTGCTTATCAACCTTGGATTTGGACTGCAGGGAACCATGAAATTGATTTTGCTCCTGAACTTGTATGCTTCTCTTGCCAACCCTACATCTATTCCAATGCAGTTTATTGGAAGCTTCTTCATACTATCACTAGCAATTTAGTATTTTTGTGCTTATCTTGGTTATATTTCATCATCTCCCAGTTGAATTCAACAGCAATTATCAGTTCTAGATGTATTTGACTGTAATAATTTTGTTTCAGGGTGAAGCTATACCATTTAAGCCTTACGTCCATCGCTACAATGTTCCATATCAAGCATCAGAGAGTACATCTCCCTTCTGGTACTCAATTAAGAGAGCTTCAGCATACATAATTGTCATGGCGAGTTACTCAGCTTATGGTATGACAGTTCACTCAAAAATTTTGTTGCAATATTTGTGTATCTCATCAAAGATGCTATGCAGTACAAAAATTTTCATGGAGAGAGTTTTTATTTTTCCACACCCCCAACAGTGATAACATTCTATCAATGCAATGATTGTCATCCTCAAATACTGAACCCAATTATGCCCTTGTTCACTTCAGAATCCATTTCTGTCAGGGGCTTGGGGGTGCACAGCCCATATTGAAACTATCTGCACAGTTGATATAAATGCATGTTCTTTGTTGTTAGAGCATGAACTTGTGGAGATTTCAACCTTTCCCATCAATTTTTATCTGCAGGGAAGTACACTCCTCAATATAAATGGCTAGAAATGGAGCTGCCTAAAGTGAACAGGACTGAGACACCATGGCTGATTGTTCTTATGCATTGTCCACTGTATAATAGTTATGCACACCATTATATGGAAGGAGAAACCATGAGAGTCATGTATGAGAAATGGTTTGTGGATTACAAAGTTGATATAATTTTTGCTGGCCATGTCCATGCCTATGAACGAACTGTAAGTGGCTAAGTGCAAGCTTCCCTTCACAATGTCTCTTTAACTTCTTATAACCTTTGGACAGAATTTCATCCTTTGAATCTCTGTATCCACTGTTCTGCCTTGTGTTATTTTCACAGCTGCCTAGTATTGGTTGGTGTTCAGATCTCCTGGAAAATGCAGACCCCATTTGGAAGTTTTATTGTTTATAATGTGCCAATTTTTGTCCTCCCACGCGTCCCCTGTAATTGACATCTCGGTGTCCTTTCATTGCAGGAGCGTATATCAAATATTGCATACAACATTATAAATGGGTTGTGTACGCCCATACACGACGAATCTGCTCCAATATACATAACCATCGGAGATGGAGGAAATCTCGAAGGACTGGTGACAAGGTATTTTAGCTTTTATCGGTCCTACTCTTTACCATTGGTATCAGCCTGTGATTTTGACGAGAGTCCTCAATCAAATGGTTTCTCGATCATGCAGCATGACAGAGCCACAGCCAAGTTACTCGGCCTTTCGGGAAGCTAGCTTTGGCCATGGCATGTTTGATATAAGGAACAAGACCCATGCCCATTTCAGCTGGCATCGTAATCAAGATGGGACTTCGGTAGAAGCTGATTCTGTATGGTTGACCAATAGATTCTGGAAGTCCCCTGAAGAATATTCTGTAGCTGCGATGTGACGAAATAGCCTGTTTTCTGAGACTAGCGAGAATGATCACAATGCATATAATCGCCACTGCCTTTCAATCCACCTATTGTACAATGTGTTCCATAAGATATCTGTTGTTTCGTTGCTCAGATAATATTTGAAGAATTTAGCTGCTTTTAGTACTAAAATCTTCTCTGGGATATTGGTACTCATTATTGGTTTCTGTGGCTTGTGATTCTAACGGTTCTTCTGAGTCGCTGTCCTGAAGTAAGTTTCAAAACAGTTATTGGCATGATCTTTGAGGCAATGCCCGACATTGAAATGAGACTTATGTTTTTTTGTTTTGCTCCTATGTCAACCCAAATACTCTAAAATGCAAATAAAATTTATTAATAAGGTCCAAATAAATATTATTGTTCAAAATACATATTATTTTTTAATATGCAGATTATTGTATCATACACAATGTATGTTTTAAATTATAAATCTAATAATTTTTTTCATTAAGTTTAATTTGTATTATTAAAATTATAAAAAAAAATATTTCGAATGTGTTCTCAGCGAACCAAGGTGTCGTGTCTGTGCATCCTCAGTCCTTAACCAGGAGATTGGTAAAGGAGTGCGGGTATGCGGATATAGAAAATTAATTTTTTTGAAAAAAAAAAAAAAAAGAACATTTGTATAACCATATATACAATAAAATTAATTAAATGTGTGCAATAAAATGAATAAAATATATAACAAAGCATTAATGAAGATCTTTGATAACTTATTACACATTTTCATGTCTTATCATGCATTTAATCGATTTAATTACACATTCAATCATTTTTTTTTTTTTTGACAAGAAGATTGAATATTTGAGAAAAAAAAAAGAATCACAGAAAAGGTCATGCTACATCACCTGTTCATTTCTTCGTCTGTCCTCTATCCCAGTAATTTTTCGTTAAAAATGACCACAAGACAAAGCGGCGATGGACCGTGTTGTCACAATGCCGTCTTCATTTTATAACTAGTTTTAATTCTTATTTTTATCTCTTTTAAAATAAAATTTTAAATTTTAAAAATCAAATCAATTACTAATTTAAAAATAACAAAATTCAATTATTATCTCAAAGTTGGACCTATTTGTTTACATTTATTCTTAAATAGTGAACAATATGTATAAAGAAACAAAGGCTAATAATACCATTAAATTTATTATCAATAGTTAATACACCAAGTATTGTTCAACTAAAGAAAAGTCAAATAATTTCATCTCATTATATAAGTAATTAAATAATAAATTTTGAAAACTATAAACACTATGTCCTTCAAATAAAGCCAACAGACGATTAAAACAGATGACACCACAAAAGTTCGTCGTTGTCTCTTAGCTAATTAAATTACGATGGCAAAAGCAAAACAAAACAAAAATAGAAATCCACTTTCAGAAAAATAAAACTATGCTAATTAAATTTTGTCACAAGTTGATAATAGAGTAACAAACACAAAGGTTGATGCTAGCAGAGACAAGTGAAATATTAAAATGAGTGCATAAGTAAAATTATAATTAACATGTTAATTTACTTGATTGTCACTTTATAAAAAGAATATTATATAAAAAAACAAAATTATAATTTAATAATTTAAAGACGGGATTAGAGTGAATAATATATAAATATTTATTTTATTTTCATTTTTATGTTTAATTAAAAATTTAAAAATTAGGGTCGAAATTCCTGATCTCGGGTCGCTTTTCTTTGACTCCGCTCTTGTCGGGATTGGGAGGGAGGAGGAGCTACTGTCATTCTTATTTTTTTTGTTAGCAAATAGTGGAGTGAAAATTTGATGATGACAGCATAACATTCACAACATGTCGTTAATCAACTATCCATACAATTAGTAATCAACAATTTTCTTTTATAAAAGAAAAATTTTTAACTGAATTAAACACGCACATAAGAGTGAGTTATTAGTTGATCATTTTCTTTGAAACAAAAAAAGGTGATGCCAACTACAATATATATCCAACAATAATTATTATAAATTTAGTAGATATAAATATACAATAAATATGATTAAAAACATTATTTTGATATTAAATTAAGGTGTTTATTAAAACATACCAATAATATTGATGAAAGATTTATTGGTCCCCAAGTATCCATTGCCACCTCTTGGCGCCCTTACCAACAACAACAAACGAAAAGCAAAACTATTCTTTTCTCGTTAGTAGACCCGAGCTTAATTCCTAAAAATCCTTTTTTTTTTTTTCTTTTTTGTTATTTTGCTTTCTCTCCCGGTTTTTATTTCGTTATTTCAACTACAATTTGACCTTCTAGATAATAACGACTAATAGTAGAATCAAATCAGCATAAGTAAATTACCATTAATTTGGTATCTCTTTTTCAAGTGGCACTGCGATTGAAAGTTTATTCTTTGTCTTTTCTTTTTTCTTTTTAAAATCTTTATAATAGAATTTTTTAATATATAAGTAAAATGAACTTTTTTTTATAAAAAATATTATAAATAATGAATTGTGCAATCACTTTTGATAGAAATGATTCAATGACCCAATGATAATATAATTACTTAAATAAAAAAGATATATTTAATAGTAATAAAATTAAAAAGATCATTTTTACTTTTTTAAAAAAAAATAAATAAAAAATAATTTAAAAATTTCAAAAAATAAAAATTCTTAAAAAATAATTATAATATTTGTTGTATAAAATAATTTATTTACGGATAAACTTGTATATTCTAAAAACTTTTTTTGAAAATATAACTGAAAAGATACATCTACATATACATGTTTTTGGATTGAAAAAGTGATTTATCAAAAAAAAATGTATAACCAACAAATTTATAAATGCATCCAAGTGAGAAAAATACAAATATAATAATATTGACTAACTAATGCTAACAACATATCAAATTATTGTGTTCATGAAGTTTGTTTCATTAATAGCGATCAATTCACTTAAGTATATTAATTTAATGTTTCATGAAGTTTGTTTCATTATGTTCTTAGATATTAAGATATGAATTTTAAGGCAAAACTAAAAGTTCAAGTAATTTTTGATGAAGTAAGTAAACCTTATAAGTGATTCCTAAAATAGTAAATTTATTTAGGAGAAGATATTCTTTATAAAGACACTCATATAGTGTAAATGAGACTATTTACACCCATACGAAAAATGAATCTATGCTAATTCAGCTTTATATCAATTAATTTAAATGAAACCATAGTTCTATAGTTATATCCCAAAGTTCATAACAAACAATCAGTCATAGATTGAGTTAAGTAAAATATGTATTTTTATTCTATTAATTAAAAAAATATATTTTTCTATATTTACAAATAAAAAGAAAAATTATATTTGAAATAGTTTCTAATTTATAAATATAATTTTACACTTTTATAAAATATACTAGTTTTTTGAAATAATCTTCTAACCTATTAGTATAATCTTATACTTTTGATGAAACATAATATTGATAATTTACACGTTTTCATATATAGATTAGGTTAGGAACATTTCAATTTCAACATTATGGTTTTCTCTTATCAAGGTAAGCCTTTTGATATTCCTAATATAAATGTTTAATTAGTCCAACTAAAGTGATTTTTATGATGGATGATTACAATTTAATTATAAACTTAAATAACTAGTATTCATCTTTTAATCACGTGGGTCACACTTAATAGATATTTTAACATTCCCTCGTTTGGTTAATATGATACCATAGAGGTGATAAATTTGTTCATGGTCATAAATTAAACTACTCATGAAGCTAGTTTTAAAACTGCATTCAACTTAAAGAGAAATTTTTATGCATGAATCATGACATTTCCTTTGTAAGCATTTTTTTTCTATGTATCACTATATTAGTGAATTTTTAATCAAACACTTTATTGAAGCATAAATATTTTAAACCTTAATTCATTCAAGTTTCAAATATGTTGTATGTAAATAAACTTTATGTACACAAAATATAATCTTTATTTACAAAGAACTAAAGGTCTTCAAAATACCAAAATATCAAAGAATATGATTCAAAATAAAATTAAATACAACTAATAAGTTTCATATGCTCAATATGATTTTTATATAAATTAACTAACAATTTTTTGGTCATAAGATTAGCAATCATAAATTGAGTATTAATATACTTTTTAATAAAGTCTTGATAATTAGATACTTTATATCAATATGTTTGTTTTAGCTTTTACTTTTGTTGTTCTTTACAAAAAACATTTCAACCATATGATCACAATGTCTTTAATAATTTAAAATAAAATCCATAATTTGTAGTTTTATGATAAAATTTCTCGACCATAAAGCCTATACAATAGTCTCATGACAAGTAATGAATCTTGTAAGTCAAACATATATTGTTTGTAATTTCTATACATAATAATGCATCGTATGTTGTTTTGCTACACTTTGTATATATGCATTACATATCACTATTAATAGACTAGAATCATACAATTATACTAAAAAAAGTTAAGCACATGACATGTAGGCACGTATGACTGACATGCATGTATGGATATGCATACAAAATGAACTATCATGACAAAGCCTAAAAAACTCATATGGCTTTTAGAGGCCCTCGTTGGATATTAAAATTGAGTATTTATTATGAGCAATTTTGTACATAAATAGAAGTAAAAGGTCTATTTTATTATTATTATTATTATTATTATTATTTAGTTTTTTAGCAACTTTCTTTCTTCCACAAGGAAATTTACAATAAGTCTTAAGTAGTTCCAAGACCATTTATAAAGTAGCTAGCAAAAACGTTCGACTCATCCATCCCTAGGAAGTCCATTAACATTGTTGCCTTTACCCATATGGAATCATCAAATAAAGGCAAATTCACATTTAAATTGGCCTAAATCCATTAAGGCCCTCCACTTTATATCATAAATTTACCTCATTTTCTGCCACCTTCACATTGGACTTATGGTGGAATGTTAATATCATGTTTTTAGCCCTAAATATTGGACTTGGTGTTGGATATGTAGTTCTTGAATTATGTAAGACTTAATAGGATTTGTTTCCTAATCAAAGAACCTAAGTCTTTATATGAGAAGGGAGAAACTGGCTGCTAATGTGAAACCCAAGCAAATTGAGCTTTGCTTCAGAATCACAAAGTTTACGAGTAACAACATAATAAACAATAGTAGCTTCATAGGAGGTGTCAAATATCCCAAACTAGAGATGGGTTCCATAATTGGGTTCTTAATCTTGGCATCCTTTAACAAAAACCTTGTAACAAGTGCTTAGACAAGTGATTAGTTGGATTGAAGGGGAAAACTCATAAATGTGTCCCTAAAAATGGACTTGGGCTAATATTTGGCAAAAAGAACCATAATGATCCTATGAGTAGCAAAGTGTAGAGCATTCTCTCACAAACACACTTGGCCAATGGATGTTTGTTTATATACAAGCTCATGTGGTAAATAAAAGGGCAATTCCTAGTCTTGGCAAATATTTAGTGTTAGAATATAGTTAGATAATGGATCATTTACTATTAGGGAAAATGTGATTGGGGTAAGCAATTTGGAGATAAGAATGTCTTATGGGCTTCTTAGAACTTAGAATTAATAGACAAATTAGAAATGATTGTTTTTTTATGTGTGAGTTCTTGGCATTTATTCTTGGGGAAATGCAAGAACCCAAAACTTGGGATAAACTCAAGTGGATCAAAGTAAGAAATAAAATTATGGGTTTGACACAACATTTTAACCCAAAATCTTAAAGCATTAGGGTTATGGATTCTTCTCACTTATATGTTACTTATTATTCCCTCTTATTTCCTCCCTTTCACTTATAATATAAGATTTCTAACACATATTCACACACTCACACTAGAAATCCTTAAATTTATAAGGTGGTTAAGGGTTACTTACTTTCATTCAAGTGTGAATGTGCTTTAGGCTTCAAGTATTTGAGTAATTTACTAATTTCCAACATAGACACATTAGATTGGATCTCTTGTGATCAAAAGTAAATGCTTTAAATTCCAATTCAAGGTTCCTAATTTGTTCTATTCAGCAATATGAATGCTATAATGAAAAAAAATGAGAGACACATAGTTTGTTATTTTCATAGTGAAAGAAATCATCAATAAATAACTTAAATAAGATTTTGAGTAACCACTAGTCAAAGTTTTTATTTTACATTAAAAATTGTAATTTAAAATTTATTTTCTTTTAAATAGTAACATAATATCTCTAAAAATTATTATATTATTTGGTATCAAATTTTTATTTTTTATTCTCTAAAAAAATTAAATATTTATTTATAACGACTTTTTATTATTATAAAATTAAAAAAATTATTATTATTATTATTTTTATATATAATCAAGAAAGATTCTTATTGACGTTTACTTATATAACTTTATTCTTATCTCGGTTAAAATATAGGTATAAATAATAAAACCAAATGCTTCGAGGTACTTTACAACTCCGTGTTAACCTCATAAAGCTTTGTTTTGCTTCTCACCTGAACCCCTCCGAAACGTTAAAGAAGCCACGATAACCTGTAGAAACTTGGTGAAAGGGCTCCCCAGAGGCTTTTAGAAACGATAAAAGCGTATGCCAACGGCCGAAATGATGATTGAGGCAACGATCGAGACAGTGGGCACTCCAAAGGCCCAACCCAGCGCTTCTTTTCTTGTACGTACACCAAGATTTGAGGGACTTAGTGACAGTTACAAAGTTATACTTAGTGGGTGTAAGATTTTATATTTTCTCTAGGCTCGTCCGTTGGGTCCAAATCACATTTTTTATTACATGGGCTAGACCCAAGATCTAATGCTCTCGTGACTTTGTTGTCAGGTTGGACTTGGGCTTACCCTGTCCAAACTTTGCTCAACCTACACCATTAAGAAGTTCATCCTTCCATACACAGATTTCTCCCATTTTCCTGTCTCCCAAAAATGCATGCGTATACTTTAATTTCATCTGATCCTCTATTTAATGGATACTACGTATATTTGCTCCATGAATACTCATTTGTCACATTTAAATTTTCTATGTTATAGCACAGCTATCTTAGCCAGTGAATCCAAACAAAAAATAAAATTGACATTGCTGGGGATGAAATATGTCACTACTGGAGATGTGGAATTATCCAAATTGTTGTTGATATTAGTCTTGTGACGTAGTAATTTCAAGAATTATGTGTACCTTCCCGATTAATTTGGAGAAAAAGACATGCAGCAGTTTATGCAAGTCAGGCATTTCTATTAAAACTCGGTTTCCAAAAGAAGAAAATGGAGGAGAAAAGAAAAAAAACAAATATTTCTAATTAACAAGAAATTTTGAGTAACTACATAAATTGATGAGGAGAAAGTGTACTGGCAGGAACCTAACACCGGGAATTTGAAAACAACGAGAAACCTACCAAAGTGGCAATATAGATGCCATTCACATCATTAAAAAAGAAATATATACTCTCTGTTCTAAATTAAAAAAGCTTTTCTAAAAGTTACCAAACTGATAATTATCTATGATTGTTTTTTTCTTTTTTTTTTTTTTATTTTGGTAACTTTATCCATGTTAGTTAATTATGTGATCTTGGATTCCGCTAACACAAACTTGGTTTTAACTAGTAGCTACGTAGAATTCTGTCAGCTTGCTGTTGCTTTTGGCATCAGATTGTAAGGAATCACTTGCATGTCTGCGAATTGGTAAGAATCCCGGGGGTTTATTTACTACCGTTGACCAAAAATAGGACCTGCTCCGTAGCTTGGGGCAGCTTTTACTTTGTATCGTTTTTATTTTGGAAAAGGATAGGAGTAGAGAGAAAAATGGGAAATGGAGGGGCTGGGGTCGTTTTGCTGCGTGGGCTCTCATATATCTACTTGTGAATTTTTAAGTTTGTCATTCAAAATATTTATAATATGTAATAAAGATGATAAAATGTAAAACAAGAATGATAGTAAAAATAACCAATAATTCTCTAACAACATGAAAATTAGAAAAATATAAGTCAATTAAATTTTACTTTATTTTACAAATTAATAATATTGAATGTAAAATAATTATTTTATTATTGTCTTATACTTATCATATTATTTAATAAATATTATTATATAATGATCTTTTAAAAAATATGAATCAATTATATTTCATTTAATTTTATAAATAAATAATATTGAACATAATAAAATTATTTTACTGTATTCTTATATTTATTATTTTATTTAATAAATATTAATATGTGATGATTTCAAAAATAAATTTCACAATCAATTTTTATATTTGTTTCATAATTTATCTTTTTGTTACATACTAGATGCAGCGTGTATAGTTTTTTCAAATTGTCTTTATAATTTTTTTATTCCCATTTTCTTTCAAATATATCCAACCAAGGTTTTTCGTTCCCATAGTTTCTTTTATAGTTATCTTTACAAATATTAGAAAATAATTGCGGAATAGCTAATATTATTTTTCAATTTTCTATATATGCATGGAATATTTATGTTTTTATATTTGAATATATAAATTGCCCATCTGAAAAAATTTTCTTGATCCATTACAATATACTGAATGGGTGATGATTAGCCACTATATTTTTTCACTACAACATAATCAAATCCACGTTTGTTAAAGTTTAAACCTTCAAAATTTTTCTCAAGATTTCTTTTTCTCATGGATAAGTTTATTTATTTATTTATCTTTCTGTTTGAACTGGATAATAATCAACTGTTAGTCTCGTTGATTGAGACTAATCCTTCCCCATCCAAATCTCAATGTCACAAGACTTTTCCTTTTCGTTAATGGTCACTTCGAAAGATGGTCTTTTGTGCTTGGCGGAATTTGCATTGCTTCTCTGGCATATAAATTACAGTGAATTTTGCGATGGCCAAATCAAAAATATTTTTGTCCAATATTGAATCACGAATTTTACCACAGAAATATTGTTGTCTCTGCCTGGTTTACCACACCCAGAAAAAGGATCAGCTTCCTCACGGTTCAAAGTCTCGTTGTATTTCAACATTAAGCTTTTAGACAGAAATACAATTGAATGGCATCCCCACCAAAAAAAAACTCAGCAGTAGTACTGATGTCATGCCAATAATCTCGCACATAACATATTGAAATTTATTCCATATTGTCTGGCATGTACATAAGTGTCACTAAAGGGAATGACACGCTAGAGGGGCCTCCAGTTAATAACCTGCTTTAGAGGAAAGTGCTTGATATTGTACATACATCATCATTCATCAGATGAAATCACTTACCAACCAAAATCATTAAAACCGGCGAAGTCGTGGTAGCACTCTGGAAATCAGCGTGCTTGGCCAGGATTACATACAATTTATGATATATATTTATCGAATGCCAACGGGAGATCATGACTAGAAAACTCTTTTGGGTCCATTCACTTCAAGCCATAATGATGACCATTAAGCACTAGATCCATGATGATGGTGATGGGCGCACATCCTTTTGTTTCATTTTTTTCCATATTTTTTGGTGGGGTTGGGGGGGGGGTGTGAAGATGGGATGGGGTAAAACAAACCATAATATATATTATACGAAACATAAAGCATGGGGCCACATTAATCACAATGATTTGAGACTCAAACCCTCAAAGTCTCCCTTTTCCTAAGTTCCTACTAATAGAAAGCGACTGAACCAAAAAAAAGGTTGGGGGTGGGGGTGAAAAAAAGAAAAAAAGAAAAAGGATGGACTACATTAAAAGAACTTCTTCGTGCACACAAAAGCCTTCTTCATAGGATATAATCATAGGTCCTCTTTTACCCCTTTTCAACTCATGTGCAGTTAAGAGTCAAAGACTGGGCGGGCTGGTCAAACATTTTCCGTTGACGGAGGGAGCAGTGGCTGAGTGAGGGACGTCTTGATGTGGCGGGCCTGTGACCGGTTGTTTCCCTGCTCCGCAGAGGACTGGATTGCAACCGCTTCCTTTGATGCAAGCTTTTTCTCCTCATTTTTGCCCCACAGGACCAGGTACAACCCAATAATGATCAAAACTGCCCCAATTATCCTGTACATTCAGATCCACAATCGATGAGCAAACAGCCAATTAGAAAAGTTTCCAAATGCCCCTGTCGACTGATTAACAACAGACCATTATCCCGGTGCCCTCGTGGCCTTTGTCCTCTTATTAAGAGCAGCATTATATCAAACAAATAAAAACAAATAAAACAATACACTCAAGCTGCATGGGCACTTTGGTCATCTGAGCTTGTCAAAAAATAAATACGATAGTCAAACAGTCCAATTTTTATTTGTTTTAAACCTACGGCCCGGAGTTCCCGGCCAGTTACGGGACCACTAGAGAAGACCATGATTGATTGAATTATGGAGGAAAAAAAATGTTGTTTCTCCCGAATTGCAATTGCAAAAATCAAAAGGACAAAGAGGACCCGCGTACCCTCCCAAATAGAACTCTTCGCCTAAGGCAATGGAGGCCATGATGGCGACAATAAGAGTCTGAACTGGTTGATAAACAGCCACGAAGACAGGGCCACCTCTGTCAATGCACCATATCTGTACAGCGAAGGCAATCCCCGATGCGACCACTCCCTGCAATTTTCCATTCCACCAAGCGAATTGTCAAATAAGAAGCTTCTTGCATATTTCTCTTTCATACACAACCCACCCCACCCGCATTATTGCACGACCACTTTCAGATCACATCATGTCAAATATCAGCTAAAAATGATGCTTACAAAGATGGAAAGCTTCTTAATTGAAAGTAAATGTACGTATAGCCCTTTTTTTTTTTTTTAAAATTCCTGTAAATAGGAATGTATAGCCTAACACTGTTCTTTACATGATCGTTATACACACACGCAAATATATGAAATAAATGTGTTATAAAATGTTTTATAATGTCCACTTTATATATGAGATAAGCCTAAAATTCATCCTAAACTTCCAAGATTTTTTTTTTTTTTTTTTTTACGTAGTGTTACACTGTTTTACCTTATTATTTTAGTCTTATACCTTTACCTTTTGTTATAGTTAAACCCATTATTGACAAAATTTAGTCAACTTATTGAAAACTGTAGTTGACCAGATAGAATATGCAAAAATGTACTCGTCCGAAAATACGGTATTTAATGGTTAATCAATTTTTGTCCAAAAAAGTACTCGAGTAAAATAGAAATAAAAATATATAACTAAAACAACAAAATAAAAAAAATATAAGACTATATTAAAAAAAAAAATTCGTATAAACAGTTAGGACTAAAATTTTCCTTGTCCACTCTATAAATAAAAGGTTAGGAAGATATTAAATTTAGATATAAAATAAATATTAATATATCATCACTATTAATTATAATTAGTATATTTTTAACATAAAATATATGATCATAATGAATTAATATTTATTTTATATTTATTTATAATTTTTATCTAATAAAACTCTTTTATAATTTAATGATCCTAGAAGAATATCACCAGAAATATACCCAAGATGTTCCTTTCTTTAGGTCGCCTAAGCCCTTTTGTATTTTCCTTTTTGTAATTCTTAAATATAAAAAAATAAAAAATAAAAAATAAAAAAACGTGGAGTAAGCTAGTAGCCTATGCCTACGAGTTGCTGAGCTATCACACCTTCTAATTAAGAGCTCCAAGTCATAATCTGCCTTGTTTTGGTGGTCTTTTTCGGTTTGGAGACCGAAAAATTATACGCACGCGATGAAAATCACCAGCACATATGTTTTTTTTTTTTATATATATAAATATAATTTATTTATAATTTTATATTAATTAAATTTATTTTATTTTTTTAAAAAATTATTTATTATATGATATAAAATTATAAGTAAATTGTAATTAAATAAAAAAAAAACCATAAGGGAAACAAAATGGGCGTGGTGGAAACTGTAACTACTAATTAGGAAGCGGAAGGACTGAGTTACGCACTGCGTAGAAGACGGAGAAAATCTCTGTGCCGGTTTTGAAAACCCAGGCATGCGCGTCCCTCTCAGCAAAGGCAGCAATGATCAAGAACTGTATCAGCCCAAAGAAACATGTGTAAGAGGTGACGGATAGACGGGCCGGGTATTTCTTGAGAATGGGTGCCTGCAGCACCAGCCAGCCGGACCAGGACAGGCAATGGCCGACCAGAAAGAGACAGCCTAGGGTCCAGTTCTTTTCCTTTGCGTCCCCAAGTGAAAGAAACGTGGTCATTGAGGGTACATCGTTTAGGTGTTTAGTTGGGCCGTATATTGTGGGACCTTTGTACAAAGTGATCACTGATGCCCCTGCTACGCAGCAGAGAGTTCCTATTACTTTTGAGATTCCATCTTTTCTGTTAAGTCTCACTTTCTCAATCCTGCAACAATGCAATGTATGAAAAAGTTAAATATATGTAAGGATATATATGTCTGGCTGAGACAGAGAAAGAGAAAGAGACACGAGGGGGAGGGGGCGGCGGTGGGGCTTGCCGGAGAAGGGCTGCCATGAGAAAGGTAATGGCTGGTACGGAGTTTTGAATTGCTGAAGCGAAGGTTGGCGAGGTGTTGTCTAAGCCCAGTATGTAGAATGCTTGATTCGCCGTTATTCTGTTCACGCACTCAAACAGTAAGAATCACAGAATATAATGAGATGAAAAATGTAAAATATTTTTCTTTTTTTTTGTCTTTTTTATATTTTGAATATTTTTGCTCATACCCAACAAGCGCTAAGAGGAAGAAATGAACGGACAAGCTAAGAGTGAGTGCTGGCCTCTCCTTCCTGAGCAGAGAAAGAACTTGGATCAATCAACCTTTGATTATAGGAATATTAATTAAAGAATGTTTAGATAAATGAAAAATAAGAACGAGTGTGGAATATTGGAATATTATGGTTTTACTTTTCCAGAAAGTATGCAAACGGAGAGAGGAGAAGCAAGGCGATGATGTTCCTATAAATTATGAACACAAGTTTGCTAATGCCCATGTTAAGAGCAGCTCTGGAGACCACATGGAAGCCAGCATATCCAAACTGCAAGGCCAACATGGCCAGGTGCAGCTGGACCCTTTCCGGGACCGAACACCACATTCTTCTTGCAGAGACTGAACCCCCAGCATCAGCCATTGATTCACACAGCAGATGTGAAAGGGTTTTACTTACAATAAGAAAGAAAGGGTATTGAGTGAAAGGATGTTGTGGAGAGCAAAGGGTGTTGCTGATGGCATATATAAATATAGTCGAAAGGAGTCAAGGGGGCAAAAGCGAGGGGCGCAATGTGGAGAGCGGTATGGCCCACAAAGGGCCCTAGTTTTCCTGGAAAGGGCCCTCCGGTGGGCCCTCAAGAGACGTTATGTCAACTGTTAATAGCCTTCAAGATGTCTGTGGTTGTCTCCCACATTCTTCCCTATTTTCCACCTTGGCTGACAAGACAACCCAAGCGCATCGCACTAACATACTCAACACAGAGGGAAAGTGACAGTGTGTGTGGGTGTGTGAGACCGTGAGAGAGAGTAAAAGTGAAAAAGAGGAGAATATACATGCATATGGAGGATGTTCATTAATAATAACGATAACAATAATAATAATCAGGCTAACAGCTCTGTTTTGGCACCATGCCATTAATGATGATAATTGGAGGGAGGAGATGAGCCACCATTGATAGATAGCGCGCACGAGGGGAGGTGGGTACTCCATGCGTTCTCATCCCCCCATGCGAGCCTTTTACCCCACATTGCCTCCCACCATACTCACCCTACGGATCCCCTTTACCTTTCTTTTACGTTTCTCCATAAATACATACCCTGCATTATTTTGTATATATGGAAAAATATTTTCATACAATATTTTTATACATGTGTTTCGTCAAGATAATCATGATTATGCATATAAGAATTTTGGAATGTATATTTTAGAGATTTTATAGACACAGTAAATTCTCTTCTTTCATATATAGACACAATTAAGAGACACAGTGCCTTATTTGACCACATCCAGAACACTCGGAACCTGAAATCCTTTCATTTAAATCTCAAGACAAATTTGGTTAGTTTGAATTAACATGATCTTCTTTTTTATTTTTATCAAATCTCTAATTAGATAAAAATATTAAATGAAATTTTGAATGATCTAAAAAAAGTTAAAAATAACCGTAAAAATTCAAATTTAATAAAAATTTGAAATTAGTTCACTTATAATATCAATTAGTTAATTAGTAAATAAGAGAAAAAGTAATAAAATTAAAAAAATTTGAATTGGTTAAATAGACTTGTATTTATAGTTAACCAATCATAAAAAAAAAAATTATAAAAAAAATAAAAAATTTAAATCGTTTGGTTAAATATAAAAATAATATAAAGTTAAAAATTATGAAAATTTTAATTTAGCTAGTAACTATAATTGACTAAAAGTAATTAAAGAACTAAAACTTTCCAAGTTACAAAAATTATAGAAAAATTAAATTGATAAATCTAATTACTAGTTATATTGAATTGATGAAATTGAACAAATTAAAAATAAAAATTTGAAAAAATTATAAAAATTATGAATTGGTTAATTAATTTAAAAATTGTAATTGATTAATATTTTAAAAAAAAAAATTTTATTTTATAAATTAATATTTTTATAAAACAAAATTAATTTTTAACCACTAGTTTGTTGTAATTATTTATAAAAATATTGTAGAACTTTCTTATAAAATAAAGATGTATAAAAAAAAAGTTATTTATTATATATATTTAATAGAAAGAGGAAAATAATTATAAGTAAGAGATAAAAGTAAAATTTTTAAAATAAAAAATTAAAATTATAAAATAATAAGAATATTTTATTTAAAATTATTTTAAAAAAAAAAATAATTTTAAAAAATATTATAATATGAGTTTTTAAATTATAAAAAAATATATTTTTAATAAAAAATTTGTTGTCATTTAGGTCAATGTAATTTAGTATAAAAAATTATATTTATTTTGTAAAAAAATTAATTAAATTAAATTTTTAACATACAAATTTAATAAATTTTTAATTTAAATTAAGTTATTATAAATTATTATATAATTTTTTTTATCTTATCATACTTATTTTTATTTATTTATTTTATTACTTATTTTAATTATTTTATTATTATTTTTTAAATATAAAACTGAATGCAATATAAACAATCAAATTGAATAAATTTAATCTTCCCTCTTATGTTATCTTGATGATCAACCAAAATTTTTCATTTTTTCTCTAGAAGCAAAAAAAAAAAATAATAATAAAGTATAAGATTTTCATATATATTGAGAGCTAGATGCTGTTCCCGCCCTCTTTGCGCAAAGAAAGAATAATTTGTGTCATACTTAACCAAAGGACCAATGGTGTAAAAATAAAGTAGCAACCAACTGGTGGAATCCACCTTTTCTTGGGTCCTTCTATCCTGCAATACACGAGAGAAAATGGAAACAACCCTTTTATATGTACTGGCTGAAGTTAATTAATCAAAGTAAAGCGTATTTTTGTGACCTTACTTTGTTTTAAGAGGTTTATTAATCCTCCTATTAGGAGCCTAATGAAGTGTTTCCACTAAGGTTCCCACTCTCCCAAAGATTGCTCAAATGAAGTGTTTGCTTTAAGAGACATGCTGCCCCCCCCCTCCCCCATCAATTGACATCACCGTCATTCTAAAATTCAAAGAAAAAGTAAAAAGTGAAAAAAAAAAAAAGGCCTTCCCGAGAAGAATATTTATTCAGCCTTTTCATCTTTAGAAAGTGTTTCCGTCTGACAGCAATGCTTTTATAAAGTTGATCTGTTAGTATGAGTGTATACCAATAATAATTTTCCTAGCAATAATAAAAACAGGGTTCTTGTACTGTAAGAGAAGAGGTGAGTTTGACCCGGCCTGCATCAACCGATCGGACACCACCCTGACCAGTCCAGTTGTGATCTTAATTGCATTGGCACAGCTTTGCTCCCTTTTAGACAAGCCTGCCTGACAGCAAAGTAAATTTTGTTCGCACGACAGAATCTTCAAAGCCTGTGTCTGGTCGAGGTTTTGAATCCACTCGTTTGACCCCAATTTAAAATCTTCTTTTACCATTTTTTTTTTTCGCTTTTAGTTCTGGTCTTTCATCAGCGGAGAATGAGAGAACAAAAAGGTCACCATGAGACTCTGTTAATTTTTAGGTAGTAACTAGCTTAACTCACAGAGTCTCTTCACCTTGTTTCCAAAACACACAAGAAAAGTCTCACCAATGGATTGGAGCTTAAAGATCCTTAAATGGGAAGTTCAAGTCGTTAATCTCTAAGATGTTCAACAATTGCTGACTACTTTGATTTTGTTAACTAATAAAACTGTCGCTTGCGCTTTAATTGCCATTAACATTGAATTTTCTCTCGGTAAACTTAAGTGGTTTCTAATACCAGAGATCTCAAACTCGATCTTCATTCAGAATCAACTGGCCAAAAAGAAATCTTTTAGTTACCGTCCCTTGTTAATTAGGTGTTAACTATTGCCAAAGCTAAACCAGATTTTAAAAAAAAAAATTTAATTTTAATTATTTTTTTTTGTTTCAAGGCAAGCACGAGACCCCCAATATTCCAAGTGGTTGGTGATAAAGAATGGATTTTATATTGTATTCATGATTCTTCCTGCATTTATATCGAAAAAGCAGAAGTATACCTTCGAGGGCTATATGCGTTACCTTGCTTTCTATTACTTATTTCTTAAAATTTAGGAAAAAAGCAAAAAAAAAAAAAAAAATCGATAAAATTAATAAAATCTTTTTACGTTTGCAACCTACCCTATTAATCCAACAAAAAAAAAAAAAAAATTTCTTAGTTCATTTTTTCTTAAATGTGAGAGACATTTCATCTAATTTTACATTGAATTTCTTCAAATATTTCAGTGTTTGTAAAATGGAACTTTTTTTTTTTCGTATAATTTATTTGATGCCAAAATTTATCATGGTATTATATTGATTTCCATGATCATGATATTATATAGTGTTTAAAATATAGCCCAATCTACTAAAAAAAACTAACATCAAAATCCTATATTATTACATGAAATACATGGAATATTAATCAAGCTTCTTTACAAAAATATTAGAGATGGTTACAAATTAAATAATTTCAATGGTCCTTTATCAATTTAATAGAAATGAATATAGTAAAAATAAAAAGATTTGCCATCTTGGTGACACCGGCTCTACATCTGCAAGAAGGACACGTGGCATGCCAAGGGCTATGGCGGTCCAAAATGGCACTCCATTCCCAAGACCAACCCAAGGTTTTTATTTGCTAGTTTAAGTACAACAGCCATGGGGACTTCCCTTTCATTGTCACAAAAACAAGTAAGCAATTGAGTTTCGAGGGTGTGACCTGATTGAATAGTACTTTATAGTTTCCTTTGGGAATAAAAAAGCAAGAAAAAAAATTAATTGGTCTAAACTTAAAGAATTACCAGAGTTACGAAAATAAATAAATAAATAAATTTTTTATTTTTTTATTTTCTTTGAAATAACTAATCAAAATTATTGAAAATTCCTCTTTTTCACTTATGTCTTCTTAGCCTACTCTCATGTAGAAGTTCTCTAAAGAAAAATAAAACAATTCGTCTTAATTAGCACGAACGTTGATCGAGCCAGATTATGATTCGTGTAAACAAAAATTATACAGTGCCAGCTTAATTATGATTACGTTGCATCATGCACGTAGCAAAAGCAGCTATAACATCGCCTTAACGAATGCTTGGCACTTGGTAAGCAACAATTATAGTATTTATCAACATTATTAAGGTTTTGGTCTTCTGACCATCGATTCCAAATTTCAACGCATGCACTCAAGTTAATCAGAAATAAAAGAAGGTGGCAATTGTTTCAGAAAAAGAATAATTTGAGATATGTTTCACTTTAAACATCCATGATTAAGATTTTAATCAAGGGAAAATATGATTGCAGTTTGAATGATCAGTTTTTTCCATGCCATAGAAGTATATAACATGGTGCTGAACACTTTGTAGACAACTTAAATCTTGTGTTCCCTTGACATTTGCGTACACTGATTTGATGATTTGACTACAATGGCGCTCGATAGTATTAAGTCCCCTTCAATTTTCATTGCATGGTGAATCTTTCCATTGGCATTTGGTTATAAACACAAACACACGAAGAGGAGTGCAAATTGATGGAACCGATATTTTTTCATTTAAATTGAAGTATCCTTTTTTATTATTAATTATTAGTTAGAATATTTTAATTACAAATATATAAGTAAGTTTAAGAATTAAATTGATTTTAATATATAAATATTTTAATATTTTAATAAATTATTAATAAAATTATTTTTTAAAAATTATTATATTATTTAATAAATTCTAATAATTTTTTTAAAAATTTAATTAAATATTTTAATATTTAATCTTTATTTCACATCAAGTAATATCAAAATATATATTGATATTATTTTACAAAATTCAAAACGATTTTTTCAACGACGAATATATTAGAAAAAGAATATTTTATTTAAAATAATTTTATAAGAATATAAATATAATAAATTTTATATCAGATATATTAATTTATTTGTAAACCAAAATTTTAAAAATATTTTTATATTTGATAGAGATTTTTATATTAAATATTTTGTGAAATGTTTACCAAAAATTAATATTTTATTTTAAATACAATAATATTTAAAAAGAGAATACCAAATTTTAAAATAGTGTAATTTAATAATATTTAATATTATTAATTTAAATCTAATAATAATATATTTGATAAAATTTTAAAAAGAGATAAAATATAATTTAATTTTATTTTCCACCCATCGAAATTATGAAAACGAGTTTAAAATTTGAAAATATGTTATCTTGTTTCCAAAATTTTAGTGAAGTACTAAGGGGATGTAGGAAATATTGATTAATAATTATATACTAATTAAGTCAATTGATTCCTTTTGTATTAATAAAAATTTTAACGAGGACTCATACTTATAGTACTAGGTAATTAATTTTACCAAATTAAAAAATAATTTTATAACTTATACATTTTAAAATTTTATTAATTTTTTGTAATAAAAAAATAATTTAACGTCATTAATTATATGATAATTTACAAAAAAAAATATTAGTTCATATTGGAGATATTATTTTATTTTAAATATTTATTATTATAATATAAAAAATTTTAGTTTCTTATTATTAATTTAAAAATATATTTCTTTTAAATAAAAAATTTAAAAATTATTTTTTATTATATTATATTATATTATAATAATTATTTAATAATTTATTTATTTATTTTATAATTTTTTTATTAAAAATTTTAATTAAATTATTTAAAATGATATGTAAATTATTTAAAATTTTTTTTATTTTAATTTATTATTAAGTGTTTTAAAATTTTTTTATTAAATAATTAAATATTTTTTAAATTAATTGGATAATTATATTTATAAGCAAATATAAGAGTTAAATCAATTTTAATATTTTAATATTCTAACAAATTATCAATAAAAATATTAATATTATTTTTGAAAATTATTATATTTTTTAGTTGATTTGATTTTTTTTTAAATTCAATAAAATATTAATTTTTTATTATTTGTTTTTCTATCCTTCTGTTCCGCGTCAGAGTTAGTCGTAATAAAGAATAAATATAGACAACGAGATTTTTTGTTTTTTAGAAGTGTCTTATTTCACAAAAACATACCCATAATGAAATTTGTTACGTGCAAAAGGTTTAAAAATTTATGACTGAGACTCATCGAGGTTCGAGCTTTTTGCATGAAGGTTTAAGATAAATATCATTTCTCATTTCTCATACGCATCGAGGTTCCCCCCCCACTTCACTGGTGGGTGGGTCAATCGCTGACTGCAACATTACATAGGATATCACTCACTCAGTCCTACAACGTCGAAAGACAGTACAACATGATGGGAGTGCCACCTAACGTTTGTGAGACGGGTGTGACATACTGATATTGATATAACAATAAATCCCACCTCCATCTTAGGCGGTTGTTCTGTTCTACTTGAGTTAGTCGTAGAATCCATCGTATGCATCGATATGCTTTTAGACGTTTTTGATTACTGTTTCCCTTTTATTACGACGGACATAAGCCCCAAATTGACTAAAAGTTACCAGCTCCAAATGCCAGGGCTCGCACATCAGTTGTGCAGGCACACCCTTCCTTGTCCTTTCTTTGCACGTTGCATATATGTGAATTCTCCGATAATCGTATGATGACATGTAAATTGTTTTTGGGTAGATGTTAGTAAATTTATTTCACTGAGTTGAGATTTAAGCCATGCCGTGTGCACATAATTTAAGTAGTTTTCGATCGATTTATGGGACGTCAACGCAAGAAGTCTCTATCAATATTATTAGATTATTCGCTCGCGAACGGAATTCCAAGAGAGTGCACATGAAACTTTGAGGTTTTCGTCACCCTTCACCCTTGTCGTTGCCCAATTTCAAGTTTATGTGGGAGCAACGTTAAGCATAAAATAATGTAAAGAGCGAATCAGCTTGCTTTTCATTTTCCCTCAAAAATGAAATGCTTTTTTGGACAAAAAAGAAAAAACAAAGTGCAAGGTCATGGAGCTCCACATGTGTGCTGTGATCTCATTTTTGGTTTGGAAAGATCTATCCAGCTTTATTTGGGCTGGCTCCTTCCGGGGTTTTCACTCTCTAGCAAGTGAACGCATTAGGCATTAGTGACTCTTGCTTTTGTATGGCTCTTTTGGCACATAAAGTGGTTGCACCCACCAAGTCTCACTCTACTAGATGTTAAGACAAAGATATTTGGTGAAAATCGTTTCACATGCTTTTCTGAAGATAACCAACATGATTAGATTGGCCCCCGTGTAATTTCGGAACTTGCATGTGCTATGGACCATCGATGTTAAAGGTCATGGAGGAATAATCATCCGAAGAGGAGCTTGCGTCTGATTAGCTAGTCGGTGATGCAGTCTTAATCTATTTATATGTTATGCATCGAGGCCTTATCGGTTTCCATCCTTTTTGACTGAAGATTTTATTTATTATCTTTTTCGTTGAGTGAAAGAAGCTTTATTTATGTTGAGTAACCTTTTTGACTGAAGATTTTATCTTGATGATCATTACACAAACATTTTGCAAGTCATCAAAATTGACTAACTTGATGCTCTTCATGCTTTACGGCTTCTGCTTAGCTTTACTTTTCTGCAGAGTATATTTCTAAGACAATAATATGTATAAGAGCAATGTAATACTGAATCCATCGAATTTAAAAGTGTAGATATAATATGCGTTTTTTTTTGTATTATGCAAAAGATTGCAGCTGTGTTCTAGCTTTAGAATTCGGCTAAGAACATCTCAATAAAATAATTCTCTTCTAATTATAGTTTTCAGTTCATGGGTCAACTCACCAAGATACGCAAGTTAACATGAAATATTACCTAACCAAATAAACTTGAACTTTAGCATAATGGCAAAAGTTTTGAAACCTGTGACATAGAAGTCCAGATTCATGTTCATTTCCCCCTGTTCACTCTATCAGAAAAACAAAAGAAAAAGAGAAAATTCAAACAGAAATATGGAAAAAAAAAGAAAAAAATCCATTTTGATAGGCATATCCCTCCACTTGTATTGTGTTTCATCATGAAGTAGATTAATTTTACCTAGAATGGTTTATTTTTTGGAAGTCAAGAGTGGCTTTTTTTTAAGAGAGCCTCTAAATTTTATGTATTAGTGATAATTGGTGTTTAAGCATATTAGAAAGAGCTCTAAATTCATTGTGGACCACTTAGAAAATAAGGTATTACCAGACAAACAAATCTCATTGCATAATTCTAGCCTTGATTTTTGTTTACTTCCCCTACTGCATTGGATTTGTATTTACACCTGTCTGCTTATATATACTTCATCAAAAAATTACCAGCAGCCATCGAGCATTTCTCAATTGCCCCATATCGCCTATCAACGAGAACAAGAGTAATGAGGTCGTCCAGAAAGGGAATTAGTCTCAGTTAACTTGAGTATTCTCCTGGAAACACCTTAGTTTCAATTAACTCGATTATTGTCTCGACAATACCTTCACCGTAAAGATTTTTTCTTTTGTTTTTTTTTTTTTAAAAAAAAAAAAAACAAATGACGAAATCTGCACTAAGAGTCATTAAAATACAAAATTAACTGGTCGTGTTTATCTCGTTGGTAGGAAGGACAGATGCTTGATTGTAACATATATGTTGCTGGACCACTCTTGCCATTCTAATCAAAACCGTCATTGACTCTCTTTCTACATGTCTCTTGATCATATTTATCGCTATGGCACTTCAGCTATCCATGTTCATGGGAGCGACAAAGTCCTCATTACCATTCCCCTTTAAATTGGACCATCCAGAGAGAGAGAAAAAGGGGTCCCTTGACGCAGGGTACACACCCACCAATCCCATAGAAAGTTTTGCTCGAGTTGATATTGCCTTTCCACATCAAATGCTCATTTATTTTTCAGAAGATAGTATTGGAATCTTTGGGGCAAAAGAGGCTACCAAAATCTTCTCGGAGCTGACAAAGAAGATTCCTAGTTGGTCACTCTCAAGATCCTCGCTGGCTGAGTGGGCCTGCCTTGGCAGAACCAGTGGACGACATTCCAGCGGCCATTCACGCTGGACAAGTGCTAATTTCAGGCACTTCCTTATATTCTCTATCCCACTCAATGGGGGCACTTACTTGCATACCTCGCGTGATTAATGCTTCCAAACTTCAATTCCATCCAGGCGTACTCAACTTCCTAGAAATGTGTAGTCATATCTTGTCGTTGAAAACATTCATTAATGCTAGAGGCGTAGATACCATTGCCTATGTTCTCATGCAAAATTCTCGGGTTTTACCCAAAGCAAAAGCAATATTTTGACACAAAATAGGATTAGCTGGTTGCCTCTGCACGTTTCTTTTGTCATTCATACAAACCAATCTCTAGTATTTTTTACCCTTGTGAATAACAGGAGCATTGCCGTTTCTACACTAGGGTTGCTTAATGTTTCTTTCATTTATACAATATTTAAAACAAACTGTCTAGAGACAATGAGGCTCTATATCATAATCATAAGTTTCAGTCTTATATATCTCCTACGGCAAGCTCTTCTTTAAAGAGATAAATCCCTGAGGTACTAAGTTTACAAGTCAAAGTTGATATGGACATAGCACCTGGGCCTCCTCTTGGGCTACAATGAAAATTGAAGGCCCCCGGAGAAGATAGAGACGATTTGCCCAATCCAATGTCTGTTCGCTGCGCAACTATAATGTTACAAAAAAATAAAAAAGGTTGCACCTAGCGCGGAGGCAGCAACACTATGGGGCAGGTTGGTCGGTTTCTCGGACGAGCTGCTTTAAATCCCAGTTTGGTCGTCCTGCAAATAACTCGAACGAAATATCCTCTAATTCCGCACGTTCCCTCCCGGTTCTCTTCGTGACCGTTTGCTTAAAACGTGCAGTTTTCTTCTTATCCTACTCACAGAGGATTCACCAGAGATTAAAACTACCCAATATTCAACGCAGAGGACATTCATTACACGACAGAGAAATGAAGGGACAGTCAGTACTTAGAAGAGAATTTTTGAGCAAGAGATACATGCAGAGACGCACCATGAAAGAGATATACAACTTGTTTCTCCATCTAATTTTTCTGTAAAGTACTGTGGTATATATCCATGTTTTATGCGACTAAGTTCCACTCAATCCAATTGGGGAGTGTACAATGAAGAGGGCCTATAAATACCTTCGAGCTCAATGAAACCAAGCCAACAATTCCAGGCATGGGTCTCATATAGGCACTCCATGGTCATTATCAATCACCTGTATTTGTCTGCTCCTGAGCATGGACTTATTTGTCCTTTCATTACACAATCTGCCATACTCAATATCTTCATTGTGCGGCTCATGTGAAATTTATGCTCTACTGCACCTTCAATGGCAAGCCTCCCTACAAATAAATTCAAAGGGTTCTTGTTCTTTAAGAGTGCTGCAATTGTATGGCATTGAGGGCGTGGGGGGAAGGAAGAAGATAAAATGGGGACCAAAGGCAATATCAATAACATAAATGGACAGAGAACTTGATCAAAATTAAGTAAGGCCAGTAGAAAATATACAATTCACATACTTGAATACGAGTATTTGTTAGCTCAAAGACATTTACAAACATTTTACCTTCTTTTGTATATGTAATACATAGGACAACAATGATCTGTAGGGTAATTCCTAACATGAAGATGCGGGCTCATTTCTTCAACTCCCGTTCTTTTGAATCAGTCGGCAATCAACACTTAAATGTTCAGATGCAGAATAACTAGCCCTTGTCTTCCAAGGATGTTGTGCATTTATTTCAAGAGTATCGAATGGAATATCTTGTCAAAACATTATTTTCTCATCAACTCTAGCATAGCATATGGTATCTGACAATTAATGACGTTTTTATGGACAATAATAAAAGAAGGCACACATACAAACTTCAACAAGAAACTCCAGAATAGAAACACAGAGGAACAAAGCCTTTAAACTTACTCAAAGAAATTACTCTTGGATATATGTTCAATCTCAAATCCAGCTATGTCTATGGTGAACTTGATATTGGAAAAGGTGTAAGAAAAGTGAAATGATGAGTCAAAGGAAATTACACACTTCAACTCAATTGAGTAGAGGCAGATTCATGTATACTTAAAAAAAAAAAAATGCAGATAATCCTCTATTGCCTTAGGGCAATATCTGTGTACAATAAACTCCTCTCAAAGTTATTACAGTCAAAAAAACTTCTTTAGCAAAGTAGTATGGTGTGACCTTTAACAGGACTAGCTGAAAAATCCGGTAAAGCTCTCAAGGTGTAAGACAAAAGCATCTTACAGATACGTGACAAAACTGTAACCGAGTTAAACTAAATACAGCCACTGGAGACATGGTTTTAGTGACCTATCTCAGCCAAAACAAGAATATGAAACTCCATTTTTGATTCATACACCACATTGCGTTCTAATATAAAACTATGTTACACACTGCATATAAGTGACAACCTGTACAACACAATCTTAGGAGATTTGTGAAGAACCCCATCGAAAATACCGGACATCTCAAAAAGCACATATCTAGCTAGGACGGATGCGAGAGTAAAAGCACAGATACAATACTGTAAAGGATTGTATAAATAAATACAACATCCACATGCATATCCTAAGTGCAACCTGGACCCCTTGTCTTAATATATTGATCATTCCATTTGCAGCTGTTCTAGAGATCAAATCCAAAAATTAAAAAGTCACACAAGCTTCAAAGGAAATGTCAATCATATAGCAATAATAGTGTCTTTCAGCTCCAGAAATAGTTAGTCTCACAACAACAGATGTCAACTGAAGTTTCCAAAAGGATGCGTTCACAGCCATCAGATCAACAGAAACCCTAATTAGTAATTAGCATAGTTGCTCTACATAAAGGCAAAAGAGTTCATAGACATGTTGGTGTTAAGTTATTTTGTGTAAAGGAATAGAAATAGGAACAGAGGAGAGAGGAAGTGACGTTAAAAACAAAGAGAAGTTAGGTTGTATTACTTATTTTCATCTACTTCAATTCATCAGATTATATACTTATAATAATAGAGAGTTCTAGTATATGATTTTTTATTTTTTCAAGGATCACATTTCATTTTAGATTTTCAATAAATCTCAAACTTCTACTTGTCAAAAAGAATTAATTAGTAAAAAACAAGTTTACATGCCAATATTTGCCCACCTTAAACTTGTTCCTCCTCGACCTTGAACTCTGAGCTACCTTCTCAAGTGTTGAAAAACTTCAACTTTCAAAGCCTTCGTAAATATATTAACAACTTGGTCGCTTAAGTTTACATGCAACAACTCAACCTCTTTTACCTTGATATATTCTTGTATGAAGTGAAAATGAGTATCGATATGCTTCAAACGCTCATGATGGACTGGATTCTTAGTAAAAGTGATTGTTAACTTATTATCCACGTAGATCTTTGTTGTGTCTTCTTGCTGCAACTTTAGTTCTTAAAGTATCTCCTCAACCAAATAGCATGACAAACACAGGAAGTTGTAGTAATGTACTCTGCCTCACAAGTTGATAAAGTAATAATAGATTGCTTCTTGGAAGACCAAGTGAATGTAGCATTATCAAAATAAAACATGAACCTCGTAGTACTCCTGTAATCATCATAACTTTCAGCCTACTCGCTATCACTAAATCCAACCAATTTCATACTTCCTTTAGATGAATATAGTAACTCATAATCAATTGTCCCTTTGAGATATCTTAGAATTCTCTTGGTTGCCTTCAAATGGGAAGTCTTTGAAATCTCTATATACTTACTCACCAAGCTAACTCCAAAAAATATATCAGATCTCATACAAGTACCTTAGATAACCCATGAGACTTTTGTAATGTGTTGGGTTAATCGGCTTCCCTTCTCCTTCCTTCATCAATCTGATGCCGCACTCTACCAATGTGTCCACAAGTTGACAATCTTCCATTAAAAATTTCTTTGGGATCTCCTTGGCATATCTTTCATGTGAAACAACTATTCCTTCTTTATCTTGTTGCACTTCAATGCCCAAGAAATATCTTAATAGACTTAAGTCTGTCATCACAAACTCCTTCTTCATTAATTGTTTGAATTCTTAAATCATGAAATTATTGTTATTTGTGAAAATTAAATCATCTACATTTAAATATACTAGTAAAATATTTTCATTAGAATTTGTCTTCACATATAGTGAGTGCTCATATGGGTACTTTGTAAATCCTTTTTAAACAAAATATCCATTGATTCTGGACTTCCAGGCTCTTGAAGCCTACTTGAGCCTGTAAAGTGTTTTTTTTAACCTATAAACTTTTTCTTCTTGGCATTCGTAGATGAAGCCTAATGGTTGCTTAACGTAGACCTTTTCTTCGAAAGTCCCAATCATGAATGCCAATTTCATGTCCATTTGGTACATCTTCTTTGAGCTACAAAAGAGATAAGCATCCTCACCGTTTCAAGTTGAGTTACTAGTGAAAAGACTTCTTCGTAATCAACTTCGTATTTCTATTTGTATCCCCTAATGACCAACCTTGCTTTATGTCTATCTACTTCACATTTTGCATATCTTTTTGTCTTGTACACCTATTTGACTCCGATAGTGTTATGTCCTTTTGAAAGAGAAGTGAGCTCCCATGTATTGTTCTTATTTATAGCATGAATCTCTTCTTTCATTACTTTCCTCCACTTTGTCTCCTTGGAAGCTTCTTCATATGTTAATAAATCTAATCTCACAAAAAAACACAGATTATTGAATTCTTCATTGAAATTAATATCAACTTGGCTAGAGTTGTATATGTCTTGGATGCTCCTCATTTTCCTCACAATTAAGCTACTTGAATCATCACTATCGGGTTGAATTCTAACTTAATGAGGTGACGATGTTATTAATATGTCTTCCTTCTATCCTTGCTCTTCATCAAGAGAAATTTGATTCAACTAGTTGTTATTCTTCCAATTTTATATTTGCTCTTCATCGAACTCAACATCTTTTAACATCACAATTTTGTGAATTATAGGATTGTATAACTTGTAGCCTCTAGAATTCTCACCATAACCCATAAAAAAAAAAAATTGCACTTTTGGCTTTTATCTTCCAACTTTGTCCACTTTTTTTATTGTACCTTTGCAAAAGCAGCACTCCCAAAAATTCTAAAATGATCGACTTTTGGCTTATGCAAACTCCAAGATTCCTTTGGTGTGATATCTCCATTGTACTTTGTTAGGAACCTGTTTAATAGATAAATAAAACAAGCATCAACATTTCCTTAGAATTCCTTCAAAACATTTCTCTCTTTTAACATACATCAAACCATATTAAGAATCATCCAATTTTTTCTCTCCAAAACACCATTTTGTTGTGGTATTTGAGGCATCATGAATTGGTGAACAATCACATTCTCCCTGCAAAAATTCTTGAACTCTTGCAATGTATACTCACATCCACAATCAATCTGTAAACATTTTATCTGATTGTCACTTTACTTTTCAACCAAACTCTTAAACTCTTAAAATTTGGCAAAGACTTCTTTCTTCTCCTTCAGCATGTAAACCCATGTTTTTTCATTGTAATCATCTGTAAATATCAAGAAATACCGATTACCTCCAATAAAGATAAGCTTAATAGGTCCATAGACATTTGAATGCACCAGCTTAAGGTGTAATGATGCTCTTCTCGATTTGTACTTCTTGAAAAACATAATGTACTTCTTGGATACTCCACATTTCATAATTATCTTTGGTTAACCTAGGCACCCGTAATTGAAAAAAATTGGTCAAAGCCATTGTTGTTTTGGCTATGATACCAAATTTTTTGTTAAGTTTTGTTGTGTAGAGGAATAGAATTAGGAATAAAGGATAGAGGAAGAGACGTTAAAAATGAAGAGAAGATAAGTTGTATTTCTTATTCTCATCTACTTCAATTCATCAGATTACATGCTTATAAAAATGAAGAGTTCCTGTACATGATTTTTTGTTATTTTAAGGATCACACTTCATTCTTAGATTTTCAATAAATTTTAAACTTCTACTTGTTGAAGAGTATTAATTAGTAAAAAATAAGTTTACATGCCAACAGTTGGGGTATACCATAGCTTTTATCTCTTATAGTGTGCAATATTACCAATTAACAGGTACTTGGGAAACTTTTAGAGTGGATGGACAATTGAGTTGCCTTCACTAACATTGCCATTCATTTATGAAAAAATTGTAGCCAGTAACATATCCATAATAGGAAAACCATTAGTTTTTATTTGCTAATATATTATTTGTTGTCAATACATTTCTTGGGTAGAGTTGTAACCAGAAAGAGTAGTGGTCACTAACTCACTGTGAATAATTGGGTGCTTATATCTTGTCTAAGCACTAAAATTGACTTTAATGCCAACTACCAACTTAATCTTATTTAAGTAAACTTCAGTCAAATTTATTTTTAATATAATGTTGTCATTAGTGCAAGAGAAATGCAAAATAGATGCATAAAAAAGATTTTTATTTTTGGGACTTGGGTTCTATGTCTTTAATCCCTATAATATAATTGTAAAAATATTGCCACTATTGGTATAAAAAATAATGTAAAACCACAAATATGATGCTCATTAACATTCCACAAACTACAAGCATCGTAAATATCAAAATGTTTAGTAAACACTACTCATTGAAGCATTTTAACAACCATATAAAGTGCAATAACATGGTTATATTTCCAAGATGATTACAAATCACTACATAACAACATACCTAGAACAAATGCTGGCTAAATTTATATCTTTAGAGTTCCAAAACATTAGTCCCTCAAAATAGTAGACAACAATTTAAGTAAGCCCTTTCAAACCTAACCTTGTGAGCTAACTGAATGTCTTTTGGCATGATGGTGACGCTCTTAGCATAAATATCACACCAATTGGTGTCTTCAAAGAAACCCCAAAAGGTAAGCCTTGGTAGACTCTTAAGGGGCTGTAATAATAATGCTCTAAAACTTGAGATTCATCTTGAAATCCTAAGTAATCTCTCGCTCACCAACCTCTGGAAAGGTAACTTCTAGATCAGTAACATTGTGCTCTTTTGGTACTTTCTCTCATCTCCCTAAAATGGGAGTTTCTTGTTAGGAGTTTAATTCAAATTTCCTTGTTTTGTTTAGCTTAAAAGTGGAATGTATTAATTGTTTGTTAATGTTTCTATTAGTTTGTTAAATTTTGTTTGCTAAAAGTTGGAGTTAGTTAAAATAGTTGTTAGAGTTGCTCTATTAGTCAATAATGGTCAATAAGTTATTATGTTAGGCATTCCATTTGATTTGTTAAGTGACATTTCAATAAATAATGTACTATTCATGTTACACAAATAACAACAAAAGAGAAATTTCCAAAAATCTCAATCACTCTTTTTCATTGCCATTCTTCTTGTCTTCTTTTTTTTCTTCCAAAATCCTTTCTCAATCTTGCTAGAGCTCTTTTTCTCAATTCTTATCCAATCATTCTCAAATCCTAACAATTTGGTATTAGAGTAGACGATCTTTGTAGATCATTAACTAACACACTACCAAGAGAGGTGAAAACAATGATAATGATTGAAACTAGCTCTTCCATGATGATTAGTGAAGTTCTCAAGAGAATTAAAGAACAAATGGTTATGTTACAAACTCAACTCAAGAAGCAAAAGAATCCAATGACTCAACTGTAGACAATCTAAGAGAGAAGGTTCTCTCAACAAGATACTCAATTCTCATAATTGATGGAGTTCTTGTCTCATGAGAATGAAGAGAAGGCCAATAGGTCAAATTAAGTTGAGTTAATAGTAGAATATTAAGGTATATTGTCTACTCCTAAAGGATATGCTTTAGGAGGAGATAATGACAATCATGAGAAATTAAGTAGGGAGATCATTAGAAACAGTTAGAGACCTAAGGTCACTATGCCCTATTTTAAAGCTCTAACCCTAGGGAGTGAATAGTTAAATGTAACAAATATTTCAAACTAAGTAATATCAAGGAAGAGGCAAAAGTTAAAATATCGACCATGTATCTTAGGGAAAGACCTAAACCTTAGTTCCAATGCTAGCTAATAAATCAACATATTGTAAGTTGGGATAACTTCTCCAATGATTTATGCATTAGATTTAGTGGAGGGAAGTTAATAAGTGTTGTTGAGGAGTTCAATAAATTGACTCAAACTAGATTAGTTTTAGAGTACTAAGAGACTTTTAAGGATTTGAAAACTTTGATGAAACATTCCAATCTTGAATTATTAGAGGAGTACTTTATAGAAAGTTTCTTGAGTGGTCTTAATGACTCTATATAACCAACTGTAAGAATGTCCTAACCCAAACCCTTGGTACATCTATATCATGTGCAAGCGTTTAAGAAGAGATAGTAGAAGGGTTCAATAAACAAAATAAGTTAATTAAGGTGAAAGGATGACTAATAAGCTCCTTAGCTCTTAGAACTACTTATGCTAATAGACAGATAAGAGCCATTATCCCATTTAAAATAAGGAATATGGGAAAACAAATGGTTGTACAACCCCATAGTAGCTAAATAGAAACATAATGTTAATGCAAACAAAAAACTAGTGCCTTACTATAGGTATGAAGAGAGGTATTTTCCTCGACACCAATGTATTAGAAAATAAATTTTGAATATATTAGAAGAAGAAATTAAGCCATTACTAGAGGAAGCAACTAAAGGTATAGATATGTTAGAGGAGATAAAGGATATTTATAAGGAATCATTTGTGACCTTGTTTAATAATGTATTAACAAGCAATACAAAATAGAATACATTACAATTGAAAGGCGAAGTGGGAAGGAAAGTCTAATTACCTAATGATACAAGGGCTAGTCACAGATTCTTAGATTTAAATATAACCTAAGAGATACAATGTGAGCTCATAGAAACTCAACCCTTATTGGTTAAAGTGGAATATGGTTAAAGAATTTGGAGTATGGATAAATGCTATCAATTTGAACCAAAAAAATGCATAATCATGTTTTAAAGGCTAATTTAAGGTTAATACCTATTGGCATATATGATTTGGTGTTAGAAATGGACTAAATTAAAAAGTTAGGACTATGATATTAGATTTCTCTAAATTAAAACTAACATTTATTTAGGATGTTAGACTTATGGAGTTGCATGGAATCACTCATTCTACATCCCTTAGATAAATGACAAGAACCAAGTTACAAACTCTATTAAAAATGAAAAATGTAGGAGTCTAAGATCTTTTATTGGCTTTGGTGGTTATCAAGGAGGAAGTGGAATTACCAAAGGTCCTAGAGGTAGTATTATATCAGTATTAAGATGTATTTGTTGAACCTAAGGGTCTTCCGCTAGCTAGGCCCCATAATTAAGGTATACCTTTGAAGGTAGAAGCTCAATATATGAATGTGAGACCCTACAAGTATCCTTATTACTAAACAAATTAAGATTGAAAGATTAGTTAAAGAGATATTAGATTTTTCTATTATATAACTATGCATAAGTCCTTTACATCACCTATGTTGTTAGTTAAGGAAAAAAATGAAACTTGGACGTTTAGTGTTGATTGTAGGTAGTTAAATTCACTAAATATCAAAAACAAATTTCTCATTGAGCAAAAATTTTCTTTAAATTAGATTTGAAATCTTGTTACCATTAAATTTAAATAAGGGGGAGGACATTTTAAAACAACCTTTAGAAGTCATCATGGTCATGATGAGTTTGGCATTATGCTCTTTGGCTTAACAAATGCTCTTGTCAATTTTCAAACACTAATGAATTGTATCTTTGAAGAACAACTCAAGAAATTTGTATTAGTATTCTTTGATGACAACTTGATTTACAGTTCAAACTTTAAAACTCATGCTTAGTAGTTGGCACATGCATTGGAAGTTTTAAGGCACAATCAGTTCTTTCCCAAAAGGACCAAATATTCTTTTGGAAAAAATCAAGTATTTAGGATATATAATATTAGCACAAAAGGTCTTTATAGATCTTAAAGAGATAAAAGTAATGCTAAAATGGACAACTCCTAATTTTGTTAAAGAATTAAAAGGGTTCCTGAGATTAATTGGTTATTATAAGAAATTCATCAAAGGTCATAGCTAGTTGAGTAAATCTTTGATTAAGTTACTCAAAAAAGATGGTTTTCATTAGAGCCTTAAAGTCATTGTCGACTTTCAAGAGTTAAGAGAGTGATGAACTTAGCTTTAGTTTTGGCCTTACTTGATTTTTCCTAGTCCTTCATTTTAGAGACAGATGCTAGTGAATAAGGTATTAGAATAGTTATAATGCAAAAATGGTAGGCCTCTTACTTATCTTAGCAAGTAGTTGACTTCCGAGAACTAGGCTTTATATATTTATGAAAAAAAAATTGATGACTATAAGCAAATGGAGGCATTACTGGGAAAGTCATTCCTTTATAATTAAGATCCATTATGAGAGCTTGAAATATCTTTTGCAACAACAATTGCATACCGATATCCAACTAAAAGGAGTAGCTAAGCTACTAAGCCTAGATTACTCTATTTAGTACAAAAAAAAAATGTTGGGAATTCTATAGTAGATGTTTCATCTAAATTGCAAATGAAAAACTAGTTTGAGTCTTTACCTATAATTAAAGAATTAGATGAATGTTTTGCTATTACTGCTATAATGTCATTATGGTACAAAAAGGTGACTTCCAATTATAAAGAAGACACAAATGTAAAAGAATTGATCATTATCTTACCTTACTTGAGATAACCAAACCTCATTACTCTTTACAAAATGGGATTCTAACATGCAAAGGTAAAATCTATCTAAGAGCCATTAAAAGGCTAAGATCTCAAATACTACAAAAGTTTCATAACTTTGCTATTGGCAATCATTTTGGTGTAAAAGGCATTTTCACAAGCTAAAATAATGTTTTTATTGGCCTAAACTTAAACAAATAGTTAATCAGTATATGCAAATTTGTAAGGTATGTTAAAAGTCTAAGGCTAAGAATGTAAAGTATCCTAGGCTTTTACAGCCCCTTTAGTTTCCATCCCAAGCTTAGACAAACATCAACTTAGATTTTATAAAAAGACTACCAAAATCTAAAGGGAGGGTTGTTACCTTGGTAGTCATCAATAAATTCAACAAATATAAGCACTTCATGGGCTTATCTCACCCTTTTATAGTTTGTCTCTGTAGCTAAGAGTTTTATGGACAACATTTAAAAACTTCATGTTATGCCTAAGACCATAGCCATTAAGAAGGATAAGGTGTTTATTAACTTATTTTAACAAAAATTTTTCAAGCTCTTAGGCATTGAGCTTCACCTTAGTTCAACATACCATCCTCAAACAAATGGATAGATTAAAAGGTTGAATTATTGTGTCAAGACTTACTTGAGACTTATGACTTTTCAAAAGCTTCAAGGTTGATTAAAGTGGTTACATTTTATTAAGTATTGGTATAATAGTTGTTACCATTTTACTTTGGCAATGTCTCCTTTCTAGGCATTGTATGATTATGAACCACCCCAATTAATTGAAATACCAACCTCACAAGCACATGTGGCTTTTGTAGAATCTTATCTTTAGGAGCAACAACACAAGTCTACCCTACTAAAGGAGCAACTCCATAAAGCATAGAGTTGTATGAAGCATTATAGAGACAAGGGTAGGTTTGACAGAAGTTTTGGAATTGGAGATTAGATATATCTGAAAATTTAGCCCTCTTACTTAAGAATTTGAAGCTTACATCTAAATATTATAGGTCTTTCAAGGTCTTGGCTAGGATAAGGATTGTGGCTTACAAGTTGGAATTGCCAGAAGAATCCACCATTCATCCTGCCTTCCATGTTTCTTTACTCAAGAAGGCAAAAGCATATCATGGTATAACCATGCCTCATCTACCTTTAACAGGTGCTAATGGTCAGCTTCTAGAGGAACTTGTGGCAATACTTGGCATATGGATGATTTTAAGGCACAACTAAGCTATTACTCAACTCATTCAATGTTCCAACTGTTGAAATATGCCTTATATTTTAGTTGAGTTAGAATTACTCTTTTGACTCTTATCTTATATCCCTATAAATATATATAGGCATATTAAGGTTATATGAGTTGAGAAGAGGTAGAGAGTAGAGTCGCACTCTTTGTATCCTGTAACACACTCTCTCTGTTAATAACAGTATTTCTCTGTCTTTCCCGTGGATGTAGGTCATATCGACCGAACCACGTAAAATTCTAGTATTATTTTTCTCTTTGTTTGATTATTTCCGTGTTGTTTCCACAAGAAACTGGTATCAGAGCCCAAGAAAAAAAAAAAATCCAAGAATCTGCCAAGACCACCCGACGCACAGCCCTCTGCCGAGACCACCCGCTGCAGTCCTGCGTCACCGGCGACCCCGTCGCGCAGCCCAGCGCCCGACGCAGCCCTGCGTCACCGGCGACCTCGTCGCGCAGCCCAGCGCTCGACCCAGCCAAGCGTCCGACATAGCCCAGTGCCCGACGCAGCCCTGCGTCACCGGCAACCCCGTCGTGCAGCCCAGCGCCCGACATAGCCCAGCGCCCGACGCAGCCCAGCGCCCGATGCAGCCCTGCGTCACCGGCGACCCCGTTGTGCAGCCCAGCGCCAGACGCAGCCCTGCGTCACCGGCAACCCCGTCGCGCAGCCCAGCACCCGACGCAGCCCAGCGCCCGACGCACACTCCACACCGGCAGCCCCGTCGAACAGCCCAGCGGCCAGCGTTCTGCAGTATCCACCGGATCCAATTTGGATCCCTCTACCGATCGGAGCCTTTTGGGAAATTTTATTAATTTGGATCATCAATTTGAATTCATCAATTTTTGTTTTGGGTGTTTTGTTGCGATGATTTCTTCATCTTCATCAACGGTGAAGTCTGAAATTGAGAAGTTTGATGGAAACACCAATTTTGCACTGTAGCAAGTCAGGATGATGGCAATTCCGTCGCGAGAAGGTACAAAAAGGGCCTTACTTGGCAAGGAGAAAAAATCAGAGTCAATGTCCGATGCAGATTGGGATGACTTGGATGATAGAGCTCTATCCTCAATTCAACTCAGTTTGGGAAATGAAATTTTGAGAGAAATCCTCAGTGAAACAACAGCAGCTGGTGCGTCGCTAAAATTGGAAAGTCTGTACATGACAGAATCCTTGACTAACAGGCTCCGATTGAAGCAGCACCTTTACACTCGTACTTCTTTGAAATCACATATTGGGGAGTTTAATTCAATTGTTACTGATTTGAGCAAGATTGACGTTCATATTGACGATGATGATCAAGCTCTATTGTTATTATGTTCTTTGCCTCCTTCATACAAGCATTTTCAAAATACTATGATTTATAGCAGAGAAGATATTTCCCTTGAGAATGTCAAGACTAATTTGCAGGCCAAAGAGAAAATTGATAGTAATTTGACAATTTCTGAGACATCAGATCAGAGTATTGGTTTGATTATTGATCGAGGAAGATCAAAGGAGAGAGGTCGAAATTCAGGAAAATCAAGATCGAAATCAAGGCACAAAAATTTGACATGCAATTATTGCAAGAAGAAAGGACATATCAAGTCTGATTGTTACAAATTGAAAAACAAGCAGAAAGTAAGTGACAGTAATCAGAAGAACCATCCACCAGGAGAAGCTCATGTGGCAGCAAATGAGAGTGATGATCTACTTTGTGTCACTCAAGGCCAAGGCAGATTTCAGGATACCTGGATCATGGACACTGGAGCCTCGTAACATATGACTCCTAATAGGGAATGGTTTACCACTTACAAGCCAATCAATGGTGGTGTTCTGTTAGGTAATGATCACGTATGTAATGTTGCTGGGATTGGTACAGTGCAGATCAAGATGCATGACGATGTCATTAGGACCTTGTCTAAGGTCAAACATATTCCAGATTTGACGAAGAATCTTATCTCATTGGGCACTCTTGAGAAGAATGGCTGCAAGATTGGGTGTGAAGGTGGAGTTCTGAAGGTTTCCAGAAGTGCTCTTGTATTAATGAAGGCTGCTAGAATTGGCACATTGTATTTCTTGCATGGTTCGACAGTCACAGACTCAACTGTAGTTTCTACTTCAGTTTCAGATTCAGACGTAACAAAGTTGTGGCACATGTGGCTGGGACACATGAGTGATAGAGGTATGGCTGCTTTGAGTAAGAGAGGTCTTTTGTGTGGTCAGAACACTAGAAAAATGGAATTTTGTGAGCATTGTGTTTTTGGGAAGCAGAAGAGGTTGAGCTTCAGTACAGCCATTCATAAAACAAAGGGAACATTGGACTATATCCATTAAGATCTTTGGGGTCCTTCTCAGGTTCTCTCTAAAGGTATGGGTGCTGCTTATATGCTCACTTTCATTGATGATTTTTCTCGCAAAGTTTGTGTCTATTTCTTGAAACAGAAAAGCCAAGTATTTGAAATCTTCAGACAGTGGAAAACTTTACTTGAAAAGCAGGCTGGGAAGCAGATTAGGAGGCTGAGAACAGATAATGGCCTTAAATTTTGCAATAACGAATTCAATGAGTTTTGCAAAATCGAAGCCATTGTTTGACACCGCACAGTTGTAAAAACTCCACAGCAGAATGGAGTTGCAGAACGCATGAACAGGACTTTGATAGAGAAAGCTAGATGTCTGTTATCCAATGTAGGTTTGGGCAAGGAGTTTTGGGCAGAAGTAGTTAATACAGCTTATTGGTTGGTAAATCGATCTCCTTCTACTTCCATTGAGTGTAAGACACCTGAAGAGGTGCGGTCAGGCAAACCTGCAGATTATTCTGATTTAAAGATATTTGGCTGTCCTGCTTATGCTCATGTTAATGATGGAAAGCTTGAACCAAGGGCTAAGAAATGCATTTTCCTTGGCTATGCTTCTGGTGTGAAAGGTTATAGGTTGTGGTGTCCAGACCCTAAGTCTCCAAAATTCCTCATCAGCAGAGACGTGACATTTGATGAATCCGCTATGTTGCATCCAAAAGAGGAAGTCTTAAGGCCAAACAATGAAGATAGTGGGAGTTCCAGACAGCAGGTGGAGTTTGAAAGCAATATTCCTTCTAAGTCAGGTCGACTGATTCGGGTTGGCAATTCAGAAACAAACGAGGATACTCTAGATACTCAACAAGTACAGTCATACAGTATCGCCAATGACAGACCCAGAAGGACTATCAAGCCACCAGCCAGGTTTTCATACTCAGATTTTGCTTATTGTTTGGCAGTAGCGGAAGAGGTGGACTACAATGAACCTAGAAACTACTCAGAGGCTGTCACTTGTGCCGAATCTTCCCAGTGGAGTATTGCTATGACTGAGGAAATTGAGTCCCTGCATATAAATCAGACTTGGGACTTAGTGAAACTTCCCAAAGATAAGAAGACTGTTGGCTACAAATGGATCTTCAAGAAGAAGGAGGGAATGCCAAGAGTTGAAGATGCAAGGTACAAGGCACGTCTGGTTGCAAAGGGCTATAGCCAGAAAGAAGGGATTGACTTCAATGAGGTGTTTTCTCCAGTTGTGAAGCATACTTCCATTCGTGTGCTTCTAGCTATGGTTGCTATTTATGATATGGAGCTAGAGCAGCTTGATGTTAAAACTACTTTTCTACATGGCGATCTTGAGGAAGTCATCTATATGGATCAACCCGAGGGTTTCCAGATTGAAGGCAAGGAGGATCAAGTTTGCAGGTTGAAGAAATCTCTACATGGTTTAAAGCAGTCACCTAGACAATGGTATAAGAAGTTTGACAACTTTATGGTTGGCCATGGTTACTTAAGGAGTGAGTATGACAGTTGTGTCTACCTTAGAAAGTTTCGTGATTGATCATTTGTCTATCTGCTACTATATGTAGATGATATTCTTGTTGCCTCTACAAGCATATCTGAGATCAACAGTTTGAAGAAGCTACTTGGTAGAGATTTCGAGATGAAAGATTTGGGAGCTGCAAAGAGGATTTTGGGCATAGAGATCATCAGAGACAGGAAAGCAGGAGAGTTACGCCTTTTACAGAAAAGGTACATTGAGAAGGTTCTTGATCGTTTTGGGATGATGAGTTGCAAACCGATAAGTACTCCTTTGGCATCACACTTCAGACTTTTAGCCTCTTTGTCACCCAATAGCTTAGAGGAGAAGGAATATATGTCACGTGTTCCATACTCTAGTACAGTGGGCAGTGTTATGTATGCTATGGTTTGCACTCGTCCAGATATTTCACAGGCAGTCAGTGTGGTCAGTAGATATATGGCTAATCCTAGGAAAGTACATTGGCAAGCAGTTAAATGGATATTTCGGTATCTTAGAGGCACTACAGATGTAGGACTGATGTTCAGCAGAGGCAGTAGGTTGTTTATTGGTTTTGTGGATTCTGACTATGCAGGTGATCTTGATAGAAGAAGATCAACAACTGGTTATGTTTTCACTCTTTCAGGCAGTGCCATTTGTTGGAAGGCAACATTGCAATCAACAGTTGCTCTTTCCACCACTGAAGCTGAGTACATGGCAATAACAGAAACAGTCAAGGAAGCTATTTGGTTAAAAGGTTTCGTCACTGATTTGGGTTTATCACAGGAAACTACCACCGTATTCTGTGACAGTCAAAGTGCTATACACTTGACCAAAAATCAAGTGTATCATGAGAGGACCAAACACATTGATGTCAGATACCATTTCTTGCGAGATGTTATATCTCAAGGTTTGATTTCAGTGAAAAAGGTCGCTATTGCAGATAATCCAGCTGACATGTTGACGAAACCAGTTTTAACTAGCAAGTTCAAGCATTGCTTGGACTTGATTGGTGTTCGTTTTGATTGACTGGCCCTAAGGGGCCATTTGGAGGAGAGACAGAAGGATTCTATTTTGTTGTGTGTTTTGAGAATACAATGTAAGGTGGAGATTTGTTGAAATATGCCTTGTATTCTAGTTGAATTAGAATTACTCTTTTGACCCTTATCTTATATCCCTATAAATATATATAGGCATACTAGGGTTATGTGAGTTGAGAAAAGGTAGAGAGTAGAACCGCACTCTTTGTATCCTGTAACACACTCTCTCTGTTAATAACAGTATTTCCTCTGTCTTTCCCGTGGATGTAGGTCATATCGACCGAACCACGTAAAATTCTGGTGTTGTTTTTCTCTTTGTTTGATTACTTCCGTGTTATTTCCGATTAAAGCAGTGGCTTTATACTCTACGTCTTTCAGAAGGTACTTCTTTGAAATCACATATTGGGGAGTTTAGTTCAATTGTTACTGATTTGAGCAAGATTGACGTGCATATTAACGATGAGGATCAAGCTTTATTGCTATTGTGTTCTTTGCCTCCTTCATGCAAGTACTTTCGAGATACTATGATTTATAGCAGAGAAGATATTTCCCTTGAGAATGTCAAGACTAATTTGCAGGCCAAGGAGAAAATTGATAGTAACTTGACATTTTTAGAGACATCAGATCAGAGTGTTGGTTTGATCATTGATCGAGGAAGATCAAAGGAGAGAGGTCGAAATTCAGGAAAATCAAGATCAAAATCAAGACACAAGAATTTGACATCAATTATTGCAAGAAGAAAGGGCACATCAAGTCTGATTGTTACAAATTGAAAAACAAGCAAAAAGTAAGTGACAGTAATCAGAAGAACCATCCACCAGGAGAAGCTCATGTGGCAGCAAATGAGAGTGATGATCTGCTTTGTGTCACTCAAGGCCAAGGCAGATTTCAAGATACCTGGATCATGGACACTGGAGCCTCGCAACATATGACTCCTAATAGGGAATGGTTTACCACTTACAAGCCAATCAATGGTGGTGTTCTGTTAGGTAATGATCATGTATGTAATGTTGCTAGGATTGGTACAGTGCAGATCAAGATGCATGACGGTGTCATTAGGACTTTGTCTGAGGTCAAACATATTCCAGATTTGACGAAAAATTTTATCTCATTGGGCACTCTTGAGAAGAATGGCTGCAAGATTAGGTGTGAAGGTGGAGTTCTGAAGGTTTCCAGAGGTGCTTTTGTATTAATGAAGGCTGCTAGAATTGGCACATTGTATTTCTTGCATGGTTCGACAGTCACAGACTTAACTGCAGTTTCTACTTCAGTTTCAGATTCAGACGTGACAAAGTTATGGCACATGCGGCTGGGACACATGAGTGATAGAGGTATGGCTGCTTTGAGTAAGAGAGGTCTTTTGTGTGGTCAGAACACTGGAAAAATGGAATTTTGTGAGCATTGTGTTTTTGGGAAGCAGAAGAGGTTGAGCTTCATTATAGCCATTCATAAAACAAAGGGAACATTGGACTATATCCATTCAGATCTTTGGGGTCCTTCTCAGGTTCTCTCTAAAGGTATGAGTGCTGCTTATATGCTCACTTTCATTGATGATTTTTCTTGCAAAGTTTGGGTCTATTTCTTGAAACAGAAAAGCTAAGTGTTTGGAATCTTCAGACTGTGGAAAACTTTACTTAAAAAGCAGACTGGGAAGCAGATTAAGAGGCTGAGAACAGATAATGGCCTTGAATTTTGCAATAACGAATTCAATGAGTTTTGCAAAATCGAAGGCATTGTACGACACCGCACAGTTGTAAAAACTCCACAGCAGAATGGAGTTACAGAACGCATGAACAGGACTTTGATAGAGAAAGTTAGATGTCTGTTATCCAATGTAGGTTTGGGCAAGGAGTTTTGGCCAGAAGCAGTTAATACAGCTTGTTGGTTGGTAAATCGATCTCCTTCTACTTCCATTGAGTGTAAGACACCTGAAGAGGTGCGGTCAGGCAAACCTGCAGATTATTCTGATTTAAAGATATTTGGCTGTCCTGCTTATGCTCATGTTAATGATGGAAAGCTTGAACCAAGGGCTAAGAAATGCATTTTCCTTGGCTATGCTTCTGGTGTGAAAGGTTATAGGTTGTGGTGTCCAGACCCTAAGTCTCCAAAATTCCTCATCAGCAGAGACGTGACATTTGATGAATCCACTATGTTGTATCTGAAAGAGGAAGTCTTAAGGCCAAACAATGAAGATAGTGGGAGTTCCAGACAACAAGTGGAGTTTGAAAGCAATATTCCTTCTAAGTCAGGTCAACTGATTCGGGTTGGCACTTCAGAAACAGACGAGGATACTCTAGATACTGAACAGGCACAGCCATACAGTATCGCCAAAGACAGACCCAGAAGGACTATCAAGCCACTAGCTAGGTTTTCATACTCAGATTTTGCTTATTGTTTGGCAGTAGCGGAAGAGGTGGACTACAATGAACCTAGAAACTACTCAGAGGCTGTCACTTGTGCTGAATCTTCCTAGTGGAGTATTGCTATGACTGAGGAAATTGAGTCCCTGCATAAGAATCAGACTTGGGACTTAGTGAAACTTCCCAAAGATAAGAAGACTGTTGGCTGCAAATGGATCTTCAAGAAGAAGGAGGGAATCCCAAGAGTTGAAGATGCAAGGTACAAGGCACGTCTGGTTGCAAAGGGCTATAGCCAGAAAGAAGGGATTGACTTCAATGAGGTGTTTTCTCCAGTTGTGAAGCATACTTCCATTCGTGTGCTTCTAGCTATGGTTGCTATGTATGATATGGAACTAGAGCAACTTGATGTCAAAACTACTTTTCTACATGGCGATCTTGAGGAAGTCATCTATATGGATCAACCCGAGGGTTTCCAGATTGAAGGCAAGGAGGATCAAGTTTGCAGGTTGAAGAAATCTCTATATGGTTTAAAGCAGTCACCTAGACAATGGTATAAGAAGTTTGACAGCTTTATGGTTGGCCATGGTTACTCAAGGAGTGAGTATGACAGTTGTGTCTACCATAGGAAGCTTCGTGATGGATCATTTATTTATCTGCTACTATATGTAGATGATATTCTTGTTGCCTCTACAAGCATATCTGAGATCAACAGTTTGAAGAAGCTACTTGGTAGAGATTTTGAGATGAAAGATTTGGGAGCTGCAAAGAGGATTTTGGGCATGGAGATCATCAGAGACAGGAAAGCAGGAGAGTTGCGCCTTTTACAGAAAAGGTACATCGAGAAGGTTCTTGATCGTTTTGGGATGATGAGTTGCAAACCGGTAAGTACTCCTTTGGCATCACACTTTAGACTTTCAGCCTCTTTGTCACCCAATAGCTTAGAGGAGGAGGAATATATGTCACGTGTTCCATACTCTAGTGCAGTGGGCAGTGTTATGTATGCTATGGTTTGCACTCGTCCAGATATTTCACAGGCAGTCAGTGTGGTTAGTAGATATATGGCTAATCCTAGGAAAGCACATTGGCAAGCAGTTAAATGGATATTTCGGTATCTTAGAGGCATTTCAGATGTAGGACTGATGTTCAGCAAAGGCAGTAGGTTGTTTACTGGTTTTGTGGATTCTGACTATGCAGGTGACCTTGACAGAAGAAGATCAACAACTGGTTATGTTTTCACTCTTTCAGGCAGTGCCATTTATTGGAAGGCAACATTGCAATCAACAGTTGCTCTTTCCACCACTGAAGCTGAGTACATGGCAATAACAGAAGCAGTCAAGGAAGCTATTTGGTTAAAAGGTTTGGTCACTAATTTGGGTTTATCACAGGAAACTACCACCGTATTCTGTGATAGTCAGAGTGCTATACACTTGACCAAAAATCAAGTGTATCATGAGAGGACCAAACACATTGATGTCAGATACCATTTCTTACGAAATGTTATATCTCAAGGTTTGATTTCAGTGAAAAAGGTCGCTACTGCAAATAATCCAGCTGACATGTTGACGAAACTAGTTTTAACTAGCAAGTTCAAGCATTGCTTGGACTTGATTGGTGTTCGTTTTGATTGACTGGCCCTAAGGGGCCATTTGGAGGAGAGACAGAAGGATTCTATTTTATTATATGTTTTGAGAATACAATATAAGGTAGAGATTTGTTGAAATATATTTTATATTCTAGTTGAGTTAGAATTACTCTTTTAACTCTTATCTTATATCCCTATAAATATATATAGGCATATTAGGGTTATATGAGTTGAGAAGAGGTAGAGAGTAGAGCCGCACTCTTTGTATCCTGTAACACACTCTCTTTATTAATAATAGTATTTCCTCTATCTTTTCCGTGGATATAGGTCATATCGACCGAACCATATAAAATTCTGGTGTTGTTTTTCTCTTTGTTTGACTCATTCAACGTTCCAACTTATTTGCAGAAGATGCCACTTGAGAAGATTATAGTTTCATTGTGACTCAATTTCCAAATTTCCGTTCTTGAGCATAAGGTTGGTCTTACGAGGGAATAGAATTATTAAGAGTTTGAGTCCAATTTTCTTGTTTTGTTTAGCCTAAAAGTGGAATGTATTAGTTGTCAATTAATATTCCTATTAGTTTGTTAAATTTTATTTGTTAAACGTTGGAGTTAGTTAAAATAGTTGTTGGAGTTACTCTACCAGGTAATAGTGGTCAATAAGTTGTTTTGTGAGTCATTTCCTTTGGTCTGTCGAGCCATGTAACTATGAATAGTGTGCTATTCATTCTACAGTAATAACAAGAAAGAGAAATTTTCAAAAATCCCAATCTATCTCTTCTTTTTGTCATCATTCCTTGATCCTTTTAGAGCTCTTTTTCTCCATCTTTATTCAATCATTCTTTGACCCCAACATTTCTTCATGCCTTCAGGGACGTGGTGGGCTTGTGAGTGGCTTTTACGGCTAGTCACTTCCTCAAAGCCTTGCCATCTCTTTAGCGCGAGCCATGTCTACTGCTTTGTACCAGGAATTAGAAATTATTGACTAGCAAGAAAAAGGGAAGGCCATGTAAACCGTGGTGCTTACTTGTTTCTCGAGAAAGTTGCAAGAAAAAAAACAAAATCAAATATTTCGTGTCATTTTAAATTTTAGTTTCAATATTTTTTTCATTCCTTTAGTTATGTCTATTTTGCAACATTGAAACCTATTTCAATTATTTTGGTTCTTAGCTGATTTGATTTTAAATCAATCCTACCCATTTTTTTGTTTAAATTCTTTTTCATAAAAAAAAAAAAAAGATTTGTGACTATTTCAACTATTTTTTAACTGTTAATTTCTAATTATCAATTCCAATTTATTTCCTAGTTCTTTTTGCAAGTGCAAATTATAGCTAAATTCCTCTTCCTCCACAGCTCCGATTCTAATGAATCTAACCAATTGGCTGCGAACCAAGCCGCATACTCCTAGCATAGCAGCATTAAATGCCTGCGCTTTTTGAGTTGAACTTGAGATTAAAATTTTCAACACCCTTTGCTTTTATAGTCGAATAAGCAAAGGTTGGTTGATTTAGAACTCATTGAAAAATGATTTATTGAGCAGTTGCCCATTTGATCATCCGATGTTAGTGAAATTCATGTCTCTCTCTCGTATTGAAGTTCAATATTACACAATGCAAACATTCTCTAACGATTATACCCGAAGTTCCCAACATTGTTGTACACAGGATCTGCCAAGCAAACAGAAAGAATTAGTACGGCCGACCTGTTACTGTTATTTTCCTAGAGAATAAACAAGCTATGGTACACGACAATGGCAAATGGATGATACAACATATACAAGTACCACTGGTTCACAAGCCAACAGAGTTTGCAAGACAGCAACTTTCTAGCTGCCCTTGATCAGAGTCGAACTCCATAACCGACCTATGAGAAATCTGCAAGTCTCTGTATTTCATGAATCAGTCCATATGAAATATTGAATGCAGTAAAATGCAACCAGTAGTAGCCTCTTCTTCCGAGCTTGCCAGCCACTTCCTCAAATTTCAAAGTATTGTAAGTTTTCTATAGTTCAATATATTTCACCAACGATCCATTTCTGTTTCCTATTGTATACCACACTCTACTCTCCACTAAATGTGTTACTCATTGTCTTCACCAAGTAAAGCAAATGAAAATGGGGTAAATTTGTACCCAGCTCCCTCATAGAACTTATTTTGAAACTCTACCCAGTGAAGCCGCAAAGCATGAAGAAATGCACTCAGGGTTTCCATCACTAGTAGCACCCCAACAGTAGCACAGATAAATACAGTTATGCCGATGATAAGAATTATGATGTTGTTGAACCTGCATTCATCCACAGAACGAATGTTATCCAACATGTCCAATTACAATCCCACCTCACAGCAACTGCAGTAAAGAAATGCACGAAATAACTTACCCCCAAGCCAGAAGTAGAACCTTATCATAGAATACACTCGACAATTCTGAATGAGCTAGACTGAAAATTGCAAAATCCAGAGCAAAATCAGATTTCTAGCTAAATACGAAGAAAGTGATATTAGACATGTGCAAAATTATGAAATGCATCTTGAAATCCTAGAAAAGTTTAGATTGCAACCATCTGACTGGCTGAATTAATAATTGTGTCCTTAATTAAGAAAAGAAAAAAGGTTTAACACTTTTTACTTGACAAAAAGTATGTTAATCAAAGAAGCTTTGTGTACGTGTTTTTTGCTTTTTGTACGCATTGTTGTCTCATTCATACAATAAATAATGGGTAATCTTAGTTCTAATCAAGAAGCATCAACACAGATCATACATGATATCAATTCAGGTTGAACGGCAGATTTCAATAACCAACCTGAGGGCCCATAATCGTAAATATGAAGCCGTATTAGATATTGCACCAAGCACAAACTCTATGGTGTGAATGAGTTGGTGAACAAAGACCTCACTGAACTCAAATTCCTCATGACCATGAGAACCATCATACAGTTGCATTTCAAGGGGATCATCACCACTGTCAAGCAAGGTGTAGGACTGACCTCGGTTCCTCTGAATGAAAAGAGATGGCAGAAGTTAAAAAAAAAACACAAGAAATGAGTGCCCCTAATAGAATATGGAATTGAAAAGTATTGCTACACACTTCCTGGTGTTGCTTCTTTAAGAGAAAAGGCTTTGGAAACAGCATCCAGGGCACAGCAACAAGGGCCAACAGTAATAGCAAAAGCTGGTTGCAGAACATGGAGCATGAAGAATTAGCTTCTACATCTTATAATGTAAGGAAAATCCAAGCTGTGACCATAATAGATATTAAACCTGAAGAATTCTCTGGCCAACAAAAAGCTGATTGTCACCTAGATCAGCAGTAGGACTCAGAAACATATATATCATCACATGGTAAAGATCAGCTTGTGAACCCGTGCACCATTTGACAATTATAAGGAGTGAGAGATAGCCAAACAGGCTGTTTAAGAAAATCATTTGGGGAACAAATTGGTACCTACAACAACAGAAAACCGTAAGTCAAACATGTGAAGATGCACAAGACACATTCTTCATGAATAAAGGCAACAAAAACAAAACTTTAATCCCAAATTTAATTGGAGTTTGCTGCCATTTCATTTTATTATGAACTAAATTTAGTGTGAGATTTAATAGTTCTAAATCCTTCTTGACCAAAGATTTCCAAGTCAACCTAGGTCATCCTCTCCCTCTCCTCTCATTATCCACCAGAATTTGGTCACCTCTCTTAATTTGAGTATTTGTAGTTCTATGTTGGACATGTCCAAATCAATGTAAATGCCTCTTCACAATTAAAGACAATAAATTAAAATAGTAGAAACAAACAAGGAAAACCACCTAAGCATCTATGAATTTGTTGCTAAGTTGCCCCTTTTCTCATGAAAAGTAAAGCAATTTAAGATGCAAAGGTACATAATATTGAGTATTCCCAGTAATTATAGTGTATCCAGGCCTAATCGAAAGGTGTCCAACATCCCAATTTGGTAATTTTCTGAAAAGCACATGATGGAATTAATCATGGACAAGGCCCCCTGCTTTGCAGGAGTTGGGGAAGGGTCCTCTAACATATGCAGTTTCCTCCTTCATTTTGCAAAGAAGAGGTTTTACAACTCAAAGGTATGAACTTCCAGTCACAATGGAGCAAACCTCATTGTTGCACCAAGGCTTGCGCTAATATGAATGTTATTAGATTGGACAAACATGGATTACCAGATATTGAGGTCATCTCCAAAGAACTTTGCATTGAAGTAACTCATTATAATTCCAAGATTCATTTGCACCACTCCTAGCAGAATTGACATCTTCATCTTCAATGAGTTAAGAAAAGGTAGTTCGCTCCGTGTACCATGCCACTTAGGATCTACTCCAAATGGATAAGTGGCATGTACCTTGATTAGACCAGCTGTAGAAGCATCCCTGCAATCCAAATTGGGTATGTAGGTCACTGGTGAATTGTATATGTTGGCATTTGTGTATGATATTAACATGCTGTCCTTAGTACCGGCAAGAGGATTCACGACAACCATAGGCAGAGGGCCCAAATAATTCAAAAGGGACAGAGAAGAATTCATTGTATATCAATCCTGTATAGATAGAAAAGATCGCCATCATCATAATAACATAGCGACCACCAAAAGTCATTTCCATGATGTCTCCAAGCTTCTGCTATTACAAAATCAAGTCAGCTGAAGCACAACAATTAAAAGGACATATTGTATAACCCAATAAAAGGAGACAATTACCTGACAGGAAAGCTTCTTTTCCCTGATAATGAGATACAAAGTTGCCAACAGCAAGCAAATACCATGGCCCCAATCACCAAACATCACAGCAAAAAGGAACGGAAAAGTCACAACTGTATACACACTAGGATTTGCTTCCTGGTATTTGGCAACCCTGGAAAAACATTTTGCTGGTTAACATCTTTGTAATATGACCTATTAGCAGTAAGTTAAATTTAGTCAAACAAACTGATGTGTTAATCATGTTTGCATATTCCAGATAATTCCAGGCCAGTTTGTCTCTTATTCTGGTCAAGACACGGACAAAAGGAGATCAATCTCCACAAATTTAAAACTTATAAGTCTACACTGCTAAATTTATTGACACTGGAAATTGGTTGGACTACTGCAGAAATAGATGCTAGCAACAAAATACGCTCTTTCCAATACTAGCTTTATATAACAAGAAGTTATTGCTGTCCTAATTATTGTCTAGCTCATGTCAACATTTATCATTTCATGCAGACAAAGTAAATCAGTCATGCAATTGCCTTCTCTAGTTCTTTCTCTTAGCTACACATGTATCTTCACATATGTCAAGGACCAAAAGGGAAAGAAGAAATCAACGCTCTCTAGCCTAGCAAAGGGGAAATCAAGATACATGCCAGAAGGTAACAGTGCGGGATAAATAGCTAATGCATTAATGAACAGAAAACTCAATTACTGATATCTATCATGTAATAACAACTGTAATTATGAAATTATTGTTAATGCAATTGTAGTCAGTTTTCAGACCACAAAATTGCTTTCGGAGATAAAAAAGGCTGTACATAAATTGCTTACCCATATGCATCTACAATTTCTTGAAAGGCAGAACTAAATTTGTTTGTGCGGAAGTATGTAGGCGGAGACTCCTTTGTTTCCAAAACCTGGAATATGGTTCCAACCTGCGAATTGGTGTCTAGAGTAGCCTGCTGCAATAAATTTTTAATCTGCACAGATAACGACCATATGCAATTCAATAGCCATTTATGATTTGAACAAGATTTGTACAAAGCTTTTAATAAACAATAAGCTCTTAGTTCAATGAACAAACCTGATCTCTTGCAAAAACAGGACACCAGCCTTCTGCAACGAGACACTGCCTAGTCACATCAATGCTGAGCATATTTAAAGTGTGGTAAATAGCCTTTTCCTGCTTCACCTAAAGAAAACCAAATTTGGTGAATTAAAATATTGAGAAAATGAATCCCATTACGCAAATTTGCATCCCTGTTGCAAAGAATCTTGAAGAGATATTCAAATAAAAACATGTTGTGTCAAACATATTTACTTAAAAATACCAGAAGACTCCATTGCTCATACTGAAAGCCAATCGTCTGTAACAGATTTCTCTGGTGTTTCAAGCCAACATCTATGGTATTCTTCAGCTCCAGTAGTCTTCCAGACACCTAGAAATCAATCCAAAAACAAAATTCCTGTCACATGGTGAACCAACTACTTGTATACAATTGCACAGAAAAGCTACCACTGGATCCCACAAGGTAGCTAAGGAAGTCCCAATTTTTTTCTGACAACTGTGAGAAATAGCCAGAAAATGTTTTTCAAAATTTGGGATTCCATCAATGTGACATCACTCATAATAGATTATGGTTACTATCAGTATATAAGCATGTGGCAAGTATGTAAGTTTCTCACCTCACAAGAATGCATCAGAAGGCATAAAGTACATAAAGAATACCTCTGTGATTGTCTCAAACTGTTTGCTTATGTCGTCACTAAAGGGGTAGCGATTTGCTCCAAAAGCTTCACAAATCTTCATAATTTTGTTCTTTGCTCTGTCCCCCGAATAGAAGACAACAAATACATTTTTCTCAACCTGTGAATTGACACTTTTAGTTTCTCAAAGATGAAGGCAGAGATCTACATGTAAATAGACAAAGCAATTTGCAGGGAATGACCTTTGCTCCTGACACAGGATCAGACACAGGGTTTTCGATTACAGATTGCTTCAAATACACATTACCCCTAGTTGCACGAAACAAAATCCTTTCAAAAGCCATTGATTTTTCTCTTGGAACAAGGCCACTGACAAAGCCCAGTTTAACTTGCTTTGATGGATCTGTTGTCATTTCCTACACAAGATCAATTTCTATGCATCATCAAAATGATAGCAAAATTTCAGCTGCTATAAATTTAAAAAAACTAATAAAAATACAAAAGAGGAAATATGAAGATTCTATACTTGCTCCAACAATAATGGACTATCAATGGATCCTTCACCGCTGTTGTGTCCTTCAAGTTCTCTCTGTTGAGCTGCAGCACTGCTTTGAGCAGGATAGAAAAACTCGCCAGCCTGCAATTAGACAAAAATATGTTGTAAGGCATTCAATGACTCAAGAATTCTAAAGCTAATCTACTGTAAGGCAGATGACTTATTACAAAATGCCAGAATTGGCTATCTACTTTCTACAATCTAAGAAATTGTGGCTTGGACACATTACTGATTCATGAAGTTGTGAAACAAATAAATGTTTTCTTCAGGCAGCAACCCAATTGACAAAGAATCCATGTCCTGGGAGTTTCCCGTGGCCTCAGGAACAGAGATAGATTATCATCTCAAGCATCATACAGCTAAACAAGCAGGATAGAAGCACGAAGATAAAAACAAGTCGAACATTTAGTCTCAAGAATGCACTGCATTCTTTTGCACACTCCAAAATGCTCTCACAATTCAGCAGCCTCACCAGAAAGCAAGCCTTACCTTCTGCAAAACAAGCATGTACTCTGATAGTTCATTGTAAGTGCTCTGTAGCTTATCATTATTCACATTTATTTCAATCAGTTCCGCTTCAAGTTCTCCTAGTTTCACCTATCAATCCAAAAAACAAATTGCTTTAAAACATATAACATGAGGCATATTGGCAGCAAGAGACAAGTGCATGGTTCTCTAATACCTCTAAATTATCCAAGCCAATATCATCAATTCTTGCAGACCTTTTTGTTGGGGGTGACAGGCCAGCCTTAGTCATTTGCTCCTTGAAGAAACGTAACTTACGAGCCATTTCCACACATCTCTTCATCTGCACATTACAATAATACCAGCCCACCCACAAAAAAAGGTAAAAAATTAAAAAAATAAATAAATAACAAACAGAAAATCACCTCCAAATATTTATTGCAATGAGGATGTTGATAAGGTTATGGACATCTAAATGCTAAACGCACCTGAGCAGCATATGTTCGCTGAAATGGGCTCCTTTCAGCATTGAGCTGGAAGTCACAAAGATCAGACAGCATCTATTAGTATTTCTGGCTCTTGGTACAAAATATATTAGGAAACACTAATCAACACAGACAATTGTTTCATTTGAAATAATGAAAAACGGATTAGATCTGAAGATTCACACGGAAAATGTTCCTTCTGTGTCAATTAAAAACACGTCCTCATTCTTTTGTTACACGACCATTTCGCATCCAAACGCTCAACAAATCATGCACAAGATTTCACAGCAATCAAAATAATTGTTCATCTGCATCCACATTATATCCATACAATCGATCCAATTCAAATGCATACATACATAATCTCCTAAGATCAAAACCTCCTTTTCTTCTCGGCACTACAGTGTTGAAATCAGAACTTGGGACGATTTGGACACGATTTGACAAAATGTACTGGAGAAGAATCTTGTAAAAGAAGAAAAGAAAGAATGCCTCACGTCTTTGAATTGGAAGAGGCCAATGTCTCCGAGATACAATATCGCACGGCGAGCTGATTCGACAGGAATGATGAGTTGCACTAATTGCATTGGCTCCGACCGCAGCAGATCCATCGCCGGGCAGCGCCACCGCTCCTCCATTCTCATCAATCCAACTGCTAATGACCTACGGTTACCAAATACAAAACGTGTGCCTTTATGAGCGCGTAATGTAAAACTCGCCGGGCGGAGAAGCGATCAATTCTATGGCCCTGAATGAAACTCTCATCCCATTTCTCTTCTTTTCTCTTCGTTTTGTATTCGTTACTCACCGCTGGTCTCCAAAAGGAACGCTAAACACGCGGTTAAAAACAATGGAATTTATATTGTGGAGACGAACGGTGTCGTTTTCTTATAGTGCGGTCCACTTTACAGAACTCCACGTCCATTTTCCATTTTTCATTTTTCTTTTTATTTATGTTGTGAGAACTCCACATTTATTTTCGGCCCTCTGTTTGGCATACAGCTGTTTGTTAAGTACAAAATAGAGAGATTAGTGGTTAGTTAAAATGATGAAAGACTTCAGTCATCCAGCCTAGTATAACTCTCTTGCCTCTCCAATACTCTTGATAAAGAAGAGGAAGGATGATTTTTAGAAATTTTATCTAGGCTACTAACAATTTAATTTTTTAACTATTAAATATATATTTTTAATACTTATCACATATGATTTGCTTATAAATTGTGTAGGACACAATTTTCACTGGGATAGACCTTTAGGCTACTTATTACTTGATTGAAATACAATAAAAAGAACATTTTTAAAATTATTTTCAAGACTTATTAACTCTTTAATGTCTTTTCATTTTATTAACTCTTTATAACTTTTTGAGTTCTTATAAGTGATTGCTTTGCTTCCTACCATTAGAAATTTGTGTCAATATTTTTATTTTTAATATATTGGTTTATAACTTTAGTATAGAGTTCTATATAAAGCATATATTTTTTATTTTGTAAGTTCTTAAATCATAACAATTATATATATAGAGAATAAAGTATTTTTTTTAGGAGATAAATTCAAATTAAGTATTTATGATACTTAATTAATGGAAAAAGAGTAATTATTGACCTTTTAAAAATGAAGCTTTGGTGAATAGACTAATTCTCATTTCCTTGAAAAGTTTAAAGGATTTTTAAACTTGATCAGTTATTATAAGAAATTTATTAAAAGCTATGATATGATCATCTATCTTTTAACTAAACTACTTAAAAAAAGACAACCTCAATTAAAGTATAAAGGCAAACCAAGTTTTCTTAAAGCTCAAGGAGGTCATGATCATAACTCTTAGACTTATCTTACTAGATTTCGTAAGAGCTTTTGAATTAGAAATTAATACATGTGGATTAGGAATAGGCATTGTCAAGGGGAAACCAACTACTTAGTAAACCATTGCATGATAAGCATTAAGGGTTGTCCATTTATATATATAATAATAAAAAAAAAAAGGCTCCTTGTCATTATCATACCAATTACTAAGTAAAGACACTACTTAAAGTGTTATCTCTTCATAATTAAGATAATTCATGAAAGTTTTGAATGCATATAGTATCTATAATTTTACATAAAAATTCAACTAAAAGGCATTACCAAGCTTTTAGGATTAGACCACATTATTTAGTATAAGAAGGGTTCTAATAAAAGGATTGCAAATGCTTTATTAAGAAGAAATAAAAAGGTAATGCAAGTTTTTCATATCTTGCAATATTGATTATCATTCTCAAATAGATGCAAGCTTATTATTGGAAGTTATGATCTAGATTTTAGAGGGTGAGAACTTTTAGTCATACTATATCACTCTTTTATTGTCCAATTATCCTACAACCTTTCTAAGGAACTTTTAAGGTACAATGGTAGATTGTACTTAAGAGAATCTAGTTCTTATAGAACATCAATAATGGCAACTTAACATTCCTTAGCCTTAAGTAGACATTCTAACATCAAAGAAACTTGTCATAAAGTTAAGTAATTGTTTTATTAGCCTAATATGAAAAAAAACATCTAGCAATATGTGTCCTCTTGTGACACTTGCCAAAAGTGAAAAGGAAAAACAATGTGATTTCTTAGTCTTTTTTAGCCCTTCCCTTTTTCCTCTTAAGTTTAGTATAACAGGGAATAGACTTTATTGAAGACTTACCAAAATCTAAAGAGAAAGATGCAATCATGGTAGTCATTGATTATTTTACCAAATACAATTATTTTATAGTCACTAAGTCACCCATATATTGCCCAATATGTTTTTAAAATGTTTATAAAATACGTTTACAAGTTATATAAGTTTTCCAATAATAATGATCTCTAATTCAAATAAAATGTTTACTAGTTTATTATAGTAGAAAATTTTCAAACTGTTTGGAATTGAGTTTTATCTTAACTCTATTTATGATCTACAAACATATGACCTACATGAGTGTTTGAGTTAATGCTTGAAAAAGTACTTATATTGAATAATTTTGCAAAAGCCAACAAACTAAATTCTTAAATTATACTTTGTTAAATGGTAGTACAATAGTAACTTTCATGTTATTATTAGCGTGACCTTCTTTTAGGCACTATATAAACACCTTTCATTGCAACTAGTGGCCCTGTTGATTCAACTAGGGTAGCTTTGGTGGAGAAATTTTTGCTAGAACATTTACAAATAAATAATTTACTTAAACAACAACTCTTAAAAACCCAATAGAGAATGAAACATTAAATGAATAATGGGTGCAATAAGAGATCTTTTATTTTTTGGTGGTTATGTCTTCTTAAAACTCAACAATATCATTAAGTTTTTACCTTTGTTCACAAAAATTTGCAACTCTCCTCTAAATATTATGAGTCTTTTCCCATTGAGGCCAAGGTGAGAGTTGTTGTTTATAAATTGTTGTTACCACTTGAATCTAAAGTTCGCTCTATTTTACATATATCTTTGCTAAACAAATTTATGAGATGTCATGACCAATTTCTTCCACACTTAACTTTAAGAGCAAATGGACAAGTCTTGATAGAGCCTCATGCTATCTTGAATGAAAGGAGCATTAAACACAATAATCAAGTTGTGACATAAATTCCAATTCACTAGTTTAATCCTTATAAAAATGCCACTTAAGAATAAGATTAAGATAAAATGAAATGACCCATAAATGATGAGATTGCTAGATTGAAACTGCCAAGTAAATAATCAAAAAATATGTAAAACAAAAAAATAAAAAATAAAAAAAGAAAAAAGAAAATAAAGAAATATTAGTCTATTAACTTTTCTAGTTAGTTTTTAAATGTTTCTTAGTAAATATATTATTACTCCTAGTAATAATATTCTCCTCTTTCATGGCTACAATGGAAGTTAAAAGATTATTTATGATTTTATTATTTCTTAGTAATTAATATTTTCAATAAAAAAAAATTCCCTAAGTAATAATTACATACAAAGGGACTAGTATATAAATCTCTTATACTATACGGTTTAGAAATAGTTATTTGTTCATAATATTATTTTTGTTTTAATAAAAGATTATTTATGTGTAATTTAAAATTTGTTTAGATACATTACAAGTTTAATAATTCTTTATTTGTCTATGCAAAATATGATAAAAATATAATAAATATGATATTTTTCATTAGATAAACCCGCCAATGTGCTTAGGGCATAACAAATAATTTCAATATTACTAAAAAAAATGAGCAACCTAGGAAAGGAAAGAGAAAGAAGTAAGAAGAAAATGTTAGTGTTATGAATAGTTGTTTATGTTACCACCATTGGCTTAATGCTGATGATGTTGTTTTTTAACATATAAACAATGGAAATTAAAAGATTATTTATGATTTTATTATTTCTTAATAATTAATATTTTCAATAAGAAAAAGTTCTCTAAATAATAATTACATACAAAGGAATTAGTATATAAATCTCTTATACTATACGATCTAGAAATAGTCATTTGTTCATAATATTATTTTTATTTTAATAAAAAATTATTTATATGTAATTTAAAGTTTGTTTAGATGCATTGTAAGTTTAATAATTTTTTATTTGTCTATGCAAAATATAATAAAAATATAATAAATATGCTATTTTTCATTAGATAAACCCATCAATGTGCTTAGGGCATAACAAATAATTTCAAGATTGCTAAGAAAAATGAGCAACCTAGGAAGGGAAAGAGAAAGAAGTAAGAAGAAAATGTTAGTGCTATGAATAGTTGTTTATGTTACCACCATTGACTTAATGTTGATGATATTGTTTCTTAACATATGAATTTATTGATATAGTAATAACTTTTTATAGTTTGAAATGAAATGAATTTTGTATAAACTTTTGTATTACTAATGTAGTTCAAAAATTGTATTATAACTTGAAAGTTTATACTGAAAATAAACTAGAATTGCTACATTTGCTTTGTAATCTAAAGTGTTTTATTAAAATTAACTTACTTTTATGGGAAAGGCTAGACATGACAGAATAATTAATCATACTACTTATATATTCAATTTAAAAAATGACCTTACTTCAAGTTTAAAAATGCACTTTACACATAGTTAAATTATATAAATATGAAAGACTAAAAAAGATGACATTTTAAGACATAAATAAAAAAAAATTAGTCTTGACATTCAATCAACTTGTTTGTCCAAATTATAAAAAATAAAATGAGTCAAGATAACAAAAATATTTTCATTGAATGTCAGTCTCCACTAACTTTTTGCTTTCCTTCATCTGCTTACATCTTTTTCCTATATTTGTGTTTCTTTTTTGTTGCAAATTTCCTCTTCTTTATCTTAACATAACTCTAAAGAAGAAGTAACATACATAAATAATGCATATTATTAATTATTAAAATGTTATCATATTATAATTACTTCTTGTTATGGGCCTAAATAATTAATTTGCATTAGAATTAACAGGTTGAGATCCACTGTATTGTACATTTATGTCACATTACTTTCTTAAATGGCCAAAATATTATTAATATCTTATTGATAACTTTATGTTCTTCTTTTGTGGCACTATATACACATCTTTTTGTTATTTTGGCCTATAACCACCAATGTAACACCTAATACAAGGCAAACATGATATTAATGCAAGTATATATTTTGGCATATTTTTTTATTACTCATTATGGTGGTTAAAGAAAAAAGACAAAATTCCATAATAAATTTTGCACTAATTTTCATTCCACTTAAACCATAATAATCCATTTCATTTCATTAAAAGTAAATAGGGGCAGTGCATATAACAACTTGACATAACAAAAATAGTATAATAGGTAGCACTATTAAAATGTGCTCTTTACTAGGTTTATGAGTTGATAAAAAGCAAGTTCACTCTTCACTTTTATTTCCTAAACAGGATCAACCTTTTGACATATAAAGCTTAAAAAGATTCACCATTTATTTCGTTTCTTTAAAAGTAAATGGGTTCCATGCATATAACAATTTGAAAAAAAAAATAATAATATAATGTATAACATTATTAAAATGTGCTCTTTACCATTTCAAGTGTTGCTAAGTGACATGTTCACCCTCCACTTCTATTTACTAAACTTGATCAACTCTTTTAGCACCTTATGCATTATTAGCACTAAGATCTCCACCTCGATCCCCATGTAAACCTTGATTAACAACATTAGGTCTATTAGATATCTCATTGTACTAATCACCATTTTTTTTTTATTAGACATTAGCTTTTATTATGCTCTTGATGCTCAAATGACTTGTAAGTCATTTTCATGCTTACTTTAACAACTTTGTTGATGATGTTTTCTATTTTTCTATTTCTTTCTCCTTCTATTATTTATTTATTTTGGTTTCCTCTTTACCTTTTTATATAATGGTAATGGTAAGGTCTCTTTCCCAATAACTAGATAAAATTTTTTCCCTATTTACAAACTACATCATATGCTCATATGTTTTTATACATATATCCTTTCTGCACCTATGTGAAATATACTTATCTAGTTCCTTATCTCTATTTTCAATTGCACACAAAGCATATATGCAAAGAATTCCAAACAACACCAATGCCTCATAAATACAAATTTTTTTGTCAAGTTTCACCAAAAATCTATTTTTTTATACCTTATTTCATACCCTACTATCATTCCATTCCATTTTATTCCACCTTATGGTAGAAAATTTCTTTCTAATTGTTATTTATATTTATCTTAATCTTATATCTTCTTGCTATTAAGAAATTAAATCCTTAATTGTCTTTGATCTTCACATAATATAAATTCAAATGTCTTTAAGTATCAATATAATATACTTAACCCTAGTAAATACAATGTAGCCATTAAAGGCTTCAAATAAGTTATTATTGAGTAAGCCACGTTTGATATTAAGGTTAAAGAAAATCTTATATCACATTTCCTTTTCAATCTTTAGCATATCATCATAGGCATTCACGTTCTCTTCTTTCAACTTTGTCATTTTCGCATTAAAGTTAACGTTGACAACTTTCATTGCACTCCAAAACATCCATTATATCTTTAACCCCTTGTATTTCCTCCTCCAATTTGCATAAAAGTGTCTCCCATGGCATCTTTGCTCTAAATGTGGGAATTACTGCCTAATTGCATTGATTAATACATACATTCAACAAACAACAAAAAATTTAATAAGCATATAATTCATAACTATCAATTAATAATAAAATTAAAAATTATATAAACTTATAATGAATTTAAAACTTTTGCTGATCTAATATTATTATTTATTCAGTATCATTAGTTATAACCAAGTATTTCTTTAGCAATTTAAAGAACTAGATCCACGTGTCTATGGACTCAATTACTATCACCTCTATGTAATGGTAAACATTGATTATTAAGATATTTTTCAATTGTAATTAAAATCTCCCCCCACACTACTTCTTACAAAAATAGTCATCTACCTTAATAAGTTTTCTAAAACCAATCAAGTACCCCTATTACAATAGTTAAATACAAAATACATGCCATTAAACTCAAACTTACCCCTTCCAAGTTCAAATTTGTTGTTGTATTAGTTCAATATTTGCTTTATAATCCCATTGATTGGCATATTTTGTCTTGGTATCTCCTCTTATATTTTGTTTAGTAGAAAGAAGAAGAAGAAGAAGAAGAAGTTCCATCCCAGAGATCATTAAAGGATAATTCTCAATTAGATCTCACGTTCATTTATGAAATGACTTATGTTTCCTGGGGTCAGCAAAGTCAGTTTTACGTGGGATAGCAAATAAGGTAATCTCTTCCGAGTTTTGACATGGAGAGTCACACGAAAACAAAAGAGCGAAATGTCACGCCACTACATGAATGCAGGCTGATAATGGCCAGGCAATGTGAAGTAGTGAAACAACTTTTGGGACCACTTTAAATGGGAAGAAGCTCATGGTACGCAGGCATGCGCCGGGACGTAGCCCATATTTATCACACAAGCCACTGAAATTTTCATGTACACCGCCTAGTTAAAAACTGCAGAGCTTCTTCGAGCTGATTTGGCCGACCTTTTAATGTCCGAAATATTTTACAAATAACGTGCTATACAGTAGAGAATAAAGTAATTTTCTCATTTCGTAGAAATTTCAGATATTCCTTTTAGGCTCCTCCCTCTCTTTTCCTCTCGCTAGAATTTGAATTTTAATCGTACTAGACAAACATTTAAATTTTAAATAATTGGGTATGTTCTAAGACCATCACTTGACAATTTGTTACGTTGGAATGAGATTTATAAATATATGTGTATTTTAAATTTATATATGTGAAGAAAGATATCTTTTAAACAAGCTCCACAGAAGAATAGTCAAACAATACATATCAATAGTTATGATAAATCATACCCCCTCCAGTAAGAGCAGCTCATTTCAAACCTGATGTTTCTTCATTTAGAAAGATTTGAAGATACAAGCAAATTAAACAAATGGAAATCTTATGGAGCCACACGGGCATAAGGATGGACAGTCAGTTACAGTGATACTTTTTCTTTTTCATTGCATATATATAATCCGATAAATTTTATAATCCTAATTGCATGTTTCTCGTGTCTATTAAATGTGAAGCCAGGAGTCAGGCTCATCTAAGTGTCTTGTAAGTTACATCTTTTGTTACAATTTTCTTTTTCCTTTTTTGGACTAATAAAGTGAATTTTTATGTACATGGGAAAAATGCTGTACAAATTATAGTTTACAGAGTTTAACAACAAACACCTGAGGAACAAGTGTCAAGGCTGTATTGGATCTTATCCCAAATCCTCGTTTGCACAAAAGTAATTCTTAGAAGAACCCACCCAAAACAGGATCCAGATCCACAATATGTCTCGTCATCTTTGAACAATATTTTGTTAACAATCTGACACCCGGCCTTTTCCTTTCTTTTCTTTCCGGATATCCAATTGCAAGTCCTCGATTTCTGTGGTGTTAGTCGCGTGTCCATCTAGAGGTACTTTTATCTTTCTTTTAATAAAAGAATCCACTAATTGATTAAAAAAATAAAAATACTTGAAAGATACAAATAAATAAATATAATAAAATTTTAATTATTATTTATAATTAATTATTATAATTTTTTAATTTATGTCTCTAAATTTTAAAACTCAGATCTTATCTCAGTCATTATATCCATTAATCAGTTACTCCAAACGCCAAAAAAAAAATCCCTCCCCGGAAAAAGTTGACATTAAACAGCATTTTACTCAAAAAGAGAACTTGTCAAATCGAAGATTTACAGCAACTAATTCGAAATCAAACTGAAAGGTACAATAATAAACGTACGTTCACCGTTGCAAAAAAGAAAAATTCAGCAATTAATTTGCTTGCTGAGTTAAGTATGACAAAGTAAAAAAAAAAAGAACAAACTGCAGGCCTTGTATATCCAGTCAAAGACAGCCCATTTTCCTTGGCGGCTCTCTAAAATTCTAGCTTTCGTCAACAAAATTGGAGCGTCTTCTCGTTCTCAGCTCAGCTAATCTTTGATGTTATCATCAAGCTTTAAGTTTTATTCCTGACCAACACACACACACACACGAAATTACATAATTAAAATCCCATCGAACGTACAAGATCTTGGTACATACAAATAAAATTTCAAACCATCTTAGATATCTTACTTCCATCCAACCGGCAAGAATCTAAACATGGCTACAGACAAAATACGATATCTATTTTGAACCAAGGGAAACAATACCCCGGAAGCATGAAAGCGCCGGGGTTATATATATATATATATATATATCTTTTAAAAAAAAATTTTTTTATAGGAATCATTTAAGCACGTAGAATTTAATAAAATATGCGTATGTTCTTTAAATAAAATATATACGAAACTAGTTTAGAGTGTAATACTATAAATTATTATCATTATTATATTTTTCACTTATTCTTACGCAGATTTTATTCTTTTTATTTATTTCTACATATTATATGTCCTTGTGCATGTCAGCAGCTTCCCAGTAATGATCCTCTTCGACCTATATGCTAGCGCAGATGCCGGGTCCGTTTGTCGACATAGCAATTTGAAAAGACTAAACCAATAAAAGCAACTACTGCTCATTACATTATTAACAATGGCGGTGGTCCACAAACATATTCGGACGGGGCAAGTGGCAACCATATTCATCTTCATCATGAACTAATTTATAAGATGTCACTCGTATCATCTGTGAATATTGGTCCACAAATCTCCTCTAACCAAGTTTCATATGTGGCATGTGCCGGGCAAGCAGGAGTCTCTGATTATAATTAGATGAGAGTTTAACAATGGCAACTTAACTCCGTGTATTTCGAAAGAATAATGTAAGCATATTGACGATTTTATAAATTTTTATTTAAAAACAGAAATGACATGAACCACCAAATTTTCAATCAGCATGTACGTAGCAGTACATCAAGTTGGTGGTAATCATTTAAAATTGTAAAATAGTGTCTTATCGCGATCTTGGACGAAGTTGAAAGTTCGTGTGCGTGTGTAAGATCGATGCACCCCAGATATAAAACGAATGACATCCATTACATTTTTGTTCTGAAGCTCTGGCAGCAAACGATTCAGTCAGCAATGCTATTAGGGGTGCGTGTGCATGTGTATTTATCTATGCATAGAGTACATTTTCTCGCTCATAATAAAAAATAAATACTAGAGCCCTCTGCATTGTACAGCCTTATTTGTATTTAATTAATAAATAAATAAATTTATAAGGAATAACTTAAGAGTGTACGCAGATCATTTCGGGTCAATTTGACACATGTATTCAAATCAAACTATTAGTTATGATAATTTTTTGAACCATAACTAAACCAACAAAAGGGTAAAATTAATCAAACTATCATCAACAATTATAGATTAATTTGGTCACTTTGACAGTTTGAACTGTATTTATGAAAAAAGAAAATAATTTTCAAAGTTTTAAATAGAAAAAAAAAATTATATAAGCAATGATAAAATTATCACTAAACCATTAAAGAAAACTAACTATAATTAAATAAAAATATAAATTAAAATTCTAGATTCAATGAAAATGATTAAATTTTTTTGAGTGCTTTCTAGCTCTATAAAATACAATTTTGAATTTTATTATCATTAAGTAATTAGTTTGATTTTGACCCTTTTTTTAAAAAAAAAAAAAAAATTTCTAAACCGCAACTAAACTATTAAATGTGATTTACATTTTTTTTTTTTTTTTTTCCCTTTCAGTGGCTTCGACGATTTTGTTTGATTTTGATCAAATCAGACAGTTTCATGTATACTCCTAATAAAAAATCACCAAATTCTAAGGGAGAGGAGGAATACACGCTTTTGAGAGAAAACAAGAAAAAAAAAAAAAAAAAACTTTGGAGAAAGAAAATAAGTACAATTAAAATGGAGAGGAGAGAGAGAGAGATTATTTAATTAATTGGGATGGAAACTTGGGCTTCAAAAACCTAATAAAAGGTCTGGTGACACGCATGTATTTAATGGTATTATGTTAGATATATCTAATTTACTGTTGAATGTATCCAATTCGTAGAAAGATGTACACATGTCCTCAAGTAGCGTGTCCCCTAGCTAAGTTCCTCAAAGAATGCCTCATCCTTTCCCAATTTAAATGGAAAATTTCAAATTAGCCCAAAAAAAAAAAAAAAAACAGAGAGAGAATGAATTCTCTCTATGAATTGGATACCATTATATCCAATTATATTATACATCGACATATCATTATATCCACATATACCTAGTTTTGAACTTGCAAATCAATTTATATATATGAACAATTTTAGCGTGAATGCGCGATGCATATAAAATCTTTTTGAACTTGTTGACCATTTTGTCAAATACTTTCATCAACAAAATATACTAATTCCCATAAAAAGGTCAGTTGGTTCAGAAAAAATTCCTCAATAGTTCCCTTTTTTTTTTTCCAGGTAATCAGAAATTTATGTACAATAAGTCAAACCTATCTAATGATTCCAACGAAAATCTTTTGTATAGTTGCTTTAATTAGTTCTTAAACAAAACATCAACAAATGTACAATAACCTCTTGGTTTTAAGAATGGAATGGAGTGAATGAATGCTAGCTTATCTACACACATTTGGTCTTTATTAGTACAGCATATTTATTAATGTCTTTTATTCAGAATATTGTTTGAATCAAGGGAGTATTACGCGCACTGTTGAGTCTTAATCGATATAGAATTGAATCACATGTCAAAGGGTCAGATGTTAGAGAAGGAAGGAAATTTCAAAAACTTTCTGTTTCTTCCCCCATATTCCAAATCTGGCAATCTGTGGAAGCATCTTTTAACCCTACTTATACAAAGGTACTTTAGCCTACATACATGGTTTTAGGCCACATATAACCCATATCACCCGTACAGTCTTGCAGGTGCATTTACCCATCCTTGCAATTTTAGGTCACATCCATGCACGGCTCTTCAAGTATATATATATATATATATATATATATATATGGCCAAAAATTATTATATACAAAAAAAGCCAAAAAATAAATAAAAAATAAAAAGACAAAAGAGTACACGAAATTTAAGGACATCATAAACGGGACCCGATTTAGATAGCGCGCCACAAAGACAAAAATCAGGCAATCGCAGGGATTAATTGCAACCAATGGCCTAAATTGCGTTGTGTCAATGGTGTGTATGAAATCTCGTAACTTCTTCCCAAAGGCCTATTATATATTCTGTGGACTAGTAGTTTGATACAAATGCCTATAAAGTTTACGTATTTGCATAGTGTGCATCAGTCCAATGCACGTATACTTAACTCAAGGACACAACGAGTGTGTATGTGGGGGAGGGAGGGAGGGAGAGGAGAAAGAGAGAGAGAGGAGAAAGAGAGAGAGAGAGAGAGAGAGAGAGCTATTCATAAATCACACAAGGGTTCGCTGCATAGGCCGGAAATGCCAACTTATAACAAAATGGGAAGAAATGGGAAGCTTTGCTTAGCCAGAAAAGGTTCTATAAATTTGTTTGCTTAACAAAACACGAGAACAATTTCTTCCCATTATAATCCGGCAAGAAAACTGATAAACGGGAAAAAAAGCCGCATCGAGTTCAACACCAACCAGAAAGCAAATTCAACATCAACCATAAAAGACCAAAAAGAAAGAAATACGTCAAAAAAAAAAAAAAGGATCACGTATTGGGCAAGCGCATGTTACGTAAAAATTGCACTCAAAACGAAGAACGAGAATGAGTCATCGATAAGATCAAAAATAACAATGAAAATCAGAACAGAAATTCGAAACAAAATCCACAAACTAGCTCGCACCAGTTTCCCATTTCTAAATTCTAATTCCCTATGCTCCCTACTTTCAAATGGGTGCATGCTAAAAGACTATAAAGACAATCGCAACAACAATTAACAGACCACCAACAAGTCTAACAGTTTCTCATCAGCAAGAATGCGAAACGAAGTACAATGACTAACTTACTAACCCAGGCCTAGACTGGCTAGGACCTTGGGGGTGGAAAGAATTGCGTACCAGCAATAAAAGCATTGAGAGGTGCCGGATACAGAGAAGCTGGGTCAAGCAATGCGCCCGCAGAAGGGTCGCCGGCAGCGCTTGTTGTGGCTCCAATGGCGCTACTAGTAGTGGTGGCTCCCGTTATAAGATTCAACTGTTGTGGTCCACCTGACGAGTTCTCTCCACCGCCAGCGCTGTATCGGCTATCGGGGCCTTGATCATAGAGAATGCCCTTGAAAACGCGGCCTCCAATGTTGACGGCCGTTTGATATGCAAGCTGTTCATCTGGTTTGTCCATGGAGCTGACTCTAACGCAGCGAAACACGGCTGGCGAATTCAGTTGTGGTGGGAAATGTCCCACTTCCAGCCCTAGGTATAATCCATTTAGTATGACAAATTTCGACAGGAATCAATGCAATGCAAAATCAAGGAAAAAGATAAGCAAGTAAAAAACAAGAAGAGATTTTCTTTTGCCAAATTTACGTGACCCCTCTTTTTTTTCGTCAGTTTTACTAAAAAACAGTAGTGCTAGCTAGAATGGAAAAGAAAGAAAGAGAAGAAAAAAAAAAAAAAGAGGAAATCATGTGGTGGGTGGCTGACTATGCGAGTGGACTTGCTCACAGCCTCTCACACCCACACACACACACACACACGCAAATGATACGACATGGCTAGCCTTGTTTGTTGGATATGGCCACGGGTAGTCAGGTACAGGTAAGTAAGAAAAGAAAGTGCAAAAATTCTTGAAGATCCCCCATGATGATCCTGTTTCATTTGGCATTATATATATATATATATATATATATATATCTAGCTAGCATTATAGTTGTTTGAAAATTGTATTGCTTTTGATAGATGATAGACCTTTCGAAAGATCTGTATGTTGTAATAGTAGACTGTCTTGCTCAATTTGTTCGTAATGGAAACTAAAAACTTTTACCTGACGTGGTGGTAATAAGATCACTTCGATTCTCTCTCTGCCTTTTAGGATTCTCTCCTCGGAACTGTTGTTGTTGACGTTGTTGTTCTTGATTTTGTTGTTGTTGCTGCTGCTGCAAAGCAACTAGCTGTTGTTGCCTCTCTCGCCTTTTAGCAGCAGGGACCCAAGTGCTCTTGACGTGGGTTGGGCACTGAAACCCTCGGTTCTTACAACAAGTTCTACATCTCAAATGGATGCAATCTTTTTTAGCTTGGTTACCACAATCTTGGCAGTTCATGCTGCCAGTACCACCAAATCCCCCTCCTTGTCTCATCACCATAAAACCTGATCTTGATGATGAGTCATCAGAGAAGCTTCTTCGACTAGGACCCACTCCAAACGAGGATGAGCAGTTGCTCATGTTTTGGAGTTGGTGGTAATACTGTGGCCATATCTCAAACGTCCCCTTGTTGCTGTTGTTGTTGTTGTTGTGGATCTCTTCGTTTCGGTACAAAAACAGGCTATTCTCTTCTTTCTCTTCGTTTTGTTTGCTAGACAGTCCTTCTTTCCCGCCTAGATAGAACCACCCAGCCATTTCTTGCACCCAGAAGCTGAAACCAACCCCAATTTCCACAACATATCCATATCAAGAACTTAATATCCTCAAGCTACCAATATGGGAATTCCCAAGATAGATCGTTGATCAGACCACTTGGCTTCAATTGGTTTCTGGGTCTTGAATTTTGGGGGGCCTTCTTCTTTGGATGCAGGTTTTCTAAGTGCCTCTTTAATAAGCAATTGTTGTTTTCTGTTGGGTTATATATATATATATATATAAACTCTATCCTCCTGTGATTCTGACTCTCTGATCACTGTGATCTTGCTGTCAATTTCTTTAGCTGCTTTGAGAGCACAATTAGCTACCTAATAGTTATACATCACACAAAAAAAAAAAAAAAATAAAGTGAAAAATTTCAAGAATTAGTTTTGTGAAGAATTACATCCAGTTAGGGTAAACCAAAAAAATAAGATAAAATAAAATAAAATAAAATAAAAAGAGAAGAAAAGAGTGAGAAGTGTAGAGGAAGGAGGAAGAAGAAAGGGATAGGAGCTTGACTTGGAGGAGGCCATCCTGCCTGCCAGCTTTTACTTCAACTCTTCTTTCGTCGTTCGAAGCAATAATGGCACGGAATTAGAGTTCTGCAACGCCGCCATGGTAACTGCACTCCCCCCCACCCTCCTTCCCCAACTCTCTCTCTCTCTCTCTCTCCTAGTCTCTCCTCATTTAAGACAAACCTACTCTCTCACTCTCTCTCTCTCTCTCTCTCTCTCTCTCTCTCTTCAATTACTCAGTGAAATACAGGTTCTTTTGTTGTGACTTTGTGAGAGAGGGAGAGATTAAAAAAAAAAAAAAAAAGGCAGAATGAGAAGGGAACCAGAAAATCTATCTCTGGGCACTTCTCTACAGTTCTCTTCCAGTTTCAATGAATCTAATCAAAGATGTTTCTAATCTACGCCGTTCATTCTCATCCGGCGGTCGGAAGTAGTCCCACGTGGCAAGCATCAGCTTTTGCTTATTCGTCCTTTGCACCGGAAAACCCGCTCAGTACTTTTTCTGACCCTTTTTTTTTTATGTTCTCTGCAATTAAAAAATTGATCGTCGCTGGTTTTTAATCTCCCAAGAATACCCGCAATAGAACGCGCTGCGTCACAGCAGTCCACTAGTTTCACATACGACAGACAATCCTGTCACGACATATGGGATCGGCCCCTTAAATCAACGGTCCTCGTGTCCCGAGTATTTATTATAATGATAATGCTTTCTTTAATAAATCTTGTGACCCGCATCGTGGTTTAATTTATTTAACGGGGTTTGTGTATGCTGCATTCTATTGGTGCCCCTGTGTATTCCACTAGCAAATTACCATTCTCTCTGTAATCATTTAACCATTGACTCGTGAAACCATATATATTATTTCAACAAACAATTTCGATTAGTTCAACTGGGAAGGAAATACTCTTTATGGACACCATCTCATAGATGTAAACGAGTACAAATTTTTTTTTTTATATTATATTTAAATTATTTTATATAAAATTATAATTTTTTATATTCTTTTAAAAAAATAAATAAGATATTAAATATTTTTTATTTTTAAATATTGTGCATTTATCTAGTAATTTCCTTAATTAACTTTTAGGAGGGAAAAAAAAAAAAAAAGGGGAGAAATTTGTGTTATTCTTTCGCCGTTCAACACCTGAGAATGAAGCAGTGCAGCCAGGGCCAGGGTGAGAAGCAACGGGCACACAATGTTTGTACGCTAACTCTAATTCATCTCCTCGATTTGTGCAGCAAACTTGTTTATTTATTTATTTATTTATTTATTTATTTATTTATTTATTTATTTATTTATAATAAAAATAAAAATGAGTTATAAATTAATTGATGCATAAGTTTATCAGTTTAAAAAATAAAATTTCAAAGAATTTTAAATTTTTTATTTAAAAAAAATTAAAATTTTTTTAAAAAATAATATTATTTTATTTTATAAATATCATGCGTGGACTGACTCTATTCAACTCTCACGTCTCTTTATTTTATGCCTACTAAACCTTTTTCCCATCATCATTGTTGTTATTACAATTATTTTGGAGGGAAAGGCAAGTCCGCTTGAAAATGTGATTACGAGGACTTGCATTTGGTTTTCGCTCAAACCAAAGAGGATGACCTTTTTGAGACTCGTTGTAGGCTCAGATCGATCATAACCTGGCCTATTTTAGCCTAATTATCACGTAGGTCACCAGTATCCAAGAGCACCACCCATGCTCGGATTCGTATAATATATATATATATATATATGTAGGTAACCAGTAATTTATTGATCATGAATTATTTGATAAAAAAATAGTTTTTATAATTATTATAAATATTATTTTTTAAAAAAAATTAAAATTTATAATTTTAATAATAAATATATATAAATTCTTATATATTAAAATGTCTTTAAAAAACATGATCTACCTATATTTACATGCTAAGAATCTCCACAAAATATCGTTGTAATCTATGTTCTTCATATATATATATATATATATTACCGTCAAATAATAAGTATCAAAAGTCAACATATAATTCAAGTAGTTTGTTAACAGTGCATATTACTTAAAACCTTAAAAATAAAATAAAATAAGTGTTTAGGTATATGCACCACACACGCACATAAAATTATTCGAAAAATTAAATTGGCTGAATTTAATTACGAAGTCCAACCATGAATTCCTTGGCTCTTGTTTGCATGATTCATCGTCGTAGTACCTCCCGGAGGGGGAGGGGGAGGGGGGGGGCGTGCTGTACAAGAGCAACAGTAAAGAGAGAAAAGTTTGCAACATTTTACGGCATCTTTGTTTTTACACAAAATAGAATCACTCAAAATTCACTAAAATTTTATTTTATATACACATTTCAAAATGGACATGTTTTGAACTCAGAATATTTATGAGTCAAATTTTATAAATAAAAATTTAAAACAAAATTTGGTCCATAATCCCAATTTGTGTAAGCTCAAGATGCAATTTCATATTCGAATTCACCCAAGTGTATTCCATGAAATAAGTAGAAATTGTGGGTACGAGATCTGCAGTAACAATTCGGGGGGTTCATCTAGAAGGACACCTGCGTGCAAAGAATTTTTCCCAAGGCTTTTTGCTGGCTGGGTGTGTGTGTGTGGATGAAGTCCACCATAGTTACTATTAAGCTATAAGTTACGATCAAACAACCGTATAAACCCCACTTAATTTCCACTAGCTCAGTGTAAAAGCTGTATGGGCTGGCTGCCGGACTCCGGAGACCATCCATATATGTACATATATATAAATAAAACAGAAATCCCAGTCAAGAAGCTTCGCTTTCACCTCGTATTCGTTAATATCATTGATTGATTATTTCGAATGAATATACAGCTCATCTGGGTGCGATGGACCTCAAAGAAATGATCCCTAGTCTGACTAGACCAGAGGAGACAAAACGCTCTATAAAGCCAGCCGATGCTAACTGGCTGGGATTTCTCTATGAAAACAATCACGTGAACCGCAGATCATTTAGCCGCTAATAATTGGATTTGATTAATATAATTTTAATACACGTACGAACTAATGCAGGCCTTGCTTGTCCCTACCGTACACGCAGTCCTTGACAAAGGTAACCCGCTTGGCATTGCCAAATCAAATAAAGGTCTATGATATAATATTCATAAATTTCTTAATCATCAATGACACTTTGGTCAAAAAAAAAAAAAAAAAAACAAAAAAACCAAAAAACCAAAACACAAACACACTTTGAATGGCTGTGGATTGGTCTCACAGCCAGGATCGTTGAAAAGGCGAAAGTTTATTAATTAGTACACTAGAAGTTAGGGGCCCGAGGCAAGAAATTTTCAATTTCTTTACATTTGACTCGCACAAGATCTTTGTCCCGTTGCGTGATCCAGTTGATTTGTTTAATACACAAGGGGCACGGAGCTCCCAATTCTGATACAATTTGCTTTCCATGATTTGTGATATACAGCAATGGCATCTGCCTGGAGTGAATAAAAACACTATTCGACTTTCGAGGTTGGTACGATGAATTAAATTTGTTGGCTTGCATTTGTCGTCTAAAACCAGTCACAGAAATCGAAGGGATTACATGAGGCTCCGTCGTTACGACGTTCGTCCGATTATTGATAAAATGGAACAACATCCCCCCGCATGTATCCCGTAGAATTCGTTTTACCATTGAAATTTCAATGGTGTCAATCAACTTGAATATTATTATTATATTGTCCTTTTGGAGGTAGAATAGTCAATCAGGACGTGACCATGATGTATATGCAGTAAAAAAAAAAAACAGCCCACCAGTTTTGCTTTTGAATCTCATGACTTCTCTCTGTAGAACAAGTTGGCCTGGCACTTGAAGCAATTGGAAAAGCTGGCTAGTGTTGCCAAAAGGGATGACGCGTATTACTGCAGCCAACAGTTGGCTTAGTTTAACTCTAAGGCCTATTTGATTTACTTGCTATTGATTATTGTTGTTGTTTATAATTCATGATTGTTAATTGTTGTTTTTTTTATTACGGTTTTTTTTTTTTAATTTTTTATTTTTTTCAGCTGTCCACCCTCATCCTGTGTTTCTTGTAATAGTTTTATTTCTTTTAATAAAATTTGAACTTGACTTTCAAACAAAAAAAAAATGAATAAATAAATAAAATTTTAGTGTTTAGGTAAATTGACACTGTTTATCAATGTTAAAATAGTAAAAATAACTACACACGAGACATTGTTTACAAAAATTAATTAAATTTTATTAGGGGTTTTTTAATCTACAAAAAATCAATCAAATACTGTTTGATAGGGAAAAAATAATAATTCACACATACTTTTTTTTTTTTTTATGAGTTGCTTTTAAGTTTACTTATCAACAAGGAGTTGCTCTAAATAAATTTCATCAAATACTTTTCTTATCTATTGTGAAAACACAGAACAACAATAACATATTTCAAAAATTAAAATAAACACCCCTAAAATTAAATATCTTTTCAAATTTAGGGAAAGCAGGAAACCATCCTTCCCGGCAGGCTAAAGTTAAACCCTTTTTTTTTTTATAATTTTTTTTGGGGGTTTTAAGCCCGGGCCTTTTTCATTTTCGGCTGTGAAAAGTAAACCTATGTTTAATGCTAATGATTTTTATAGGGCATGTAATAAAAAAGTTTTCCTGAGAGAGAAAAAAGGGTGTTAATTTGAGAGGGGGAATGATCCTTGGAAGTCTCAATAATTGTGTCGCTGTCTTTCACTCTCGAGCCATGTGCTTTCCTTTCTTTCGTCAGGTTGACTCTCCTCCTTTCTCCGTGTCTTGGCTGTGCATTAAAAACTCCACTCTCTTTGTTTTTGTTTTTTTTTTTTTTTCTTTAATAATTAAATCACGAACATTTCTACATGTCAAGCGAGTCCAAAACTCATAATGCCAACATCTTCATTAAGTAAACGTAATTAATTTTAGTTATAGATCAAAATATTAAAAATATCCAACTAATTAGTTATAATAATAATAATAATAATATAATTTTTCCCACATGCAAAAGAAAGCAGACACCCTCAGAGTACTCATCATGAATTCTGCATTGAAATCTAAAAAAATTTGGACCTGCTAATCATTGCGCAACAAGACACCCATTTCTTTCTAATTTTACTCTTTTCAATTTTTTCGTGTAGACTTTCACAAAAATTGTAAATTGTTTTCCTCGCTGATAGATTAAAGAACAGGAAAACAACTGACTTCTAGCTAGCATGGTTTCTTACGCAAAATTGATGTAATCACAGCTTTGATGTTAGCTACTAGGCGCATGGGCGACAAGTTATCCTAAAACGTAAAAAACGTAAATATGGTTTCCTGAACCGATCATCGGCAAAGCGGAGTTATAATTGTCATTTTACTAGCCAATTTCAATCTCAAAGCATTCCCACACTCAAATGGGAATGGTGATTGAGAGAGTGAATGGCTTGAGGTTGACAGATCAATCAATTTTTGATGCCTCCAAAGATCAAGAGAGAAGGCAGCCTTACGGATGGGAAATTGTATAATGATTAGAAGCTGCCCGTATGGGTTTCTACATATCTGAAAGGACCTCGAAAATTGTCTATTATTCCCATAAATAACTACAGAATTGTATGTATGCTTAATTATAGAAGGTTTTGTCATCGAAGTTACCTAAATCCTCTGTGGTGTAAATGGTCAGAGCTAGTGGCTACTTACAAATCTCTTTTAGTAAAGTTTAGTCTTCCGAAAAGACAGCAACTTCTCTTGCAACCTGGGGGTGAAGAAATTAAGGTCCAAAGAAAAGCCTTTTCTTTTCATTGCTTTTTATTATTATTGTTATTATTTTTTTAAAATTTTTTATCTTTTGTTTCTTTTTGGGGGGCTACATCCCAAGAAAGCCGTTGAATTGAAGCAGTACATGGTGATGTCGTATAAGGTGCGATAAGCCTTTGGGTTTTGAAGCACTACAAGGGTTCTTTTTGGGTTTTGTCTACGAGGTTCAGCTGCACAACTGGTGCGTGCCTTTTCCATTTACATCTTCTTGTACTCCTACAAAGCTATATCAACTCTCCACTCTCTTACAAGCTCTTATATACATACATGCAAGCAAATTTAGACATAGGTTCCTCCCTATGCACTCACTTTCTCCTCTCACAGGACAAACCCCAACTCTCATGTCCACATATGTTTGCCCTTACTTGTCCCAAACAATAGGGGACAGACATCATACTCCAGTAATAAGTTGAACCTCTTCAAAGACCAAAGTCTTTGGTTATAACCGAGCTAGCATTTGTTGGATCTTTGGTGGAACATCATCGAAACCAACCCACTAGTTTCTCCGCTCTGAGTTTGCTCCTCCCCACCATATATTTAAACCCTAGTCACGCGGTCTTATTGATAGACAACTAGGTTCACATGTGATCAAATACGTACGTACATACTCTGTAATGGGCACATATCGATTTCATAAACAGTATCGTGAATATGTGATGGGATGGTCCCGACTCCCGTAGTAGTAGTTTTATATTATAGAGTGGGGGGTGGGTCCTTTAAATTCTTCGGACTTAGGGTGGGGACCCACTGGAGTTGCATGTGAGGGACATGATGAGGATATGGTTTTCGTAGACTGTATTTATAGAGCATTAGGTTTTACCTTTAAGCATATTATTTGGATAATTTGGCCGGACATAATGTCTCAATAAAAGGTTGCAGGACTCGCTGTCGAGTATACCCGCTTTTGGACAAGCCTAGGGGATACCCTGTTGATAGAAGTAGAAGCCTCTGGGCCTTTCGTTCTCAGCCAAGCCCGAGCTTCAAGGTCTTTTATGGTCACTAGCTAACTTTCTTTCAATTTGCCGAAGGTCCCAAAAGGCGTGCAAAATTGGTCTCTTCGAATCACTTGGCAAAAAGATAACAATCATATGGTCTTGCAACAGGGCTGCCTAGACTCTTAATCTCAAGGTCTAAAGCTCAAGGGGATGGCTGAAAGAGATGCGGGAGTTTAGTTCTAACCTGAATTTCACAACTACTCATTTTCATCCTTTTTTTTTTTTTAAGAAAAATTGGTAATGATGATCGTAATAGAAATTGGGGAAGACAAGGGATAGATGCACTGATATTTCCCCTATGTCATCTGTGCACCCACAGTAGACTTTTATCGTGTAATTCATGATTTAATGAACCTTCAAATAAATGAAAAAAATAGTGTGCTCACAATCTTCTTTCTAAATGGTGTGAGACATACCAAGGCCGTAAAAGTAACTCGACTCCTTCGTCGCTGAGATTAACTGGCTGACTAAAAGCATCTGCCTGCTCAGACAGTAGGACTACCAAACTAACCTATGCCGTCAGAACATCTAACACTTTCTAATGAATGGCTCAATATACTTGACCAAAGACCTGCTCCTAACAACAGCCTTTGCTGTGACTGATGCCCACAGCCACCAATGAAAAATGCAAAATATTAGCCACATTGGAGCGCACGCTGCACTAATGGCAACCGACTGAAATTTCAAACATAAAAAATATCATTGAAAGCATTGAATTTTCCATCACAACGTAATACACTGATGTCAGATTCAAAACTATAGCAACAAAATTCTCAAGAAATTTGTAACTGTAAAAAATCATAACCATGAGAAAATGAATCGCAGAGAGAGGGAAAGACAATTGACCTGCAACTAAGATTATTACAGTAAGGACAAATCTTCATAGGAATAGTTGGCCCATTACAGTGGTGACCACTGCTTTTGGGAATTCAGGGTTAAAGGAAAATTAGCAAAAATGCTATAGCCAAAACTTGGGACATTGATCCCAGTTGTGTGAAGCAGATCACCTTATCTGGGAAGGAGAACAAAGCAAACCGGATGCATCTGATCCAAGGATGGCAAGGTCACATACAGCACAAAGCTTCCCTTCCTGTGATGGAACAAACCGCGAACTGCAATAAGGGCATGAGACATCTTTCTGTCCACGGTATATAGGCACATATGTTGCGCCACAAACTACAAAAGGGTTTCTAAAGTCATAGTTGAGCTCAACTTTGTCTTTCATGTTCTTCTCAGCAGCTTGCAAGACTTGTCGAGCAGTTTTTGCTTGGTTTTCAATGGTGGGATTGGTTTCCAACAGTCGCCTGGCAAAGTTAGCTGCTGTGCTTAGATTGCCAGCCTTGTAGCAAACAGTCATGGCATTCAATAGAGCAAGTCTCAAGTGTGGCAGCTGAAGGTTACAGTGGGTGAAGTATGCAGCTAGCTCCTGCTGGCGAACTGGGTCATCCTTCATATCCCTCCTCTTAAGCTCCATCTGCAGGCCAAGAACATACTCCTTTACAATGATTATCAATTCCTTTACTTCATCAACCTCCCTCCTGGAATCAACCACAATCAGAGGAATGGTATGAAGAATACCAAGGAAATGCCGTAAAGCCTCTGTAAATTTCCCTGAAGTAGTGGCCTTGTAGCCCACCTTCAGCCTCTCTTCCAGTAGAGAGAAATTAAACACAAGAGCAGGTGGGCCCCTCACATTAGGGCTAGTTGATTCACTCCATCCTCTCTCAACTGCCACTGGGATCACTGGGGTTGAAAACGAGGTGCACAGATAACTATGACTGCCCATATACAAGTCCAGGAATAAGGGCCTTAAGGGAGCAAAGTTCTTTATACCCAGCTGCCGGCTCAACAAGCGCATCGCGGTATCAAAATTGCCAGCAGCAACATGCTCACTGGCTAAAGATGACTTTAGGATCCAAATTTGACTAACAGGCATGCCAGAAGTTGGGGCAACAAATACAGAAGGATGAGCATTGCCGGCAGCTTTTGGGGCATCCATCTCAGGTGGTAGATCAATATCCTCAAGATCCCATCCCCCCTCATCATTTTCTTCGTGCACTTCTTCATCCACCAATACCATGCTGACATCTCCATTTGGCATATTTTCCACATCAACAATATCCAAATCCTCACCCCAGTCAGCATCTGCAGCCTCTTCATATTCTTCCTGTGCATGCCTTCCCACATTATCAAGACCACCTTCAAATATTCCTCTCATGACCCTCAACAAAGGCCAATCTCCACCACACAAGATTGGACTCGGCAGCATCAAAATGGATGGTGATTTCTCCTTGGGCAAATGAGGAACACTCTCTCCCAGTTCAGTTGATAGACATTCAACAATGTCATGGAGTCCATGGGTAGCAGCTGTTATATATGCAAGTGGTAAATGGCCAACATTCTCCAATATCTTAACACGTTCCCTGATATCCCCCAAATAAAGGGCATTGTGGAACTGACCCATTACATCATTCTTGACTTCAGCAATTTTTAGCATTTTTGATAACTTATCCGTGTTTCCAGTGATTAGATAAAGGAACGACAGCCTCTCGAAATTCTTTGTCCTCTGGTATGCATATTCCACAATGCCCACATTACCCTGACGAAGAGCCTCCACCCCCAACCTGCACCAATGGTCTTTCTCATCAATTTCCTTGGCAGCTGCCACTGCAATCTGGATATTGCCACTTTCCAGTGCCAAGTTAAAACGTGTCCTCTCATCTTTCACAAAATGTAGAGCAACTTCAGGGAAACCTTTCTGCTGAAGGTATGAAATCATTGCCTGCCCACAGAGCTCTGAGTTCCTAATCATGCTCATAACTTGGTCATACCTCTTCCTTAAGAGGCATAATTTGAAAATATACTCAGTTGCATCAATAACAATGACACAGTTTTTCCCACTTCGATCCAAGCAATAAATGGTATTTCCAGCCACTCTAGTAACATACACTGGGATATCTAGTGTTTTTATGATTCCACCATCACCATTTGGAAGGCAGTATTTGATATGGTTTAGGGTGGTGTATATAAAGACACCATTGTCATCCCAGGCTCCGCTCTTCACACGGATTGTCTCGTGTAGAGAGCACTGTTGCACAAGTTTCTTGTTTGCTATTATAATTGAATGTTTACACAGCAGTGCCACTTGCTCCATATCATTTGACCAAACAATGTACCTAACAAAAGAAGTTTGAAGATCCCCAAGAATAACCCTCTGCTGGAGGTCAAAAATAAACACTTTGTCCTCTGCTCTGCATAACAAGTTTCCTGTTCCAGCATAAAATATTGCATCCACAATAGCAGGTAGGGCACTTTTCTTGACAATCTCATTTTTAAGGTTTTTCACTAATACTTGGTTGCTGCTCTTTTCCAACACTGCAAACCTATTCCTAGCCACAAAAACTGCTGAACCTCCAACACCTCTTTGAACCTCCTGAACCATCTCAACCCTGCCACTGCTGTCTTTAGGTATGATGTAAAGTTCGTGAGTTCCCCCATCCATATCTGAACAAATCAAAACGGCATTTTCTGTAGGGCTATAAGACAGTGTTCTTACTCCTTGATTAAGGTAGGCAGAACCAGGTCGACGAATTGGAATTACTTGAATGTCCTTCTGAGTTGAGAAGTTGTGGGAGCGTAGGAAACGATCTTTGACATAATACATGGAATCTCCACTTACAGAAAATGCAGGGCGCTCTCTCTCTAATTTGAAGACAATCATACCACTGTCATGGCCAGCAGCAAGAAGGTTCATCTCAGGATGTGATGCAAGGATCCAAAATCTGTCATGCTCCCTGCGAAATGTCTGAATGCCGGTCCGTTTTGTGGCATCCCATACATGAATACTTCTATCCTCCGAATTGGACACAATAATATCTTGCCTCACATGGAATAAAACACATGACACATTATTCATGTGTCCTCTCAAAGTGTCTACTTCCCAAGCTTTTGTATCTGAAATTAGAAAGTTATTCACCCCGATTACCTCCTTCACATATAAAAATAAAAAAATAAAATAAAAGAAGCTATGGGTACAGGAATAAGCAAACTGTAGTTTATTGAAAAATTTTTCAGAAAATTATTATTTTTCTGGTTATCTCATTAGGAACAATGATTGATGTAGTTTAATTACTCAGAAATTAGGAACCAATCTTAGAATTTGGCTACCCACAAACTCCATGTCTGCTAATGTTGGCCTAGCTGTCCTTTTTCTTTTGTTTTCCATTTTCCCTTTGGTTAAAGAAAAAGACACTAACATAGCAGTATGCATGAATTGGTACCAGAAAAGGTGGGCACCACCAAGATATTAATAGACATACCATTCATTCGCCAAATTTTAATTTGCCGATCATCTGCTCCTGAGACAATGAGAGGCAGATTGGGATGGAATGAGGCCCAGTTAACACCCCGATCATGACCCTCCAAGACGTATTTAACAATGGCATCAACACCACCAAAGAAATCTGTGTTCACCTGGCTAAAACGCATTTCATCAACTGGTGCAGCTGTTTTCTTCCTCAGGGCACCAATGTCCCAAACACGAACAGTTTGATCCAAGGAAGCAGACACAATCAAGTCTTCCTTAGGATGGAATGATGCACACATGACATAATGGTTGTGTCCAGTCAGCACAGATATACAAGTCCGGGACTGCCAGTTCCAAATTCTAATAGTCTGGTCATCACTTGCACTAACAATCCATGGGGATTCACTATGGAATTCAACAGTGCGGATATAATCAAGGTGTCCAAGAAGGGTAAACAAACACCTATGCAGCTTGTAGTTCCACACCTTGATCTTGTAATCATCCCCTGCATTTTAAATCAGCATTTTCATGAACCAAAACTGACTTCCTCCAGTCAGGCATTCACTGACCTCACAAGCAAAAAGAAACTAAACACAAACAACTGAGATAAGGCCAAAACAATGCAGGAAAAAAAAAAGAAAGAAAAAGAGCTCCAATAATCAAGACTTACAATGAATACAATAACCAACTGACCTTAATCCCAAGTTTATCTCATCAGCCAAAAAGCTTTTTTCAAAAGAATGAGCATGCTGATGGTACCAGATTCAAATTCAAATACTTAAAAAAGACAAACATCCTAGTGCCAAAGATTTCTAACTTGTGAAATAAATTGAGAAATCGGTACATCAACAATTATTAAAATGTTAAAAAAAAAAAAAAAAGAGAACAAAAGACAGAATTCGATTACCGCCAGAGACAAAGAGCGGCTGGGAGCTGTGAAAATGGACACCACGGACGGGGCCCTCGTGCTCATCGAATCGATCAATGAGAGTGCCCATCCTGTAATCCCAGAGCTGGATTACACCGCTGTGCAGACTGGCCAAGATCCATGGTCTCTTGCTGTGAAAACTCAATCCCTTCACTCTGTTACTCTTCGTCTCAAATTTCGTCAGCATCTTTTTACATATAACTATATCTCCAATCACCAAATCTCCCTACCAATCACCAAACCCAAAAATCAATCATCGATCCAAACATATTCTTAGAAAATCCATCACGAAATCCAATAAATAATTCACAACAATTAAGTTGAGACATTGGATATCATGACAATTGGAAACGAGATCGTTTCATATTCAAACCTGAGATCTTGAGACTCCGGGTAAGCGGATCAACAAGAAGAAGAAGAAGAAGAAGAAGAAGCCGGCATTGCAAATTGGCGCGGAGCAAGCAGAGAGCTAGACCTGAAAAGTTTGAATCAAGAATGCGTGCTTCTGTACTGTTAACCAAAGAAGAGAAAAAAAAAAAAGCAAAGAAAAAAAAATGGAGATCTGGTTCGGTGCGGTGCCACCGCGCTCAGCAAGCGAAAGAAGCGAGGCTCCTGCGATTTTCTTTGTTTTCTTCTTTTGTTTTATTCTGACAAAATAGGACGAATAATTAATTGCTTTTTGATTATTTTTAGATTTAAATCAGAAATTGCTTCCACGTTGTTGTTTTCCAGATCGGAAGACCTCGTTAATTCTTACTTTTTAAGTTAAAAGTCACCTTCACCCCGACCTTTTCATTAAATATAAGCAGCTCAACATCATAAAGAAATAAAAAATAATATTGATTAACATGCTATTTTAACTTTTTTTTTTTTTTTTGTCGACACGAAAATTTTGTGAAAATTAAGTTTTTCAATTACAAAATTCATTCCATCTCTCCCTCTCTCTTCTTCCCTCTCGTCCCTATCCTTTGGGGATTGCTACGTTATCGGAGTTAATGAAATTAAAAAATAATTAGAATTATGATAGGACTGGTTGAGTGGAATTTAATTTAATTTTAAATTTTTAAATAAATTTAAATATTTTAAATTATATAAAAATATATTATTTATATTATTATTTTTATTATTTTATATTATTAATAAAATTAAATATTTTAAAAATTATTTAATTATATAATTTATTAAATAATATTTATATTTTAATTTAATTATTTTAAAAATATTTATTAATAATATTTTTAAAATTATTTATTTTAATATATAAAAATTAAATAAATAAAAAATAAATTAAATTATTTTATTAAAAATTTTAAAATTAATATTTTCACGACGCACAGTTAAAATATAAAGTAACATGTCTCTGTTAAATTATAATGAGTATTAAAATTGAGAATATTATTATATTAAAAAATATTAAAATTAATTTAAATTAAAAAATAATTAAAATAATAATAATAATAATTAATATAATAAAATTTAATAATTTTTATAAAATAAATTTAAAAATTTATAATAATATAAAGAAATATTCGCTCACTTTGATTAGTTTGATAAAATTTCAATAATTGTCTAACACACATGGCCAAAATGACCAGGCCAGAGCGATCTGCGTCTCTCCGAGAGTCATGTGTCATGGTGCTTATGAATGGCCACGACGTCGAGAAGATGGACATGGCGGGGCTGAGCTACGGCGGAATCGTAGCTTAAAGCAAGGCTGCGCGGTGCAAGGAGCACGAGGGCCGTGGAGTGATAGCCCGCGCTTGGGCAGGCATGGAAGTGAAAGACGTGAAGGAAGGGATGTTTATATTGAAGAGCAAGGAGGTCCACGGCATTTTCTGTTGCCGCAAAGTTTGGAAATGATCAAACAGTTGTTGCGAATGTCGTTTCATAAAACCTACGCCCAACATACCAACTGGTTTCGCCGACAATGTTCATTGAGGTGAGACTTCGATTCTTTGTTGCTCAATGCCAAAATTTGATTGTTTTGTACACTTGTTCTATTTTATCTTGATTTTTCTAACTTTGTTTTTGCGATTGGAGCGTCATTTGATGGTAATTTATGGGAGAGGGTTTAAATTGGAGAGTATATAGTCTCACGATTTGAATGTATGGTATTGGTTTTGATAATCATTATTGAAGAGAGAAGAAGTAGAGAAGGAAAGATAGACAGCCCGACGGAGAATAGAGAGAAAAAGAAACTAGAGAAAAAAAATAAAATTCTTAATTTAAAATTATTTAAAAAATAAAAAATATTTTTTAAAAAAGAAATTTTACATTAACGAGAAAAAAAAAATGTTAACTGTTATTTTAATTAATATTCTGTATTTTACAATATTTAACAAAAAATAAGGTTGAAGATATATTTTTTACACATCAATTTTATTTTAAAATATAAAAAGAATAAAAATAAGAAGAATAATTTTTTATTTGTCTTATATTTATGAAGAGAGAATTAGTAATAAGTTTTATTTTTATTTTTATTTTTTTTGAATTTATCATTTTCAGAATCTTTTTAGGGAATTAGATTAAAGATTTTCCTTACTTGCTTTCTATTAAGAACTTCTTGCTTGACTAAAAGGACAAAAAGCTAATTAAAATAAAATATGGTAAGTTGAAAAAAATCAAAACTACAAGTTTTAATGTGCGAAAACGGAAATTTTAAAGAAGAAAAAATCAATAGGACCTAAAAAAGGATAATAATCAATCTACACTATCATTTACTTAGGCTCTTATGAATGTCACAATTGTATGAGATATTTGATTTTAGTTTTTCAAATAAAATAAAACTTAAATTGTAAAACAAAGCAACAAATCAACTGAATATATAAAATTAAAATCAAATTTTCTTTAAATACTTGGTTATCTAAATACAAGAGTTGGGTATATTTTTATTCTACTATTATTATAATTTTTTGTGTCTCTCTTTCTTATTATAATGAGAATGAGAACGTGATTAAGAAAGTTATGGAATGAGCAACTAGAAAGTTATGGAATGAGCAATTAAAAAGTTATTTACCTGATATATTTCAATAATTAATTAATGACAAATAATTAAAATGTTTGATGGTGTAAAAAATAAGAATCAATTTTAATGTCTAAAATTAAAATATTTATAATTCACAAAAGAGTTTAACATGAGGGATAAAAAAACGATTTATATCATCATATATCTTATATAGTGATATATAAAATAATAAAAAATAAACAATAAAGTATTTTTATTTATTTTAATCTATAATAAAATCAAAAAATTAGTAAAAAAAATAAAAAGTATACTCTTCTTGAAAATTAGTAGGATAATAGAGGGTTGATTCTAACTTGAATGATCTAAATTCAAAAATAACCAAAATTTGTTGAGTCCAAAAATAATTTAAATTAGAAATCCTTGCATTCAAAGTCATTTGACTTGACCTTTTGACACATCTACCTATACTTCTCTACTCTCTCGAAACAGAGTATTGCCTCATAAGTAAGGACACAAAGTCAACCTGACCAATCAATTTGATTTGAGGTTATTATTACATGTGGGATTCATAAAATTAATGTTACCAATAAATTTGTATATACCCCAATTAGGACAATGAAGCACTTTCGTCCCCTTCAATTCATTCTAAGGACTAATGCTAATATTTTCCATTCTCCGACATAACAGTTTCCCTTCAATTCATTCTAAGGACTAATGCTAATATTTTCCATTCTCCGACAAAACAGTTTCTATTAATGATTCATTGTTGGGTTGGAGGACAAGAAAAGGACACATTGTCTTATGATCAAAGGACAAAAAGGTCAACTCAAAACCTGTTGTTTCTCCATCTCTGTTACCTCTTCAGGTCTTGCAGTGGTTACATAAAGAACAATTGGAGTTTAAAGGAAAAGCAGGAAAATTTTGTGTTGAGTCTTTTAAGTCATTCTGCAAGTTCTGGCCCCTTTATCTCCTTGGATACTGGAGGATGATCTTTTTAGTTAAAGAATTCTGTTGGGGTTATTTCTAACTCTCTTCCATTTTAATGCTGTCTTCTTCTTAGTCATTTCTTTTTTTCTTTACCATTTCATTTTATCTCATTGAGACAGGTTTTGCATTATATGGGGTTTTGGGACTGAGTTATTCTTGGAAAAAAAAAAAAAAGGGAAAATTCGCATGAAAAGAACCCTTAGCTAATTACTGAATTGATTTTATTTCTGTGTGACAAAAAAGATTTAGTGAAGTCTTTGGCTTTTAAGATTTTCTTGTTTTTTATGCACTTATTTTTGACTATTTTGTGATGGAGGATTTCCTGCATGCATTGTCATCAGCTAAGAAGTAGGAGCTGTTTGTGCCCTTTCTTCCTCTTTATCAATGTATCCTTCAGCATTTAACTGAAGCAAGTAATATGAGATTACTGTTGAAAGATTCTTCCTTCCTAACTTTTGAATAAAGGAATTTGACCCATATTAAATGAGGTTCTACCATTGTGAGTATTGAAGGCGTCGATCATTTCTAATTGGTTCAAGAATCAAGAGGTTTGGCCCAAGCAGGTAGATACAGTTGAGTCACAAACTGGAATATCATGTAATGGTGTTGTCAAAGACATAGAATTGTTACACTTGGAGCAAATTGATTGGGATCTTGCCTTGGCTATCTAACATAACTATCAGCTTTCCCTAGATGTAGAACATGGCCATTTACGAGAAATTATCAGGAGACGTATAGTTCACAAGGATACCAGAATATTAAGTCTTGGAGTACATCATGTGTTTGGATTGTCTATGATGAATGCATTCCCGAGTATGTATTAGAATCCTTCTTGTGGATTTGAAAACAATATGGTAAGTTCAATCTGATCAAGTGATCAACAATTACTTTTAACTGAAGTTTTGATGGAGTTGAAAGTAAGATGCCATATTTGAAGTTTTAATTTGCAAGGGACATTGGACATTGACACACATGCATTGCTAAGTCTAAACAGTTCTCGTATATGATGGTCACAACCAGATCTTCTGGTTTTTTTGTGGCATTTAACTAATTAAGGGTTAAACATGATCTTTTAAATTCTTGTTCTTTTTAACCGTTAACTGAAGTCTTGGATCTTTTTTATTCATTGGTCATAGCAGAGTATCTCAAAATAGTCCAACAAAAATCTCAGGCACCTAATTCAGACTAATCCAAGAAAGCAGTAGATTCATTGGTTTTTAGAGCTCTATTGAGCAAGGAATTACAAGTCATTATGCTAGCTTTTACTGGTAAGCTACTGCTAAATATATGCATGGATGAGGGCAGAATAGTCTTGACATGGCATTAGTAATGGACAGGCCAAATATTTGGCTAATTAATGCTCCAAGGATTATGTTTTTCCCTTTCCTATGTTTTTTTTTTTTTTATTGTTTCCCTGTTAAAAAGTTGTGGTTTGTCACTTGGTCAAATGAGTCTTGTTGCTTTTATTCCGCAGAACCTTGATTTCAGCAATATTTTTGAAATTCCTGTTGATTTCTTCTGTTTTCAGGCTGTTGCTTCATTAGAATCACTTGCTAAAGGTGCAGTGCAATTTTCCTGAAGATTCACTGTACGAGAGCTATAAGAGCATTGGCATTCTCTCCTCTATGATCCTATAGTTTCTGCAGAGGCCGCTTTTCACATGATTGAGTTCAAGCAGTCTGCATTGTCTAAATCCAACAATGCTGGAAATCCTAAAGTAAACAAAGGGAGTTCTGGGAAGAGAAAAGATGCAACTGTTCATAGTTATCACTATGCTCTGCACAAAAAAATTTGGAATGAACCTTTTAACCCTCTGGATTTGAGTTTTGTTGTTGTATCCAGCAATAGCAACTACATTGGAAATGAAGATGAGTCACTATCTTGACGTTGCATGATTGGAAGTACTGTTTTGGGTCATTGGGGGCTGCAGGAATCTGATTTAGATATTGTGCGTCATGCTTTTCCACAAATAGGCAATGATGGAGATGGTGATGCCTTCCATACACAATTTGAGGGTACAATTCAGGAGGATTTTTTGATGGAGCCAGATATTGTATATAGAGAGATTCCCTATTTGCTTGGAGAGAATCAGTCTCAAAATCAACCTGCTGATGAATTAGGTCAACAAAAAGAATTGGCAGTTACTGGTGACCCAGCAGCTGGTGCTCCAATTTTCATGGAGACCAAGTCTTTTTCTCAACAATTCCTGAGTGCAGTTCATCATTTCATGATTCAGAGTACTCATCAGCAGTTCGTGGGATGCCTATATGGAGAACGGCTGAAGGCGTTTCTCAGCCAGGTATCCTCGTTGGCCTCAGCCCAAGATCAAAAGATCTACTGCCAGGGGACGTATTTTCAGTTCCTGGTGATGGCAATACTGAGAATGCATATGACAACACCCATACAGACTCCAACTTAAAAACGAGGCATACGAAGTGAGGAGCTGAAAGATGCAACTTCTGGTGCAGAAGGTTGTCTGGCTGGACTTTCTGATTCTCTTTTGGGCTATACAAATGATGGCTGTTGATGAAAAAATGTGATTGATAAGTCTTACTATGATGGTCTGGGTTCACTTCTGTTGAGCTCACCAAATGATGCCAATCAAGACCATTTGCCCAATGAAACTGAACAAGAACCATCAGTTGCTCCAGTTCAGCTTGCAATTCAATCTGATGGTTCAAGAAAGCTAGAAAATGATAAGGGCTCTTGCCACAGTGTTGATGCAACTTTAGAAGTTCAGTTTCTGTCATCTGCAACACCTTTTGATCCTGAACTAAGCAAGGAGTTATATGATGTGTATTAAACACTAAGGATCCAGAGATCCCCTGCAATGATGATGCCATTTTAACCAGGCCGTAAATCAGTTTCTTCTGCAGCACAACAGAATTTCCAAGATGCTGATAGACAAAAATGCTCATCAGTTAAAGGAAGTCTTAGGCACTCAAAAGATGGTGATGGAGATATAATACTGATGCACAAAGATCCAGAAAATCCTGGAACCTCTCAAACAATTTCTCAGATGGTAAGATCACAGGTGATGCCAAAAGTCAATTTAATTCATGCATTCATTTATCATAGGGTTAATTCCAGGGTTAAATTTGAGTTTCCCAGTAGTGCATCCACTCATAAGATTGCAGGCAATGCATATGGAAGTTTGACTAAACTCAACTAGTAACACGGAACTCTGGTTCCTGCTGAATTGAAAAAACATAAAACTAAAACTGCACTGATGAAGCAGTTGCAACACACTTCTGCTGATGCTTTGACAGAAAAGCCAGCTATTTGGTTCAATGGGTTTAAATGTTTTCCCCATGCAAGTGCTAGTTGTTTTAAATCAGAATATGATGCTCCAGCAAGAATTCAGAATTTTCAAGTATCAAATGCAAATAAGGGGCTTCTGGATTTTACTGCCCCAGGGCAACTAAGATCATTAATATCATATTTGGAAGACCCATTGATAGTCAGTGAGGATGATGATGTACCATACTTTTCAGATATTAAAGCAATGGTAGAACTTTCAGTAGCTCTCTGATATGGGTGATTACATAGTTTTCTTTTAAATTTATATTCATGGTTCTCCACGTTTTGTGGCCTGAATAAGTTATTCTTGACATGGACTTGGATCCAGAGAATCAGGATTTATGCTCCAGCGAGGAAGGTAGGCCAACTCTACTAAATATTACTCTTCTTTTTTGTTGTGTATCTGTGAATGGGAATGGTCCACAAATACAATTGTGGCCTGATAATGATGGCGCAGTAGCTGGTTTGATATTTATTGTGAAGAAAGGATCTGATTTAGAAGAAAGGATCTTGCCAAAGTGCTTGATCCTTTGTCAAATCAAAGTCTGTGAAACCCTTTCTCCTATTGAAATTTGAACTAAGTCAAGCACTTTGCACTTTGGCACATAATTTGGTTGAGAACTCTATTGAATTGGAGCACTTTAAGGACCCATCTGAGGTCCTCTTTATTGCTGTAAATACCTTTTCGTAAGTTTCTTCTGGGCATTACCTTCTGAGCACTAAACTTCTGAATTCTATGTAAAACTTTTCTTATTGGTTTGTTGGTTTAGGTACTTATAAATTTGAATAAACGTGGGTCTTTTCATCTGAAAAACCTTGGCAAGGTCTCTGTCTGAGTGAATGACGAAGAGATAGCCCCTGGACAGAGTCTGAACATAATATCCAGCTGCTTGATTGAGGTGTGTTCCTATGGCTCCTCACTATCTTATCATTGCTTGTTCTATTTTGAGGAAACTTCTCATGTGCTAGACAAATTCTATAAGCAGTGCTCTCTGTATTTTTGTTGGTATGCAACTTTATTCTGTCAAGTCTCCCATGCCTCCTCTGCTCTCGTTTATCGTTACCCGAGTTGGTTTTGCCATATTGGTTTCTTAATGCCTAACTGCAATTCAGCTTTTTGTTTATTGGGGTTTTATCTGAGCACACCTGCCAAATGTTTAAATTAATGTCCAAAACTTGCAATCTACCATCTTCCCATGTAAAGTCAACTGGTCAAAAATTGAAAAACAAAACAAGATTTGACAACATAAATTACCACCAGATAATGCATGTGTTTTTTCTAGAAGTCAATTGTAGCAGTATAATCGGAATTCATGTGCCGATAACGGGTAGAGAAAAATTAAAATGCAAGGGGCCAGCGAAATTTGCACTGGCATGTCGCAGAGGATGTCATGATATTTCCAATTGGATGCTTTTTAGTACGAAAATGTGTTATTTGAAGCAAACAAAAGCCATCGAAGTCAGGAGCAGCAAGTTTGAATTGTCGCGTTAATTTCACGAATCAGGATGTCGGCAGGTGGCGGCTACCCTTTTTTTTTTTTTTTTTTTAAATTTTTGGTGGTTTATGGGTTGATTTTGTAAGCTATGTTACATCCTGTGAATATATGTGTTACTATCCCTCACGAGAAAAAGAAGACTTGGATTTGAAATATTAGAAAGCCTTTCTAAGTGCTGTGGGAAAATTCGTTCTATAATATATTCTTGGATCACGGTCTGCCAGTAAAAACTGCACCAGATATTCCTGCCTACCTCTGTGGAATACTTTTGATTGAATAACAGAAGCACGTTGCTAGGCATGATTGCGGTTTTGATTCAATTCAATTTTAGTTCTGGTTCATATTTGGTTCATTTTCACATTCGGGTTTAAAAAAGGATTTATGACCTTATGAATTGACGAGTTTAATTATAATTTGACAGCTCTACAGTGTACAAATTTTTTACTGACTAGTAACTAATAATTACCATTTAAAAAAATAAAATAATAAAAAAAAAAAACGTTGCACACACAGATGCTAGAAAGACAGAAGGAGACAGTGGCCATGCGTGGGGTGTCCATCGCATCTCATCCCATGTTCACTTTACCTCGGACACAGATAGAGCTTTATCCAACACGTCCCATCTCATCCCATGTTCACTTTACCTTGGTAGAGTATGGCTGAGGATCGAATAATGGGTAACCCTCTCCGCATTACCTATCAATCACGTCAAGAATATTTTCATTTGTGTGCTCCTGCTCGTGCATCCCTTCACTGTTTAGATGTGACCAATTGGATTAATTAAATATGGATGGTACCTTCCTTAGAACGTTCAGTTTCGGAGTCCTTTTCCTTAGGATTTTCCTTTTTTTAAATATATATATATATATATATATATATATATTTGTTATTGTTATTATTATTATTATTTTTCATATTCGTGAGAGCAAGTACTGAACTTTAGTCAGAAGAGCAATTACCAATTTTTTTTTTTAAAGGACTTACAAAACTTTCGTCTCGAAATTAATTCAGGTTATTTTTTCATGAATTTAAATTGATTATAAGAGTTAGAGGTAGGGTTAGAGATATAAACAAGTCAATTTAGGTTAGTTTGATATTCATATTCAAATGAAATTATTTTTAAAGCTGCAATAATTAAGTTAAGAGTAAAATCAGTTAAGTTATCATTAATAATTGTGAATTGGTTCGATTGATTTTATTATTTAAAATGTACTCATTGGAAGAAAATTTATTATTCATACTTTTTATATTGCCAACTTGTCTAACAAAAAGCGTCATCAATATCTAAGAAAATAAAATTGAGGTCACTTGAAAGAATGATTGACTTTTTAAATAATAAAACGAGAGAGTAAATTTTTAAAAATTCAAAGAAAAATTGAATTCTCAATTAAAAAAACAAAAAAAAAAAAAAAAGAGAATGTGAATTTTTAAAGGTTGACATCCTGCTTTTTGAGGATAAGAAGGGATAGAGAAAATGCCTCCAGCTAATGTTCGAAAATAAGTAATTAAAATTTTCAAATAAAGAATTATGTCTTTCTTCCCTGTATTAAGTGGGAGTAGGCTGTGAGTGTGCAAGAGATTGCTGAGTCTTTTGTGTGGTTTTTGTCTCCGTAAAATGAAGTCTTGGGTCTTGGTATTATTATAGTTGTTTCCAAAACTAAGATTAATAATTACTTAACAAAGTTTTAATTTCAAATTTAATTAATATCAATTATATTTTTTTACTCATTATAATTTGTTTTGTTGTGAAGTAAAATGACTACTTAGACGGAAGTGAGCTATTTCATTCTTAATGAAAGACTAACATCATTTTGCGTTGCCATTATTTAGTGAAACATTTAGACTAAATATTTACTAGGATTGGGTTATGCATTTTTGAATTTATGTTGAATATGTCCAAATTATTCAAGCGACTATGCAATAGGTGTCACTCCAACCTTGTTAAGAATATTCCTCTTCCTTTTATTAGGTTTTTCCTTAAAAAATAACACTCTTTCTATATAAATGTTTCCTCTAAATATAAAAATTGTCAAAAATAAATTTAGATACTTAAAGTTTGGAAGGGAGGGGTGGGGGAGTACTAAATTTAATTTTGAGGTCCCTTTTTCTTAGGAGTGAAAATGAATGGACATCAATTAAATTATACATTATTTGAAAGTAAATTTTTGATTAATTTTAAACATTTTGATTTAAACCCTCTTAAGTATTATTTTTTATTTTTGATGGAAGTGCAATTTATTCGATTCAATATATTTAAAAACATTATTTAAATTTATCAAGAGAAAAAACAAATTTATTATAATAGATATCATTTGTTAAATTTTTATATGATTATTATAAGATTTTTAATTTTTGAATGTTATTATTCAATGACTTGCATTGATAATTAAAAAAAAAAGTAATAATAAGTCTTTCATATATTAAATATATTTAACAATTATTCATAAGTTATATTCTACGGTATAACTATAAGTATTTGAAATAAATAAATAAATATGAGGATACAAACATTTTTACTCTCATTTCTATCGTATATATGATAGAGTTTAATTAGTTTTAACATTATTTTTTACTACTTATATGTAAATTCTTAATTTTATTAATCTTAAAATAACATATAATAATAATTAAGAAACACACACTTATAATATAGATATCAAGTCATTCAATTGATTACACAACAAAACCTATATTCACTAAGTATATAATAAATTGAGATATTTAAATTCTTATATAATAGATTACATTTAATCCTAATACAGCATTAAAATTTTATTAAATATAATTTAACTATTTAACTTCTATTTAAATACTAATTTCTTATTTGTAATAAATCTGAATTAACTTCAATATTCTTCTTTAATTTTTGTTTGATGATGCTTTTATTCCCAACATTTTCTTCTTCTTAACAAAAACTTCATACTTCAATCATTTATTATTGTCTACCTTTTATTTTGATTTCATCATCTTTAAAATCTCCTTCACATTAAAACTTTGTGACTAGATCTTCATTTATGACATTTACTTATTTAAAACTTTGACTCTTCTTCTCATTTATTCACAATTTACAAACATAACAAAATTTCTTATCATCATTAATAGGATTATTAGAAGTTTTCTTGACAAATTTCTCATCTTCATTGATTGACTTTTGCTTAACCTCTAAATTTTCAAAGGAACTTATAGTATACAACCTTAAACAATAATATTTAAGACTTTATTCTTTATAAAATTTTATAATTTGTGGTATATGTAGAGAACCATTATATGAACACTCAATCTTTCAATCTTCCCTCCAAATGGAAAAACTAAATTGAGCTAATTTTTACTTTTATTTCAACAAGTCACTGTCTCTAAGCCTTTTTCTTGACTATTAACTTCAAAAGTCCTTATCTTTGAGCTTTCTTTAATTTTTAACTCAACATACCTTTATATATAAGCTTTATAGGTTTCACTAACTTAACACTACCTTATATTAAAATTAATTGAGCCACTTATAACTTTAAGTTTTAATTAAACTCCTAAATTTCTTTATAATTGAGTATCTCTTTTCTTATTAACCAATTGTTATTATCTCATGTAAATTTGATCACTTTACTCCTTTTTCTTTTTCTCTTTTTCTTCTTTTTCCTTGTACCCATATTTATTAAATAAACAAATCTCATTGTTCATTTCCTTTTACACCTAATTCTCTCTTTGCCTTTCAAACTTTCTCATTAATTATCTTTTGACTTTTTCATTTTGACTGCTTTCATTTTTTTTTTTGGTTCTTTTTCACTTATGCTTCTAACTTTTTTTTTTCTCTCTTTCTTCTTTCTCCTTCCTCATTGTCTCTTCAATGTCCTTTCCCTTTATTCTCAATTTTATACAAAATAGCAACTAAGGTTGGCAAATTAAGAATGATCGATTGCAACATCAAGTGGTGATTTAGTGATTGGTTGTGGTGGCTCTAACAACTTTTATAGCTACTTTAGTGAGATGTACATGCTTCCTCTCTACTCAGATTAGATACTTGCTATGATATGGTAGTGGCTATTAGTGGCCTCCTCTTTGGTTCTCCAATCAAATATGATTCCCAAATCAAGTACAAATTCTTATACAATTTCTTGATCAAGTGTTGGCTCTAATTTTTTTAGCATTAACTAGTGGTTACTTCACTCTTTTGGCCTTTAGATTGAACCAGCTTAATTCAAATTTATTACATACTAGAAGTTAGTATTTAAATAAAAATTAAATAGTTAAGTCATATTTAATAGATTTTTAATAGTGCATTATAAATAGATATAGTCTTTTATATAAGAACTTAAGTATTTTAGTTATTGTGTGATTGGTAAGTGTGGGTTTCATTATGTGATTACTTGAGTGTGACTCAATATTTATATTATAAGTGTATGTTTCTCAATTATGGTTATGTGATTTTTTTAAATTAATAAAATTGAGAATTTACAAATAATTACTTAACAGTGGTATTTGAATTAATTAAGCTCTAACAATTGTAACAAAACTAATTAGGTTTTAATAATAGTATCATAACTATTAAACTTTAATAGTCATAAGCTAAGCAAATACCATATGAATAATAGTTATAGTTATGGTAGTGCATAATTTTTTTTTTAAAATCAAGATTTGAATTTTAATTTTTTTAAATCAAAATTATCAAGGCATCATTAATTTAGAAGTTAATACAAGTTTTAGAGAGTCAATAACTATATTATAATAAATTTCCTTTTTTTGGTTAGGTTAATTAGTTTTAAGTAAGACTCAAATTCAAGATCTTCAGTCTTAAAGACAACTTTAATACTAGTGAATTAGAACTTATTGGTTAATGAAACCTTTTCTTGATGTTAGAAAAATGTAAATTTTCTAAATAATGGGAATTTTGATGTTAAAAAAATGTGACATTCATTTAATAATTTTTTTAGACTCTTTTTAGTGATATTTAAATGTTAATAACTTGAAATTAACCAAGCTAATGAAGCCAATTAGCCAAGTTCGTTGTCTATAGACCTTTATACAATGTTTAAATTGACTTTGTTAGAGTTTTTTTTTTTTAATATATCCATTAAATGACCTATTGAGTTATGGAATACACAATAATGGTAGATTTTTTCATACCTATAAACCTTAAATGACATATTTCAAACTAAAAACCTCAAATATAGAGTTCTAAGGTCTTTATTACTAAGGCATCATTTAAATTATTTAAGAGTAATTTATTTAATAATTCAAAACTAAGAAGAAGAAATGTTGAAGAAGTCATAAAGTTTAGCAAGCTAAACCTATTAAACTCTTAATTCATATTCCCATTGTTGTAATATAAAATTATGGAATTATGGGTTAGGTCAACCTACTTATAATAGTTTGACATGACCTAAAATGATATGTATAAAGGGAGTTATAAACCCCTCTAGAGTGTTAAGGGGAATTACAATTCCCCTCTTTTAATGCTTTAAAAACTTTCCCTTAAGTGATATCGATATCTTTGCAAAAAGAAAAATGTTAAAGTTGTATTCCTTAAAAACCAATTATGAAAAATTGTTCCATTAATCTTCAAGACTAGGGCTTTTAGGTCTTGATAATTAAATTATGGTCATACTATGGTATTATCTCAACTGTAAGAAATTAGTTTTCAAAGTTATTTTCAATAATTAGTCTTTGATTCAAGCATGAAGGTCTACAAGAGATAAGTTTCTCTTTTTTTTGTATGTTATTCTACATTGGTGTCAAAGCATAATTCATTTATGATCAATTCAATCTTTTCCTATGCATATTTCATCTATCTTTTTCATTTTCTTTTAAGCTAAAAAATAATAAAAATTATTTCTCACACACATATGAGTTTTAAATCACAAATATTTTCATGTAAATAGCTTGTAATATACTTATTATCTTGTAATTTATTATTATTTTTTTTGTATTTTTTGTTCTATAATTAATGAAAAAGATAAGAGTTTTTTTGTATGAATTTTTGCAAAGTTAGTATAAAAAAAAAAATCATAAAATCAACCCTTAAAATTTACATTAATAGAAAGGTCTTATCATAAGTATTCCAACACACCATGTTTCATCAAATATCATTGTACCATTTAACAAATATAACCTTTGAAAGTTTTTATTACATTAAAAATTTGATTTTGGAAAATAAGAAGAAGACCCCAAATTTCATTCCATTTCTAGAGAGACTAACTTCATTAATGGATTAAGGACATCAAAATATGGCAATCAAGCAAATTTCTAAGCCATCTAATGGCTATAAGGTGGTGAGTGATGCTCATTATTTGGCACCTGCAAGTGAAAGAGACAGAGATTACATTCACTAGTGTGCAATAAGGAACACATTTATAACCATTAAAAGTTAAACATGTGGCATGTATGGAAAAGGTTATAGACTTAAGTGTATTGAATTGATAAAAGTCATCAACTTAGAGAAAGGACACATAATTTTAAAAGAAAATATTATTTTAAGAATTTTAAAAATGGGAAATGAATTAAATATTAAATGTTGGAACATGTTTAAAATCATGTGTTCACTAATTAATTACTAAATAAAAACAAAGTACATCATTAATGAGGAAGCCATAATTCAAATGGTGATAAAGTTCTTTTCAAACTAATAGATTGTGATTTGAGAAGCATACAAGTATCATGTCATTAAGAGGACTACATGTTATTAGCAAACCTAAGCCTATAAAATGTAATATATTTGACCTTTTGTGGCAAATTAGAGACAATTTCATTGTTTATAAGAATTTTAACTTAAGTCATTTATGAAGTCAAGGTTGAGACATAATGTAAGTGCTTATATAAACTTCATAAAGCATCAAATTAATGTACCTTTTAAAATATGTTAATTTATTTGAATAAGGAATGCCTTGATTACATCTATTATTCCATGTTATATATATATTCTAATTGTAATTTTTTATAATTGCTATGTTAACATATATATTCATTATGTTGAGTTCTATAACTCATATCTAACATATAAAATATGAAATTATATGTTTTAAGTTGATAATATTAAAAAAAATCTTCACCTAAGAACTTAAATTTTACACAATTTGAAATAAGTTATTATAACAAAATTATTAGTATAACAGAAGATGATTGGGGACATATTGAAGTTTCAATTTTATAACTAATAATGTGTTGTTATTAATATATTTTGAGACCAAATGGTATAATAAAAATTATAATACATAGTATCATATGGTTAAATTAAGCATAAAGGGCTTAAAGTATGAGAACTCATCAATCACTTTATAATTTGTCCTTAGGGGGAGTATTTCAACTTAGTAAAGATAAGACTACGAAGCTTAAAAGGCTTGAAATGAATGAAGTGTGGTTCATATAGCTTTAATTGAAAATTTAAAGGATGACTCATTTATGAGTTTCATAAGTCTTCTTAAGAGATGTCATTAACTTTGAAAAACAAGTTATAAGAATCTTAACTATGAGGTTAAGTGAGCTCATGATTAACTTTTACTTATATAAAGAAAAGTCATATAACATCAGACAACACCTTGTGGTGCAATATAATTTATTGAACTCAAAACAGTTGTTTACTTTATTTATGGAAATGTAGTAAATGATTTGATATTAATGTAGTTCTTTAAAATTGGAAGCATATACAAGTCAAAATAATGCAAAAAAGAAAAAAAGAAAGTAAGAACTTTAATAATATCTTGTATGATTTAAGTTTAGAGAAAAAGTGTTTTAAGACAAGCATATTAGACAAATTAATATGGTTGAAGTTGAAATTAGTTCAAAGGTTGCTTCCAATTCAAAACATAATGGTATTGCATGCATCACTTGAAAGGAAATAGGAATAAGCAAATACAAAAGAAAAACTAAATTGATTATTGCTAGAAATGTAATAATAAAGGAAAGGATAAAACTAATATGTTATAATGGTAGCAAAATTAGGTCATTTTGCTTGTAAATACATTGATGCAAACATCATATCCTTTATGGATATTAACCTAAGTAATAGAGTAAACATTATATCTAATAGGCTTCTTATAGTTAACTTATGTTTCTAGCTCAATTTATTTCTCAAATCAAATCCTATATGGATTATTGACTCAAGTAATAAAGCATGTAGTTAAAGATTGAGAAGCATATGTGATGTTTCATCAAATTGGTGCTAGTTCAAGGAAGGTATACATATAAATTAGAAATGTGAAATTATCAAACTTGCCAATTCTTAGTGTTCTTTATGCACTTTTTGAAATTTGATAAAAACATATTCTTATTCTTGTACTTTTCTATTTATGCTATAAGCTTCTCATTTGAGAGTCATATTGTAGCATTTTTTATAACACCTTTTGTATTTGGATATTTGTTAAATGGTTTATTTGTAATCAAGTCTTTATCATAATGTCTTGAATATCTAATATGGAGTTTTTCCCTAATTGAATCTTGTAACAACAAGCTTATAGATGTAAATATTTGGCTTGTTAGAAGGATTGGCTAAAGATAACCTTTTAGGGTTACTCATTAAAATTAATTTGCCATCATACCAATATTACTTAGCAAGAAACATAACTAGTAAACCATTTGTAAGGCTTTTGGAGTAAGTTCCATTACAAATAGCCTTTTGTGATGTATGTGATCTAATAAGTATAAGGGCAAGGCTTGGTGTATCACATTTCATTACTAATACATAAATATACATATTATGGTCATATTCATCTGATCTCCCATAAATATGAAGCATTAGAGTACTTTAGGAAATATTCAATAATGATAAAAATCAATTGATATAAGAATCAAAATGTTAAGAACAAACCATGAATGTGAAATTCTTTAACAATCCAAAGGAATTATATAATAAAAAAAAATAGTATGGTTAACTAGTACCTACATTTTACAACAAAATAATGTTACAAAAAGGAGAAAAATAATCTTATTAAAGATAGTTTGATAAATGATGACATAAGTAAACCTCCCAATAAATCGATGGGTAAATGTTTCATTGATTACCATATACATTATTAATCATATACTTTTTAGATTTATTATTTCCACATCATCTATGATATAGTTAAGTTAAAAACTAAACTTAATCATTTTAAAAACTTAAGGTTGATAGCTTAGATTTTTATTTCATCTTATAGACATGAAAAGTTAGGTTAAAAAAATCTGCATAAAATACTATGAACACTTTTAGGGACCATGTTTATAAATGTTTAAGTTGGTGGAAATATTGAAAAGTTGAAATCATGTGAAGTCACAACCTTAGTAAATGAATTTCTTGATAGGGGTAATATGATAAGATCTTTCATCTTTATAAGCTAAGAGATGTAGATGATAGTAATGCACTAGATCAGTTGATAGAGAAACATGAGGAAATGCCTCTAGCTTTCAATTTTAGCGGAAGTGTTATATCGTAAGTTGTGTAAGGGTTATGAGAACTAATATTGCACAAGAGTAATTCTAAAAATATCTCATATCATGGTTTTGAGATTAAGTTAGTCAACTTTTATGATTACTTATTATGAGAAGAAGAGCCTAAAACATTAGTTGAGGCCTACCCATACCTTACCAAGAAAGAATGGATAAATGCAATGGGAAAAATGATGAATTCCATAAAATCTCACCATGTCCTAGACATAATGGATTTGCCTTAAGTATACAAAACTAGTAGGAAGAATGGAATTCTCAAAATTAAATGTAAGGTATATGGATCCATATAGAGATTTAATTCTTACTTAATAGCAAAAGGCTAATCCTAATGAGAGGATATAGACCATAAGGAATCCTTCTCAAGGTAAAAGGTTTACCTTAGTTCACCTAATCGCAACTATGGTAACTAATATGGTTTTAGAATTATGCCAGATGGATGTTAAAGCCATTTTTCTCAATAGGAAACAAGACATAATTTATGTAACAACCAATGGGTTTCATTGATAAGAACTTAAGCACAAAAAGTGCATATTCTAAAGATTAGTTTATGGTTTAAAATAATTACCTAGGCAATGGTATTTAAGATTCCATTATACATTAATCTCTTATGGATTTGCAATGATCAATAAAGATTATTTTACATATGTTAAAAGATTCAAGAGTATACTTGTAATTCTATCATTTTAATGGCAAGGGAATCTCTTAACCTTAAAAGGCATCTAATTGTAAAAAGTAAAAGACCTTAAATACATATTGTATTCCAATATTATAAGTAGCCTAATATATGCTATAATTTGTACTCCATTAAATATCCATTATGCCATGGAATTAGTGAAATGTCAGTATTCAAATTCGAGAGAAACTTGTTAATAAGTCATAGAAAGATTTGGTATTTTAAGAGCATTGTAGGATATTTCCTTATGTTGTTAAGGAAACAATTTAACAATAAATTAGTTATTTGGAAGACAATTAAAAGTAAAATATTGATAAATTTGAATTAATATAAATATGTATATTCTTACTAAGTTATGACATCATTTTACATGGTAATAAGAAACCAACTTGTGGAGCCTATTTAGAAATAAGGATTGATTTATGGCTTACTTTATTATAATACAAGTAATGGTTTGGTGCCAAAAGATTTTTGGAACATATGAGAATATATAATGATTAATTAAGAATGGTTATAGTATATTTTATTAGTTAAATGACTATGTGTATACTAGAGATCCCAAGTATAATTGTGAACAAAACTTATTGATGCCAACTAAAACTTTATCTAAGACATTGTGTCATAAATGAATATAACTTTATGAAATGTATTGATATATTAAATAATGATAGACCCAATGTTTAGTTGACCAAAAAAAAAAAAATATTAGTCACATTAGTTGTTTGTATGACAACATAAAATGTGGTATGATGTAACAATGCAAGATTATGATAATGAGAATTACTATGTCATCCTAATAAAGTTATATAAGATTGATATGGAATCAATACTAACATAGGTGTAAGTAGAAAAGTAAAAAGGATGTTAAATAGGTTAAAATTGGTCTACTTACACAAATAATCACCTTGAATGTGAGGAAAGTGTGTAGAAATGAGACCATCTTATAAGCAAATTTATATAAGTATAAAAATGATCACTTCAAGAGGATCATAATGAGACTATAATAAGTAAGAGCTAATATAAAATCTCATTCTTTATACAACTTATTAAAAGTTAAACGTAAGATCTCAATTGGACACTAATGAATGAAGAGTCATATAGAGAACTCAAGTTAGATGCTTGTTAATGATTGAACTAAGATCTATATGGTGATGTTATAAGAAAAATAAATAAAATGACATATGCTTAATGGGAGAATGATCATCGTAACATGTGTTTCATATCATGTGTGTGTAGTGACTAATAAGGGAAATGAAGAAATCAATCTTTACTTTTTCATCATGTGAGTCACATGAGGTATCATATAACTCGAATGATGCCTTATATGGCTTTTGGCCATGTTTTAAGGTTATAGTTCAATGATTGCCACTTTAATATATTTTTTATAACCATAATTAATTCAACCTTTTAAAATATATTCAAGAAAGTTATTGGATTATAGTTGAGGACTAATAATATAAAAGGAAGACTATTATTGTCTAACATCCAACACATGTATTTACTAGTGTACCATTTTTTTTATTCAAAATAAATGAAGCATAATTGTGGATATATGTGAAGAAAAGGTCTAACTTAGCCTAAAAGGGATAAGGTGAGTTGAGATGTATGTGACAAATACGTCTTAGACACAACAAGACATAATATTTATAATAAAGCTCATATATTAAAAGCCTTGTAGTCATTATGTATCTCTAAGAGGTGCATAAAATGTGATTCTAAGTACAGGTTTACTTGTAAGTCCCCTGACCTATTTGCAAGTATGAATAATCTTTGAGGAATCTAATGTTAAGAATCTTTGAGGAATCTAATGTTAAGAATCTTTAAGGAATGATTGGATTCATTCTAACCCATCATATGTAAGTGAGAGATGTTAGTTTATAAGTCAAGTTGACTTGCTTATAATGGGTTAATTTAACCCAAAATGTTATGTATGAAGGGAGTTGGTAGGAGTTGTAACTACCTTTAAGACAACTCTCCTTAAACACTACAAGGACTTTTCCTTAGAATAGAATGAGATATCAATACCATTACAAAAAGTAAAATGTTAAAGCCATATTCCTTAAAAAGCAACTATGAAAGATTGCTAAATTAATCATCAAAACTAAAGACTTATAGGTCATGGTAATTAGATTTTGCTCATACTTTGGTACCATCTCAAACTCAAAAAATTAGTTTTCAAAGTTCTTACCGATGATTAATCTTTAATTTAAGCATAAAGGTCTATAAGAGATAAGTTTCTCCACTCTTTTATATTATTTTATAGAAACCAATAACACTAACTTAATGTCCCTTGAAATGAAATAATGGCAATTAGCCCTCGATGCAACTCTATATTGGATACAATTTTTTAAAAAAAAAAAATTTTCCATGGTTATAAATTTTAGGATTATGCTCTTAACAATGCTAACTTTTCAATTTGGTCCTTACAAACAAAACTCTTCAAAATGGATGCTGGATTTCAAGAGCAAGAATTATTTTTTATTTGTAGATAATTAACGTATAAAGGCAATTGAACTAAGATTTTTATAGCCTTATTAGACTAAGATTTATTTAGAGTTAAGCTAAAATTCTCATAAGATGCAAGTTAAGCTAACTATGCTAAATATAATTCTTTGGAGATTTTAAGTTTCTATCATATAAAGATTGGAGATAAGAAAAATCTTTATTTTTCATAATTAGTAATTGGTATTATCAGTAATCGTTTTTCCAAAAATTTCTCCAAGTTAATGATTTTGCAATTAAGACATAGGGCAAATATTCTTATCTTATCATATAGCACTTACTAGTTATTAGGATTGTCAACAACATTTCTTTCTAACTTAAGTTTTTCTTTTTAATACAAATTTTCCTTCAAAACTCTTATAGAAAGTAGATAATATCCTTCATTGGAGCATTAGGTCATTTTAGAAAAAGAAAAAAAAAATTATTGTGTGGCTTTCTTGTGTCAAATCTCATCATTTTGAAATTAAGCTTATTTAGATTTTTCAAATATATTTTTAGGAAATCTTCACAAGCCTTGTGGCACACCTTGCAACTCAAATTGACTTTTTGGATTCCCTACATTTCACAAATAACAACACAAACTCTTAATCAATTAAGTTGTTCTTGCTTCTAATTTTTAATAACACATAGCTATCTATCAATTTTATTAATACATGTCTTGCTCTTTTACACCTAGATAAGGGTCAATCAGACAAAATCTTTTATATACTTTATAAGAACACTAGCCACCAACATACTAAAAAAAATTGATAAAATTAAATAGATATGATGATTACTAGTTAAATATTTTTTGTCTTTTAATTTATAATTATAAGTAATGATAAAATTATATATATATATACATGTAACAATTATAATAACGCAATGTAATATATGTGTAAGATGCCTTAAATTAAAAATATTTGTATAACAAAACTCTAAAAAAAATTGTCATAATCAAATTTTCATTTTTCTTCTCTCCCTTTATTTATTTATTTTGATATTATATATTGAATTTCCTTATCCCCATTTTTTGATATAAGGGATTCCTATTAAATTAAATAATTTTCCAAGTAGTCATATTCCTATTACTTTTATGATGATCTTACTCATATTATAATGTTGTCTAGTGATAATTTTGTAAATTAAACAGAAAAGGACTTTTTGACTTTAAGATGCATGAATGTAAATTTGGCCTTTTATGAAGATCAACCACTTGGTTCCACGGAATCAAGTATGCCAATTAAAAGAGCTATTTATAACAAGTAGGAGCAATCAAATCACTTAAGCTTAACACTCATCAATACTCATATAACCAAAAGCATAAAGGGGTTTATTCTTAATAAGGAGAAAGGCAAAGATTTTATGAAAGTCATTAAGAAACAAGTTATGAGATCTGATAAGGCATTGACTAGCACTCTAATGAAGAAACTTTTAAGAAAAACCTTTGATAATTCTAAAGGTGTTTATGGGCATAGTATAAAAATGAGTGACATTGTTTCTTAGCTTAAGTTCTTGAAAGTTGACATATTTAAGAACTTTTTAGTGCATTTTATCCCAAATTCTCATTCTTCTTCATATACACCATTTAAGATATCTTATAATACATATAAGGAAAAATGGTATATCAATGAACTTTTAACCATGTGTGTTTAAGAAGAAGAAAGAATGAAACATAAGAATCAAGAAAGTACTCAATTCATGACTAAAGAAGAGCCTAATGCGAAGAAAGGAAAAGGTGTTCCATCGTGGAAGAAAGATGCAAAGGTGCCAATAAAGAAATCTAATAACAAATATGCAAGCTTCTTTTTCAAGAGACATTGACACATGAAGAAAGCTCAAAAAAGTATAAGACTTAGTTGAAAAAGAAAAATATTCGCATATCTTAAATGTGTCGTCAATCCTTTTACTTAATGTTTTAAGTAATATACTATAATTTGAATTGTCAATACTATACAAGACTTTTTAAGGTATTTTATTTCATTTATTGATGACTTTTTTTATTCAAATTTAAGGTATTTTTATTTTTTTTAAAAAATAAATTTTATTTAACTTATTATTTAATTATATAAATTAAATAAAAAAAATTAAATTTTAAATAATAATATAATTTATTTAAATAATTATTCAAATTAGATATTTTTATTTAAATATAATTTGTTTATTTATTTTAAAATTTTGAATAACTTTTATTTAAATTATAAAAATTATATAAAAAATTTTAAATTTAAATGATATTATAATTTTTTATAATCTGATTTAATTTTATTATTTTTTAAAATTTGAATAATTTTTTTATTTAAATCACATGTAAAAAAATATATTTTAATAATATTAATATTTATTTAAATAATTATTTAATAAAATTTTATTTATATAATTTTTTAAATTAAAAATGTTTTATTTAAATATAATATATTTAATTTTAATTTTTATATATTAAATAATTTTAAAAATAAAATTTACTTTACTCATATAAAAAAATTATAATTAATGAATATTTAAAATAAAATGTGAATAATTAATGATAAATAGATATAAAATATGAAAATATCGATATAAAAATATATTTATTTTTTAAAAAATTAAAATATAAAATATTATATATATATATATATATATCATAATATTAAAAATAGAATGATTATTGAGATATAAAATTTACTGAAATTTTTAAATTTTGTTTGAAATAAAATTGTTTCCAACACCTATTTCACATATTTGTGACTTATTTTTTCTTTTTTATTTACCCTTTATTTTTCTCCCAGCTCTATTTTTTTCTTTAATTGTAAATAGAATATAACCTTAATAAAAATTTTATACCAAACTCCTCGGCGCTCCAGTCGCGTCGGATGAGTCTTTTCATCTCTAACACACATCTACCGTCCTTTTAGAAAATTTTTTGACGAAGGTGGGCTAATGTGTCTGGCACGTATCCGAAACAATACAGTCATGTCATCTACACATTTGTGCTTTCTAGATGGATATAAAAATTCAATACATGAAGAAAAAAAAAAAAATCGATACGTAACCCATGAGACAAAAAGTTCGGTATATCATATGAATCTTTTTCAACCGAGTAATCGATTTTCATGCCTTTCTTGACCTAAATTCGTGGCCCTTGAAATAAAAAATGTACATCAGTACATCTATCAGTTGGAGGAGTTGAATTGTTATTGGGACAGGAAATAAAAAATTGGCACCGAAACAGATGGGCAATAATGGTTTTTGCGTAGACTGTTTCTCTAAAAAAAAAAAAGAAAAGAAAAAACGAAAAAGTGGGAGAAGATAGCATCAGCCGTTGATGCCCATTAGCTCAGATTGGGAGGCAAATGCACCCAAGGCCAAGGAAAGCAGTAGGGAATAATATCCTCTGTTGATTCCTACGTACTTAAGCTGAGGACCTAGTTACTGGGTTCATTCATTGCCCATAAGGTAATTTCAAATCCCATAATTCGGAATTATAAAAAATTGTATAGAATATTTAATTGTGGGGGAAAAAAAAATAAAAAAACATTTTTCTAATGTTTCTAATTCTTTCCAAAACTTTTGGCGTAACACCGTAGTATTGAGTCGGTTGCAACTAATTACACATATAAGCCTTGATTTTGCATAATTTTACCTAATTATTTAACTGTGATCTGTTATTTTAATTAAGTTTTTGCTAAAATTCTATTAGAAAAGGTATGAAGGTTTATGAAATTGTATCAATATTGTGGTTATTATGCATTGTAGTCTTAATTGCTATAATTTCTAAAAGTAAGATGTATATTTTAGGACTTTTCATTTAATTGTTGAAAGAAAATTTGGAGGAGAAACGGAATGAAATTGAAATTGAACGTTGAAACATGTTCATTTTTACCTACCAACAAAAAATAATTTAATTTTTATACGTGCTATTATTCTTTCTCCTAATAAAATTTTAATAGTGCTAAAAAAAAAAAAGGAATTTTTCTCTTTTTTAAAATATATATTATCACATTAATACTATTTATTGAAAATGTCGCTCACCTTCACCTTTAGGAAACTCAGAATATTATTTGACATTACATATTATTAATATAAATATTTTTTTATTTTTTTAAAAACAATATTTTAAATTATTAAATTTAATTTTTCAAAAAATTTTATTATTAGAAATAGTAAAAATATTTTTATTTTAATTTTTAATAGTAAAAAAATAAAGTTTGTTTCATATTTTTAAAATATTTTTAAAAATTAAATTTTAAAATTTAAAACATTTTTAAAAAAATAAAACATATTTACTTTAACAATATTGCTAATATATTATGCCAATTAATATTATGAATTATATATAACACTGAATTAAAAATTAAGTGATAAATTTAATATTAAAATGAGAATATAGTGTATTTTTAGTTATTAATGTGAATAAATAATTGTGAGAAAAAGAAAAAGAAAAAATCCTTAGATTAAAAAGTATTGTAATCGTTGGAGAGCAATTTTTGATTTAAATTCATAAATTATAATAAATGTTCATGTAATTGAAATATTTAAATTTTATAATTGAAAGTTTAAGAAGTATAATTTTAAAAAGTGTATGTACCCCCCCCCCCCAAAAAAAAGCAGTATTGTAGGTAACACCATTTATTAATTAAACATGTGATTGCATTGGATGCATAATAATCATCACTTTAAACTAGATAATACATTTAACCAAAACATGTAACCTAAAGTTATCATAGATTTTGTACGGCCTTGCAGGGGCTGCTTAAATTTATAAACCCCAAAACAACAACTCAAAAAGTCATCAGTCCCCTGCCCCTCTCCTGCGGAGTGCTCCACGTGGTTCCAATTTGTTGATAAAGAGAATAATATTTATTTAATATTCGTTTTCCCAGAAAGCATAAAGTCACAACAAAGAGTTCGTAGTACACTTGCCACTTCTCCCTTTTTATAACAACAAGATCAACCAGACGGTGGGCATGTTAACACGGGAATATGTTGAGTTAATTGTGTTTGTGCATGTCAACAACCAATTTATATTTAGGGTTTTGCTACACGGACGGGAGAGAGACAAAGACAAATAACGAAACCCTGTGTTACTCTGACTCTAATCGTTCATGGATGCATACGCATGTAACATTATGATGAAACCATGTTTAAAAAGCTTACCGCCGTGGAAAATATGCATCCCACCTTTTGGTTTCCTTCTCCAATTTGCCATGAGCGCGCCAGCGCGGAAGCCATACGGGCAGCAAGTATACACAAGAATATGGGGCCACGTGACAGAAAGAGCAAGTAAACAAAGTTAGGCCAAGTTGAAGAGCAACATGCAATAGCGACGACCAATAAAACCAACTTGTCTGGGTTCGGTCCCACTTCTAACAAATTAGATTAAGATGTTAATCGAATCGTGCGGCTTAGGATTTGCACCGTGATCCGTTCTCGGGGCTCGCCAAAATTGTCTCTTCGAGCCTTTCAATCAGAAAAACTACTAATAATAATAATTGAAGATAATGGCCAGTTGTAAGTGGGAGTGACGGTATTACAAATCAATGTGCCATAGACTTGTAGCACTATTTAATGTTATCAACATGAAAAAGACGCCAAAATGAACTATTATTTTATAATATAATATCTCTAATTGACGAGGCCTGTCTAATAATAATAAACAGTGGGACCTAAGTTAATTGAAATTTTTAATTAATTATTACTTTAAATTCAAAAATTTTGATGCATACTAATTTGTTTTGAGTTGTCTCATCTGAATTTATTATATATTAAAAGTTAATATTTAAATAATTAAATTATTTTTTATATATTTTTAATGTTATATTAATAATAAATATAATTTTTCATATAAAAATTTAAATATTTTAATTTTTTAGTATAATTGATGTAATTAATTAATAAATATGTCTGGTTGGTAAATAGATATTATTAGTATAATTACTTAAAAGATGTTATTAGGGTGGCTATTAAAGAGATTTTATTAGTATAACTTAATTTTTATATTATTAATATGTTTATCACTTAATTGTTTATAATGTTTTAAAATTATTAAAATTTAATATTTCTCGAATATAATTTAATATAATTTGTTGATAATAATATAAAAATTATTACACTTTAATCATAATATTAAAACTAATTGTTCCTTAATAATAGTATTAAAAAATATTGTATTTTAACATTTGTATTAGAGTTAATGGCTCTTTAATGAAACAATTCCTTATATCAAAATTAATTGAGCTCTTTATTGCTTTATTCTTTGATTAAAATTTTGAATTTCTTTACAAGTCTAAGTCCTCCTTCTTTTATTAATTATTTTATTATTATTTCTTATAAATTAAAAATTTATATTCCTTTTTGTTCTCATTTTTCTTTTTCTTTATATCTATAATTATTAGATCAATAAATCTCATTTTATCTATTTTTCTACTCACGTCAATCATTTTGAATTTCTTTTGCAAAAAGCCTAAATTCATCCTTAATGTTTGAGTCCTTGTTTAATTATAGTCACAACATTTTGTTTTCCTTACAATTGGACCCCCGCATTTAGGTCGTCGATTAATTTGGTCCATTTAGGTCACTTGACCATTAATATACCGATGCATGCATCACCGACTCTCTACGTCCACAAATCCAATCCTAATTACATGTTATGTCATTAAAAATATGATTGTGTGGTATTTTGAGATTTCTTTTTTCTTAAAAAAAATTTACTGAAAATTTATTTATGATATTTTTAAAACATATATAGATAAAAGAAATATATCAGGCAAATGAATTTTTCAAAAATACAATTATAAAAAACAAAAAATCATTTTACACCCTTCTCTCTCTATATCATGGCATGGTCTTTCCCTTTTTGAATTTGTTTTAATTTTGCATTAATGATTTGATGAATTGGAGGTCCCAAATCCTTCTTAGCAGCAAAATCGATGCTTCTTACCCATCAAAGCCACTGAGTCCGAGTTTTCACTTGGTCAATTCCAAATCTAGATTAAGATCTAACGTACTATTAAAAAACGACTCACCCTTCTTCCTTACCTTTTCCTTTTCTTTGGATTAAACTTTTCTTTTTAAAAAACCTTAATTAATTAAGGTTATTTTAGCCTAAAACTTTAGAGATCAAACATTATTAAAAGAAAAAGCAAAGAATAAGAACAAAGTGCAAGAAAACAAAAACAAAAGACAAAGAAGAAAAAGTGAAAAAGTTTTAGAGAGAGAAAACTTATCGAAACCAATTTCATGAATGGTATAATTGACGAAAAAATTAAAAAAAAAAAAAATCAACTTCTCTCTCAAAAACTACCAAACCAATTTTTTGACTGCCAAAGAAAATGCTTAAATTCATAGAGAGAGAGAGAGAGAGAGAGAGAGAGAGAGAGAGAAGAGTCTAAGCTCCCGAGCTATGCATTGCACAAAGGGATAAAAAAAAGTGAAAGATAGCATCAACATCTATAGGTTTTCTAATCTTTTAAAATGAATTTTCCTTTTTTGGTATTTTGATATTTTTTGAATGACATAAATAATTTTTTAGTAAATTAAAAAAAAAAACCCCAAAATATTGTTACGTCATCATTTTTTTATGGACATGGCATGTGACTAAGATGTGATCTGTTGACGTAACGAGTAGGCGATGCACGCATCAACATTGTTAATGGTCATGTAACAAAAATGAATCAAATGACTTGGCGGTCCAAACACGAGGGATCGATTAGAAAAACAAAAAAAACATTGTGGCTATAATTAAACAGTGTCTCAAACAATGCGGATGAATTTAGACATTTTGTTTTGATTTTTGAGTCATCTTCTCTAGCGAGCAACAATTGCTGTCGTGTCCCTCTTCTCCATTTGTCGAAGGTGTTAAACATAAGAGAAAAGAATTAGTTGAACTAGGAAAGGAAGAAATAGGAGCGCTACAAAGCTAGAAGAAAGAACATCCAAAGAGCCAAGAGAGAGGAGAAAAGAAGATACATATATATATATATATATATATAAGCAAAAGAAAGTGGGGCAGAGAAAGAAAAGAGAGAATTAGGGGTATAAGTGACAAGGAAAAGAAAGAAAAGCCAGAGGGCAAATAGTGAGAAGATTATGGAAAAATGAAAGGGATTAACAAGTGTAAATAAGCAATAGACTGAGAATTATTGATTGAATAATTGTTAGTATGAGAAAAAAGCAAGAGAAAAATAAGAAACCTAGAAATTTAATTTACAAGAGATAACTATAAAAAAGTCAATAAAAGAAGAGAAACTTAGACTTATAAGGGAATTCAAAAATTAAATTGAAATCTAAAACTATAAGCCACTTAGTTGATTTTGATATGGGGAAGAGTTTGTTGAATTGAAAGTTAAAGAAAATTTAGACATAAGTCTTAGATATAAGAGTTAACATACAAAATTAATACTAACATGGTGTCATATAACAAGTTTAGTCTAACATTTCAAATGTAATGAATTATGCCTTGAAATATAAAATGTAATAAAAATAGCACACCATTAATTGCATTTGATAGATTTCATCAAGTATGCTAAATTGGCTAAAAGACATGAATCAGATGATGACACAGATAAAATATAAAAAGATGATTAGGAGGTGCAAGTGTCATATCACCCTTATGGGGTGTAGCCAAAATCCAAAATAATTTACAAATTATTTTTAGTAATTAATTAAAAAGAAAGCAAATTGACTTAAAAATAAAAAGTAAATTATAAAACAAAACAAAGTGAAGTTAAAATGGACAAATGTAGTCGTACCTCATCTTTTTTTTTTTTTTTTTGACTTTCATGAAGCCTAGGTGTAAATTCCAAATTGTAGGAGAAAGAGAGACTAAAACAAAGAGCATTAAAATTGCATACCAAAGAGAATAATAGAAAGAATCAAGATTAGACCTTAACAAGCAATGAAGTATTATGGTGATTTTCTTCTTATAGTTGCATCTTTATTTATGTCTTTATCTTTTTCTTCTTCACACATGGTTTCAAACTAGATGGTTTTAGATTAGATTCCATGCAATCATGGAATGAAAGCCTAAATTTGCACTTCGTGAAGCCAAAACAACCTAGGACGAAGATTTTAGGGATGTCGATTTTAAAAAGAAGACGATTGTAAGTTTTTCAAGTGACATGACCTAAAAATTGGAGTATTTTACAAAACCATTTTATATCTCTTTCTCTCTCTCTCTCTCTCTCTCTCTCTCTCTATGATTTTTTAAAACAAATGTCTCTACTTTCTAATTTTTCAATCTTATGAACCAACCTATGTCTCTTCAATGGTAAATCCTAAATTTCACCTTTAAACACTCTTTTATATCTTTTCTTTTAAAAGTCAATGGTCTCACCTTTGCTTTTCTTTTATAATATAAATCAACAATGTCTCCTTCATGGTGAGCTACAAATATTGCCTTTAATGATAATTTCATAACCTCTTTCTCTATTGTAATTACTAAAAGTAAAGAAGCCTTCAATACAATTTAAGGTTTGTTTTTTCTTTTGTTTTTTTGTTTCATTGTTTCTTCTACTTTTTTATTCAAAAAAATGTATGTCTAATTGTATTTTCTTTTTGTCTAAAAATTAAAAATTACTTCTTAATGATTTCCTTTTTAGAAATTAATTTGTAAATTATTTTAAATTTGAATCAATTATTAGGATCAACCTAAGAGGCCTATAAGGGTCACATAACACTCACATCTCTCAATCAATTTTTTTCGTTTTTCATCCATATCATCATTTGATTCACGTCTTTTGACCAAGTCAACATACTTGACAGAATATGTCAAACATAATTAACGGTATGCTATTTTTATTATATATTTAAGTTTCGAGACATAATTTGTTACATTTGAAATATTATGTTAGATTTGTTACATGATGTCAATTTGGTATTATTTTTGTTTAATAACCCTAGATATAAAGATGTATTAAGTTAGCAAAAGTTATGAAAAGTTGGATATAAAGACTTACAAAGTTAATAGATAAAAGAAAGCTCAAAGTCAGAGACATGTTTAGGTAAAAACTAAAGTTAGTTCGATTCAATTATTTTTTTTTTCATATATATGAAAAATTAAGGGGTAAAGTATTCATTAATAGTACTCCACAAATATTACATATTGCTAATCAAGGTGATTCATAAATTTCTCTAATCAAGATAATACTAAGTGTCTTGGAGAATGAAGTCTCAAATTTTATTATTTAAGGTTTTGGAGTATTTATGTAATAGTATTCTATTATTGCTAATCAAGGTGATTCATAAATTTCCCTAATCAAGACAATACTATGTGTCTTGGAGATTGAAGTCTTAGATTTTATTATTTAAGGTTGTATACCTTAATTTCCCTAAAAACTTCAAACGCCAAACAAAAATTGACAAAGAAAAATCAAGAAAAGAATTATTAAGATGATTCCTAATAATTTTATTGATGATAATGAACAATTTTGCTATGTTAAGAGATTTTGAACTTGTGAAGAGAAGATTTAAGGTTCTAAATGAGTAAATATGATAAATGGAGATAAAGTCACGTAATTATTAATGTGATATAATTTTTCAAGATAATGAAATCTAATGAAAATAATGAAAAGATTAAATCATTGAAGTAAGAAAGTTTTGCAAAGTTGAAGAAGATAAAATAAATGATTGCATTAACAAAATTAAGATTAAAAGGAAATATTATAGTTAATTCATATTCATTACAAATTAAAAATTATTTTTAAATGAAAATTAAATACTTGAATCATATTTTTTTATATATTTTTAGTATTAAATTATGAATAGTTGTGGTTTACTACATAACAATACGAGTATTTTAATTTATTATTACAACCAATATAGTCAATTAATAAATGTTATTAATGTGACCGAAATAGTTAATCAATAGATATTATTAGTGTAATTGGTTAACATGTATTATTAGTGTGATTTGTTAAGAGATTTTATTAATGTAACTTGCTATATATGTTATTACTATGTTTATCAATTAATTATATAAGATATTTTAAGATTAATAAAATTAAATATTATTTAGTATAATTCAATATAATTCATTAATAACAATATCATAAGCATTTTGTTTTAACAAAATCACCAAGTTAATTTTGGCCAAACTTATCTCACAATAATGAAACCAAATATTTCCCAAAATAAAAAAATCACTTTAAGATAATTTTTAATTTAATATTTTTTTAAAAAATTAAATTAATTCATACATTTTAAATATGTTTTTTTTTCAAATATAAATTTTTTTTTATTTTTTTCAAGAATAATTTGTTATTTAAATTATATAAATTATATTTTAAAAAATTTAAAAATTTAAATAATAATATTATTTGTTTAAATAGTTATTTAAATATAATTTTTTTAATTTATTTTTAAATATTAAATAACTAATTATTTAAATTATAAAAATTATATAAAAAATAAATTAAATTTAAATAATATTAAAATATATTTAAATAATTATTTAAATAATTTTTTTAATTTAAATTTGGTTTATTTTTTTTTATAAATTTTAAATAACTTATTAATTAAAATATATAAATTATATGAAAAATTTTAAATCTAAATAATATTAAAATTTATTTAAATATTTACTTAAATTAAATTTTTTATTTAAATAATTAGTTAAATTAAATTTTTTTTTTGTTAAAAGTTAATATATTTTATTTTTTAAAAAATTTAAAAATTTATTATTTAAAATATGTAAATTATATAAAAATAAATTTAAATAATATTATAATTTATTTAAATAATTATTAAATAAAAAAATAATAATAAAATAATATATTTAAAATATAAGTAAAAAAATTTTCTTGGTTCTATAAATATATATATATATATTATATATATATATACAATGATGCACGAGAGTAAAATTCAGTGCTCCACTTGCACTAAAAAAAAGGTAAGAATTTTGTTTTTTTGGGAGGTTTTGTACCAGCTCTTTTAAGAACAAGTTCACCTATTTTTATTTTTTTTCATTTTATTTTATCACCATATCTAATAAACTTACTTTTTAAAGAAAGTCTATTGTACACATATTTTTCAAAAGTAAAATTAGTAAGCTCCTCACTTTTATGCACTTTTTAGTTTTTATTAAAAAGATACATACAACCAAAGCCAATCGCCAACCACTCCCAAATTCTTAAATTTTACAGGTTGTTTCTGTCACAACGGAGAACGAGAAGTAAATCCTGTGTTCTCAAATCTCATTCTCTCTGCCTCTCTCTCTCTCTTCTGGGTACAGATTTCAGCTACTGAATACTATGCAATTTATTATCGCTATCCCTTCACTTTCAAGCTTCTGCGCATCTCCACTTAATCCTTCTATGAGCTCATAAGTTGACTTTTCTTCAGCTTCCAATTTTCTGGGTTTTGGGATATATATTGGATATAGAGAGAGATCGAAAAAGGAGGGCCGGGGCTGGTAGATATGAAGATCCAGTGCGACGTGTGTAACAAAGAAGAGGCGGCGGTGTTCTGCACCGCCGACGAGGCTGCCCTCTGCGACGGCTGCGACCACTGCGTCCACCACGTCAACAAGCTCGCCTCCAAGCACCAGCGCTTCTCTCTTCTCCACCCTTCCACCAAGTCCTCCCCTCTCTGCGATGTCTGCCAGGTGTTTGCCTGTTTGCTTTCTTCTTTCCTCCGAATCAGTTTCATTTTTAGAAATTAATCTTTCGTTTCTATTTATTTTCTGGACATAGGAGAAACGAGCTTTCTTGTTCTGTCAACAAGATAGAGCGATTCTGTGCAGAGACTGTGACGTTCCGATTCACACGGCCAACCAACATACCCAGAAGCACAATAGGTTTCTTTTCACTGGCATTAAGCTCTCTGCCACCCCTTCGTTTTACGTTTCTTCATCCGTCGGCGGCGGTGACAGCGGTGATCTTGTCCCTGATTCCAAGGCTCAGCAGCAGCCACCGTCGATCAAGAAACAACAACCTGCAACGATCACTTCACCGAAATCTAATACTCCGACTTCATCAGTTTCTAAAATTTTGTCTTCAAACAAGAAAGTGAATCAGGGTCAGGGAGATACTAATCCGGCAATAATGGAAGAGATTGGTTCCACGAGCAGCATATCTGAATACTTAATAGAGACGCTGCCCGGCTGGCACGTGGAAGACTTCCTTGATTCCTTCTCTGTACCTTTCAGTTTCAGCAAGGTTTGCATTTTGTTTCCATTCTCTATTGTTCTTTTTTGATTCCTTCTCTGTACCTTTCAGTTTCAGCAAGGTTTGCATTTTGTTTCCATTCTCTATTGTTCTTTTTTTACTGTTCTCGACCTTCTCTTACTGTCAAATCAATCAAAACATGTATTGTCTCTGATCTTGCCGGTGGATTTCGTTTGTGGTGGGCTTTGTCTGTTGTAGCCTGATGATGATGGGACGATGCTGTTTGTGGGTGCTGATCTTGAGAGCAATATGGTGTCTTTCTCGTCAGAAAACACGGGCATTTGTGTCCCGCAGGCACCAACTCCTTCATTTCCCCTGCCTCAAATAATGGGATTGCAGAATGGTTTCAAGGAGACAAAGGAGGCCCCAGCAAGCACGAAAGCTAGCAGATGTTGGACCGATGAAATATTTGCTGTTCCACAAATCAGTCCTCCATCTACTGGGTTCAAGAGATCTAGACCCTTTTGAAATGACCGTGCTGTCTTCCCCAATCTTGTATTGTCAACAAGAACTAGCCCTCTTGCTTTTGTAGTTTTTGTATCTTTCATTCCAGCTGATCTTTCTTGTACATACCACTCTCCATCATCAACTGGTCCAATCCAATCCATGTAGTTTTGAAGTTTAATTTCCACATCATTTGTGTTATTTTCTTTTTTTTTTAAAAAAAAAAAAATGCTTCTATAAAACATTTCCCTCTATGAATATGAAACGATGGAAGTGAAGTCTCCGGTTACGAGCATTTCACTTACTATATATGAAGATGGGATGTTGGTGATGAAAGTGAGGATAGCGATTGGAAAACGAGAGAGATCAGAAAGACGAAACAAAACCTAATCTGGTTTTGTCTTCTAGTCTACAAATTTTCTTAAATGACTACGAACACATTGTCCAATCCAGCAGCGTCGAAATGGAAATTAATTCGTTGCGCTTCCGTATTTATTTTCAGGTTTTGGCTTATCCTCTCCCAGGATTTTCTTTCTGTTCTTGTGACCTTTTTCTCTATTTACGGGGAAGCACTCTCGCAATTTTCACACCATATTGTCGGCAAAAAGGTTTTTATGTTAATCACTGGAGGCTGGATGAAATGAGCATTGCCTCCGATTGCTGGTTGATATGGAATTTATTCACCTTGGAGTCTTGGCTTAGAAATGGAAATGTTTAGACTGGTGGGTCACAACACAGACTGCACGAACTATCTTTTGCCCCCTTCAAGCAGAACGTACTCTGAAAGAGACTACAGGGGCCGTGCCACCCCACCTTTCAAGATCAAGTGCTTTGCTAATTTTACCCTTTTAAAACGTGAGTACGACATATACTTCTTCAAACCACGAGGCTACTGGATGTATACGTTTGCTTTGGCGACGAAGATACCTTACAAAAGGATTAACAATATATATATATATATATATTGGCTTCACGGACATTAGCAAATCAGTAGAGAGGATAGACTTAAAAAGGGTGAAAATGGAAAAGCCACCTCAAATCCTATAGCCCATACAATTTTCCTTTTGCCTATATTCCAAAATTCCTGTATCCCCTCAAAGTCCGGCGGCATGAGTTTCGTTAAAAATGGTGGCAGACTCCAACCAATCGCAATCGCAGCAGCAATCATCAAAGCACCAGAGGCAATGGAAGATACTTGCTGGTAGAAACCCCCTGGTTGACGAAAATCCCTTGTAGCTGAAAAGTTTCTAAAGTTTAGGTAAGCCTCAAGGTTTTTATTATCGTTTTGGTTGCGTTCCCTTTTTAAATAACCATAAATAGTCATCCGAGTCTTCATGTCTTTTGCTTCTGTCAATTAATGTCCTTTCTCGCGTGTGAATTTTTTCTTATAGTGGGTTGATAACCATATTCTGCACGGGATGCTATAACTAGGTCGCATAAATTATTCATCCAATTCTTTGTTCAAAATGTCTTTTTTTTAAATCATCTTTAAGAGTAAGTTTAAAAATTTGGTAGCTTAATTCTCCCCTTCTAATACAGCAAAACAAGAAAAGACAGAACTTAAACCGCCAAAAAATTAAAATAAATAAAATAAAAGCAGAAAAAAGAAAAATATTTATATTTAACCTTAATTTTCTTATCATTATGCTTCAAAAGTTCTATTGAGTTTTCTATTTGTTCTTGAGTGGAAATTCCAATAACAAACAGGATATCTATATTTCTTGTTTCTTTTCTAAGGCATGGCGCCAACTCCTTTACTTTAAACACAATATCTCCTGCCAAAAATCGACATGTTTCATTTGAGAGGGCAGCTTCTGCGGCTCATGTTTTAGCTGCTTTTCTCTCTGCCTCGAAGCAAGACGTGGATACGTTCTAGATAGTGTAGCTACTTCATTCTTATCTTAATGGCAAGTTTGATCACCGGACCATGTTTTCCCAAGTGTCGTCATAGCAATGCCTGCCATGCTTAGGAAGAACTATAACAAGTAAAATGGTTGAAGCCATTACTTTCACTTGAAGCTGCAGAAACTTGACGTTAAACTACTGGCTTTCTCCAACATGGTGACCAAATCAACCTCAACGACATACGATTCATACAAATACTTTATTGTAACTGGTAAAATCATGTCATATTACATGCAATTAAAAGACTTATTTTTCACAATGACAAAGGGGTTTATTTATAGGTATAATAAAGCTATTTTATTAAAAATTAGAGCTTGGCTTTGCACTCATCCCCAGAAAATATTATTTGTACTAATAAATTATTTTTTGTATTTTTTTTTTTTCAAAATGATTGAATGTGAAATAATACTAATTAAATGTGTAATAAAACTTATAAAATATATAACAATTTTTTACACATTTAATTTTTTTATTGTATATTTAATTAGTTTGAGTAGAAAATCTGATTTTTTTAAATATATATATATATATATTTTAGTCCACATGACGCCATCATCAGTGGACAGAGGCAAAAACCTTCGCTCATGTACTTTCTTCTTAAAAATTAATCAGCGTCTATCAGTTTGGGCATATTTTTATCTTGTATTTCCTTTTTAGAATAAATTTGCAACCCCATTATTTCATGGAAAGGAGAACATCCAACGGCATGCATATTTTGAAAATTTTGAAAGATAAAATGATTGACCCAATTATATACACAAGAATAAGTTGATATTTTATTTGTTATGTAAACTCCTCTTTTTAATTTTATTTTAATAATTTTTTATTTAGTATATTTGAATGTCTATTCTCGTATGAAACTCTCTTGAGGGTGGTGCAGAATACTAAGAAGCATTATCTAGCACACCCTGCTACGTACAATTAACCCACCAAGCTCATTACAAAATGGATCAGAATGATTAAAATGTAAGGAACCCAAACATCCCAGAGGAAAAAAGTTGTCAAAACATCAATTACAGGCAGAGTGGAAACTTACGATGCGCATGGTGGAAAAGAAAAAAAAAAAAAAAAAACACACACACACCCTCACACAAAACAAAGGAAGAAACTACGAGGTTTCTTGTGAAGGATCATAACGTATCCAATATCCAGCACCTGTGAGAAGAGCACACCCACATTATATGAGATTGCTAATTAATCAACGAACAGATCCAAAACTAAAACTTATTTCGTGATGATCATTGACCATTGTGACTCCGAAATTAATGCTTGAAAACTTTTAAGAGTTACTTGGCAAATCAAGACCGTCTGCAATGGGCCTTGCACATAAATTGGCAGTCATAGAAACAGGGTCCATCGCAGTGAAGGGGGCAGTCCAACCTCATGCCTTTACACCTTCCTTTTTTCATGCACCGTGCAAACTCTCCTAGTTTGTAATCCTCACTGTAGATACCTCTCTTTCTATTCACTGGCTTATGGTTAATGTCTCCTCTTCTTCCTCCTCCTTTACCCCTTCTTTTGCCACCGCATCCCCATTTGTAATAGCCGCCACCACCTCCTCCCCATCCCCATCCACCTCCAACTCTACCTCCACCTCCACCTCCCCCTCCCCCTCCTGCTCCTCCTCCTCCTCCTCCCCCACCAGCACCGCCACCACCCCCTCCCCATCCCCATCCAAAACTGCCCCCGCCACCTCCACCCCCACCTCCGCCGCCACCGTTGCCACCACCTCCTCCTCCTCTATGATAGCTACCATACGTACTCTTGTTATCGTCAACTTCAGTGTCAGAAGTACTACTATTGTGATTACCTCGTGCCATGCCTTCAGGCAGCTTGGCAACATTTAGAGTCGTGGCATTGCTTTGTGAAACACCAGTACCATTTCTCAGTTCTTCAGCTCTCTGTTCAAGGACGACCATCGATAGAAACAAAAGAACCCAAAAGCTTCCTGTAATTGTCTGCATCTTTTCGTATCACTTACAGGCATTACATCTCACAATATCCTTATATAATTCTTTTTTGGCAGCTAGATTTTGGCCCCCGCGTGATCCAACTTAAAATAAATAAATAAATATAGAGCTCTTAAACAAAGCCAGGAAAACGCGCCTTAACGCACACTTTGTCCCCCACAAGCCCAAATCCTCAAATTTCAGCAAACAGCAACCAACCGGACGTGCCCACCCTCGCCCACCTACATGGCACGCGCTACTCTCTACCACTTTGACAGGGACATGGTTCTTGGCTCTAGGAAAATTCAACTGTTTTTCTCTTGCTTGACTATAAAGTCTGTGAACGAATTGTGTACAAGGAGTTGGTTGGTAGCCATTCCAGTGCCGGTGGGGTTAGAGTTTAATTTCACACGTACACATTGTTCCTTGCAAAATTTATAAAGCCTGGTTGCAGTAGGTACGTTGGTGCCAACGCGCTTCCACTCAGCTGGGCCACTTTAAGCTACAGGCTAACTGTTATTCCAACTGCCAATGGAAGCTTGCACCACCGACCTGCAAGACAATTCTTGGTTTTTATCCATGTTTAGAATTTTCACAGCAACATTCCCAAAAATAGAAAACTGTAACTTGATTAAACATGCAGTGCAGCCCAAAATTCACGGTAAAAGTTGCCACAGAAGTGCCTTTTTACTCCATATCACGCGTTGTTAAGAGCATATATCACGCCTGACATTTAAACAAAGGTGCTTATTATTTTAAGTCCTTTTTTTTTTTTTTAATGGGTCAAAATAACTTACTCTATTATTATTATTATTATTAAAATTTTTTTTATTAAATTATTTTAATCTACTCAAAAGAAAAAGTCAAAATAAATTTCCACTTATCAAAACTAGATGCTCCTGTATTAACTCAGGCCGTCGGTGCCCCGTCAGGGCATGCAAGGTCTCGTCCCTTTCATTGGAATGCATATTAATTAGCCCTCTGATTCGTAACATAAAGAAGTTTCTTCAGCCAATCAGCTGAAGCGGTTTACCTCTTATTGGCTTCAAGCTCTATCATATCCTACGTTAATTATATATATCCTTTTCAATTAAGAGTGAAGTTTTTGTGGCCATGGGGGAAAGATTGTGTATAATCCCCGTTCAATGAATCATTTGAGACCGGTAACATTACGGTTCCCTTTGGGGTTGCGTTTGCATTTTTAAAACCAGCGCTTACACCCAAACGCAATCAAATGATGTTTTGTCTTGGTATAAATACCCAACTCAAAGATCCCACCACAATTCTGTGGTTTAAAACGCCGTGTCGATTTACAGGACTCTAATTTGGACCCACTAACCGTTTAGTCAAAATAATCGAAAATAGTAGAAAAAATAACATATTTACTTCTTTATTAACTTAAATATTATCTCCCCTTACTCGACCCCTCTCTAATTAATTTGCCAATATAAATTCTCTTGCTCCATAGTTTTTATTCGATATGATTTTCGAAAAACGAAAAATCAAGTGTTCGATCTATTGTTCCCAAAAAAAAAAAAAAAAAAAAAGAAATTTGAATTTTTTAAGAACAATTTTTGATGTGCCGATGAAAATAAAAGTAACACACGGTAATTTTTTGGGCTTCTTTCTAAATTTTCCAGTTTAACGTAGATGTGCCAATGAAAAAATGTTTCAGCAATGATCTCACAAAACGTCAGCCCCCCATTAACATACCACACTATCCTTTCTTTAGATGATTCCTTAATATTGGCAAAGATAATAATCACAGCTCAAATTGATGAAATTTAACCATCCTTGTGCAATGAATCTATCTAGAAAATTTTGAGAGGGAAACACCGTTTTTTGATGATCTTCTAGTTATCACTTTTGTATCCATGAATTTCTCTTGATATTTTGTAAAAACAGTTTCACCAGCAAATTGAAAAGTAGAATACCCCAGAGGAGAGTTTGCTACCTCTTGTGGAGAGCTTGGCTGATTAACCTCATCCTCAGTAACTTAAGATTCAGTTGAACCAATACTGGGATAGAAGCTTCAAGTGGAGGTGCCGTTGGCTTAGGTGGAGGTGACCACAACTTCTCCAGTGAACCGTGGGGCGAGGGTTAGATGCACCACTTGATGAGGTCTTTTGCTAACCGTTGCTTTCATTGGAAGATATTTCCAAGCAAGCGTCGGCTCCAGCGATTCAGCTGCAGAGTAAGCTGCTTTAGCGCCTATGATAATGACACCTCTCTGTTCCAACGCTCATTAACCACATCAATTCTTCCTTTTTTTAAGACTTTCTCAAGCTCACTTGTGAGTTTTTGTTCCAACTACAAAATAGTGAAATCAATGTAGTTTTTTACATTCTTATAAATCTCATATCTTTTTCTGAATATTAAAATTTGAGATTAAGGTTTTAATCACTAAAGTGTTCCTAAAAATACTAATTTGTTTTATTTTTATCGTATTTGGGGGCATACAAAATGGATAGTTTGTGCATCTCTAGTTCATTTTCCACATTGTTTTGTATTTTTTTTTTATTTTTTATCAAATTTTCTTTTTCAACCTATCGTTATTTTTCATTTATTTTAGTTACCTTCTCACTTTGATGTACCCAAAAAAATCATCAAAATATATATAGATTTCTACAGAGGTATAACTATTATTTTATAAATATCAATTTTTTTCTTTATTGTTCTCACAATATTTAATATTAAAAAAATACTTTTCGTTCATTTTCTTTTTTCTTATTTCTAACATATTCAAACAACCAATAGAAAAATTATTTTTTTTCTCACAACTTTTTCTCTTATCAATCTCTTTCACGCCCCACTTCAAATTCAAACAAAACCTAAAAGAAGTAGAATATGAGAATCGACTTTCAAGGACCAAAAAAATCTATGAGCAAGGAGAGACAAGTTGATTAGTCCTATGTCCTTGATGCCCGACTTGATTCCCCACAGATCTTCTACAAGCTATGGTGATTGAAACTGGGAAGCGAGAATTGCTAAATTGCAATCATGAAATTTATTTGGATAAAAATTGGTCCTTTTGTGTACTAACTTCCAGCCTCTATAGAGGCTTACAAAGCAACGGAAATGCAGAGAAGATGGCGCACAGTCCACAACGAGCATTACAGAATATGGAAAGTGGAAGTTCAAAAAAAAAAAACTAATAAATTAAGTAAGTACCATTGGACCAAGTCTTCTACTACGTGGGGTAAGTCTATAACAGTATGTGACACAGAACAAGAATATATATATATATATGTCTGTAGTTATGTCAAAAATATATGTTATGTATATAGCCATATCTCTACCGTGCCCCCTTTTTTTTTTTTTGAAATAACTACAGACCTTGACGGGAATTTTGTTGTTGGATGTGTGTCATGACAGGCTGTTGGCAGAATGAAAATGAACCGTTAGTTAAAGAATTCTCAGCGGGAGTTCAGGGTGCAATTATCAATTTTCTGTTGAAAGAGTCAGCAACATTTTGTTCCTAATAAAGGAAAATACACAAATATAATAATAATAATACATAAAAGAACACGAATCTGTTGTATAGTCATGCTGGCTACAATTCAAGTAAAAGGGGTAATAAATTAACCAAAAGAACAAACAAATAAGACGAAATGTGTGTGTGTGTGTGTGAGAGAGAGAGAGAGAGAGAGAGATAAAATAGGAGAAACGGATGAATTGGGATGGAGAACCAAAGGTCCCTCAAAACGTTTAACTGCCGTAAAATTTATTATTTCAATTGATAAAAAATTTTAATAAAAGTTTTAGTGACATAACATTGCTCTTCAGAACATTCAAAACACTAACAAAACAAGGAGCCGCGAGAAGATTATTTAATAAAACATCGATTACATTTTCCACGTCACGAGCTGCCTAAAAAACCAAAATATTGAGAAAAAGCATATTGGAGTGTGCAGCTATGATTGAAGGGCCGAACGAATTTAGGCCGAATCCATTTGGGCTTTGGATTTACGGACTTAAGGCTCTACTTGAAATTGGTAATAAAATGTATTCAATTGAAGTTGAATATTTTGTTTTTTTTTCTTCTCCCTTGAGCTTCCCTTTTCTTCATTTATTTCAGTCGTATTATCCCTTTTTCTTGGTCCATTTAAAGTTTTGTTGATATAATTCACAGAATAAAAGTAATTTTTTTTTTTTTTTACACTTTTTTAAACTATATCATCTTTTTTTCTTTTTTATACGAGAGTTTGTGCTATTTTACTAACAATTCAAACATAACATTATCACATGAGGTTTGAGAAGTAATTGACAATCCTAAAATCTAGCCAACCTTAGTTTAAGCAATTGTGCACAAGCATTTGAATCAATTAAAAAATTCATAAAAAAAAAATAAATAAATGTTAATAGGTATCGTCACTCATTACAAAGCTTAGGTTTTAAATATCAAATTTGCTGATAGATTTATTTTATTTAGATTTCCCTCGTACCAAAAAAAAGTGGAAGTAACTATCCAAGCACTCTTGGTAAGTTAAAAACGGCATCAACAGATGACAGAGCAAACAAACTAAAACTTTAAAAAGGAAAAAAAAAAAAAAAAGTAAACAGCAATATTCAGTACTCCAATTAAAAATATCGATAACATGAGAGAGAGAGAGAGAGAGAGAGAGAGAAGAAAAACCAAACCGTCAATTGAGGAAGTATTTCAAAACCGCGCTGTAAACTACCATTAAAAAATAAAAAACCTAAAAATGGAAGCCGCGAAACAAGAGAGCACATACACCCTATCGTTATTGTAAGAAAAAATGAAGTTCAAACGACCAAAAACGAGCCAACCAAAAAGGAAGCTCAAGACAGCAAGAGCGCGGCAAAATCGCAGTTATTTTGGATTACAGAATAAAAAGACAATTTGGAGAGGGAGGACAGGGGAGGGGAGGGGAGGGAAGAGGAGGAGAAGGAAAGAAACACCGTCTCCTCCTTCTTGGCTCTTTCCAGCCATTTTATGCATATTGCTTTCTTCTCTACCCGACACTCGCCTTGCAGATTGATCCCTCCGTTTCGGATTCGTACATATCTTTTCTTTAGCGCTCGCGGGGTGGAAAAATGTACGCAAGGGGAAAGGAAGACGGGATGAGCGTGGTATCATCGATGGCGGAGGAGGAGGAAGAGAAGTCGACGGCGGGGGACGGGAAGGACGAGAGGATATTCGTGTCTGTCAGGCTGAGGCCTCTGAGCGAAAGAGAAATTGCCCGGAATGATGTCTCTGACTGGGAATGCATTCACAACAAGACCATCGTGTTCAAGTCCACCCTGCCTGACCGCTCTTCCTCGTTCCCTACAGCGTATAAGTTTGGTAATAAGCCCAACCCTCCAAGGGCATCTCATGAAAGTTTTCTCGTTTTCCCCTCAAATCTGAGGGATACGTGACTATTTATCCCTCTTGATGAATGCTTGCATTTGCATTTGCCGGCCGGCCAGCTTTCCTCTTTCCTGAACTTGGAATGTTAAAAATATTTTTTGTGTGGACAAAAATGAAATAATGTGTTGAACGTTTACCGATTTTTGAATTGAGTTCAGCTCAAGCGCAATAAACCTTATTAATGTTCATGCAATTTGTCCATTCTCAACTTTCATGTGCCGATTACAATTTGATGACAAAAGAAAATCTTCTTTGTGCTTCTTGGGTGTAGACAGAGTATTTGGCAGTGAAAGCTCCACAGAGCAGGTGTACCGGGAAGGCTCTAAAGAGATTGCTCTTTCGGTTGTTGGTGGCATGAACTGTGAGTGATTTGAGGTCCTTGCTTTCAATTTTCTAATGTTCTAATACGTGCATAACCCCATTGAAATTTTACTCACTCGAAGAAAAAAACAAAATCCAGCCACCATTTTCGCATACGGGCAAACAAGCAGCGGAAAGACATACACCATGATTGGAATCACCCAACATGCAGTGGCAGATATTTATGAATACATAGAAAAGGTAATTCACAGAAGAGAATAGTTTAACTCTTAATAGGATTCCCTTGATCTTTTAACCTTGCATTTTCCTTTTAATTATATCATTAAAAGGACAGATCAATTAATATATCTGTTGCAGCACAGAGAAAGGGAATTTGTTTTGAAATTCTCTGCCATGGAGATTTACAATGAAGCTGTCAGAGACCTCCTAAGCATGGATAATAGTCCACTTAGACTCCTGGATGATCCTGAGGTACATATTACACCCTTTCTTTTTATCATAATATTATTCTGTTGTATGGCTTTGTGAAACACAAAAACCACTATTACATTATTTTGGCTTCCACAGAGAGGCACTATTGTTGAAAAGCTCATAGAGGAGACCCTCATAGACCTTAACCACCTGCAGGATCTACTTTCCATATGTGAGGGTAAGGTTACCCATATTTCAGTTTCATTTTGAATTCAAAAGAATAAATCTTTGACTTTGTTGTTGAATTCCTGCAGCTCAGAGGCAAACAGGAGAAACATCTTTGAATGAAACAAGCTCCAGATCTCATCAAATCCTACGACTAGTATGTGCGCCATTTTTTTTTTAATTAAAACCATCTCCCGCCGGCCTTCCAATTGAGATATTGCCTACTTATTTCCCTTCTTCCTTTTGTCCCCAATGATGTTACATTTCAGACGGTCGAGAGTTCAGCTCGTGAACATTCAGGTTCCGGAAATTTTAGCACTCTCACAGCTGCAGTGGTATGACTAGCTATTATTTTCAAAAAATGGTTATTCCATGAAGACTCTCGCCTGAGGGCTATGCAATGTTTTTCCCTGAAATGCCAATAACATTTTTTTTTTTTAATTCTCACAACAGAATTTTGTTGATCTTGCTGGAAGTGAACGTGCTTCTCAAACATTAGCAGCTGGTGTGAGATTGAAAGAAGGTTCCCACATAAATCGCAGTTTACTAACTCTGGGAACCGTGATTCGTAAGTTGAGGTAGGACAAATCTTTCGTGTTAGCAGTCAAAAGTTACAAACTTCTTTTTGCATTGAGAATTGGACCTATGCTAAGGGGATTTCTTGGGGGCTATTAATAAGCCAAACTACCCTTCTCCCACATCCCCACCCCCCCAGGCCTCGCTTCCCCAATAAAGCATATTGAATCTCGGCTTCCGAAAAAATTATTATGATATGTTCACTCCTATATGACAACATGATTTTGTGCAGCAAGCGAAGCAGTGGGCATATACCTTATAGAGACTCTAAGCTAACCCGCATTCTACAGAACTCCCTAGGAGGCAATGCGAGAACAGCAATCATTTGCACAATGAGCCCTGCACACAGTCATGTTGATCAATCAAGGAACACCCTTTCTTTTGCAAGTTGTGCGAAAGAGGTTGCTACCAATGCACAGGTTAATTTGGTGGTGTCAGATAAGGCATTGGTAAAGCAATTGCAAAAAGAACTTGCCAGGCTGGAGAGTCAATTGTCAAGCCTTGAATCAATTTCCACATGTGATTCTGCTGCGTTACTGAGGGAGAAAGACAAACTGATTGAAAAGGTGAAAATTCCTGCTAAGCTGCTTATAAACAAAGCCAAATGGATTTTCTGTTTGGCAGTAAATGCTAGTCATTTGTCTGTGTCGTACAATTCTGTTGGCATTGCGGATGTTGTTTAAAGCAATTATAATGAGATTGCCTGTTATCATAATAGCCATATACATATGAGGGGCAGAACTTTTACTAGGAAAATTTGCCATTAGCTTAGTATTCACTCATATTACAGAAGGCATCAATGAATCATAAATCTATATTTGATGAGGCTATCACTAATACTTTGCTTTCATGAACCTTCTCAAAAACATTGTAACTTGGTTTGCATGTTCATACGGTTGTCTAAGTTATACTCATTTCCCTCCTGTTTAATGTACAGATGGGTGAAGAGATTAAAGAATTGACTTGGCAACGTGACCTTGCTCAATCTCGCCTCAAGAGTTTTCTGAACTCAGATGGAGAAAATCAACCATTAAGAGATGAACATTCGGCATCAGGCTCCTTGGAAATGATGAATAATCCTGGCCCTGACATAGGTCTCACAAGAAGCAATACTGACAAGGATCTTTGTACCAAGCAAATCCTAGCAATTTCAGAATGTCAAGAAGACAATTTTCTGCTAGATGATAGCACTCCAAAATTTTCTTGGCCTGACCCATGTCATGGGTGGGAGGAGATTGCCCATGGAAAAAGTGAAGAATCTGGAGGCATCTGCAAGGAATGTATTGAATTGGAACAACCTGGTGGGAAAGGAGAAGCTGAAGCTTTGTTGCCTGTTTCTGAAGAAAAAGAAGAGAAATTAGCAGTGACGAGGGACATGAATGAGGATGTTGTGCCATTAGTAAAGGAGGAAGACCAGGTGTTGAATCATATAGATACAAATGACACTTATAATGCTTTGAGACAGAGAATTCAAGAATTGCAGGAGACTGTCAACCAATTAGATCGATCTTCTTTCTCAGAAGAAGTTGCATTGAATTCTAAAGGGTTAAAATGGGCTAGAAGCAAAAGCAGGAGATCAGTTCTCATGACCATCCCGTCTGATCTTTGGTCCAGAAAGGAAGAAGAAAATGAAAGCGAACCACCTCTCTCTGAAAAAGACTTTCATGCTAGCGAGAATGTGGCTCAAAAAGATTCTCTCAATAGTACTTCTGCAGAAAAAGAAGAAGAAGTCATCAAAGAGATAGATGTGGATGTAGAGGATACTACCAGTGTCCTAGATTTTGTTGCAGGCGTGAACAAAATAGCAAAACTTCAGGTGAGAAGACAAACCTCTCTTTCTCTGATGATAATGCAGTACTTCTTAAGAGTCTTGCATTGTGCTTCTTTGATGACAATTGACTTGTATTTATGGGAACTTTTGGTTGACCTCTGATGGTTATTTGTAGGGGTTGGAGGTAGCAACTAGGATTGATGAGTCAATGAGAAGCACAAGAGACACAGAAAGAGAGCACGGTGCGAGACAGCACCACACAGATTGGCCCCTTAGATTTGAGAGGTATCGGAGAAAGATAATTGATCTTTGGACCAGATGCAACGTGCCATTGGTCCATAGGAGCTATTTCTTCCTTCTCTTTAAAGGTGACCATTCAGACAGCGTTTACATGGAGGTAGAGCTCAGAAGATTGCACTTTCTCAAGGACACCTATTCTCAGGGAACTAATTCAGTAATAAATGGGAAAATTGTCTCACTTGCCACAAGGTATTTTTTTTTTCTTTTTAATCCCATTTCAGGATTTCATTTTTGACAATTTTTCTTTTCACTGGTTGAACTTTCCATTTGAAAGCAATTTCAGCTAATATTGACAATTTTGAGGCTAGTTTTAAGTGGTTCAGCAAAGCAAGGGGTGTCAACCAAGATGCTCAAACGCTCAATCCAACCAAACCAATTCAATTAGAGTCAAAACTACCAAACCATTGAAAAATGGACTGGATGTGGATGGTAATTTAGAAATAACCTTGGCTTGGAGTTTGGTTTTGGGTTTAAGAATTCAAATCAAACCAAATAGTCACTAAGATTTATGTCGTGTGTCACAAAATGATTGATGTTTGATAATATTTTACCTTTATGATTTAGTTATATTCATTGCTAATTTCTACTTGCAAACATGGTATATTAATTTCCATTTTATATTTTCTGACTAATGAGAATAACAACACTAAAGAGCCTTTTTTATTCTTCTTGATTAATAGAGTGTTCAATGTTAATACATTTGTAAACAACTTTTAATACACCCATCAAAGGGATTCTTGATCATGTGATTTGAATTCCCTTTCCATTGCAGAAATGGTTTTCGGTTGTGTTTAATTAGCTGAAGGAGTTAAAATTCACTTAATTACCATTGTTTCCCCACTTGGTTTGCTTGAGAGAGGAAAGTTAAGGGAATCCAAATCCTTTATCTGGATCTCATACCACAATATATGAACTGCAGAAGCTGTAGATCTCAATCAAGGAAATCCAGTTGAAAGCAATGCCCTGGAACCACTTTTCTTTTATTTCCCACAAGAATCTGACTCTTCTTTTTTGGTGAGTTATAGCTTGAAGGCTCTCAACAGGGAAAGGCAATATTTGGCAAAGCAAATACAGAAGAAGTATGGGAAAAGGGAAAGAGAGGACCTTTACGAGAAGTGGGGTATCAAGTTAGGCACAAAGCAGAGGAGCCTACAGTTGGCACGCCGTTTATGGTCAGATACAAGAGACACGAGGCATGTAAAGGATAGTTCTGTCCTCGTCGCAAAGTTGGTTGGATTTGTAGAGCCACGTTCTGCCCCTAAGGAGTTGTTTGGGCTCAGTTTCCTGAACACAGCCCCCGCTCAGAGACCGCCCAGCTGGAGAGACAACATGTCTTCACTATTATAATATACTGAAGGTAACAAAGCTTCGGTTAGTTGGTAAAGATGTAGATCCCATATGCCCAGTTTAACCATAGCAGTTGAGAGCTTGTTCTTAGTTTGCATGAATTTTTATTCAGTGATCACCGGCTGCTTGTGGCGCTTGACATGCATCCCTCCTCTATATACGATGAATTTTTACAAGCATGCTTGCGCATGTACTGTGGTGTTAGTTTCCATACGTAGAGATGAATTTGTTTCTGTTAAAAGACCTCCATAACACAAAGAATATAAAAAGAAGCCGAGAGAATCTTTATCGTGTCCCAGGCAAGACGGAGTGCTGTCAGCGGGCCCTTTTTATTGTACGCCGATTGAGTGTACGAGAGTCCCCATCAAAGATGCAATATCAAATGTATGTACTGCAGTTTGAATAAATTTCTAATTGACTACACAGTTGAGAGGCCCCACTCCTTTTATTTCGTCCCAAACTTGAATACAAGTGTATAGAGGGTCAAACCTCTGGTAATGGTTGAATTGTTTGTACTTCAATGTTCAGCCTGCTGTCGCACAACTATATTTTCTTTTGATTTAGTGCCATAATGAATTTCTGGCCAGGGTCACGCATTATTTACATTCAAGAAAGCTAACCTTTCTCTAACGGGTATTTAGCTATATCTAGTTTTACAGAACTTGACATCGCATGCCTTGTTCTAGAGTCTGCTTACATGAACCCTGGCTGAGTCGGAGAGAGCACCTGAAAGTCCATAAAAATCATTGCTGCTGCAGAACCAAATACTACCCAAGCCGAGAAGAAAAGGGCTGTCCAGACACCAAGTGAGCTAAAAGGAGTATTGAGCTTTGTATCAAAAGGCAACTTCGATAAGTCATTACAACCAGTTTAACAGCTCTGCAACAAGAATATACATGACTAAAGCCAAGAGTGCCTCCAATGAAATTATTAATTATACCTACATTGGAGACGGTTTTTGCTTCAAACCATAATCGCCCCTTCAGTAATCTTCCATCCCATCTTCGAACATGCCATCTCATATCTCATTGTGTAGCTTGTCACGTTTGTGGCATTGTTTTCTGGATGAACCGAATCAGTTAAATGGGCAGATTCTTTCAGAGTTGCTTCTACTACAGCATGTTGTCCATCTAAGGAGACAGTCACGCTATCAATGGTCAGGCCCAACAAAGTATAGTCATAGACCCAGCCAAGTTGGGTAATTTCAGTTGCACGATGTCTCCATATCTCCAACATTTGACCATCCAAAACCTAAAAGTCGCACTTAATATTAAAAAAAGATGCCAGCATAGAATTGCTAACAGTGGGGATCATGTACTAAGTGCTGAGTGGTGCGAGGTGTTTTCTTACCTCTGGCAATATTCCTACACAGTGTTCAGGTCCAAAAACCTGAGATTTAATGTTCTGCCACCTGCAAACTATATCCTCCGCAAGCTTTGTATCCATTCTGGGTATTTCCTCCAGTGATGTTTCATCTACTGAGACACCTGAAAAGTTGGCTCTTCATTAGAGACGAAAATGATCTTCTAGTATATAGCATAGTATGATTACAACATCTGGTGTGCTTCTTGTCAATATGCATACAATGCCAAAGGAAAGTGCCCAGGCACATCGATGGAGAACAGTAATGGGGCAAGAGTAATTAAGAAAAAGAGGACAGAGAAGGGAAGAGGGAAGAGGAAAATAGAGAGAAGAGACAGAAAGACCAAGGAAACACAATTCTAAATTCCATACCAATGTTGATAATTCAATATCACAGCCTGTGTCTTTCATTCAATTCTATAGCTTATACAGTGCTGCTAAAACCCTTAAGGCAGAAAAGGAAAAAAAAAAAACAAAAAACCAAAAAATGCCTAAGAGTCAATAATCTCTAAAGAAAATCTCCAAAATTAATTCCTAAATCTCTTGTTGGGGTAATTCTTCTGGAAAATTCTTGCCCCTGTGGGCTTACATATCACACATCCAATCTCAAACTTGCCACAACAATATCACAGCCCCACAGAACAATCAGATCTAGAAAGAACCAATACCTACTTTCATCAATTTGAAAAGTGAATAACTAGAGGGACTTGTATAGAAAAAGTTGGGGCTTATATCATCAATTATGAAATATTCAAGCACACAGGCATTCACACACACGGACACATGTAACCACACATAGCAAGGAGGCAATTGCCTTTCCCAGGACCAGGTAGTCTGGTGCCCACAATTTAATAAAGAAGAAACTGAAAAAGAGTAAAACATGCCCTCAATCATAAAGAAAAGAGCAGCATAGAGAAAAGAGCAGGAGGTTCATGAAAATGAAAGCTATAAAATTTCATGAAGTCATAATTTTACACATTAATTTATTCTCCATGCTAATTTATTCTCCATGCATCAATTGCTAGGACTGATCAAAATTTTACTGTACATACAGAAAGCATGCCATGGAAACTATTTCTCCCCAGCTGTTAAAGAAAAGTTTAGTAAGAACACCTAAAGCAATAAAAATGTCAAAAATAGGATCTGATGAAATTAAGACAAGCATAGCCAATGCAAGTAGTTGCAATTAAAGTTTTTCATTTTTTTTTTTTTTTTATGTCAAGCTATATTGTGAATGTATTTTTGCACCATACCCACATTGATGATGTCAGATGCCATTGCTGAACCAACTTCTTTTTGTCGATTGAAGATGCCATTCCTAGAAGGAAAGCACTTCAAGCCAACTAATGCCACCACTCCAATTGCCACAGAAGCACAAGTTATCTTCATGATTGCATCTTTTATTTTGTCAGTAATTGATTCTTCATTTTCAGCAATTTCATCAATATTATTTTCAGTAGCCTCAGCCAAGAAGGCTGGATTTTCCTGGTCAAGTTTTTCGATGGGTTCATCACTTTCTGCTGAAGGAAGATAATAATCCTCCCCATCTTCTTGGCCTCCTGCAATCTTGTCCTTTTGACCAAGAGGAAATACCTTCTGCAATGCCTGGATTGTGCTAGCTTTCATATGGCCAATAGCAGCAGTAGCCTCAGCTCCAATCCGCACTATGGCTGCTGCTGCAGCCAAGGGTGAGCGGCCAGCTCCCTCCTGCCTTTCTAAGTATCTCAAGACAGTAGGATCATCATAATAATCTCCAAGCTTGAACTGTAAATCTTTGGTATCTCTAAATCTAGGAAAGACCACTTCCATCAACCAGGTCTCCAACAGTTTGCAAAGCCCAGGAAGATCATTTTCATAATTCTTAGAATTTTCAACAATAAAATCTACAATGGGTGGATTCCTGTAAGGTGAATCATCACTATCTAGGCCCAACCATGTACGACATCCATCAAGCTCCCCAACAAGCAAGGAACAGAGACCTCTCTCCAAAGCAAAGTCTATTTCACGATTTTCTTTAGGATCATAAACAGAAACAGCACTCCCTTGAAATGGTACCTTAGTCTGCTGCAGTTGTTGGAAGAGGTTATCAGCATCGGGGATGAGATGAGGTTTTTTACCCAGAAAAGCTAGGGAAACAAGGGCAAGAGCCGCTCCATAAACTTCAAAATTTTCGGCTGGGATATTATTTGGTGTGGCTACAAATAGATCAACCTTCCAAGGGATAAAAAAATAATTAAAAGAAAATGGACTTAAGGCAATGATCTTCGGACATAAATAAGCCAAATGCAGATTGCTTCAAGTAATTTTAGGTGCTACCTGCTCAGTTGCTGTCAGGCGTAAGAAGGCCTCATTCATGAAATCTTCGCGTGTGAATCCTCCAGCAACAGGTGCTGCTCCTTCCCCTCCAACAGCCCATAAAATGTTGCGCAATCCTTGGAGACCCTCCTCCCTTTTTGTCCAAAATTCATTATCAAGGGGCAAGGCCAGAAGTTCTAGGACACATCGTGGCGTGATCTCCTCCAATGTTTCATCAATCTGTGCTCGCAAATCTGGTGCAAGACTACTGGCCCCTTCCTCCTACATCCATAAGTCGAGAAAATTTCCAAATCTTTGTTAGATTCAGTAGGTTCTATGTGATTCCATTCATTATTAGAGCCAAGTGCAGGGCTACAAATTTTGATGGTTACTTAAGACAACAATTTGCACCAACACTAAATACAAAAGGCTGCATAGAAAATAAGCAAGCAAAAGCAGTACATATTCTTTCTCAAATTGCTTATGAATTTTCAATTAAGAAAACCAGAAAGGGGCATCTTCGTTATGCAATCGGACTGATTAATAAACATGAAAGGAAGTGTGAATGAAGTACCTGCAATAACTTCAAAGCCCTCTCAAGCATCTCACAACCCCTAATAAAATCCGGAGGATTCAAGGCCATTGCATCCCTTGACATATCCACGTAAGCAAGCGCCATTGCCAACACGACATCCTGCTTGAACGACTTGGGCAGCCTCTCCCTGAGAAGAGTCTCTCCAATTTGGAGAACCACGTCAGTCTCCCCTGCTTCTTGTAACACAGATAGAGCCCCAGGTACCTAGCATTAATTTCCATTCCATTTTCTTACTTTAAGTAAACCAGTGATAACAAGAAGACCGTCAGTGGAAAACAATGGAAATATTACCTTGTCCCAGGGAACCTGAGTGATTGTAGTGTTGGGGTCGTCATCGATAAGGCCTTGATTGTACTCTATTCTCGATTTGGGATCCGTGAGGGTTTCACAAGCGGCTTGGAGAATTTGTCTACGGCTGATCAATGCGTCTTGACTGAATCCGTGCTGGGGTGGTTTAGAAACCCTAGCCTCGTAGGCTCTTTTTATGCCATCTCCAAGAAAATGTGTCTCAGCTCCTAGTACCTTTTTAGCAGTTCCAATTTTATAATTAGTTCCCCAAAAAAACAAAAGAGAAAGAGAGAGAGAGAGAGAAAAGAGGAGCAAGTGAATAACCTGATAGAAATGGAGACGAATGGGAATGTGACGATCGGGAGGGGCGAGAAGAGGAGGGGAAGAAGGGGCGAGAGTGGCGGTGGAAGAGGAGAGAGAGTGGTGGAGGTCGGAGGAAGCGTCGGAGCTTGTAGTGGTAGTAAGGAACTGGAAGTCGCTGAGGAGGCGATCCGCCCATCTGCTGGCGGAGCAGGTGGTGGAAAGGGCTTTTCTCGGCAGGCGCCGTCGTAGCCGCGGAGCAATAAGTCCAGAAGTACAAGGACCAATGCCAATCTGTTTGACGACCTCCATTGAAGAACCCTGTCCTGTGCGCCTCTGCTTCCCAGACGACTCCTCCTCCTCCTCCTCCTCCTCCTCCTCCTCAGCTTAGAGTTAATAGAAACTTTTAACGGTTTTTCTCCGTCCACACAAACATTACATTTCACCCAGCAGGCAATAACTGAATGACTCGCACTAGTCGCTACTTGTCATTGAAATGTTTGTCAATGTCGAGGTCACTTCTTTTAAGCAACTTTTTGACACCCAATTTAACAATTTTATATAAAAGAAAGAGTTATAGATGAATTTAACCGTAAATTTTATATATTAAAAAATATTTTTTTATTTTATCTTTTAAAATATATATATTTTTTAAAATAAATTTTTATTTTATAAAATTTATCTATCAACTTCTATGTTCTCTTAACTTATAGTTATTTATTTATTAATTTTTTTTTATCAAAAAAATAATTATAATTATTTAACAAGATTATAAATATATTTTTATTTTTTAATTTTTTACTTAAAAAAATAATTATATAATTTTATTTATATTAAAAAAATAATTATTTTTAAAATTTTAAATATTATATTATTAAAAAAAATATATTTTATTTTTTATTTAATATTTAATAATAAAAATTTTTATTTAAAAATTTTAAATAAAATATAAAATTTATTAAAATAAAAATATAAATTTTTATATTATTTTTATTATTTATATATATTATTTTATTTTATTATTAATCTAATTAATAATTAGATAAATTTTTAAATAAATATGTCAAATAAATAAAATTAAAATTAAAATTTTTAAAAAATTTAAATTAATTTTTTTAATTTAAAAATTTTTTATTATTAATTTTTAAAAAATTATTTAAATATAAATAAATAAATTAAAAAAATTAATTGAAATTACTTTTATTAAAATAAATTAAAAGTTATATTTATAATTTTAAATTTATAAAAATAAAAAAATAAAATTTTAAAAAATTTTAATTAAAATTATTTTTATTAAATTAAATTTATAATTAAATATATAATTTTAAGTATGTCGAAATAATAATTATTTAATGAGTTAACGAGAACATGGCTTTTTTACATGGCAAAAACAAACTTGTCAAAGTCGCTTCGATGTCAAATCATTTATTCCCCAGAGCATAAGGCGACACTTCCGAATGGACTCTCTTTCCTTCCAACAAACGCTCGCCTCCTGTTGTTTCTCCCCCGCTCCACGCAGGAACCTCTCTCTCTCTCTCTCTAATCTTAATTTATACAACTCAATTTATAAGAAAAAAATTAACACTCTTATTCCAAAAATGCAAATAATCTGATCAGCACCAGCAATAGTGCTCCCGAATCTCTCCTTTCATTTTTCTGAACAGGAAATTAAGAAAAAAAAAAAAAAGAAAATTTTGCTAATTTCTTTTTTAAAAAAATTTCTAAAAAAGAAAAAAAAATCACCCAAATTTACCTTTTAAAAAATATTTGTAAAAAATAGAAAAATAAAGAAAAAAAATTGCAATCAATTTTTTGTTTTTTTATAATTTTCTTCAAAAGAAAAAAAATTACTTCCAAATTTTTCATTTTATTTTTTTAAAAAATAAAAAAATTTATGATTAATGTTTCTTTTTGTTTTTAAAATAAAAAATAAAAAAATTATTCTCAAAATTTTAATTTTATTTTCTTAAAAAAATCATAATTTAAATTATTTTTGTATTTTCAAATTTTTTCTTATAAAAAAAAACAGTAACTGACAAATTATTTTTTTAAATTAAAAATTTATTTTCAAATTATAATTTTTATTTTAAAAAAACTCATAATTTATTTTTTTTCTTTTTATTTTTTTAAAATATATTCTTAAATCTTGTTCTTGTTATTTTAAGAGGACAAAAAAAATATGACTTATATTAATACTACTCAATAAATATCATAGATCCACCCATTGCACAAGTTCAACAGTAGTACACACACATTTCTTTATTTGTGTACATAATATATACATAAAAAAATTATTAAATATTATAAATATAAAAACTAAGAAATTAATTAAAATAAAATTAATACATATATGTAAGTACAACATTCAAAAAAACAAAGTAATATCCCTATATATTATGCAAATGTTTGTATAATAAATGTACAAATATAAATAAAATAACTTATAAAAAAAATTAAATAATAAAATCAATATTTGAAATGGTAGAAATTATAACTTTTATACATACATTCTAGAATTCAAATACTATGATCTTCTGTTTTGTTTGAAGTAAGATGCATTAACAATATGTCATCGTTTGGAACAATCATTCGAAAAAATTCTCAAGATAACCAAAGGAGACATCCATGATGTGTTTCGAATATAAGCAAATGCAATAATTTCAGTAATTTCCATTAGGGCGTCGATTCCCTCTAAATGAAATCTTAAACATTAGGCTGATTAATGTTACTAATTGATGTGCATGCTTCATTCGATGGAGGTGAATGGCTAAAAAATATTGTGCCAAAAAATTTATGCTACATGGGTCACAAAAGTGTATCGAGACATCCCCGGGAAAATTCTACGTTCAAATGATAATTAGCAGCATACCAACAATGCAGAACATAGAGATCAATCTTCCTAAACTAGTTCAATCATGTGTCTGGCCGATGCAAGCATGAAACCTTAGGGTCAAATTCCAATCATAAACACAATTCTCGAGTGAAATGCAAGCTAGCGACGCGAGGATAATCGCTAGTAAGAATTGAAAGAAGCAGATACAAGCTTAATAATGCTACGTTTATCAAGAAATGCCCCAAAGCCTTATATAAAACATATGCTCTTCAAATTCAGAACACACCCGAGGAGCGTGTCTCAATCAAAATAGCAGTTCAAATAACAGACGTATTAACAATATGAGAATATACACTTAAAACAATCTGCAAAAATATCGAGAGATCAGCCTTTCGAATTCATTATTTCCTTTTTAACTACCTTCTTCTCCTTGAATATTTACAATCTGTGGAGCGACCTCGCTACCATTATAAATATTCTTGTACAACAAAAATTTTGATACCTGTAAATATAAAGAATGTCTTGTTGATGCTTACACTAACATGGAGGTCGATTTGGACCATCTTGGGATTGAGACACAAGATTACACACAAATGGGTGGAAGAAAAAAAAATTACGGCACAACTTCCTAGACTGATATGAGACCTTCATGAAGTAATTCACTGCGAGGGTTAGGCGGGAGATATTTCCGGCAAGCATAGAACACAGATGGATGAAACCCAGTTGGGTTATCAATAAAGACAAAATGCCCAGCCTGTAATCAAGCACAAAAAATTTTATCAGCCTTTACTAAACCATGCATCACACCATTTTTATTTTTCTTTTTTGTTTTTTATTTGCAGACTTGTAGCATTTTCATATCAAAGGAGGGAGCCTGAGAAAGACCTGAGGAACCCTAATGATTTCACATGGGACCTTCATATGTTTGCGAGCTTCTTGGGCACCTTGATAGTTCATCCAATCTTGGAAACCATATATAAAGGTTGTTGGTACTTTCCACTCTGATGCACTGCATAAAAAAGAAGAATATTAATGTATTATAAAAGCCGTTTGACTTCATCCTGTTATTTGTACAGTATCTTTAGCTTTGATATAAGAGCAGGATTGAACTGAAGTTCTCCTATAAAGTCATTTTGTGATGAGGGCAGCAGCTTTACCCATGTATCTGCCTATGGTAAAACAGGCCATGCCATTGATCTGAGAAGGTGTGCTGAACAGCTAGATGTAACTTAGAACAAGATAATGTCAAGAGGACAACTGAGATCAAAGTTTTGAAATTATTCAGAGGACACTTCGTTTTTCATGCTAAAAGGACAAGAATGCACCCGTATGACAAAATGCACTTTCTTTTATGGGCGCGCATGCAAGTCAGGGTGTAATGCATTTTTGGTACATCAAAAAGGAAATCTCATGTTATGAAGATCTTTGATTTTCAGCACACATAAATGGAGGGCAAGCTATGGAAGATGTACTGTTAGCCGTTTGCTAAATGACCTTCACCCAGAGTAAGATCCCTTAGGAGCCTATCTGTTTCACCGTACATAAACAATCTCATAATCCATGGAGAACCTTATGGCCCAAAAAAGAATTCCCTAGCCCACCTTATAGACCATACATTGGTTACATCAAGTTCCCACAACACCAAGAGGTCAATAAAAGCATTAAGATGGGGGCAGAGCATGGTGAGAGCCACCATCAGGTTCAGTTAAGCTCTAAATCCTCATAGCAATGAACTATCTCTTCACTCTAGAATCACACAGCAATGGACTTTGGTTTCACACAGACAAAAAACAAGGCAACCAGAGAAATAGATACTGACAACTTAACAGAACATAAAAGACATGGATACAGAAATACATTTTGACAAACCAGTGTAAAAGAAAAATTTTGCAAAAAGTAGGATTATCAAACCTCTGAAGTAGAGGCATCCGAGCAAATGCTCCAAACGAAAATATGTATTTCAGGCACAGCTCACCACTTGCTTTGGCTGCCAAAGTATGGTACACATAATCTACCATCAAGAGAGAAACAATCAGATACCAGCTAATGAATGCCAAATCTAGTAGTTGTGTATACATATACATGAATTTGAATTGGACCTGTTAGCAATTTCGACTCCTCCTCTGTCAATATTTTTCCTGTTGCATATACACCAAATCTGGCATTTGTGTACCTGTGCACTAGATCTCGACCCCAAGGACCTAAACCTCTATATTAAAGCTGAGAAATATTAGAAACTGAAAGCAAGGTACAGAGGAGATAGAACAAAAAATAATCATTTGAAAACATAATTGAGATATAAACTTGATCTTATTGCAAGTTCAGAACACATGGGCAAGAATGACATTGCCACAGGGAAAAGCCACAGGGAAAATAATTAGACATCTTTTCATGCAAAGATCTAATAGAAAAAAGCTCAAAATTAGACATCTTTTCACACAAAGTCTACCCCAAAAAAGCTCAAAATTTTTAACAGTGTAATTACTAATATGCATAATCATGAAACTAAAATATACTATGACCAAAAGCAGGCCTTAAAACTTGATCTCAGAAACATAACCAGAAAATGGGGAATATTATACCTGACAACCTTCTGAGGAGTAAAATTAGACTCCCAAAGATGATTTAGAATTGCTCCTTTCCATGTTGCTCTAAACTGGGTAAGCCACTCAGACTTAGGGTCTGATTCTGAAGAAAATCCCGCAGGTCCAACTAAAATCAAGTGCTGAACATGCTCAGGATGCTGGACCAAAGGTAATGTCCAATGTCAGAGACCAGGCAATGATTGAAACGACATCATATTACCATCCAAGTTCATAAATGAACGGCAAAGCAGTCACCTTGAGTGCATATTTTGCTGCAACATAGCCTCCAAAAGAATGCCCAAGCAATATGAAGTTACTAAGATTTTTTGCTTTTCTCCATTCCTCAAAGGAGTCAATAAACCATGCCTCAGTGTCTACATTATCAAACACAAGTTAAATAGAACATCGGCTGTTGTAATTCAAACTATATGATTATATTGCTTTCCAACATCAACCACCTAAGGCAATGTAAGACTATATCTAACCTTCAGTGCTTTTGCATGTAAAATCAGGTCTACTTGATCCACCCCAACTGAAAAAATAAATAAATAAATAAATAAGTAAAGCAAACACAAAAGATAATCAAAATGATGACTCTATCTTGAAAAGAAAAACAAAAGAGCAGCACTGCCCCCCAGGGCAGGCGCACGTGCAGCCAACCCACAGAGAGAGAGAGAGAGAGAAAAAAAAAAAAAGATCACAGAACATCGCCCTGTCTGGGGGCGAGTGCATGGGAACATTCGAGGTTATGCCTTGCAGGCTACTATCGGTTCATTGCTCATAATATGTTGAAATTTGTCAATAAATGGACCACCTTCAATTATGAGCCATAGGTAACAAATAAAAACGGGAATGACGCCAGTTAAACAAATGCAAAGCAAAAGCTTACCCAAGCTGATCAATAGCAATGACCTTGAAACGGCTGGCAAGCGCATCAAAATTGCGAAAGAAGAAACCCTGAGAAGCAGCGTAGCCATGGACCATTACAAGTGTAGGGGAGCCTTCTTTGCTATCAAAGGTGATGGTATTAATGAACCTGTCCTCATTACTCGAGGAACGAAACCATCTTACTTTAGAACCCGGCGGACCTGAGCCTATATTCACCCGTTCTTGAACATACGGAGTCCTGAAAATTCCTCTCAACCAATTCAAAACCGATTTCAAGCGTATCTAATCACTTCAGGCGTAATGAACCCAAAAATAAAAAAATAATAAAAAAAAACACGTAATTAAGCAATAATTTCCCAATCAAGACCTCAAAGATCTCCATTTCATTATGCTGAAGGTAATTCCAACAGAAGGAAAAATTGAACAATTTGACTTTTTGTATTTTTTTCAGTGGAGGAGGGGGAATTACGTACTTGACTATAGAAAGAAGGCGCTTCTCGGCGGCGATGATATGATCGGTAGAAGTAGGGATCCAACGGAGAACAGACGGCCACAATGATCTTGATTTTGCCCATGATGATGTTGACGATGACGATGCTGACGTCGTAGCTTTAGCGGCGGCGGCGGATGATGGAAGCTGTTCGGCCATTGTGGACAAGAAGCGAGGCAGGCTCATGTAAAACTATAAACACCGTGTGATAATAAGGAGATCAATCGGAGAAGGTAGATATTTATATAAGAGAAATCAAAATTAAAACGGTGGCGGCTGAATTGCGCCCCACGCTATTGAGAAGCTTTCTTTTATTATTTTTTATTATTTTGCCCCCGGCCGGGGGGGGGGGGGGGGGGGACTCTGTTTCTCGGAAAAGGGGCTTGGAAGCTGCCGTGTGCCCACGATCCTCTTATAACTTCCAAGCTTTTCTTAATACAGACCAGATCCAACCCAGCAGAATTAGAAAGAGCAAAGGAGTTACTGGTGGAAAAAAGCATTGGTTATAAATATAAATTTTTATTTCGAAAATTTATTTTACAAAGAAAAAAAAAGAAAAGATATTTTTGCAAAAAGAATAAAAAAAAAAGTTAGAATGAGTATTTTAAGAATTTTAGCACGATCTCATGCACATAATTCACAAATTCTTACCATTTCAACAGCTAACCTTATTTTTTTAATATATGTATATAATATATACAAAAAATAATATATATTTTTTCATCTATAACATAAGAAATTTAGGATAATATTTTACAATTTTACAATTTTATTAGAGAGTATTGTTGCCTCATATTACTTGGTAAATTAGCTTATTCTGGTCCACACAAATAAACTGAACACATGAAAGAATATATATATATTTACAATTGTTTATTTCTACACCTACTAAACTCGTAAACAATCAAAAACTTTGCTTAATAAAAATAAGTCCCAGTACAAAAATATATATAAATACACATATTATACATAAAATAAATATATATATTATGTAAAATATAATTTATAGGATATAAATATTTGGTTAGCCTTACACATTATATCCTATTATAATTTTCTTTTTTTTTTTTTTTTGAAACTTTTCAATTTGATTCACGCTAATTTATTTCGAGGCCCAATATAACAGAAAAATACAAATTAAGCGGCGTTCATTGAAAATAAATAAATAAAAGAAAGAGAGAGTAAATTTCTAAGATGTTCAAAAATAAATAATAAATAATATTTTTAAATAGTTTAAAATATCATAAAATAAAAAACTAATCAACTCATTTTGATGGAATAACAAATATGTCTTAATGGGAAACACCATTAGAGCAGCCTGGATCTAACAATACAGAAACTGGCTGGAGCATATCCCATTGCCAAATTAACTCGTCATCTATGATTACTAATTGAATGTGCAACGTAGATGGCCTGCCTAAATACACGTCGAATTTAGAAACAAGCAAAGGCAGAAGAAACCAAACGATCTTTGGGGCCACGAATGCTGAGTAGAATGGAGAGCGTATTTGTTCAGCTTCTGAAGGCATAAATAGAGATTCAACATGATCTCGAGGACACCAGGATGGCAGTGGTAGGAGACGAACGAGACACCCCACAAATACCCTTCTGCTAAGCCAACCAAGGTTCACCCTTAAATGTGCACTTTCTCGCTGGTGCCAGTGTGCCATCTGATGCCCTTTTGAAGAGGCTCCCTCGAGTATAATGTACTGCACTAGATATAGGTAGGAGCCCCTCCCAAGAGAGGCATGAAGGAAATCTCCATGAGGATAATAACGAGCTATGAGTACCTGGGACACAGGAGAGGAGCGGTTGGTGGCAAAGTCTCCGAGCCCTTTTTGCAAGCATCACGATATTAAAACAACATAAATCCTGAAAACCGAGGTTGTCCACCACCTTAGAGGAATGCATCCTCGACCAAGAGGGCCAATGAATTTTATTTATATCTCATTCGTGCGCTACCCCACCAAAACCTGTAGACCTTTAACTTCAATGTCATTGCAAAGAGTGAGTGGAAGTTTGAAACAGCCCATTATTTACGTTGGTATAGCCTGGATGATAGCTTCAATTAAAATTTCTTTACCAGCCCGGGATAGACACTTCTCTTTTCAACTAGCTTATTTTTTCCACGCCATGTCCAGAAACCTGATAGAAGATCCGCCTCTTATAAGAACCAACCATCATGGGAAGACTTGATAAACTTCCGAACTCTTACTGGCCGTTATACCCAAACTTTTTGGTAAAGCAATTCCTGAAGATTCATGCACATTCCGCCTAAAAAGGAAGTCCATCTTCACCATGCTGATTTGCTGCCCCGATGTGCATGTTCATAAACTGACAAAATTTGCTTCATTTCAGTACAATCTTGTACACTTGTTGTCGTGAACAATAAACTATCACCTGCAAAGAATGAATGGTTGATAACTGGAGCTAATCTACAAACCCAAACACCATGGATCAAACAAGTACGGAGATAAGGGATCAAACTGGGAAAGCCCTCTGGTTGCAGAAAAAACAGATCTTGGTTCCCCATTTAACAATATGGCATATGAAACCAACAAAATGCATCTCATCACTAAACCAACCCAACAAGAAGTAAAACCCATCAGCACCATGAATACCCATTCCACACGATCGTATGCCTTTGCCATATCTAGTTTTAATGCCATATAACCATGCCGCCCATGATTTGTAGACTGCAAAAAATGGAAAGTCTTGTTAAGCAATGATTGTTCAGCACGTAGTGTCCACATATGGTTATTAATATTCCCTTGAGTTTCTTTATTCCACACCTTTAGTGCCTCCGCACTTTCTCACATTTAAAGGAAAGGATTGAGATAGAACCATTGAAGAATCAACCCACAAATCAGCAATGACTTGTTCACAAAAAAAGTCCCTAAGGCACCTTTTTTCAAAGCGGAAAAGCCTCTTTTTAATTTTTCTCATATTTCCGCAACCTGCTGGCACAATCGCAATTGCCCTATGATCTGACCCAGAGCAAGGGGGATGATTAAGTTGAACCATGGGAAAAAGAATACCAAAGTCTATTGTGAGAAGGCCCCATCAAGTCTTTCTTGCACATTGTCCTCTAACTAACGACCATTTGTCCAACTGAACCTGAAACATTAGAAACCAATCTCAGTAGGGTAGCAGTCATCAATAACTTGTTCAAAATTGCTCATTGATTCAGCTAGCTTAGGAAGTCCATCAATTTTCACATTATAACATAGAACTTCATCGAAGTCTCCCCTACAAACCCGTGGCAGGGAGGCCTGATCCTTCAATTGACAAAGCAAAGCCCAGTTGCACTTCTTATCAGGGTCACTTGGCCAACCATATACTCCAGTAAAACACCATCGATTTGGCTGGATATTGTCTTCCACAAAAACATCTATGTGATTGGAAGAGAAAGAACAGGTACTGATATTAAAGGATTCACACCACAATAGTGTCAAATCCCGGCTTCATTTCTTTCCAAAATCACTGCAATCAGTAGAGATACCATGCATACCACCAAGATTAGAGAAACTAAGTTCTGGAAGACCTCTTATGCTTCTTTAAAAATTTTTATCTAATTTCCATAAAAGAAACTAAGTTGGGACCTTGAAGCTTGATTTGCTTCTTTAAATGAGCAACTGCATGTGGGTTCCCAAGCCCAAGGCAGTTCCAGCATAAAATGCTTGTGTCTCCTGGCAGGGCTGCTTGGTAGCTGCCACCGATATATTTTCAGCAGAAACCAGCATAGAAGAAGCATTGCATTTACCTCGTTTAGCCGATTGTGAGACCCCAGGGCGAGGAATTTCCACTGGACGAGGAGCTCGACGCTTGCTCCTGGGGAGAGCAGGAGGAGTCTGCGACAAAACATCAGCGCTGGGCTTCCTTTTTCCAATGTCGATGCGGCTTGGAAGGGAGATTTACAGAGAAGAGTGTTTCACGATCTGTGGAGGAAGACTGGCGTGGAAATAGGGCAATTTCAGACAGTGGATCACTTCTGGGGTTAGAGTTTTGAAGGCCAACTTAGGACTGCACTTTGGCTTTTTTGAATGGCGAAGCCCTCAATATGTTGAAGACGAAAATTTTTAGTTGCATCATCAGAAAACAGTTCACAATCTTTGTCCACATGTCCGAGACATCCACATTACCAACGTCAAAACAAATTTGGAAACCCAGAAACTTCACCCATGCATCTGTAGTCAATGCATCCATATGTTAAAAAAAACTCCTAATTTTATTGTCTATGGCAACAACTATTGTTCCTGACATGGCACATAAGAGGTCGCAAACTCTGACCCCCACATTCGCGGATGAAAGAGTTCAACGTTGGAGATTTGTTCATCGCCAATGACTTCCCTCAACGAAAACTATCACAAGAGAATCTTAGAGAGCAGAGACGCCCCACTGACACGCAACTTACTTTAAGCTTCAGCATCTAACATTTTATTTGGTAGACTTAGATACCAACTAGAAAATGAAAATGATGCTGAGGTGAACTAAACAAAAACATTAAGAATAATCCCCATATGATAGAGAAGTTATTAAGTTAAATAAATTTTAAGTGTAAAGTAATTGATCTTTTTTAATTAAAATTATACAAATTAATTCCAAATAAAAAGTTACATGATGTAGTACGGAAAATTTAAAACTTATTGGTGTTGCACATATTTATAAAATTTGTATGTAGTTATAATATTTCTCTTATATGTGATGGAGCAGTTAACGAGTCATTCAGATCTTTTGACCTTTTCCCTCTGACATTCCTCCAATCATGCAGAAGATATATATACATATATATTTCATATTTTCTTATTTTCTTCTGTAAATACGAGAGAGCCCATATCAAAAGTGGTAACTCTAGTCGTATGAGCATTGATTTAAACTCAGACCCGGATGCTGGTTACTCACAATCCTATGATTTTTGAAGAGGACTGAGATTTCCTTGGACATTCCTTCATATCAAAGTTAAAAAGGACAACACATGGGCACAACACTTCTTTCCACCGAAACTGTATATCAAGAGCACGAGGGGAAGAAAGTGTAGGTTCCACCAAACAGGCAAACAGACGACGACAATTGTTGCGCGAGAACATTCCCCCAAAAGAGTCTCACACGTCAAAGCATGAATGATAAATAATGACTTCAGTCAAGGAAGAACTAATCCCTGATTCTACATGTTTCTGTAAAAGCAATGGAACAATTCTCACAATAACAAATACAGAACACATTTCAATGAATCACAGTAGACCACAAAACCACTAAGTTTAGACTTTAGAGGACCTCTTGTTTTTAATCAGCTCTTGACTGGCCAGCTCGGGAGGAAAGTATTATACCAACTATAAGGCCATAAAGGGCCAACGCTTCCGCAAAGATGAGAATGAGTATCATTCCCACAAATAGCTTCGGCTGTTGTGCATTAGCCCTGCAAAACACTCAATGTCAGGATTAGGTCATCTTCCAGCAGAGAAACTGTTTAAGCAGCAATTTGCATGATAGGCCATCACAAAAATGCAACAAGATCATGCAACTATAATGTGCATTTCTACATCACAAAAAAGCATGAAGCCACAACTCAACCCCCTCTCTTTTTCAATTGGGTTACAACAACAAGATCTCAAATCTCATTCCCTAGACCTGAACGTTACTAAAGAGTAGATTCCGATTATAGTTCAAAATAAGGATTGCAAAAACTGTAAAACATAAGTGCCCAAAATTGTAACAGGTGAAATTCTTCCACATTGCTGTACATCAATTTGAAAATTCATAAATCAAAAGCAAAATTCAACCCTCCCCACCTTCAACTAATCATAGAATTGGCAAATGAAGCCTAGTCCTAATGTAATTACAAGACAAAAAAAACACACAAACCGATCCGCACAAGATGCTAGAAAAGTTAATGATGGATTTACCGAACACCGGCGTCCCCAACAATGCCAATGGCCATGCCAGCGGAAAGACCGGCGAGGCCACATGCGAGACCGGAAGAGAGGTGAGCATATCCATCGAAGAGATAATAAGACTTAGCCTTTGGGTTAATCCCAGTGCTGATGATGACGGCAATGATCAAACCGTATATGCCAAGCACTCCAGCCATGACCACCGGCACGATCGATTTCATCACAAGCTCTGGCCTCATCACGCCCATGGATGCCACACCAACCCCGCTCTTAGCAGTTCCATAGGCAGCTCCCATGCCTGCAATTTCGAATCAACGTTGAAAAGAAACCCTAGAAAAAAATCCCTTCTGCATCCAATTAAAATCGAATCTCAAAGAAAAATTAATTTTACAGTACATGAGAAGACGAGAGCAGCCGAAGCCCCGAGGAAGCCAAAGAAAGGAGCTGTTTCATCTCCGCTGAAGCCCGCAGTCATTTTTATTTTTCTCTTTCGCCTTTTTTTTTTTTTCTTCTGATTCCTCTCACTCTCTCTCCTGGGTTCCGCTGATTTAAAGCGCTTGGTCAGGTCTGAGAGTGGTGAGACAATGCGAGGTGGGAGACACGTCTTTATCACTTATTTCTTTTTAAATATTTCCAAGGTGAACCAAATCCTTACCTAGCTACGTTGTATACGTTTTTGGAAGTCCTCTCACTTTTGGGATACCGTTCAGAAAATAATAATGATACAATAAAAATATACGAGAAAGAGGGCTGAAAGTAATAGAAAGCAATTGGCCTTTTAACTTAGGCCGGACAGAGAGAGTAGAGCCGCGGAGCACTGCAGCCCTTCGTTGATGGGCCTTTCCATTAACCTACGACCCTTCACTTCCATTTGACTGAAAATTCTTCCTCTTGTCGTCCCCTGAAAAATACAAATACAAAAACCCGTAAAACATTCCCAACAAATTTTGAATATTCATCCCGTTGCTCTTTCTACATTTTTTTTTTCTGTCCGAGAACACTGTTTTGCCTCTTGCATTTCCCGGAGCACTGGATGAAACCGGAAACAGAGACTGGCAGAGTGTCCATCATAAAGTTTGAATTTATGCAGCATTGCCTCGACCCGAGGTCCAACAAGGGAACCCGGCCATCCTCATCCGTCACAAGCAATTGCGCTAAAATAACGTCATCCAACCATCATACATCTGAACATCACTGGCATGGTGACTAGTGGAAAAGCACAAAGAATTTGGGGATCAATAGACGGGGAAAGAAATAAATGTTCTTTGCTTCTGAAAACAGATTATCAAGAAACTGCTGGCACTTGGTAATCAAATCACAAACTTCTGGGAAGCTATCGCACACATCAAAACATAAATGCAGAAAATGCCAACCATCATCAATACACAATTTAAGTGCATTTGGAAAGAGCATCGAACAGTCTCAAATCTGGCAAACCCAAAAACCATGTTCCCCCCACCATGGGAGACAAATGTCCTTCCTCTCTGCATAAATATGCCAAATTCTGATGATGACTCTGTTTTCTGGGTTTGAACCATATACATCAAGCTTGTCGGTCCACTGTGCTGCTATTAAATAAACAGTCATGTTGTAGTATAAAACAAAGTGAGCTGAAATTTTCGAACTTGTGTGCAACTTGACAAAATTCCATTGGATAAAAAGAAGCCAATAGCAGCAAAGTCATACCTTTCTCACTCGCTAAACAACCCTGTTACTTTTTCCAACCTGGCAACAATTCAAAAGGAGATATAAGAGGTTCAACAATGGTAAAGATATAAGTCTATATTTCTGATTGAATCAGGTTAAAAAAAAGAGAGAGAGGCAATGCCCATGACCTATGTATGTGGCACAAACGTCCAGCAGTAAATGACAGCTAATTCATTGAAAGAAAGTAATTCCTTTACTTTTAGATTCAAATGCCATGCACAAATCCCAGAAAGTAATCCATAGGTCAAGATCCATATGCATCAATGGCACATTGATGCACCTATACAAATGCACACACACAGACAGACTCATGCATGCATACAAACAATCTCAGACTCACACCCGCATGCTCATAGACTCACGCATGCTTCCACACCCCCCCCCCCCAACACACACACACAAAGCGAGAGAGAGAGAGAGAGAGAGAGAAAGAGAGAGAGAGAGAGGTTAGCAATTGATGTTCAACAGAAAATCAGGTAGAGAAAACTGTTCGCTGTGATTGTCAACACTATAATAATCCTAGAATGTACATCTAAAACAAAGAAAAAGTGACAAGTTGTGTCTCATATTAGGGATTCCTTAATAAAAAAATTGGGCATTAACCCTCCGCCCTCTGCAAGTACAATGTTGATGGGTAATAGATACATTCCTATGCCCAAAGTTGGATGGAAGGTGCTGAAGCATATGATCTAGATAAGCATGCTGCAAGTTTTGTGTCAAGATCCTTTGTGTTCCCTGCCATGCTCCAGCTTCACTTCTGATCTCAAGAATGCCACATATTGAGCAATCTTCACTTACAACCCACAAGAAATCCTCTTGTTTCTTCATAACCACTTTCGGAATAATTGACAGCTTTTGGCTGCTTGAATGAGCATTTACAGGGAAAGACAATACAGGAATTCTGGATGCCCCCATTATCAGGAGTAGATCAAATGAGGACGAATGTGATTCTGTGACACCTGCACAGAAGCACATCCAAAAGCACAGGCTATCTGGACGACCATCAATGATTCCCTGCCGCCTTCATCGTCATGTGTCTCTCAATCAATTTGTCAACAAAGGCACGAATCTGCATATCAAATTACATCCAATGGCACCCAAGTTTCATTACATTACAGAAAAAGAAGAAAAGAAATATCATACAAAAGGAGGATGATGTATTCATTACACTATTAAGATTATATAGCACATAGGCATGCACCCCAAACAGAAAGTGAAAATTTTGAAGAAAATATGTCTAGAAAAAACCCTATTCAAACAAAATCAAATAAAAATGTCAACTCTCCATTACTAAGGAAGAAAATGAACTGTGTGTGGAAGAAGCCTGGCAACATAAGTGTTTCAGAATAGGCTATTAAGTCTAATGAGAATGTCTATTTTTAGAGCAGAAATGGACACACACAGGATAACTTAGCATATTCACCTTCTTCTTGCGCTTGAAATCAAGAAATTCAGCAACGGCCATGGCTTTTTCTGCGTCTGTGGCCTGCTCCATGACCTAATGAAAATCAATATTGATGTTAAAACTGTGGCATACAGGATAATCACATTATATAGGAGATCAGTATATGAATAGTAAATTTGAGCCCATATAACACAAAGAGACAAACCTTAGTTGCACATTTCTTCATTATTGATTTGTATCCCTCCCTATCAATTTTTCTTGCCTTATAGACTGGCATGAGCAAGGATGCAACAAAATCAACAACGGCCTGTTTAATACGGTCTGCACCCTGAGGATGATTTTTCAGTGATTCCTTGTTTATGGTGACTTGTGAGACAGAGCTCCCATTTGCCTGTCGATCATTCTTCCAGGTAGATTGTTTTGAACCCGCATTGGAATCCTGTTCATCATTTATTCGTATGGCAGGATGGAAAAATTCTGAATCAGCAGCAGCTGCTTGAGATTGCCATCTTTCAATGGCATGGTAGTCCTTGATCCCCACACTACCAGCAGTATCCACCCATGCTTTGGTAAAAAGACTGCTATCAACAGCTGCACTTTCTCCAGACTGTTCTCTCAAATTCATATGGGGTGCAATCTCATTTGAATGGCTTCGCTGAGATAGGTTATCAACTGACATCCTTGAACTATCAAGGTTAGCACATGCTGCAGAGAAATCAACAGACCAATCCCTCACTCTGCAGTTCCTCGAGTCTATTTCTGAGATACAATCTTGTCTTCCAATAACACCACCCGGCCACTTTCGCTTAAGATCATATTCATCCATCTGTGCATACTGTTCTCGCCTAGCAAATTTGTGAAATGAGGGTATCTTCGGGAGAAGTTGTAAATTGCACCTGGCTTCTGATGATGCATATGCCTGCAATATTATATTAAATCAATTTGTTTATAAATGCGTGATCACAAGTGCTGGCAAGAGAAATCCACTAAAAAAATGACAAAAATGCTAAAGATAAACATAGCTTAATCCCAAACTATGTATATCCATTGGTTAGAGAAACAAGGGAGATGGCTGCAGTGACTAACCTCAGCAGCTGCACGTGCAGCAGCACGAGCTGCCTCTTCTGCAGCTAAGGCAGCCTGTTCCTCCTCAGACAACACATGATTGTTGTTCTCTATCTCAGCATCCAATCTTCCAGGAGAAACATGAGAACTGGATTCCAATTTTGAGTCTTTGCCAATGTCTGACTTAAGCAACTTCCCATTCAGTTTGTTCATGTTTGCATCAGATAAAATGTTTCCACTGGATGCAGGTACTTGCAAACTCACTTTATTCTCCACAGCACCATGTTGAATGCACAGTGGTGGCTTCCCTGAGAGAGCAGTGTTCAGAGGTTTTCTCTTTGAGTCCACTGTAGATGCCAGCCTTAATAACTTTTGTGCACCATTTGAAGCTTTTTCCCTTCGGAATACTTCAAGCCACATGCTAACCAGCTGACTTGCAATAGCACGTATGTCACGGCTTGTGTGCACACAAACCTTTTCTTTCACAGTTTTCCCTATGCCTACACATGGAAATTTATTAATGAGCAATAAACAGAAATAAAATACATTTCTTCCATTATTCCATGGATTGACTTCAACAAGGACAGTGACACTACATAACTTCAAGGAAAAGACACACAGCCAAACACAGGCATGGGGCAAAAGCATGCCATTCCTTAAAGGAAATTCAAGCCAGTGAGTATCTCATTAAAAATCCTCTCTTCAAACATTAGAAAAATTACTTGGTCATGCTCTGATTCATTTTTCCAGAGCAGTTAAAGTTTTAAGGGAATTCAAACATACTAAAAGTCTAAAAAATTGAAGGGAAATGTTACAAAGAGACAGGCAACATGGTACTACGCATTCAATCGTAGTGATCATGCATTCAAAGGATCTAAATGCATAACAAATGATTCTAGAACCATTATTCTGATAATAAATTCAAAATATTTACTAAAATGCTCAACTAACAGTGATGAAAATGAATACATACATACATACATACATATATATATACAAGAATTCACATTTTTTAGGAAAAAAGGTGAAAATTAGTGAATATAAAATATGCAACCATCAGATGAATAAATGCATTCAAGTTAATACGTGTGGTGCAACCATCAGGGTGTCCTGCCTTTGTCAACAGTCTGCTAATTCTTGTGTCTATATAATAGATCTCAAAATCTAATTGCCTTCTCTTAGTCAAATGCATAGTCATCATTGTATTACCTACGACAGTATCACACAAATATTCTCTACATACATGGAAATGGTGAAGAACTAAATCACAGTTTGTACTTGAAATACATTTTAGTTGCATACATGCATGACTAGATGGTACAAAACAAAAACCAACAATGAAGATATACATACCTGACAAGCGCACTGCAAGTAAATCAGTTGAAACAAGCACAAGAAGACGAACACAATGACGCAACAGTTGAGTCCCATCTTTCCCCATTGAGTCCTGTCATAAATTGAGTTGGTCTGGATGTCAGAATTTCAGGCAAAATGTAATTAATGATATTAGTAGCTGGAAAGCATGAAAACAAGAATCAGATAATTAACTAAATATGAATCAGCAATGGATGATAAACTGTAAAATCAAATCTACCAGAATCCATGAGTTGAGCATGGAGAGCCCTTTTCTGGTTCCAGCAAAGGACTTCAAGGTTTCAACAGGAAGATTCAATAACTTTTTGACTAAATGCAGCCGTCCCGCACTGGTTTTTGCACTAAAGAACATGTCTTTTAGTAAAGCAACTCTAGTCGAATTTCGGGCCCGATCCAAAGAATTCTTATACAGTTCATTAGAGATCTCAACTGTCTCAAGTTTCCTTGTTATGTCCATAACTTCATCCCTTTCAGTCTCTGATCGTCTTTGTGCATCCTCTATTGCCTCTACTTCTGCAGTGTAATCAATTCCAGTTCTTAATATGTCAACAATACGAACAGCCTCGCGGAGGCCGCTCAACATAGCACCTCCAACTGTGTCAGGATGCTCCTTGCAGGTGGCTTCACCAGCAAAAAATAAACACTTCTCAACAGGTCTGCCCAATATGTCATAGTCCTCTCCGGAAGATCCAATGGCAACATAGGAGTATGCACCATAACTGAAAGGATCCCTGCCCCAATCAGTGACAACAGATGCAAGTGGATTAGGTACAGAAGCCTCCCCGAAGATTTTACGGAGGACCATTAGTGCATGGCTTACATGATCAGATGAGCTCATACTTTGGCCATCTATAGCTGCCCTGCCAACAACTAAGGCTATAAGAACAGGAGCCCCAACAGTTTTCCTGATATTCCAAAACATAAAGCAGTGACCCCTACAATCCGTTTCCTCAGCAGTTGCTCCAAAGTAGTCTACAGAATCATCCCAAAAAACTTCTGGAAACTCCAAGACCACTTTATTAAGAACACCAAAGCCAAGTCGCTGAATGGAAGATTGTTTCCATTGGGGCAATGGAGGGGAAAACTTTATGGTTTCTGCTTTCAAGCACCCAAGCGGCACAGTGATCAGTGCAGCATCTCCAACAAACTCACTACCATCTGATGTGCACACTTTTACTTTGTTACATAGTGTTTCACCTGCTCCTGCATCCATGATGCTGTATGAAATATCAGTGACTACATGATTCAAGTTTATAGAAAGTCCTTCCCCAAGAGACTCAAGAACATTACTGTAACCCCCCTTGATCATACAATGAGCTCCTCCAAATCCTCCATAAACATCATCTTGATTCCAGTGGGGAAGAGATACTTCCTTGAGCAAAGCAGCACAACCATACTCCAAATTAGCAAAATGCCAATCCATGACCCTCCTTTCCAGAGGAGTCAAAATTTCCTCCTTAAAGCAACTTTGCTCCAGTCTGCCATCAACACAAGTTTTTGAATCCGATAAAGTGTCCAACATTCCTGATTGTGCCATACGGCGGCTCGTAAGGGCATATTCTAAGCCATCCTCCAAAGACATCTTCATGGCATGCTGCCCCTTCTGCTCAACAAGTAATAGCATATCATCAAGAAGGCTGTTGAACTCTGCTTCTAATGCTTCATCCAAATCTCCAGCAACTTTTTCTCCAGTCAAAATGTCGTACAGAGGACAATCACTGTTCAGTATAGTCAACTCAAGGCCCAGCTGAGAACAAATCAACGAGGAAGGGTCTGGTCTTCTTTCAGATGCCACATCAGCCTCAACACCAGTAATAATGCTAGCACCAAGATCTACAGGAACTGATAAAGATGTGCGATCCGTATAAACACGACCACCTATCCTGCTCCTAGCCTCAAGTACAATAACAGAAAAACCCTGACGTTGCAAGTGTTGTGCAGCAGTTAAGCCAGCAGGACCAGCTCCAACAACAATGACTTTCTTTTTTTCTTCAGAATCACACTTCATGTTGTCACCCCATGCAATATCATCACCCAGAGAAGACTGCATATTCTGCCATTCATTCTTTGTCTCTGCATTTATAGCATGTGGTGCCATGCTGTTGAGTGACGAACATAAAGGAACAACATTTGGAACATCCAAAGAGGCTGGCAAGATGGATGATCTCAGATTGATGGAATCATTTTGCCTAATATCATTAACTGGACATTCTTCAGGTTGTTTCACATTGAGCAATTCATGCGTCATTGACATTATAACATCCCCAACCTCAGTCCCTTTTGAAGCCAGGCCTTCATCACCAGTTGCAACTCCATTCTTTGACTCCAAGTAGGTTCCAGGACTTTTAACCTGACCAAGAATAAAAGAGACTCCATCTTCTAAATCAGTAACTGAAGTCCCGGGAATCCCCTCAAATTTTTTGTCTTCCAAAAGTTTATAAGCATGTTTAACCCCAGTTTCTCTTTTATCTTTGTCAGAAGCAATCCCAACATTTATGTAGCCCTGTCAAAATTTCATTAGAATTTAAACTGTGAATACAAAACAAAATAAATGCAAAGATAAGTCTATCCCAAGAAAATAAAAAATTGCAACATGGAGAATAAACAGTCAACACTGTAACTATGCTGACCAAGCCAAAGGCAGCAGGAAGGCAAGTCAAACAAACTTACACAGGATCAAGAAATAAATAGAACTGAAGGAAAATATATGTTTAACTTCATTCCAAACAAACTTACATACTGATCGAGAAATGTATATATTTCCCTAATTAGAGAAGCACGTGGTATTTCATCCTTGGATGGGGTATCAGTGACCCCACAGTCAGTAAGAGGCAATATGTGGCCAACATTTTTACTCCAAAGGCCCAAGATATGATTCCTGCAGAAACACTGAATTAATAAATAGGTCTAAACAAACAGAAGCACATACAAAATGCAGTTAAAAAAAAAGGCAGAAAACTAATAATCAGCAATAATTCATGATGTGGGACAATTTCACTAGATTGTTATCCATCACCCAAATAAAATGCGGTGAACTAAGCCAATGAAATGGATGGTTTTGCAAGGCATGACACTGCCAACATCAGAAGTGCAATGTAATCTTGAAGGCAAACATGTAGGATAACCATTTAAATTGCATGGTAGATGCAAGAATTGGTGCTTGATATCAAAGAAGAAAACAGATGTACCAAACAAATGTCAGAACATCTAAAGCAACTTCATTTAAAAGTACCAGAAAATGTGTTGCTGATAAATGATAAACAATAATAAGATATCATTAAACAGCTCAAGGAACTTAATCACAAGCCCCGCAGAAAAAGAAGTATTCACTTTGGCAACCAAAAATGAATAGTGTGTCCAGTTGATATTCCAACACCCTGCAAATAGTGTATTATAAACGTACTAAATTTCAACAGAATCATTTAACATTGGACCGTCAAACAACAAACATGCACACCACTAGAAGGACAGAAGTTACCAAACCTGCATTCCAAATATTCTTGAAGCCCACCTTTACGCTTTAAAACCTCTTTAAATTTGATCTTCTCCAGGGGGCCTGCTGCACGAGCCCTCAACCCAGCTGACACTGCAGCTGCTCCACCATTTTCGGCCTCCATGATGCTAATTGAAGAGGAAGCAGACTTCTGTCTTGTTCTGTGAGACCAATCACTGTCAACAACCTGATCATGCTCCAGAAAAAACTGCTCATTTACCAACATATCCCAATCAGCATCGCCTTCATAAGTCATGTCTCCAAATCTAGGCTTTTTGGCTTTACGCATAGCACGTTGGACAGCTGATAAGTTACCATCTTTGTTTTCAGAATCAGGCATTGATAATGCATCTTCTGCACAACTTTCATTTTCATCTAGGGTTATAGGAGAAGAGCCTCTGTTAGCTTCATTGTTGATGGAAATATGACTTGGAGGACAAGTTCTTCTGATTGCATCATTTGAAGGTTGATTTGGCTGGAAAATAGAGCTGCATTTCTCGATGGATACAGATACATCATTATGATGAGCACAAATTTTAATGTCAGAAACTCCAGCATTTTCCTTTTCAGAAGAAACTGAAGCCAGATTTGCATCTTCATCACGATTGCTGCAAGCTTCTTGAATCTCCAGTGACTCTAATGCAGCATCAACTGAGTGAAGTTCAACACGGCCGCAAGCTTTTGGACACTGACCAAAATCAAGCTTGTTTTTAGTCTTAGTAGCACCATCAATATTCAAATAGGATGGAGAAGACTTAGTGGATAGAGATTTCACGTAGCCAGCTTGGGTTCCTTCATACCATGATTTACAAATTTCCTCTGATGCATTTCCCCAAACTTTGTTTGGTATCTCATCATCAAGAATTGAGCCAGAACTGGTATTTGGCATTTCTGTAATGTCACGGACCACATCACTCGTCTTATGCATGGAAAGAAGTTTTAATCCATTCTTTGAAGCTTCAGTTTGGAAGTTATCCCTTTGGCCTGAAACTGAACAAATTTCACCATATATTCCATCTGAGCTACGAGAATCCATCACAAGTCCCTCTTTAGAATTTGAGTCACAAGGGGTTAACACACGATCATCTTGAATCCCTTCATGATGAATCAACAAAGAAGCAGAGTCATAAGTTGGAACCTGTGGAATGATTTCTGGCAAGGAACCATGCCTCTTGTCATCAAACCCATTGCATTCCTCTGTAGTTCTTTCAATGCCAAGCAGACCTTTACATGGATCAGAATCCTCTTCCACATGGTCACAAGCTGGATGAGAGCCATTATCAAACCTTTGCATTTTCCCAGTTCTACTTTGTTCAGAGGCAGAATATAATTGATTAGATACACCAACTTGCAGGGAGCTATCTTCAGCTCTCAAATCTTCAGAAGCAAAATTAATGGTAGAAACAGGTCTGAGCCTTCTGTCAGATGTAGGCTTACCAGCCCCATAAGTACCTTCTAAGGGGGGAGTCAAACCATCCTCCAAAACCTGAGTCTTACTAACCTGCTTCACACTTGAATTAGGGCAAGAATTTCTTGTCAGGCCAGATTGTTCCTTCTGAAAACATGGTGAGAATGAATCTTCCAACTTATCGTCTGAAAAGCAGCCCGAACCCTCTCCATGCAAAACAGCTTTATCTTTGTGATCTGATAATTTATCAATATCTGATCTCAAATTGCTTGAATCATCATCAACTACAGCACCACCCACAAATCTGGCTTTCTTTATCCTAGCCTTGGATTGCTTCACCCTTCCTTTACACTTGGTTTCTAACACAGCATTCATGCTCACATCCAATGCATCATTAAATTCATTACTGCAACCTTGATCTGCAGTAGAAGCATCATCCAAAGGCCTTGCACCTGCAGATCCAACATCCTTCTTAGGACCTTTCAACTTCATCCAAAGACTAGCCAAAGTATCATCCATGCCTCCAAAATCCTCGTGCTCAGCCACCAATTTTGCTCCCTTTTTACCATCCTGGCCCAAGTCCCCCTTCACCCTTTTAGGGTTCCTAGCTCTCTTCAACTTGAGATAACACCCAATGGGCTCGTCGTCATCAGAATCAAGAGTAATCCCAATAGACTTGGATCTTTTCCTGACAGGAGGTTTCTTCCCTTCCCCTTCCATTCTTCCCGCTCGAGGTTTGGACAAATTCAGTGGCGAAACCTTATGTAACCCTAGCTTGGCTTGAAAAGGTTTAAAACTCGATAAATCATCACCTTCCATTCCTTAATCATCAAGAAATTAAAGCTCATATTTCGCCCAACTGCTCTTCTTTTTACAATTTAAACCCACAAAAAACCAAAAAATTTAACTCCTAATGGCAAAGCAAAATACATGTGCAAAACACCCAAAAAACCAAAAACAAAAACTCCAGCACGAATATGAGCAAGAACAGGAAACGCACAACAAAATGAAACGGAATTTCCCTCAATGAAAGTGAGCTCCAATACAAGTTCTGTCAACGGCTTCCCTCTTATGCTAGCTAGCTAGCTAGAGCAAAGGAGTTTGCTGAGGCATTAGCAGAAGAAATTAAAAATTTAATAAATAAATACATATATGAGAAAAAGAATTGGAAGGAAAAGATTAAATAAAAAGAGGAAGATTGGATATAGAACTGCAATACCTACCCAAATCCACAGAGAGAGAGAGAGAGAGAACAATGGAAAGGAACAGAGAAAATTGAAATCAGGAGGCCTTTTTTGAGTGATGGATGAAGCTTCGATACGGTGGCGTTGATGGATTTGTCGAGGAAGCGCAAGTTAGCGTCTTATTTCCCGAAACGTAAAGGGCTGGGTTTTATATACTGTGCTCGCTCGCCATGGATGTAAACTACAAAAAATTAAAAATAAAAAATTAATATATATATATATATGAAAATCATTGTAAAATGTTAAAAATAAATAAATAAATCAATCCGAAAAAAAGAGACCAATCCTCGAACATTTATTTTAATTGGTATTAAACTTACATTATGTAAATTTATTATATTTTTAAAAATATAAATTTTAATTATATTTTATTTATATGAAAAGATAATAATATTTAAATAATAATTTTTTTAAAATAATTTTTATAAAAAATTTAAATTATATAAATATATTAAAAAATTATAAAATTAAGTACATATCGCCATCATTTTTCTCTAAAATAAAATAATTGTGCTATCAAATTGTCTTGTAGTTAAGTTACTGGGTATCAAGACCAATCAAAACGGAAAGAGAGAATCATACGTGAAAAAGGTCATAAGACAAATTAAATTATAATTAGTATAAATTTAAGACACATGATGTGCATCATCTTATTACTGATATTGGATATTATCTTATCATCTCATAACTAGATTATCCTATTAAGTGACATAACGAGAGTCTCGTACAACAACCCTTCTATCAATTTTATATTTGGTGTATTTATTTAGTCGAAGAATTTGCCTTTTATGCCGACCGAGCAACTAGTGAATTAAGTTTTCCCCGTATATAATCCAACGATTGTTCTTCTACCGTCAGTGCTACTTGCATAATAGACTATCCTATTCTGTGATCTAATGGAAGTCTCGTACAATAATTCTTTTTAATTTTACAATAAAAATTATAAATATATATTTATAAATAATAATTTAATATAAATTTACGTTGAAAAACTCGTAGAAGAACAAAATATTGGCCGATTATGTTGCTTGCATGTCTAAAAGTCTAACCGTCCCTTCTTTCTTTTCTTTTCTTTTTTTTTGTCTTTTGTATTGCATTGGAAATTTTATTCCAACAATATAACCGAGAATAATAGCATTACTCCAAAAAATCTGAGCACACATGAATCTAGAGAAGACAGTAACTTTAAAAGACTGAAAATATCACTCTAGTTTATGTGTTGTTTTTATTTTTTTTATATATATTTTTTTATCGTGTGATAGGTGGCAAGAAGGACATTCCATGTTGATTAAGGAATATTCTATTATAAGGCTTACATAACTTATTTAGCGCTAATCAATGAACATAGGTAACTAATTGTGGTTTTTGTGCCAATTAAGTATAGCAATGCATAGGGGGTAATTGTTAAAATTTATTTGCTTCTGTCTTGTGAAATGTAATAATATTTCATTTATGCATAGCTACATATGTATATATGTTGAACGAAGTAGCTATATATTGAAGTTCTTAGTAAAAAAAAAAAAAACAAGTTAAGAATTGCAATGGGTTTTGTGTTAGAACTCAGCCCAACAAGGCCATTCTCTAAGATTCGTTAACAGTGACTAAGAATGTTTGGGCTTGAAAGCCCATTTTCTAGTCCCATTTGAAAACTTTCTGGGTTGAGTTTGTGTGATGTGAACGCGGTGCGGCGAGCGCGATGGACTGTGACCTAGATGGAAAACAGAAAATAATAATAATAATAATAATACTACTAAAAAATAATAATCAAGTAGCCATTATATCTAAGTCTTCTGCATTACAGAATAACCGTGGCTGTAATTCGGCTGGGCTAGCCTATAACTCAATTTGTTCGGTCAAAATTTAGGTTAAACTATATACAAGCTCGCGCTAAGTTGAATTTTATCACAAAAATTGAGTTCGGATTGTTTTTAAGATGGATGTGAGCTTTTAGAATCTCAGTCCAATAAAAATTTGACCCAATTTAAGCAATAAAGAGACATTTGCAATAATATGCGTTTGTAAGCGTTTGTAACAGTGGAAATTTAGATACTTCTCAGACAGAAAAAGAAAAAAAAAAAGTGGAAATTTATATACTAAAAACCCATTTTAAAGGCTACTATTTTGGCACATTTGCATAATATACAGACGAAAAAAATTCAATTTTAGTCTCTTTTTTTTTTTTTTTTCTTTACTGGACACCTTTTATTATTAGTTGATATTATGTTTTGGCACATTTGCCCAATCAATCTTGATAGATAATTGAAAAAGATAATTAAAGATTTTCCATATAACCATATAACCAAAGAAAATCGGCCGAATCAAATTGTAGGAATCCGGAGCTACCAAAACCAAAGAAAGAAAAAAGATAAATGGTTTTTATTTTTGGAATCCCACATTTGACGGTTAGGATACAGATAAAAGCATAGGTTGCTAGCATATCCTTAGGTCACATCATTCTACTTGATGAAGCATTCTACGCAGATATGCATGTGGCCAGAACAAAAGCACAAGTTAAAGATTATGCATTATGTGATGATGTTATGCTTATATCCATAAAAGCATGGATGCAATGATCGGAGATAATTATGTTGAGATCATGTTATATGCTTACATTGTGGGGAAAAAAAGGCTTGTATTGCTGGAGTAAAATTAATTTAATGGAAAAAAATAATTCAGTCATAGAAAACAAATGAGATGACTAGAATATAAGAAAACAAAGTTTATTTTTTTAATGTAAAAAATAAAATAATTTTAAAAAATTAATATATTGTATAAATAAATTAATATAATTATAATAATATTAGTATTAAATAAAAATAAAAAAATAAATTTAATATATTTAATTTATAAAATAAATAATTAATTTATGTAATAAAAATAATTAAAAATAAATTCAAGTAAAAAAAAAAGGTTAAATGTGTGTATTTGTATAATAAAAAAATTAGAAATTAAATAAAGTATGACACAATAATTTATAAAAATTTAAAAAATTTTATTTTTAAATCTTTTCCTTAAGACCATTGTCTTGAGAATTTTAAATCCATTATCAAAATTTCTACTAGTGAGGAAATTGTTCACAATAGCAATGTGATTTTCAATTAAAATTGCACAAAAATTTACGACTCTACTACAACTTATTTATACAAATGTGTTTCTTAAAATCTTAATTTTTTAATTTTATAATCTTAAAATATTCATAAAAATAATTTAAAAAAATTTTCTCATTCTCAGCAATTTTTATTTCTTGCACATTATTTGTAAAATAATTCAAGATAAGGTCCCTAGTATATGTTCATTTTCAATGGATTGCCTAAGGAACTTTCAACTAGGTTGTTTTTTCTTATTTAAAAATTTAGCAAATTTTTGTGCAAGTATCACAAACTTTTCTTGATCTTGTTCATTAAATGAACTATCGTCTTCATCATTTTCTTGATTATCTTTAGTTACTCTTCTAGTCAAGGTAGAGGATTTAAATGCCACGCTTTTTTTTTTTCTTTATGACTTTCTATTTAAAAGTTATTTTGTATATGAGTAATGAACCTATTAATTCATTTAAAGATAATGTTTTTAGGTTCTTTGATTTTGAAATTACAATTACTTTTGGGTTCCATGATTTTCAAGGTGAGTTGAGTAACTTTTTGACAAGTTTTGCATTATTAAGGTTGTTTCCAAGATTTCTTAAAGAATTAACAATGTTAGTAAATTTTGAAAACATTTCAATAATATTCTTATTATTACTCATTTCAAATAATTTATACTAATATATAAAAATATTAATTATAATATCTTTAATTTAGGTAGTTTTCTCGCTTATCAACACAAGAGTGTCTCATTTTTTTAGTAAACTAATAAAAGAGATACAATTGTATTTATTTGGGGTTATTGCTTAATAAAATAGGTATTTGGCTTTAGAGTTAAGATTTTGGTTTTTGAAATCTTATGAGATGTACTTACTCTTGAGTTTACTAAGAGTGACTCCATTATTAATTTTAGAATTATTCCTTAAGAAATGATTGGTCAAATAGTAGAATCATAACATTAAATGTACATAGTCATTTTATTTTTTCCATAACTAAAATTTGTACCATAAAAAAAAAAGAGGTTTAAAAGGGTTACTACCCTTGAGGTGACAAATAAGTGAAAGAAAAGTCATGCATCAACTCTAACCATTAAAATCAATGATTCAAAGACCAAGTTTTGATACAAATTGTTAGTCTCAAAGATACCTAAAAAAGGGGTATAAAAAACACTTACCTATAAATTATGGAATATGAACAATTAAAACAATTATAATAAATATATCAAGAACACATATGCATATAAAATGTGTAAAAGAAATAAATAAATACAAAATAATTTATTGCTATATGTGATTATGCCCAGCAACAAATAAAAAGGAGAGAGATAGAGCAGTGAGACATGACAATTTATAAATATTTAAATATCTTAATCATATATCTTTTGCTCAAAAAATTCTCCTTAAGAATTATTAACTTAACTATTATACTCCTTAATCAAGAAGAGAATAACACAAGAGGTCTTTGACATTTTTGTAAAACTTAACATAGTCTTTGACTTTTGTCACAACACAAATTCTAGTTCTACACACTTAAAATATCAAATTATTCTCTACTCACTAGCTCTAATTCTACATACTTGGAATCTCAAATTATTTTTTTATTCACTTTGTGCAATACTTGGTTTTATAAAAAATACACTTTTTTTTTTATCTAATTGCATACCTTAACAAATTTAAAAGATGTTAAGAGCTTCTTCTTCTCCTTGATCCCTTCTTTTTTTTTTTGGAACATCACTATCTATTATTCTTTTTTTATTATAAGTGAAATTATATCAATCAAGAGAGAGCTGTTGCAAATTCAAAAACATGTCCATTGGTCCATAAGAAAGACAATTCTTTTGAAAAATTTGTATGTTAATAATTATGTTCATTGGTGGTTGTTTATGTACCAAAATAATTTACCAGTTAGTGTTTCATTTCCATGCTAAAAAGTAATTTGTATGTTTGTGCATATAATTGTTGGCAATTATATGTGTAAATTAATAAAAAAATTTTCAAATTAGGAAATAATTTGTTTGTTAGGTGATTGTTTCCATATTAAAATCAATAACTTCTTCAATAAAAATAATCTCCATTAAGACACAATTTGTTATTGGCCTATATGTTGTAATTTTCATGATAAAAGATATAATTTTTCGTTGGTTTATGTACTATAATTTTCATGACAAAGTCAAAAACAATTTTTAGTAATGAGGATTTTTATAAATAAAATAATTTGAGTTATTACCAACTAAAACTATCTTTAGCATTAAGGATTTCCTTATATAATTTTTTGCTAGCAAATTTTCTTCAATATAAAGTTAAAAATCACCTTACAAATGCTTTAAAATAATTTTTTTTATGTATGAAAAGATATTATGAAAATTTTACAACTCATTTTCATCACAAATATGACAATTTATCTAATAAAAGTAAATTCCAACAAAGATTTACCTTAGACCTCATTTAAAAATAATTTTATATAGAGTAAAATAAAAAATAATTGCAACACTTTAATTAAAGGTTCACGATATAATATAAAATTAAAAATAACTTACAATCCAACTTGATTATTATAATTATAAAAGATCAAAATAATTCACTTACCATACAAAAAATAAATTTTCAAAACTTACTAACTTTTATAATTATATATAGCTATCAAGAATATAGATAGTAATATTCAAATAATTCACTTGTCATAAGAATATATATATATATATATATATATATTCAAATTCTTGCAACACATATAACAAAGATCACAAATAATTATGCTAGCATATCAAAATACATAGCAAATAGCACATGATTTAACATTCCTCACCTTTTTTGATGATGACAATATAATTAATTTTATGAAAGTTTTATAAGAGTTTTCCTCTCAAATCATATACTATAAAATAAGATACATGTACTAAATTAAGAATTTATAATATTAATCAATAAAGATATTAAGAAAGTAATGACTATAAATCACTTGTCCAAATTTATTAAAAGGTATAGATAATAAACTATTTCAAAAGAAATAATAAGTTATGCTAAAGAAAAAGCTCTAAGCAAAGCTAAGTGCAACATTACTTTTCTCTATTTGACATCATCAAAAGAGATAGCTTGTATTCAACTACTTTTTGCTTCATAACAACTAAAGAGGAATATTGGTCAATGAATCCATGCAGAGTAGTGTGCATCTAATCTAAAAATTTTTGAATAACCCTTATTTCTTTAAGTAAAAGTTCAACAATCATGTGAAGATTAATGATATCTCGAAGGGTTAAGTCAACGTTATGTGAAATAGTATAAAAGTTGATTATGAATCCTTTGTTGGTGAAGATAGTGAACCGAAAAAATGGTGAAAGAGGTTAAAAGGCTCCCACTTATGGAGAAGCAAAAGACATAAAATGACCTTTGGCTAAAGAAAGAGTTTCGCTAGGCGAGGATAATGGGTTAATGTCATCAGAAATAAAGATGAAAGAAGGAGTATTAGCTAATTAGTTTTGGGTTTTAAAGGTTTTACAATTTTTAGCCATGAAGGGGTTAGGTTTTAGTGATGAGTTTGCTATTTCATGGCGCACGATTGTTTATATGGCTTTAAGAAAGAAAGATGATGGATGGTTGTGGAGAAGAGAAGACCTAGCACCAATGTATATGTAAATCAATAAGATGAATTTAAGTTGTTTTGGAAGGGAACGTGAAATATGATGATTAAAAAGGGAAGCAAGTTGGCAAATAATGGCCATTAAACCACGAATGTATAAACTATTTAATGTTGGTAGATCAATTATTTTAATTAATTACAACACATAATTTATAAAGACGTATCATTTATATTTAATGCACTCTAATCACACTACCAAATAAAGAAGTTATGACAATGGTTTCTTAGCAGCGGTTATAAGCCATTACATAAAATCTGTAAGACAACATTAATAACTATTATGTAAAATTATTATTGTAATATATAACTTTAGGTAGCGGTTATGGGGTAGCAGTTATAGGGTAATGATTACCCGTTACTTTTTCTATAAAGAGGTGGCAATGATAAATGTTTGGGTAGTGGTTAATAATTGTTACCTATATTTTTGGTAAGGTAGCGGTTTAAAACTATTGTATTAACCACTTAATTTTTAAAAAAAAAAAAGGATGTCAAAGGTAATAGTTATAAACCACTATCTATTTTCACAAACCGTTGCCTAATCTTTTTTCTTAAAATAATAAGTTAAGATAATGATTATAAAGTAATACATATTTAATAGGTTTAAGGCTGCAGTTTTAAAATGTTGCTTGATAACTTTTTTCTTTTTAAAAAAAGAAGGTTTAAAGTAGTGATTTTAATATACTACCTATTTTATAGAGGTAAGATAATAATTTTGAATCATTATTTAAGTATAAGAGTTTAAGGTAACAGTTTAAAATTATTACCTACATTTAAGGGGATAATATAGTAGGTTAAAACTGCTATCTATTTTATTTTGAAAAATATATATGACAGTAATTTTAAACCGCTACATAAATTTAAAAAGTTAAAACAATAATTTAAACTATAGCGATTTACAACCGTTGCCCTAGTATAAGGTTAAGTCAACGGCAATCAAACCGCTGCCATAGACCCTTATAAAATAAAACGACAATGTTTTATTACCTCTCCACTATTTCAATTGAATATTACCTCTCCACTATTTCAATTTAATTAAATTTCTTTTTATTAGGGTTGGAAAAAGACTACCTCTCTCTCTCTTTGTCCACTCTCAAATTGTCATTGGGTTAACAAGAGTAAACTCCCCTTCATTGTCTTTTGAACAATATCAAAACAACTACAATTAATCAAGTACAGTGTTATCCCTTTTCTTCTTTGCCTAGTGTGTACTCATTTTAAATTTTTGGGGTTTTGTCTGTGTACTTTTCTATCATTGTTGCCCCCATCGAGTTCACTCAATAGGGCTTTCGTCGATCTGCTATCTTAGGCCTTTTTTTATTGCACATTGTTCCTGCTTTTATTGTGTCCAATTTGTTTATGTTATCTTAAGTCCTGCATTTTCTACTGCTGCCTATGTAGAGACTGTGACATTTTGATTCACACAGCCAACCGGCATACCCAGAAGCATAATAGGTTTCTTCTCATTGAGGTTAAGCTCTCTACCACCCCTTCACTTTTCGTTTCCTCTTCTGATGATGGTGACGACAGTGATCTTGTCAAATTTTTTTTTGTTATTTCAGGTTTTACACTTTCTACCGCTACCTATACAGAGACTATGACGTTCCAATTCATATGTCCAACCAGTATACCCAAAAGCACAATAGAGGTTTCTTCTCATTAAGGTTAAGCACAATAGATTCCGATTTACCACTATCTATTTATATAAAAAAAAGTCGTAAAATATTATTACCCATATTAAAAAAATTATTACTCATTAAAAAAAAAACGATCTATTTTTTAAAAAATGTATTTTACTTTCAAAAAACTTACTGCATATTCGTTTAAAAATTGTTATCTATTTTCTAAAAAACTGCTACATATTTTTTTAAAAAAATTACTACTTATTTTCTAAAAAGTTGTTACTTATTCAATATAAAAAATCATCTACCTATTTTAAAAAAAATTACTACCTATTTTTTAAAAATTCACTTTCGATTCTTAAAAAAAAAAAAAAAATTGTTTCCTATTCTCTAAAAAATCATTGCCTATTCAATATAAAAAATTATTACTTATTCTTAAAAAAAAAAAATTACTCCATATTTTTACAAAGTCGCTGCCTATTTTTTTTAGAAAAATTATTATCTATTTTTAAACAAACTGCTATTTATTGTTTAAAAAAATTGCTACTTATTTTTAACATAATGTTACCTATTTTTTAAAAAAATTGTCACCTAATTTCTAAAAATTTGTTATTTAAATTATCTTTAAGTAGTTGTTTTATATATACTATTATAAATAGAAATAATTGCTGTTTTAAATCTATTTACAGCGCTCACAAATATATTAGCTTAAAAACCATTGCATTAAATTTTAAATAGCAATTTTTAGGTTAAAAATAGTAATTTTGAACCGTTTCCTTAAACCATAATTTTAATAGTGTTATGCGTATCTTTTGGGACCAACACGATGGAAATTCATGAGGCTTGGGAGCTAGAAAATTTGAAAACAGATCCCTTTAATGAAGACCTGTTGAGGCGAGGTTTATTATTTGGATTTTGCATTGGCTAGATAAATGTGCTAAAGGGGCTCCTTGGCTAGTTGGTTGTGGTGGAGTTGCACGTGATGATTGTGGCGACTGGATATACTGTTTCTTAGGTTTTTGTGGAGTTTTTATGGCAGTTAATGTAGAACTACAAGCCTATATATATTACATTAAAGACCTCTTAGGAAAGGGGTTTCCATAATCATCATAAAATCGTATTTGATACTTGCTCTTCAGAAAATAGCCAAAGAGGCTGGGAATCGTATACTAATTTTTAACTGTCTATAATTTATTTAGCGCTCATGAGATTGATGACTTCAACATACACTACGAGAAGGGAATACTTGTGCAAACTTCATGACGTATCTTCATGCTCACTTAAATGATCCTATCCTTTATTGGGACTCCCAACCTCTATGAATTAATTTGTTACTTTTTGTTGACTTTATTAGTTTGCTTCGTTGGTTCATATTTTTTGTTTTCTCAAGTCTTTTGGTATTTCAAATTCTACATTTGTGAGAATACTCTTATTAGAAAGCTATTTGATATTAAAAGAATGTTGAAACTCCTTCGGGGTGGCCACTTGCATTGTACACCCCTAGTTACTATCATCATTGGTCTATAAATGCTTAGTGATGATGGATCCATATGTATTCGACTATAAATGAAATAAGCTAGCTAGCATGTGTAAGTTAAGTATATTATACACATGCAAATGATCCAATTAGATAGTCACTTATCAAACGTGATGAACTAATCCATTGATAATATAGACATCCATGCACGTCATAAAACTAGATTTGTATTGTTTGTATCTCTAATGCGACAAAGATCATTTGAGCCTGTTGTGTAAATCAGGGTATCAATAAACAACAATCTAGTCGATCACCCAAGATGCCCCTTTTTATTGAAAAAAAAAAAGGGGGGGTAATTAAGAATCTAATGAATATTGTCAATAATGCTGCAAAGTGAGATAATCACACAAAAAAATTGCTAAAGAGATGTTAATTAAACATGAACTGGACAGGATTGTTGAGGATCCTAGCATCATTCACATCTTGATATGGGAATACATGAGAATAGTGATGAGAAATAATTGACAGGAGGAAAAAGAAAAGAAAAGGCCAAAAGGTGAAAGAGTGGAAAATCCATGCCCCAACTGGATGAAAGAAGGAAAGAGATTGAGGGTTGAAATTTGTTAAAAACAATGGCTGTTTCTTTCCACCCAACCCCTTCTTTTCTTGAGCATGTTAGGCCAAGAAAGGAGGAAACAACGAACGCTCGTTTTACCGTGTGGGTTGGGGCCCACCATTGTTTGCAATAAACAAAGATGGATCGATGGTTTGAGTTTCAAGCACCCTAGCTTGCTGGCAAGCCGTTAGGTCTCAACAACTCGAGGGAGTCGAGGTTTATAATGAAAAGAGTGACAGAAAAGAATTGGGGTGGTTTGCATAAACCAAGATTGAATCCCTACGCGTTTAAACGGGTCGAGCCTATCGTCCTCGTGAGTCGTGGCCACATTAAACGGGGAAATCTTATCCCACGCGTAAACAGTCTCTCTCCACAAGTCCACGTGGCTGATGTATCATTATTATTATTATTTTTTGGGTTCTTTTTAACAGCATCAAAATTGCACCGAGTACACCTGCAGTCCAAGAAGGCTACAACTAAGAGCGATGGTGTCATTGCTATTGCAATTCCCACCATCCATGTTTAAATGCATCCCACCGAACTCCATCAGAACGATTGAAGTTGGAATTCAATTTCGCACTAACTCAGTACACGGTATTCAATTCTTGGGAACGAAAAAGACAAAAGTTTGGGCTGTCTTCGATAATTAAGCCCATCATTTCATTTTGACAGTCCAGTAAGCCTTTCTGCTTCCAAGGAATTTTAAAACTGGCTCCAAATGATGTCCAAATAATAATAATAATAATAATAATAAAGAAGGCTTATCTTTTTTTCACAAAAAAAAAAGAAAAAGATTAATCATACATTAAAATCAACACACGAATATTTAACCAGAAAAAGGAAATGTGACCGCTGAATCAAACCAAGGACAAGAAGACGAAAATACTGACGGCTTTTCTGTTTCCCATATTGCACTTGAGGCATCGGAGTATGTCACATTCACTTGTCAGATTGCCACAATCTCGTATCTCGTGTTACAAAACCGTGTGCGGAAGCTCCATGTCAATCGCGACATGCATATAAAAAGCAGACAAACTTTAAGAAATCCACCGATGATTAACACCGGCAAATCAAAACATAAGTAAAAAGAAAATAAAACAAAAAAAAACAGAAATTGAAGGACGAGATGTCTAATTCCTTGATTCTTGTATTTTTCTTCTTGCTATGTACTACCCAACCATGCCAGCGGATCCTAACGAATGCCGCCGGTGGTGGCCGGTGGCAGCTTCTGCAGCAGAGCATTGGCATTACGGCTATGCACATGCAACTCCTGAACAATGACCGTGTCATAATATATGATCGAACTGACTTTGGCCGGTCAAATCTGTCATTGCCAAAGGGGCAGTGCCGGAATGATCCCAGGGAGATGGTGCTCAAAGTTGACTGCACCGCACATTCGGCAGAGTACGATGTTCTGACAAACACATTTAGGCCTCTCATGGTGCAGACTGACGTGTGGTGCTCCTCCGGAGCTGTTATGGCGGATGGCCGTCTGATCCAAACCGGAGGTTACAACGACGGGGAACTTAGGGCCAGGATCTTCACGCCATGCAGTGGCGGATGCGACTGGGTGGAGATCCAAGGTGCACTCAAGGAGAAGAGATGGTACGCCACTAACCACATTCTGCCAGACGGCCGACAAATTATAATTGGCGGGAGAAGGCAATTCAACTACGAATTTTACCCAAAAACTGGTGCCAATAATGCCTACAATCTGCCATTTCTTGTGCAAACGTATGAAAGTTCCATTGAGAACAATTTGTACCCATTTGTTTTTCTCAATGTTGATGGGAATTTATTCATTTTTGCCAACAATCGGGCCATATTGTTTGACTACAAAGCGGACAAAGTTGTCAGGACTTATCCTACGGTGCCCGGAGGTGATCCCAGGTGCTATCCTAGCACGGGATCCGCAGTTTTGCTTCCATTGAAGAATCTCCAATCTTCAAACATCGAAGCAGAGGTCTTGGTTTGTGGGGGCGCACCAAAAGGCTCGTTTTCACGGGTCTTACAAGGTAACTTCGTTCGAGCATTGGACACTTGCGCCCGGATCAAGATAACAGATCCGAATCCACAGTGGGCCATGGAGACCATGCCTAAAGCCAGGGTGATGGGCGACATGGCATTGCTTCCAAACGGCGACGTTTTGATCATAAACGGCGCAAGTGCTGGCACCGCCGGCTGGGAATATGGGCGGAACCCAGTATTGAATCCGGTCCTGTATCGACCCAGCAAAACAATAGGATCACGGTTCAGTTCGCAGAACCCGAGTTCCATACCGAGAATGTACCATTCCTCGGCAATCTTACTTCGCGACGGCAGGGTCCTCGTAGGCGGTAGCAACTCACATGTATTCTACAACTTCACTGGGGTCTTGTATCCGACTGAGTTACGCCTAGAGGCATTTAATCCTCCGTATCTGGACTCGCAACATGACAATTTGAGGCCAAAAATTGTTTCTGCAGGCTCCAAAGCCAGCTTTGGCTATGCCCGGAAATTGGCGGTGCGGTTCCAGGTGACTGGCATGCTAGCTCAAGACAAGGTATACGTGACAATTGTAGCGCCGTCTTTCGCTACACATTCATTCTCCATGAACCAAAGGTTGTTGGTACTTGAGGCCGAGAAGGTGACCAAGCTAGGGACAGCCACTTACGACATTCTGGTAACCACGCCCGGGTCGGGTAATCTGGCACCCTCCGGATATTATCTACTGTTTGTGGTTCACCGGAAAATCCCCAGCGAAGGCATTTGGGTCCAAATCATGTGATCCGCTTCTCTAGTTATATTTTTAAATATTTTAGGGCATGTTTATTTTGATTTTATTTTTAATATAAAGTATTCGTAACCTTAAATAATATAATAAATAAGTGTAATTTATTGAAAATAAAATATAATAAAATAAATTTATATAATATTAATTAATAAATAAATTATATTTTTAAAAAATAAATATAACCAGAATTATATTTTTAATGTAATTTTTTATAATAAATAAATTGTAATCAGTACTTACCGACCTCTCCAACAGGATATTGTTGCATTTTAGTGCATGCAATAGAACCCATGGAAGTTATGGGTATCTCACAACGGCGCCACAGTGTTGTCTAGGGACACGGTATTTGCCTTTGTCTTATTGTCTATCCAAAGCCTATCTCTCTCTCTCTCTCTCTCTCTCTCTATATGTATACGCGCAAAAATCTTAAAATTAAATCCGTTCAATTTTCTGCTTGTGAAATTAGTTTTAAGTGAAATTTTTTTTTTATTTTAATACCTTCATTTGACGTCTGTTCAAAAAATAAAAATTTATTTATTTATGATAAAAAAATTTTAAAAATAATTATACTAATAAAATTTTACAAATTATTAACACTTAACCTCACCTCAAATTTTAACTATTTTTTTTTCCATCTATTTTTATACTTTTCGAAATCTTAAATACGTCTATAAATAAATTTGTTAAAAGTAATTGGACACAAATTAAAATCTTTAAAAGGCACTGGCCTAACGTAGGATCAACGTTCACCATGTCTTCAATGCCGAGATGCCCTGACAGACACAACCCACGTTTGATGAATCTTTCGCCATTGTGTATATATATATATATATGCAGAAAACACAGCTAAACCAATTTGGAAGTCCCCTGGAGGAGACGAACAGGCCCACGTGTTTGCGTGGTCCTCAGCAAAGAAATCCAAGATGCAAACGCGGCCATTGGCGAGAGCCATTGTCGGCAATGCAAACTGGCCCCCATAAACTGTTAAGAAGTCCAGTACGAATCCCAAAACAGACAACATGATTTGTCAGCGAAAAACGCGTGGTCCAATCCTTTTGAGAGTGCGAATGAATTGAGAGTTGGAATCAGCGGACGAAATGACTTGCCCCATTTGCGCAAGTCGATACAACTCATCGCTTCCCCCGAGAAGTTTCATTTACTTGCCGCATCCGCTTATGAACAAAGAAGTTCATTGCGGGTGGTTTCCGGTGGGTTCCAGTAAATAAAATTTCTATTTCCAGTCAAAAGAAGTACCTTATCTTTAGTGACTACAAGGTCCATATGTTTATGTGGTGTTGAACTTGTGACCGGTGAGATCCAAAAAGAGACTTGACATTAAATACTATCAACCGACAGAACGGGATGATAAATAAGGATGCGTCCAAAGGATATTCATCGCTTTTGCAGATTTGTCTGAGGGAGAAATGGCAGTTAGTGTTTCGCGGGCTATTGGGGCACCTGATGTCAAAATTCACGGGAGTCTGTTTCGGTGGCGTGGTTGCGTTGCATGATGTCTCCTCTTCTCAAATTTTCTACGCTGGAAAAGCAACCATCGTCTTTAAACTAAAAAATTTTAAATTTTAAAATTTAATTATTTTAATTAAAATTAAATTAATAAAATTAATATTTAATATTTTAAATATATAAAATTTTTAATAATATAATTTTTATTATTAAAAAAATTAAAATAAAAAATATTTTAAAAATTTTTTATTAAAATTTTAAACTAATTAAATTTAAAAATTTAAATTTATTTATTAATTTATAATTTAATTAATTATTATTAATTTTAAATATAATAATTTTTAAAATAAATTAAAACAAATTACAATATAATAAATTAATTCACTTGAGTTTTCAAAATTAGACAAAGTAAGGGCCGTCCTGGGCTTAAATGCTATGCGTCTTTGTATGTTGGGCCAGCACATTTATTCTTTTTGGGCTTCTGGGTAGACTATCTTTGTACGTTAAAGATTTTTATTTTTTTAAAATTTAAAAAATAAAAATTAAAAAAAAAAACTTAAAATTAAAAATTAAAATAATTTTATTAAAAAACAAATATATATAATTTGTGTCACTGTTTTACATGCCATACTTGACCGACGCTGGCTCCATACTGGTTTTGAGTCGAAGAGGACGTAGCAGGGGGATATTCTATGACGGAATGTCGCCTGCCGTGCAGTAATCCTCTCAATGGCCGAGGGCTCGCTCCCTTCGGTTATTGATTTTCCGTCCCCACGATGTATGGGAGAGAGAGATCGAGAATCGAATCGATCGAAAGCTCCCATACTCAGGTGGTGAAGCAGAGGGAGAGGCCGCCCTCGTGCAAGCGAAATGGGGAGTTGAAGTATGTGTTCCGTGAGGGGAGAGGGGAAAGATGTTCTGGTGGTTATACAGAGTATAGCTCAAGCTAGTATACATCCTCTACTCTAATCTCTAATAAGCCTAAGGTCAGGGAAAGAGAGCTTTAAGGCAAGTGTTAAGAGAGAGCTGAGTTCTGTTCTCCCGTGTGAAAGTAGCAGCTTTCCCTTAACAATTAGAGACAAGCTTAAAAGAAGAAGAGTTATCGCCAGCGCTTCCTGATCCTCGGCCGAAGCGGCTTCAGAGAGGTGCCACTTTTGGCGTCTAAGCGAGAGACGAGCAGCCATCGCTTCGCTCGCTTCTATGTTTTCTGTTTTTGTTTTCAAATTTTGATAGCTAAATGTACAGTTTTTTTTTTTCTCATTGTTAATTGGTTTATAAAATTGAGTAATAAAAAAAATTAACCACGGTTAGATAAACCGAACCTCATTCTCTGAAATGAGACGAAATTAATTAGTTTAATTAATAAAATTAAAAATTAAATAAATAACTTAATTCAATTTATTTTAAAAAATTTTAATTTTAAAAATTAATTAATTAATTAATTAATTAAATTATAAATTAATAAATTAATTATAATTTTATTAATTTAATTAATTAAAAAATATATAAAAATTAATAAAATATTTTTTTAAATATTTTTGAAAAATTAAAATTATATTATTAAATTATATATATATATTAAATATTAAAAATTAATTTTATTAATTTTATTAATTTAATTCTAATTAAAATAATTAATATAATTAATTTTAAATTTTTAAATTTTTCAATTTAATAAATAGTTCAATTTTTAAAATCTTATTTTAGAATAAATAATTGAAAAATATATTTTTTAAATTAATTATTTTTTTAATAATAATTATTAGTATTTTTTAAATTTTTATATATTATAAATTATAAAATTTTAAAAAAAATATCAAATTAAAAAATAGTATATTTTTTAATTTAAATATAATTTTTTTTTTAAAATTTAAATAACTTATTATTTAAATTATATAAATTAAATAAAAAAATTAAAATTTAAATAATAATATAATTTATTTAAATAATTATTTAAATTAAAAATTTTTATTTAAATATAATTTATTTATCTATTTACTTATAAATTTTAAATAATTTGTTATTTAAATTATAAAATTTATATAAAAATATTTTAAATTTAAATAATATTAAAATTTATTTAAATAAATATTTAAATAAAATATTTTATATTTAAATATAAATTATTTATACTTTTTTTAAAATTTTAAGTAACTTATTATTAAAATTATATGAATAAATTTTAAATTTAAATAATATTAAAATTAATATAAATAATTATTTAAATTATACTTTTTATGTAAATTTAATATATTTTATTTTTTTTAAAAAAAATAATATAAATTTTTTCCTACTTTTTCACCTACTTAGTAATCATACTTTTTAAAAGAAGTCTACCATACTCATTTTTTTATGTTATTATTATTATTATTATTATTATTATAATATGAAGAATATATTTTATATAATTAAATACTTATTAATTGAAATTTCAAAAATTAAAAAAAATTTATAATATAAGTATTTAGTAAATTTAAAAATAACTTAATATTTTAATATATAATTTCATATTTAAAAGTAATAATATACTTATTACTAGCCTTGTATCAATCATTTGAGTTGATAATATATATATATATATATATATATATATATATAGTTGTTCATATAATTTTTTTTAATAATTTACTATTATTATTATTATTATTTTGATCAAACAATTTATTATTATTATACTTAACATTTCAAAATACTCAATACTTTTAAAACATTACTTTGTTTTGTTGATTCTCATTCTTTTGTTATAACTTGACACAAAGGTAAGAAAATGATTTAATAACAAATATAATAATTAAAGTAATTGCACTAGATAACACGTTAAATTTTACATGAAAAACCCCTTTCAATCAAAAGGAGAAAAGTCATGAGATGTTTTGATTTAGAAATTAACTCTATTATAATCAACAAGTGATTATAATAGAGATATATAATTTCAATTATATCAAACAAATTGAATGCATTTAATCTGGACTTAATGAATGACTAATATGTTGACTAAAACAGACTAGCCACATTTTATCAACCATAACTCAACAAACAAATCTCAAAACAACAATCTAATGATTTAAAATGAACTTTCAATTGTTTGCTACCAACCAACCAAAATTTAGCAAAATTGGACCAAAAATCAATGTTCATCAACATGCTTTATTGAAATTATCGCAGATGATAGAACAAAAGGTTATCATAATTCAAAAGTCTTAGTTTTGAAGCAAAAACCTACCCTTTCAAATCACCAAAAAATGATCAAACCATTCATAATAAAAATATATGTGTCCTTTAACTTTTAATCAAAAATCAACTCATTTGGAGTGATTAATCAAAACTGCTTGCAGAAAAATACTCAAAATACAAACCTATAAAACATAAAAAGGACCATTACAGTGCTCAAAACACAATCTCCACTATTTAAAATCAAGAATAAGACATTTTCTATCAGCTCTTTAAGTTTTAACTTTATCTAACACTGTTTGCTTTTCTCACTTAAGATATAAGGACATTATCTCAAGCAAAAAATTCCATTATGCACTTTACTCTCATTTTCTCTCTTTTTATAGCCTCAATGTTTTTCTTTATTAGGTTTTCAATAGCCAAAAAGGGGTATTTATACACTTATTAAGTGTTTTTGGGATATGGGCCAAAAACAAATACATTTAGGCTCCTTCTCTGGAATAATTAAATACTCATACTACATCGAAAGGGACTAATGAGCTTAACAATTCTCCCTCTCCCGATTATGTGGAGATATCAGTTATTCTAACCAATGAACAATGTAATTCAAACTTCCCTCTTGGCAATGTTTTTGTCAACATATCAGTATCAGTATGAATCTTTTCATATGCTAGTTTTTTAGAGACAAGAACATTATGTATCTAATGATACTGCATATCAATATGTTTTGACCTAGCATAAAGAGTTAGATTCTTATCAAGATGGATTGCACTCTGATTATCACAAATAACATATATGTTGGTTGTTAAAAACAAAGTTCCTTTATGAATCTTTTCATCCAGAGCAATGTTTTAGACACTTTAATTATAATAATGAACTCTTTCTCTATAATGGACAACGTAACACATTTATACAACAAAATTGTCAACTAATTGCTCTATTGTAAGAGTATCCACCATATTAGAATTTGTAAATTCAAACAGAGTAAGCACATCACTATAAAACAAAATGTAAGATTAGTAGAGCCTTACAATTATCTCAATATCTACTTACTTGATTTTGGAGATCTTGATGCAATAGGAAATGAAATAAAAATTCATGAAAATTTGTGGATACTTTTAATGTAGGTCCTTCGCTTCAAAGTAATATTTTTATAATGGATCATGCACCGAAAAAAAAAAAGAATGAAATTTTTTAAAAGTTTTAAATGACTCGAATGCTTTTTTTTTTTTTAATAATTCTTTGCACTAATAAAAAAAATAAAATTTATTTTGAAAGATTTAAATATTTTTTACTTTGATTTTACACACTAAAAAAATAAAAATAGACTTTTTTCATAAATTTTTAAAAGATTCAAATTTTTTTTTAATGATGATTCTCTATATTGGTAAATAAAAATAAAATTTGTTTAAAAAATTAAAAAATAAATATTCTTATAGTGATATTATGTACAAAAAAAATTGAGAATAAATTTCTTTTGAAAAATTTTAAAAGATTTGAATAATTTTTACAATAATATTTTATATTTATAAATAAAAATATAATTTGATTTAAAAATATCAAAAAAATAAATAAAAGAGTTCAATTCTTTTTACAGTGATTTTTATATACTAATAAATAAAAAAAAAAATTTGAAAGCAACCATTTTTTTTTTAAGATTAAATTTTTGTGATTTTTTTTCCCTTTTTATTTTTTTTTATTTCCTTTTTCTTTAGCCAAACCATCTCCTTTAATCTTTCTTTTTTATTTTCTTGGTTTCAAAATACTCATTTTGCTCTACGTGACCTTTTTCTTTCAGTCATTCCCTCTTATTCTTGGCTTTGAGACTCCTCAAGCATGAGTCTTAAGTGTGTTTTCTAGTGTAGGGCTAAGTTATGTCCATAAAAGTTATGATGTTGGATAATTTGGGTTGGCTAATGGTGGAAACAAAGGGGTTGTTGCTATCGATGGGACTTCCCCAACTTTGATGGGTGCGAGGAGGACATGGATGAGTGGATTAATGCTCGAGGAGTCAACCAATGTTGGTTTGGTACAACACTAGTAACTAAAGGTATTATGTTATAGAAAAAGTGAGAGAGAGAGAGAGAGAGAGAGAGACAACTCAAGGAGAACATATAAAGGTTAAAGGAAAGGGGTAGATGGTTATTTAAAGCAGTTACAAGCGGGAAAAAAGATTTATTTCTTTTTCCCACGATATTTGAATTGTAATATTAAGTTGGTTATAGAATGTGATATAGCGGTATATAGTAAGGGTAGGTACGAAAGGATGCATATGGTATTATGATAATCAATTAATCAAACTCCCTTATTATCCATTTTATCTTCTTTTCTCTAATTGCTTTCCTTATAATCAAACTTAAAATTAATTCTCCATTAGCCTTCAATTTTCTGTAAGATTTTTTTTTTTTTTCTGCTTTTCAAGTTTTTGCAACAATGATATCAGAGCCTACGATTCTACCATAGCCAACCACAAAAAAACTGTAGAGCATAACAGAAAACATGATGATTCAGTCCAAACTGCCATCTAGGAGTTGACTAAGAAACATGATGCCGTGTTGGAGGAACTTCACGCATGGGTCACTAGGCTAAGTGTCAAATTAAGCCAAATGATGTCTCAGTCCCAATTGATGTAATAGCCAAGATCCCATGTGGGCACATCCTCACCGATCGACGAAACCAACCACTCCTATTACATTAAACGCAACCTTAAGGTGGAGTTTCCTTGGTTATTGGGTGATGATCTTTAAAACTGGATTTAATAGTGTGAGAACTTCTTCGACTTTGATGGCACATCGGAAGAAGCCAAGGTAAAAATTATGGTTAATTATGTAGATGATGTCGGTCTTTAGTGGTACAAGAACCAAGTCAAATTGAAGTCGTTCTTGTCCATGAGTTGGATTGAGTTTGTCCAACTTATTTGGACTCGATTTGGTGTTAAAGGTTTTGATGACCCCATGTCCAAACTAGTCAGTCTCAATCAAGATTAGACAGTAGTCAAATCCAAAAATCAATTTGATATACGGCTCAACCGAGTGAACCTCACAGAAGAGTATGCCATTAGCATTTTTTAAGTGGTATTAAGCAAGAGATTCAACACCCTTTCCACATGTTTATGCCAAAGAGGTTGTTGGATGCTTTTGCACTTGCTAAGTTTCAGGAGGCAATTGTCACGGCTCTGCAGTAGAAGACCAAACCTATCTAGTGACTTCCTTTACTATTACCTACCCCTTCTAAACCCATAAATGCTAAAAAAAGAGACATGACTTTTTCTAAACTCTAAGGTGAAAAACAGTATTGAGATTGATGAAAAGTAAGTTAAAGGCCTTTATTTCTAGTGTGACAAAAAATATGAAAATGGACATAAGTGTCGTAAGAAGAATCTCTTAATCAAATTTGGTGACATAGAAGGCAACATTGAGAATGAAAGGGTCGAGACACAGGTAGAAGGACAAGAAGTAAAAGAGTAAGTACGCATCTTCATGCATGCCATAACCAGAGTTGGGACAAAAGGTTGTCAAACTATGAGGATCATACTGTATTCGGGGTTAAAGGCTATACACACACTCATCGATTTAGGTAGTACCCATAATTTCCTAGACTCTGATGTAGCTAAGAAGGTAAGCTATTTTGTGAGTTTTATGATAGAGTTATGTGTCAAGGTGGTAAATGGTGGCTGTGTGGAATGCACTAGCATGTGCAAAGGGTTTTAATAGGTGTTATAGGGGAGTTTGTTTACTTCAAATGTGTACATTCTACCCCTACGAAGCAGTGATTTAGTCTTTGGTGTTCAATGGTTGAAAACCTTATGGGATATCTACTGGAACTTCAAACAATTGCGCATGGAACTTATGACGTAAAGAAAGAAGCATGTGTTGCGAGGAGCCAACACTACAACGGTCTAACAAATAGGTGGCAAGGCCTAACGAAGGCTTTAGATCATGTTTCACAACTATCCTTCATGCAGCTGTGCAATGTTAAGGGAGATTGGGGCCCCACTCTTAAGTTCCCTAGTCATCATGTCAACTTAACAATGAAGCCTAATGAGATCTATTTGGTAGCCTTATTGGATGAGTTTTCGGATGTTTTTGCAAAACCTATGGGCCTCCCTTCTCAGCTCCCTCATGATCACTAGATTATTCTTAAGGAAGGAGTCCAACCAGTTAACAACTAACCTTATCGATACTTAACCCCATAGAAGATGGTTGTCGAGACCATGGTTAAGGATATGTTGGATGTCAAACTTATTTAGGGCAACACTAATTTGTTCACATCTCCAGTGGTTCTAGTTAAGAAGAAGGATGACACATGACGCTTTTGTGTTGATTATTGAGCATTAAACAATATCATTGTTAAAGACAAATTTCCAATTCCTTTCATCAATGATCTATTGGATAAGCTATGAGGGGTAACCTTGTTCTCCAAAATGGATCTACGACCAGGTTATCATCAGATCTGAATGAATCTAGCAGATGTATTGAAGACGACATTCAAGACCCATGATGGTCACTATAAGTTCCTTGTCCTTCCATTCAAGCTAAGTAATGCCTTATCCACCTTTTAAAGTTTGATGAATGATGTATTTCAACCATTCTTACGGATATTTATTTTAATATTCTTTGATGATATACTCATATACAGCAGGACTTGAGAGACCTATTTGCAACATCTTCGATAGGCACTCTAATTACTCAGACAGCATAAGCTTTATGCTAAAAAAAGCAAATGCTTCTTTGCACAATCGAAGATTAAGTACCTTAGACATGTGATTTCAGTGGCAGGAGTAGCAATTGATGCTAAGTAAGTGGAGGCAATATTGAATTGGCCTCCTCCCACTAATCTTAAGCAGTTATGCAACTTACTGGGACTCATTGGTTATTACTAGAAGTTCATGCGCAGCTATGCCAACCTTGCTCAACCTTTAACTTAGCTTCTTAAGAAGGAATCTTCTTTCACTTGGTCGAAAAAGGCAAATAAGGCTTTCTATCAGCTCAAGACAGTGTTAGCCTTTGCCCCTATTTTGGCAATGCCCAATTTCTCACAAGAATTTATCATAGAAATTGACTCTTTATGTATTAGATTAAGAGCAGTCTTATCTCAAAATGAGCATCCCATTGCTTACCTCAATAAGGTATTTGCCCCTCGCCATTAACGCTTGTCCATTTATGAACGTGAGATGTTAGCAATCATACATACTATGACCAAGTGGTAGCATTACCTGCAAGGTCGCTATTTTAAGATAAGAATAAATCATCATAGCTTGAAACACTTGTTAGATTAGAAATTATCCACACCTAGGCAATTCAAATGGCTCTCCAAACTGTCGGGTTATAATTATGAAATTATCTATTGACAAGGGAAGGAAAATGTGGCTGCAGATGCCCTTTTTTATATTGGTTGCAATAAGATCTTATAATTGCCTTATCCTCTGCCCATACATCCCTATTAGAAGACATTAAATAGTCATTGAAGGAGGATGGAGGCCTAAATTCCATCATATCAAAGCTGCAACAAAGGGAATTACTCCAGACTTTGTATGAGCTTGATAAAGGGCTATTTAAGTGGAAGGGTTGATTGGTGGTAGGTTCCAATGTTGGCTTACATAGAACAATTATAAGCATATGGCATGAAGGACTTAATGGTGGACATGCTGGGGTGTTTGATACAATTTGTAAGGTTAGTTAATTGTTCTTTTGGAAAGGGCTTCACAAGGATATATGCAATTTTGTGCACGAGTGCAATACATGTCAATATTGCAAATATGACCACTCCACTTCTCTAGGGTTGTTATAGCCACTACCCATTCTTGAAGGAATATGACGCTGCATATCTATGGATTTTATGGAAGGATTACCTCGGAGCATTGGCAAGGATACCATCTTGGTAGTGGTAGATTGCCTTAGCAAATATGCCCACTTCATGGCTCTGACGCACCCTTTCATTGCCAATACAGTTGCAAGGGTCTTCATGGAAAATGTCTTCAAACTCCATGGCCTTCCAAAGCAAATTATCAATGATACAGACTCTATTTTCTTAAGCAACTTCTGGCAGGAGTTGTTTCATCTCCAAAGCATTCAGCTTGAGTTTTCTATAGTCTATCACCCTTAAAGTGATGGTCAAATAGAGGTTGTTAATTGCTACCTTGAGACGTACCTGCATTATGCCACTAGCGCCCAACCTCATCATTAGAATCACTGGTTAGCACTCGCCGAGTGTTGGTACAATACTGACTTCTACACTAGCATTCAAACAACTTCTTTTGAGATCTTATATGGTTATCTAGCTCTTATTCACCTACATTATGTTCCTGATATTTCAGTCGTCGCCTCTGTCAACGAGCAACTTTGTTTAAAGGAAGCCACTGTATACTTACTGTAGCATTATTTAAACATGGCTCATAATCGTATGAAATAGGCTGATGGCCACTACAGAGACTTTCAAGTGGGAGATTATGTCTTCCTCAAGTTACAACTCTACCGCCAATATTCCCTTATGCAATAACCCTCTCAAAAGTAGGCAACTCAATTCTTTGGTCCCTATCAAGTTATCGCCAAAATTGATGAAGTCGCATATCGTCTGGTGTTGCCCTTCAGAAACAAAATTTATTTTGTTTTCCATGTCTCTCAACTCAAGGATAAGTTGGGTCTAATGTAAAAATATGTGTTGAAACTGCCCCTAAAATTCTGGATTTGTTGACCAAGGTCATTCCTTAACCATCTTCGATCCAAGAATTGCTAAACGTGTCAACAGAGCATCTATTTAGAATTTGATCTAGTGGTCTACCGGTGTTACCCCTACATGGAAGTATCTATAAGATTTATAAAAAATGTATCCATACTGTATTATTGAGGACAAGGATGTTTAAGTAGGAGGGTTCTGTCAAAAGAAAAAAAAAAAAAAAAAAAGTTCAAGAAGAAGACGTGGAGATCAAAAGAAAGCGGCAGGACGGTTATTTGAAGTAGTTAATTGACAAAGAAGACTTGTTTCCTTTTTTTCACAATATTTGAATTATAATATCTAATTGGTTTTAGAATGTGAGAGAGCAGTATATATATATATATATATATATGTAAGGGTAAGTAGGAAATGATGAGTATGTAATGTGATCATCAATTAATCAAAGTCCCTCGTTATCCATTCTCTCTTCCCTTTCCTTGTGGTCAAACTCATCGATTCTCCGTTACCCTTCGGTTTCCTGCGACACTGTTTTTTTTCCGCTCTTCAAGTTTCTGCAACATATTACGCGTAAGAGGGAGAGTTGGAAGCGGCAGCACGAGATTACCAAATGGATAACGCTCTACTGTGCTACCATCGATGCGTGACTACTAGGAATGGCGAGATCGTGACGAAGAACTAAGTTTTAGGAATTAAGAATTGAAATAAGAATTTTACTTGAGTAAGAATATAACTCTTTGAGGGTATAAATTAGTTCTAATAAATTAAAAATTTTAATTAAATTAAAAATATAAAATATTATAAATATATAAATATAAATTTAATTTAATAATTTAAATAATTATATTTATTAATTTTAAAATAATAAAAATAAAATAAATAATAATAATAATTTTTAATCAGAGACTCAGATCGGCACTACAGCTCTCGAGTAGTCGGGGTTTTTGGGCGGAAACGTGGGCCGTTGGCAGTGCGTGCTTTGGCAGCTAGCGGTGGCCGATTCTGACTTTACGTCAATTTGCGCGTTTCTTGGCTTCTCTCCAGCGCGTGGCCTCTAACAACGCGTAGATCGGTCGACGGTAACTTCGGTGATGTGTCAGTCGAATTTTTGGCGTCAACGACGACACCAGTGAGCTCTTCGAAGGCAGAAAGAAGGTTTTGAGGTACTTTTTTCATTTCTTTTCACTTTTGTATTTTTTGGGGTTGTTAAATTTTGATTAAAAAAAAAAAAAAATCTCAATGCCCTAACCTGTGTTTTTCTGTGCAAGAGGTCTCTCGCAGGTTCGGACCAGGTGACTTTCCGTGAGCAGAGACAAAAGATGCTTTAGATAAGTTTCTTACTTTCGATCCATCCTTGGATATGTGGCTGAGTTCGTGTTTGACTTGTGCTTTTTCTGACCTTTTCCCTTTATTTTTAACAAAATAAGATTAATATTACAAATTGTTGATGGAAATTGGTGGAGCATAAAAAGGCATAAAAAACTAATAAGAGATATCAATAATTGAAAAAGCAGTAAGATCAAAATAGATGATTATTACCGGTTTGTCTTCAGTTTGGTAGTCTTCTTTCCTTTATTGCTTTTACTATTCTTGACGAGTTCTCGCTGTTATCAAATGTTGGCTTTGGTTGATAACCATGTGGTTCTCAACTATTGTGAAAATGATTGTTTGCCAGCCTCCAGTGGACCTTCCATAATTATTAATTGTCAAAAGAATGCTTTTTGGCACAAAACATTCTATTTTGTCGCCTTTTGGTTTAGTGTTTGATAGTGAAATATTATTACACCGTAATTGACTTGCCTTCTTATATGACTGTCAATAAGAATAGTTGTATGTTTTAATTAAAACTCATGGTTGTTGTGTGTTGGTTGATTGAGTTGGATCATGGAGTGGCAATTTGATTGTCTTTTTGTTATGATGATGCACTTCGATGGACTCTAGTTGATTATATGAAAAAGCACATTACCCCTTTTAAAGTCTCCCCCCTAAATAGTATTGGTTTGTAATTGGCTGATTAATGATAAGATTAATGCGGTTAGTTGATTGATGATAACATCAAAGGTTGTAATGATTAATTGACGATAAGATTATTTGTGATTTTGATCAATTGGTGATGAGATCAAAAGTTGTAATGTTATGAATAATTTCCTTAGCTTCTTATGAGAGCTTGAGCAACATTTACTTCCATTTTAAATCGAATCTTTCGATAAGATCTTGGGTTTTATGAACTTTTAGAAGACAGATAAATATCAGAAATACAATGCTAAATAAAATTAGAGTATTAACATTCTTATTGAGTTTTTTCATGAACAAACAATCCCGATCTATTGCTGGGTATATCACACATCCAATTGAGAATACTGTCACAACAAACCAGATTATATCAAAAACTAATGAAATTCAATCCAACATAATTTCCTGTAAATCTTGTATCTTCCTATATTTTAAGTCGAAGTTGACCACAAATCTAAAACCCTTAAACTAATTTTAAACAAAACTAAGACAACGTCAAAAAGGGCTTAAAAAAAAATTACCACTCAGGCACGTTCACCACGGATGCGCCTGGCAAGCTGGATATCCTTGGGCATGATTGTAACCCTCTTGGCGTGAATGGCACAGAGATTGGTGTCTTCAAACAGACCAACCAAATAAGCCTCAGCAGCCTCCTGCAGTGCGAGCACCGCATGACTCTGAAACCTCAAATCCGTCTGGTACAATAAGAACAATAACCACTCAAATCAATGACAATTAAAACACGAAGCATAAGCAAATATAAGAACTGCAAATAGTGCGGAACAAGACAGGATAAGGCGCTAAAAACCTTGAAGTCCTGAGCGATTTCACGAACAAGGCGCTGGAAGGGGAGCTTGCGGATCAAAAGCTCGGTGCTCTTTTGGTATTTTCGGATTTCACTGAACACCAATAACGAGACAGAGTCAGCACCGAATCGTGCCTAGAATATTAAATCAGGCAATAAAGAAATTGAGAAAAGAGGTGAACAAATAATTACCGGAGAGCAACAGTTCCAGGGCGGTAACGGTGAGGCTTCTTGACCCCACCAGTAGTTGGAGCAGATTTCCTGGCAGCCTAATTTAAATTTGATTAATCAGATTCAGATTCCCATACACAATATTAATCAACATCATTAGACACAAACATAAATAAATTGATGCTGTAGAAATAAACCTTGGTGGCAAGCGTCTTCCTTGGAGCCTTTCCACCGGTCGACTTGCGAGCAGTTTGCTTCGTGCGAGCCATCTCTTTGACGAATCAGGAAAAATAGATATTCGAGTTCTGCGAGACACGAACAACAATTATCAATACAAGATGATCGGCAAAACGCCTCGAAAACAATCAGAGGCCTGAAGAGGAGAAGAAACGAGGCCACGAGATCGCTCTTTTACCCCTTTGAGATTAGGGCTTCAGAATCCTAAGCAGAAGAGGCAGTGACGGACTTATGAATGGACAAAGCACGGGCTTCGAATGCTTTTATTTATGCGTCGACCGTCGGTTACGTCGGTTTATGAGAGGTTTAGAGATCATGAATCCTTCATTATTGGGACTTTCAACGGCAATACGGAGAACCGAGGGAGATTTTGAATCGATATCGATCAGTGTGATCGATTTTGATTGGTTAATTCCTTAAAAGCAAGGATTGCCAGCGCGGACGAGTTGTGCTTCTTCGTTGAAGTATGAAACCCCAGCGAGTTACGAGTCTAGAAACTCGCTGAGTCGGGGTAAAAAAAAAAAAAACAAAAAGAAAAAAAACCAAACCTTATTAGACCCCCCCTTTTATTTTCACAATTTGTGCCATAACCTTAGTCTCAAAAGTCAAAATTGCCCTTAATATCTCTCTCTTTGGTCGCCGGGATGTGATTGATGTTTTCGTTCACTCGGGTATAACGACGTCGCTTTTGTTCGTTAGTTTCCTCTCCCACTTGGAATGAAACTCGGGATTCCCTAGTGGAGACTAAGTGGAGCAATTATTGTTTTGATTCATCAATGGTTGTCTGCAGCCGTGGACGGCACCAAAAGCTGCCGGGCTCAACGCTGCTCTCGCCGCCATAGCTGCCAAGTTCTTCTCGTATACCGTAATTATGTTGCAGCTTTTTTTTTTTTTTTATCAAAAATAACATTGCATTCTCTAAATTCAAATTCCAGATTTACATCAATCGTGGCTTTAATCTCTCCATGATACTCGCAACCTAGCCGTTGCGGTTGAAGCATAGAAAACACTTAGATGCGGTTTGTTCTCAAGAATGCAAAAGAGCAATTGTTTTTATTGCTTAATTTGGAGAATTGAATCCCAGTTATTGAATTGGTTCGAGTATTTGATGTAATTCTTCCAGAGGTAAGAATGCTGTTCTGCATTTGTTATATGGTAGTCCAGGTTAATGCCTTGATAACACGGTGCAAAGTGTCTGCATCCTTACATTTCTTTGAGACGAAGGGGTTGGGGAGTTGGGGCGTTACATCTGTTTCTTTATTCCTTGTCTACTATATCATGTTTACCTTCTGCCATTGTCTGTTCCCTCTTCTGGGTGTAGGGGCATAGTTTTCTGTAACTTATGCCCATAAACAGTGGTGTGTATCTGGGATTTCCCTTTAATGCATTACAATTTTTTTTTTTTTTTCTACTCAGTACTCACACTTCATGGATTTTTACATGTTTATACTTCAACAGGTGGTGAGACGTGGCAAGGTCATGATGTTTAATGTGACAACGTGGGGATGTTATGTCAAGCGAAACTAACAAATAATGCCATTAAATTCCTCTTTTCTGGTCTAGCTGAATTCTTTTGTTGCGGAAGGTGTTCTCTGTTCGGGTGAGTCACTGATTAAAGTGTGCTTGAAATCTGTCTGACTGCTAAATAGGTGTAAATTGAGTGATGATATAGATCAAACTTAGCTGCAGCCGTGGCACCACCAACAATGAATGAGCATTTGTCTTGTTGAATAGATTATGACCAAAAGTAGGAGATTTATGCTCTTTGGCTTTTCTTATGCTTCCACTTTCAGGGCATTTATTTGTTTTCTAATATTTCAAATTTGAAGTCATTTATTTGTGGTATTGCCGGGATATTTGGGATGATGCTTTATTTTTGGGACGAGTGGAGTAATTCTTATAGAGTAGCTTTTCCTTTAAGATGCTTTGGAAATGCAATTAGAAAAAGCATCTCAGTAGAGTTGTATAATGGAGTTGCATTTGTTTGTGCCAAACTCAAATTCAGTCATTCAGACCACTAAGATACTGAGATTTGACGTCAATGCCTCTGTGCAGCGTTTTTGCAGGTGCCTTATTGTAATTGTGTGTTGATACCCCAGCAAGTAGAGTATAGAACAAAAGACAAACACCAATTAGGCAGCAGAGCTGCAGTTGTTCATACATTGTTGGATATGCTCTGAAAATGCGTTGTAGGAAAGTCCACTGAATCTATTCTAAAGTCCAAATGTGGGATATTTGTGTGTGGTTAGATCCTTCTTTGTTGATTGTTTGTTCGGAAATTTGTGTGTGGAACCAAGGTTCGTTAAAGTTGTTTTGTGCATTGTGACGGTTGCTAGCTGTATATGTAATTAATACGTGTTCCGTGAATTAAGCCTTTTCTAATTATTTTTTTTGGAATTACAGGTCTATATCTTCATTTACCATTTTTACTCCCTTATTGTTAACACCAGGTGTGAGGGAAAGTGACGAGGACATGCAAACCGATCGAAGACGCTATCCCATAAAGGCGGATGGTTAACAGGATCAAAACACGATAAATAAAAGGGAAAGGGATGCCTAATGATATGAAATAATGCTACTAAGACGTAAAAGCTAAATGATGATTGATTGACGATTAGTAACAAATGATGCAACATGCAGAAATCAACCAGGAGGTTCTACCCTAAAAAGGGTTTTAACAAGGATCTGATTTTTCGAACATACCCAAAAAAAAGAAAAGGGTGGGGATGGATATTGTGGAGACGTGATTACTCCTGTTGGCTTCGTGTCTTCATTTAGCCTTCATCTCTAAGCAGTACCTGCTACATGAACATTATGAACTCACAAAGGCCTCTGTTTATTTAAGACGTGGGCAACGCTGAATTTTAGTACTATCTACTATTTTTCTGGAAAATTACAGGTAGTCAATGTGCGTGCAAAAATTTGAATGTGCGTGCTGTCTATGGTGCAATCGCAATGAGACTACCTTAACTCCAACTTCGGATTGCAAGCCATGGCTCTGGACAACTTGCTCCAATTCAAGCGAACATGATCTTGGATAAATAGGTGGCGATAATTTGAAAAATATATTCCTAGAAGCATATTAAAATTAAAAATGAAAAAAATAAAAGTAATAAAGGCGAATTGGAGAATCCAAAAACAAGCCTCCAGATGAGGCTTTGCTTATCAGCGTGAGAAGAGCAACCCATCTATGGCGGCTATTTGGTAGCAGAAGACAATCGCCCCTCAAAGCAGTTATTCCCGTCAAACTTTTCGCCGTTAAAAAATCAAGACTTAAAAATTCTCGGACAAGACGACCCCGGGATGGTGCAAAAAAAAAAAATAAAAAATTTTAAAAAAAGAAAAAAAGAAAAAAAGAAAAAAGAAAAAAGAAACACGCATTAAGACAAGGACGGACAGGTAAAACGGCCCCCAGTCATTGAAAAAAGTAAGTAAACAAAATTTCTTTGCCCTCTTCTTCTTCATCACCGTCTCTAGTTCCACTGCTTTCCTTCCACATATTGCCCGTCTCTTTCTTCTTCGATTGGGCTTCTACTCTCTATCGCTCTCTTTCTCTCTCTTCCGTTTCTCCCCCTCTTAACTGTAAGCTTGTACTTCAACTCTCTCTAGCCTTCTAATTATGCACTGTTGAATGTTATTATTCTGTTAATATTCTGATCAATCTTGTCAGTCTGCATCTTCTGCAGTTGCGAGCCACATTAGCGCTAATTTTTAGTTATGAATTGGATTTTTAAGTCCCTTTTAGCAGCTTTTGGACTTCTTTTTGTTGTTCTCTCTGTTTAATCTTAGTTGATGAAGTTTTGCATGTTAAGCTTTGTTTGTGTTGATTGCCTTGATGGGATTTCTATTCTTAGGGGTTTTTGTTGATCAGGGTAGAGGCGACTATAGAGACGTGGGTGGAGTTTTGGTTTTCAATTCTGTGGCTTTGGAGTTCATCTACAGATTGGGATTGGATGTTTTTGACTTTTTATCCCTTCATTTAAAATGTTATGGAATCATGCGTACTGCATAGTGTTTGACTAGTAGAAGAGTTGGTTACACATAATTGAGACTCTAAAACAGTTTTCTGCTTACTGACTTGGCATTCAGTACCATTGGTGAAAGTTTGGTTACGTGTAGGTCTTCAAGTCCTGGTAAAGCTATAGGACAATGTCGTGGGTGAAATCCTTGTGGATGAATTCATTTGATTATTGATGTTGGAGGAAGAAAGGTATAGCTGGAATAATGTTGTTGACTTTAAACTAGGATCAAACCATCATTGTTGGCATCTGAATGAAAGAAAAAATGAACTAAGTATGTGAATTGTCAATGGTTGATCAATACTTTTGTTTCAATGCGATAGATAAGGCTTCATGACCAATCTCTAGAAGCTAACATCGAGATTTTTAGCCATTTGCTTGTAAATTGGACATCTTTCCAGATAATTATCTTCAAACCCTGTTATTAATTGGGGTGCAATATCAGAAACCGTAATGTGGGATCTGGCGCACAAGGGATTGAATTCTTGAAATTTGTTTTCTGTCCTGTGTTTGAAAGGCTTCAAGTTAAACTCTAAGCTATTGTAAATGTGATCTGGACAATTTGCCTCTTTTTCTGAGCTTGGAAAATAGTGTGTTTATGATCTAATATTTTAGTCCATATGTTCAGTTCTTGACGTGTGCAACTGTCCTTGCACTTAAACATAAGGAGATGATGTGGCTCTTGCTACTCTAGCACCAGCATTCTACTTGTAATTATGTTGCAGACACTACCATGTGACAAGCACTCTAATGATGGTTTGATATTTTAACAATGTAAACTCCTTGTACTTTTTTTTTTTTTAATTTCCCTGACAGATGCATTAAATTTCTTTTTATCATCCTTTGGGTTACAAGCATATATGTCTATAGAAATCATTATAAAATACCATGGTCTTTTTTAAATGTCAATGAGGGATATATGTTTTGTTTCTTATAGAGTAAAGTTTTACAAGAGTGGATTTTTCTTGTGATTCCAACTGCCCATGGTAATTTTATGGCACTTCCCTTATCATTCCCATTATTGAAAAGAAACAGCTTGTTCCATTTTTTCCTGCATAATGCCTTACAAAGAATGTGTGGTCAATGCTCAATTAACTGAGCATTTTGCTGGTCCAGAGTTTTTACCGTCTGCAGCAGTTGCCTCCTCTGGAGTCAAATGGATGATGGTGGGCATCGTGAAAATGGAAAGCCCAAAGCAGATCAATATAAGACAGCTCAGGGTCAGGTAACTCAAAAAACTCTCTGCAGAGGATAGAATTTAATAAAACATGGCCTGATATAAGTGAACTCATTTGATTGATGTTTTCAATCTCTCTCAGAAAGTGCTGTTTCTGATCATATTTGTTTGTCTTTTGTTACTCCAGTGGATGATGCATTCTCAGCCTTCAATGAAACAGATCATGGCCATCATGGCTGAAAGAGATGCTGCTGTTCATGAGAGAAATATTGCTATTTCAGAAAAGAAGGCAGCCATTGCAGAGCGGGATATGGCATTCCTGCAGCGAGACTCAGCCATTGCTGAGCGAAATAATGCCATAGTGGAGCGAGACAATGCTATTGCAACCCTTCAATATCGAGAGAATTCTTTAGCAAGTGGAAATACATTGTCTTGCCCATCAGGAAGCCAAATGTCACGTAACATGAAGCACACAAACCAGTCACATCACAATGCAAATCATCTGCCCCACTTGAGTGAAGCTCAGTACGGTACCAGAGATATGCAGGCAAGTGATGCTCTTCCAGTATCACCTGTTGCTTCTGATGTTGCAAAGTTACGGCGGGGTAAACGGTCAAAGGATGCTAAGATGCCACCATCAAACAAAAAAGCTCCAAAATCTCTACGGAAGGTTAAGAGGGAAGGTGAGGACCTGAATAAAATCATGTTTAACAAGTCTCATGACTGGAAGAATGGGCAGAATATGAGTGGTGGAGGTGACAATCTAAACAAACAGTTGGAAGTGTCTAAGTCTGATTGGAAAGGTCAGGACCTGGGGTTGAACCAGATTGCATTTGATGAGTCAACCATGGCAGCTCCAGTATGTTCCTGCACTGGAGTGTTTAGGCACTGCTACAAATGGGGTAATGGTGGGTGGCAATCTTCGTGTTGCACGACTACCTTGTCAATGTACCCTCTACCTGCTGTGCCAAACAAACGGCATGCCCGTGTAGGTGGACGAAAGATGAGTGGAAGTGCTTTCAGCAAACTGCTTAGCAGACTTGCAGCTGAAGGCCATGACCTTTCAAATCCAGTTGATCTCAAAGATCATTGGGCCAAGCATGGGACTAATCGCTACATTACAATCAAATAGAAGATTGCATTGGTTGAATAGAAAACTACAAAAAGAGCATGTAGTCTTCTTATGTATGCCCAATTTATCTTGTCTGCTGTGGGGAAATAATGATTCAGAAATAGCCACGATGGAGCTCTCATTAGGTAGGGGATGCCAACCACATTACTTTGTTTTCCCTGCATATTGTTCTGATTGTCAGGGTTGAACAGGAAAGTGGGGTGTACTCACAATTTTATCCTTGCAAGTCTAGTAAATTGTAAACGGTCGTTTTTCAAGTGTTTGTTGGACTTCTATGAAGTGCAATTATTAGTGTATTTTTGTACTTGAAAGTGTTGGCCGTATATCCAGTTTCAGATTGATTCCTCTTTTAGTATGTTCAGAGGATGATGGACAGCTGATCCCCCTGCCGGGGGCGCGCGCGGGGGGTGGGGGGTGTGTTTGGTCTATGATGTGTGACGTTCTTGTTGCATCCATTGTAGCTGTCAAATTTGACATTAAACTGCTGTAATGTGCCCTGGGTAGAGGTATGAAGGGGACAGAATGTAGAACTCTCGGCCATGGATTAGCGCAAGGAAAATGGTCAAATTGTGTTTGGTCACTTCACCCTTTTATCCATGTTTCATTTAATCACCGTCTTGTATGTTTTTGTAAAGATGCTCTCTTGCATTCCATTCCATTGCATCACTACAAGGAAAAGAAAATGAATTGAAAAAAAAAAAATGTAATATAGAATTTACATAGAAAAAAATAAACACACAAAATTATATAAACCATATTTTATCTAAGCTTTATTAGCATTTAATTAATTTTTATTGTAATTATGGTCAAGTAATTAAAATAGGCGAGAAAAGGAAAAACTAATAAGAATTTTCACTACTAAATTGATCAGGGCAAGTTAAGTTAATATATATATATATATATATATATTTTTAATTGAATGACCAATTAGCCACAGCGCCTAAATTCCCATGAACAGTGCTTCACCAGCTTTTCTGGTCTTCATCTTTATTAAATAATGATGTTATAGATGATGGAAGGAAACCTGAGCCTAGCCTCTTTTCTTTTTTTCCTTTAGAGATTAACAATAAAAGCATGAATTTTCTCTCTCTCTCTCTTTTTTTTTTTTTTTCTCATCTAATTTGTTACGAACAATTTTTTTATAATTATTGCAGTAATTGTCCTGGTCATGAACAGTAATTGTTTGGAAGAAATTCACGGTTGGGTCATCAATTTTATTAATCTTCTGACTTTGAATCATCGATTGTTTTTAGTTAAATTCTGTCAGCAACTTCTGTTAAAATACAGGCTAACGTCTTACGTGGCAAGAGCCTATTTCTTTTGCTGACATGGCTCCAACTCTCTCTCTCTCTCTCTCTCTTACGGCTCTCAAGTCTCGTCTCCCTTCTCGATTCTTTGCCTTCCCATCTATTTCTTCTCTTAATCTCTCTGTTCCACATCAAACTCCCAAACCTCGAACTCGTGAAATCTCTTAAATTGGTCTCATTACCTTTCCAAATATTTAATCAAATATGAATTCCTCCCAAACATCAAACTTCAAAAGTCTCATTGATATTATAGAGGCCCCCCACTTTTCCATTAGAAAATCGTTTGCACGGGCAGAAGTGGAGGCCGCTTTCAGGGAATGATTATTCAGGGCTTGGTTATGCTTCCTTGGGGGAAGATGATGACCAAGAAATTGCTGCTCGTACCATTGTTTCTACGATAAGATTTCTGGGCTTCGCAGGGATGTGCAAGATGTCACCTTTTAGGGCATACCAGATGGGCCGTTGTGTTCCCAGGTGGGTAGTAGAACTCTGTCAGCATTCCGTCTGGGCAATTCTTACTCTTGTATGAAATGGTTGAAGAGATGGGGCTGTCGGGGAATGAAAATCATTGGTTTGACTGCAAATCCTGGCAGTTTGCCGAGAACGATAAGCCGGAGGCAAGAAAATGGCAACGAAAGGTGAGAGAGGATACCGCAATTTTGAAGGGTTAAGCTTTTATTGAGCAACAGACGGGAGATGTGAGATGGCTGTAGGCCTCGGACCCTTTCCCACTGTTGTCACTTCGTCACTTAAGACGTCAACATTTACTATAACGGATGTTCTTATAAAATACTACTCAGCTTGAACCCTTTTTGAGATGTTGATGACCGATATCAGACAAATTAAGAATTTGACACAAAATCAACAGAATTAATAACTCAACCATTAATTAATTATCCCTAATTGTTGTTTCTGTGTCACCCCCATGTGTCACAAGGTGAGGTTCAATCAACCTAACGTCTATGTTATTTCTCGGGCTTTCCTTGTGTAATGAGAAAGCTTTGTTTTCAGAGCTGTTAATCCTGGGGATGATAAATAATTGGATGCAGCAACTTGTGTTAATTTCTATCATTCAGCTGTACAGTATGTGTGCGTGTCAGACCACAAACCATCATCACAGATGACTCAGACAGGGATAACTGTCATATTTGTGTTTCTCATCATACACAACACTACAACACCCAACAATGTTTTTGGTCCGAAAAATCAAAATCAAAGTTGAAAAATTGGTAGCCTCAGACCGTCCTAGTTCATTGAATTTCAGCAAATGAAACAAAGTCTAATAATGACTTGCTTTCAGCTAAATTCCAAGCTTTACATCATTGGCCTTGCAAGAACTATGCGAACATAGAATAAATTGATGAATCCAAGTTATTAAAATCAGGAAATTTTTAAAGCCAAGCAGAAAATACTACCAATAAAAAAAAAAAAAAAAAAATAATATAACTGTAAGACTCTGTCCAAAAAAGAAGAACCAAAAAAAAAAAAAAAAAGCAGAGAGAGAGAGAGAGAGAGGGAGAGGGGAAAATATTACTTAAGCGTAGAGACAGACAGAAAGAGAGGCATCAGATCTTCCTATTCAAAAGAATAAAAAGTCACGACACCCGAAAATCGAGTATTCAACAATTCAAACAGAGTTCGTCATTTGCCTCTGTCGAAAGAAACAAAGATCAGCTATGAGTTAAAAAGACGGCAAAGCAAAAAGAATTCAACAAGCGAAAACAGACTCATTGCAACAGACAGATTGAGCTGCGGCGAGAGACGCCATTTTTCTGGGACTAGGGTTTTGAAGGCAGAGCCGGCCATTCACGCCGTGTCTCTTATAAATTTTTTCAGTTAGGTGGGGAAGCCGCTTTTGATCTGACGGTTATATTCTCCTCTTTTTTTTTTTTTTTTTTCTTTTTTTAATTTCTTTCTCCAAATTTTGATCCGACGGTCAGAAAAAGGTTAACGACTAAACTCTCAGCTTCCGCTGGTCTGGTGAAGCGTATTGGGCTTTAAAATACGTCATTATTGGGCTTTAAAATCGTACATCAAACCAAATAGATTCCACACACCCTTGCCCCATCCAAGGCTTTAATGGGTCTTTTTGGCAATCTTTCGAATTAAATAAATTCATTTTTATAATTCTATCTTTTTTTTTTTTAATATTGACTCTATCGATTTTTTTTTAATAATTCCGAAGAAAAAAAAAATTACTGGCAATGCATGGTAATATGCGAGATAGCAAGCGCTCTCTCTCTCTCTCTCTCTCTATATATATATATATATATATATATATATTATTCTTTTCCTTTTGGGTGATGGTAACAAACACGGTCTAGTTTTCTTGAAGAGAAATATGCCAAGAATACATATTCTCCGTTTGGTACGTACTTTGCCCATACAATATGTGGCACAAATCGAGACGGAGGTCTCGTGAGTTTTAATTAAAAAATAAATGAAAATTTACGTCACATACGTTTTATATAAAGTGCCATAATAAACCATATATATAATTTTTTTTTTATTTTTAAATGTCTTCATGCGTATTCTATATTTTGAATGTAATAACAATTAACACTTTTGGTCAAATAATTGTTAGGAAATATTTGAAATCGTTGTCAAAATGTCATCATAAGTCACGTGACGAGACTAAAATACCCCTAACCAATATCCCCAATGGAGATAAAAGAACATTTGAAAGGGAAAGTGACGACCAGAAAAAGTGGTGAAGAGCTTTATAGATTCCATTGAAGTGCCGCATTACTTTCTTTTCTCTGTTTTCTTTCGTTTCCCGTTGTGTTTTTTATTTTCTTTTTTTTTTATTCAACAAAATCCATGGAATAATTAATTGTGGAAAACCCTATTTTCAGAGAATGGGTTACAACTATTTTTATTAGATTTTGAAATAAATTTATTATTTTAAATTTTTAAATTAAATACAATTATATAAATAATATTATAAATAAATATTTAAATTAATAAAAATTAAAATTATTAATATATTTTTAAAAAAATTTAATAACTAATTTGTTTCTCTTAATATTTTAATCATAATCACACATATTTATATAGAATTTTTGTATGTATTAAAAAAATATGATAATATTTATATATATTTATAATTTTATAATTTAAATTAAATATATTTTTTAATATTTAAATTATATTTAAAATTATAATTCTTAATTAGTATAATAATATATAAATTTTTTTCCTAATCAATCAAAATTAATAATAACTATATTTTTAATAAAAATATCGATTAAAAAATATTTTACTACTTTTTTATTTGATTTAATTAAAATATATTATCTTAATTGTTATATATAAATAAATTAATAATAAATTATGTTGATTACATCATAATAATATAATATGATAAATTATTTTAGTATAATTTATAACTCTTATATTCTATTTAATTAAAATATTTTTTTTCATATATTACAATATTTATAATTTATTATACAAAACTTATAAAAAATATAAATAAAACATAATTTCATAATAATTCATAATAATAATTCATAAAAACCTTCTTATTAATTTTAACACAATAATGTGTATATAATCATAAAATAACATATTACATATAATATATGTCAAAAATACATTATTGAATTCAAAATGTTATTATATCATATATTATCAATCATTATTACAATTAAAATTCATTCTAAAAATATATTTTTACATAATATTTTTTATATAATTTGAGTTATAAATGTTCATTATGATTTGCTATCATGAGATCAACTTATACTTTATATATATTCTTTGTTTTTCAATAATTTTTTTAATGACAAAATATTTTAATTCTTATAAGTTTGATAATTTTTTTATATATTTGTTGTTTTTAGAGAAAAACATTGTTATGAAATTATCATATAAATTTTCAATTATATAGTAGTAACATTAACAACCTTAAATCCTTTAATAAAGTTACAAAATCACAATACATGAATTATAATTTTAAATTTTACCATAAATTCTACTTCTATAATAGATAGGTAATATTTTTTTATTATTACATAATACTATTTCTTCTCTTAATATAAACAATTAACTAAAAGTATATTTTTTTTTTATTAATACATCCAATGAACTCTGAATTTCAATTTCTAATCATATATAAACAATTAAATTTGTTATATATAAGCATGTAATTCTTTATTATTTGCAAGCATCTTAACACATTTTTTATAACTTTCCAATGATCTATTCCAAGATAACTTTAATATCTATCTAACACTCTAACCATGAAATTAATATTCAATTTAATGTAAGTTTGCAAATACATCAAATTATCAACACTAAAGGCATATCAAATTGATTCCATTTTCTTAAGTTACATGTCATTCTTAGGACATTGCATGAGATTAAATTTGTTATCATTATGTATTGAAACAATCTAAGATGAACACTTACTAATATTGAATTTATTTAAAATTATCTTAATATAGTTACCCTTATACAATCTTAATTCATTATGTTTTATCACAAAATCTTTAGTCATACATGATACACTTAAATTATTAACAATAAAAAAAATGTTATCAACATATAAGATTAGAAAATAAACTTTCTTTGATTAATTTTTTGTTATATGCACTCATCAACAATGTTTTACTTAAATCCAAAAGATGTCATAATATCAATAAACTTAATATACCATTATTGGATACTTGTTTTAATTCATATATTAACTTTTTAAATCTACACACTAATTGATCTTTACCTTCTATAGAAAAGCCTTCTAATTAATTTATATGAACTTTCTCTTCAAGATCTTTATTAAGTAAGATGATTTTTACATATATATTGTAACTCTAAATTATATGGAGTTGTTAATGTCATGATTGTCCTTAATGAATCCTTTTTTGAGATGGGAGAAAATGTTTTTATGTAAATAATATTATTTTTTAAAGTATAACTCTTAGTAACAAGTTTAGCTTTATATGTTCACAATTGCTTTTTAAGTGTCATTTAGACTTAAAAACCTATTTATAATTAATTCTCTTATAACCTTATGCTAATTTAATCAAATCCTATGCATTGTTCTTTTTAATTAATTTCAACTTCCTTTTCAAAGCATCAATATAGTTATTAAATTTTGTACTTTCTCTGACTTGTGAAAGTTAAATTAAATTCTTATTAATTATAATATTAAAATTTAACCTTTTAAAATAAATTATATAATTATCTAAAATAATTAATCTCTTTTTTCTTTGAGACCTCTTTAATGTTATTTTATGTAATTCATTTACATTAGTCAATCAATTGTTAGTTAATTCTTTTCGAGAATACTTTATAACTACTTTCTTATTGTACTTAGTTTTCTTACCCTTAATACAATCAACACACATTTAAGATAAGTAAAATTAAAATTTGAAAGAATCTCACCATTCACCAATCTCACAATTTTATTTTTCATTTTTTTAGATATATGAGCAAATCATTTATACCATAGGTAAGCAAATTTTTCATTTATTATGCTACATTTAATTCCAATATTATGATGTATATTAAGTAAAGAATATGTAAAAACATTATCAAGTTTTAGTTTGTATAAATCATATGTAAAAATATAAATAAATAAATAACCAATAATGTTTGTATTCATGTAAAATAATTAAATTGTAACAAATCTCATATATCATATTGGACACATAATTAGTAATACCAGAATAAAGTTATAAAGTATTATAAGAAATATCAATTAAATTTGTTTTAAAATATATTAAGGTATTCAATTTACTTTTTTTTTTTGAATTAAATTTTACGTTTCAAGTAATTTTTGTAATAATATCCATCATTTTTTATAAAAAAGATATTTATTGCCCTTTCATTTTTTTTCTTTTTTGTTTACGGAATGTAAATAAACTATTTCTATTCTTAAATTAGTTGATTTTCACTTTTATTCTTTTGTTAACTTTATTGTCCATGAGATTGATTAAGTGAATCACTTAATTTTTCAATCTTATTTCCTTCAAACAAGCATAATAGTTAATTAATCAACTTTTTACTTATCATTTATAGTGTTGTAATTAATTTGAAATAACTCATAATCAAAAGGTAGTGAATTCAAAATAAATTACACTTGCAAAGAGTTACCTACCATTAATCTCAAAATTTTAAGTCTTGTTGTAATATTAATCATCTTAATAACATACTTTTACATAATTTGCATTCAAATAAACCTCATGGTTGTGAGTTTTCTTATGCAGGTACTAGCAAATGACTTATTCATAAAACAAAATTATCTTTCCACAAACTACAAATATTATTTTATACTCCTTGTTTGTAAAATAGTTTTCTTAATATTGTTGGTAACAATCACTTTTATAAAAATAAAATTTAACTTGTTTCATTCTTACTTTATGATATTACTTGTTCTTCTTACTAATTAAATTTGTAATAATAGTAGATTAACTTATTAATAGTATAAGTCAAGATTTATAATGATCAAGTGAAAATTGACTCATTCTAAGAAGTTTAGTTCATTAAACAAAACAATAAATGAAACATACAAATGAATTAAAATAATTATATAACTATAAATTCTTAAAATTAATCATAAGTTGTATAAAAAATCAAAATATATTGTAATTTTTTTTTTGAAAAATTTTACAATATAATATTATAAAAGATAAATTGAATATTTTCAATCAACTATATTTGATACTTTTAAATAAATAAATATATTTAAACAAAAATATTAATATATTTGAATTATATTACTAATCATAAAATAATGATTTATATTTAAATAAATTCTATAATTTTAATTATTAATAAAATCAATTTATTCAAATATTTTTATGATAGGTATTTTATTAAAATTTAGAATAAATAATTATTTATATATATCATTAAACATATGACTTTGATCATTTTAGTGACAAACAAACTATAACGATAATTCATTCATTTCAATTCAAATATTTTAGTATAGTTACTTTAGTAACAAATTAAATTATAACCATAATACATGCATAAAACATTATAATTTGATTACTATCAATTTATAATTATTTTACATACATATGATACAATACATTATTCATAAAATAACATATCTTTATAAATTAAATTCACTCTAAAATAACAATTAAATATAATATCATTTAATAATCATTTACTAATACAGTAATTCAATAACTTTGAATTGTTAAAAATTTTACAATTCATGGGATATAAAAATTTAGAGCCATTACATCTTCACAAAATGTGTTATGGGTTATAATTGCATAATAGTAAATTAAGACACATCAGAAGTCTTTTTTCTTTTCTTCAGTTAATTTTAATAATGGACAAACTTGCAATTCCTTCAATGAAAAAAAAGAATTATAAATTCTTTAATGCACAATCTTTTGACCAACATCATGTCAAAAAAGATAGGCTTTGTACAATGATTTTTTAAATTTAAACTTGGTACCTTCCTATAATAAAAGCCAATGTTTTAACATAAGAATTGATCATTTCCTCCTCATTAGGTTTTGGGTCATTAAGAAACTCCATGACAATGAGCCAATACTTGTAGTCATAGCCATCTAGCAAAATTGTTTCTTTTAAAGGTCAATTGCTCTAATTTGGCGATTTGTCGTTTATAGGTAGGTAACTTAGTCTAGAAATTTTGAACTAGGTCAAGAACAATTCAAATAAAATGTGAGACACTATAATGTTTTTGTCTAAAATCACAAAGGCAAATTAAGAATAAGAAGACTTTGATGAAGGAGAGAGGGCTTGAGTTATAATTAACTAAATGATTTCAATTTTGTTCTCCTTAATATGATTTTGGATTTATCTTTTATTTTTTTAACTTTTTTATTTTCTTAAAGTGCATGTGATTTTATTTTTCTTTTAGTAAAAAAATTAAAATTACTTTTAAATGATTTTGATTTAGGCTTATAATTGTAATTAGCCCAATAAGCTTAAAATGGTGACATTATATCTATATCTCTCAATTAAGTTGTTGTTTTTTATATCCACCTTACCATTTAATCCACATTATTAGGCCAAGTCAGCACACTTGATAAAATTCGTTAAATATAGTTGATAGTGTGTTATTTTTGTTATATATTTAGGTTTCGAAATATATGTCATTACATTTTAAATGTCATATTAAATTTGTTATATGATATAAAATTGATGTTATTTTTGTATATTAACTTGTAGACTTATGAAAAGATTATCCATTAAGTAAAAAAGGGTTAAAGTATCTTATATAGATAAGATGATTTATTATAACATTCATAAAACATATCCCTCTTCTCTTTAGCATGGACCTTTCTAACACTGTTATACTACAAAAGTGTAAGTAAAAAAATTAAAAGACTTTCTTTGCCTTTTTTATGATATAGAACATTGAGTACATTATTACAATCACATTATCAAGAAAAGTAGAGTTATCAAACTTAAATAAGATTTTTTGGCAATGAAAAGTAATCCCTTGTATAACCATTTGAATTAGCACAAATATCGAAAATTCTTACGACAGTAAAGTTATTAGACATAAGTGTTATTGTTGCATCAATTTTAATATATGAAATCCAACATTAGGTTGTTAAGTTTGTACAAACTCGTAAATTAAAGCATTATAAGAGACCACATTTGCTTATTTTGCCATAACATGAAGTATAAGAGAAATTTAACATCTCCATAACATGAAGTAGAAGAGAAACTTAACTTCTCAAATGCACAGACATAGGAAAATTTGGAGGTGGATGCACATCTAATACGTGATGGATAAATAAATCTTTCATATATTTCTACAAAAGTGTTGTATATAATTTTCAAATTTGTCATATAATTCGCTTTAAAATGTTGTATATGATTTCAAATTTTGTCTTATAATTCACTAAAAATGTTTTCTATAATTCCTAAACATATTGTATAATTTGATAAAAGTATCATATATAATTTTTAAACCTATTATATAATATAATAAAAATTTCTATATAATTCTTAAACCTATTATGTAATATAATAACAATTCTTATAAAATTTTAAAACTTGTTATATGATTTATTACAAGTGTTTGTATATAATTCATATATATTTCAATTAAAAATGTCATATATGTTTTCCAAATTTTTCCTATAATATAATAAAAGAGTCATATATAATTTTCAAACATGTCATATAATTCATTTAAAAGTGTCATATATAACTTAAAACTCTTTGGTATATTTCATTAAAAGTATTGTATACAAAAAATTTATAAAATTATAGACACTTACCCAAAATATATGTGACATATTGACAAAATTGTGACATTTAAAAATGATAAATTATAATCTCATACAATTATAATAAATAAGATAGATAACACTTTAAAAAAGATATACTACACCTGAAAAAAGTATATGATAGTTTGATCATACCATACAATTGTTTAATTATTTAGGATGAAAATTTTTTTTTTTTTAAACATATCATTATTAAAATGAAGATTTTCAATATCATATCCCAATTGTAAATAAGAATTACTTATTTTATTTTTTAATATATTAATTTCTTTTCCATAATTTTATCTTGTTAGATAAGATTAGTTATTGTTTTCAAAACTATTCATAAGAAATAATACTACTATAAATTTGATTGAAACAAATTTCAAATATGTTATTAGAAAGCAAATAGCTTGGCGATAAAAAACATGCCAACAGAATTATTAGTAAATTCAAAATCTCATCGACTGATTACACTCGGCAACAAACTTATATGCTAAAAGGCCATTTTTTTTGCTGAAAATTGAAAATTTTATAGGTTTAAAATGTTTAAATCGAAACTTTGGATCAATGGATTATTACTTGTATTTTGACCATATATTTTATTATATATTATAAAATTTTAATTGTATAATTTTATTAAATTACCTGTTTATTATATATGTTATATATATATATATATATATATAAAAATATATATTCACATAATATGTTATATTTGCATTATTATGATTAAATTATACGTGATATGTGACAATATGAGATATCACACCATTTTGATATCCCTTTCACCCCCTCGTCCCTTTTTTTCACATAATAATAAAACTTTCAGAAAATATTTAGTTAACTTTCACTCATAAATTATAAAATTTAATGAAAATATTAATAACAAATTCATATGACACTTAAATAGAATTATATGACAATTTACATAAAATATAATATACTTTCATAAAACTAAATGACATCGTACCAAAGATAAGACACCAAAGAAAAAATAATACAATACTTTATAAATTAAATTAAATAGCAAATAACATGTAATTCTCAAACTTTTAATATTACTACAAATTTTTAATAAATCGAGTTGTCATATAAAGTCTCAATATTAGTGTATATAGGTTTAAAAGATAAACAAGCTATTTTTTTTAGTTTTATATATTAATTATTGTTATGTAATTTTAACAATATAGTAATTATATATTAATTTGTCAAAATTATATTTGGTTTTATTTTAAATATTCATTTAACATTATTTATTTTGTAACTTAATTAATGTTTTTTTATATTAATTTCTGCTAAACTTTACTAATATCAAAATTTATTACATCTTTTAGTTACCTAGGTTTTGAATAAAAAACAAAATGAGATGAATATAACTATTTTTCATATTATTCATTAAATTTTACTTTTTTTTACCTTTTTTTTTTCTTAAAATATTAAAAAAAATTGTAAAAAGTTGATTGAGAGTTTTTTCTTTTTTTTTTCTTTTCTTGGATTTGAGAACACGTTCGTGTGCTCTCACGCTCCAATAGAGTTGCACTACTTCGTTTTTTCGATTTAGAAATGAGTGTTGTTTAATGTTTAGAAGTCTAAAAGCGGCTGTAGCCCTGAATATGAAGACAAAAATCCAAAGGGTTTGTCAATCGTGCACTTGGGAATATTAATGGCTATTAAACAACAATAAAATTGCTAGTTTTTACGAGAGTAGGTGTCATTAAAGAATCGAACAAAAAGACAAAAAAAATTGTGGAAAAGTGTAACACCTGCCACTCACAGGCCGCGGGAATAGAGAGACCATATATAAAAATAAATAATTGGTCAGTGGGATTGAATGGAAACAAAATAAAAACAGAAAAAGGAAACAAACCAAACAGGTGACATTTAGGTAGACGCGAACAATTAGCTGTTAAGGAAGACGTTGCAAGAAAGTAATCATGGAAAATTATGTCTTGACGATGGCAAATTCTGAAAGGATTTTCTTCTAGTTTAGGTTGGTGGGGATTGTGATCCTTTTCCACTTTTGTGAGAGGCGTATTCTTATTATTATTATTTCTTCTCTTAATAAGAACGAAAAGCTAAAATGATATTTCTCGAATTATCTAAAAAGAAAAAATTCATAGCGACAAAAAAGTGATGCGCAAGTTTCACTTTCAAGCCTTTATTTATTTATTTATTTGTTGGGGCTATGGATTCTTAATTTTAAACCGCGTGAGAGGGAAGAAAGTTTCCAACCAAACCATAAAATTATATAAAACAATCAGAATGGAAATTGTAATAAATAAATAAATAAATAGCAACAAAATGTGACTGACTTTCTAACTCTCAGTCACGCTCGCCTCTCTCTCTCTCTCTCTCTGAGTCCGCAAAATATTAATTAATATTGTTTCTTATTTTATTTTATTTTATTAATTAATATTAGAATATTAGTATCGGGGGATAATAAAGTAGCTGCTCTCGGGAAGACGCAAACGAATAACGATCCTCTTTTTATCCTTTACTCGTGCCTCCATTTTGAATTAGGGTTTCGCTCTGAACTTCTTTCACCTTCAAAGCTTAAACCCCAATCGCTCGATCTCTCTAACTAGCCGTTACCTCGCTTTCCTGCCAATTTTTCTTTGTATAAACCGTTGATCGGCACCAATTTTCAAATACTAGCCGTTAGATCGTCCGCATTTTTTCCCTTTATTTTTTTTGTAAAAAAAAAAAACCCTGTCGGGGTCGACGGGAAATGGCGGCCATCGAAGCGAAGAAGAGGGTGGGCGAGGAAAAGGAGGTGGAAGAGAAAGGAGGAGAGCTCCTTTTTTGTGGTGGCACGTGCTGGGACGTCATTGGCCGCAAAAAAGGCGCCCAGGAAGGGAACTTGGTCTCTCCCACTCGCCTCCGTCCTCTCGTTGGCGTTGATATTCGTTTTGTTGCCTCCGGTTGCAGTAAGATTCACTTCCCCAACACGCGTTCGCAGGCGCGCGTGGAAAAGGACTCGTATTTTAATTTCTTGATAATTGGATAATGTCATACCATTTGGAAATTTAATAAATATTAATTTTTTATAAAATACTTTCACTACATTTTTCTTTTTTCTTTTTTTCTTTTTTTTAATAACTAATAGGCATGAGATGGGAAGCTTACCAGTATATATTTATTTATAATTTTTTCGGTATTATCCTAATATGTGGCCTCCCCAGGTAAATTTTACTTGGTGGGTTCAGGAATGGTGGTTTTTTTGTTATTCTATAACATTGTGTTGCAGTGGATTTTTGATTATTTCTGTTTAATCTTTGATGTAGCTTCATGTCATTGTGTCGCTTTGGATGTTGATGGACGTTGCTACACATGGGGGCGCAATGAGGCATGACTATTATTGGCCATGAAGTTGTTTGGTAATCTTAGTTATTGTTTTATGCTCTGTTTGTGTTGACTCCTGCAGCCTGACTTATGTGCGCAGAAGGGTCAGCTGGGTCATGGGGACAAAATTCAGCGTGATAGACCCACAATTGTTTCTGAACTCTCGAAGTAAGTTGTCAAGCTAAATGTTGTTTGCAAAGGTTTTTTTTTTTTTTTTTTATTTGAAGAAAAAAATAATAGTTGCATTGAATAAGTTACCTTTTTACTATGGATTATCTGCATTTTTTTTTTCCTTTGCTTTTAAACCATATATTGTCCTGTCCATCAACCACAACTTGTATGGAAAGTAGAGATCGCATCACTGGGTAGGCCTGCCCTTTTATTATAGCACAGGTAATGCAATGCAGAATTAAGTATCATGAAGGTAAAGTCCTATGAAGCTTCAGGCAATTGGGTATTGTCTTTGACCGTCAAAGACTTTTTAGGATCCCTAGCTGAAATTGTCAGAAAATATTCAAATGATTTAAATTACCCACAAGGTTTTATTGTTCACTATCACCTCACAAGAATTTTTTTCAATGTTAGTGTGAAGGAAGGAGGTGATCTAACTCCATTTTATGTTACAGTTTTTGGGCCCAGAATAATCTGGAGGATTGAAATTTGATCAATTCCAAGATAAGTTTGATCGTGTGTGTAAAGAAGCTGGAGAAAATTGGAGCTACCGTTAAACATTCATTAGTCTTATTTTCTCCCAGTGTTGCACTCTAAAATTAGATAACATCAAGTGGAAAGGACTGCTAAAGTGGCAAAACATCCATGGGATCTTTTTACCAAAATCATGTCCCATAAATATTAAGGAAAGATGATGCTTTATTGTGGGAATGTTGAGTAGTCTTATTTGTGTGATGGTGGGCCTTATATGTGGTTTTGTATTGTTATATGTTTGATAAGGCGATTTAGGATCATCTGATGTTTATAAACCTTGCAGTTAGTGATTGTAATGTCATTTGATTCCTAGTTACTGACAAATACTCATATCAATTTTGATCTGAAGCTTTAAGATTATTAAAGCTGGAGCAGGAAGGAGCCACACTGTTGTGGTTTCTGATGATGGTCAATCCCTGGCATTTGGCTGGAACAAACATGGGCAACTGGGTTCTGGTTCACTGAAAAATGGTAACTTCAATTTCTTGAAATATCTGGGAAATCATCTTCAATGAATGTGGAATGTATGCTAATTTGATTAGGGGATCTGAATACCAAATGACACTCTCATATTAGGGTTATGAAATTCTATTATTCTTCTAGATTGGGTTTATCTCACATAGACAAGAAGATATGCTATGGAAATTTTTATGGTATCTTTACGTGTTTCTGCTTTTATTTCTGCTTTTTTCTTCTTCTCCAGTTGTTAAAGCTTTGTGGATAACACTGTTTGCTTTCCCTTGTAGAAATTGAGTCATTGCCTGTTCGCTGCCTCGTGTCTGATGTCAAGACGACTGGTTGTGGTGCTGACTTCACTGTGTGGTTATCTTCTGTTGAAGGAGCTTCCATATTGTATGGTTTGTGGATTGGTTTAATTCTTGTTTTTATGATTCTTCATGTTATTCTCCTCGTGGCTTAAAATCCATGATTGATTTGGGTTCCTAGTAATTTGCATAATTTTTTGGTCTTTAGAACTGCAGGCCTTCCACAATATGGTCAGCTTGGACATGGAACAGACAATGAGGTAAGTTGAAAGATCTATTGTTGCGGTGTTAGATATATCAACCTTCTGTGTAGGATTCTTACATAATTCATTACTAAACTTCATGGGACTATTTCCAACTTAACTTTAAGAGGAGCCCACCCTAATCTGAGTTTGGATTATCAGTTTTGCAAGAATCTATGTGTGTCAGACTAGTATTGACCTTCCAAAATATAATTCAAGGTTCATGCATAATCTATCACTAAATTTCATGGGCTTGTTTCTAACATAACTTTACTAGGCCACCCCTGCCTTAATCTGAGTTTGGGTTATTGCTGTTGCAAGATTCTATGATGTTGGAATAGTATTGGCCTTCCATCTCATATGGAACTTTCTTGGCATGACACTGAGCATGAGATTGTGTTTGCAGTACAATACTAAAGACAGCTCAGTCAGGCTTGCCTATGAAGCCCAACCACGACCAAGAGCAATTACTTCACTTTCTGGTGAAATTATTGTAAAAGTCGCATGTGGGACCAACCATACAGGTTCTTAGCCATTCTCTTTCTGTCTATTTTTTCCTGTATCCCCTTGGGCATATTTTCCTGATATTTGTTGCATTTACTTTTTTTTATTTTTTTCGATTCCTGGCATCCAGTGGCTGTTGATTCAAATGGCTATGTGTACACGTAAGTTTTCCCTAATTTGGTTCTGTCCAATATAGATGGATCTTTCTATTTCTACCTGTGCTAATTAATGCCAATAACTTGATGTTACTTGTGAAGGTGGGGCTTTGGTGGTTATGGAAGGTAATGCACCTGCTGACTCAAATCCCATGAGGCACCTTCGTGGGCAACAAAATTCTTCTTTACACTTAGGAGGAACTCTGATGAACATACGGACATTTATACCTGTGCATAATGGTTCTTTGCCTTCATGTGATGCATGTAATTATTGGTAGGCTTGGACATAGAGAGCAAAAGGATGAGTGGGTTCCTCGTCGCGTGGAAGTCTTTCAGAAGCACAATGTCTTGCCTCCTAATGCAGTTATATCAGCTGGTGCTGTGAATTCTGCATGCACAGCAGGTATTTTTATTCATATATACAATACTGGATTATTTTTAGTAAACCAGTTGTATGTTCTCTTCTATAAGTGCATCTTTCAATCACACATTCTCTTCTATTATATTTTCAGATATATGGATTTGGTGCAATATGGTTTATTGGAGTTGCAAGTTTATGGTCTCAAGGGTGCTAAGGAGAATAGGACTTTTGGGTCAAATGAGGACTGTAATGATTGTCTTCTTTGTTGTTTTAGCTGCAAGAAAGTAAATAAGATTTTAGTCTCATGTTTACTGGGCCAAAATGAAATTAGAGGCTTTATGGTTACTTAAATGGTAAAACATTACAGAAGTACGAGGAAATTTAGTGCTTTGAATAAAATAATAATTGGACAAGATTTTTGTATGCAAAAAGATGGAAAAAATGGAGTATATATAGGATTATTGACCTAGTTCAATTGAACTGTGACATGACTAGTGCCAAGCTAAATTTGGGATTTTACTAGGTAGTAGATTGATGAACAATTGTGGCTTATGAGAGATGTTTAGGCATGTGTGCTTTATGTACATGCATACCTTCTACCTTTTATTTTATTTTATTTTATTTGATGAATTGACCCTTAACGCATGAGTGCTTGCATATGTATCCTTACAGCATTGCTTATTTATTAGCTGAATGTGTTGAATGGTCATATGATTGGACTTTCTTTGGGTTTCATTGAACTAGATCTAGCATTGGCCATCCCATTTCTGGGATATTCAGAGGTGCAGCATATATTAATTAGCATACAATGTGGACATTTTTTGTTCTCCAGGAGGTGGACAGTTGTATATGTGGGGCAAACTTAAGAACACTGGTGATGATTGGATGTATCCTAAACCACTTATGGATCTAAGGTTATACACTGTGCCCTTGTTTAATTGTGTTATTGTTTGCTCTGTGATCTTTTTTTTCTTGTGTTATCTGGCATTTGTGTCAAAATTGGCCCAGCTTGATATTTTGTAGCATTATTTCTGTTTTTGATCGTGAAACACAGTTTCCTTACTTCCATTGTATAGATTGAGAGTGCTCTGTTTATTTGGAACCTTTTGTCTTTGGATAATTGCACTGCATCAATTTTCAATTACTGCCCTAGAAACTGGAAAGGTTTTTAATTGACATTCCTTTCCTTAAGTTCTTGTCATAATAAATGCAAAACTATATCAGTTGAGCTGCTTATCAATGTTTTCAAAGGCGCTAGGCACCCTAACCGCTAAGGTCTCTTGGTAGTCCAGGCACAAGGCATGCACCTGAGTGAAATGAGGCACAAATTTAAATAGTAAAAACTGCTAAAAGAAACAGAAGCAAGACATAAATTTAACAAGAAAGTAGCTAATTGAACATATTCAGAGCAACAATATTTAAAACTTTAAAGCAAGATATTTCATATAGTTCATATGAAATCTAAAAACAAGTGCAAAAGTGTTTTATAATGATTGTTATGATAAACCAAAGGCATGAGACAAGTGTTAAACAACCACATTATACTCTTACCAAAAAATAACTAAAGGATTCAGGGGATGTGTGTGTATAGGGAGAGGGAGGGAGGGAGGGAGGGAGGGAGCGAGAGTAAGTATAAGGGATTCATACATGTGAAAGAATGTTAATGTGGAAAATAAAAGGCCTGTAACTAAGAAGATGGCTCACATTTCTCATTGACTCTTCATTGACCTGGATTTAGTGCTTGTTATGATGCTATGCAAATAGACCTCTAATAGATCATTGTCGTACTTGTATGCCAGCTATATAGGATGCCAACTTGTACTGGTCCAATTTTTTATGTCTTCACACTGCTTGATTATATGGGCTTCTTAGTGGCCCTGACAGTATTCTCAATTATCTTCATTCACATGAGTTTCTGCATCCTTCAAGAGTTATTGGAGCATCCTCATGTCATTCCCCCAATAAATTGTCCAATGCATGTCTTTGATTCTTCCTCAGCCTCTTTTTTCAGATATTGTCTTCGTTGTATGGTGCTGTAGCAAAATTGGGGAAGATATTGTAACACTTTGTTCAAATGACCCAAATGGTTTCATTTTAGTTCTTCATGGCCTATTATATTCTGAGTTATAATGATCATTTGATTTTTTGATAAAATTTTAATAAGAGAGTTCTTCTGGCTCTCAGTGCTTTTTTATTTTCTTAGGTACTTGATTTTGTTAAGTGCTCATTTCTGCTATCTCTAGTGGTTATTTTGCAATACTTGTTAGCAGTTTCTCAATGTAATTGATTTGATCCTGTGTGCACACTTGATATTTAGTGGCTTATATAAAGTGTAGGATTCATTTATTTTAGTGTGATTAATCAGTGTTCATTATAGCTGCCTAGATAACAACCCAAACATTTTTTTTTGATTTTTTTTATTTTCTGGAGCACAGTGGTTGGAATATTCGTTGCATGGATTCGGGCAACATGCACCATTTTGTTGGTGCTGATAATTCCTGCATCAGTTGGGGCCATGCTCAGTATGGTGAACTGGGATATGGACCTAGTGGACAGAAGTATGTGTTTCAGATTTGTGGTAATGGCTTTTTTTCTCTCTTCATAATTGTAATTCTCACTTTTATATTTGTTGCTTATATTAGGTCTTCAGCAGTACCTAAAAAGGTAGATATTCTCGAGGGTATGCATGTCATTGGGTAAGCAGTATAGCATTTATTGTATTTAATACCTTATCCACCAATGTTTCATACTTCATCTTTTGAGATTTAACAAATGGATCTTTCTATCCAGCGTTGCATGTGGCTTGGGTCATTCCATGGTTGTAGTTGATAGAACAAATGTTGGTGACCGGCTTGATCGGGTAATTCTTTCAGGAGTATAAGTCTAGTGTTCCTGGCTTTGAAAGCCAAGAATTATTGTTGTGCTACATAAACTGTAGTTTTCAATTCAAGATGTATTGTGTAGTCATTGTGGTAACACCCAATTATCCATTGATGATCCATGCCAATAAAAACCATTATCATACTTCTGCAACAGAAGTTGGGTTTCATTACCTCTTCCAAAGGACTGCTGAGATTTTTATCGGGGAAGCAAATATCTAATTCTATTTCAAGTTTTGATAGTCATGTAATCAAGTGGAGGTTACACTGCCAAAGTGAAATCATGTTCTCAAAAGAAGAAAACTTGATTGCCATGGGCCATGGATGTGGCAGTCATCCATGGTATTTCTGATTGTGTATGAGTCAATGATAGCAAGAAAAAATGACTTCATCTCCACCCCTGCTTAAACTTTGTTTTACCAACATAGTGCAAGAAAGCTTTTGCTTCCTGTTATTTTGCAGGAGTATTGGCCTATGCTGATATATTCATAGTCTGCAGCATTTTGAGATTTGGTAATTACTGTTATGAATGTATCTCTAAAACTGTGTTCTTAACAGCTTGATGTGCACGATGGCAAAGCCTCAGTTGGAGGTATGCTGATGTTAATTGTATTTTTGGCTGTTTTATTTTATTGTTGGTTTCTTGGCATTTATATGTTGTTAAGCAGAAAGTAAGGACATTCAGGATATGTCTAGTCCTGAATGGGGCAAAATTTACTATAGTTTTCTTTCTTGCTTCTCAGCCATGGAAAGTTTGCCTACATCTTTAGATCTTCTAATAGGCATGTTTCAACATGCGAAAAGTTGTAGGAACTTGAGGGTAGTAATTGGTTACTCTTCCTGCAGTGAGTGAAGAACCTGAAAGCAGAACTCCTGCTGTGAAGCAAAATACCAAGAAAAGTTCTGGTAAAGCTGATCAGAAATCCAAGAAGCGGAAAAAATCCAGAGATCTTTCAGAATCCGGGGACGAAGAAAACAGCAATGATGAAAGTGACAACAGTGAAGAACAGTTCAATGGCCAGATGGAGCATAAGAGTGGTGGAAAGGCTTCCAGTAGAGGTAAGGGTAAAGGTGCAACAAAATTTGCGTCAGACAGTAAAGGTACTGGGCGCGGACGTGGCCGCCCTCCATCAGCAAATAAAAGTGCTAATTCTTCTCAAGAAAAAACCGGTAAGAGAGGAAGGCCACGCAAATCATAGCTGCAGGTTAAAATATGATGGCAGAAATTTTGCTTTCTCCAGTCAGAAAAGTGTTAACAGTTCGTGCATTGGCTGCTGTACTTGCATTCTTTTCTATTGTTTTTACTTTTTCTTTTCTTTTCTTTTCTTTTTATTTTTTTTTAATTTTAGCAATCTTTACAAGTAAGTCCGACCATCTTCTCGTTTTGCCAAAACAGCCCTCCTAGTAGCACTTAGATAACTTCGAAGGCCTAGGAGCTTTGGGAAGATATTGAGTGGCTCTTGTACCAGATACTTAACTGGAACGGAATTTTCTCTGCTGCAGTGAATTAGTTTAACGTTGATTCCTTAGTTGAGTTGGTTCTTGTTTGTTTACGTCACATCCGTATTTGATTTTTGGTTTGTTGTATATCTCTTCTTTTCTACAGGGTTGGCTTATTGTTATGCTAATGGGAAATTGGAATGATACGTTTGTGGGTGCAAATGAATCTTATTAAATATGTGAATTCCATTGGTTTTCGGAGGCTGTAGCAAATTGGCGAGGGGCTTGGATGGTGAGGTTAAAAGCACGATCACCGCCGACATGGGCTTGGGTGGTCCTACAGGAATAAGCTAAAGGCCTTTTCACAACATTTTACTTTCCTCAAATAAACAACCAACGACGTGGGTGGCAGTTGGCTGTTTGGAGAATAGAGAGTATCGCCAGCAGACTGCATCTCCCCGAAAAGCGGCGGCGCCAGCGGTAAATCGAAGCGAGATTGCACGAATGTATCATCTTAACATGATAGAGCTATGGATCTTATACACTAAAAAATTAAATTAATTTTAAAATTTAAAATTTTTTAACAAAACATGTCAGTATGTATATAATAAATACACAATAATGTGCAATAATGTGTTAAAAAGTATTATCATATGCAATAATGTGTCCAAAATTTTAATGACAATAATAATATACACAAAATCTGATAAAATGTGTAACAAAATATTGAATAATATGATAAGTATGACATTAAGTCAAAGTGAACTTAATATGTGTGCATGATTATCATCATCCTTGTTACACTCTTTTGAGATTCTATTGCACATTTTTTATAGGCTTATTGTACGTATGGATATATTTTTTGTAATAATTTTTAAATTTTAAATTGGTTTTAAATTTTTATAAATGTTTATAATTGAATCTTTAAATTATTTTATAATTTTAAAATTTGTTTCATATCAATTCTTTTAGACAGTGATGAAACTATTAATAATTTTTGTTTTATTAATATATGATTTTTATTTATTTTAATTACTTTGAATTTAAAATTTAATTTAAAAGGTATAAAATTTAAATAAAGATATAATGAAATTTAAAATTTAATTGTAAAATTTTATTAAACTTTAAACTATTTTTTTTTTTTTTTTTGGCACATATCGTTGATACTAAAATTTGGGAAACATTTAAATAAAATAGAAATAAGTAAGGTGACTTTAATACTAAATTTTAACGTAAATTTTAAAGATATTAGATTAATAGATTTTTTTTTATATATTACTTAATTATCCTTTTAATTTTTAATATAAAATTATTTATTTATATAACTCACACTTAAAATTTTTTTTTTAAAAAATTTACATAGAAAAGAAGTATGAAAGAAAGAGAAGGGTTGGAATTTGGAAGGGAAGGGAAGGGGGGGGGGGGGACAAGTGCCTTAATTGCCTTTTGCTTTTCTCCACCCTCGTTTCGGTTATAAATTCTTTCTCATTTGGCAAGCCCCTTACGGCACCTGAACGCTAAACCAAACCAATCACGGCAATGCATGTATTATAGGCCTAGAAAGTAGAACGCATGGGTTGGGAAATCTTGAGATGCATGTTGAGCTCAAGCCCTAGTCACGGAAACTGGAAAGCTGTCATGTGGGGACCACCCACTCATCTTGCTTGTAAAAGTCGAGATAGGAACCTGGAATGCTCAAATCAAATGCAATTGTTAAAAAAGGCATCAGTTCCTTCCAATGCTATCGTGACCTCGCTCCCAACCTCCTCATTTGCCAAAAAGCCATGCAACCAACCTATATTGGGCCTACCTGAGAATAATCGTTTCAAACTTATGTCCAAAGCGGAAAAAGGCATGACATTATATCTAGATCTGTGTACGCACCTAATGAAAAAGGTGATCGACAGTCTCAGTTATACTTCTAATTCTAGGCCCAGATCCAAAGATCGATCAAAATGTTAACACTCCCTGGAATTTTTTGTCAGTGTCAGTCTCTCTTCAATGCTCATTATTTTCCTGTACTTTGCACAGGCAGGATAGATCATCTGGGGGCCAGAAGTTTAACTAATGCTAGTCAGTGGCAATAAGTAGAAGTTTAATTAATGCTATTCAGTAGCAGTAGGTAGGAGTAGAATTAGCATTTCCCACCAGTTGCACCAGAGGGCCATACTATAAACAACCGGAGAGTGATAGATAAAGGTCAGAGAAGGAATATTTTAGGTACCAGCTGGGCCTCTTGGACTTCATGTTTCTATTCAAGTTTAGTAGGGGCCGCTGTTTTCAAGTTTAGAATGTATAATAAATATAACAATTTTATTAAAAAAATAAATTTTACACTCATTATATATTATTATATATTTATTGCACATTTTATTGTCTCTGATATACATCAGATCTATTTGAAAACTTAAATTTTGACAAAAAAAATAATAATAAGTTATGAATCCCACGAGATACCTCACTTTTTATGTAAGATTTTCTTTGTGGCCCTCATTTTTTCTATCATCATACCCGGGTTCCTGGCCATGTGACATGGGCTCCACCGGGCTACCACGCTAAAGAAAGTCTAAAATCGCAGAAAGTCATGTGCCTCGTATAAATATATATGTTTTTTTTTTTTTATTATTCTTCTAGAAGTTGAGTAATACATGAGTAATTTAATTCTTTCTTCTTTTTTTTTTTTGTAAAAAAAAAAAAAAAAGGAAAAAGAAAACAAAAGTAGCAGTTTATAATTCTATTAAAAAAAATTATACTTAGCGTAATAAATTGGGCCTTCCGAAGTAAAGTCACAAGGGAGTAAATTTTATAATCCCAATTAAAATCATTAATAACTCTTATAATTATGGAAAATCAAATATATACTTTAACAATAATTTAATCTCACAATTTGCATAATACAAACAAAAACTTTCAATCATTAGAACGAAATAAGTGGTGGTAAGAACTTTATAGTTGTTAAAGCAAAGAGGCGAGTGGTTAGGCCCTTAAAACGCCGCGGAAAAGGTACACCACAACAACCATGCAACAAGAAGGAACCCTATCTCACAAATGCGATAGCTGTAAGGCCACTGGCCGCTGGCCACCTGCTCCGTCCCCCAAGTGGGACGTGGAAGGTCATATGCCGCTGTACCTAAATTCGCCATAATTGAATGATGACGTAATGCTGAAATGATATTTATTCATTTGGGGAAGAATGATATGACCTTTGCCCTGCAAGTCCAACCACAGAAGCTCTGATTCTAGACGTTGAAAACGCTGTTGCGCCGGTAAAATAGCACACCCCAATTGAAAATGGAATGGTTGCAGTTGATGGCTGACCATGCAATTAATTAAAGAATGATATTAAATGCTATAAAAGAATTTTAACTTATAATTAAAATATTATTTTTTTATTAAAAAAATTATTTATTGAGACACCCCCGTTAATAATTAAAGAAAAGTAGGCACGCCGGTACTCAGGTTTTCAATGAAATATCCCATATATGATTGATAGGCAGTCGCCTTCGTGCTAAACATTATTAGCTGGCGCTGGGGGTTCAGGAAATGGTCAATTGGCTGACTCCTCACCGAAGAAGGAAAAGAAAAATGATGAGATGAAGTGAAAACAAAGTACAAATAATTGATGGACTTTCGATCCTGTCCCGGCCCCGGCTTATCTGGACAAAAGCTTAAACAAGCTGGTAATTTAGTGAACACTCTTTGGTTAGAGCAGGTACACCCAACTCAAAAAAATTTCATTAATTTTTTTTCATGTGTGCCCCCCACTCTGACAAGCTCCTGGGCATCCAACGCCTTGGGCAGGCAGATCATCCTCCCCGCCCACATCGTGCCGTGGGACGCCCACGTGCTCATACGTGTCGTGGTGATCTCTGTCCAAGCGTGGAAGATGAGACAAAGCAAATTGTCAAGGTTGTCACTTTGCCAGTTTTAGATTACCATTGACAGCCTCCATTTTTGGCTCAAAATACTGCGCATGCCCTTTGCTCACCGAGATGGGTGACTGCATAAATCGTTTACTTCACATGAACTCACTAACTCTCTATGATATTTTAATCATCGTCCAATTATCGATGGTAAACACCTACGTGTTACGAAACTAATACACATAATTAATAAAATAATATAATTCATTTACTATTTTTTTCTTTTTTTCATTAATTTTATTTTTTGTGTTACTATAATGATATCTGCATCATCTCGTTAATTATATTTAATTATGTTCTTTACTTTTGTGTCGATCAAGTGTTTTACTTATTGATAACTTAGATGTACTAAGAGCCCGTGGTCCCATGGTACGTGGCTATTGTTTATTAAGTGATTCTTCTTATGGCCCATTGTAATTTTGTTTTGTATTAATAAGCTCGTCTGGCATTCGATTATAAACAAAAAAAAAAAGTAACTCTTATATATTTTTTTTTCTATAAATTTCACAATTTTTAAAATAAATTGAGAATGTTTAGATCTCGTATTGGGTTTCGGGAACCTAATTTTTTGTGCATCACTATTGAGAGAAAGGCAAATTTGCTTGTTAATTCCATGTTACCTTTCGAATAACCTTTTTTTTTTTTTTCTTCTTTCACTATCACTTCTCATTTTTGTCTTATCGCTTACTAATTTTAATATTTTTATAGAAAACTGTCCAGGATGAACCACCGTGGAGCGAGTCGCGAGTATTTTACTTTTTTCCAATTAGCCGGCGAAGTCTGATATAATAAAAGATATAAATAAAATGATAATGAATTAAGGAGAGTAAAAGTAGGCATTAATGTTCTGTTATTAGAGATTACTTCTCATTAATGGAATCGCATCACCAAAGTTAAGCGAGTGAGCTCCTAAATAACATTAATTGTAGAATTAATCACAATAAACTTTTAATTTTGAAGTGTCAGTTGACCATAGAATTTAATCTAATTAATGGATTTAAAATTTTTGTCAAAATTCAATTTCTTATACTGTATTCACATTAATTGACCAATCGACTGATTATTTTTTTTTTTTTTTTTTGGAATAAAAACTTTTTTACTCATTCAATTAATTGTACCGACTAATTCAGTTGACTAGACAAAATTTTTTGTCTAAAAATATAATTTCTTGTAATTTATATTTTTTCTGGTCCACACAATCAATCACATTAGTTGTGTCAATCAACCTGTCGAAACTTCATGTGATTTTTTTAACTTTGTTATCTCTTTTTGTCATGTTGTGAGCGGCCATGTGACTTCTCATGAATGCAATTGCATCGCGAAAGTTGAGTTTGATTCCAAACAATTTTTTTTTGTCCCTAAGATTATTGATCTTATTATAGTTTTACAATATACATAAGCTCCCAAATAATATTAATTGTAGAAATTCCTCTGGCCGCACCGCATGAATTCACTTTTCTTTCAAAATACATGCACCACATCTCAAGAGAAGATCGTGTTATTCTTACTAATGGCATTGAATTTGTGATTTGTATCATAACTTTATTATCAATAGATTTTTTTAATAAAAAGTCACCTTGTCGTCTTTCATATAAAAAAGTATAGTTTATTGAACATATTGGTAATGTATCTCTTTTTACAAACTTTTGTGCTCGCACCTGAATGAAATGTAATCAAGGCTTAAATCAAAATAACATGAGAGAGAGAGAAAAAATAAATATAGAATAAATGAACTAAAATATAACCAAAATCACCGATCAAAATATACATGCAAAATGCTTTATGAATAAATTATTAACAATATATACAATCACTTAATCATGTTACAATAAACATATTCACTATAATTATATGAAATGATTTATTAAACGTCACTTATGTTTATTGATGTGTGTAAATAATCATTAATAAGTATATTTGTCACTCAAGTAATATAAATAATAAATAGAGTATCATTTCATAAGAATTGCAAGTAAAATAAATACCAAAGCACTTATTAATCATAATTTTATTTAAAAATCTAATTTTAAAAATTAAAAAATTTAAAAAAATAAATAAAATTTAAAGTGAACTATTAATTATTAAAATATGAAATTAAAAGATACTAGGGTTTCAAAGGAAGTAAGGCATCATTTGACTACAGCAACATTACATAGAGTTCTAATCTAATATAATGCTAGGAAGATTTATTTAAAAGATAACAAAATTTCCTATATTATTCAATACTCTTTCTAAATTTATATTAAATTGACCTTACTTATTAATCTATTAAAGTAATATTTGGTAACACTATGCAATAAAGTATTATGAATAAAAGTGTTACAAAAAAAAAAAAAAAACCTAAGAGTAAAAGTGTTATTTATTAAAATAATATATTATTTAGTAATAATAATAAAATTACTATGAAAAAATTTTTAATTGTACAAAAAATTTTCAATTTTAAAAAGTTTATTATATTTAAAGTTTTGTGAGAATATAACTTCTATAAATAATAATAATAATAATAATAATAATTTTGATGAATTTAGGACTTTTTTAAAAATAAAAACTTTATGATGAAAATATACAAAATATTTCTATAATAAAAATTCTACTAAATTTAAGGTTCTTGTAAAAGGTGAATTATAATTTTGTAAATTTATCTTTGAAGTTTTGGTAAACTTACGAAATACTAAAATATTGTTTATGGACCAAAAAACATAAAGTTTGTATAGTACTAATATTGGATAATCTCTTAAATTGTCAAAGTTATTTTTATCTATTTAACCTAAAATTGATTGTAATATGGTCATTTGGTTTTTTAGCATTCTTCAAAAGCATATCTAGGTTGTCTTTTTTTTTTTTTTTTGAAATTAGGGTTTTGGAGGGTATAATTGTATGGAAACATCATTTAAAAAAATTACCAAATATCATAAAAATTACTTTTGGATTTAAAACGCTATTTTCACATCTTAATGTAACTTACATCACAATACCAAGCAAGGCTTCTATCTATCTATATGTAGATTTAAATAAATGAAAAAACATTGAGTTTTGTTAAAAACTTTAGCTTAAGTATATACTTTCGAAATCTACCTATTATTATTGCATGAATCAAGTCTGTATATCTTTATATTTCATGCAATTTATAGTATGCATTATTTAATATAATGCAAGTAATCTCCTGTTAGTTTTAACCATGCATATCAAATCGATATAAAAAGTGATCAAACTTTTAAAAGCATTAAACATAATAAGACAATCTTACCATAAAAAGAAAATTTTTGAATAGCATAATGACAAACAAAACTACATAACTATGATTAGGCTATACCATCATTCTATCTAAGAAAAATAGTTCATAATAGAAATAATGAAAAACAAACTAAACATTTAAAACAAGAAGAGTTATAGGATAATAGAATGATGAAACAATTATTAAATTGCCATCCTGAAGATGTCATCACTCTTAATCTATTGATCTCTTCATGTTCATCTTCCTTTAGTACACAATTTTTTCTCTTCTTTTTTTTATGTATATGTTTTTGCTCTTGTTCATGTCTCTTTTATAATGTGGTGACTCCTCTTGTTAAATAGAATTTCCTATATCTTATCAACTTTTGAATAATTTCTAGACCATAACTTTGGGCTCAAATATTTCTTTTTTAAAAATTAAATTACACTTTAAGTTAAATTAGAAAGTTGTTGTTTTATCTTATAGTTTTCTTTGGCAATAAAAATCACTCAATTTGGATTTATATAGTGAATGTTATATCTAAAAATACCAAATAATGCTTAATTAATACCATAACAAATTAATAACTTTAACTAAAAAGCTTAGTGTTTGTTAAGAACTACAACTTTTAGCTCTTTGATTTTCAAGTATGGTGGATTTGCCTCCAAATAACTAGCATATTGCTTATTTTCTCATTTTCACTTGTAATACCCTTTAATTGAACAATACAAACTTCAAGTAAGTCATCTAACCAATCTTCTTGAAAGAACTTATTAACTTTATGGTTAAGAGTATAAATTATGAAACAAGTATCAATATTAAAGGGATATTTAACAGTTTTAAAAACCTTAATTATGGCTTGTTCATTTTGCATTATAAGGATTAGCTTTTCTTATTACACTTTAATTAAAGTTTTGCTTGTAGTTGGAAATGGTCTTCTTAAAACAAAAGGTACTTCACAATTCTCCTTTATGTCTAAAATAATATATTCTACAAGAAAACTTAATTTGTCAACCTTTATTAAGACATTTTCCATTATAACTCTTGGATGTTTAATAGATTTATCTGTAAAGTAAAAAGATACAATGGTAGGTTTTAATTCATAAAGCCCTAATTTCTAAAAAATAAAAAAGGCATCAAATTAATACTTGCTCCTAAATTACATAAAATTTTATTAGAATGAAAACTACTAATAATGCAAAGAATATAGATACTCTCTATATTTTTTAATTTTAGTAGTAGCTTATTCTGTAAGATTGCATAATAGTCCTTATTCAAATTCACTATCTCAAACACTTCTAATTTTTTCTTATTTGCTAAAATTGCTTTTAAAATTTTTGTATAACTAGGTATTTGTGTGAAGGCATTTGCAAAAGAAATATTAATATGCAACTTCCTAAGGACATTAAGGAATTTAAAAATTACTTATCTATTTGATGTTACTTCAGGCTTTAAGGAAAAGGAATGAAAGGAACATAAATTTTGATCTTAAGGTCATGAACAAGTCTTCTAGGTTATTCCTTAACATCTTACTCAACTTTTTCCTCCTTTATTACTAACTCTTACTCTCTTTTTATATTATGCTCACAGTCTAAGGTTGGCTCCAAACCTAAATTATAACCTTACTATTTTTAAACTTCTTCCAACTTCTTTTCATTCCTTAAGCTAATGTCCTTTACTTGCTCTTTAGGATTTGTCTTTAAATTCCTGTGTAAAGAACCATAGATCCTTTTAGGGAGCATATTAGCTAATTACCTCACTTATGACTTTTAGTCTTTAATAGAAGCTTCTTGGTTTCTAATAGAAGCTTCCTAGCTTTTAATACAAACCTCTTTTTTTTTTTTTTTTAGAACATAGTTTCAATAATGGATATAAATCTTGTCATCAATTCCTCTAAATTGGACTTATTCTCTTAAGGTGAAAATTATAAAGGTGGTAACTTCACTGAGTTGTTATTATTTTATGAAATGTTGGGCTGAATTTAATAACAAAGATTGTATGTGTTAAAGTAAGAATTGCCTACTTATTACCTATTAAAATTACTAACAAAATTAGTATGGTTAGATGTTTATGAAAAAAGATTCTTACTTAACACTTGGTACTTACTTATCCTTCTTTACATAAACCATATCTTGCTCTTTGTGCATGCATGACCAATGCATTTTATTTTCAATCTTTTTGTTTAATGCTACGGTTTGAACAAATAACAAAATAATAGTGTTTGTTACATGAACCCTTACAACTCTCTTTGTAGTTCATCCATTTCTTTTCCATTGATAATTACTAGAAGTTATCTCCTCTAACAAGTCATATGACACTTTTGGTGTTTTTCTCATGATAATGTCACATGTTGTTAAATTAATAATAAAACAACTGGCAAGAAATAAATTATCATAAAGAGTTTAAACTTATTGCCAAATAAGAAAATTATTATATGAGCACTTCTTAAATAAATCCATAAAACTCTCTCTTGCTTAATATAAAGACTTTATATTCAATTGTAAAAAAGTAGTAATATTATTATATATTTTAATAGTTTTAGATGGTGGGAAAAATTTTGTTAGAAAGTATTGAGTTATCGTGTCCTAAATAGTAATGGATCTTGCAAAAAAAGAGTTAAGCCAAATTTCCCTTTTGTCTTGCAAATAAAAAGGAAACAATTTCAATTTAATAGTATCATCATAAATATCATTATGCATAAAAGTATTGCAAATCTCCAAAAAATTAGCAACCTAAGGATTTGAGTCATCACTACGTAAACCACTAAATTGAATAGAAGTTTGAATCATCTGAATAATAATCAGCTTAATTTCAAAATTATTTGTTTGTATGGTTGGCCTTTTAATGCTTGATGTTGTCTTCATGACTAAAGGTTTGACATACTTTAACAAGGACTAATTAGCCTTATTCTTTTTCTCATTTGCTATCTCCATTTTTTTTGCTTTTGTTTTACTCATGAATTGTTCTTTCAATTTTAAGATCAAATGGTACAAATTCTTTACCACTTGATTATATCATGCACTAACAAAAATTTTTTTTTAAAAAAATCTTAATTAAAATCAAGATCAAAGGGTTTTAATATTATTAGGATTTTTAATCCTTGATAATAGTGCCAAAAACTTGATACGTGCAAACAACTATAAGCAAACACACTAATTGCTTAACTAATAAAGATAATGAATGAAGTATCATCTCAAGAGGGTTACAAGCAAAAAAGTATCAAAAAATTTATTAATCTTGACTTTATTTAAAAAATTTATTTTAAAGATTATAAAACTAAATAAGAATAAATAAATCTAAGAACAATAATTAAATGCTAAATAATGAGAGTAAACAAGAATAAAAGATACTAGCATTTTAAAGACCTTAACATGATATTGAGTTCTTAACTAACATGTTATCAAAAAGAGGATTTATTCATAAGACAACAGAATTTCCTATGTTATTCAATATTCTTTTTTGAGTAATATTAAATCTACCTTACTTATTAACCTATTATATGTCTATATAAATTTAAATAGATAAAAAGTGATAAGTTCTATGAAAAATTGTTGTTTAAGTAGATTCTTTCAAAATTCAACCATTATTATTACATAAATCATGTTTGTACATCTATGTATTTTATTCAATTTACGGTATGGATTATTTGTTCTAACGCAAGGAATCTCCTATTAGTCTTAATTATGCATACTAAATTAATTTAAAAGATTATCATACTTTTAAAAGAATTAAGTATACTAATACATACTTGCTCTAAAAGGAAAATTTTTGAATAACATAAAAGTGAAAAAATCTACATCACTATGGTTAGGTTGCACCATAACCTTAGCTAAGAAAATTATTTCATAATAGAAATAATGAAAACCAAACTAAACTTTGATAACAAGAAGAGTTTTAGGGGGAAAAAAGTGATGAAACAACCTAGAATTGCTCCTTAAAAGATGCCATCACTCATCTTCTCTTGATCTTTTCACATTCCTCTTCTTTTGGCATATAGTTCTCTCTTCTTTTTTGTATGGTTATATTGTTTTTGCTTTTTTTTTTTTATATCTTCTTTATAATGTGGTAACCTCTTTTATTAATTAGAGTTTCTTATCACTAGTCAACTTCTAAATAGTTTTTAGCCCACAACTTCTAGTACAAATATCTCCCTTTTAGAAATTAAATCAAACTTCATAGAAACTAGAAAGTTGTAACTCTGTCTCATAGCTTTCTTTGGCCAAAAGAATCACTTAATTTGAATATGTGCAACAAATATTATATCTAAAATATCAAAAAAAGTTCAATCAATAACATGATAAATTTCTAATTAGCTCTGGTTTCCTTATTGAGACAAGATTCCTCCTTAAATAAATATCCAAATCATACTAGAACTCCTCTTTAGGATTCTTTTATTTTCCTTTTTATCCTTCATGAATAATTCTTTAAATTTATGGCTTAAATTAACTATATATATTCATTTTTTTTCTCTCTTTTTTGGCAAAAGAAAGTAAAAATATATAATCTAAATAAAACTAAAGTTCAATATGAATAATAACATTAATTTAAGAGAAACTGATATAAAAAAATACATGCCAAATTATACCTTATCATTTATAATGTTAAAACATTTTTTAGTTAATATGCTTATTAAAGACTTAGTTAGAATGTGATTCAATTAATAAAGTAATAATCTATACATTATTGTGTAAATTAAGAATTATAATCTTGAAAACAATTTGGGCATTGATGGATACATTTAATTTAAACTATAATGTTATGTGTGTATATGTGTATGTGTGTGTATGTGTCTATATATATCAAACCAATCATCTCTCTTCTTAGTACACACAAAAACTTCATCTAAACATATGTGATTATAATAAATGTTATAAAAGAGAAACTTTTTGTTGTGTTAAGGCAAATAAATGGCTTCAATTTTCATAAATTTAGATATATTATTTATGATATTATTTATGTAGAAATATTCAATTTTAATATATGAAATTAATGTTTAATACTAATGCAATTAAGAACTTTCAAAATTGATATTAAAGTATGTGATTTTGAAAATAAAATATTTTCTATTTATGATAAAGAAAATATATACTCAATTACTTATGAAAGAAGATAAGGGCCTTATGTTTTGTCATTGGCTATGTGAAAAAAAGTAAGGTAATGGCTAATGGATTTGTTAGGGTACTATTATATAAGGGACCTTGTGTTTTGATGGATTTGAAAAAGAAGAAAAAAAAAACTAGTAACTCATGGCTTACGCTACGTAATTACAAACTTTGCCCAAGTATGTATAGATCACATGCATTAGTCTAATTCAAAAGCATGTATCTAAAAGACTTATAGATTTTAATGTTGTGTTAATGTATATTGGGCTATATTTTCATATGTATATATTATTATAGTTTAATAGTTAACAAAGTGACTAAACTAAATGTTTCATCCATATGTTATGATTATAATTTGATAGACACTAAAGTGATTAAACTAAAATGTTAAAATAATGTGTGTGTATTATTTTTATAGTAAATCATTATTCCATAATTAGTAATACAATTGAGGTATATTAATATTTTTAATTAAATATATTTGTTTGTCTAAAAATATCAAATATATTTAGTTGAAAAAAAATTAATTATCTATTAAAGTTAATATATAGTATTACTTATGATAGTATATTACAAAATTTTTGAAAAAAAAGATTATAATATATTCTAATTATTTTATTCTTAAATCTAGCTTATAATTAATTATGAGTATTTATAATTATATAACTATCTTAATTTTTTTCCTTGTTTCATCTATAATTTTGTTCAATGGATTTAACTTATATAAACAATTTAATTTTCACTTAAGTATCATAGATCTTAACTTATACTATTAATGAATAAGTCTATTGCTATTATTTATTTAAGTAATGAAGAAAAATATATATATTATAAATGTTGGAACAAAACAAAGGTTAAGCCTTATATTTATACAAGTAACTATTACTAATATTAAAAAAAACTCTTTTATAAATAAATATATTTATAGTTTATGTAAAGATAATTTCATTTTGTGCACAAATTACTTACTAATACTTTTATGATTAAACTTATGACTATGAAGTTTACTAGATTGTGAAATGTGTAAGATCCTATTAATGAGATAATTAATATTGCAACAAGAATTAATACCCTAGAACTAATGGTGAAAGACTCTTTTCTAGTAGAATTGATTTTGAACTCATAGTCTCTTGAACATAAGTCTTTTTAAACTAACTATAGTATTCAGAAAAAGTTATTAAATTAATCAATATATTCATTCCAAAGTAAATAAAATTTAAAAATCAAGCAAATCACTCCATAAATCATATGGGCAAAAAGGCTAGAAAATGAATGAAAGTAAAAACTAATTGATTTTGTAAGGAAAAAAAATCTAATTATACTCTTTATGTCCAAAAGAAGAAATGAAATAATGATAAATGTTAATTTTTTTAAAAAAAGATTAGATGTAATCAAAGAGATTACTCAAAAGATAAGACTTCATTTGAAAAGAAAAGTAAATTGAATGCATTAATTTGTTTTGAATTAAATTACTAAAATTTCTCATAATAGTTGGTAACTAAATTTTAGTGCTATTAATAATGTATTCAAAGTGATGTAAGGATTTTTTAGAATTTGCTTATTTTAGTTTATATATATAAATACAAATAGATATTATTAGTTAATGTAGTCTTATTGATGATTTATATTAATTGAAAAACGATAAAATTTTTGTAGAATTTTCACCTAATGTGCATCATAGTATTGGAATTAAATATAACATAATGAATAAAAATTTTGCTTAATTAAAGTACAAATATTTGGGTTATAGACCAAAAAAAAAAAAGGGAAAAAGATTAATGAGATTAATGAATAATGATATTCTTCTAAATTTAGATTTTACTAAGTGTAGAATGGATGACTAAATAAACTAAATATAACTAGAAAAAGGTCACAAAAAGCTTCTAACTTTTTGAAATTACAAGCTCTAATATTTGTTAACCTTTTGATACTTCAAACGTTATGAGAGAAAGTATTTTATAACCATTATAGATTTTTTTATGTTATAAAATATCTTAATTAATTGACGTTATTGAAGTATACATAAATAAGGTTGAACAATAATTAGACAAAAGGTTGAATATTGTAAAATCTAATAAAGGTGATGAATATTATGAAAAATATAAGGAATCAAGATATTGTTTAGGTCCATTTAAACAATTTGTTAGAAGTCATGGTATATGTGTATGATATGCTATATCAAGTACAACTTAAGGAAAAAAAATATGATAGAAAGGTGTAACCTAGTACTATAAATATGGTTAAGAGTATGACGAATAAATCCTTCCTATCTAAAATTTTGTTGATATATTCACTCAAAACTATAAACCATTTTTTATATAAGCATTTCTAATAAAATAGTAAAGTACTCTTATTGAAGTATAAATGTGATGGAAACCTAATTTAAGGTACTTGTATGTTTAAGGTTGAAATGATAATTTATACTTCACATATAAAGAAATTAGATTCTCAAATGATTAGAAAAATCTAATGGGTATATATTTTATCATCTAAATCATAGTCCAATACTTGTAGAAATTAACATTATAAGATTTATTATGAATGATTAAGTTAATAAGAGTAATAAATGTCAAATTGTGAATATAAAAAAAATTAGGGTAAACATGATTTTATTCATAATAGTTTTTTTTTTGTCAACTACTACACCAAATATTATTTTAGAAATTAAAAAAATTTAGACAAAGAAATACTTTCTAAAAGAACTCTTTAGAAAAACTAACTCATAATTAATTAATGTAAATGAACTGTAACGAATAACATTAAAGATATTTCAAATGAAAATTAACTATTTCAAATGATTATATGATTTATTTGAAAGAGTTAGATTTTGATGTTAGAATCAATAAGACTTTAATTTCATTTTTAGAAGTCTTAGAAAGTATTAAATTTGATAGATGGATTGATGTCATGAAAGATAAGTCAAAATCTATAGAAGGGTACAATTGTTAAGATCTCATAGAATTACCATAAATTTATAAAGTAATGGATTATAAATGAGACCAAATGTGACTCTAATGGCAACATCAAATGATATAAAGTTAGAGTTGTTACTAATAATTATACTTAAAAGAGTGACATTAATTATATAAAGACATTTTTACATATCTTAAAGAAAGATTTATTAAAAATAATTATACTACATATAACTTAGGATAATTTCAAGTTGTACCAAATGGATGTGAAAATTATCTTTCTTAATGAAGATCTTGAAGAAAAAGTTTATATGGATAAACATAAAGTTTTTTTTTTTTTTCTTCTACAAGATGTAAAGATCAAATGATGTGTAGATTCAAGTAATCAATATATAGACTCAAACAAACTTCCTAATGATTGTATTTTAAGTTTGATGGTATCATAACATTTTTGAGATTTAAGGAAAATGTCATTAATCAGTGTATATAACAAATGATTAATGATTGGAGCTAAGTTCATTTATTAAGTCCTATAGATTAACAATATTTTACCTCATATTAATGATTTTGTTATATTGTATGACACTAAAAATTTCTCTTAAAGAATTTTGTAATAAAATATATGTAAGAAACATCTTATATGATAAAAATACAAATATATATTAACATATCATAACTATTGTTAAAATTGTCTTAGAAAGTTTATATCGAAAAAATTCTAGAGAAATTTGAATATAAGGAAATATTTATATAGGGTTATTTCTATATGAAAAAGTGATCGATTCAATTTTATGTAACATCTTAACAATAACGTAAAAAATAAGGAAATGGAATCAATTTCATATGTCATTGTTTTTAGTGACTTCATGTATATGGAAACTTGTATTAAACCAAATATTAGTTTCACTATTAGAATATTAGACAAGTGTCAAAGTAATCTTGAAATGGATCAATTGAGAGTTGCAAAGAAAGTGATAAAGTACCTATAAGAACAAAGAATTACATGTTCATGTACAAACTAACTAAGCTTTTAAATGACATTAAATATTCAAATTTAGACTTTATTGGATAACTTAGTAATAAAAAGTCTATTTTTGGTTATCTATTCTTATTAGGAGAAGGAACAATATCGTGAAAAAATGGAAACCTATCTATCATTATTTCATTCATTATGAAAATAAAGTTTATGACATTATTTAAAGTTATAATTCATATATTATGACTATAGAACTTTATTTTAAGCTTTGTGATTGTCAATGTCATTTCCAAGTCATTGAAAATTTATATGATAACTTCATAGAAATGTTTTTCTCCAAAAATAACAAATATTTAAAGGTACTAAACTTATAAAATTAAAATATTATGTCATTAAAGGAAATGTTTATAAACAAAAAGTATTTATTAAATACATTAAAATTGATCTTATGATATCAAATCATAATGAGAAGGTTTATAACCAACATTATGTAGAGAATATGCTATCATAATGAGATTTAACTACATTAACAATTAATGATATATGAGATAATGACACTTAAAATTTAATAATTTACTTTTAACATATATTTTGTATTTTCTTCAATGTGATGATTATTTAGACATTATTATTTTAAAATTAACAAGAAATTTTTAATGAAATATTATTATGAATTATTATAAAATTATGTTATATATATATACCTTATAAGTATTATATAATAAATTATAAATATTATAATATATGAAAGAAAATATTTTAATTAAATGGGACATAACTACAATAACTTAGATAGATAATGTAAATGGAAGAATATTAAAATATTTCTTAATAATATTTCTATTAAGAATTCAATTATATTGTGATCTAATTAATAAAAAAAAATCAATGTATTATTATGTAAATTAAATATTATATTTTGAAAAGTAATTTAGATATTGATATATATGTTTAATTTAAACTATACAATTATGTGTGTATATATATATATTATTGATTATCTTTTTTCTTAATAAATAAGAAAATTTTATTTGAAAATATGTAATTATAGTACAAATTAAAAAGGAAAAAACTAATTATTGTGTTAAAACAAATTAATGACTCTAATTTTTATAAATTTAGATATATTATTTTTAATACTATTTATATAAAAATATTTAATTTTGTTATTTGAAAATTAATATTTAATAATAATAACCTTATTTAAAAACTCTAATATATAAATTTTATTTTATTTTATTTTTTACATATTAGTTCATGTATGAAATAACTTTCAATAAAAATGTGGAAAAATAAATCCTACTTTTTTTAGGCGTAGGAAATAAAATCCTAGTTGGACTAAATAATTAAAATCATTTTGCTTTAATATATGCATATATTATGTGGTCATCGTGATAAGAGCTAATAAAAATCTAAACTTCCATCGATATTACATAAATATAAGTAGAGTCATCTGTACCAAAACAAATGTAACATTTATCTCGCCGTTTTCAGCACGGAGACTAGTCGTTTAGTAAGTAAACTAACTTCTCACTCAACACAATTACTTAATGGAACGTTGAATGATAGACAAGATGGTTATACCGTTGCAATTGTTTACTATTCATAATTTAATGTTAATTCAATTCAACTGATTTCAGTATTATTATTTTTCAGATGCTGATTTTTTTTTCTTTTTTGAATTTTCTTTTATTAAAATTGGTGAATTTTGACATTAATAATATGCCTTTTTTTTTTTTTTCAATATGTTGGTGAATGAGTATTATACATAAAAATTTTTTATATTAAATTTTGAAATAGTTAGTAATTAGTTGTAAATTTTTAACGGAAAGTAAAAAAAAAAAAAAAATTAATATCCATTCAGGATATTAAGATTTAGTGGCTACTCGGTCTCATCGACCGGTTAGTATTATACCTATATTTCTTCTTGTCATAACAAGGTAAAAAATAAAAATAAAAAAAATAAATCTTAGGATCCTTTCTTAAGAGTCAAGACTATTAATTAATTTTTTAATAGTTTTAATTTATAGCAAACACGATAAGCAAAGAAGCAACGGACCAGTTAAATGTCGGACACCAACGTTAGACTTAGCTATATTTAAGCAATGCCTTTGGGGTCCGCCTCCTCCGCTACAATTTCCAACAAAACGCAACAAACGTAAGTGGAGTGTCTGGGAAAGAAGAGAGATAGAGAGACAAAGAGAAACAGATCAAGGTGGTCTAGAGTGAGACCGGTTGGGGGGTAAGTTGAACAGATTGAGGGGCGGAAGCCAAGAATGGGAAGATCCACTTCTTGTTTCAAAATAATGGCATGCGGTGCCGATTCAGCTGACGAAGTTGATCGTCTTCAAGTTCCTGGGGTATCTCATCGACCCACTGTGCTTGTCTTCTTCAGCGACATTTACTTGGTGTTTTGATCTGCTTTGGATGGCATCCTCGGCATATTGGGTGTTTTTTTTTTGGGTCATTTGCTGCTTTATACGTTTATTGTATAACTGAATATTTGAACATATAAAACTCTTGGCACGAATGCTTCATGGCAGGCCCGACAAGTTCTTCATGCGTGGAGTATAATTATTTTTAAATTCGAATGTGTTCGTATTGAAAATCTGAAAAGCATAGAGTTTACTCTTTGAATTTACTGTGTAAGGAGCTGTCGATTTCTGATTTTCCCTGAGAAAAGTATGTCTTCCTTTGCTTTTCTGGGAGATTTTCTTTTGTGTTTTAGTAATTTTTCTTTTTTTTTTTTGGTTATGGATTAAATGAAAATCTGATTGATTATGATGTGGCTGTTACAACAAGACAAGCTAGAGATTTCTACTGTTTCTTGGAGTCCAATTGATGGAATGTGTAGGCGTTGGACGGAGGTTGGCCAAGCATTAAATCTAATTCTCGTTAAAAATGTATTATTTATTGATCTAAGAAGCTTTACTTGCGCTGATTTCAGTTTGGAGCAAGAATTCTAGTCCTTGTATTTCTAGATCATCTGGTGTGCTGCAGGATCGTGTTTTTGTCTTTTGTCAACTAATTGCAATACCTTACCTCTACATCTTGAGGAGTTTAATGCTATTTTAAGAGTTCTTGTGCTGATTTCATTGTGAGGCTTTGTTCTGATCATTGGATTGTATATTCCCTTCATGAAGGGATGTGGGTTTTGAGTTTATGTACAATTTCGATAAGAATTTGTTCAAGAAGGCCTTCTACTCTTGCTACTTGGCTCTTAAAATGCTAATTTGCTGCTCATTTGGATAATGTGATGCATTTCTGCACTCTGCATCATATCATAATCATATGGTGCAATGAGAAATCTACTTTCTAGATGAAGCCTTTTATCTGTTTTGCTTATTGTTTAGTTAACATCAGCTGGATTAAATTGCAGAACCAATCCCCAAGTGATAAACGTAGATGGAGCTTCAGGAAGAGATCTGCACGCCATCGGGTTCTAAACACTGTGATAACAGAAGTTCCTTCTACAATCAAGGAGAGTCCAGAATCTGCCAATCCTAATTTGCAGACACCAGATACTTCTATCGTTGCGGAGAAGATACCACCAATGCAATGCACTGATGAGAAACTTCATTTGTCAACTTTAACAGAATCAAAGGCACCTGAGACTATTGTTGTTACCAAGGATGAAGGACAAGTGGATGCTCATCTAGAAGAGTCTCTTGTTATTGTCATCCAGGCTGCTGTCAGAGGGATTCTGGTATTTATTTTCTTTCCTGAAATGTGTGACAAGAAGATTGCTTAGCTATTTCAACTTTTATAATTGTCAAAATTATTTTCAGGCTCGAAGAGAACTTTTAAAGCTTAAAAATGTTGTTAAGTTGCAAGCGGCTGCACGGGGGCATTTAGTCCGTCAGCATGCTTTGGAAACCCTACGTTGTATCCACGCCATTGTTAAAATGCAAACTCTTGTTCGTGCTCACCGTGCTCCATTGTTTTTAGAGGACTCCTATACAGGAGAGAAATTTGGTGCAAAGCAGGAGAAAACAGTTCCAAATACCTCGGTAATGCTTCTCAACTCAAATATATTTTTAGATCTGGAAGAGATATTGCACTCAACCTCCTTTGGCAAAGTGTATGGGCTTGTTTTCACAGAACTTGCTTTCTATTGCTAGAAATCATGCATAGATTCTTTTCCAACCATTGTATTCTCTTTAGACAAATGCTTTTGGTGAGGAATGAAACCTCAGAGACATGTTCAGTGTAAATGTTAAGTTGCAATGTCTAAGCCTTTTACTCCACCCTAAAAGAAAGATTCTTGAACAAAAATCTTCATTTGTTATGATGTGCACATTTTTGTGTGTGACTGCATGTGCTAAAACATTTCCTATAAAATAGTGCAGAAGACTTTTTCTTTTTTGTAATGGAATTAATAACTGATGAGCCTTTAAAAATGTAATTATGAAATGCCATCTAAAAAGAAGATTTTAAAAAACTTTCTTTCAGAAGGTTATAAGTCTCTTTAGTCTTTCAGGCCTTTGCACGTTCATTGCATGGCCATTTATGCTATAATGCAATGAAAGCAAGGTAGCTAGAATTCTGACACATTCTAATTCATTAGTTTGTGAAACTTTTGTTTGTGCATTTTGTAGACTAAAATTGCTGTTCAGTATACAGAAAATCTTATAAAATAATTTGTCTTGTTTCAGAAAGAAATATTGACAACAAAACCACATTTAACATATGAGAAGCTGCTCAGAAATAGTTTTGCTCGTCAGGTATGGTGGATGGATGTATCCTAATTACTAAAGATGACTGTATATTTCACTTGGTTTATGTAAATTTACTGGATTTCTATTTTGCATTATAGCTGATGGCATCAACACCAAAGACTAGGCCCATTCACATAAAGTGTGATCCTATGAGACCAAATGATGTTTGGAACTGGTTAGAGAGATGGATGGTAGTTTTATCAGCAGAACCAACTCTATGTCCAGAGGTCACAATTGAGCAACTAGAAAGAGAAAAAAATGAAAAATTCTCCTCCCCGGTAGAAACTAAAGAGACATCTGAATATTTTTGTGAGATGGCAAATTCGAAGACTGATATTACGGAAACCATTTTGCCATCTGAAGATGTAGAGACTCTGATGACTTCCAGTACCGACAGGTCTCAGGCAAGTCATTCGGACTCTTCATCAGTGGAGCCTCGAACTGAAACGATTGTTGCATCACATTTAAACGATAAATCAGTGGACATAAATTTCTCTTCTGACAAACATATTGAGTCAGATATGAAATCTCAAATGGGGCTCGGTTATCTTCCTTGTAAGCCAGAAATTGAAAGAGAACAACCTGATCAACTTAAACATTCTTTGAAAAGGTTTGCCTCTGAACAACTGGAGACTGAAGGAAAGAAATTTAATTTTGGATCAGAAAAGGTTAGCAACCCTGCATTTATTGCTGCCCAGTCAAAATTTGAGGAGCTGAGTTTGTCGACCAACGCTAATAGATTGCTGACTTCATCAGGTCAGGATGGTGAACTTGAATCAAATAAGGACACAGTTTTGTCTGATGTAGACAGTATCATTAGGCAGAAGGAGTTTAATGTGATGGAAAATTTGGGTCCCCATAATTCAAGGGGTCAAAATGGTGGTTCTGAATGTGGTACTGAACTTTCCATTACTTCCACTCTTGATTCTCCTGATAGATCTGAAATTGGAGGTGTAGAAAATGAGGTTGAAGCTAAAGTTTCAGACGAAGAATCTATCAAACCTAACAGCAAGAAAGATGCAGATGTTGAAGGCAAGAGTGCATCTACTGAACCCACTTCAAGTATGTTCAAAGATCAACCAGAGAAAGGTAATGATGTTGAAGGTGAATCTGAGGACTCATTTTTACATGCAGACTGCACTCAGACAGAGTCGAAGCCAGAGAAAAGTGCATCTGATGTCAAGAGGATGTTGGATTCTGAGACAGGTGGTCCAGTTTATAGGTCAGATCCAGAAGCTTCTCCCAGAAGCCATGTAACTGTTCCTGAATCCCAAGGAACACCTTCAAGTCAGATATCTGGGGCAGCTAAAATGAGCAGAACTGAGAAGAGCACTTCCAATCATAAAAGGAAATCTGTTTCAGCAGGTAAGAAGTCTCCTTCAAATCCAAATCAGGATTCTGGTGCAAGAAGTACTGTGAAACAATTCCCCAAGGATCAAAAGATCGGGAGAAGACGCAATTCTTTCGGTTCAACAAGACCTCAGCCTGCTGATCAAGAACCGAGAGATAGTAGCAGTAGTAATTCTCTTCCTCATTTCATGCAAGCCACAGAATCGGCAAGAGCCAAGATCCATGCAAATAACTCACCAAGATCAAGCCCAGACATGCAGGATAGAGATTACATCAAGAAGAGACATTCCCTACCCGGTGCAAATGGAAGGCAGGGCTCTCCACATGTCCAGCAGTCAATGACTCAACCGCAGCAGGCTGCAAAGGGAAATGGTGGCTACGTTGTTCATGGTAATTATCAAAACTCCCGAGTGCTTATTTAGATTACTAGCCTTGCTTATGCATTCCATAAGTTTGTTCCCGTTTCCATTCAAGCAAGTAATCCTAGGTCGGGAAATTTTTCAATTTCCTGTTTTGGTGACTAGATGGAAATTCTTGCTGTAAGAATTTAAACTTTCACATGTTCAAAATGAATTGTTGGTTAACTTAGTTAATGATTGCATCTTTTTCCACGCTATGCCAATAGTTTTTAGCCATTCCGTGACTTTGGAGGTGATAGCTTTTTAATGTAGTTTTCATTTCTGGGGAAGCATCTTACTTGCACATCTACTATACTAATACCTGGGTGCTTAACCTATAAAATTCTCCTTGTTCCAGAACACAAATGGCAGAGGTGAAGAGATACGCAATGCAGTGATGTGTGGAATGCGGTACAGGGATGATTGTGAATTGATTGTTGGTCTGATTGACTGGCTTACTACCTTGTTTTATGCTTTCAGTTGTTCTCACTCGGATGGCACTTTGGTCACATGTGTCACATAGCGAGTTTGGCAGGGGAATGGGGATACATACATATTTATCCATATATAGGACTGAGTGTTGAATCCTTCGCACGTGTGTCGGTACCACAAATTATTTTTACATCGTATGTCTTTTGTATTGTTTTCTTTAAGGTTTCTATCATGGAGGAATGGATGTGTGTTTATCCATAGCCATGACGTGTGATGTATATTATACAGAGGCTTGCATAACATGACTTGAATTATGTACCTGTAACTGAGTGGAGGGCTCCCAGAGGCCATCACTGGTTTTTCTTTTTCCCCCTTTTTTTTTTTTTTGTTTTGTTTTATTGGAACTATAAATTCTTTGTTTCTGCTGTACGGGTGAAGATACTAAACATAACAGCCGTGGTCCCACCAGCCACGTATGTCCGTCAAACATGGTTCAAAACGAACCGATGAATGTAGATTGCTTGCACGATATGACGTGTTGGTGAAACGATACGTCTTCTATACTGACAGGGTATCTCAATGGAGCTGACAGGCTTTGTTTACGTCGAGTGGAATAAATATGTTAAGAGAGAAAAAGTGGAGGGAAAAGAAAATAGCGAGGGAAAGGAAAAAGGCAAGAAAATATGGCATGGCCAAGCTGCCGCTCTTTTTTGTCTTTTTTTTTTTTTTCTATTTTTTTATATTTTAAATTTTTAGCGTTAAAGTTTAAGGTTAGATAAATATCAAATAGAGTTTTGACTGTAAAGGGAACTAATTTGTAAATATTATATCTGGCTCTTCATTATATTTACCTTCCTTGGCTGGATGGAGATCATCAAGTAGCTACTATGAAAATTAAAACTTACCACTTGGCACTCTTTAAATATAATAGATAGTACATTTTAGTCTGAAAGTAGAAAGAGCGGAAATACTTTGTTGCTTGATTTCCTGGAAAAGCGATGACCCTCCTAACAAGTGAAGGACTTTGTGAAAGTATAATAAGAAGTTCATCAAATTCTGTTAAGATGGAAATAGACTGGGTATTGGAGGACATGTAAATAAATTATTTCTAATTTCAATAAAATTAAGGATTTTTTATTTTTTTCTCTGACTCATCTAGGAACAAGAAGCCATCATCCGGCTTATTCGACCGAGTCCGAACCAACGTTTTGAAAATTAAGCTAAATAATTAATTAGATTAATAAAATTTAAAATTAAATAAAAATTTAATTTGATATATTATAAAAATTATTAATTTTAAAAATTAATAAATTAATTAATTAGTTACAATATAAATTAATAAATTAATTATAATTTTTTTATTTATTAATTTAAAAAATTTATTAAAAATATAAAATTAATTTTTTTAAAAATAAAAATTATATTATTAAACTTTTATATATTTAATTTTAAATATTAATTTTATTAATTTAAATTTAATTAAAATAATTAAAACAATGAAAACGTAAAAAACTATGAAATCCATCCTTAAAACTTTGCAGGCCGGCCCGGAGGTGGGAAAAAACGCCAGAAAAAGACAACAACAACCACAAAATCCGAAAAAAAAAAAAAAAAAGGACGCTTAACAGCTGGTAAACTGACGTGGCGTGGGGTGCTAGGACACGACATGCAGGTGTGTTGATCGGCCCAAGAAAGCTGTACGGCTACAAACTTCTAATCCATCTGCCAGACAGGCACCGTCCATCGATCCCCCGAAGCAACCAGTAAAAAATAGTTAAAAAAAAAAAAAAAAAAAAAAAAAGGCCTAGGAAGTGAGATCCACACGCAGTTAAAAGTTCGTGTAACGCAGATGGCACAGAACCAGTAACGCGATCACTGTTAGTAGTAGCAAAGCGACCCATCACACATGTAGCACGCGCAAGTGAGCACGTGGGAGCAGTCCGGCATTAGCCACAGAGAGAGGGATAAATGCGGGGGCGAAAAGGGAGCGACGGGGGGAACCTCATCAAAATTGAGATTTGAGACGGCAAATCAAGGAAGCCCAGAGGAGAGGATCTAGGGTTTCCTTCTCGCGGATTTCTCACCGCTACCTTTTCTTTCTTTTCGTTTCTCTCTCTCACTCTACTTCTGTGCATGTCCATTTACTCTCTCTATCTCTTTGTACTATTGATCGATAGGGTAAATTCTACTCGTCAAAATGGTTAATCGTAATTGACAAAGTTATCGGCGCGCACGGTTGTAATCTAAGCATTTAGGGTTTTCAATCGGAGAGGATTTGGGGCTGAATCAGTTAAATATACTGGAAATCGAATTCGAACCCTATGATCGGTGTTCTGACAAAGTTAACAGAAATTGGAAACTGAGAATCAGAAGAAAGAAGAGCCTTTCTTTTTTTTTTTTTTTTCTGTTTTAGGGGGGAGAGGGACAGTGTCTTGTATTACGATTGGTTCATCTGTGTAAATTATGCGGGGATTTCAGAAATCGAAACGGGTTTATTGGGCACCAGATGCCGATCTTTGTCAGGTAAAAATATTTGCCAATCTTCCCACGAATTTTTAACTGATGGAATTATCCTCGCATGAGTATTTGACAATTGTGCAATCCCAAGGTGTTTGGGCTAAATTATCCAAACAATTTTAAAGAAGAAGAAGAAGAAGAAGAAGAAGAAGGGATTGATGCTGAATGCATGATTGTTTTGCTGCTTTTATGAAGGGGGGTTTTTTTATTTCTTTTTTTTTTTTTTTCTGGATTATTTGAATTGGGTACATAGTGTTTAAATTGATTGCTCTGTGTGGCTTGCTACTGAGTCTACTTTATTGCAATGACTGAATGGTTTGTTGTATACTCGGTAATTTGATGCTGAGTCATTTTGTCTGTATCTGTTTATTTATCTATTGAATTGTGTTTTGTGTTCTAAAAGGAGCTAGTTTATTCAATTTATTTTTTTATGAGGTTGTAGATGAGTGAAAATGTTGTCAAATTCATTGTGTTGCATGGAGTATGAATTCAGAAACCTGTCATCCGAGTCAAGCTGCATGATGAACGAGGCATTGCTTGAGCGAGCAAAAAACAGTGCACCAAAGTTTCTGTTCTTTCTTTTGCCAGGAGCTTATCAAATATGTTTGCCTATTGTTTGTATGTATAAATGAATTCGAGGGAAAAATCATTCCTTACCTCTTTGCTGCTTCTCATGAGCTGGACTTAATTGTGTAGATGATGGAAAATTTGATGCTAAACAAGTGCCGTGATGGAAAACTAGAAACAAGGAAGACGTCATTTCATAACCTGCTGTGGATGCTGAATGTTAGAGTGAAAATTTTGACTTCTCGCTAGAATCAATGTCCTTTATAGGGAGTTCTGAAGTCTGGATTTTAAGGGAGTGATGTATTTATATTCTATTTCTGAAGCTATTTTTGGGTAGCATTGATAGCTATTATGGTAACAAGTATTTTGAATCCTTGAAAAACTTGTCCACGGTAACAATAAGCTTCTATGAAATGATTTTGATGGACATCTTGATAATCTTATGGATGACATCTCTCTCAGTATGAGACCATATTTACAAAATTTATGCCTTTGGAGCTGTTTTGAAGGCTGTGTACCCCTTCCTTGTTGCATGTTCTTGCTAAAAGAATGCATGAAAACAGAGTGTCAGTGGAATCTAGACAGCAGAATTTGAAGGATTGGGTGGCAGAAGAAGAGGAAGTAAGAACTACATATGTTTGAGGAACTTGAACTAGTTCCACCAGCTAAGCACTAATTAATATTACTGAACTGGAATAGAAATGATTTGTGAAGCTGAGCTGACTTCCAGCAGTCAAAAGTAATGTTTACCGGAATAGGAACAGAATTGAAAGTTTTCTAGTCATGTCTTGTACAATCAAACACTTTAAAAAAAATGAATAAGAAAGTAGCATTTTCCTTGTTTTGTGATATTGAGAACTGTGTGAAAAGTTTAGGAAATATGCTCCTGTAGGCATGCTAGTATCATCCAGTCAGCTATGAGTTCATATTGCTAAGGGATGGTATTGCATGAGTTAACTTTAATGCTAAACCAATTTACTAACCACTTAGGATTCAATTTATATTTTCCTAAAATTCAAATACATCATTCTTGTCCTGGCTTCTCCTTTGCTTTTGGGGTGATTTTGTATGGGAAAAGGGGTTTTGAAGCCTAATTCATTGTAGCATCTTAAGATGCCCAAAGGTTGCTAGGTGCCTTTTAGGGTGCCACACTTTGTGACCAATTTCTTATATTTGATGGTCCTATCAGTGGCCCATGAGTGCTAGGACATCATATTATGTTGTTCACCATGTATCCTACTGTCTTAAGGTTTTCTAGGATCCACTGTGCCTTTGGCTTGAATGCTAAATGGATAATTGCATATTTACCTTCAATACTTTTCAGTAAATCAAGGAAAACAGTGAAAAAATAAAAAACTGTGTTGGCAACCAGTCTATTGGTGCATTTTCTAGAATTACTTCTTGTTCTGAGTCATTGGGAGGGGCCCCTTTGTTCTGACCACTGATCGCGTGAGTTCAATTGTTTCTGAAAGTTTTGGAGAATTGAAGCCACTAACTTGATTATATGTCAACTTGCACAGTTGTATTATTGTCAGTAACAGATAATGATTTATTTTTTTCCTTTTCATATCTTTCATTGATTTTTTAAGGATTTCTTTTCTTTTGGTGCCTCACATTTGATTTAGCATCAAAGTTTCGGGCAGTTTTTGCTTATGTAAATTGATAAAACTGCAAACTTAGTAAAGCTCTGGTAGAAAGATTCTGCTTCTGTTTGAGACTTTACTTTGGATTGATGATGATGTTAAATATGATGGTAACATATTGTTATCCTGGTACAACTCTGAAAATAGGCATATGCATATTTCTCTGTGTACATGGTGGAGTAACAAGGTTTTGTGTTTCTTTGGTTCTCTGTCAAAATGATAATTTTGTCCATCCTAATGCTGTAGTCTAGCATGTTGCAACATAGTTCAGATTTATTACCCAGCCTTAATCTGAGGATGTTATGGCTGTGTGGGTGTACGTGTTTCTGAGGTAACTGTATCCAAGAGCCCTGGTGCTTTAAATGAAAGAGTTACAGCATCTTGATGGACAAGCTCCATAGCAATCAGATGAAGCTTGTGAGAGAATTATTTGAATGAGGACTGATGTTTGTGGTTGTTGGTTACTTAGCATTTGCATTTCCCAATTGTGCAGCACATGATCCATCTCCAATTTTCGTTTTAGTTGATGTCAACTGCCCCAAATATGTCCAGCATTGGTAGGGGAATGTTGTGTCTTATGGAGGCAATTTGCAGCTTGAGGTCAAAGTCCATAATTTGACACTCCAATTGGTGATCCATAGATGTAGCTTCTGTAATACCCCATGAGTAAAAGATTAGCCACAGTAAACTGATTTGATTCCTACTAAAACAAACCTAACTGGATAAAGTAAAGTTCAGGGAGAGTTGTTACATCTTGAAAATGTATGAGTGGAATAAATAAATACATAAATTATTTGGCAATTGAGCATACATTATTGCTTGGAATACAGTTAGCAGGCAGGATCTAAGGGATTTCACAAATTAGTTAGCATGGATTTGTTTCTAAGCACATTTCAGATTTCCTCCATGCATGGCTGGTTTGGTTGATAATCTTTCTTGTGGCTGATTTGTTTCCCATTTTGCTGCTAATTCATTGGTTGCCTATCTGAGTCCATCTGTATTCAATTAGCTACAAAAAACTCAATTTGCTGCTAATTCATTGGTTTCCCATTTTCCCACTTTGTCATACTCCTCTGCTACATTTATCTCAATTAAGCATACAAAGGTTGAAACAGTTTTCTTTTCTCTTTTATGTGATACTGGTGATTGGCAGAATGTTGTTAATTGGATCCTTATTTTGCTTTCAACAGACAAAGCTATTTTTATCAGAGGAATCTCCTTCACAAGTTGGGTTGGATGTTCAAGACCACCTCCAAGCAAAGGCATCATGGCTACCCCATCCAATTGGGACAGCAACGGATGACATTCTGCCTCCTGGCTTTGAAGGAAGTCAGCCTCCCAACCATTTGCACATCAGAGTATCCGAAGTCCCTGTGATCAAATGGAGATCCCCTCCAAGGGTATGATTATGGTAAATGTTGGACCGTCCTTTCCATTTATTATTTCAATTGTGGTCATGAACTTGGATCTTTTCACAGTTGATCTTGAACCTGGCCTGGCAAGTGGTTGCTGGGGAGGAAAGTGAAGAGGTGGAGGCTCAAAATCAGAGGGAACTGAGAGTGCTGGAAGCTGTTTATCCTCGCCCTTCTGCAATTCCTCCAGAGTCTGATATTTTCCTAGCTTTCTTCTTCAGTTTTTTTTTTTCTTTTCTATTTGGTGTTTTTGATGTTTTTATTCAATTGAAAGTTTATTTTGTCTATGTACAGCCCCAATTTCTCTGTGGATGCTGAAGATTCCCAACATAACGATCATAATGTTCTTCTGATTCCTATGAATCCAATTGAAGATGAAGATGCAGCAGACACCCCTGCTGATATTGCAGGACCATCTAACATGCCAATGAGCTCACAGCCTCAGCTGCTGGCTTCTGGAATTCCAACTTCTCAATGCAGCATTTCTAATACTCCACATACGGCTGTTACCAATAAACTGGTAGCTGGAGCACATCTTGCAATTGAACATGATGTAGTAGCTGCTGCATCTGCTGCCTTCACAGCCATCAATAAAAGCAACGAGCATGGAGGATTAATAGACCATGACCTCCTCATTAAGATTCTTAGCAACCCTCAATTAATTGAGAAACTGACTTCAGATAATGGATCAATGTCCAGTGCACAGACGACAGCCAAGGCAACTGCACCATTTGTTCCTTTATCAGGTCCTCCTCCTCCTGCAGCTCCATCTCATTTGCACATCAATGGAATAGAGGCCAATGCACCGTCATCATTAGCTGCTACCCCAAGTGGAACTTATTATGCTCAGCCAAATGGAGTCGGATCGGGAATTACTTCTAATTCACGGGGTTCTTCTGCAGTTGTTCCAATGGGAATTCCTGCTGCATCTGTGCCTTCTGCTGGAGCTTCGCAAGCAAAGGACGTTAATTATTATAAGAAATTGATTCAGCAACATGGAGGTGAAAGACAAGAAGCTCCCCAGCAATTTGTTGGTCGTTACAATCAACAGATAGGAACAAACAAAGATTTAGTTAATCCAAAACCAAGGGACTCGAGGCCCAAAATTATGAAGCCTTGTATCTATTTTAACAGCTCAAGAGGATGCCGCAACGGAGCCAATTGTGCGTACCAGCACGACGCATCCTCACAGCAGAGGGGCAGTAGCATATCGGAGGTTCAGAGTGCAAAGAGGATGAAAATGGACAGGGAGATTAGCAGTTAAAATTTCACTCCTGCGTGCTGCTTCGCAAATTGAAAAAGGCCCGTAGCACAGCTCATGGTTTTTCTCGATTTACTTTTGTACCCGTGGTTTTGCTGCAAATAGATTTAGCTTCGAATGTTTAAATCTGTGTCGGTTGATGCAATGTTGAAATTTTAAATTATGGGAGGATTCTCACTATTGAGAGAGCCTCTTTGTTTTTCTCCAGTTTGTTTCACATCACACGCTCTGCCTGTCTGGTTTTATGCTGGGATGTATAACTATTTTAAGTATAAATACAAGGGGCGCATCAGAAGAAATTGCATTTAGGACTGGATGGTGCAACTTGTGAGAGAGAAACAGTGAAATTGACCCTATGTGATCGCAATTCTGTGTTTATTTATTTGTTTTGAAGGGAGTAAAGATTAAATTTTGAAAAGATAAAAGTGTTGGTGACTTTATCATTAAACTTTATAACCAGATGGCTTGTGATTGCAAATTCTGACTGCTAAAGTACACCACTTAAACCTAGATCCTATATGGGCTGCCCCGTTCAGTTAACTCATGGGCCGGGGTGAATAACTCGGTTAAGTTAAAAGGCCCAAATTCGTCTTTTAAGGCCTGGTAACTGTCCCGAGCTCGGCCCAGAAATACTGACCCATCGCCTTCTACAAAGCACGCTTACACACACACACCTCGCGTAAGAGCTAAAGTAGTTTAGGTCACTCAAACCCAAGCCTGAGACCCTCGGCCACTCGGATTGAAAAAAATCACAAGACAAAGAGAGAGAGAGAGAGAGGGAGAGAGAGAATGCTGAAGTTCCTGTCGAAGGTAAGGATCGAGTTCAATGCGTTGGACCCAAGGCTGGCATCGTGCATGGAGTTCTTAGCACAGTGCAATGCCCGCAAGGCCAAGGAATCGAACCCGTCGTGTCAGGTCCAGGTCAAGCGCCGAACCGACGGCCAGCCGCCCCAGATCACCGTCACTTTCGTCAACGGTGTGGAAGAGGTTTTTGACGCTACGTCCACCACGGCGCAGAGCATAAGAAACATGATATTGGAGAAAGGTGAGTCACTTCAGACAGAGCAAATGTTCCGAGAAGCAGGCGAGAAGTGGCCCGTTATCATTCCCGAGGAAGAGCTCCATCTCCCTGCTCCCGGTACTAAGGTTAGTTTATGATTGGATTGGATTGGATTGGATTGCATAGCAGTCCTATTTCCTCATTCTAAATTGTTAATGTGCGTGTGTGGGCGTGGATCGTACCTTTTTTTGTGTCTCTCGGACATTACGTCGAACGGTTAGCGCGTATTCAAGACAAATGCATTTTGATATTCTTCTGTCGCTTTAAGCCTTTTTCTGTGTTTTCCTTTGTATTCATCGCCAATCTGGTTCTTAGAAGTTATTAATAATAAGGTTTTTTTGGGTCATCTAGCAGTGATGGAATGTCACCGGTAATATTTGCATGGGAACAACATGTTGATTGATCGTTCCATTTGTTAGTTTTGGCCATAGCATTGTCAGAAAGGGTGTTATCGGTGAACACAGAGGCTCTGGGGTTTGGTCAAAGCTTTGCTTAGTTTGTAAGAAAGATGTATTCAAAAGTTGGTTGATGATTCTTATTGTCCGCTAAATGTCAATTATTGGTGTGATGGAGGGGATTTGAAGAGAAAATTTAGCTGATAAATGCAAAAATGTTTATTTTTGGGTTTTTTTTTTTGTTTTTTTATTTAGAATCCATTCCTAACATCTACGACTATTTCTAACACAAGAAGTTATCAGTTCTTTACTCTTTGTGCATGAATTCAAGTGAAGTGGCATTCTTGTTTTTGCAAAAGCCCTCATCATTTCTGATACTGTTCTAGTTTACCATTGTTTTTGCTATTGTGTTCTTGCTATGGTGGTGCACCATGCCTCCATTTTGACCTTGCTTCAATGCTTCTTCTTTTCTCTGTGTCCACTTAGCCAAGGAAAGCAGAAGAGAAGAAACAGTAATTTGTGTAGTGCAGTCTCAAATGTTAGCTGAGATCTATGTGGTTGGATATCTGATGTGCCAATGCATGCTGGGAGTTCAGATTTTAGGAAGTAATGCTGTCTATGGATGAGGATTTGGACCTTATCGTTGCTGCTGAGAATGCACTGCATGACATGTAAGTGTTGGTTGTGGCAGCTGTGAAACTAATTAAGGTGGACCTTGATCTCTTTTCCAGCATTGAATTTATTTCCAGAGCAAAACATCCGAGTTTCTGTTTTTGCTAGCTCCCTTTCTCGAGGTTTCTTTGGAGCTGTATAGTGCTAAAGTTCATACTTAGCCCCTTGCTGTAATACTATCTTGGGGTTTGCAGCGATAACTTGGTATATCTAACTTGGTATATCTGCTTATACGACCCTTAACTAATTCTAAACTAAGCATTTGTAATAAAAACTAGACAACAAAGATCAGCTTGCTACCCAGAATGGTGTGAATTTGCGAATCTTACCTTTAGACTCGCGGTGCAGTATCCATTTGTCAAACTTAAGCGCGTAATCCTTCCCCCAAGTTTACCATTTGTGCTTCAGTATATTGCCAATGGAGTAACTTCGAGATGACAATTTCTAGCAGTGGTAAGCTAGCTAAATTCTTGAAACTAATCGCACTCTGATCCAAAAATGATGCGGGGGGTTCAAGCTGTAATGGCTGATATAATTAGTATAGAGGTTGCAGGGTACCTTAAAATTTAGTCTTTTCAAGCTCTAGCAGTCAGTCCTTAAAAAGACGGTTTCCCGGTCACTCTTGGTCTTGATTTGCAATTTGTTACGAGTCTGATAGCAATGTGCCAACTTTAAATAGCAGTTCATGTGACCACGAAGGTTGAGACTCAGCTGCCCTCCTTTACCCTTAAATACTTGTTATTTAACTGTCCAGTCATGAAACCATAAGAATAACAATTGAAAGGAAACAATTCACAATAAGGGTTCATCATATAAGATTCTGTAAAGGACTGTTGAACACATTTAAGTCGCTAGGCTCTGGTTTAGGGATGTAATTAGTTCCTCCAATGGATTTTGAGTTCTATATACGCCAGACAGAGTCTATGGAGGCAAACACTGTCCATCTGGTAGGCCACGGTAACTGACCCTGTGAGGAGGGGTGTTCAAATAAATAAAAAAATTTCAGATTATCAAATTGAATTGATCTAAATTTTTAGTTAATTAAAGTAATTTTATAATTAATTAATCGAAGAGAACAAAAATTAAATTTTTTTATTTCATTTTTTTGATATTAAAAAATTATAATTAATCGAAATTGAAATAAAATGTTATTATTTATTATTTAAATAATAAAAAATATTATTAATATAATTATTAATAACACAAAATATTAATAAATTATTATTATATATTTAATAATCATTTATTTAATTTTTACATAATAATAAATTTTTTAGAAATATATGTCAAATAAGATTTTGGGTATTTAAATTAAAATTTTATTTCAGTTAACCGAACGATTAACTAAAATCAAAATAAACTATCCAATTCATTAAAAATTCAATTAACAGAAATTTCAACTCGATTTCAAATTTTAACTTAACATAACCAAATTGTTTTTTGTTTAATTTGGATTTTTATGGTTCAATTCAATTAATCCAACTGTACGCAAAATCCTACGCGTGAGTACAACAATTTCTCAACGAATTTTTCACATTGTTTCTTGACCCCAGACAAGGAGGAAGCATTGAGGTTATAAGCCTTGATCCACAGGATCCCAAATTTTCCTGTTGGGTTTTAGGTTCTAACAGAGCAGATTCACATTGTTTCTAATTTTCTTCTTAGTTTTGCTCATTCTCCAAGTTGAACCCAAATGAGACAGGACGACTTTATATTACATTGACAAACGCTCGTTTTCATAAATTTTGAGGATCACAATGTTGGACGGCTTTTGAAGGCTAAGCACAACCCATTGATCACGACCAGTGTTGTACATTTAGCAGAATAAGCGCAGCTGGAAGACAAACGAATGGGTGATTGCTCACCTGCAGATCATTCTAGTTTATATAACGAAGTTACGAACAAGATGCACACCTATCTTGTCATGTCAGCAAAATGCACAATATCATTCAGCGGTCGTCCCTTCGGACTTTGTTGGGATCAGACATCATTTCCATCATCATCTTCTCAGGCGAATCTTCCCAGTTTGCAAAAGCTTTTAAGTCAACCTGCAAGACCAGGAAAACATTTTGTTTGTCTGCATAGATTCCCTTAATTCATTACTTTCAACAAATTTGTTCATAGACATTGATGGATTACCTTTCGTCTTTGCTCAGTAAAGAGCTGCTCCCTCTTCTTATATGATGTTTGAACTTCCTTTGCTGTCTTTCCACCAAACCCCCAAACTTCAACTTCTGAAATCAAAGCTTCAACTGGGACAAATCCCTGCAGCACATGCTCATACTTAGATTGGCAATTCAGATCATTCAAATTTCATATGATTGAAATAAATTAGCAACCTAGGTGACATAAATAAGCCCATGTCAAAAAATCTGCTGGATCCAAATATCTATGTTGAAACAAGTGGTTAGTCATCATGTAATTGCTATTAAACTTCAATACCTGACATGGGACAAGCAAACCAGGTTGGTAAGTTTTGTCAACTGCATGATGACGAACAGTAACTCCAGCAAAGTCTTCATCAATAAATATTCTCTCATTTCCAATGTGCCCGCCAAATGCAATTCCCACAGGCTTTGGATGTGTTTCATAAACTTTACCAGTACGATGTAAGTGGCTATAAATGAAGTTCTTCTCCTTCCCTTTTCACAAATTTACAATTGGTCGGTGTCACAAAAGAGCATAGAAATAAAAAGATATTCCAAGATTTTGAATTTGCCTAATCAATTTTGAGAATAGGAAATTTCTCATCCCCATCTGTTATCCCCACCCCAATGAAAAGTACCAATGAGTCTGTTCAATCTCCTAAGCTACTTACCAGAAGGTGAAAACACATGGAAGACTGGACACATAGCATACAGGCTTCCAGAGCTACCATAAAACAGATCCCTATTTTCAAAACCCTGATGGGTAAGAGCACCAATGATCCACTTCCTTGACTTGGTGCTATGTTCACAGGTATCTCTAGAAGTAGCCGCAATCAAAATCAGCAAAGGTCCATAATAACCTTCAATTTTGGACCAGAATCTGTTCAAGCCCTTCCCATGAACAGATGACCTGCAAGTAGTTGAAAAGACAGATGCCATATAAAATTTCATTTAAACACACTAAACAAAATTGTCAAGTGGAACTTTAGAAGCTAAAGGCAAAGGGAAAACATGTAACAACAGAAGCATGCATGATCTACACAAGAGAAAAGGTCCAAGAGACATGCAACAAGAAAGTCATTACTTCAAAATTTCAGACATATTAAAAAAGAAATAAGAGTGTCTTGCAGGATAGCATACACATATTTTTTTCCAAAAAAAAAAAAAAAAGTGAGAGAACAATTACACACTGATAAAGAAGGCTCTTGTGTGTTCCTTCACCGTCAGTAGAAAAGAATGGTTTCAAAATTTCTGCACTTATTGTACCCCTAAATGTGAGAGAAATTGCCCATGCCCTTCCACATGTTAGAAGATAATTACTCCAGGCCTTTGTGGGATACATTTCTTCCAATGGTGAACTTGAAGACTCCAACACATCCTGATTGATCAACCAAAAAAGTTCATCTGACAAAGATCTTACGAGCAGGTATATTCATTTTGCAAAATAGTCTTATTGTGAAAAGATAAGTGAAATAAAAAAGGTACTTGATTGCAAGGACACACACATGCACCTCAAAATTTGGAGGACATGGAATGTGAGTAGAAATTTGAACCGTAAAAACTTCTAGGACACTTCTTAGTGACCAGCCCATAGGAAAACACCAAACATCTACAGTCCTAGGTTATTAATGGAAAAATAATTCATAGAACATAGAGAGTATTGCCTCTAATGGGATAGTAGAATTCCCATCGTGTACAAAACTGTGTGTTCAATAAGCACAAAAAAGAAAACTGCATATATAAGACCTTTCTGAGAAAAACAGAAATTCCCATAGATTTATCATAACTACATACCTCATGAGTGATTAATTTTTCAAGTCTTGCATCAACAAACTGCATCAGACAATCTGAAAGGCCTGGCACAGTTGCAAAGACCCAGGTAAGAAACTTCCCTGCTGGCAACTGAACATCAAAGCCCAAGAAGTCACAATCCCACAAATTTAAGCTATTGCCATCTTCGGCACATGAAACAACTGCCGATAACACCAAATGACTAACATTTGCAAGGTATAGATTTTTGTTTCCTTTTGAGAGAGATGAAGTTTTAGAATCCCACAGCATGGTCCAACATATCCAGAAAACCACAAGGACATCACTAGGCAGGAAAGACCCACTAATCTTACAATCATTATCATCAGATTCGAACTCAAGGCCTAACCGAGTTCCTGCCCTAGCTGCCGCCAAAGCAACTACTCTCAGAAGTGCATTTAGTGACAATGAAGCAGGCATCCTCCCACAGCATTTCAAATACCCTTTAACAAATTCCACCCAACTGACTCCTCCTTTGTCCAAGACGAAGAACTGGTCCACTAATGATTGGCCCAAATGACTCAATAACGGTGTGAAGTAATCAGGCAAGCCGGGTGACTCACAGACTGGGTTCTTGTAGCTTAAACAGAAGCATTTCTGCGAAAATCAAAACAAAACAAGCAGAACAGAGACCAAAACTGTTATTCGCCCAAAAAAAAAACAGAAAAAATAAAAAAAACAACTACTAAACTATAATGGTAATCACCCAGAACACGGCCCAATTTGATCCTATTTCCAGCTATACCCTAATTTCGAAAAGAACTAAGCTATTCTCATAACTTCATTCTGAGAAAAATCAAAAATAAAAATAAAAACAAATAACAAATAAAAAAAAAAAAAAAAAGGCGAGGACCAACAAATTTTTCAAGTAAAAGAGAATAGTACAATTGGATAAGTTGGGGTGTAAGAGAAGACTTGGAACCTGAAGAGAATGGAGAGGAATTGCATTCAATTGAGGATCCGCAAGCTTCGAGAAAGCACTTTGAAGCGTGCGAATCGCTCCTGTAGAAGCGGCTAGACCTTCCACCTCTCTTCGTTCGCTCGACACCTTCTGCTCCGTCGATGACGATGCTCCCATTTTTTATTTTATTATTATTATTATTATTTGAGAGAATCTTCAATCTATGCTTCCATTTGTTTCTCGAGAAAATTGTTGCGCACTTCCGGTCCCTCCCTCCTCACACCTGTGATCCAATATAACTGCCAATTTTTCGGTTTTTATTTTTTTATTTTTAAATTTTACAAAGTAAAGCGCACCGTTTATCAAGATGGGAAGGCAACATTGGCTCCCTTGGGGCCCATCAGCCGCTCTGTGCCATGTAGAAGTCTTCTTTTTCTATTACTTACATACATGCATACACACACAAACATAGCCCCTTAACAAGCTCGTTTTAACTTCCCAATAAAATTCTAAAATTCCATTGGGGCCATGCTGTTGGTGTGTACTAGAATTGCTCCCTCAACTAAAATTCTAACTAAGGATTAACCTGAATAATAATTAACTTGATTTTATTTTTATTATTTATAAATATTTTATAAGTTAAATAATAATTAAAATAATAAAAATAATTATTAATTTATTAATTATAAAATAAATTAAAAATAAATAAAAAATATAAATATTATTAAAATTTAATAAAATAAAATAATTATTTAAAAAATAAAATAAATTTTAAAAATATAAAATAAAAATTTTTATAATTTTAAATATATAAATTTAAAATAAAATTATAATTAAAATTATTGTGATAAAAAATATAAATATTTATTATTTTTTTTCTTTAAATTTACAGATAAAAAATTTTATAATTAAAAATTTTATATCAAAATTTATATATATATATATATATAATATGATAATTAATAATTATAAAAATAAAATATTTTTATTATTTATTATATTTTATTATTAAATTATTTATAAAAAATATTATTATATCTATTAAATTTAAAAATTTTAAATTTAATTTTGCATATCTCTCTCGTATGTATATAGCACGTAAAATTACTAATGTAAAAGTATACCAAATTTCCTTATTTTTTCACAAAAATAAAAAATAAAAAATAAAAAAAATTACTAACAATTTAAGTCAATTTTGTCAAGACTTTGATAAATACTCATTCATAATTAATATTCTTTTAAACTTATTAACAAAATATTAATTATAAGACAATATAAAATAAAAATTTTTATAAATTATTTGTCAAAGATAAAAAATTTATTTAAAATATTTAAATTACATAAATATTTACATATTCCATGCCTGGGAGTTGAACGAACAAGGTGTAGATTTAACCGTTCCTTCACAAGGAAAATTTTGAGGCATTGCCGAAAGGTGGGAACCCTTGGTTAATTCATATTCATTATGTTCACAGATTTCCGAGTGGTTTGAAGGAGATTATTGGGTCGGTGGCGAAAATGTTACAGCCCAAGACTCTCGCTCATGCCTATAAGTTGGCGAGAAAACAAGAACTGACAATGGACCGATGCTTACACAACAGAAAACTAGTCTAGACCTCCTGCGTGTGAATCTCATTCCACTGGTCTTTTAAGATTAATCCTGCACAAATTACTCTCACCTCTACTCTTACGGGAAACATCCACCATCCAGCAGAATAGAAGTAAACAGGTAGCCTATGGAATTTGTGAGTAAACAGGCAGCATCCAGAGCATCCATACTTTTGTCGAGGCAGCTCACATACATGTACAGGTTAATTGCAATAGACATGATTTGAACACAACCCTGCAAAATTGAAGTGTGATAATAAATAAAATCAAACCAATAGCTTCTGAAACTCTTAACAGATATTAAGCCCGCCGTTTGCTCAATCGCCATGAATTTGGCTCATGATATCTGTCGTACAGTGGTTCAATTCGTTCTTGGCGCTTGCGTTTGCTCATTTTTGTTGGATCTGCCACTTTAAAGAACCTTGGTGCCAATTCTACAAGCCATTTTGGATCTACAACAGTTACCTCGCGCATGTACTCCTTCGTAGTCATTACCAGTTCATGATAGATAACCCAGTCTGGCTGCCTCTGAAAAAGAGCACTGCTTGGATGGATATAAACCGGCTGATTCTCAACCAAGGTCCTATAACCCTCCTGTGGGTCCTTTCTAGACGCATGAAAAAAGAATCCTGCGGTAATTGCTTTCCTTATTTTTGTAAAATTCTTTCCAGCACTGACAACATCTAATTTATACCTGAAATGCATCAGTTTCCTTAAGTCAGAGAAGACATCAATACCTAGTATAATGTTTCTATATGCATATAGATTACAAAAATAAAAAATAAAAAACAACAAAAAAGTCTTTTTGTAAAAGGGAAAAAAGAAAAACATGATCCCAACACAGTTAACAGAAAACTTAATCCCAAACAAAAGGTGCCATTATTGGCCAGGACGTGCCCATTGTAAACACAATCTAACACCTACACAAAAGAAAGTATGTCATTTTGTGTTCAGCTTAGATACATACTAACAGAAAACTAGTCCCCACAAACCAGAATTAACAGAACAAGATTATAATGTTTCTAAATCATAAAGAACAATTATATGTCACTATTAACCAACAAAAAAAGATGCTTGCAATCCATTAATCCTGATGACATGTATTTATTTGATTGTTTTAGAGCTATTTCAGAAACTATTGATTTCCTAAATTAGTGAATTCATCCAAAAATTAAAGTAAAGTTAAAAGGAATAAAAAATATCCAAGGAAATAGAAATCTAAATTATTGTTCAAAGTCATACTTATCCATGATTGACAGAAGCTGTTTCCTGACATCCTGTGCCCTCCTCAAGGATCGAGACTGAACAAAGTTCTCAAAACACCAAGGGCCAGAAAAGTTCTTTGCTTTCCATGCCTCATATACAGCAAGCAAAGTCAAATGGTCTCCCTCAGGCTGGAAAAACTTGGCCCTCTTCTGATCTGCTTGAGCTTGTTTTTCCCTAGGCCGGTAGAAGACATTACCAGTTTGGATCATAGCAATAATGGTCAGTATCTCATCACTGCAACCAAGGTCTACACTAGCCAGTAACATCTTAGAAAGTGGTGGATCCAGTGGAAATTCCGCCATTTTCCTCCCCAACTTGGTCAGAAGTCCCTCCTCATCCAAAGCACCTAGACTGTATAGCTGTTCCATGGCAGATATGAGAGCCTGGGGTGAAGGTGGATCCATAAAGTCAAAGGACAAGAGATCATTAATTCCCATAGCCTTCATTGTGAGTGTGATTGTTCCAAGATTAATTCTTTGAATTTCTGGAATTGTAGTAGGAGACATCTCATTACGGTATGCACTTTCTGTGTACAGCCGATAACATTTTCCAGGTCCAGTACGCCCAGCACGCCCAGCTCTTTGCTTCGCAGATGCTTGTGAAATTGGAGTTATAACCAGAGAATCAAGACCTTGCTTTGGATTATATACATTTTGCTTTGCAAAACCCGGATCAATGACATAAAATATCCCATCAATTGTCAAAGAAGCCTCAGCAATATTGGTCGCCACAACCACCTTCCTCTTCCCAGGAGGGGCAGGTTCAAAAATCCTCGACTGCATTTCACTAGGAAGGGCACTATAAACAGGTAATATAATCAGCTCAGGAACATTATCACCTAATCCCTTCATCCTCTCATAAAGAGATTGGCAAGCAGTATCAATCTCTTCCTGACCTGTCAAGAAGAGAAGGATGTCGCCTTCAGGTTCCGTCAAATGGATTTGAAGGACTGTGATCAATGCTGCGTCTAAATAATCACTCTCGGGCTGTTTGGTGTACAATATCTCCACAGGAAAAGTTCTACCAGGAATAGTAAATATGTTACAGTTGAAGAAATACCCCGAAAATTTCTCTGCATCCAGAGTTGCAGATGTAACAATCAAGCGAAGATCGGGTCTTCTCTTTACAAGATGCTTAAGCAATCCAAAAAGAACATCAGTGTGGATTGTTCTCTCATGAGCTTCATCAAGCATTATGACTGAGTACTGCGATAGATTTTCATCAACCAAGATCTCTCTAAGTAGCATACCATCTGTCATGTACTTGATTACGGTATCTGGTCCAGTGCAATCCTCAAAACGAATGGCATACCCAACTTCCTCACCCAAACGACAACCAAACTCTTCAGCCACCCTTTTAGCTACAGACATAGCAGCCACCCTACGTGGTTGAGTACATCCAATCTTTCCATATTGGGTATAACCTGCCTCAGCAAGATACTGTGTAACCTGTGTAGTCTTACCTGAACCCGTCTCACCAATAACTACCAGAACCTGATTATCTTTAACAGCCTGAATTAACTCCTTTTTCAGTTTGTAGATTGGTAAGCTCTGCCTCTGCTCCTGTATAGGTAGCTTTGACCTCTGCCCAAATCCCATTGTTTTTCCAAGTGCATCCTTTTTCCACTCAGGCATATCATAAGCAGATAATCCAACACCCCTAAGCTCCTGTGCAAGATGCCTCTCACCAGTCTCAGGCATTGGGTCTTCCCAAGGGCGATTAAGATCCTTTGGTATTGAATCAAGCATCGTCCTCTGCTGCTGTTCCCGTACTTCTCTCCTTTCCTTTATGAGTGCAGACTGCAGAGCAGCTGCACGACTCAAAGACCCTTCCGGGTTCTTAAAGATCTTCACTGGTGACATGTCAATTGAGTACCTGGTCTGCCCATTCAAAAATGCCGGCTCATCTTCATTCAACTCAATCTCAAGCTCTTGCTCTGCTCCCTCTTCTTGATAAAGCAACCCATCTCCTTCATCGTCATACATGGGATACTCATTGACGCCCACAACCCCAGAAGCAATTAGCTGTTTAGCTTCCCATCGCTCGGGTGAGCTCATTCTCTTCAATGGCCTACGTGATGAAACAACATCATCCTCCTCTACAATCCTGATCCCAGAAAGTCCCATCCTGGTCACTGGCCCCTCTTTGGAATCAGAAGGATTAGTTCTAAAGCTATCATCCTCAGAGCTTTTCTTCAACGGAAGGAGATCCTTACCAGTATTTTGATCAACATCTCTCATGGAAAGACTCAACTTCTGCCCAGAAACTGAAATCACCTTAACATAAACTTCCTGGTCCCGCTTCACAACATCCTTGGCATTTCCAATCCTCCTACTTGCAATCTGTGAAATATGCACCAAGCCCTCCTTGCCTCTAAGATCACTCAATTGCACAAAACAACCAGAGTCCATAACTCTCGACACCCTGCCCTTGTACACCATGTACAATTCGGGTTCATTGGAATGGTAATGCCTGTTTCTTCGATCCCTTCCACTTTCTCTGTCCTCCCTGTCATAACCATTCTCCTCACTCCCATCTCTCCTATGCCTCTCGTGTCCGTCCCTGCGTCTCCCCCTACCCCTATAACCATCCCTCTCATCATAATCCCTGTTGTTACGCCCATCGTCTCTATCAGATCTGTCTCTAGCCCTATCTCTATCTCTACCTCTACCTCTATCTGGATCTCTATGCTGCCGGTCTCGGTCTCGGTCTCGCTCCCGCTCACGGTCATGGTCACGGTCCCTGTCCCTTACCCTGCGCCCATCTTCCTCTTGTCTATCGCCCTTTCTATCTCTCTCCTTAGCTTCCAACTCGAGTTCCCGCTCAAGCGCCTTTACTTTGTCCCTATTGTCCTCAATGTAAAGGGCCTTGTACTTAGAGATCTTACCATCAGACGAACCGCCCTCCTTCTTGGATTCCCTCTCCGACTTGGGCCTCGGCGGGAGGATCGCGCGAATGATAGTCAAGAGCGTCCGGACAAAGTAATCGGGCATCTCGGCGCCGTTTTCCTTGAGCTTGGAATCAAATTCGTCCACCGAATCACAATTGCGGCCCATCTCGGTGATGAACTCCGCCAATACCTTGTCTCCAAACCCTAGGTGAGTTTCGAGCTCCGCACAAACTTTGGAGACGAGAGATAAGTATTCGAGTTTCTTTAAACCGTCGTCTTCCGCTGTGGCAGGGGCCATCTTTACAAGATTGCGGAGTGACAGAGAGCTCACGATTCAGAGTTGCAATTTACCGATAACAACGGTGTGGATTGGATTACTATCGGATTAGGGCTTGTTTTCTGTGAGAGTTCCGTAAGCAGCAGCGCATCGATGAACCTTCCCTCCTTTTGTCCCGCAAGTCGTGTGTATTGGGTTGATGTGTGGGCAGACCACCAAAACGGCAGCGTAGTCCCGGCCGCAATTATATAGATTTTTTTCCGGCCAAGATATCAAATCGGCCTGAAAATTTTTAATTTTGTACAATTAAGTCTGCAACGGTATCTTTGCTCAGAAGATATTCACATAAACTTTTGCTTTTTTTTTTTTTTTTTTTTTTTTGACTTTAGTTTCAGTTTTTAGTAAATTAAAATTTAATTTTTTTAATTTAAAAAATAAATTAATTAATCAATAAAAAAAGTAATTCAAAAAAATTTTCTTACGAGAGTTAATTAATATATATTTAGCATAAAAAATTAGGTAAAGTCGATGTTAACACATTGATAATCTATCATCTCTTATTTATTTATTTTACATTTATCACTCATAAATTTAAATTGTCAAATTCTATCTCAAATTTCATTTAATTTTGTTTTCTACGTTTCTTTTCTTTAGTGTCACATTTTAAGTTAGAAAAAAGCTCGCTATTGCCGAGACTTCCATATTTTGACTTTTGATGCTTCCTAGCTTTTCACTTCATGAAATCCACTGTTGAGAGTTTATTGGAATACTGTGGGGAGTATTTATTTTTGCTTTTATGGGTTGTTTAGTTTGAAATAACAGGGTATTAAAGTGTTTGTAAACTTTTCTAGTATTTACTATTTACTAATAAGCTTCTTGAAAAGTATTTAATTGAAAAAAAAAAAAGTTATGTTACTTTTTAAGAATAATAGCAGTGGTTCACATATGACCAAAATATCATTAATAATAAGACTCGTGCTCATAATTTAAGATGATCGAAGAATTCTTAATTTTAGTAATAAAAATCAAATTTTGGAGAGATTTATTATATATTTCATATATTTGCAACTTACTCTATTAGTAAAGTTTACGGATAAAAATTTTTTTAATACAAAAAATAAATTGTTAGAATTAAACAAATGAAATTACTAATAAAAATATGATGAGAAAAAAGAACCCAATTTTTTTGCCGATCAAAGCTTAATCCTTATCTATGAATATAATTTTGATTTTTGCTAAAAACAATTATGAATATATAAACAAAATGTCTTAAATAGTTATTTTATTATTTAATAATAATAGGCAAAATTCTAACCAAAGAATATAAGTAAAACAATCTTATTTTTAATGGAAAAGAAAAGGATAGACAATCTTACTAACCCAACACATTTCCTTAATCTTTACTGCACTTAATCTATTTCTAACTTGAGGATTAATATAATGTTTGAGAGAGAAGAAAAAAAGAAGAAGGAGAGAGAAAGTTAGAAAATAAGAGATATGCTTGTATTTGAAAAATATCTGAAAAAAAGAATGAGAAAAATTATAAATTCCCCTTTTCTTCCCTTGGCCCACAACTAGTAATTCTTCTACTTAATTTATAAAATTAGAAATTCAGCTATATTAATTTTTTATTAATATTTATCAATTTTATTATAAAAATAAAATTATAATCATAATAAATATGATTTTTTTTCCCTCCCACTTTGTACATTTTTTCAAATAAAAAATTTTTAAATTTCTTTTCTCACGTCACCTGTTTCCCAAGCACAAAGAGGATAAAAGAATTTCTCTTCTCCAATTTTTATTCCTCCCAAACTCCTTCCTCTCATTTTCCTCTCTCCCTACATTTTTATCTAAACAAAGGATAAAGTAATATTGTTGATTGCAATCAAATGTTTCAAGCTATGCATTTAGTCATGGGGATGGGCCCTGCCACAGCTCACAACCATGTATATCTTCAATAATGCGAGACATAATAATTTTTTCTTTTTTTTTTTTTTCCTGATTTGTTAGAGAGGGAAATACATAATGTTATAAATGGTGGCACTAAGGTGGACATGAACACAATCCTATTCGATTTCAATTTTAGTTCTAAATTGTCAATTTTAGTTCTATAGTCAAGAGGAATCATGAGTTAACTAATTAGGAGTAGTTCATTTTAGATTTGAATTAGTTTTAGTTTGAGTTTGGAGCCACTCACCTCTTGTTTAATAAAAAAGCTAAAAAAAAAAATAATTTATGTAACATTTTAATATAAAATTATATAAAAAATTATAAATAATTTAATTGGAATTGATTAAAAATTAATTTGTCTCAACTTTTTTAAAAGTTACATAATAAATAGATAAATTTTATATAATTTTTTTTATTTTTTTATTTTTTATTTTTATTTTGTTCAAAACCAAATAAATTTCATCGAAATGAGCATTCCGGGTATTTTTTTCGTATAAATATAGAGAAAAGTCTGTGTTTTGGTAGCCATGGAATTGCTCCCGCAAGGGAAGGCCCCCGACTCTTTCAAACAGGGTTAGACATGGCAGCCGCAGAAAGTTTCGAGTAGGGCACAAGAAAAACTGGCAGGATGCTACTTATTGCCTTTTTGAGGCCTTTCGAGAAACTACCTTATTTTATTAGGTAAGAGGTAAGGAGAATAAAAATGAATAATTATCATTCTTAATATTTAGTAAATAAAATTATTATTTTTATTTTTATAAAAAAAAATTCAAAATAAGAGAAGGAGATTTCGTTATATATAAAAATTGTCATTTCTTTAAACTCTTAATTAGTCTCATTCACATTTTCTCTTTTGTTTTCTCTAAAAGATAAATAAAATATAATAAATATTAATAATAAATAATAAATAAATTTTATTAATAAAATAATAATAATAATAATAATAATAATATTATATTATTATTATTATTATTATTATAAATAAAATTGTAAAGATATAAAATATTTAAATTATTAATTAATAAATTAATTTTTATTATAAAATTATTATGTTAATATATTTATTTTAAATTTTTATATTTATTAATAAAAATTAATTTATTAATGAATTGTAATTAATACGTCATAATAATTTAATAATTTAAATTATTATTATTCTAAATATTATTATAACTAAGTAAATTTTTTACTATAAATTATATTTATATTTTTATAGTAATTAAATATATTTTAATTATATTATTATTATTATTATTATTTATATAATTTTTTAATTTTTATTTTAAATTTAATTACATGGTTAAATTTGATTTCAATTATAAATTAAACTAAATATATTATAAAATTTGTTATTTCATATTTTACTTGATTTTGATTTCGTAGCTGGAGGGGAAGCTTGATTGCACTACCTTCTACGTTCTAGTTCCTTTTAAAACGACGAAACCGATGACAGATGGGAACTCCAAAAAGATTTTTACCAAAAAAGAAAAAGAAAAAACCTAAAAAGTGAAAGAATATAAGTAAACATAGAATAAATAATGTCTAGCATCATGTAAATAAGGTATATTTACAGTTCATATATTGCATTTTCGTAAGTTACGAGAAACGTTATAATGACTAGAGATCGTTAGTTAAAATAAAAAGAAAGTGTAAAAAGTGGACGATTCTCTCGTGCATAAGCTAAAACAACATTTGCAGCACATAGAACCTAACCTCAAAATTCTCTCGGTCCTCACGCATCCTCGTTCATGGCTGTTGCCATAACTCTCATCCCTCAATTCTCTTCTTGAAGCTCGATTTTTGAAAATAAATTGCGAGATTTTCTTTCCAGCATCGTTGTATAATAGATGGTAGGGTTTTTCTCATTCGCGGTTTTGTAAAACAAAACTCACATTTATTGCGGGCGGGTTGTGATTGAAAAACGTGGATTTCTTGATTTAAGGGTTGCTAAATGCCTAATTCCCATGGCTTAAACTTCGTTGCTCTACACTGCCTGAGAAATGAAATTTGTAAGTATACTCAAAATGGGAGTGATTTTAATAAGGTTTAATTAAATATACGAGTCCCCCGGCACGTCCTCTTTCTCAGTTTACTTTATTATTTATTTATTATTATTATTATTATTATTTTAAATACATATCAAAGCAATCATAAGAGGAAAGCTTTCCAGAGCCGGATGCTCCACCTGATCTTTTAATTATTTTTCCACAAAACAAATGTGAAGTAAAAATAAATCTTAAATTTTAATATTAATGATAAAAATTTGAAATTTTTTAATATTAGAATTACAATTAAGTGTAAAGAAATACATTCAAACTTAATAATATTCATATAATAAATTTTTTTAATAAAAAAATTAAATGATTATAACAAATAATTTAATTTTAATTTATAGATATAATAATTGATATATTTATAATTTTTTAAAATAAAAAGAATTAAAAAAAAAAAGGAATTAACGCAATTCATGCATGGATATAAGGAATCAACGAAACCCATCATGCCCTTTTTTTTTGTTTACTTCAATTCTTTTTCCCCAAACCTTGTCTAATCGCATTAACATCTCTGTGTGTGTGTGTGTGACGATTGTTTCAATTCTTTCAAAGTTTTAGCCATGAAGTTGTTTTAAGATTGTTCCAATTAGAAGTTGGACTATTTGAAAATTTAAAATTTAGTTTAAATTATGTATCAAACATTATTTTTTTAAAAAATAAAATTTATTATTATTATTATTATTATTATACTATAGAAATTATGTAAATTTTTTCGTAAAATAAAATATACTTAATTATAATTAATACTGTTAAAACAAAACCCTGTAATTTTAGAAAACAAAGGATCTTTTTGAATAATAAGAAGAACAGTATTATTCTCTATTATGTGAACGTACATAGCACACGTACAGAGAGGAGTTAGCGGCTACTTAACCAAAAATGACATCTCCTGGCCCCACTAAGCAGAAACTTTCAATGTTTCTTTCCATGGAAAATACGTACATGCCAAAGTACCAAGTAAAAAAGGAAACACAACTTATTTACATTTTTGAAAATGGACCAACAAATAGTCATGTCAATCGCAAGTTATTTACACTCACAATTGTGACAGGCCATCAAGATTCGACTCGTAATTTTTCCAGTAGAAAGAGGGTATTTTGGTCTGTTTATGACAATTTTCGTGAACTTTTTATTACTAAAACTAACTTTACTTAACAGCGACTTCATGGAGATTTGTTTTTTTTTTTTTTTTTTTTTCCTCTTTGGTTAATATACGAAAATTTAAGGATATTTTATGTAACCCCCTCAAGTCTTGGTCTTGGGCGTTAATCGGACATTATTATGAAAAAAAAAAAAAAATAGTAAAAGGCTTTGTTCCCATTTGACATGAAACATTAAATGTCAAAAGCTTCAGTAATTTGCATTCATGTGGAACAATTCTGTTTTGATTCCCTTGTTACCATAAGCAAATAGCTAGGTCAATGAAAAGTAAGCTAATCCGTACTTATTTAGATTCTAATTTTTAGAAATATTAGGGTGATTATTAGTTAAATTATTTATCATCCAAATGCTTGGGATTCATGAAGCGACATAGCCAAATGAACTGCATCGAAAAGAACTAGTGAGGGAAGACAGCCAACAGAGAGTATATGACTAAACATTGTGAATTTGGACTGAAAAAACAATCAACTCTAAACTGAAAATATTTATCCATTTATGTCTTTGCTTGATGTGTAAATGGGAAAATTTTTTCTTGAAAGAAGGTTGGAACAAGCAGAAAAATTTTCCATGAGAATGCGAGGAGATGTTCAAAGGAATGAAAAAGAAACTCCATATGTTTGAATTAATTTTGCCCCCATTATTGTTTTTCCTGCATATATACTATTTTTTCTGTTATATTTATATGTATAAGTTTGCTCTCCTTGAAAATTTTTCTCGATTAATCCTTGATTACATCTTATTTTCAAGATGCTGGTGGCGCTAATTACTTGTTTGAATGATCCCCAGATGGCCAGCGCTGAGCCATATTATCATAGACCCAGCAATAACATGTACATTTCATTTGAGTTAGAATTTATAAATATAACCAAAAATTTGTATCCAAGAAATATATATATATATATATTTATATATTTATTTATTTATTTCTATAATAAAGGTATTAGGTTTTATTTTTTCAACTTTCTTTCTTATGAAATAGTAGGAGAGTTCTCCATTTTAGGTAGCCCTCACTACCCATCGTTTCCTACGGGGGAATTCTCCTCGTGAAAAAATATGGCATCCAGGGGTTAGAATTGAACATGTGTATAGTCTGAACTCTCATACTGTCATACATATATCACAGCTCATTCTAACAAGATTAGGTCTAAAAACCAAGGAAACTGACATCACTCTGCCCTCAGTTGGTATTAACATACAATCAGCAGGAGGGACTCAGCTTTAAGCAAGCTGAAATCATTCCATGAACATTGTTTTACCACCATGGAAAAGGGATCCTAGGTCATTTTAGTTTGCCAGTGGGCAGTGGCTACCATCTGCGCTAGGGCCACCAATTGCTTGGAGATTAGCATTGCTAAGTAGCTTCATTCCCTCCTCACTCATCTGCTGAACTTCTGAAGGGGAAAGTATCCTTATGCAACGAACACAACCAACAAATTCCCTGCACAAATTCATCAAAAGAATTCTCAAATGCATACATAGAGAAAGATCACTTGTATGCAAATTGAAAAGCACAACCAAGAGTGCTGAAAATAAAGATGGGAAAGGTTTAGTTATCAGCATGCAAACCAAAAACAGAAAATAGAACTTACTCCCAAGGGTCATCTCCTATCAGCAGAACGTCATTTTCGTAATCCACGTACACTAATTTCCATCCTGAATCCCTAGGATTATTGAGCAGCCCCTCAAGGCCAAACATACATTCAATTGCGGAGCATAGCTCTTCATAGTTTTTGAAACTTGAGACATCAATTGACCTCCCAACACATCCAGTCTTTTGAACCTATCAAACATAATTAACCATTTTTTTTATCAAAAAAAAATAAAAAATCAGCTGCATTGCAATATATAAATGAGACATGCATATTGTTATGTAAAATAACTTGGCTTGACATCTTCTGGTCCAAGGGCACTGGGAACAGAAAGTGGAGGGAAGGCAGAGACCAAAGTTTCAGTTGAGAATCAAACCCATCCACCCAGGAACAGGCAACTGGTTGGGTTCTCAAATTGGGCAGCCTAGGAAAAGGATATGGAATAATGGAAACAACTAAATCCATGGTTAAGCATCCACATCATGAATCCAACATATGCTCCAATCCCTTTTGAGATTTGTCCTCAAGTTTTTCATTTTCCATGAACCAATTTCATTAATAAATGCCACAAGTACCACACCTTAGTATATGTTCGAACACGCGGCGCTACTTGCTGCCATGGGCCGTTCTGCAGAAGATTGTTCTTATCAAAATCCAAGTTGCTTGACGATGTACCACCAGAGCTGTCCGGAAAGTCTTGCTGTGAGAGAGCTTGAGAGTCAGCCAGGCTTGCTGATGTAATCTGAGACTGAACATCCTGGCTTGAGCTGAAGTTACCCACTAGACAATCTGAAGCGTTCTGAAAATCAACATCCTTTAATGAACAAAACTCGTCCATCACAGCACCTCCCCCATGGCTAACATCAATATAAAGAGAACCATAAATCCCACTTTGATCCTGACTCTCCTCAGATAAATCTTTCATTCCACTTGCATGAAGACTAGAGGGATCTTGGGATGAGAATTTTGAATTGCTCAGCTGCTGATCCCACACATCCCGATTCATTAAAGGTGAGGAAGGATTGATTGCTTCAGGGAACAAAGCTGATGGGTCTTGGAAACCATAGGTTGATGAAGGCCCTAATGATTTATACATACCAGAAAGAGAAACACAAGGGTTCGATGTCCATTCACTGCCGTCAAGGGAAGAAGGCAAGATATTCAAAGTACTATAATCCACTTGGGGCATGTTCATTTGATGGGTTTGAAATGGTAATGGCTCCAACAGTGGGTCTATGTGTAGAAGACTTGCTTGCATTTGTAAGTTGCCCTGGTCGGGGTTTTGGAAAACCAACTTGTTTCCAGAGTTCTGCAGATTCATAGGCCTTGAGGACGCTTTTTCACCATTGCAGTCTCCTGTTGATGTTAAATGGCTTAGCTGATCTGTGGAATGTTCAGGCTCTGGCTTTAGCTTTCCCATACACATGCCATTTGGTGAGTGGTTTTCATTTTTGGTTAGAGAATGAAACCTCTCAGGTACATCCTTGTCTGCTGTAGTTGGGGCAACGGTATCAGATTGGTCAAGGAAAAATGGAGAATAATTCTGGCTTTCCATTGGCATGGCATGTGGCTGGCTAATCTGCACTGTCTGTTTGATTGCTCCTTGCACAGTCTTCCCATCTTCTAATGATGACAATTTGGCACCAGAGACTCCTTGTAGGCCATTCACAGGGATTCCAGTGTCACTAAAAACTTGAGGTTTCAGCAGCATCTTAATTAGCTGTTCAGAACAAAGGTTTGAAATTGAAGTATATGGAGGATCCACATTTCCATTTTCAGGAAGCCATACGAGGGGTCTTTTGATCAAACTCCCCCATTCCATTCCTCCTCCTGGTACAATGAAATGCTTAGAATAAATCAAAGGATATTGTTGGCTAGAAAAAAACACAAGGATAAGCTTACCTGAAAATCCAGCATGCAAGGGTCGTTTGAAGCCTGAAGTCAGAGAAGGAAAAATGAAGAGACTATCAGGAGTTTCAATTTCCCACGGACTAACCCTGTTTTGCTTATCAGAACATACTGGCTCATCCCACTCTACCTGTTCGCAAATGCAAGAGGAGATTCAATTCTCAAATTGACAAAGCAAACAAGCACCTTCCCAAGATTTTCTAGTACTAGATGAAAGCATAAGAATTCACCATCACTGGAGAAAGATAAAGAAAAGAAAGAAGCAACTCAGTTTTACTACAAATAGCCCACTCTACCTGAAGATTTCGCCACTTGGAACCACGCCACCTAAGTGGATCTAGGTCACTAATTCCAATTATTGTGCCCATATATCTGCAGAAAGGACTAGAAACTGTTGAGCAATGTCCATGAACCAGATCAATGAATATAAACAGCACTATACTTGTAAACCAATGGAATGACTATGGGCAACCTACTATTGTGAATATGTCTGAAATCTTGATCAGAAGAAAATATTCAAAATGCAATTCTCACCACATTAAGTAGCGTACGAGTAGATAGCATCTCTTGAAAATGTGTAATCAACACTAACTATACAGCATGATTGCAATATTGCCTAACCTTTTTTCAAACTTTGTTGAAATGCCTAACAAAGAATAAAAAATGTAAGAAGAAGATTACCGGCGTTTGCCTGACTCTTCTGTTTCAAACATCATTCCAAACCTCATACCCACTGAGATTTGAGTCCCATATACAGCTTTTCGGTATTTAGACACAGGGATTACAAATTCTGAAGGGCATGCCCTGTGAAGGTACAAAGAACAGTGAAATTGCTGAAAGGATTCAGTTATCAAAAAACACAAGCAAAAATTAGAGCATATCAAACAGACCTAGGATTGTAGAAAATGGTGAATTGGCTACAATTTGCAGCAGCATGTGCTGCTGCAGCAAGGACACCAATGTGCATGCTATCTGCAGAAAGAACTGATGAGGGCAATGTCGTTTGTTGACGATTTGTCCGTCTCACACCTACCAGTAGCTGTGATTTTTCATCCCTGTGAGATTAATGAATGAATTACTATTTGAAAACTGCATTAAACAAAAATGAACTTTCTTTGAAGTGACAATATTGATAGCAATTGAAACTTATTGCAAAGGTTCCCATTATTTCTTAACTTGAACTCCACTCTTTCTCATGATCTGTTTCTTTACTAACAAGGATGACAACATCCTGATCTGTTTATCAGCTTCGTAACTTTTGCCACTCAAATCTTCCATGTGAAGACATTCCACATCCATTAGAAGGATAACATTGGACTTTACCTGACAAACAGGACAGAATCACCCGCTTTAAGCCTCTTTGAGCCAATAAACAGACTCCACCCAGTGGTAAGGAGGTGTCGCTTTGGCTGCCCTGTGTAAAAGCAAAGAAGTAATAAGATAATGGATAGCAAGATGTAGCTATAACATCACTCATTGGTTGGTGCAGACCGCAGAGATTCCTTAATATTCACTGTAGAGAAATCTCTTTGGCCAAATTAATGATATACAAGTCTACATAATTCTGAATGATGAGTCTTCATCAATTATCTGAGTTAGTGATTAAGAAGAATCATCAAAAGATTTCTTACCACGATATATATGACGAAATGTCCAGGTATTATCATGTAAGTCTCTAATAACAAGCTCTTGGGTTGGTGGTTGCATTGTGTAATCCTGAGAGGAAAACTTGAACATCACATCTGCTTATCTTGGTATTTTTTTTCTTTTTTTGGGGTGTATAATTCTGTTTATCTTAATAGTTCACAGATACTTTTAGACCAAAAATAATAAGACTTACCAAAGGAGGAAAGAGCTTTTCTGCTGCCCTACGTGGTACAGAGAAGCCACCATGAGTGCTTGTATCACTTGCTGTCAATGTTTTGCAGAAAAACTCACTTGGATGGTTGCTTGGCTTTAATCCAAAATTTGGAATAGGAAAGACATCCTTCTCCTGCATAAGGGTGTTTTTATTGAAACAGTTACCATATGCACACAATTTATTCTTCTGGCATTAAGGGGAGCATGAAGGCAGTAGGGAAGTTCAAGATCAATATATTAACATAAGAATCTTACAGAGTTCACAGGTTGAAGACTCATTTGGGCATAGATTTCATCAGTATCTTTGTCCGCCTATCAGAGGTGGTAAAGCAAATCATAACTTATCTTTGAGAAAAAGTGCCACCAACATCCAAGTGCAGAGAAGCAACAAAATACAGAGCAAGCATAAATGGCATACATGGAGTGTAACATTATGAACTTGGCACAACAGCTGAGAAGGGAGATTTGGGTAGTTGGGTACTTGCGAAGTAGCCATTCTTCTAGTTGAAACAGTCACCTACAAGTGAGATACATATTCAGTAGCATTATAATTAGCAAGAAGTCAACGGTGAAAGTGTCACAAATTTATCTCGATGTTAATTACAATTTCATAGATTCCATAACCTTTTGTGCTGTCTCTCCTATTGGTATTATTATAAAGAGAACCATGTGATACTCTAATAATGATCTTATGAAACTATAGTTAAGGTGATGTACACCTAGCTTTATCAAGATAACAAAGTAGATAGACCAGTGGAAAACAAGTAAAGGCAATCTAACGTACTGTTTTTCAATGTCAACATCTATTAAAAAATTTGTACCCCAAAAAAAAAAAAAAAAAACTAGTCAAACTTCAAACCAATAGAAACTACATTAGATCCCTCACTTACTTTCATTGTTCAAGGTTGCGACGTTGACAATGAGGTAATTTTCCATGAATCATCCAGACAAGACAGGAAATAATGCATGACATTAATCCAACAACAGCAGCTGCACTATCATAGTTCTAATCTACAAATAGGTATAGAAAAAATCTACGTGGAACTTTGTACATGGAGCATATGTTAAGGTCATTTCCAACAAACAATAACAAAAAACTTTTAAAGATTTATTAAAAACAAAAGAAGAAATAGATATTTGCTTGGGGTGGGGAGGCCGAGAGAGTATATTACTATGTCATCACAAAACATTTTAGGGCGTTCAGCGAGAAAAGCAATGTAAACCAGGTGTGAATCACCTCAAAGTGGCAGTGTCTAATTATACAAATACTTTCTTGCAACTAACGACCTTCCATCTTCAATTGATTCTATTTCTAACTTTAAAAAAATCACAGCGCAATGGCAATCAACCCATGTAGGTAGATTTAATTGAATCAAGAAATTAGAAGGAAATAACTAAATGCAAACCTGCTCGCTGTGTCCCTGAGGGAAGTAATACACAAGACTTCCCACTTGAGGCAAGGACACAAGTGGGCCAGCACAGGCGTACCATAGCTCCGAGTTTACGGCTTTACGGGTCCCTGGAATTGAGCATGACAGAACTCCGAACATAAGAACAAGGTACACTTCTTTAGGTTAACATCGAAGCAAACATGTAAACGATGTTGTTATTATGACTAGTAAGTACGGATCAAGTGAAGCCTAAGTGCTAAAGATTGCACCTTTAGCACATCATTTGACAGCATATAAGCCAAAAAGGCCAAACGTTTTGGATTGAGATCAATCAAAGGGAATAAAACATTTTAGGGACATTTAACAAACCAGACTGATCCTGAATTTCTCTTAGCAACTTCATTTCATCCAGAAGATTTGGCGATGCCCCACTTGTTAGACTTCCTGTCCTGATTTTCTCTTCCACACAACCCATCATACGCTTCTCTTGTTACCTAGTCCTCTATTTCACCAAGAAGAACTCGACAAGAAAAAGGGGGCCATCTTCTTCAAGCGGTTTATTAACTCGAAAAGCCTCTCCAATTGCAAAAGCAGCTCACCTCGCCAATCGAAAAGTTCCTATAATATTAGATTACATAAGTTCCCCCCAAGAGATAAAAGGGACAAAAAATTGCAATGAACCCATGTCATGGAATCTCAGGTTGATGAAAAAGACCAATCCAATTGGGCTGTGGAAAGAGAAAAGAGAAGCAGTCCCTCTCCCCACTCCAAAGCGTTCAAAATCAAGGAGCAAAAACTGCAAAAAGGGCAGGCTCTTCAGAGATATCATTCCAAGGTGGGGCTTTTGACACAACACAAGAAGCCGATAGCCATCAAGTCTTTTGCATCAAACTCAAAGCACGCGGGCCAAAGCACGAGAAATGCTTCTTTTTGGTATATCCCTATGAAAAGAAACCGACCTTTCAATGAAGCCCCCACTCCTTAGATATCATCATCGCCAATTACGATTCCTTCGTTTGCCTCGCCCCTTCCCTCCAACGTTAAAAGAAAACTACAGGCAATACGAAACCCAAGGACAAAAAAATAACACACTCTCTCTCTCTCTCTCTCTCTCTCTCTCTAACTGTGCTAAATTTCACTTTCTCAAAAAAGTGAACATGCTTAGAAGTTGTAAGAGAGTGCAGCAGCACGCTCTTATCCTGCGCAAACACTTTCTGTATCTGGCGATTCCGTTGCAGCTTTAAACTGTTGAGTGAAAAAATAAAAATTAAATTAAATCAAAAGGTAAAAGTCGTAATAAACAAATATTGTTTTATATATAACGAATAATACTCCCAGCTGCACACGGAAAACAGTAGAAAAAGTTATCAAAACAGCACAGCGAGGGCGGGACAGACACACGGACAGAGAGAGAAAGAGAGATTGACTAATGTAATTTTTTGAAAAAAAAAAAAGGAGGGAGGTGGAGGTGGAGGTGGCCCGCCTGTTAAGTGGTAACTAATAAAACTAATAAAATAAAGTAAAAAGAAAGAAAATGGAAGAACGTACGTAATGTCCCTAAAGAAAAAGTGGCGCGTCGCGTTCTCAGGATTTGGAGATCTTCTGTGGCGGGCTGGCTGGCTGCCTGGCTACTATACTACCACTTATCGTCTCTTTTGGCCTGCCCTTCTCATTTCCTCATTTTTTGCAATTTTTTTTTAATTAATAGGCTTCGTATTTTTAGGAAATTAGATAAATAAATAAATAAATTTGATAATCGGCCGCCCGTGCGGTTCACCGCGGAATTAAATAGGGGAGAGGAACATGTTAGTATGTAAACTATAATAAAGTGACAACTGACACGCATCGAGTTCGTCTCCCGACACCTGTTTCTACCCCTTCTTAATTCTTACACCATTGACCCCCCCTTGGTGTTTATTCATTTGTTTTTTTTTCTGTTTGATTTGAGTTAATCTATTCGGAATTTTACTGTTAGAGTCGTTCCAACAAGAGTTGCCTACTTAGACTACAGTTAAACTAACCCGACTGGCTTTGCATCTTCTTCATCTACTTCTACTTCTCTCTTTCTTTTTCAAAAAAAAAAAAAAACAAGAAGAAGAAGAAACATGTATTTGTAATATGCTTCCAATTTCCCCTCAATGACGTGGTTTACTAACAGGAATGACTATTTCGTTGGATTAGTTTCAAAGGGTCAAAAGTAATATTATTTCTGGAAACAAAGCCTGTAAACAAAATTCTTTAACACACCTTCCTCACTGTGTAAGATCTCATCGCCGGCCATTCACTGTTGTATAGGACGAGGGCGATTCTCTGATTGGGATTCAAAACGTCTTCTCACCATCGACGTCTCCTGTGTTTATATTGTAAAATTTATTCGTGAACACGTCGCTTTCAACCATTTATTATAATTTAATAATTTGATTAGTTATCAGCAGATGGAAATTGATTTTATTAACACTTAATTATATTAGTCCCAGAGTCAGCTTGGGGAATTTTATCCATGAAAATAATGAAGCTAACAAATTGCTACTCTCTGACCTAGTAAACCTCAGAGGTGAGTTTGATGAAGTTATAATATAGAATCGACTACTACTATTATCCTATTATATCTCATATTTAACAAATTATTTGGATGATATTATAAAGAATTTTTGTTTTGTATATATCCTTACAAATCAGTGTTATTTCATTTATTTCTATAGATTAAATTATCTCATCCTATGTATGACTTGTGTCTAATTCTTAATATATATATATATATATATATATATATATTTTTTGTATGAAAATATATAATATTAGTTTAAAACTTTTTGCTTTTCTTTTGTTATTCTTACTCCTCTCATTGGTGTGTCATTGCTTTTACCATTGTCATCAGTCACCACCATTGGCTCGTCCATCATTTCCATGGTCACTGCCATTTTCTTCACTATTCTCTTTTTCACTTCCATCTCTTCATCTATTTCTCTCCCTTTCACTTTTTCAATTTCTCTCCCTTTCTCTTTAATTTTCCTCTCTATCTTAATTTCATCTCTTTTTTTCTTTTTTGTCTTTTTTATCTTTTTTTTTTTTTTTCATATCTCCTCCTTTCTCTATAAGTATCAGAATAAATAAATAAATAAACAAAACTTATAAAGAGAGATAAATGAGAAAAATATAAAAAAATGAGACAAAATGATTAGAGAGGGACAGAGAGAAAGAATTATCAGAAAAGGAGACATAATTTGAAAGAGAGATAAAAAAAAGATTGAGAACTTATTATATTTGTCATTTGAATATAATTATATAACATTATTCTTAAAATGTTTGCAGAATTAGAGGTTTTCAACATGTTTTATGCTATTAATGTATTGACAATTCCTAACACATCATTCATTAAATTTAAAGATTATGCAAAAATTAATTATTAATTATTATATATATATATATATATATATATATATATTGTTGAGGGTGGGACAATATGAAAAACATATTAAAATTGTATTATTTTAATATTTTAAAATTTGATGGAAAGAATTGTGGTCGAATGTGGATGGATCCACCCACCCAAAATTAATTATGGAGGGCAACTCAATTATCCAAGCTCGGGTTGAGACCACCGCAAAGACCACTAAACAAAGGTAAGGCGTGGGAGAGGGAGAGGGCCTTTTACACAACAAGAGCCTCATGCGATGTACATGATGGCGAGGAATGATGTGTTGCTCTGCATTCGACTTGTACTGGCCCTGTTTGCATGGGTGAATGACTACGCACATGCAAAAAGTGTCACGCACGGATCTCAATTAAGTCATCTACTTTTTAAAAAATAAAAAATAAAAAATCAATACACCCCCCCCGCCCCAATCAAATCAATGAATAAGGAAAGACAAGATGCGAATAGCAAAAAAACAAAAAAACATTAAGACGAAAAAGAAAATAGAATAGAAGCATTGCGATGTGGGCCCCACCTGCCGTATTGGTACCCCCGATTTCGAGAGAATGACTGTAGATGTTACGGCCTCCGAGGGTGGGCCACACAGCAAAGCTCATTTTATAAACTAGGAAACACAAAATTATGTAAAAATAATAATAATAATAATAGTATTATAGAAAAAGATCCTGGAGGCTTGTGAGCATCTTCCAGTTCGTTAGATTATGAATTTTTTATTTCTGCTAATTTTTTTATATAGAAAATAGAAATATAAGTAACCCATGGTTTTGTATAAGTTTTTTAAAATTATACATTGCTCCCTCATACCTTAATTTCTTTTAATGGCTTACCCTTTTTGTAAAATTGTTCCAACAATGTTTTTTTTTGGTCTTCACTCTCCCATAAATTTAACCCTTCTGAACTAATTTTTTTTTTTTTTTTGGATCTATTATGCAACGCCTTTTGTTGTTTAAAATATGAAAGTATTTTTAAGAAACAAATATGAGAGAAAAAAAAAAAAACAAATTAAATTGGACTGCTCCAAGGGACATTCTACGTTTAGATCACCTTTGGCAATTTCTCTGAACCTTACAGGTTGAGTTTTGTATTTTCCTCTAAATAAATTGCCACAACACATATGATATGCACACATGAATCTAACGAGGCATGCATGCACGCGCAAATCGAAGCAAAATCTACAGCACACAAACAGACACAGTTACGTATTTGCAATAGAATGCTTATAAATTCATGGCTATATCTTGCAGCTGAAAACAATCTACACAACGGCTATAAGGGCAATAGCTTTACACAAAATGACAGTGACAAAAGGAGATAAACAGCATTAGCAGCAGGGCAGCTGCAAGAAGCAATCCATGATAACAAAGACAAGCGTTGTCCACACCCACTATTTGTTGTTTGGCGCTGCAGCAAGAGGTCTCGCCCATCAATTTTGTACATGTTAATATTCGAATCAATCAAAAACATGTCATAATTAATGAATTATTTTCCTGTATCCTTTTGATTGATAGCACACGTAACTACGTTGGTCAATACCACTTTTGGCGGGTTTTTGACGTGATGCAGTGCAAAGGTTGTACGTATTCCAGCAAATACATAATAATGATTAGTTTCAGACTACTATTGATATGCCCTTTTAAAATAGAGACAAGCATACATCACATTGTAGACAACACGACATTTTATTTATTTTGTGATGATAATTGTCTTGTCTACTTTACATAAACATTTCGTTTCTGTGTTTTGCACTTTGACCGAGTGGTTCAAAGTTCAAATCCTATCCGTTACCTATCAAAAACAAACCTCTAAAATGGTATTTGTACAAACAAATAATATGAATGTCAATCTTGTATGTCATTTTAATTGTACTTAAAGAGAACCCACTGCTATAATTAAAAAGACTAATTGGCGGCACATAATTTTGCAAAATTTGACTGTAAAATTTATTTGTGAGTATATCATTTTCGAAAACAAAAGGTATAAATGACATTTTGAGATAATGTCTTTATGAGAGAAGAACGTGACTTTTTTTTTTTTTATCAGGCTAGAGATAAAAATTCATTGAAATATGAAGCAAATGGCGCATCTGGGTGAGACTGTCTGTGGGTCTATATTTCTGAAGATGCAGCAACAACACTGATTTCCAATGACCAAGAAAAGATGAAGCATGACCCGCTGTTTTTCTTTAAGAATTAACAAAGTTGTCTCAAATCAAAATATTTTGAGGCTAAGAAGAAAGGGACCTAACAATCACCGGCAGCTAGACAATGACGACTGTGTCTGGTCCCGGGGGCCTGCACAATTCACAGAACTGACAAATGATTTGAATGAAAATGGAAAAGTTTGAGAGTTTTAATGCTAAGAAGACAAAAGCACTACAATCCATCTAGAATACAGAACAAAGAAAGCGCATTGCATGGAGGCTTGTGGCTTGATTATTGGATCGATCTTATGAAAATGAGAGAAGTAGATGCAGAATCGAAGATCATGCATGATGTGGGGGGTCCACACGGTGATGATTGAAAATGATAGAACCCAAAACCCCGGCGAGACATGAAGGGCACATTACATGCATGGAAGCAAGCAATCTAGCTTGTAGTTGTAGGGATGCAAGGGGACATTGTCTTCTGCCTTTTTCAGAAGAGTGTGGAGTGTGTGTACTCCAATTTGTCTCCTAATGCTCTTTTAATGCGACTTTATTCCGTGCTGTTGTGATCTCTTGGGCCCTTCGCTGATGTGGGCCTATGTGTTCATTATCTTCAGGGCTGCTTTTATTGTAAAGGGCTTTTTCTTTAATGGAGGAGCTGAAAGGGCCTCCTTTTATAGCATTGCCGGCCACCTTTTATCTAGTGTTCCAACTTCCCATTTGCGTTGTGGGTTTTATTTAATTGAGTGACGGGTAAAGTCTAATTAATAGAAGAATTGAAGGCTGTTGTTGGGGTGGTGGGGATGGGGGGGGGGGGACGAGGCCCTCAAATCCTCTAACCATTCTGTCATCCACACCAGAAAATTGATTTTCTTTGTTTTATTAAAGATAGGAGAGATAGGGAGAGATGAAAGGAAGCTTTGACAATTAGATCTTTTGTGGGTTTTGCAAAATTACCGTTTGTGCAAACTCAAAGAATAACACAAAAACGGAAATCACAGAGTGATTAAACTCGAAATCAAACAAAAGGTAATGTTTGTGTGTGTGTGTGTGTGTGAGTGTGAGTGTGAGTGTGAGAGCGAGAGAGAACAATAGAGACTCTACATAGATCAAGTCAAAAAATCGAGATAGAGAATAATAGAGAGAAAACCAACTCACGTTCATGGGAAGAAATAGATTGACACCTCAAGATCTACGTCTCCATCGTTGAAGACACAAGGCTAGAAAGAAGGGTGGGGGTGGAGGGGAACGAGTTTATTTTTATTTTTATTTTTGCCTTTTTAAACAAATAGTAAAACCGAAAACTTCTTCAAAAATTTAAATCCTTGAAAATATTTTTTACCTCTAATTTTATTATAAGTAGCACCATAAATGAAATTTGTGGCGATTTCTTTTAGTTTTTGAGGCGGTTGCCAAAATGCAAGTGTTTTTTTTTTTTTTTTTGTTAAATAGATATACATAAAACAACGTTTGTTTAAATTGTTACTTTAAATACCCTTGAAGGTTTAGTTTCTTAATTTCATTGACGTTTGTTCAAAATGTTGTCATAAAAACGTTGTCATAAAAACATTGCCATATATATATATATTTTTTTGTTGTAAAAGAATGATAAATTTATTAGCAAGAATTATATAGTAACTTAAATTTACTTGAAAAAATCGATATTATAGAGTTATATAGTAACATAAATTTTTTTTTAATTCTTATAAAACTCAAACTCACTTTTAATATGGTTATCTAAGTATTGCTTGACAAACTCGTTTTGTGTAGATTGGCAAGCCTCTAATTCAAGTTGTGTTGGGTGTTAAAAGTATTAAATCTCACATAATTAATATATAAAAAGCTTAATATAATTTACAATTTATATAATTTTTTTATTTATAAACTTAAATTTTTAAGTAAATGTAAAACTCTAAAAAATTATTTGACATTGAAGAAAAAGACTTTTTATCAGAAAAAGAAGTTTATTAATTTCCAAACTGAATGCAATGGTAAATGTTCATTGTTTGATCTTAATTCTGATTAATTATGGTTATTTATGACTAAATGCAATTTCAATATTCCAACAGCCAAATCAAATATACAACAAAGAAAAAATAATTTTTGGTTTCACGTCTACAAGTAACTATGTGTGGCTACAATCACTATAATAATAAACGTAAATGGTCTTATGTAGTAGAGATTTTAGCACGTAGAAGTGCCATAGGCAACACATTTAAGGTTCTTTTAGTTACAGTGTGAATTTTTTGTTGTTAATTTTTATTGTTTAATGCTTTAATTTTGTAATTTGTTATTTATTTTATATTATTTATTGTTTACTTTTAATATTGTTGCCAATAATTATTTTTAATTCTTAGCAAGATTTTTTTTTTTTCCAAAAAAAAAAAACTATCTATCTATATGTACACCAATTAATTAAAAGGTTTGTTATAGCACGATACCCTCAGTCAAAAACTCTAAACCAATTATTCTAAACAAGATTGACTATCAAAATCTATAATTTTATTAAAGCTGAAAAATTATGCACAAGAAGTGATAACTTGAAATTTCTAACCCACACATTCAAACCTGAACAATAATATTCTCTCAAGCACACAAAAAAAAAAAAATACAAGGTTTTCAGCTCCAAACAGAATAAGGCCAGTACCCCAAAATTCAGAGTGCATGCCCTGCCCTGTACACCTTGCCCACAACTCTCACAAACCAACAAACATATCAAGCTAGACCATTAACCCAAATTCTTCAGTCCCAGTCTATTGCCAACAAACTTGACTAACAAAGCTCACTTCCCCTTCTTCGGACAGATTTCCTTTCATCCTTCACTGATGCATCAAGAAATTTCTAATAGGCAAAGAGTAAAAGCTTAAGGATGCAAATAGTTTGGTAGAAATACACAAACCTATTTCACCTTCACACACACACACACACATATATATATATATGTATGTATTTTTAATGGAGAATGAAAATGCAATGCAGTGAAAGTGAACTGCAAATTAAGAATACACATGTCTTCATTTGAAGTATAATCCACCAGAAATTTTCAATTCTTTACCATAGGAAGAGCATATTATCTTCCACGGGATAACATGATTAACATCTATTTTGCAATTTTTTCCAATATGTGAGATTTTTTTTTTTTTTTGAATATTAAAAGACATTTTATTCATAGCATCCAAAGAAGTTGGACACCCATAAAATTTCTAGGCGCCTATGTATTTACCAAAAACCGGCTCCTACAAGGACACTAAACAGATCATTTGCAAAAACACAAAAAACCAACAGCTCCTAAGATTTTGATTAGAAGTCACATCGTTACAAAATTGTAAGGAAAGCATGACATCACTCCCTAAAAGAAAAAAAAAAACTAGGATGCCAATTGTTCCTTGATAAAAGCTGCATCGGAAGAGCTCCCAGAAAAAGTGACACCGTTAACTTTGATTCAACACCAAGCATCTGTAGGCAACACGGTTCCACTGCAAGGCCCAAAAAGCAGCAGGCTCCCCCTAGCTAGCCTTTTACTATTCTCCATTTTAGAACTGCAAGGAAATTTGATTCCTAGCCAACTTTAATAAGAAAAGCCGACCCACCAAAAGCTATACACGCACCAACCAAAATCTCTCCTAGCCGCACCCGAGAACATGCACATTTGAGCTAGATCTCAACATTCATCACTCACACACTTGCGCAATCTATCAACTATACAACACAAAAACGAATTATTAGAACTAGGCCATCATATTATCCTGCCCACCAATGCCCATTTTTGCTAAGGAGTCTCGAGACTACACGCAATTTAACAATAATTGGATTTGTGTGAATAAACAAATGCCTTTCGCTACCCATTGTGAATATACGTGAAAAATTACCGATTGATTAAACCGATTAAGGATTTGTGGATAATGTAGCAGCGCCGGTAACGGCGGCACCGAAGTCGGAGGAGAAGAGGGTTGCGACAGGATTTGAAAAGGAAGGCGACACTCTTGTTTTATGGTTTGGGCTTGAGAGATGATAGAACGATGGGGTGACTGCTGGGGGTGGCACAAGAGCGTATTTTGGCAACAGTAGAGTGAAAACGTCTTTTTGATGTTTTAAAATATGTGATTTCTCTGCAGAAATTGGTGCCAAAGAGTTGAGATAAAAGCTATCCAACTCGTAGCAACCAGCCCGTATCTAATCTCTGAAAGTAGTCAAAGGATGAAATTCCAAGACTACAGCTTGGAAAATAGTACTTCATACGCAGTTAGCATGAACACAAGCATACAAAATATGTTCCAAGTTCTCCCAATGCTTCTGACGTGTCTGGCGAGTACCGTCCATAATAGGACTACGAATAATCTCTGCCCCGTTGGTAAGCAGCCAGTCCTTCCACATGAGCCAGATAAAGAAGCACATATGCTGGCAAATTGGGAGATTCCAAATCCATTGCCAACTACTTGAAACGGCTTCCTCCAACCCCATAAAACCTCACAGGCCAACTTCACAGAAACCCTCCTGGAGTTCACCCCCACAGAAGTCGATTGCCGACTTCCAAATCGAGAAGAAGCGAAATCCCCTGCAGGTGCAACTTCACGTCTTGTGGAATTTTATCAGTTAGAAGATTCCAATTCCAGCCTATGCTATTAGTTAAATAATCTTTAACCAACCAATTCAATTCATCGGGAGTAGGATTCACATCAGCCTGTCCTATCAAAGGTCTGTCCAGGGGCCAAACAGCAATCCAAAACCTTATGTTTTCACCATTCCCCACACTCATCAAATCCCAACCTCCGAGAATGGCCGACCAGGTAGAAAAGATCCAACTGGGCGTGACACTTGCAAGATGTCAGAATGTCAGACATATTTGTGTTTCAGGGCCTGCGCCTAAAGATTGTTAGACTCATTAAAATTTTCTTAGCTGAGCTTTGTATCAGAGAGACGTGTTCATGTCTCGAGCTGAACACACTCCAAGACCACCCGTCCACTTTGGTTTACATACCCCTGCCCAAGCCACTAAGGGGATATCATTAGCTCTAATCCAAAATGGAACAAGGGATAAATTCACCTTGGAAGGTTGTTTAAAGATCCATAGGCATTGTAAAGAACAAGTTACCTATCTGAGAAGCTGGAGAAGTGAATGTTGAACATATTTTGTCTAATTACATGGTCTCCATAGCTTTTCTTGGCTTCCAGACCATTCTTATCGTACTGAGAAGAACTTTTGTATTAGAAGTTTTTTCAATCCATCAACTTCCAATGAGATCATAACTAGATAAAGATGCCATGCCATTGTCGTTGTGCTTTGATTGAATTTCGATAGCAACTTTGCCACCCTGAGAGGAGGCAGGCTGATTATCCATAGCAAATAATGGAAATAGAACTCTAACTATAAGAATCTAGCGTAGAAAACTAAAAAGAGAATAAGAAGAAGAAGCTTCCATGGGCAAGATGAAAGTTCTCACAAAACAGAGGTCGACGAGATTGTGTCAATGAACTGAGAACCAAAAATCAATTTGTGAAGCTACATTTCCTTCTTTCCATTTGTTTGTTTTTAGAACACAGAGATTGTGTTAATGAAACTAGAATCGAAAATCAATTTATGAAGGTTACAAAGAAACATTTTGAAGCCCCCCTCCCTCGTCCCCCCTTTGGCTGGGGAAAACCATGCTTGCATATCCTCGACAGAGGAGGATGACCTCCTGACGCATAGCATTGAAAAGGAAAAATCGGTAAAGAGTGCTACACCGAATGATAACACAATAAGTGAAAGTCTTGACGTGATTCCTGTGGAAAAAAATTGTTGGATGCAAACTATGGAAATGTGGAGAAAAAAAAAATTTTGTAAAGAGAGGTTTTATTCTCGATTCTGTGTCATACTTACAAGTAATACAACTTTGTATTTATAGGTAATTTTATTAATAGTTATAAATTACAATTAAAACTCATTATCAACCGTAAGATTAACTGCTGATTTTTAATATTCTATTTTCTTATAAAACTGCTGAAATAATATACTAATAAAAATAAATATTTAATGTTTATTTAATAAAATTTTTCCATAAACTTAAATGCTTCTACTATCTTTCATGCCGATCAATCTTTTGCAGTTGTCGAGAAGTATCGTCGGTAACGGTTTCATGAAGATATCCGCGACTTGATCCCAACTTGCTGCGTGCATTAATTTCACACTTCCTTCCTTCACTTGATCTCGGATGAAGTGAAAGCGAACGTCAATATGCTTGCTTTTCTCATGATTCACCGGATTCTTGCTCAACTCAATTGCTGATTTGTTGTCAACTCGTATCACAGTCGCACCGAGTTGTTGTTGCTCCAACTTGCCCAACAAATTTCTGAGCCATATCGCATGACGTACACACAAAGATGCTGCCACATATTCAGCTTCACATGTCGAGAGTGTCACGATCGGTTGCTTCTTTGAAAGCTAGGTAAACGCCGTGTCACCCATAAAAAACACATAACCCGATGTGCTTTTCCGATCGTCCAAGTCTCCGCACCAATCGCTATCGGAGTACCTGACCAACTTGTAATCTGCTGCATTTGTATAGAATAACCCGAGTGACACTATTCCTTGGATGTACCGTAGGATTCGCTTCAATGCCTTCCAATGTGAATAAACTGGCTCCTTCACGAACCGACTTACAATGCCGACACTTAATGTAAGGTCCGGTCTTGTGCATGTGAGATAGCGAAGGCTTCCCACTAAACTCCGGTATTTGCTTGCGTTGACTCGTTCTCCTCCATCAAACTTAGAGAGTTTTGCACCCGGTTCCATTGGTGTTGAAACCAGATTGCAAGACTCCATCTTGTACTTCTTCAAAATCTCCTTTGTAGATGCCTCCTGGGATACAAAGATACCCGTCTTTCCTTGTCTTACCTCCAGACCAAGGAAAAACTTCATCAAGCCCAAATCTGTCATCTCGAATTCCCGTGTCATTGTACTCTTGAACTTTTGTATCATTTCATTATTATTCCCCATAAAAATGAGGTCATCAACATAAAGAGTAACAAATAACATATTACCTCTACTCTTCTTCACATAAAGGGCATGTTCATAGGGACATTGCTCGAACCCGTTCTCCTTGAAGTATGTGTCGATACGAGTATTCCACGCCCGCGGTGCTTGCTTCAACCCATAAAGTGCCTTCTTCAATTTCAACACCTTCTTTTCTTCTCCGATTTTCATGTACCCAGGTGGTTGTTCGATATAAACTTCTTCTTCAAGCACACCATTCAGGAATGCCGACTTGACATCCATTTGTAATATCGGCCATTTGAATTGAGCCGCTTGTGAAATGAGCAATCTGATTGTCTCCATTCTTGCAACGGGAGCAAACACCTCGTTATAGTCGATTCTCGCCTTTTGCTTGTATCCCTTTACTACAAGTCTCGCCTTATACCGTTCTGTCTCCCCTTGAGTATTCATCTTTCTCTTAAACACCCACTTGACACCAATGGGCTGAGTTCCTTTCGGCAATTCTGCTAACTCCCATGTGTTGTTGCGATCTATTGCTTTAATCTCCTCGTCCATGGCAGTTTGCCACTTCGTGTCTCGCACCGCCTGTTCAAAACTTATATTCTCGGAATCCACCAAAAGACATACAAGGTGTACCTCATTTGTCGAATCATACAAATCTTGTAAATTTCGCATTTTGGGTTGTTGCGGTTCATCTTCATCATCAATAGTTTCAGAATTTTCCAGTATGGTTGTTGATATAGTAGTTGATGATTCTCCAACTTTGATGATATCCTCTGTTGCTTTATTCCAATCCCACTCATTTGTTTCATGAACTCGTACATCACGGTTCACTAGAATCTTCTTGCTTATCGGGTCGAATAGCTTGTATCCTTTTGTTTTCTCATCATACCCAATAAAAATATATCTTTTGCTTTTGTCTTCGAGCTTTGTTCTTCGCTATCCGGCACATGTGCGTAGGCCAAACTGCCGAATACTTTGAGATGAGAGACTGTCGGTTTTTGTCCGCTCCATGCCTCTTGTGGTGTTTGATCATACAACTTCGCATGTGGACACCGATTTTGAACATAGACGGCGCATTGCACGGCTTCCGCCCAAAATTCCTTCGACATTTTCTTGCTCTTGAGCATTGACCGAACCATGTCGAGAATGGTCCGGTTCTTTCTCTCGGCCACACCGTTTTGCTGTGGAGAGTACGGTGCGGTTAGAAATCGCCTTATGCCTTACTCCTCACAATATTCCATGAAAACTATCGAAGTGTACTCGCCACCTCTATTGGATCATACAGATTTGATGTGTCTACCGGTTGCCTTTTCCACCAGCACTTTGAATTTTTTGAACACCTCGAACGCCTTAGATTTTTCTTTCAGAAAATAAATCCAAGTTTTTCATGAGAAATCATCAATAAAGGAAATGAAATACGTTTTGCCGCTGAAAGATTCAGGGGTGATTGGTCCACATATGTCGGAATGAATCAACTCAAGAGGTTGCTTAGCTCGATATTCTACCTTATTTTGAAACGACATTCTCGAATGCTTTCCGAGCACACATTCTTCACAAAATTTTCCCTCGTATTCCATGTCCGGTAGTCCGTGCACCATATTCTTCTTTGCCAACTTGTTTAGGCCTTCATGATGTAGGTGACCAAAATGGAGATGCCACAGTGACGCCTTGTCTTCTATGTTGACTTGCAAACATTTTTCTTGTACACTTCTCAAATTCAGTTTGTACATTTGATTTCTCCCCATTTCAACTTGAGCGACTGAACGCCCTTGCTCGTCTTTCAATAGTAATATCCGGTCTTTCATAAAAACTGAATAACCTTTCTCCATGAGTTGCCCCATACTTAAAATGTTGCTCTTGAGGTCTGGTACGTAATACACATCTTGGATTGACCCAACTAAACCATCCTTTTGTAAATAATAAATCGTACCTTGGCCTTTGACCTCAACCTTCGAGCCATCTCCAAACGATACAGATACAGCTTCAACCTTTTGCATCTCATTGAAATAATGCTCGTGCTCGCACATATGGTTGCTTGCAGCCGTGTCGAGGTACCACACCGTGTTGTTGTCAGTGTTGACTTTGTTATATGCCATTAAGAGAAAACCTTCTTTCACCTCATCTTCCGTGGCTAGGTTGGTTGTCTCTTTCACCTTTTCCTCGACTCGACATTCTTTTGCAAAATGCCCCACCTTTCCACAATTGTAACACTTATCGAAATTGCAATCCTTCGCATAGTGACCATATTTGCCACACTTGTAGCACTCGATGTTGGAATAATTTGACCGACCGCCTCTTCCACGACCGCATCCTCTTCCACGCCAATTCTGTTGGTTTGATTGCCCCTTCTCGTTGTGATACCCTTCTTGACTGCGGCTTTTCCCACCGCGACTATTTCCTCGACCACCACGGCCACGCCATTTACCTCAAAAGTTTTAAGAATAGAGTATCTTTTCGTCATTGATCGATGCTTTGGTTTGAAGTGCCTGCTCAAGTGTCTCCTCCTTCTTCTTCTTCTTACGATATTCATGTGCCATAAGGGAACCGGCAAGCTTGTCGACCGTGAACGTTGCTAGATCCTTTGACTCTTCTATGGCACATACCACATTCTCGAAACTGTCGGTTAACGACCTCAGAATCTTGTCCACGACCCGCGCATCAGACAACTTTTCTCCGTCTCGATTGAGTTGATTCGCCACGGTTTGAACACGCGTGATGTAATCGGACACACCTTCCGACTCCTTCATCTTCATGCCTTCCAACTCGCTGCGAAGAGTTTGAAGGCGAACTTGTTTAACTCGGTCGGCTCCTTTGTATGTAGTCTCCAAGATGTCCCACGCTTCTTTTGAAGTTTTCGCACTTGCAATCTTCTCAAAGCCCAACTCATCAACAGCTCGGAACAGCATGTACAATGTCGTCTTATCTTTTGATCGCGTTTCTTTCAACGCCTTATTTTAAGCCGCCGTATATCCTGCGGTAGATTCTGGTTCTTCGAAACCTTCTTAAACCACCTCCCAACAATCCACAGAATCGAGAAGAGCTTTCATTTGGATGCTCCAATTCTCGTAGTTCACCTTCGTTAATCGGGGCAGCGGCACATTATTGATTACACTCCCCATCGACTCTGATACCAATTTGTGGAAAAAAATTGTTGGCTGCAAACTATGGACTTATGGAGAAAAAAATAATTTTATGGAGAGAGATTTTATTCTCGATTCTATATCAGACTTACAAATAATACAATTTTGTATTTATAGTCAATTTTATTAATAGTTATAAATTACAATTAAAACTCATTATCACCTGTAAGAATAACTGTTAACTCTTAATATTCTATTTTCTTATAAAATTATTGAAATAATATACTAATAAAAACAGATATTTAATATTTATTCAATAATTTCAAAGAGAGCTAAAGTCTTCTTTAAGGAAAAGGTTTAGGGTAGGCCTTCGACCCCCTCTTTAGCTTATCAAACAGATTACGATGAACATGTTGAGCCGAGTCCAGATGGGGTGAAAGATATCTCAGTGACTTTTGAGGATGAGTGCCCGCACATTCGTCTTTCTAAGGCTAAGAAAAGTGCCTTGCGAGAGCAACGGTGCAACACTGTTATTGTAAAACTTCAAGGAAGATCCATTGGCTACAAACATTTGTGCAATCGCCTGAAGGATCCGTTGAAGCCAAAGGTGAACTGCATACTGTTAGGGAACGAATATTTAAATATCAAGTTTTCATGCATGGAGGATTATAATACTGCTTTTTACAACCCCTCCGAAGCTATAATCAATTCAGTTGTGATTTGGGAAAGGTTCCTGTAAATGCTTGTTGGATATTATAACAAAGATGCTCTTAATAAAATTGGTAGCTTGATCCAAAAAAGGGTTAAGGTTGATGCTTCTACACTTGTTGCTTCAGGTGGAAAGTTCAGCAAGTTATTTGTTCAAATTGATCTCAACAAATCCCTTCTTTCAAAACTTTGGGTTGAGGATTTATTGTTTATAGTTGAATATAAGGGTCTGCCTCAAAAATGTTTTGAATGTGGTTAAATGGATCATATAAGAGATGCATGTCCATGTATTACCAACCAAACCAATAATGCCCTTGAAATTGATATAGTGAATAACTTAATAGGAAAGCTAGCTAATGGTCCAAATTTGAGGATGGAGTGTTTTGCTCCTTGTATGCACTCACAAAAGCAGGGTAGAAGGATGACACACAAGGGCCCTGGAGTAAGGCCGAATAAGAAAGACAATGATGCTATTCCGATGTCAGTTGCTAAAGCATCGTGTTTTTGTATCTGGCTAACCGGGAGAATGTCAATGATATTTTTGTATCTCCAGTAAGAAGTGTCGAGAATCTCCAAAATCTCAAAACTAGATTTCAGCCTTACCATCAAAGAATCTCGAGTTCCTAGAATCATGCGGAAGTAAGGATCCTACAAGGGGAACAATTGACATCAAAAGTGAAGGTGTGGCTCAAAAGAAAACCAACTGATCCTAATGGTCATGGGCCCATACCAACATTCCCTGACCTGGCGAGTCTCTTCGCCAAGGCTTTCCAAAAGCCCAGTCAGTCCACTCGGCTAAACATACAGCCTAAATCCCCTGATTTAGTAACTACGGTCTCCTCTTTTTCTCTTGGCAAAGACATTTCACAAAATTAAAAGCTCCAGTGGAAGCCACGCTTTGGTTGTTGCACGAGTCATAAAGTGGACAAGGCTTCAATTGCGGCATTTGTAGAGACTGTTCAGGGTGCCTCGCTAGAGCATATTTCGGAGGTTCCTTCTCTTGCTTCCAATCTCCAATGAATATTATTGTTTGGAATGTACGGGGCATGGGAAAAAGCAGACTTACCCGAACCTTGCATGATTTTTTAAGGCTATATAAGCCAAGAATAATAGCCATTCTTGAGGGTCGTGTACAAGGTGAAAAAGCTGTATAAGTTATTAATTCTGTGAGTTTTGACGGCATATGCTGTGTTGATCCTGAGGGCTATTCCGGAGGTGACTGAGTCCTGGCAAATGCAATTCCCACGGGCCAAAATTAAGACACTTACCTCGTATCAACTTGAACCATTGTCCCCTTCTCTTCTAGCTTCAAGATCAGCTTTCAGCTGATAGAGGTAAGCTGCCGTTTAGGTTTGAGGCTATGTCAATGATGCATAATGATTTTGAAAATATTTTTTAACTAATTGGTTGTTTGATTTTGTTTTGGTTTAAATTGCCATCTCACGTGTTAAAGAAGCGGCGCAAGGGTGGAACAAATATACCTTTAAGGATCTTTTTAAAAAGAAATGTCATTTACTTAGCAGGTTGAAAGGTGCTCAAAAGCTACTCCTTTCATGTAACTCTATCAGAGTTAAGCAACTCGAAGCTTATCTGATTTCCGAGTATAATGAGATATTAGACGAGACGAGGAAGAGTTATTTTGGTTTCAAAATTGTGCAGGAATAAAATTTTCCTCAAAGACGAAAACACTAGATTTTTTCACCCCTTTACTTTCTAGCATCAGAGAAGGAATTTTATTACAGCTTTCAAAGATGAAAATAACGAGTGGATCAAAGACCAGAAAAGTCTAGGGCACAAGGCTAAAGGTTTTTACGTGAATTTATTTTCAGCACCTACAGCAAACTGGTTGATCTTAGAACATGCATCATTACCCTGGTGCAAATTTTTCTAGCGGAAAATTTGGGAGCTTTGCTATCTGCGGAAGAGGTACACAATGCACTAAAAAGCATGGGACGTATGAGGCACGGGGCCCCGATGGTTTTCAAGCTATATTCTTTCAACGATATTGGCATATTGTTGGTAACTCTCCTGTTAATTTGGTCAGAACTTGTTTCCCTACAGGGAAGCCTCCTGTGGGATCAATGGCACGCTCCTCGTGTTAATTCCAAAGGTGGACCATCTGGCAAAAAAAAAAAAAAAAGGTTAGTTCCGGTCTATCTCTCTTTGTAATATGGTTTATAAAATCCTTGCTAAAGTTATTGTTGATCGATTTCGTCCCCTTATGAGCTCCACTAAGTGTGGTTTGCGGCAAGGTGATCTCATGTCACAGTATCCTTGTATGCTTTGCATTTAAAGGTTGTCTCATTTAATTATGCAAGCGATGGATGGCAGGAACTGGTGAGCTTTGAAAATTTCCCGTGATCTCTGATCTACTTTTTGCAGACTACCTGTTATTGTTTGGGGTTGCCACTACTTCTTCGGCAAGAATAATTACTGAGACTCTAAATTATTTTTGTGCAATCTTTGGTCAAAAAATAAATCATAATAAGTCCAAGCTTTTTGTTTCTCCTACTATCTCTCGGTCTTTGGCATGATCTTTGAGCTTAAAATTGTTCCAAGAGATCATTTGAAACGTGCAAGTGAAATTGAGTGGCTGGAAGGCAACCTCTTTATCGCTAGCTTGGTGAGCCACGCTTGTACGGTCTGCGGGGTAAACTATCCCTTATTATTTAATGCAAATGACACTGCTGCCAGGCTCTATCTGCAATGAGCTTGATCGGTGTAATCATCGTTTCTTATGGGGTGATGAAGAGGACCATCATCAACTCAGTCTAGTTACTTTGCAAGACGTTTGCGAATTGAAATAGGCAGGTGGTCTTGGCCTCCGTATTGCACGAAACATGGAACTTAGCTTTGCTATCAAAATTTGAATGGCAAATTATTTATGGCACTAACAAGTTTTGGGTGCAGGTTTTAAAAGCTAAATATTTTTTTGATTGTAATTTCCTCTATGCACCAAAAGGTTCAAGCTTTTCCCCGCTTGGACTGTTATCTTGCATGGACATGAGTTACTTAACAAGGGCCCTCGTTCAAGCATAGAGGATGATTTAAAGTATCATTTTTTGGCAGGCCCTTCAGGCATTAAATGCTCCTTTAGTTAAGCTTACAAACATAGATCCCGAAGAGCACGAGGTAAGAAGAATAGCATGTGATTGTGTGACAAAAAATGGAAAGTGGAAATAGGACTCTTAGCTAGAAAAATTCCTGATAAGGTGAGAATATAGCTTCATGGTATTTTTGTGTTTCCATCTTCGAAAATTTGTGATTAATTGGTGTAGGTTATTGACTCTAGATGCTTCTCTGTTAAGGGTGCATGTGAAGTTTTATTAGAAGACGAGGTAGCAGTTACAAAAGATTGGCTATAGATATGGCATTTCCCAACTCCTCAATACATGACAACTTCTATCTTGTTAGTATGGAAGGGGCATCGTCTAACTAACGAGTAGCAGTGCTTCATTCGTAGACTTATGGATAATGTTGGCTGTTGGAATAAAATTGGCTTATGTATGCTTACTATGCAAGTTTTTTGGTGTTGGCAATAGTACTGAAAGGCTTAGGGCATAAGGACTTTTCTAGGAACAACTTGTTCATATTCATTAATTACCAAGCCTTATATAATTGAAGTTATATAGGCTTTCATTATTACAATCAAGCAACTTTTTAAGTTTTAATCATTATAAGCTTGGATTCAAATTCAAATGTAAATTAAAATTTCAATCCTTTCACCTAAACTACTTAACTTCAATTGCAGCTTATTCTTGCTTGCTTAGTGTGTTGCTTTTGATCCTAACTTGTCCATCTACTGCTGCTGTTGCTGAAGTTGTAGGGTTGCAGTGAGTGCCACATTTGCTTTGGAGACTTCAGTTTGCAGTTGTAAAGCAACAACACCAATCCTTCATTTCTCCTTTTTAGTGTTCATGCACTTCATCCTTGTCTCTGAGTTATAGAAACCTTCCTTTGTTGAGTGGTTTGGTAAGTATATTTGCAAGCTGATATTCTGTTAAGTAGTAGAACAAAGTTACTTCATTCTTTTGTTGCATTTCCTTAACAAGATGAAGTTTTATTAGAAAATGTTTTGTTCTTCCATATTGAATTGGATTCTTAAAGATTGCAATTGTGGCTTGATTGTTACAATACATTTTTGTTGCTTTTGTTAATTTCACTTTTAACTTAGCCAACATTCTTCGAAGCCAAATTGCTTGATTCACTCCAACTGTCATAGCCATGCACTTAGCCTCTGCTATTCATTGAGCTATAGATGATTGCTTCCTTGAATTCCAATAGAAGACTCCTAAGCTTAAGGTAAATAGATACCTTGTTGTGCTCCTTATATCTTTATGAGAGCCAGCCCAGTCATTATCGATATAACTAACTAGTTTCAAGTTATATGATCTGCTGAACATGATTTCATATTTAAGTGAACCTTTTATGTACCTAAGCACCCTTTTTGTAGCTTTAAAATAAGCTTGAGTAGGATCATGCATGTATCTAGAGAGAAGACTTGTAGCTTGCATAAGATCAGGTTAGGAGGCTATTAGATTGAGGAAACATCCCACCGAGCTTCTGAATATGTTAGCATAAATTCTAATAGTTCCATCCTCTTTTGTTAGTTTTGTTCCAATTGTCATAGGAGTGCTTGAGGCCTTGCAACCTTCCATCTGAAATTTTTTAAGGACTTCTTTGGCATATTTTTCTTGATGCACAAAGATGCCCTTACTAGTTTGATGGACTTCCAAACCTATGAAGAATTTCGTCTTTCTCAAGTCAAACATTTCAAATACCCTTTTCATTTTTGCTTTGAATTGATTCATAAGTTGTAGGCTACTACCAACCACCAACAGATCATCTACATAAAAAGATATCATAACTAACTTATGATTATTTTACCTTATATATAAAGTGGCTTCATTTATACTTCTGTTGAAATTGTGTTTGAGCAAATGATCATTAATCTTACTATACTAAACTCTTGGAGCTTGTTTTAGGGCATATAAGGCCTTTCTAAACAAATATACCTTATGCTTTTCATGTTTCTTTTCAAAACTTTGAGGTTACTTAACAAACACCTCCTCATTTAACTCCATTAAAAAATGCTGTCTTTACATCCATTTGATGAACCAGCCATGCCTTTTGTCCAACAAGAGCCAACAACAACTTGATTATATCAAGCATTGCCACAAGGGCAAAGGTTTTAGTATAATCTAGTCTATATTGCTGTGTAAAACCCCTTGTTACAAGCCTGACTTTGTTTCTGTTGATTGAGTCATCAGGATTTAATTTGACCTTATATATCCATTTCAGCCTAATAGGATTCTCGTATTTTGGTTTATCAACTAAAATCCAAGTTTAATTCTTGTAAATTGCATCTACCTCAAGCTGCATTGCCTCCTTTTAGTAGGAATTTCTGCTAGCCTCTGCATATCTTGCAGGCTCCCATGCTGCTATTACACTCCTTTCTTAGACATCAACAAGAGGTCTAGTTTCTCTTATTGGAAAGTCTTCATCCGAATTAGTTTCTATTTCATTAAGTTCTCTTGGTTGATGTTAATTAGTTTTTGAGTTAGAGTCTTCCACATAAGATTTCTCTTAATTCCAGTCTTATTTTTCATAGAACTTCAATTCTTTATAGATGTTGACTTTACCAGTTAAAAGATTGAAAATTTTATAATTCTTAATTGAACTTGTATGACCAATGAAAATGCATGGCACAACCTTGTGTCCAACTTCGTGCTTTCTTTCTTTGTCACTAATGCATAGTATTAACTCCTAAAAATTTTGAGATGTCTTGTAAATGACTTGAATTCATACCATGCCTCAAAGGGAGTTTGATCCTTTAAAGCTTTGGATGACAACATATTCAGCAGGTATATTGTTGTATTTGCAATTTTTACCCAAAATTTTCTTAACATATTGTTGTCAAACAAAAGACACATAGACATCTTCATGATGCTTTTGTTCTTCCTTTCACTTACCTTATTTTGTTAAGGTGTATAGGGAGCTGTCAGTTATTGCATGATTCTAGTAATAATGCAAGTCTCTCTGAAGGTGTCTGAAGTAATTCTACTCCATTGTCCCTCCTTATGGTTTTAATTTTAAAATTGTTCTAATTTTTCAACAGAACTTTAAATTGTTTAAAAATGACAGCAACTTATGATTTTTGTTTCATAAAATAGATCTAATAAAATCTAGTTTGATCGTCAATGAAAATTATAAAATACTTGCTACCATTGAGTGATTTTGTGTGCATTGGACCAAAAGTGTCATAATGTATTAATTGTAGTTTCTCTTTACTTCTCTAAGTTAGATCACTTGAAAAAAGGATTCCAGTTTACTTTTCTTGCTAATAAGCTTGACTCACAACTCTTCCCTCTTCCATCTCTAACAAGTCAATTATTAACTATTTTTACTTCAAATTCAATAGCCTTACATCATGCACATGCCCTAATCTCTTGTTCCATAGGATCTTGGCATCAAGAGCTGCAAATATAACAAAACTTTCTGGATGTTGTTAGTTCACCTAAAAGTTCTTCTTTTTCATAGGAATTGTTATAAGTTTTATGCCACATGAATCATCAATGGAATATAAAGTATTTTTAAATTATAAAAAATATCCTTTCTTTAATAGTTGTCCAACACTTAAAAGATTTTGGTTAATTTGAGACACTTATAATACATCTATGATGAATTTAATACTTGTATGTGTGCGTATTATAGTTGCACCTTTGCCTTGCCTTGTATGAAATCTCCATTACCTATCCTAACTCTTGAAGCGAAGCTTTCATCCAAACTAGTGAAAAGTGACAAGTTTGGTGACATGTGATTTTTGCAGCCATTATCTACCAACCAAATATCATATTCCTTTGATCAGCTCACTCTCCTGCCAAGAATAGGTGCTCTTTTACTTCCAATTCCTCATCATAGGTTGTTTGAGCTTGTTGATGTTGCTTCAGTGCTTTCTTCTTTGGACAAACCTTCTCTTGATGCCCTTTTTCATTGCAACTTCTGTATACAATATTTGACCTCTACCAGCAATACTTGGGAAGATGATTTGCCTTCTTACAATGTGGATAAGGTTGAGTTAATTGCTTCCCACCTAAGGTGCTGCATTTAGGGCCTTTGCTTACTTACTTTCCACCTTGTTTCTTTTTCTTCTATTGTTGTTCTTTGACTAGGAGAGCATCTTTAACTGCCTCCTCTTGCCTCATCAATCTTCTTTGTTCTTGTGCTTGCAATGTAGTAATCAACTTTGCCAAAGTGATTTTGGTTAAGTCTTTAGAATCTTCCCAAAAAAATAACTTTGACTTAAACCTTTTTGTAAGTTTACAAGTATTTTCTGTACTATACTTGCATTAGAAAGTTCTTCTCCTAAGAGTTTAGTCTGATTGACCAACTTGATCACTCTATCATTATATTCCTTAATTTTCTCAATATCTTCCATTTTTAGTAACTCAAATTCTCTTCTCAAGTTGAGTAATTGCATGGATATGAGTTTTTTCACTTCTTGGATACTCCTATCTTAGCTTGTTCCAAGCTTTCTGAGTTGTTTTGCAGGTCATTATTCTATTGAAGATGACCTCTGTCACAACTGAATTTATGCATGTCAAGGCCTTGAATTACTTGGAGGTTTGCTCATTGTAATTGTTTAGTTGTGTCATTGTGGGATTTTCTAGAAGTAAAGCCACTGTAACTCCATTTTTTGTAACTTTCCATAAGTCAAAGGCCTTAAGATAGGCTTTCATCATCACAGTTCACTGAAAACTATTTCTTTATTTATCGCAACCAACCACTTAAATAAGTCAACACTTGAAACTATTTCTAAATATGTAGATGACTTAACATTTTCACTATTTTCTTATATAACTGAAAGAGTATAAGTAATATATTCATTATATTTCTGTGGTAATTAAATTTCTCTTCTTAGTTAGTCTTTGGCTATAGAATTATCCTCCTTTCTATCTTCAGATGAATCTGCAATATCTAATCAATTTGACTAAATGTGAAGACTCTGCTATTAAATATCTCGATTCACAACTTCAAATTTCACTTACTTGTGTGCACTGTCACCTTTAACTATATTAGAAGAAATAAAAGACTATCCTTTTAGATGCAATATAAAGGATTCATCAAATGTAATATTTCTGCTAATTACAAATTTTGTTGGATTAAGATATCATAAATGATATTCCTTTACTTCAGATGCATGTCCAAGGACAATGTATTTTTTAGTTCTCAATTCCAATTTTCTATCATTAATCTGCATATATGTAAAACATCCAAATATTTTTAAATTAGAGTAATTAATAGGAGTATTTGATTAGATTTTTTTCTAAAATCTTGAACTTTATATATATTGAAGGTGTACGACTAATGATATGACAAGTTGTACAGACTGTGTGTACCTAAACATTTTTTGACAAACTAATATCAGAAATCATATAGTAAGATCTTTCCAAAAGTATTTTGTTTATATATTTAGTAACACCATTCTACTAAGAAATCATCTTGACTGTACGGTAATAAATAATTCCTTCATTTTCATAAAATTTATTAAATTCATCTTCACAAAATTCTAAATAATCATCTATCATGAGCTATTTAATTTACTTCCTTATTTGCTTCTCTTTTAATGTTTTCCACTTCTTAAATATTTGAAAAAGATCATTCTTATATTTTAAAAAGAAAACTCAAACTTTCCTTAAATAATCATTAATGAAAATTAATATGTACCTAACATCACCTTTTGACAGAATACAAGATGATCTCTAAAGATTTGAATAAATATAATACAAAATGCCTTTTATCTTGTAAATTGCTAGAGACTTGAAACTAGCACCATACTGTTTTCCAAAGATGCAATGCTCACAAAAATCTAACCTCCTAGTACTCTCAATATAAATAGACACTTCTCACTCATGTCTCCAACCACATATGTCATAATTTCGTAATATATGCCTTTGAATAAGATGATATAGAGACTATAGTAGTATTCGTAATTATAAATCCTTGTAAAATATGCAAATTTCTAGATTTACAAGTTTTTTAAACAACAAAAGAAGTTTTACTAACTTTTAAAACTCTACTTTCATCAGTGTACTTGTAGTTAAGAGTTTCAAGTGTTCCAAAAGAGACGAGTTTCTTCTTTGATTTTGAAACATGTTTGACCTATGTGAGTATTCTCATAATACTATCAAGAGTCTTGATCTTAACTGTACTAATTCTGGCAATTGTGCAAATTACATTATTACCCATTATAACAACTCCAATTTCAATAGATTCATTGGTGGACAATCAATCTCTATTGGACAACATATAGTACGTGTAACTAGAATCTAATATTGATTCGTTGGCAAACCTTAATTTACCATAAATAAAGAAAATAATTTCTTCACTCTCTTCTTCTATAACACTGTTTGAACTGATTTAATATTTTTGTACTTATCCTCATTCTTACCTTTTAACTTCAAGTAATCAATTTTAATGTACCCTTTTCTCTTACAATAATTGCATACCAAATTTTTATATTTGAATTTAGATTTAAATTTGAATCTTTAACTATTTACATCTCTCTTATTTGATATGCCTCAAATCACCAAGTTGTCAGTTTCACCATTATTACTTTTTTTTAATTATATTCATGTCAATTTGGTCTTTTAACTTTAAAATAAACTTACTTTCTTTATCAGAAATAATTTTTTTTAATATAAAGTATTATTTTTTTTGTAATATTTAAATGAATGAGGAAGAGAATATAATAATAATAGAGGTTGATACTCATTCTCAACATAAATACCTATATTTCTCAAATTTATAAATAAAAAATCAAATTTATTAAGATGCGATAATATAAATGATCTTTTAAATATACGAAATATATATAAACTTTGTTTTAAATAAAACCTATTTTCCATTATTTTTCTTCATATACAAAGTCTTAAATTTCTTTTACAAATTCTTAATAGTTATTTCAGCAGTTACTTCTCTTAAAACCTTATCAAAGGGATTTAAGATGATACATATTCTAACTTTGTTGTTAAGATCAACAAACTACTCATTTGATATCTTCTCTAACTTTTTCCGCTTCTCTAATAATGCTATGTCGACACCATCTTGAACCAACATGGCCTCCATCTGCAGTTACCACATTTTGAAGTTAACAATCTAACTAAATTTTTCAAAATAATACTTAATAATTGTCATAATAGTTATTTTTTTAATGAATCTAGTTTTGATACTAGTTTGTTAAGTGATAAATTTTGGATTATAACCCTTAAAGATAATAAGAAAAATAAGAAAAAATAACTGAAGATAAATGATACCAAATTTACGCGATTTGGTCAATTTGACCTACATCAATAAGTAAAAATGAAAGTAAATATTATTAAAACAGAGAATAAAAAAAACCCTCTTCTTGAACCCAATTAACAAAACTCTAAATAATAGATTAAAGGTTTTTTAGAGTTTTAACTCTCTTCAATTTATTGATTTTACAATAAATTATAGTATTCATTATTTATAAGTAACAAAATCAACAAACTCTACTCAATTTCTAAATGTGAAATTTTAACCCCCAACTTAACAATATTTGTTACATTATAGATGACTTGGTATACGAGACTTTAAAAGGTTATCTTAAAGAAAAATTAGAAATTTACACTTTAAAAACTTTCCAAAAGAAGACTGAGAAATTAACTTATATTGAATTCATATAGTTTACTACCAACATTTATTACAACATCATTAAGAATGTTATCTTTAAACATATTTTACATGAGGGTAATTTCAATGCAGACTTCCTTATTAATCTTGGAGTTAATGGTAGTGATACACTCAAAATCTAAGGCAGTCCTCCCCATAATTCAAATGTCATACTTGAAACTACTATTGTAGGAGTGGCTACTCCTAAGTTGGCTAATTATGTTCTTTATATCCTATTTTGTTTCTTTTATATCTTTTTCTATTCTATTTTCATAAAACACATGTACAAAAAAAAAAAAAGTTAAAGAAAAAAAAGCATGTTCCGATAAGTTTTCATAAATTTTAGAAAATTACAACTATTGATAGTTATTTCATTACATTACATATAACTTGCTTTGGTCGATTTAAAAACTAATCTATTTATCTAATTTTTTTCCCCTTAAACATTAATTATCATGTTCAAGTCTTTTAAATGATCCAATTGTAAAAAGGAGGCAAAAAAAAAAACACAAAATTAAAAATCAACTTAACTTATATATTTATTTTTCTTTTTTAATTTTTAAATTGATTTTTAATGTAACTTTCATTAGTTAAAATTAACCAATTTGTGCATTTTTCATTCAAGCTTGTTATGTGGCAATTATATTGCTAACATGTAACATAATAGTATTAAAGTCAAATATTACATTTTTTTTTTATGTTACAATTTTTTAAACAATGAAAATTTTGAAAAAAAGTCTAAAGCATTTTAAAAAAATCTAAAAATTTTAAAAAAGAAAAATTTTTTAAAGATTTAATAATAAATTTCACATTTTAAAATAATTTTCAAAGAATCTAAAATTTTTTCAAAAGCTAAAAAATTTCTAAAAAAATCTAAAATTTTTTTAAAAATCCAAAACAATTCAGAAAAAAATCCATAAAATTGTGAAAAGTCAAATTTTAAAATAATAATTTTTTAAAAAAAATTCAAAAGTTTTCTATTTTTTTTTAAATACAGTAATTAAATGGAAATTTGAAAATTCATATCATTATCTTTCTTTCTCTATTCATCTTTCATTTTTTTTTTTTTACCTCTATTTTTGCAAATGCAACATCTCATGAGTATTCTTTTAAAATAATTTTATTAAATTTATAACCAAATTTCAAAACTTTATACGTACGCATAGACACATACACATACACGAATATAGAGATTTTAATTAGAGATAGAAGGTAGGAAAAGAAGAGAGAAAGAGATTGATAGACAGAGAAAAAGAGATGGCAATAAAGGGGAGAGAGAGAGAGAGAGAGTTTTTTTTTTTGCATTTTTTTTATTTTAGAATTTGTATAATTGAAGATAATTTACAAAATTTATTGATTTTTAAAAAAATTCAATATTTTTTTTGGATAATTGAAGTTCATTTGAAAAATTTTCAAAATTTTAAATTTTTAAAATGTCATGTCATTAAAATAAATGATGACATAATATATGACTCATAAATTGATATAAAATATGACAGCGGGTTATTGCGACTTACTAAAAAATAACAAAAAAATACATATATAAATTAATTCTAATTAACAAAAGTCAATGTTCAATTTAAAATAATAATAATAATAATAATAAATACAGATTAAAAAATCAATGTAATATAATAAGTAGATTATCGATTTTTGAAAAAAAAAAAAAAACTAAAATACTCTAAATGATCTAATAAGGTTAATGAGTTTAAAAATTATTCCAATTAAAATTTGAAAAAAATAGTTCTAGCTAAAATTGAGAACCATGAGGCATAAGGCTAGTTTTTCACTTAATTTTTTTTTTTTGTGATGACACTAAGTCACTTTTAATTTCGTTAAATTCAAGTATACCATAATCATATACAAGAAATTTTAGTAAAATAATTTTACAAAAGGGACAACATGCATATAAATCATTTCTCAACCATTATTACCTTAAGTCACAGAATATAAAACAATTGGTAAATGACTCTTATAAGTATTTTCTCTGCATTTTTGCCTTAAGCCTTGACTATTACTGTGCAAGTATATATGGAGTTGGTAGTTAATACCACCAATCACCTAGAGACATGCATAACTTAACAATAAAATTAATCATATATAGTGTAAATTTTATACTTTTAAGAGTATTTTCTTATTAACTTGGTTAAATTATTATACATAAATCTACATTTAAGGAAAGCATGACACCTTATTGAGACTTAGTCAACGCACTAACTTCAACAACACATCTTCTTTTACTTATAAAGAATTTATGTTAACACATTACTTTGGACAATACTTTAATTTGGTTGCCACATTTGCTACCAACATGTTCTCATGTTTTTTGAGAGTGTTACACTTGATCTCCCTATGTTTTTTGGGAGTGTTACACTTGATCTCCCTATTTTTGTGATGCTTAATGTACACATTAATTTGGTCCATACTCTAACCCCTTACCTTATTAGTCATCTTGTAATTAGACTTGCATAACATTTGTCGATCCTTAAAACATATGTTAGCCACTTACAACAAGTCTTTATAGCATTAGCTTAGACCCTAACCTATGCGTTAATATTGATGAACATTGATGTGAGACATGCACTCTCACCCTCTTAAAAAAATGTAGTAAGAAATATGATCATTTGATAAGAGAAAATATTGATGTGGTTAACTTATCACTATGCTGCATAGCATATGCTAATATGTCACCAACACATGTTACATAACACCGATGACCCATAATGAGTGCTGCATGTAGCTCTCCTTTCATCTCCTTCTATAACTCAAATTTGCCAACATTTAAATCAATTAAATTTTGTGAAGTATAATGCTTTGGCTAGCCAATCAAATGAATTTGATATTAATAGGATAGAATACTTATTTTTTGTCATGACCTTATTTAAAATTTTGTAATTTAAATATATTTATGAGAAGTATTATAAAATAAATGGGTTATGACAACAATTCTTATGTAGTAGTTATAAACTATTATTTAAAACTTTTAAGGTAATATTAATAACTATGATATAAACATCTTGTGGAAATAGTTAACTTTAGGCAGTAGTTTAAAATTGCTACATTATTTTAAGAAAAATAGTAATTATGAATGTTTAAATAGTAATCTAGAACTACTGGCATTTTTTTTTTTTCAAAAAAATGTCTGATTTTCTTTGAAGAAAAGTAATAGGCTAGGAGAGCAGTCTTAGACAGTTGCCTATTCCTATAGATAAGATAGTGGTATAGCACTGTTATTTATTTTTTTTTGTTTTAAAAATAGAATAAAATAGTGGTTTAAAACTACTAACTTATTTTTAAAAAAAAAAAATAAAGGGATAAAATAGTGATTTAAAATCAATACTTTTTTTTTTTTTTTTTAAGAAAAAGGAATAAGATAACTATCTAAAACTGTTGCTTTTCTTTTTTTGAAATAAAAAATAAAAAATTAAAGTAATAGTCTTGAATTGCTGTCTATTCTTTTTGAAATTAAAGGTATAAAGAAGGAATTTATAACGACTACCTTATTTTTTTATTTTAAAATATATATATATATATATAATGTTGAAAATTAAAGGAACGACTCTATGGATTTCTCTCACTTTTATGCTTATTGGTTTATTACTTATTTGTTGTTTTCACATTTTATAATAGAAAAGTAAATTTTTTTTCTTTAACTATTTAGCTTTTGTTGTGGAAAGTTATTAAAACAACCATTAATACTACTAATTAGAGGTTAAAAGGAGATTACAAGGTATTATTTTTTACTTTGGTATGTCATAGATTCGTGAGTTTGGTGATTTTTTTTAGTTTAGGTATTTCAATATTAAGTGAGATTTGATATTTTGATATCTATTTTTATATTGAATTTATTGTTAAATTTGGAATGATTTCGAGAATTTAGAGATTTTTGACTTGTTGGCTTACTATTTCTTTGTTATTTTTATATTATACAATAATTTTTTTTTTAACTCTTTAGCTCTTTGAATTTTACTGTAAAAAGTCAACAAACTAGCCATTAATATTGCTAATTGGAGGTTAGCACTGTGTGGAAGGAGTAACTTAAAGGTAGTTTAAGTTGTTTCAATAACTATTTCTTTTCTACCCTTTTTTTGTATTAATGTATGGTGCATTATGTGTATAGAAGAGTATTCATTTAATAAAAAGTGTCCATTTAATAAAAGGAAAATTTTATAATTAATTTTTCCTATTATTATTTTTAATATATTGAAGATAATAACATAGAGGATATGGTAAATGTTGTTAATTCTCTTGATAGTTATTGTTAGTGATTTTTGGCATATGTACTGAGTTTTCCTTGCATCTTATTGGCATCTTTTGTAACAAATAACTAGTTTTCTAAAATAAAATAAATCTCATTAATTTTAAACATGACTAACAATTTTTACTAATGTGTTTTTTTTTTTTTGTTATTTTTGCTTAATGATTTATGCTTGTTTATGAATTCTTTTTCCACTTTTGTAAGATAATATAATAATTTTTCAATCTCATTAGCAATGGTTACAACAAATATCATCTCTGAAAACATAAGTCTAGAATTTATAGGTCTTTGACTAGTCAGTAGAGATTCTTATTTGTCTACTTTATGTCATTTTTAGTTAGATTGAAAAAAAAATGTTTAGGTATTGCAAGGCCTTAATTTTTTTTATTTACTTAGAGTATTTATTATTCTATCTTAGTATTTTCCTTTTTATGATATTTAATATAACAAATTCAAATACTATAAGTTCAATAGCTAATCTTAAAAGTTATTACTTATATAGTTTCAACTACATCCAAATTTTATGGTACTATATGTATGGTTTGCTACCTTATATGTTTTACTTTCTAATTATTTTTTATCTTAATTTTTGTTATTGAATGAAAATGAAATACAAGAAGTGGTTCCTTGAGGTGTCTACAATTTTATGTTTCTGCATTTCAATGGTTGAAATAAGGAATTACTAGATAACAATATTTTGATTTTATTGTGGTGTATGTTTTTTTTTTTCCCTTACTTGAGAATTGAATTAAGGGATTTTGTGGTATTCATAATACTAGAGAACATCTCACTTAAAAGCATTGTTAGAAGGGCAACAATTGCCAAGGCATGGATTTTTTACTCATAATTTTACTAAACTTTTTTGCCAATTCTTTACACATTCATTCCAATTTGTGAGAATCTTTTAAATCTAATTATTGTAGCAATTTTGGTGATTGTCACAAGAATTGTAATAATCAGCATATAGAAAACTTTAATATTGTGGTGGTTTTATTTGTGATAATTATAGATTTTGTTCATGCCAACCCATCTAAAATGACTACATTTATGCCTCTTGGAGCTAAGGGTGTCTTTTAAGTAGTTATAATTGTTTACTTTGCCTATGGAGGATTTAATAACATAATTACAGTGACAGAGAAAACTAAAAATCCATTAAGAGACATACCTTTAGGATAACTTGAATCAATGTTAATCATAGCCCTGATATATTGCTTAATGACACTTTCATTGAGTATAATGTAAAAATATAAAGAGATAGACTTAATGCAACTTATTTTGCTGCTTTTCAGAGTGTAGGGATGAATTTGGCAAAGTACCTAACAGCACTTAGTGCTTTAAAGGGGATGACCACTATTCTCTTGGTAAGAGCAGTTAGACAAGTATAGTATATTACTCATATTACTTAAGCTCACATGATCCCTCTTTCATCTGTTGTTATCCATCCTAAAACTGGAACATTGATAAATGTCACACTTTTTATCACAATATTTAGTACCTTACATGTTTTTTTCTCAAGTTTGGATGTCTTGGCAAGGTTGTTGTCAGCGAATACCCTCTTTATCTTTATGGTGATAGTGTTGCCCTTCTTATGAGGCAATACTATATGTAGGTGTCACATTTGAAATAAACCTCTTAAAGCTAGTCATCTTCCTTCTTATCATTATAGCTTCTTTAATAGCAACTTTAGCATGCTAAAGACTGAAGCTAAATGGGTTGATTAGAATAATCGTATTAACATTTATAATATATGTGTTTTTGTACCTATTCATTAAAGTATGCATTTAAATGTGTGACCATTCAACCTTAAGGTTATTGAAATATTGTTGATTGAAGTTTAGAGCACCAAGTTTGTAAATCTTAAGTTTTATAATGGGATTATGGACTATCTTCCTATGCTTGTGTGATTATCTGAGAAATAATTGTTCACTTGCAAACAATATTAAACTACTAACCATTTTACACTATTGGGAACTCCTATTATCTGTCTTTCCCCTTCATCTTTTAAACCTAAGGAAAGGAGAAAGTATGGTCTTTTCATTTAATATAATAAGAATTTTGGCACGTAAGTAGACATCTTACTTTTATTATCTAATGATTTTCCTATATATGGGGTTGCTTTGCAAAATTACCCATATATCTCATATTGGGCATGCTATGTAGTGTTGTAAGTTTGACCTTCACTCGTTTAGTTACTTGGTTGACCAAATCATTTGAGTTCTTAAAGGAAAAATTTAGCCTTCTTGTAATTGTGTGTTCTACTTTATGTGGTTTAAAAGTTAGGACAATTATACCTAAGTATCCTAGAATATTACACTAGGAATTTACAAATGTTAAAGAAATCTTACATACTAGAAAAATAATTTCAACTCTTAAAATTTTGTTGTTGACCTAACTAATAGTAGCCAAAGTTGTAGCAAAAGTTATAGCCACAACTCTATACAAGGGATTAGGGCTTATGGGTGATCTTTATACTCTAAGTTTGATGATTGGTGTTACCATTAGTATTGTGTTTAGGGGTTTAGTTACACAAGTTATTAATTGAGTCATTCCAAGAAATGCAACTATTGCTTATCTATAAGCATATGTATTAGTAACATGCTTAGGACTTTGGTGAGAGTAATTCAAATATGTGTTAAGTTGATAAATATATTCAAACTATTTTCTTTAGGTTATTGATATTTTGGTATGACTATTGATGATGTATACGAAAAGTAGTACTTGACCTCTATAGTCATTATATAAAGGATTTCTTTATTATTTATATAATATTTGGTTCAAATTATAAGATATTTTCTAAATTCATTATGAACAAAATTCATGCTTTAGTGATAACTTTGTGTATTATCAATTTTTGTAATCTTATTTAAATAGTTGTCACAAATGCCATAATTTTAGAACTTTGAAATAATTAGAAAATCATTACATATTCTCTCTAAAAACTATTACTTATTCTCTTACAAAACTACTACTTATTTTCTTAAAAAACTTACTATTTATTTTTTAAAAAAATACTACTTATTCTATTAAAAAATTACTGTATATTCTAAAAAAAACAAAAATTATCACATATTTATTATAAAATCGTTGCATATTTCACTATAAAATTATAACATATGTATTTTATAATTGATGTGTAAAGATTATAAAAACTGTTGTGATAATCATTTAAAACTATTACCTAAACTGCCTTTAAGCAATGGTTTCATATGCATTGATAGAGGTAAAGAAAACCATTATATTAGATTTATTGCAGTGCTTACAAATGTAGCAGATTGAAAACTGATACATCAGACTTTAAGTAGTGAATTTTAGTTCAAAGGTAGTGGTTTTAAACCACCACCTTAAACCATTTATTTGGTAATGAAGTCATAATACTTCTTTTAAAATAACTCCAAGGTACTATAAAGGGTTTTAAAGGGTTAAATTAGGTCTATATCTAACAACTCTATCAATTGCTTCCTTAATTTTACCAATTTCATTGAACTTTTATGATAAGGGACCTAACCTATTTGGAATTTAAAGTAGATCAATCTTATGGTTAGTGGCATGCCTTAGAGGGAAGGCACTTTGGTAACTCCCAAAAGTATCATGTTCGTAAAGTCACTCAATAGTTCAATAACAACTTTAAACACATCAACAACTACCTTCTCCTTAATTTCGACCATGGTAGCTAAATATATGACTTTACCTTTTTGCAAGCCATAATCCACCTGTATAATAGACAACATTACACCCAATTTCCCACTAATACTGGTTAAAGGAGTTATCTTGTCAATAATAAAATAAGAATAGTTTTCATGCATGATCACTAAACCACTTAAGTGAATTAAAAAAAGAACTTTTACCCACATAAAGAATTGACTCCTAAAATAATATTGAAGTTATTCAATGACACAATTGTAAAGTTAAAATTGTTAATCCAACTACCAATGGTTATCTTCACACCCATTATTAAACCAAACACCTCACAATTTATCAAGTTAATTACCTTTATTCAATTTCCACTATTTATGACTTTCAGCCTTAATGTCTCCACCATCAAATTAGTAACAAAGTTATGCATGACACTAATACATCAACTCCCAACTACTAAAACCAATCTTCATATATATTAAGTCAGATTGTAAGGTACATTTTGCTTGAATCGCATACACAAATTATAGAAGATTAATATAATAAGTCATCATTATCAGTGATAATGCTTCTGTCATTCTCCTTAGCAACCATAACACTTAACTTTTTTTCTCTTGGAAGATTCTTATCATAATAAGAGTCATCACAAATGAAATAACAAAAGTTAAGACTTACTTTTATCTAATATTTAGTTAATAACTTTGTCATTATCTTTGTAATTGTCTTTAGATTTATCCCTTTTCTTACCCTCTTTATTCTTTTTGCCACTATCTTTAAGTCGTTTTCCCATATCAGAATTAAAAGACTTGTTAATTTTGAAATCAACTAATTCATAGGCCAAGGTTATTGTAGAAGGCGAGTTCTTGACACTTTATCTTCATAATTTGAATAAAACCCAACTTTCGAGACTTGAGAGGAGGTTGAAGAGTTTGTTTCCATCTAACATATTGTGGATATGAAGCAACAAGGAACTGAACTCTTTCACATAATCCCACATCGTGCCACCATACTTTAATCTCTTAAATGATTCTTTTACAACCCAAGATGTGTTGAAAGCAAGAAATTAATCTTTCAATTCTTTCTTTAAGCTTTTTCACATTTTTGTTTAAGGCTTGACTATGCTTGTATTGTTATTAACACTTGTTTTTCACCATAGTTTAATATCCTTGGCAAGATACATGTTTGTAAAACTAAAAAACTAATTTTTTTCATATTTGACATTTGAGTAACCATAATGTATTGTTTTATGTCACAAAAGAAATTTTTGATGACCTTTGTATCACTTTCTCCCTTAGAAGCTTTAGGTTCTAGCACCTTTATCTACTTAGAGAAATTAGCAACCCTACTTGGTTGGTTGCTTATTGCCTTATTGAGAATAGCAGATTTAGCTTGCAATTTGTTAGGATGAAAAGTTAAATTAAAAGGTATATCCTTGTATTGTCATTTCAAATTGAGAATATTTTGATCATAGTTTGCCAAGCTCCCACATATGGAGAAATACTCCTCCTTAGTGACATCACCAATCATTGCTTCGATGTTGGCCACATGATCACACGCTACATAAAGACTTGATACACTAGCTATTAATCAAACCTTAGTGTTTTTATACTAATTATCATAGGGTCAATTTTTCCCTTAAAATTTCTACATTATGATAGCACTAAGTCACACTTAATTTAAGTTAACTTAAACACATTAGATTTACACATAAGGAACTTAAGTAAGATAATCTCACAAGGAGGCAAAACATATAAGAATCACTTCCTAACCTTTTTTACTTTTACTCATAAAGTACAAAAGGAATTGTCGAAAGACTTTTACAAGTGTTTCTCTCCACTTTTCTATGTTTTGCCTTGATTGTCACTATATAAGTATACGTAGAGTTGGTGGTTAACATCACTAAATACCTAGAGACATGCATGACTTGATTACTAAGTCAATCATGCAAAGTAGAAATCCCCCACTCTTAGGAGTACTTCCTTACTAACTTAACTAAAACATTGGATGCACATCTATGTTTGAAGAAAGCTTAAAACCTCATTAGGACTCGATCAACATAGTCACTTTAGTAGCCTATGTTTTACTCTTAAGGAGCTTGTGTTAGCACATTGCCTTGGACAATACTTTAGTTTAGCTACCATATTGGTCATCAATGACATATTCTCACATTTTTAGGGAGCATAACACATGATTTCCTCATTTTTATGGGTGTTGGTGCACATGCTAACTAGGTTTATAATCCAAGCCTCTTTACTTGCTAGTAAGCCCGTAATCAGACCTACATAACATTTTCCTAGGCCTTAAGCTCATGCTCCAACAAACCCTCATAACATTAGTTTATACGCTGATGTTAGTTAATTTTGATGTGAGATATGCACTATCCTCTAATAAGTATTAGAGAATCTAGTTGTCTAATAGAAAGGAAATATTGATGTGTTTGAACTATTATTATGTTGCCTAATGCATGTTACCACATTGTCAATGCATGTTGTCATGTAACATTAATGACCCAATTCTTTTCTCAGTTGGCACTAATGCATGAGCCTCTATTAGCTTGTTGCCATGCACATTGAATGTTTTTGCCAACACCTTTCTTGTTTAAGTGTCCACACCCAAATCTTATGCAAAAATTAGTGCAAGGTATCATTTATTGCTTGCACCTTCACACCAACAAACTCAAAGGACTAATATTAGGTATAAACCTAGTTTTGAGTGGTCCTAATGATTAAAGCAAAGCAATTTACAATTGTTAATACTTAATAAAAAATTAAAATTTAATAGGATTATAACTAAAAGTTAATATAGACTTATATTGAGAATATGGATACCAATAAAAGTAAAATAACGTTTAAATTTGAATTTTTAAGAATATTATTTGAAATTTTTTAATTTTATTTTATTTTCAATAAAGTCAAGTTAAGTCAATATCAAATGCAAAAAAAATATATATATATATATTAAGTGAAACTAAAAAAAAAAAAAATTAGGTGCAACTCGGATTTATGAAATATATAACTATACAACTGGATATTTGTTATACTAGAAAACAAAAAAAAAAAAAAAAAAAGTGACAAACACCATATCATTTCAATCGTCAGGCTAAAAGGTGAAACCAATCAATCAAATTCGGCTCCAATCTTTTATGGTCCTGAAATTCCGCTCTAATCAAATTCTCAGTCCTAGTTGACCTCTAGACTTAAATAAAAATCTTATGGAGTCGAGCCTAAAATTGACCCCCTCATCAAATTGAACCCAACAGAACTTGAAGAGGCCCAATACTTAATATTTTGCAGCTCTAATTATAAAGATTGCTCCTAATTTGCGACATTTTAGTGCGTTACGAGATAGCAGTCAACAAGGAGATTAGTTGATATTGAAAACGTAATAGCATGAAGTACATTGCATATGTTGCCTGTTCATTCTGGTTGTGAAGTTTTATGTTTCTATTTAATTATTATTCGAGGAGAGGCATTAAAAAAGAAATGGGAATCTGATCCCCGGGCTTATAATTACTCGACATAGGAGAGGTCGTGGGCCTTTTGGGCCAATATTTGCCACTAAATCGGGTTAGGCCTCGTGATTATTCGTATATGTACGTATGAAGAAAACGAAATGAGCTTCTGTAAGGTTAGTTACTGAACCCAATTGAAGGCGATGGAATTTTGAAAAGTTCGAAGCTTGAATACGGAAATGCTTTGAGGCATCAGGAGAAGAAGACAAAGGCAACGTGGTCATAAACAGCATTGCACTTTTTTTTTAAGCAAAATTTAAACTTCAGTGAATCTAAAACAAACTGTACTGTACTTTTGATTCAGTATACTGAAATTATACAGTATTCCCAATACGTGCAACCATGCAGTCATGCCTTCCTGAGAAGTTATCCACTTGCCACAGGCATGAATCATAAAATCATTTGTCTCGATGGCATGTTTAATATTTAGAAGAGACTTATCTATGGCAATAGCATCAGCCAACTCTCATCACAGGTTCACAGGGATATATACGTATGTGTGTGTAGAAATAATTCGCTACAAAAGAAATTATATAAATAATGTATTTTCAAAACTGTTGATTAAAACAATGTGTTTTTATATGAAAATATTCACAATAGAAATTTGATGAAAACTGTCCCCAAGAACTACTTTTTATACAGCCAACGTAGGTTTTAGCTTGTTTTTTGGGCTTAGAAATTGAAGCTCTCAATTATTGGATTAGAATGATGCCTTTAAGATATATATATATATATATATATATATTACACTTCTCACCTTTCTGAATAAGATTTTCATGCTCAGTGAAGTCTTTTGGTTATAAGGAGCCAAGGCATAATATTAGATAAAATATTATTCATTTAGTATAAAAATAATATATGTGTAATATAAAAATATTTATCATTTTTTTGAATTTTTTATGAAAATGAAAAATAACAAAATGGGCATGCAGCCGCATCCAGCGTTAGCCTGTCAATCATTGCTCCAGCGATTTGGGTGTACAAAAGTAGATTCTAACTTCTGCGGGGAATATATAATGATGGTTGGCATATTGCAGCTGCATACCTATATAAAATATATAGGACAGATTTGTAATTGCATTATAATACTAGTAGTACCATTACAGAGCTGCAGTGACCCCCTTTAGAATCATCGCTAGGCATGCCGTTTCTTTCATTTTAAGACCCCATATTCGTGCATGGGTCCCTGTTTAAATTTATTATTATAATATATTGAGAAAAAGGTAATAAGCTATATTGTGGTGGATATGGGCTTCGAGTTATTATAATTATTAACAAAAGGGAGGTGGGGTGGGAGAAGATGGGGTTTTCAGTTTGGTGAATGATTCTCACTTCCATCCAACTCCCATGTGAGAGTCTGCTTATTGTAATCAGAAGAAAGTATATGACAAGCTTTCCCGCATAATCCGGTACTGTAACATGCTGCATTTTATCTAAACAAAAGCATGAAAAAGGCTTGTGTGTGTGTGTGTGTGTGTAATCTTCACGGGAATGCGACTCTCCTAAATAACCTTTATAATTAATTAATTAGGAGGCTCAGTCGATTAGAGCAAGGGCATGAGAAAAGGAGATGCTAGTTAAAGTTCGAATCGTTGTTTAGGATACATCACCTTAGTTTGGCCCACAGTTGACAACACTCGCTCTTTTAAATTTGCATGTTAAGAATGGTTTTAAAAGCTCTTTCACGGATGCCAAGATTATTACATTTCATCAAGTACGTACGTTGTTGTTAGGCGTTGAAAACAACCTCCTAGGTTCTAATTTTCAATTTGTGATGAAATATTGTGCATCTTTCTGGGGTTCTAGGAACTAAATTGGCATTCTATTAAGGTTTCGAGCGCACTTACCTTTGAAAATAATTTACAGCAACAGCTTAAAAATAATAATACTTTCCAACATTATTCACATTTTTGCTATGGAAAAGCTAATCATGGGTAATTCAAAGATGGAGAAGTGATTTTACTGCTTTCTTTGACCTTGTGTCGCTGTATTTTGTCAACTTGAGCATAATGAGTCTATGTTTAAGGTATAATGCAGTTAATTAACCGTAATGATTGGCCTAATTGGTATAACAAAACTAGAAAAATAAACATAATATATGGCATATGAAAGTTGCCAAAAACAAAAGGATATGATGCAGTGAACGTATGGTAAAAGTATATTCGTTGGACCTATATATGTATAGCTTAAAAAAGAAACATAAGGCAGAAAAGATAAAATGAAAAATAAAAAAGTTAAAGCGGCGGTTTCGATCCTATTCTTGACGACAACAAGAAGGCGTGTCAATCTTTTATCACTTATTTGATCCAATTAATAGAAATTAGGAGCATCAAAGATGAATGTTCAGCAATTTAGCACTTACGGGTTGTTTGACTCTAATATCCTATCCTTCCCACGTACGCAAGTCCGTATTCTATGTTCAGCAATTTATCGATTGTCTATGTGTATCGTTGTATTTCCAAAACAAGGTCAATAATCAACAAATCTATGATTAATTTGTAGTTGTTAGTGGAATCCTTTCTAATCATTGTTGTGTTTGTACGTAAGTTCAGGGGGAGGGAAGGTGTCAGCTAGGGAGAGAGAGGACAAGTAATTGAATATAATTTTCTTAACATAGGTGATTTAATTTTTTTTATTATTTTTAAATTAATAAATATAATTATTTTTTTGTTAATGAATTATTACATTAAATTTTTTATATTATATATAAAATATTATGTAATTTTTTATATAAATAATAAAATATATCAAAATTTTTATTTTATTATAAATTAATCTTTTTAAAATTATCATTAAAAGTTAATTTTTTTTTAAAAAGTTAATTTCTTATCTTTTTATTTTTATAATTTTTTTATTTTTAATTTTTACTTTTTTATTATCTGGTATCAAAATAATATTTTTAAAAATTTTATTTTTATTCTATAACTCTACTATTACACCAAAAAAAAATTCATTCAATTTATAACCTTTGCCCAACAATAAAACAAAGATTTTGACATCACTAATTTGTAATTCTATATCATATCTTTATATAATTCATTTAATTTTAACATTATAATATCTCGTATTAAAAAATCGATATCTCATGTACAATTATCTCTTAAAATAATTGAATAAGTGATCATAATTCTGTCAAAAATACTGAGAGATATTATTAAATAAAGTTTTTATTAAATAGATACATAATAAAGTTATAAGAAAAATACAATAACAAAATTATTACTATTACAAGTTATTGGATGGAAAAGTCTTATAAAATGTGAGATAATTATTCTTTGTGTATTTGTACAATGTAAAGGTGACAAAATTTCATTATATGAAGGAGAAAGAGGTTAATGGATTATTAACTGAATTTTCTGATTTATTTACTAAACTAATAAATCTACCTCAAGGAGAGCACATGATCATTTTATGCCTTTATTACCAAAGAGAGTGTCTCTTAATGTTTAACTTTATCATTATTTACATTTCCAAAAAAGAATGAGAAAATCATGAAAAAGATGTGGAAAGTTGGCCTTATCAGGCATAGTGTTCACCCTTAGTTCTCTTAATAAGAAAGAAAAATGGATCTTAGAGGATGTGTATGGACTATCAAACACTTAACTATGTTACAGTAAAGGATAAATATTGTATTCCTATTATTGATGAGGTATTGCATGAGTTAGGAGGTGCCCAGTTATTCAATAAATTCAATTTGAGATTAAGTTATCACTAGATTTGAGTTTATGAAGAGGATAAATATCATATTTTTATTAAGACACATAATGGCTATTACAAGTTCTTAGTTATACCTTTTAAATTTACTAATACTTTTTCAACATTTCAAAACTTAATGAATAACATATTTTGACCACATTTGCATAAGTTTAACCTAATATTTTTTTGATGATATTTTGATGTATAATTCTTCTTGTAAGGCTCATATATCATATTTATGAATTATATTCACTACTTTACATAAACATTTTTGGTTTATTAAGAAGTTGAAATGTAGTTTTGTTAACCAAACAATGGAATATCATAGTCATGTTATTTCAAAGGAAAGTGTGGCAATTGATTCTTGAAAGTTCTAATAATGCTAGATTAATCAATCATAAAAACAATGAAGGCACTATGTGGTTTCATGAGATTAATTATCTATTATTATAAATTCATCCATGATTATGGAAAGATTATTACTAATTTAATAGCTTTTTCAAAGAAAGATTTATTCAAATGGAATAACAAAATGAAGGAAGCATTTGTTTGCATTAAGAATGCTATGATTACTATTCTAGCTCTTGTCTTTCCTAACTGTAGTAAGATACTTATTATTAAATCTAATGCTTTTGGAGTTAAAATTGGTATAATATTAATGCAAAAAGGTCATCTAATAGCTTTTACTAACAAAACTTTATTGTCAAAATATTTCAATATGTCTGTCAATGATAAAAAGATATTAATTATGGTTCATGCAATTATAAAATGGTCTCTTACTTGATTATAAAGCATTTTCAAATTCAAACTAATTATAAAAGTTTAAAATATTTATTGGAACAACATATTTCTTCTATAGAATAGCAAAAGTGAATCTCTAAATTGTTGGAATATAATTATAAAATTGTTTATAAGAAGAGAAGTGAGAATCTTGTAATTAATGCATTATCTCACATTCTAAATTATGTTGAGTGGTGACAACCCCTATTTATGCTTGTAATACCTTTGCATAAATTTGAAATAAGAAATGGGATAATCCCAAAAAATAGGAAATCATTGAGAAATTACAGGGAAACCCTAATTTGATTACTTATTACACTTAAAAATTCTACAAACTTATGCTATAATGATAAGATGATACTTATTCTTAATTCACATTATAAGGATATAATCTTGGAGGAGTTCCATGCATCCCTGACTGTTGAACAATTTCTTCATAGTTATAAGCGCATTTATTATAAATTTTATTAGAACGGTATGATGAGTAAAATAAAAAAATTTGTAACTGAATGTGATGTTAGCCAACATCGTAAGTGTAAATATGTGGCATATCTAAGTCTTCTTCAAATTTTGCCCATTCTAGAAGAAACTTGAACAAATTTCTCTATAAGCTTTATTGAAAGACATCTAATGTTATAAAGTTAAGCTATTATTTTTGTTGTCATGGATTGTTTAACTAAATGTGATCATTTTTTATGTTGTTATACTACTACTATTGTTTAAATTTTTGTTGGAAACATTGTGAAACTACACTATGTTTCTAATTCTATTGTAATGATTGAGATAAAATCTTCATTAGTAATTTATGAGATGAGTTGTATCATTTGTAAATGATATAATTAAATATAAGTATTACTTACCATCCGCAGATAGATAGACAAACTAAGGTCGCTAACAAGTGTTTAGAGAACTACTTTTGTTACTTTATAATTAATAAGTCAAAGAATCAGGTGAAATGACTTCTTTACGTTAAATAGTAGTATAATATCACTTATTACTCTCTCATAAAGATATCCCCATTTGAAGTCATTTATGGTTAAGCCCCACTTATTCTTTCAAGATACATAGTTAAGTTTTCTCATATGGACCAAGTTGATAAAAACTTGCAAAATAAAAACAAGTTGCTTCAATTTCTAAAAGACAATTCTATTTTAGTCCAAAATCATATGAAGCATCACATTGATACATATTGTACTGAACATGAGCTTTCCGTGAGAGATTAGGTTTATCTCAAGTTTCAACCATATCAATAATTTTATGTTGCTATAAGCTCATCAATAAATTATTTACTCACTTCTTTGGGTCATACAAAATTTTTGAATGTATTGGTTATATTGCTTATTGTCTTGACTTATCAATAGAACTTAAAATACATCTCGTTTTTCATATCTCTTACTTAAAGAGGAAATTAAGAGAAAATGTGATTACACAAAACCAACTATTTAACATTACTTCCACATAAGAGAGGTTAAGGTTTAATTGTAGAATATTTTAGACTAACGTATCATCAAACGTAGAGATCAAGTTGACACCAAAATTTTTGTTTAGTAAACTAAATTTCCTATTAAGGATACTATATGAAAGTTCTATAATTCTTTTACAAAATAATTTTCAAAATTTATTATTAACTAATCTTAAGAATAAGGTTACTTTAGAAGGTAATGAAATGATGTAATTTTCTTATAATTATCTTTTATTATTTTTTTTATATGAGTGATTATTAGGTATATATATATATATTTAAAAATTTTTTATACAAGTAACAAATTATATCAAAATTTTTAGTTTATTAAAAACTAATTTCATGCAAGTGATTATTAAAAACTGATCACTTTAAAAAAATTAATACTTTATTTCTCTATTTTTACAATTTTTTTCATTTTTGATCTCTAATTTTTTATCAGTAATTCATACATGCATTCAATTTTTGCTTACTAATTGCCAAGTCATCGTCTTAGGTTACCCCGCACGAAAGTGAGATGTTTATTAATATCTATAATTTGAAAACCCACTATCAAAGTAGGAATTAACAACATATGAACATATTTGACATGTCGAAGAATGAAATATTAAATTCATCGGGGCTCTCTCCCTTTCTTTCTTGTCGTTTTCTTCTCATCTTGGTATGAGTTTTTTGATCTATCTTCTTAGATCTTGTCCATTCTTTTCGATGTATTTTAGATTGACTTGATTGTTTTGGCCATGGCCTGTGGCTATATGGCTTGCTGTTAGCGGGTCATATTGCTCTTACAAGCATTCAGTGGGTAAAGATTGCATTTTTGAGCGACTTGCAGTTGTTACTCAGGTGTTTACGTGGTTACTTCTTGTCTATCGTACAATCAAAGTAATGAAGGAGAGAGAGAGAGATTTGGTGCCAGTTGTGGAAGATAGAAGTATGAAGGGTTCATGAAGTGTGAAATTTTCTCTAAGGTAACAGCATACAAGAATAAAACTGATTAGGTTTCATGATATTGGAGTGTTTTTTTTTTTTTTTTATAAGTTGATTTAGCTAGATGACTAGTACACTGGGTAACCCTAGTACGTCGTTTACTCTTATTTTCTAACGTTTATCCATTATTATTATTATTATTATTATTACTATTTGATTTTGTAAGTTTGGGTAAATTACAAATGTTTATGTTTATTGTATGTCTAGGCGACATTACATGCAACGCATACTTGGTACAAATACAAAGTTCAATAAATAACTGAAACAAAAATTGAAATCCATGCTAAGATTAAAAAAAACATCAAATTTATACTTTTAGTAATTAATTCAAATATCTATCAAACGCGAATCAAATAGCGTTTGGAGTCTGCAGCACGGTCCAGTACAACTAAGAGCAGGCGGCGTCCCTTTTCCGTAAGTGCCAGCCTACTATGCTAAAAGTAAAAGAGTTAAATATAAATTTGGGTTGTCAAGTTTTTAGATTTTATTAATTTGGGTTGTATACTTTGATCTTTGTTAATTTGGATCACAAACTTTCAAATTTTAGTCAATTTGAATTTTATATTTTGATTTGAGTCAAATTAGGTCACAAACTTTTAAGTTTCGATTAATTTGGACCAATGGGTAACTACTGTTTCTATTTTAGTACCAATACTAACATGATAAATGACATGATAATTTGACTTTGACTTGCAAAAGTGCTTTATATTGATAAATTTGCAGAAAAAAAAAAAATAAAGTTGTGTCAATACAAATTGCCGTGACTTAAAGTAATCGAATTCTGAAAATGGGTAATTTAAATTGACTAAAATTACAATACACAACCTAAACTAACAAAATTCAAAAAGTTGGAGAAACTGAATTTATATTTATCCCTAACCAAAAGATGCGCCACCCAAATTTCTGCCACGCATCCCGGCTTTAGTTTCGGAGAGTAAATGTGGTAAACACGGAACATGAAATCTGACCACATTGGCCCACTGGAAATGGAATGCGGGTTGCTTTTAATATCTCCGTGGATCCTACTGGCTCATGGCCGCCGCGGAAAGGCAAAAAGGCTGTGCCATGTTAGCCCTGGAACGATGCGGCGCAACGGCACCCCCTCGGGTACGGAGCACGAGGGCGAAGCTCAACAAAGGAGCAGGTGTTAATGTCATCGCCGTGACCCAAACTCCTCGCGAGTCTAAATTGAGGGGTGTCTTTAAATTAAGTTATCTTCTCAACTTTCCTGGATGACAATATTGATATGAAAAATAAAATATTTATAAATAAATTTTATAATCAAATCTTCCAAACACACGCAGTGTCCATAAAATTTGTCATTGTTGGCAATATTCATATTGGTGATATAATATGAATACCGATTGGCCCATCTTGACCATGCAAAGGCTGCCTTTCTAATTTTGATAGAAACAGAAGATGAGAGGTTGAGGAGTGATAATAATAATAATGAAAATCAATCGAATGATTGAGCTTACAAAGGGTGCGCCTACGCCTACCAAACATGTGATTTAGAGATTAAACAAGAAACGAAATCTCATCGGGTAGGGTGCTCAAATATGGGGAAAACAGTGAATAAGACTTGGGTGGTTTGGCAGTTTGCTTTGGAGTTTTTGAAGAATTGGAAAAGATGGGGCATCCTTGCACATGGGTCATGATGGTCAGATGTGGGGGTTGCTAAATGGCTTTCTCTAAGGAGAGAGCCGCACGATTTTCTGAAATAAAATTTTAAAAAAAAAAAAAAATGAAGGAAAGAAAAGCATCTTTCAATGGCCCCACCGGCTCAACAACCGAAACTCTGAGAGAGAGAGAGAGTCGAGAGAATTATCTGGCTCCAACTCTGCATGTGGTGGGTTTCCAATTTCCTACAGCTGCTTCATGCGTCAAAAGGCGTTCTGCACGACCAGCACCAACTGTCTCAATTTCTGCCCTTTTGAAACTTTTACACTGTCTTTCTTGGCTGCCTTTCTTCCCTTCCCACAAGCACTCTGCATCTGCTCCTTTTTATCATCTCTTCGTCGTCCAACTATGTAACTTATTTTGTGGATAAATAAAAAATTCATCTTAAATTTTTGTAAGTTTTTATAATTAAGTTTATAATCTTTTTATGTTTCTATTTAAATTTTATATTTTTAAATTCATTTTAAATTAATTCATTTTACACGAAAAGTAATCAATTAATTAATAATTTTTTTAATCAATATATTATTTTTTAACGATTTTAATTATTTTATATGTAATCTACTTATATATGTATGTAAAGCGATCTACTTAACAAATATGGCAATGCTTCTTTGTCAATCTTATCCGGACATTATATATTACATTTGTGTATTGTTTTCGTGTTCTGCTATACGATGGAATGTCATTATTAGCTTACTAGGTAAAATTCAAAGCCGCCGGGCCCCTGGGAATCTTGTAGTTATTTGAAAAACCAAGGGGCACTTTCGAACTTCAATCCCTATAAAACTCACTTCCCTCTCATCCTCAGCCTCCTCGCTTCATGATTTCGGACGCAAAGCCAATGTAAAACCTCGAGATAATAACACAAGCAGAGTTCGTATTTTTGTTTTTGTTTTTCGTGTGTGTTTGTGTTTCGTTCTCTAGATTTTCCGGGAAAATGTCATCTGGACTCGGAAAATGCAACAGAATCCGCCACATTGTGAGGCTCCGACAGATGCTGCGGCGGTGGCGGAACAAGGCCCGCATGTCGGCAAGGCAGATACCGCCTGATGTCCCCGCCGGACACGTGGTCGTCTGCGTGGGTACAAACTGCCGGAGATTCGTGGTGCGGGCGACGTACCTGAACCATCCCATCTTCCAGAAGCTTCTAGTGCAAGCCGAAGAGGAGTACGGCTTCGCTAACCATGGACCCTTGGCGGTCCCGTGCGATGAAATGGTATTCGAAGAAATCGTCCGACACATTTCGCGATCCGAGTCCGTGAAGTCGGCCCGGTTCGTGAATCTGGACGATTTCCAGAAATACTGCGACGTGGGAATCAGGGGTAAGTTTGATTTTCGGACCGAATCTCGACCGTTGCTTCATGGGTTCGCTGACTGAGACATCACTACGGTAACTGTTTCCGTACCATTGCCGAAATTGAAAATAGAGAGCAAAATGGGATAGACGACAACTCTTGTGTTTTTATAAGAAAAAACACAGGCCGAGTTCAATACAAAAATGGGCTCCGTTGAGTTGTCGATACTAGGTGTGGATTTTTTTTTTTTCATTTTTGCGCTTTTAGTTACCTACCAATTGCCATGTACAAAATAGCTAAGTTGGTGGGCATCCCATCTTTTCTGTAATTTTTGGGGGGTTATTTATTTGGGATGTGAGTTATTGAGCTGAGTGAGTCGGTATTCATTGCGCTCTCCCGAGAACGCATGGAGATGGCAGAATGGGGAATCGGGGAGTTACCCGCTGAGTTGTCCCGGGTTTGGATCGGAGTGGTGGCAAAATAATTGACGTTTGAAACGGAAGCAACAAAAGAAGAAACAAATTAATTGGGTCACCTTTTGTACATTTGTGTTAAAATTCGTTGTTGGAATGAATAGACAGACGAGTAATAGTGAAGAAAAACTGAAGTACGCATCGTCATTGTCCACAATGGCGGAGGAATGGAGAAGTCAATGGAACCAAATTTTCTCACTGAAAAAATTAGAATTTAATCTCATTTTATTGTTACTTTTGATGTTTGTTTTCACCTTTTTTAAAAGAAAAAAAAAAAGTCATCCCCACATCTAGAAATTATTCGCTGGGTGACATGAATGTCCACCGTCTCTCTATAACACCTTTTTCTAAATGACTACTAATTATTGACAATCATCAACAGTGATCTAAGCTATTTGGGTACTTGTTCTCGAATATGGGGTTTCCACTCACCTGCTGGTTGTTGAGGCTATCTATCACGGCATCAAGGCACACGGGAAGAGGACGCCCCGCAATTTGCTCTGTTTCACTCTATTAAACTTTTGTCTCTCAACCTTTTCTTCATAAAAACAAACGATTGACAGTGATATTGTTGCGGTCTCTTATTGGATGCACCCGTCATACAATGCGTTGCATGAGCTTGAATCCAATGTTTACTGATGTGGGAATGGTGTCGGCCTATGGCCAGTTCCATTAAATATATGCCTCCTTTATTCATTTCACACTGCAACTATCCTCTATGTTCTAATTAGATTTTGTGACGTGATATTTATGTAGAGTCAGTCACTTTCGTTAACTATCCTCTATGTAATCAGACATAGAAATGATAGTGGTGTATAGGTTGGCAAAGCTACATCAATAACTTGCTGTAATTTTGAGTGAATGGGTGTCGTAATTTTTTGGGTTAATAGATGAATGTCAACTTTGAGATGGGGGGTAGCATTGCTTTTATTGAAGTTTCACTCTCTGTGATTGAGCTAGAAGAAGCAATAAATACTGCTGCGGTTGATCATGTTTTTCCTTTTTTTTTTTTTTTTATAATTATTACCTGCACCACTACAGTTCATTTATACAAAACTCCTAAGTTGAAGTCTTAGAGTTGGAAGAGTTGTGCCCCTCAGCTCCTTTGTTTTTGGTTCCCTTGTCACCTTTGCTACTTAATTGCAAGGAAATCATCTTTAATTAGTTTTGCTGCATTTAAAATGGAGTATCGTGTGAAATCCATTGTGATTATCTTCTTCATTGAGTTTCTATTCTTCAAAGTTGCCCTATTTGAATAGCTTAAAATATATATATTCTCAATTAAGCGCCATAAGCATTGGGCAGAGCAGAAAATTTGCAACAAACACTTTTCTGGTCTTGAGATTTTGATGAGATCCTCATCTTCATATCATGGGGACAACATTCTTCCTTTTCAATGGTAATGTGCTTGTTGCAATTCCTCATTGGAATGTGAATGCAACTTGTAAATTAAGTAGGTCCTTTCCAATCAACAGCTAATACCATAAAGCACTTCGGTGCCTAATATTTTATTAAAGCTCATCCCTTTTGGAATCGCCTATGAACCACATGTTAAGACTGCTTGTAGCATGCTTGTAGGTCTAATCATGCCTAAAGCCAGATAACCTGTTGATGAGACTCAATTATCAACCAGAGCAAGAAAAATTATGTGGCAGCCCAGTCCTTAACACTGCTTGAACTCATGTTGCAGTTTTTTTTTTTCCCTCCCTTTTCAAAAGATTTTGTGATTTTAAGATTCTTTATTGGGTTTGAAATTTCAGAAAAGGGACTACATGAAGGCTTAGAGGAGACTAGTCTTTTTGAGAAAATTTATAAGTGTTTTTAGTTTTTTTTTTTTTTCAGTCAAACCCGTCTTTTTTCCAAGTGATTTTAGTTTTGGCCGCAGATGGCCAAATTAGTAAAATGCGTATCCCAAAATAGAAACCCTAATTTCTCACGTCAAATTAATGGTGTTTAATGTAAAATCTAATTTGACCTGTTTGAAAATTTAGAGACTCGAATTAGACGAACTGAAAGTTGGCATCCTAGAGTCATAAATCGCAAAGCTTATCACTTAATGGTGATTACACAAACTAATTTTCTTCCTTCTAAATTTATCCGATTAAAAGGCATTTAATCGCTCGTGATTTAACCCTTTTGCATCCCACCCACTTGGGGTTCTAATTTAGATTCTTAAAGTCTCTCTGGTTTTTATCTTTGACAATTTGAGATTTTCAATTAGTATTTCATGAGTGTCACTTAGGTCAAAACAACGTTTTGACATATACTAATTTTTTTCTTTTTCTTTTTCTTTTTGACCAAAATTATAAAATTAATTTAGAATCAACATTTTTTAAGTACATATTCACCTCGACATTTTTTAAAACCGCAACTACATATTCTGATTTAGAATCAAACGTGCAGGAAAAGAATTGTAACAGTTTGCTTTTTGGCGTTGCTGGAACCTGGTCACCTTGCATCAATCAACAAGTTCTGTCAAAAAAAAAAAAACTCTGTAAAAATAAATAAGGAAAAAATAGTCGTCTCAAAAAAGCTTTGCCCTTTTGAATAAATAAGAAACCTAAGAGATGACGAATAAATTAAAATTGAAGCCAAGGCTCTCCGAAGGTTTAAGGAGTAGAGACTGATAATGTAATAATAAGCTATTGAGATCATACACTCGTGGGTATGGCCAATTGTATATGGGCTTAGCAATAAAATCATGAGATAGAAAATATTTAAGAGAGTGAAGTTCCATTACTGAATAAACATATTTGTAAGATAAAGAAAGACGAGGGTAACCACATAGTTTTTGCACATAAAGCTCAACGACACAATCAGAAAACAGTAAGAAAAAAAAAAAATAGTGGGAATCGCATTCCTTGCATCATTTAATCCATTTGATTTAATCATTTGTTTTACTTCAAACATGTAGATGAAAGAAAGAATTAAAAATAAGGTGCATATTATCATTAGGGATTTAGGTTTTAGCAAGGAATAAGACATAGTGGTTAAGTTTGGGTTTCTAATTTCATCTACGTGGTTGGGGTTTTAAATTATAATTTGTTGAAAAAGAAAAAATATATATATATATTATTAATTATAATAATTTTAAGTTTGGGATCAAGTTCAAAACTTGCCAGATCAACCGTGCGGGTAAACAATAACCAAATCAATTATGGTTCCATGCATGCATTCCCCCACTGCAATTTGAGAATACTTAATGATTAATATGAAAATTTCAAAATTTTCTCACTAAAAACCTTTTCTGCTCTCACTCAAAAAATAACTTTAGCCCCGCTAACTAATAATATTTGTCCCCACTTAATTTAAAAAATTAAAAATAAAATGAATTCTTTTGGATTGAAAAAAAACAAATACTATCTACAAAAAGTTTCATAAACTCAATTTTTTCGTTTCTTACATATGAATACTTATATATAGTTTGCGAATATATATATATATATATATATGTTGTATTTTAAATTTTTGATGTGAGTTGTTTTAAAATTGAAAATAATTAATCCATATCTTAATAAAAAAAAAAGTAAAATATACCCCTAAGCATCTTTCAATTTATTTATCCCTGGTTTTGGTTCGAACTAGAATCCTCGAAACCCATTTCAAATCAATTTCAGTTTTGAACCGATTTGGCTCCAATTTAAACTAAAACCCAGATTATGCCTAATTTGATATATTTTACATTGTTCAAGAAAAGAGGTGTTTCTTCGCAGGCCTAAAAAAAAAAAACAGATTTGGACTTCTATGTTTTCACGTTTTTTGAATTATTTCCAGTTCCTTTTTTTTTTTTTTTTTTTTTTTGAAATTAACTTTATACCTTTTTTTATAGTCAATCATATTGGATCTTTCCATCAAGGCATCATTAAATATACCATGCTACTTATCACATCAAATAATGCGTGCGGAGTCAGATATTACGTTTTTTTTTTTTTTTTTTCCATGACAATATAATTTTTGTTTTTGAGAAAAATCTGAATATTTACACAAAATCCAAAAAAATTAAAAATTCTGAAAATTTAAAATAAAATTTTGAAATTAAAAATAAATTTAAAAATCTAAAAAAATGCATTTTTTAAAAAATTAGACAAAACTAAAAAAAAAAATCCAACAATTTTCCTATCTTGCCTTCTCTGCTCTTTACATCTTTATCGTTTTACTTATAATCCTAAAATGCAGTATTCTTGGTCTTTTTTCCTCTCAGTCAAACTCCAACATAAAAAGGTGACATAGTGAGAAAAAATGAGAGAAGAGAGAGAAAGAAAGAAGGATAGGGAGAAATAAAGGAAATTTCAATTTCTTAAAATTTTTTCTCAAAATCTTCAATTTGTTTTTCAAAATTTCAGAATTTTTTACTTTTCAAATTTTTAATACTTTTGGATTTTGCTTAATTTTTTTATTTTTTTAAATTTCATGAATTCATGTATATTTTCATATTTTTTATAAAAATATATTTTTTATTTCATTGAATTTTCTAAATTTTTAAAAAATTTTAATAATTGTGAAATTTTAATTTTTCAAAAAATTTTTTAGTCTTTTTAAATTCATGTATATTTTCATATTCACCCATTCATGGGTGAATTATCATGCAAATCCCCATCTGGGATGGTGTCCAAAATTAAGGTCCACATTATTTGTAATTTGGGGCCTGTATAGTGGCATTCATCTCTTGAATCTTAGTTGGGCCGACGGAACATGAATGGGAGAAGGATGGCACATGTGTTCGGTCTTTACATATATGGGCAAGGATTCGGTCCATATGACTTTGCATCAGGGATTGGCGACGTGTCTCCTCGTGCTTGAGAATTTTATCCTGTGGACTTCAGCCCTATTTATTGAATTGGACTAGGGCACATGGAACAACGTACATTTTTAATTGGATCACCAGCTGCCAATAGCCTCAACTAAGAAGAATTACCATCACAAAAGGTGAATCTATTAAGCCATTTAAGAATTGATTCCCATAGCTAATTAATAAAGAAGAATGCTTGACTTGGATTGATTTTCCAGGTGTCATATAGACATTAGTTAATCTAATATTCACTAAGAATATTTAACTTCTTAGTGATTCACCATGCCACCCAATCCAAGCGAGCTAACCCACCAAAAAAAAAAAAAAGTAGTGAGAGAGAGAGAGAGAGAGAGAGAGAGAGATTTGTAGTTAGTGGAAGGCATGTGAACCACGTAAGTACAGCCTGCAGTGACTAAGGCTTGTAGGCCGGGCCATTCCATTCATGACGCATCCACTAACAACTGTAACTCCCACGTTGAGACCAACCAACGAGAAGGTTACAATTTTGATGAGGCATGCCTCAGTAGGACACTCTGAGATAGGACATGGACAGCTTTTTGGAACCCTGGCACAGAAGCTTAGAAATTTTTGACAGGACCACTGATGGTATGTACGTTACTCTTTTGGCTTCTGTAGTTTCTACGTCTTTTTATCCTTCCAACCACCACACACACACACGTACGTGACATTGAGATATAATAAAGTACTCACGGGATGTCAGGATCAAAAGGAGCGCTCTATCCATCTCGTAGAACTTGCACCCACCCCAAAATAAAAATTAAAATAAAATAAAATAAAATAATATATATATATATATATAGACCACTTATCTTTAACTTGAAAAAGTATGTTTTTACTTACCTTCTCTCCGTCGAGTACCAAAAAGTTTTCCACTCAAGTATGTGAGGATCCCTAACAATAATTATATTGCTTTTTTCACCACCCCACCCTCATAATTAAGTCCCTTTTCATTTGTCTTTACTTTTGGCTGGTTGTTTTTCACAGAAATAAAAAACGCGGATTAGGTCCTCTTTAGTTGTCCAAACCTAATCAATCCTTTGTCATCATCGTAAAAAGAAAAAAAAAAAAAAAACAGGGCAAAAATGGTGCCTAAGAAAGATTGAGATGTTATTGATTCTTAATGGAATTTAGTATGTTTCACGTTGCCCTGCCCTCCCCCCTCCCCCCTCCCCCCACCAACTAATAAGACACTGATATTTAAGAAGCAATAGAAAAATATCAATTGTAAGTTTCAAAGGTTAGCTTTGATGTGTGTATCCTTTTATTCTATTGACACCATTTCGATTCAACCATAAAGATATATAATTCTTTGTGAAACTATCGATTCCATATAATTAATCTCCATTTGATCGGATATCACCTAACCAAGAAATCAAAAATAGACAAAAGAACTTCTAGGTGTAAACTAATTTATTAGAGTTAATGTTTCGAACAAAATTACTTGAAAACGGGGGCAATTGGCCGTGTTGTTGTCTTAACACAATTCTCAATGTTCCCATCTCAACCTTGTTCAGTTCCTACAACCATGGCTCCGTCCGTTGGCTATCCCGTTATGCTTAGGTTCAAGATCAATTTCCATATTTGTGGCTAATGACAAGGGTTGAGAAGGAGTCGTTTGCTCTTGTTGTATAGTGCATCGCTCAATATATATGTTACTCCTAAAGAATGTTATAAAGAAATTGAAATAAGTAATGAAATTAGCCTTTTTGGTTAAGTTTTGATTATGCATCCTTACAATTCTACATATTTCCTAAATCTATATATTTCATCTTCATATCTTTTAAAAATATTAGATTGTAAAGAATTGTATTATAGTATCCAATAAGTATTTAAATAATAATTACAATTCTGAATATAATAAATATAAGTAATTTTATTTATTTTAAATTAAAAATAAGAATAAATTTATTTAAATTATTTACAATTCAAATTAATTTAATTGTAACTAATTACCTAAAAGTCATATATATTTTTTTTCAAATATAATAAATGTTATTAACTAATTTACTGAAAAAAATTATAGAATTCTCATAATAACTTTAACAATTAATATTAATTGAAATCTTTATAATTTCAAACATTTAAGTGGGGGCAAGAGGTAATACTCAGCGGAGGTAAAACCATTTCTTTGAAAGAGAAATTTTCAATCTCGTATAATAAATTGTGTATTCCCCCCCCCTCCCCCACACTAACTCCCGCCTCCCTCCTCAACCCACCTTTCGGTCCAGCATCCTTTATTCAGATGGTTTAAATAACCGTCATGTCCCCCACCTTATTCGATAAAGGCAGCATCAGAATGTTAAACAATATTCATCAACTTGCTCATCATCAACAAGAGAAAGGTTGATTATGGACAAAAACAAGTGAAAGGTAGATCAAAGCACAATAAAACAACAAATGTGACGTGTGTGTGTGTGTGTGTGTGTGTGTGTGTAGGCTTTTTAATGGAATCCTTTATGATTTTTTTGAAGTGACAACACACGTCTTACCCTTTTTAAAAGGCAAATCTAATATAATCCCCAAAACGTCCGGTTCTCATCCATATTCCTGGCTATATATATGTATACATATATTTGTTGGGTTCGGTATTCCATTCAAGCCAGGATCTCAACAGCAACCAATAGCGATAAGCGCTGGAGTACCCGGCACTAGAAAAGGGAAGAGTTTCATTTTGAGGTATGGAGAGGGACACGACATGCTTGCTACAGTGTGCGACCTCCATGAACCCATTACCCATAATAGGCCCCATGGAAATGGGAGGCAGACCCAAAGTCAATTGTGATCCTGGGGCTAGTCCTGCTCGTGTTTGGTTGTTGTCACATCAAGGAAAAGCCCTTTATATCTTCGTAACTCGTGGGAGTCTGGAACTTGGAAATTTAATAGCCCAAAACTGCACTGCCATAAATGCCATCCCACACGTGTCCCCCATACCTATCGTTTGCGCTGTTGCTACGGACAAAGCAAGTGTAAAGAATCATAAAATGGATCTACTAAAAGAATGCCAGAATTCCCTGCGAAATCACTGGCCGGTCGGTAGTCGGTAACCGGAAACCGGTCTAGCATGCTGGCGCGTTTTGGTAGTAAAATATAAATGGAATACAGTAATTGGCATAAAGGCCACCTGGAGGATGGCTTGGCAATACAGAATTCAAGCACTCTCAAGATAGAAATTGGGGTTGGAATTTCACTATTATATAATCACTTCAATTAGTCCAACAAAATTGTGTAAATTTCCAAACACACTTAGACGATTTTATGCTTCTCAACATTATTTTGATTTCTCTGTGTTTTTGCTTTTTTTTTTTTTTTTTTTCTAAATTCCCTATTTATGGTGTAATGGCAATGTTGCATTATCTAAAATGTTATCATCTACAAACATGGTCCACAATAATAATAATAATTATAATAACATCATCAACAACAACAAGAATAGCATTTGCAAACGCCATCAGACAAGATCAAACAAACCAAGTGCAATCGGAATCACATCATCCTCGTCGCCACAGCCCACATGCAATTATGGATCCACGAGTTCTAGTTAGTGGGGAGCAAAGTTATATTTAGTTGATAAAATATTATTTAAAAATAATAAAACATAAAAATTATCAAGATTATTTGTCTACGTACAGTTTTTTACAAGACAATTATAAAAATCTCAAATAAGCTTTATATAATTAATTGAAGCAACATCTACACACACAGATATGGTATAAAGGATTATTTATTTGAGAGAATTGAGGTATGATTCTTCACATTTTTCGCACTTTTTTATTTTTGAGAAAAAAATTATTTAAAGAACTGTAACATGTAAAATTCTAATTACAGAGAATTGCTTTTATTGTTGGGATAAATATTTTATCACAAAATTTACATATTTATTAAAAATATATATTTTATTTCTACACTTTATAAAGATATTTTATGTGTAGAAAAATTTTATCCTATCATTCAAAAAAATCACTAAAATGCTACATATGATAAACTTCAACAATTTAGTTTATTTCTAATTAAAAATGAGAATAAATTTATTTAAATTATCTAAAATTTAAACTACCATTAATTTTAATCAACTACCTAAAATTATATATATATATTTTTTCAAACATAATAGATATAATAAAGTAATTTATCAAAGAAATTATAATAAATCGATGATATGTATGCCAGTTGAACCCTTTCAAACAATTTGAGAGATTTTAAGTAGAGTGAAAGGTATTTTTTTATAGAAAAATATATTTTTTATATGAAAAAATATGAACTTAGTGGAGGTAGCCTCCACATGCATCACCGTTGCCCACAAGGATCCATCCGAATGGAAAAACACAATGAACAAATCTTGATCAGCATAGGGAGAAGCCGATAAAGAGTTGGCTTAGAGAAGCACCGAAGGAGTATCGAAACAAAACCAAAAAAAAAAAGCAAAAGAAAACAAAACAAAAAAAGAAAAACTTGTTGGTGGTTACGAGATTAGCTGCATTGAAATGCGGAAGGCAGAACACGAGGAGATTGGGCTAAAGCTGTCATGGTTGCAAAATCAAATGTGGGCCCCAAATGGAATAATTTTGCTTCCATTTCCTTCCATTGCATTGCAACTCATGAATTTCTTTCGTACCAACAAAGCAAAGGTTGAAACTTCCCCACAAAACATGGAATATTTTCGGGTATTTGACATCTCAGTTTGATTGCTGAACGTGCCGACATCATTCACATCCACTGTCTCTTTAACATTGCTTACCGTTGATTTCCTTTCCTTTTCCCTTATCATACATTTTTTTTTTTTTTCTCACATCGGAATTAAAACTGAAAAAATTTTGAAGGGTTTAAGCTTGAGACTCAAACAAAAGGATTAGGTGAATTAAAAAACAAAATGGTGTCTTAAAGCCTAGTCCGGCTTAGGCAGGGCATTGAATTACTTAGTTTTCATCCAACCAATAAGTGGTTAAGGGTTGAATTGAATAGTTTATAATATTTAATGTTTTTATAATATTTACATATGTATTCTATATTTTTTTCACATTTAACGTAATTTTATAAATTTTAAGTAAGTATTAAAATTTTATTTAATTATAGGAATAAAATTACACTTAATTTTTTTATTTTATACTACAGTGATCATTTTATTGTAAAATAGAAATATTTATATATGTATATATATATATAATGAGATATTACAAATTTAATATTTTTAATTAAATTAAAATTTTAATTTGGTATTATAAATACTTGAAGTTTAGATTAAAAAATTTTATGTAATAAAATATTTTATTATAAAATTCTCAAATGAAAAATTAAATTAAAAGGGAAAAAAAAAAAACTCAATCTAAAACAACAAACATTAAAAAATGTACAACAATGCCTTATAGTTTTTTAGCGTCTGTTACATCTTGTGTTATGTTTATTTTACATTTTGTCATTTTTGTTAAACACTTTATGATGCAGATGACATTAACGCAACTGGTAATTAGATTTATGAAAATTTAGGTTTCTCACCCAAATTTATTCGATGTTAATAAAAATAACACAATATATAAAAAGTATTATAGAATGTGCAAAAAGGAATCTCTGTATTTTTGACATCTTGTCATATATTTTGTCACATTTTGTTATGCATTTAATCATTTTTATTACACATTTTTGGACGAAAAAATCAAATTTCGACAGAAATAATTATTACTCGATAGTGATGGTCTCCGTGCAAACAATGTCGCAATGTGTGTCAAACTGTTTCCCCTGTTTGTAATCTAAATTCCCTGATCTGATTTAGCTCGGACTCTATATAAAAAATAGAAGTTATATCTATGTGAAGTCAAATCCTACAATCATCTAATTAATGGCTAATAGTTTAAGAACATTATCTTTCTATTAGCTTAAATTGACTGCTGTAGCTAAGCTTGTTCAATGTTCTTTGTTTGCTAATTTCATAAGCCAAATGTTGTGACTTTGTTAGTTAAACGTTCGCTGCTATCAATGCACCTCCCCCCCCCCCCCCCCCCCCCACAAACAAACCTCCTCTAGGATAAAATTGAAACACCTCTCTTCAAGTAAACGATAGTCCAGGTAGCAACTTGGTCCCATTTTAGAGCATCTTGACTTTTTATCTAATTGTGAATCCAGAAAAAGGGAAAAATAAAAAGATAGGAGCCACTCTGAATTCCTGATTTAGTTCATGAACTATTGATTACAATATGATGTACTCATATGCGTGTTTTCAAGAATTTCATTTGTTGTTTCCCAATTTGGAACAAATAAATACTTAATTCCAACTTAATCCAGTTGTATTGAGACAAATTGACACTTTATGACACCCTTGGAATCAGAATGATATTTAAGATTGTGTAATTGATGGAGATGCAACTTGATCTGCTAAACAAAAAAAGAGTTATTGTCCATATTACGATGTGCGGCATCAAGGGAGAGAGGGGCAACGGAGTCCTGCCCCCCGGAGCTTTTCATAATGTTCTTTGTCCACATGCAATATTGTTTTTTTGGTTGTTCTCGATAAGGAAGTTCATGGTTCTTGGTTGAGAAGTTTAAAATTGTAGGCAAACAGTAAATAGTAAATGTCAAAGGCTTCAGTGTTTCATAATAAAATTTAATATGCCAAGATATATTTTCGTTCATTCCTCTCTCTCTCTCTCTCTAGCTTTATAAAACATAATTGATACTCTATGCACTAATCGAATCCGAAGTAACAAATTTCATTGACTTTCTCAATCCTCTAATGCAGGTTTAAAATTCGCAAATGTACAGTAATTTTGACTACATATACAGTAATATGTAGGCCAAGTCATTCAGTGACCTACAATGTTAGGTTGCTCGTGCAGATACTGCGATCCTCGCTTCAGACGAGAAGTCCCATCACGTGGTCCTTTATAAATTGCTTTGGGAATTTGGAATTATAACATGGCAAAGTTCCTATCTATATTTGTTAACATAGCTAATGATTTAGGGATGTAAGCAGATCAATTCAACTCAATTTGTTTCTCGTATTTGAACTAAATTTTTAGTAAAAGTTTAAAAAATTTCAAATTTATGATTGGGGTAAAATAAAATTAAATTATTTAAATTATCGTAAATAATTATAAACTGATATAGTTAATTTTAAAGTATAAAATTATTCACACTTTTTTTTTTTCAACGTGTTTCAAAAATTCACATAAAGAATAAGTAATTGAAAAATTAGTGAAAAAAGAGAATATATGAAAAACGGTCGAGGTGTGTTGAGTGTAAGTAGGTCATGTCTCTGTAAGAGACAAAGAGATGGTCGAGTTTTTTTATATGGTCCATGCCGCCGTAAAATTTATATTTAGGCTTTGATATTATAACGTGGTTTGATTCAAAACACAAGTTTTTTTTTTTTTTTTTTTCCAACGCAACTAAAATTCGAAATACACTTTGAGATTTAAGAAATTTTAGAAGTAAACCCCATCTCGACGTAATATTTAGAAGTACCAAAAGTTGACTTGTCTTGATAACTTGCTTGAAAATTTTTGATCCAATCCAACTTGAAAGGTAATGAGATCTAAAAGTAATTAAATTTGAATGGTTGAAATTTGAAATGGAAAATATGACCTTTTCTTTTGAAATTAAATATCTTTTAAAAAATTATAAAAAAACACTTTTATTTAATATTTTTTTATATTTATATTTATTATTTTATTTATATATAAACAAATTTATACACAATATACATATGTGTACATTACTTTATTTTTATTTATTGTATAACCATATATAATTCATTTAATTTATATAATTTTTGATTTATTATATATATTAATTATTTTATAGTAATATTAAATTTTTATTTTTCATTATTAATTATTTTTATTTTTTATATTTATAGTATTTTGATTTTTTATCCTCATCTATATATATATATATATATATAATATATGTGAATAATAATAAAATTTTTATTTATTTTAATATATAATAAAATTAGAAATTAGTAATTTTTTAAAATTTAACATATTAATTGTTGAATACAATATATAAAATAAAAAAAAATATATAAAAATTTTAAAAAATTATATAGTTTTAATATAAATTAATATGTAAAAATTAAAAATAAAAAATAATATTTTTATTCATTATAATAAAATTAAAAAAATTAATAAAAAAATTAAAAATTTAATTTTTTTAATAATAACTTACTAATTTATAAATCAATTCAAATTTAAATATATCTGATTTAAAAGTGACACAACTTAAAATTAATTCAAATAAAAAATTACTCGACACAAATTCATTCAACCCGACCATTTAACACCTCTAAATTAATATTCTAACTAAAGACACAACCGAGGTGGGAAAAAAAAAAATTGAAAGATGCCATCATTCTAGCTGGCGCCTGGCGATCGTGCTTCTCTTTAGCAATCGGTGTCCCCCATATGGGCAGTGGAACCTTCCTTGTATTCTCTCGTCTTTCCATGTATTCCTTTTATTTATTTATTTATTTTTTGGACAACACGTACGATAAGTTGAAGACTTGCTTGCCAGCTAAGCGATTAATTTTGCTAAACTGCTACCACGAGTTAATTACCATAAAGACAAAACGAAGTCAATTACGCGTAGATGAGGAACTTCCTTGTTTTACTGGAAGCTTTCATCGGTGGAACGTAATTGAGCTGTCACAATCTGCTTTCCAATAAAATCCCCAATTATCACTTACAAAATGTACATGTTGTAATAATTAAGTATCATAACCCGATGTGAACGCTGATAAAAATAAATAATCCGATGCTGATGTATTGATTTGTCATGCCCTTTATATTTCCATTAGCCTGGGGAAAATTACAATAATGCTAATAATAAGAAAATGATGAATTAATGCAGATGAGTATATAAGGACACACGTATTATTCATTATAATTTTTTTGTTTTTTAATATATTATATCATCACGAATTATAAATTTGCATAGGCTCCACGCCTATTTTGTCAAATACTCGAGATAATGTACTCGCAAAATGTTTAGTTATTCACAATCTACCCACTTTATGATAAAAAAGTGTTTTTGCAGCGAATTGACTTGCTGCCTATAGGCTGTCAAGCGCATCAGTGGTGGGTCAGGTTGGGGATAACCATATGGGCATCGAAAACATTGGGGTTTTTCATGTGTACTTAAAAATTCAGGCAAAGGATTGAAAATTAAGCCCGTCATTTTCTGTGTCATCAAAGGTTAGCGAATTGTTATCAGATAGCGATGTTGATTAGGAGGTATACATATTCAAAACGGGTTGTTAGCTTGTTAATTTGGTGCTCATAAAGCTTTGGTCCGGCATTAGGCCCCTCTGGAGTCAAAATGCACAATAGTACCCAATAAGTTGTTCGACGCTGAAATTAGTCTTTTAAAATAACGATTCCGTCGCCAGCGCTTACATAACGTTTTAAAACACCCTCCAAATCGAGCAAGGAAACGGAGGCCGGAACTTTTCAGGCAAGCACAACCCATGTGTTAGATAGTCTGTATTCCTTTCTATCAACCGAACTTAGCAAAATGAACAGTGGCATTGTTACGAGCATAATTGGGGTGAGGACATGGCAATGTCAACTTTTGTTTTACATTGCTTTATTCCTTCCATGTGAGAAAAGTGCCCGTGACAACTTTCCACCATTGTCGATCTAAAATGACGTGGATCTAGCAACTCGAAAGCGTCCTCGATAATCCGTAGAATAGAAGCATATTACAGAAATGGAAAAAATGTTTGGATGCTTCAAACAGAATGAAGAGCTGAAAAATATATGAGAAGAAAATTCCCCCCACCCTCCCCCAACTTTGTGAGATGGGGAGCAAATTTCTTCTCTATATGGTTGAGGAAGTGACACCCTTTTAAAGGAAAAAGGTTATTAATTAGGTTTTCAGTCCATTGGGTGATTGAGCACTCGACGGAACCACTGAAAATTAAAATTTAAAACACTGCATATAGCCATATATGACAAATTAATTATGTTTATAAAAATAATAATTATAATTTTTCATAAATATTTGGTATTTAAAAATTTAAATGTGTTTAATATTATAATTATAATTAAAAAATTTATATTTTAATTTAAATATAATTTTACGAGTATTTGATAAATTATAAAATTTATATTTAATAAAAATATTTTTTAATTTAAATATTAATTTAAAAAATATTATATTTTGATGTAATAAAAAAATATAAGAAATATATTATAATTTATTATTTTTTTAAGATAATAATTATTATTAATATATAAAATAATTATAATTTAATTAAATAAAAATATTTGTTTGATTGTTTTATATTTTGTTAGATTTTTTTAAATATTACGAATAATTTTTCAAAAATTTTATGTTTATTAACAACAAATTTTTTTATTATTAGTAAGGCCAAATTGCATGATTAAATCGACAAACGCTATTGTGGTAAGATGTTAATTTCACTCTTGGACAATACCATCCTTTTAACGACGACTCTTTCAGCTCCAGAGGGACAGGCATCGGTGTTTTAAGAATTGCGGGTGCCAAATGTGTAGAGAGTGGATTTTACGAATTCTTCAATAAATAAAAATGGGTTGAGCACAACATTTTTGTTTTTTCTTTTGGCGGTGGCATTTTATCTGGGTGTAGCGGCAGGCTATAATTGCATGTTGCGTCGCCGTCGGCAGCTGGGGCTGCTCCTTTCCTCTTTGCTCTTCCGAAGCTTTCGTTTTCGGTAATTATGGAGGTGCCAAAGTCTCAAGCAAGCCTCCAGCGGCGCGGGCCAGAAAGTATTTCGTCGTGGTCCCTACATGGTTAAAAGGCTAGCAGAAAACCAAGCATCAGCAACAACGTGTGGTGTGCGGGGACCACCCGTTCTTTGTCACTGCCCTTGGATTCCGTTCTCTCTCTCTCTCTCTCCTCACTTTTCTGCGCTAGCACTACTACTGCTTACTCGCTGCTCATAGACACTCGATCTGTCTGTCTCATCTATGACGCTCCGTTGTGGGGACATCTACAGTCCTCCCGGTCTGGTTATTTTTAGAATTTTAACATTTTCATAAATTCGTTGCATTTTTTTATTTATAATTGCGAGTCCTAACTAATTTAAAAAATATTATACCCTTCTTTAATAGTAAGAATTTAGTAATTATATATATATATATATAATTAATTTTTATAAATATTTATATTTTAATAAATAAAAAATATATATTATTAATAATAATATATTATATTTAAATTTATTAACATCAAATTTAATTTTAAAAAAATTTATTTAATTTTAATAGTATTTGAATAATATTTTAAAAAAAAAAATAATTAAATGAGGTTATTAATTTTTAACTTTGATTCATAAGTGTAATAACTAACATTCATAAAATACATATTTTTTATCATTAAAAAAATCAACAATAGAAAAATAAAACGACGCCAACATTGTGATACAAAAGAACTCTAAAACTTAATTCAAATCTCGACAATTTTTTGGTTACTCTCAAATTTATGCGTCTAGATTTTTTTATTAATATTTTAATGGTTTAATAGAATTTTGTAATTTTATTTTTCAATTTTTGTTTTATTTTATAAAGGAAATTTTTGGGTCAAACAAAATCATTACTTAGGATAATATTCTAACTTGATTTGGAATTTTTTTTTTATTTTTTAGTTTAAAAATATATAGAAATATATTACTCGTGGATAAAAAATAAATAAATATAATGTACTTGAAACTAAATGAAAATTTATACGTATGTTTTTAGGGAAAAAAAAAAAAAGGTTTAATGAGTGTATGAGATGGTGTAACTTCAAAGTGTGATTGCATAATTAGACCTATATTTTATTGATATTACGTATATTTATTGAGATGTCAAACTTGACCAGCTTGGCTATAAACATTGAACATATTATCGCTAGTTTCATTTAAAAGATAAAAAAACAAAACAAAAAAAGAGAGAACTTATTTTAAATTTGCTGTGCATTTTATATTTGTAGTGTTAGCTTGTTTTATTTTTAGTCTAAAGGTCTTCATTTGGCACTTTTTATTTCATCGCTACGTGCCTAATTTAAATTTCAAAAAATTAGCCCCGATACCGTGGTTGTGCTGTAATTGAGAAGCCCCGATACCGATACCAGTTGATCTTTATGTGGAAGAAGTAGCTGGCAAGATAAGCCTGCATGTATAAATTGCCCCACGACTCATCCACATTGTATTGGTATCTGATTATCCTTTTCCAATAGGACGATTCATGTCGGTAAATGTATATATTTATATATAAAATAAAAAATTGCTCGTCGTCCAAAGCGTGGATGGCCCCCGCGCACTACCATATTTGTTTAGAGCCTCCTGACAGCGAGATAGACCGAATCAAAATTAAAAATCTAACCTTCGCTCTGTTGGGGCTGCAACGCGTTCGGCCGTCTAAGCGTGCTGAACTGGTGCGTGTTGATTGGCAGAGGAAAATTTACTTTTGTATTCACGAAGACTGCCCAGATTATTAATCCGCTGTCCCACCTTACGCTTTGCCACCAATCGCTGCCGGTGAATCACAGCCATCCGAAGCGATAAAAAAAATGGAAAAGACAATCACCGTCATGATTTAATAACGAGAATGTATAGTAATAAGCAATGGGAAATTTCATATAAAGTAATAATGATTCATTCGGCTCGACAGTTTTAAAAATATTATTCTAAAATTAACTTAAATTTAATAGAGAGTGTTCTCACCCGACGCCAGAACACAAACACAACACGTGCAAACCCAAGCAAATGCAAACGAATTACAATTTTTATTCAATCGAATCACCGTACCAAACACCATATTTACACACAGAAAACTACGGTGTACCGTCCTCGTTTGCGCATATGCAAACCCCATCTGCATCAATGTTTTGAATATCAAACGACGATACGGTATGATGTACCCTTGATCATTGGATCAATAATTTTCGGATGCCATCGATTCAATTTAATCAGATCCGCATTTACACCGTAATATATAGTAATACTAAACAATAAATAATTATTCTGTATTTTTAATATAATTAGTAAAGATATTTTTATTGAAATTTTTTAATTTTATATCGGAGTCTTCGCGTCTTTAGTTCCCTAAGAAAAAAACAAATTTAATAATGATTCAATTAAGATTTAGGATTGGAAAAAAGGCCCCACTCTTTGCTGCCTCGATCGCCTCGAGCAGTATGGGTACAGGAAAACGAGATCCATCCTGGAGTTCGAGGCAGAGGCAATGGTGGGACCAACCAAGGTGTTTTTTTTTTTTTTTTTTTGACTTTGGAGTGCCTAGAATTTTTTAATAGTTACGCGCTATTTGGCAATTCTCATCGTATAGCTGGTTTTCACCGCAGCCTTTTAGCTGCCCTGCAAACCACAGTAGTAGCCTGCATCCCTTTTCAAATTCACCAAATTCTAAAACTTCACAAACCAAATTAACAAAAATAAAATATACGACCCAAATTGATAAAATTTGAAAAAATTTATCTCCCTAATCGATATTTAACCCTTTTGTTTTGAGTTGAACTTTTTCCCCAGTGGTTGGCAGGGGATATAGAAGTAATCCAACGGACCCAAATTATAGTCGATTCCTTTATGACATTGGCATTTAATATCATCGTACGTCGTCCTCCTTTTTTTTTTTTTCGGTACATCGCATTGCATGTGTATGAACCGAGTTGTCAATGCTTGATTCTGGCAGTCTGAGCATTCGAATGGTGACCGAGTGCAACAATTGGAGGTTCTTTGATTTTTAATTCCAGCTTTAAAGAAGCATGATTTAGAGTGAAGAGGACAAAAAAATAAAATAAAATAAAAAAACAAGGGAGCAAGTACTTACAGAAAACAAGCATGGCCGGGTGATTCGATTAAGAACGTGACATATTTTTTTTTGTTTTATTTATGGTAGAATTTAATATATAATTATCTTATTTAATAAGTTAAATTATTAATTAAATTATTTTTTATATGATATTAATATTTTTTTTTTTGTAGACTTCAAATCACACTTTCACTATTTTTTTACATTTAATTTTTAATTTTTACGAATTAAATGAATCAAATGATTTTTTGACAATTTACAATATATTTTCATAAATTTCCCTCTCAAGCATTTTCACTCATGTTTGATCAATCGAATTCAAAACAAAACATTTGATTGACTTTTGTTGTTTAGAGGGAAATATATATTTCAAGATTACATTGGCGAATGACAATTTTGAATTTTCAATTCTCCAAATCCCGATCTAAATTTGCAAATACAAAGTAATTTAAACAGTTTACAAAAAAAAAAAAAAAAAAAAAGCAAAAAATTGCTTAGTCAAAGTATTTGGCCTAACTCATTCATTGGCCTACATTACTAGATTGTTTGTTTAGACCATTATTACTCTCACTTTAAACCATGGAAATGGAGCGGAGCTACCGAAAACCATGGACATTATGATCATAACAACTATGGGTAAGACTATAGAGCCTTTTCTCTTTTAAAAGTTAGAAATGTAATTGAATAGGTTAGCTCGATGAACGGTTCAGATGTCGTAGATCATGCAGCACCATGTGGTGGGGGCCATGTGGGGCGCGGGCTTTGTGAGCTGTGTGCAGGTGGTCCAATGCTCAAAACTCGCAACATAAGCAACCAATGGTTGACACGCAAAAAACCAAAAACAAAAAGAAAAAAAAGAAGAAGAATGAATAGGTACATTATTTTGCAGATATCAAGTACAGCTCAGCGTCGCTTGCTTCTGCCGGAAGAATTGGGATACTCTGGCCATTTTGAAGTTTTCCGGGGGCAAATTAAACAAATGAATATTTTCTTCTTCTTCTTATTATTATTAAATGAATATTTACTTATTTTAATTTTACATTGTTAGTTTTGAAAAAAATAAATAATTTAAAGCTGATATGTAAGTTTTGCTGGAGCTCTCTCCAACGTCTTGCCTTTTAAGTGGCACCTCGGTCCGAATATTTCTCACTTCTCTCAACAACCAGCCCGGCCATCAAACACCACCGTCACTACCACCCCACCGCCACCGCCACCGCCACTGGGACCATTGCCACCTCTCTTTCACTCCCATTACTCCATTTGCAAACATAAGCAAAAAAAATCACTGATTTGGGATCTCCGTCATTTTTCTCAATATCAGTAAATAAAGAAAAAGTGAATCTAGTAATATTTGTCCCATCTCATCCCATCTCATTTGAGGCTACATTTCTGCCGGTGAGTTTTAAGTTTGTTTTTTTTTTTTCTTTTTTCTTTCTTTTCATCTCACCCCGCCAAACAACTTTTGTGTTTGTTGATGAGGCAAAAAAAAAAAAAAAGAGACCGGAAACAGAGCCTATGTTCCGTTTGTTTGTTTCTGCTTTTTCAAAACAATAATAATATTTCCTTGTTGTTTTTCTTTTATTCTTTTTAAAATGTTTTTTTACTCGGACTATTTGAATTTTATTTTTCTTCGTTCACTTTCTGTCGGTGGTGGGGTGGATGGGTTACCGTCTCCGGAGGATTTTGGTATCACTCTGTCAGCTTTGCCTTAGTTGAAAAGCTATTACCATTGGACTACTACTTTTTTTTTTTTTTTTTAAATTATAATTTTTAATTTTTTATTTTTTTCTGCTGCTGCATTCTTCTCTCACACGAACTCACAGCCGTCCTCTGGGTTTCTGTTTCACTTCTTTCTTTTATTGATTTTTTCTTTTGTTTTTTTTATCGGCCTTTTACTTTGGAAATGATCTTGACTCTTTCTCTTGGTCTTGATTATTTAGATAATGACGATGATTTTTGATATAACTGATTCAGTTTTTAATTCAATTTTCGTCTTGTTAATTAAATTCTGATTATTAGTGTTGATTGGGTTTTGATATAGCTGAGGAAGGTTTAATTCCTCTGCCTTTGATTTTTTTCTCCACTTTTTCCGTCACTGACGAGAAATTCACTGTGATTTTTGAAGATCTTGATGAACTAATAAGAACTCCATCGATGGACCTTGGTTGATTGCAGCTGACTTCTGGGTGTCATTTTTCTGACAATCATAGAAGCTTGGACTCGCACAGTGACATTAAATTACGAAAATGTACTCATTTTATACTTTTTTTCTTTTTATCACTTCTTGTTTCTTTAATTGACTGCAGATGTTTATTGCCTTTGTTTTTCTTTTCTTTTCTTTTCTTGTTTTTCTAGTTTTATTTATTTCTGTGATTGATATTGTCTGCATTGTATTGTTCGTTTATCTCGACATTATTCTGTCATGACGTGTCTCTTTTTCTTTGTCGTTGTTGAGCCAAAACATTAACTTTCACTTATTTCATCCTCTTCTTGATTTGCTGGCAAGAGTGAAAGGAGTTTACAAGTTTCAAGTTTCAAGCTCTGCACAGTATTGTCAATAGTTGCTCATCTACTTTGTAATGCATGTCTCAATTGCCCTGGAATTTTTCTTAGAATTTGCATTGCAATGGCAAAAGGGGTTACATACAGTGCCTTGTCTGTAACCATAGATGTTAATTTCAAAATTCAGTGAAGATTCTGATTTCATCACTCTCTTTGGGTCAATTATCTTCAAGAATTTTTGGGTTTCAGTTAATGATACTAATAAAGTGGACGTTCGTATTTTAAGTTTATCTAATTGGAATTTCGTACTTTAAGATGTACTTGAGGATAGCGGGTAGTTGCCCCACCCTTTGTCTCATTCTGTTTCTGAAAATCTTCACATTTTGAAATTGGGTTTACGGTTCATGCTTTTCCCTGAAGTTGTTTTGAGCATTTGAATCTGATTTTTGTTGGCTCTGAGCGATCTTTTGTAATCTTAATTTTTGTTTTTGTGTATAAACTGCAGTCTGAGATGGACCGCCGGAGCTGGCCCTGGAAGAAGAAGTCATCTGACAAGTCTGAGAAAGCAGTTGCTGCAGCAGAATCTGGTGGATCACAGGGTGATACGGTATTTCTTCTTGACATAAGAATCTGAAGTGGTCTTGATTGTCTTGCCATTGTCAATCATACTTATTCTAATGAGCCTTCTAAATGATCTGTATGTTCATCATGTTTTCCTTCTGCAAATTGGGTTTATATTCTCCCTGTCATATTTGCATTTATTGATTATACTCAGGAATTTGTCAATTTTTTAATGAACTCAAGTCATCAAAAGTCTGGCAATCAAACGTGGAGGACGGTTGGAAAAAAAAAAAAAAAAGATTATGACTAATGCTAATGAGATTGGAGTAGTTATCATCCTTATTTGGTGATTTATGATTCTTTATATCAAAAATGCAGCTTTCTTATTCATTACCCTTTGACGTTCATAAATGCTCACCAGTAATCAGGAAATTAGCTCTGGTTCAGTGTGAAGTGCAAACCACAGATCTGGCGTCAGTAATTTTTGTGATACAATCAAATTATAAGCTGCAATATCCTTTAACTTTGCCTCTTTCTTTTATGTTTTTTGCCTGTTTAGATGAGTGCTCCAAAATAGACTCTCTTTCTCTACCCCTCCACATGCAGCACAAGCACACTTTCCTCTAGTTCCCTTTCCGGAAAGCATATGGGTGTGGGGTGTGTGGTGCTGGACATGTGCACCATGCATCTGGCCATTTTTCCTCTCATCTACTTTGTGGATCTTATGATTCATTAGTTTGTAATCAGTTGCCTTTTTTTTCATTCATATGAGCAGGATAACTACAAGAAACCCAACTATGTTCAGATTTCAATGGAATCATATACCAATTTAACTGGCTTGGAGGATAAAGTGAAGACATTTGAGGATCAAGTTCAGTCATTGGAAGACCAAATCAAGGAATTGAATGAAAAGCTGTCTACAGCTCACTCAGAAATGACAACTAAGGACAACTTAGTTAAACAGCATGCTAAGGTTGCTGAAGAAGCAGTCTCAGGTATGACAGTCGTTTTGTCTTCCTACACAGAGTAAGATTTTTTGTAGTGCTCATTGGGAATAAAGTCTTCCAACATACTCAGACTTCAAATTTTGTGGGAACAACTTCTGCTGCAGGTTGGGAAAAGGCTGAAGCAGAAGCCTTAGCATTGAAAAATCATCTAGAATCAGTTACCCTATCGAAGCTCACCGCAGAAGACCAAGCATCGCATTTGGATGGTGCCCTCAAAGAGTGCATGAGACAAATACGAAATCTGAAGGAAGAACATGAACAGAAATTGCAAGAGGTTGTTCTTACCAAGACAAAGCAATGGGACAAAGTTAGGCTTGAACTGGAGGCAAAGATAGTTAGCTTAGACCAGGAACTTCTTACATCTGCAGCTGAAAACGCTGCAATTATGAGGTCTCTGCAAGAGCGATCGAACATGCTTGTGAAGTTAACAGAAGAAAAATCACAAGCTGAGGCTGAAATTGAGCTTTTGAAGGGCAACATTGAATCTTGTGAGAGGGAAATAAACTCACTCAAGTATGAACTCCACATTGCTTCCAAAGAGCTGGAGATCCGTAATGAAGAAAAGAATATGAGTGTGAGGTCTGCAGAAGCAGCTAACAAGCAGCATATGGAGGGTGTCAAAAAAATTGCTAAGCTGGAGGCAGAGTGCCAAAGATTACGTGGTCTTGTGCGCAAGAAGTTGCCAGGTCCTGCTGCACTGGCCCAAATGAAGCTAGAGGTTGAAAATTTAGGCCAAGATTATGGAGACTTTCAGTTAAGGTGGTCACCAGTTAAGGCCCCTGGTCCACATTTGTCCCCAGGTCCTGAATTTTCACTTGACAATGCACAGAAATTCCACAAAGAGAAAGAATTTCTTACAGAACGCTTGTTGGCAATGGAAGAAGAAACAAAGATGCTGAAGGAAGCATTGGCAAAGCGTAACAATGAACTGCAGGCTTCCAGGAATCTATGTGCCAAGACAACAAGCAGGCTTCTAAGTTTAGAAGCACAACGTCAAAACACCAATCAACCAAAGAGTTCCTTAAGATCTGTTGCTCAGGTTCCTGTGGAATGTTACTCTAGCCAGAATGCTAGCAATCCACCTAGCTTGACCTCTCTTTCTGAAGATGGAAATGACGATGACCGAAGTTGTGCTGACTCCTGGGCTGCACCATCAGTCTCTGAGCTCTCTCAGTACAAGAAGGAATCAAATAGTCAGAGGGCAGGCAAGATTGACAATACAAATAACTTGAAGCTTATGGATGACTTTCTGGAGATGGAGAAGTTAGCTTGTTTAAATGCAAATGGTGCCACTAGCATTTCAGATTCTCCAGATAGTAAGAAATCTGGAATTGTGAAGAGTGATGTTTCGGAAGTTATTTCTACTGGAAAAGGTGCATCTGAAGAAAAATGTGAGTTGGGTGCATTGGTGAGTCATGCATCTCCTAAAGTTGATATGCCAGCAGGGGATTCTGGATCTGATGCTTACCAGTCACCTTTAATCAAGCTCCAGTCAAAAATCTCTGTGTTACTTGATTCTGTGTCCAAAGATGCTGATATAGGGAAAATCCTAAAGGATGTTAAGCATGTTGTGCAGGATGCATGTGATGCTCTGCATCAGAACCGTGGAAATTGTGTTTCTGATGAAATACATTCTGATGCTGCATGCAATGGGCAGACTTGCCCTGAAGATGTTGGCTTGATAGGAGACAAGGAGATCACGTTGTCCCAATATTGTAGGACAGAAATCATGCAAACGGTCAGCCGAGAGTTGGCTAGTGCCATTTCTCAGATTTACAACTTTGTTCTTTCCTTAGGCAAAGAAGCAATGACGGTGCATGACACATCTTCTAATAGCAATGGTCTCAGCAAAAAGATTGAGGAATTCTCAGTCACTTTTAACAAAGTTTTGTGCAGCAACACAAGTTTGGTGGATTTTGTTATTGACCTTTCACATGTATTAGCTAAAGCTGCTGAGCTCCGATTTAATGTCCTGGGCTATAAAGGCAGTGAAGGAGACATGAGCAGTACTGATTGCATAGATAAGGTTGCTTTACCTGAGAATAATGTTGTTCATAAGGATTCATCAGGAGAAGGATATCAAAATAGTTGTGTCCATGTATCTAGTCCTACATCTAATCCTGAGGTGCCTGATGATGGTAACTTGATATCAGATTATGGTTCAAGTGCCACTTCACGCAAAATATCTTCACGCAAAATATCATTACAGGAGTTTGAAGAATTGAAATCAGAAAAAGAGAGCATGGCCATGGATCTGGGTAGATGCACTGAAGACCTGGAAATAACAAAGTCTCATTTGCGTGAAACTGAGCAGCTGCTGGCTGAAATTAAATCTCAATTAGCTTCTGCACAAAAGTCAAATAGCTTGGCTGAGACACAGCTGAAATGTATGGCAGAGTCATACAGATCACTTGAAACACGTGCAAATGAGCTAGAAACTGAGGTGACCCTTCTGCAAGCAAAAGCAGAATCTTTGGAAAATGAGCTTCAAGATGAAAAGAGGAGCCATCAGGATGCCTTGACCAGATGCAAAGAACTGCAAGAGCAGCTGCAAATGTAAGCTTTGCAGTTCATCTTTACCTAATTTCTCTTCATCCATCAATAGTGTCTAAACTGACATATTTACAATGCCTAATGATGATCCATTATTTGACCTAGGGTTTTTGTGCCTTGTGGATTGAAATTCTAATTCCTGGTTTTTCCCAGGCTAGAGAGCCATTGCAGAGCAAGGCAATGCCACTTTTGGATGTTTTGTTTATAGGATCTATCATTTGTTTATGTAGAAATAAATTTATCAAAAGGAATGATTGTATACAAACATGTGACTTGGATGTTTTTGGGCAAGTAATGGTTGCTGATGGCATTACTTACCCATCCTAATAGTTTCCTGGTTTGGTAAGTTATGATTTTGTTGTACTGATCACTTACAAGCTGATCAGATTGTTCTGAGTTTGGTAAAAGTATGCTTAATTTCCTTTAAGGAGCAAGTGTTTTTTACTTTTTGTTTGTTTGCTTGGATAGAAAAGGAACAAGTGTTAAACTTTGGCTATTGAGTGCTATTCTTTTAATTAACAGATTCATATGCTGTTATTTACTAGAGCAATTTCTTAATCTAATCTAATTTTAATACTAAAATGTGTGTTTCTGTTATTGATAGGAATGAAAGCTGTTCGCTTTGTTCTTCGGTGGCTGATATTGCCCCCAAGACCAAACAGGTCAGACGTGTTTTCTTTTTCTTTTTGCAATCAGCTTTGGTTAGAAATATTCACCTGTTAAAATAACAGATTCTTGTATCATGACAAAGTTGCCCATACTAAGATGAAGATTTGTGTGTCAAAGATCAGTCTCTTGTAGCACTTGTCTAGGGGGCAATAGTATGTTTGTCTTTGCAACTCCATGTTGCAGGAAAATTAGTTTTCTTCAATTTTTACAGTTCTTCGACATTATGTGAGTGATGTCAACGAGTCATCTTCAAAATATCCTTGCCCCTTTCCCCTCATTCGTTTCTCTCTTACTATGACTAGCGATGTGGTCAAGGGAACCCAAGAAAATTTTCAGAAGGAACCTAAAATAAATGAGTGAGACTCAATTGTATTGTGTACCTAACATTGAAATTTGTTGCTTCTTCCCCAATTCTTGCTGTTCTTTCTTCTGCACATGATTGCTGTAAAATCTAAAGATTGAAAGTTGTATCATGCAGGAGAAAGAATTAGCAGCTGCAGCAGAAAAGTTGGCAGAATGCCAAGAGACCATATTTCTTCTTGGAAAGCAGTTGAAAGCTTTCCGTCCTCAAACAGATTTCATGGGATCTCCACAGAGTGATAGGAGTCCAAAAGGTGAAGTATCTGCAGAGGATGAGCCTACTACCACTGGGATGAACCTGCAAGACTTTGTTCAGGCGGATATGGAGACTGTCGGTTCTGCTAACATTCAAAAAACAGGTGGTGAGTCTCCGACCAATCCATACCACAATCCTTCCAGCCCTGACAAAGAAACTAGCCTCGTTAGGTCACCCATCAGTTCAAAGCATCCAAAACACAGGCCAACCAAATCAACTTCTTTGTCTTCCTCTTCTACCACAACACCAGAGAAGCATCCAAGAGGATTTAGCAGGTTCTTTTCCTCGAAAGGGAAGAATGGTTATTAAGCTTGCAGCTCGCGAGCATAAAAATCCTTTTCAGAGAAAAGGTCCATTTGGTAAAGAAGCTTGAGGTACCAACTTTTGGGGGTGGGGGGCAGGAATTGCATGCAATGCAAATGGTTTCAGAATGGGGTAGTCAGACGTTGCCCCCCGTGAGTTTGCTTGGATTTCATACTATGGAATGCTGCCTTGAACGGCTAGGTATGCTTTTGTAACTAATGACCGTACATGGTTTCCTTTATCTGTTAGTTTTCTTTTTTTTTCTGTATGCCTTCTGTAATTTTCCTTAATGGAACATCACATAGTTTCTGCAATGCTGCCACCCCTTACTGCATACAACTTTAAGTGGCAACTTCTTCAGATTGTAATTCATCTTGTTGGCACAAAGAAAGTTAAAGGTCGGTTTTCTCCAAGAAAAAGGAAAATGAGTATTGAGTACCTTGGCAGTCCTGTCAAATATTGGATTTCCAAGTTAATGAAACATTTTGAAGCCTTTAACTACGCTGCATTTCTGTGGGTCGCTCGTTTTTAAACTTTAAAGCGGCGCTCTCGGTGTATCTGGGGGATTGGCATGATATTTCTTTTAGGAGGATTTACATCTAGTTTTATGGCTTATATCCTGTAACAATTCACGCCAGACGGACTAACAGTTGTTAATCAAAACAACATAAATAGTCTGAAAAATTAATATTAATCACCTCAGTTACCCCTCTCTCCTACATCTCTGCAGAGACGGATTCCGTAGAAAAGACTGATCTCAACTTTGTTTTCCTTTTTATGTGTTGGCACCGCAATGATTTCTCGAGGGGACTCCAATGAGGATTCGCGTGTAAAGGAACTTCATTTTTGTTTTCCTTTCCTGAAATATCTTAATTTTTTCCCCTTAGTATCTTGTCCTGTATTAATAGTTCATTTTCGACAATTCCTCAATACATTACAACGAACAAAGGAGACAATATTTAATTTGGTGATATGGCAGATATCATTTGTGAAAAAGTAAAAAATATATAAAAAAAAAAAAATGAAGGAAATGAAATGGGTTCTCGCTAATTGATAATCCTTGAATATGAAGAAATTATCTAATGTTTCTAAACAACGGCCACTACATGCCTATTTCAGTAGAAGATAGCTAAGCCTACTGGAGCCTTTTGTTTTCTGGTTCCAGTTTTCAATTTCCTGCATTTTATGCTTACTCATTATAGAGTGCTCCCCTCCACCAGGAAGAAATCGATCCTTCAATAATTCTTGGTATTCTGCTATTTCATTGTGAAGAATACTGATACCCAGTTGTTGAGAGGCTTGGATCCAGCAGTCACATAAAACAGAAGCTCCACCAATTTCATTTTCTATTAGAGAGACAACAGCTAATTGCAAAAATGTATTTATTATAGAAAAAGAAGCACCAATTGAAGATATATTATCATCATATGGTCCAAATTAGGATTTGTAAAATCTTTTTTTTTTTTTTTAATTTGTTTTCCCTTTCTTATTAAAGCAGGGCATGCTCAAATCCCAATGTCCAACAAGTAACCTCAGGATTTTCCCTATTTGACACAAAAATGAGGAGTCAATGAAATGGCCGAGGTTTCTATATCAGGAAAGCAAATGGGGGAATTGGCTATAGTTTAGTGATTGAACAAATATTTAACACTTAGCTGTGCTGGCTAGAGTTGTCAGTGATTAATTTGATTTTTTTTTTTTTACCGAGGAAAATAAATTTGGTTTTGGTTGATAGTGTGTTGACTGTTGAGGTACTCCAATATGAAAATTAATAATTAAAGGACTCGATTGAAAGAAAAAAAAAAAAAAAACAAAGGTAAGAAGACTGGCCATGTACGTATCCGCATGTTCGATGTTCCGAATAGACCCACGCGCCAGGTTGATGTCTGGGGATACTCAGTCAAAGAGCTCGTCCCCACTCATCGTTGTTGTTATAATGACTGTTATTGGATAATAGTGTTACTGATTTCAATGGTACATCCAATCTGACATGGATACAATTTTCTTGATCCGTAATTGTCAAACTCTGACAAACGAAATGCGCGTAAGAAAAATCCAAGCGATTCCTTCATGGTATGTGACATGTTATTTTGCCAACAAAACATAAGTTGTGTAGATCTTCCTCTCCTGATGTTACAGCTACATCATTATCATTTCAAATGATTTTCAAGCAGCTATGCTAATAATTAAAAGTCCGGACACTTCCAATTCTACGAAAATAGAATATATATAAAGAAAAGAGAACAGACTTCCTAACAAGCCAAAAAAAAAAAAAAGAAAAAAAGAAAAATCATTAGTAAAAGTGATATATAAAGATCAAAAGAACCGTATAAAAAAGTCAGAGGCAGACAAGGACTTAGGAATTCGGAATGGGCGTTAGAAGCAATATGTGTCGAATGGTGCAGTCATTATGAGCGAGCAATGAAGTGGCATGCATCGGTGCATGGGAAGAGGTGATAATCCCCGGTTATCTTTTGACTGAACTAAACAGGTAAACCAAATTTAGTATGCACAAACTACCATCCAAAACTATTTAATTTTCATGAATAACATTATGTTATTATTATTATTATTATTATTATTTTAATTTGTAAGCATTGGAGATCGGACCCTAAATTTGAAATTAAGACTTTTGAGTGATTTAACCACTAAAACTTCTTATTAGTGACATATCATTATGTTCTTGAAGTGTAAATATTCTTTAACTTTGTTTCTATTCTTTGATTGGATATGCATTGAGTGATGTTTATATGCTTAGAGCCTGATTGTTTTAGCTATTATCGATTGTTGGTTAGTGTTACTAATTTCTTACTAATGATGTAAGAAGATATTATAATATTTGATTTAATTGATGTTATTTATTACTATTAATAATCAAATAATTGATTAAAGGAAGGTTTTGATTGAAAATAGGTTTGATGAATAAGGAAAAAAAAAGGATATGCTTTTAAATATAAATTAATAAGCAATCAATTTGAACCAAAAAGTAGTTTTAAGGTACTTTTCTTATACCCTTCTCATTAATCATTGCATATAAAAAAAAATTATCAAACACTCTTCCAACTAATGTTGATTATTAAACAATAAGCAATAAATTTCAAATACTATATATATGATAGTTTTAGAAAAGATGATAAACAATACATTTGAGAAAAATAAAATTTTTGTATTTTTTTTTTAATGAATTTTGTATTACTTTCTTATACATGATTGACTGAATATATAACATTTATAAGTAGCAAATGCTATAATCTTAATAAAGAAATGTCTCATATTATATGGAAACTAAATAACAAACGTTTAATTTTGAATGATAATAGAAAATCCCTATAATTCATCTTTCTTAATAGTTAAGGACAACTTATGTCAACACCCTTTTTAAATTGGTGTGTAGATGTCTCTGATGCCTAACTTGTTTAGTGAGTTATGGAATGCCTTATTAGTTATAACCTTTGTAAGAATGTTAGCTAGTTGATTTATAAATTTTTCAAAAAGGAATTAGATTATCTTTACTTATAGTTTTTTTTTTTTTTTTTTGTTCTTTGATGAAATATTGATCTATCTTAACATGTTTTGTTTAATTATGTTGGACTAGATTTCAAACAATTTCAATAGTTGATTTATTGTTACAAAACAAATTTATTATTATATTAGGCAAATAACCAATCTCTTTTAACAACCTTTTAAGTTAAAGAAACTCATAAATTCCCTTGATCATACTTCTAAATTTAGTTTCTACACTTAACAATGTAACTATCTTTTGCTTTTTGCTCCTTTAAGTGACTAAGTTTCCATCCACAAAGGTTAAATAGCTAGATGTAGACATCTTGTCTGTGCATTATAAACCCAATTAACATTTATATATCAATTTATATTTTAATGCTTGCATTTTTTGAACATACAAAGCATTTTAAGAGATGATTTCAAGTACCTCAAAATCTAAAACACAACATTCATATGATCTTCTCCTAAATTATGTATCAATTGGCTTATGGTACTCATGGTGTATGTAATATTTGGTTTGGTATGAGATAGTTAGATTAACTTTCCAACAAATAGTTGATATCTCTCTTTGTTTATAGTTGTCTAGTTAGCCCATCTCCTAGTCCATGATTTGGTTTTATTGGTATGTTTAAAGGCTTGTAGTTAAGCATTCCCATCTCAACTAGTAGTCTAGTATATATTTCCTTTGTAACAAGATTTTTTTTTTAGTTGATTTATCTACTTCAATTTTATGAAGTATTTAAGTTCTTTAAGATCTTTTATCTCAAACTCAATAGCCAAACGTTATTATAAGTTGGAAATTATTTTTGTATCATTGCCTATAATTATCATATCATCCATATATGTTATTAACAATGTAATTATCCTTTACTGATACTTGAGAATGAGAGTGTGATCAGTATTTCTCTAGTTAAACCCATATTTTGTTCATTGCTAGATTGAACCAGCTGAACCATACTCTAGGCAACTACTTAAGGACATAAAGTGCTTTTCACAATTGATATACATATCTAGTCGATGAGGATACATTAAAGCCTAGTGGAACATCCATATATATTACCTTTGATAAATGTCCCTGAAGAAATGCATTCTTCATATTATATTGATATAAAGGCTAAGTAAGATTTGCTACAAATGTTAATAAAAACTGGACAATATTTAACTTTGCAATTGGAGAGAACATCTCTTGATAACCTATATTGTAAGTTTGGGTATAACCTATTTCCACTAGTCTTACCTTATATGTCTTTATTGACCCATTAACTTTGTGCTTAACATCTATTTGCATTCAACTATTTTCTTTCCTTTTAGTAAGGAGACCAACTCCCATGTATCATTCTTATGCAAAGTCGTCATCTCCTTATTAATTGCCTGGACTTACTAAGTGCTTCTTATATAGTGCTTAAGATATGTTTTGAGAATAGTTGGTGCACAAAAGCTTACAATAACAACGACAATAGTTGAGTATTGATAAAATTGACAATTAGGTACTAAGCCTCCATGTTGTGAAAATTTAGTGAATATCAGTTTAATGGGTTCCTAGGATTATGCCTAAAAGGTAATTGATGTCCATTAAGAACATCAATAAAATTATTTTGAGAAAAGTTAAAAAATTATGCCTTAAGAATATTCTTAAGAGTAAATTCAAATACTAAATAGTAAGAGTTTGACTGTTCTTGTTCCATTTGGTACTCCAAATATTCGTTCTCCTTTTATTTTGATTGATATTGTCAACTATTTTATTATACTATAAGGTCATCTTAGACCTTTATATGTCTTAGTGCAATTATTTCTCTCCATCAGTGTTCCCATAAAATGATCAATATTTCCAATTATTATCTTATTAACCACTAAATGTAGTCTTGCCCTAAGAGGATGAAAGAGCACCATAAGTTTTAAAAAATTTTTTCGATTCAACAAAAGTAACATCCATTATAATGTATAACTATTTGGTTGTAAGATCATAATATCTATATCCCTTATTGTAAGCCTTATAACCTAAGAAGATATATCAGCTAGCACAAGGATCCAACTTTGTTCCTTGGTTTTTTGTGTAAATAGACATAAGCAATATACTTAAATACTTTGGGTGGAAGCATAAGAACAAAAGACAATGGAACATGATTGTTAGGAACTTGTAATGGAGTTTTGAAATTTAAAACTCGAAATAACATTCTATTTAGCAAGTGGACGATTGTAATGATAGCATCGATCTAAAAGCATTGTGGTGTGCTTGCCGAGGTTAAAAGCACCCTTGTAGTCTTAAGGATGTGTCTAATTTTTTTATACTACTTCTTTTTACTATGGGGTTTGAGAATATGTAGTCTTGTATAATATTTCATGTGTTTGAAAACATCTATGAAATTCCTTATTGACATATGTATCATCATTATTTAATTAAAATATTTTGAAATTAGTAGAAAATTGTGTCATGATCATATTAAGAAATGATTGAAAAATACTAAAGACTTCACTTTTATTTTTAATCATGTAAAGCAAGGTCATTCAAGTGCAATCATCCACAAAAGTTATAAACTATCTAACTCCTAAAGAGTTTAATAATGATGTTAGACCCCAAAAATCCAAATGAATTAATGTAAATGGAATTTTACATTATTTTGAATTGATAAGATATAAAATGTGATGACTTCTTGCTAAAATGCATGTCTTACATTTCAAAATAAAGTCATCCAAATTAGAAAATAATCTCATAAATAAATGCTTCAAATATAAAAAGGATAGATGCTTTAGGTGTTAGTGCTATAACCAAATTTGTCATGTTTTGACACTAACTCCATCCATAGAATTTGCCTATCTAAGATTAAAGTCATCCAAGTAATATAGTCCCCTTCATTTAATATCATGACTAATAATCTCCTTGGTGAGGATATCCTGAAATAAACAAAATTTTGGATAAATCAATACACAAAAATTTAATTTCTCGGTAGCTTGGTTAATGGATAGCAATTTATTTGTAAGAGATGGAACCAATAATGTATGAGATAAATGAAGCGAATGTAAAAATGTCATTTTTTGTGCTCCTATAACTAAGTATGGTATTTCGTTAGTATTGGAAACACATGTCCAATTTATATAAAAAAATGTAATAAAGTCTTATGGATCATATATCATGTGGTTAGTTGTCCTTAGTCAATGATCCAATTATTTTCTAAATTACTTAAAACTAATATTTTGCTTGAGTCAAAGAGTGTTGCCATCTTGTGACCTAAAACTTGTGATTAGTTTAGAGTTATCTAACTGTGCGAGAGACAGTTGGGATCTTGCATCCATAAGGGCTACTTGGCTAATGTTCCCTCATGTACTAGCACCTATACCATCATAACATTTCCTTTTGGCTTTAAGTTCATGCCACCACTCCAAATATCTATGTAACTTAGAACATGTTTCTTTAGTGTGCATTAGATTTTCATAGTGGGTGCAACCTCCACCATCTCCTTGAGATTTTGTCTTTGTCACAACATAGGATTTTCCATTGAGCATTAGTTGTAGGATCAATTGCTTTTGTCCATTTTTTGTCAACATGATTGCACTATTTGTTATATCTCCTTCACCTTTTGTTAACATTACTATTTGTTGGAGATTTTCTTTAGGAATAAATGTAGAAGCCTGCTTAAACAATGGAAATGGTTTCATTTGTAGTACATCCCTTTGAATTTTGTCCAAATTATCATCAAGCACATCCAAGAAAATGTAGACCTAATCCTCTTGTATCATAAGATTATATTGTTTTATGTCAATGTCACACTTCATTGGGTTAGGGTATCAAAAATCAATCTTTGTTTAGAGACCTTATAGGTTATTGTAATATGTTTCAAGTGATCATACTCCTTATGTGAACCAATAAACTTCTTTTCAAATCATAGACTTGTAAGGTGTAAGTGTCATTGAAATAAGTAATGGAAACTGCATCTTATGTGCTTTTATTGTTGGAAATTGAATATAGTTACTAATCAATTTTAGGTCCATGGAATTGATTAACCAACATTTGACAATTACATTTTTAGTTCTTCATTTCCTGTAAAATGCATCACTTTTTCCAGGTTAAGGAAGATTTCTATTAATGTCTCCTTAATAACTAGTGACTAAAGTTCATAGTTAGAACCATTTAACTTTATGTCAATATTCATTGAGTTAAAATCATAATTCATTATAATTGACGTATAATTTAATATTTTTAATATTTTTAAAAGTAATTTTGTAATAATTAAATTTTATTTTAAAAATATTTAATGAATACTTTTAAATATATTATTTTTTTAATTAAATTTACAAAATTTTAAAAATTTTATTTTAATATTATGATAGTTAAAAAAAAATGATAAATGATACTTTTAAATTTTTTTTTATAAATTATGAATTACTTTATATATATATATATATATATATATATATATATATATAATATTATAATAAATAAATAATATTATATTATATAAAAATAAAATAATAAAATTTTATTTTTAAACGGTGATAAAAATTATATATATATATATATATACGATTAAGAACAGCTCACGTCAACAAAATCAAACATCATCTTTGAGTTTTGACATGATGTATGAGGTGAGCACCGCTTCCGTTTCACCTCCTGTCTTCTACACGCACACGCTAAGATGGAGAACCCTTTTTTCTGAGAATTCCAGTAACCGGTGAGCTTTACGATGACTGGGTGGTCTCAGCACGATTATTGTAATTTATTTTTGATGACACTCCTTGTGCTTGATATTTTGCTCTAATTATTTTCATCATTAAAATTGCAGTATTTTTTTTGGGGGGGGGTGGGGGGAGAAACTAACAAAGTGTTAGGTCATGACATTTTCGATCAGACCCTACTGTTATGCACGTGAACTTTATCTTCATTTCAACCATGTGGTCCCTTAATTCTTCTCCAATAATAACCATTAGATTGGATTGGATTAACCATTAGATTAATTTAAAGGCTATACTAAGGAACCCCTCCAAAACAACAAAAAAAAAAAAAAAAAAAACCCAAAAAAAAGAGGAAAATGGGTTCTGTTTGACGTTACAAAAAATGGGTTCAATCATAATCTTCGAGTAAAATTGCACCCGCCGCTGTGGCTTAAAAAAATCTCATAAAGTATGATCAGTGATGACAGATATAGATTGGAAAAGGTGTCAGACACGAGAAGATTACGAGAAAAAATTACAGGAAGCGCCATCACAACATTGTGAAAAAGGAGCAGAACGAACAGATAAAATATATTTTAATAATAAGGATCTAGACTGTAAATCTAATCTTATCAGACAGCTCCATGATTAAAGGAAACTTAGCTTTTCAAAAGAAATTTTAGAGAAAAGAAATCGTTGTCGACCATAGAAAGTAATGTAAGCAGTGACAAAAAAATGGATTACATGTAAGAAAAAAAAATTATAATTATTTTACGGTCAATTTAGTTATGAAATTGTTTTAATCTCTTTAAAAATGAAAAAAAAAAGAAAAATAAAAGTTTTAAACATTTCACGAGAAAAATTATCCAAATAAAAGTTATTCTAATACTAATAAATCTTATGTTCCTAAATTTAATATATTTAAACAAATAAATAAAGTTACTTAAGACAATAAAAAATAAATAATGTATTATAAATATAGTCAAGTAAAAATTATAAAAATAAATGTAAGTTAAATGAAAAAAATATAAATCTTAAAATTAAAAATAAAATGATTAATTTAATATAAAAATTATTTAATAAATAAAAATATAATAAAAATAAATAATAAAAAATATTTTAAAATTATAAAAATATTGAATATTTAATTTATGCGATAATAAATACAAAAATAGAATGAAATCTTATACATGAATATATAAATATTATATTAAAATATAAAAAATTATTAATAGAAATAATATATAAAATAAAAAATATGAAAAAAAATTTGTTAAAACTAAAAAAATTTTTAACTGAAAAAAAAAAAAAGTAAAATAACCCGATCCAATAAATAAAATATATTCTCTTTCTTACATTAATAAAACATACTTGAATTATAAAAGGAAAAAAAAAGAATGAAGTACATATTTGCACATAATACGACTTAACTGTCTATCAAAGAAAGGTGAATTGAAAATAGTGGCAGATGGCCGGGGGAAGGTGATAGGAAATGATTTCAGCCCGTCAGATGATCATGCTTTCCGGAGGCACGAACATCATTAGCTGCCACTTGTGCATGCCTTTTTCTCAAATTTTACTCTTTTTATATGAATAAAATAATTTTTAAAAATTATTTAATATAAAAAAATAAGATTATTTAAAATAAAATAAAATAAATTTAAATAAAATAATTTTTAATTTAATAATTATTTAAATAATTTTTATTAAATAATTATTTAAATAAATTTTAATATTACTTAAATTTAATTTATATTTTATTTAATTTATATAATTTTAAATAAAAATTATTTAAAATTTTAAAAAATAAAAATATATCAAATTTAAATAAAAATATTTTAATTGAATAATTACTTAAATAAATTTTTATATTATTTAAATTTATATTTTTTTACATAATTTTTATAATTTATATAAAAATTATTTAAAATTTAAGAATAAATAAAAATATCATATTTAAATAAAAATATTTAATTTAAATAATTATTTAAATAAATTATATTATTATTAAAAATTTAAATTTTTTTTATATAATTTATATAATTTAAATAATAAATAATTTAAAATTTAAAAAATAGTAAAATTAGATTATTCTTTGAATAAAAAAAATTTTATTTAAATAATTATTTAAATAAATTTTAATATTATTTAAATTTAAAATTTTTTTATATAATTTTTATAATTAAATTAAATTATTCAAAATTTAAGAATAAATAAAAAACATTATATTTAAATAAAAAAATAAGATTTAAATAACTGTTTAAAAAATTATAATGTTATTAAAATTTAAAATTTTTTTATATAATTTTGATAATTTAAATAAAATATTATTTTAATAATAATAAATAAAAGTTATATTTAATTACAAAATATTTGATTTAACTTACTATTTAAATAAATTATATTATTATTCAGATTTTAATTTTTTTTATTATTTATATAATTTAAGTGATAATTAAAAAAAAAAAGTTAATTTGACTCTCTTAAAAAAACTTAAATTAGGAATTTTCACTAAATATAAATAATAAGATTCATACACCAAATAATATATTTTTTTTTTTTTGCATAGCTTTTAACTAAATGTTAAATTTAAAATTAAGAGTTTAAATAATTTTATTATTAAATTATATGAGTAGTCAAATGCAACATAACGGCCAGTTACACTCAAGAATGGGAGAGTTAAGAAGCAAGGCTACGGAGGCCAAAAACAAAACAACCTTCTCATGGAAACCGAATACACAATCTTGCATGTATTATAACAAGTTGTGCAATTGTTTAGGTATATATGAGCACGTTAAAATATGGTCCAATTCACAGCAATGAATAAAACATTGAAGGAGAGCAAAGAATAATTCAACATATTTATAAATGTCATAAAAAAAAAGTATTCTACTTTGCTCCAATATATATATATATATATATATATGAAATATTCAACTTAGTATATTTTTGTGGAAAAATTACCTTTTAGGTAAATATACATATTTTAAAATGTTACATTTTATGGTATAATTAAGTGCTTTACGTTTAAAAATCTTTGTTACATAATCATTAAAAAGAGTTTTAAAATACTATAGAAAAAGCCATTAAAAATGGCTTAAACAGCCTAAAATGTCCTTAAAGTTTGCTATTGACAACGGGATTCTGAACAAGTGTCGTTGCTGCAGACTTTGCCAATTATCACGTCTCAGACAGCCATGAGAACACCGGCTAACTCAAAATTAAGCAAATGCCTAGGCAGCTAAAGTAGCATCAATTAAATAGAAGCCGTGGAATGACGGCTCTCCTATTTCTGGCGGAGAGAACAACATCAAACCTGCAGCCTATTACAAACATTTCCAATTGACGAGGATCGGGATTAAAGGAAAAGAATAACCAAAAATAAAACTCCTCGAAGAGATTGACTTCCAACAATTTTTATGAAAAATTAGCCTTCAACAAATTTAAAACTTTTAACTATATTTGATTACTTGAATTAAGAGCCATATGACAATATATATTTATAGGCTTATTAGTCTAACTTAATATTTAAGTAAAAAAATTAATATGGAAGTAAAATTAATTTCTAATATTATTTTTTAAAATGCTCTTAATGAATTATATAACTTATCTATAAATTATTCTTACTAAATATAAAAAATTTTAAATAATACAATTAATATTAATCTCAATAATTATATAATCATATCATTCTCTCATCTTTTAAAAGAACCTTATCCTCAAACTTAACTAGTAACATATTGTAAAACTAACTTTGCAAAGACTAGTAGGTGGCATCTTTAAGGGGAAGAATTTTGTATCAATCAATTATTTTCTTTTATTTTAGCTAACTCAAGTCTTTCCCTATGTAATGGCTACTAATTACATTAACTTTACCATTGTGCTTTCCTTTCAACAATACTGTGTGCCCATTTGGTATAAACTTCATTGTTAACTAGAAAAATTCCAAGTAATCAATACTAAAAACAATTTCATAGTATTCTAAATGGTGGTAAAATTAGATCAACACAAACTAGTTGACCTTGTAGTAAGAGTTTTACCCTTATGCATTTACTCTAATATATCAAGTTTCTATGATCTATAACCTTCACATAATGAACCATGAGTTTTGGGTTGATCCCAAGCAAGTTAGTTGGTACCTAGGCAACGACTTTAGACAATGCATAAAGGAAAGCAACTAGATAATCCTCCAACTGCCCCTAGAGCTTATCTCTGATGTGCACTATTCATGAAGGGTCAAAAGGGTTTGAAGTTACTTAAATTAATCCTCCTTGCTCTATTAGATCATCAAGTTGATATTCCAAGCTCACATTGTCAATAATGGGTCTTTTGTTGCAACACTTTATCTAAGCCACCTAAAGCTCATGCCCCCATTTTTGCTTGCCCCTTACTTTGCTATTATTGTTTAAGATAAAAAGCTTTACTTTTGAATGCTTAATGGATACAATGGCATATAATGCACAAAGTCTTGGTGTTCCCAATATGAGGTTATATGAGGAGGGAATGTTCACAACTACTAATCGTAATATTACCTCCACCATATTTAAACTAAAAGTGATGGAAATGGGTAGCTCAATATACCCTTTGACAACAATAGGTTCTCCTTAAAACCCATACGAGAGAAAAGTGGTAGGCTTTAATATCGTTATGGAAAATTCTATCTGCTTGAAGGCATCCAAGTGTAGTATATCCACTAAACTCCTTGTATCCACTATGATATGCTTGACATCAAGACCATCCATGCTTATGGAATCAACCAAAGGATCATTAAGAGAATAATTCACCCCTTATGGGTCATTATTTGTGTACATGACAAGGGTGTCATGCTTCTCATGATGAATTCTTTTGCCATAAGTATAAAGCACATGCCTTCTCCTATAAATAGTCTTTAACTATCATCTAAATGGTGCATCATATCAACCTCTATCTTTGTGAGAGACCTGTCTAGTCCTTTTGTTACAAGGTATAAAGTGGTACTTTAAGGTTTCTTTCAAAATTAGCTCTATGGGAAAGGTGTCCAATTATAGTCCTTCTAATTTTGATGTTGATTTTTACAAATAAATTGGTCTAAGTATCCTTTTGGATGAGTTGTTTACCTAAATTCTTCATTTTAAAACATTATTAGGCAACTTTCAAGTATTTGGGCTATTGTCAAAAGGGCTTATTCTTTGGGAAGGGCTTAAGGATTTCATACATTCACACTCAGTAGTTGTCATTGAGGCACCAAAAATTTAATATCTTACTCTCAATTATTCAATAAATAATATGAGTAAGAGTAGATCTTAAAGGAAGTGTAATCAATTTATTATTCATTAGCTAAAAATTAAAGACATTAACATAATTAGGAGGAAAAGTTGAATTTTGATTTTGTAGCAAATAATATAAACAAACCAATCAAAATATATATATAGAAAGACTAAATACAAAAATTTCCAATTTCAAGTTCATTTACAACTATGATATTCAATGATTTCGATCACTTACAACGTTATCTTAATTCTAATGGAATTATTAACCTAGAAAATAACAAGCTTTATTACCCAAATTCACTAAACAAAATAAGTTGTTCACTTAGATTCTAACCATTATATCCTTAAAATAAGCTCTCTAGAGTAATATATTGGTAGTCTTAAGAACTAGAAAAATAGATTAATACAAGCAACAATCACACAAGTTTAGATCATTTAACTTGTATTGAGTTATTCATAACAATAAGGTGAAAAATTTTCCATAATTCTTTATTGTTATTTGCTACTTGGTGATTAAGAAAATGGTAAAAGTGGATCATAATTCCTAATTCTAGCAATTGATATTCATCTAATCAATTTAGTAAGTTTAACAAAATTAATTGAACAAATAATTATCTAATCATTAAATTAGAATAACCTAAATAATTCCAATCGAAAAAGAATAACATATTAAAATAATTTATACCATTAAAATATTAAAAGTTTAGAAATCTCTCAAAATTATTGAAGAACCTAACTACACATGCTTAAAAAGAAAAGAATTCCTTTTATAGTGATTGTTTGATTCTTTGTCCATCCCTTTTCTACTTTCTAAAGATGGTTATTTATACCTTAACGAACATACAAAGTAACCACCAACAAACCCTAAAGAATCTGAAAAAAAAAAAAAAATTCCTAAAATCACAAAGACATCATAATTTTTTTTCCTTAATCTTCTCAAAATTCTTGTATTGGATTTTAATCTAATTCTAAACTAGGCAAAGTCAAAATTAGGATCTAAATTTTTAATGGAACTTAGTCCTCCTCTCCAACTTTCCAAAGGATCAAGTCTTGCTCAAAACAAAGGTCCATAGCCCTAGTTATGAGTTAAAAATTGATACTAACTTAGTATAGCCTATGACAAATTCTATAAAACCTTCTTCACTATTTTTGAACCATTAAACAATCAATCTAGGCCTAGGTCTCTTTGTAATAATTGTAGGCTGCAAAGTGCACTGCAATTTAGGCCTTTAAAGCACTTGATTTGAACTTCTTAAACTCAAGTTATGCCTATTTAAGATTGGATTTCAATTTTTTTGCCCTATTTTAAAAATTGATACTAACTCAGTATAGCCTATGACAAATTCTATAAAAACTTCTTCATTATTTTTGAACCATTAAACAACCAATCTAGGCCTAGGTCTCTTCATAATAATTGTAAGTTGGAATGTGTATTGCAAGTTAGGACTTTAAAGCACTTAATTTGAACTTTTCAAACTCAAGTTATGCCTATTTAAGATTGGATTTCAATTTTTTTTCCCTATTTTTGGAGTGATGACTCAAGATTTGAATGAACTCAAATTTGGACTCCCAAACACAATATGAAAAATTTGAGATGTGTACCACAACTTTACCTAAGACCACTTTTCTAATCTGGACCTTTAAATCAATGAAAAAACTAAAACAAGTAACAAAAGTTAAAACGATAAAATGCTAAAATTTTTATACTAAAAGTATATATTCTTAAAACTTTCACAACATATACCTAAGTCATAAAATATATTTTAATAAACTCAAGTAAATATAAAAATCATTAAAAAAAGAACTAAATGTAAATGTAAAGAGGATAAATATAATAAATTTTCACTTATCAATGCTTCTTAAATGCTTTGTGATTTCTTTCGTGGGCTAGTTCAAGTTCACCTAATTCATCGCAAACATGCTACATTTATGAATCTTTTTGCACTTAGCAATAAATTAGCAAAGTTCCATGGTGCTATTTTGCCCAAGTGAATGTGAATTGAGAGTTTTGCAAATTGTTAATGAAAATGGCCAAAGCCATTTTAAGACTCAAGTTTTCTACATCCTACAATGCCTTATTGAATTAGGCCACGAGCTTTCTAAGGTATTCACTTGGATTTTGTTGAAGTGAATTGAAAGTTGCAAAGTTTTTCTTACTTCTCTTATGAACTTGGCTATGAACAAGTCACTAGTTGCTCAGAGCTATTGACAGAATGTGTAAAGAGTTGAAAATACCACCGTTAAGCCATACCTCTTTATGTCATGGTGAAAACTTTGCATATGTTTGCATCTAAAGTTATATGGAGCAACATGATTGTATAAAACCTATTCAAGTGTTCTACCAAATCCATAGTTTTATCATAGGTATTTAGAGTAGGAAGCTTGAACTTGTTTGGAACATAGGTGTCATAAATTTCTTTGATGAGGGGGAGGGGAACTCTAAACTTTCATAGGCTCCCTTGTTATAATGCATCGTGTTCTTTTAAGAGTAACAAGTTAATCTTATGAATTAGTGATCTTACAAAGTGGGAGAAGTGGCTAGCAAGATTCCATATCTTCCTTATGGTAAGGTTTCCTTTCACTAGGCCAACAAACAAAGGAACAAGTTCATGATGCACATTGATAATGACAAGATGCTAGGAATGACTAGATTGGGGTCTCCATGATCCATAATAGAGTCATCAAATGACCTTATCTCACCATTGAAAGGACATTTCACCTTTCTCCTCTTTAATATGTTTTACATAATCCTAAATTCTTTCCCTTAAGGTATTTAAAAGGTCTTAATTTATTTACTCTTCTTGCATAAGGTATTGGTTATCCTTACCTAAGATCTTTAAAATGGGCTCGTCATAAACTTAATGGCCAAGTGCCCTATAGGGGTTACTTATAGCTCATGGAATATAGATTCATTATGCCATAAACAACATAATAAGGTTGGTTGTAAGGGCATCAATCTAGCTCCTAAGAGACACAATGAATGATTTTTAGATTTCAATTATGAATAACAATCACAAGAAAGACACAAAATGTCTTGAGTTGGAAGCTTTAATGAGTTAGGGGTTTATGATGAAGGCTTGCATGATAAAAGCAAATTAAGGTTAAAGGTTCTTCCTACAATTAGCACTTTGATATCTAAGATAGTGAAGATCTTTGAAAATATAAGGCAAGACTTAAGTGAGTTCTTCCTACAATTAGCACTTTGATATCTAAGATAGTGAAGATCTTTGAAAATATAAGGCAAGACTTAAGTGAGTTTTATGACTTGCCTTGATTAAGGATGTAATAGGCTTTATATCTAGGCCTTAGAAGGCATTAATGATTGGTTTTTTCAATGTCAAAGTGATGGATGATTAGACCTATGATGTATTATTCGATCATATTATGATGGTTGTGGGTCTTAAGTTAACATGGGTTGCGTTACTTACATTATAACCTATAGGGAGGCAAAGTCCTTTAGCTCAAGGGTTAAGCTCTCAATTAAGCTTAAGTTAGGGACTTAAGCTTTAGGTATAGCATAAGTATAAGGCTCAATAAGTATATGGTGTTGGGCTTGCCATTAATGATGATGGGTTAGTTTATAAACATGAGCCTAGGTTATGACCTAAAATGTAAGGAGTCAATTCCTTATGACATGTATTTAATTTAGTCAAAGCTACTAAATCAAACTTTGAAGTTCCTGACTTTTCCTTAAAATCTACTAGTTTGTGATACTGAGAGGGGGGTGAATCAGTATCACACCACAATTCGCAATTCGCAGGTAAGTGAATAACTTCAACCTCTTCTTAAAAGCAAACTCTTTCTCAGACTCGACTAAAATAGATCTATTGCTACCTACTAATCACAATAGTCCCCAAAGTCACCTTTCAAACACCTTGCCTAATAGACAATTCGGATGTTTTTGTTTAAACCTTCGTTAGGTTATGGGTTGATTGATACTTTAGCTGTATTCATAACTCAATTCAAAACACAGAACGTAAAGTAAATTAAGGACACACGAGATTTACGTGGTTCCGTCAACGTGACGTATATCTACGGTGGTAAAGACTCTCCCTTACCGAGACTATCCACTATACTGGAGAATTCCAGTTACAATGGATGTCTTAATCCTCTGCTCCTTTTACTATTGCAAATACTAAGCAAGTACAATACAAAGAGTGTCACTTACTATGTCTACCTGTCTTCTAGCTTGTCTTGCCTCTGTTGAATTGAAAGGCTACTCCACTGCCGCTTAGAAGTTCACCGCAACGCTCTCTAACCTCTCTTGAAGAAATCTGGAAATACGTTGATTTCTTTCCGATGCTTCGCCGAATTCCTTCTTTAGGTTGTCTCGCACAGGTCCTACTTTCACTGTTTCATAGTCTCACTCGTTTCCTTATCTCACGGCTCGCCTCACGTTTCTGGTTTGCCGTTCCACGTCTCACGCATGTTTTTGGTTTGCACCCTTTGCTGGTCTTATGCCTCACACATGTTTCTGGGCTCACGCTGACGCATGTTCAGGTCTCAAGCCGTCGCACGTTCTAGTCTCACGTTATCCAGCCGGATCTCTCACCGTTCAGCCGGATCTCTTTCACCGTCCAATCGGATCTCTCTCACTATCCAGTCAGATTTCTCTCATCGTCTAGCCGGATCTCTCTCACCATCTAGTCAGATTTCTCTCTACCGGTGGTTTCTGTTTTTCCTATCCAGCCCCTGTTCTGCCGTGTACCCCTTTTGGTTAGCCGAATCAGGTTTTTTCATTCACCTTTTTTCGAGAGTTCTTGTATTTTTCACCGTGCGTTTCTTTGCCGTCCACTTTCCTCTACAGCTGTCTCTGTATTTTCTCCCTTTTGACCCGATTGTGTCGTCCATTTCTCTCTCTACCTCTTTGCCATGTTGTCTCCTCGCCGACCGCTGGTGTGCCGTTCCTCACGGGTTTCTCTCTCTTACCAGTGGTGTGTCATTCCTTACAGGTTTCTCTCTTTTACTGGTGGTGTGCCGTTCCTCACCTTCGTCGTCCACTCTGATTTTGCCGTATATAATTTTTCTCTCTCTTCCAATGACTTCTCTCTTTGGTCAGCTGGTTGTCAAGGTTTTCTGTCCGTTTTGCTCAATTGCCGACTTGTACTTTATTTGTTGTCTTCTAATGGCTTTTATATACTTCTCCAAGAAACCCTAATAGGACTTACTTGCAGCAAATTTACTGTCTTACCCTTCCATATGACTTTTACGTTCTTGCCCCTCTATATGGCTTTTACCTTCTTACCCTTTCATATGGCTTTACTTTCTTGCACATTTAAACCTAATTAACAACAATTACAGCCCATACAAGGCTGTGGGAACAACAATCTCCCTCTTTATAATTGTTGGCAACACTCATAACAAAAGCCACTATGCAGCAGTTTCAACTCCTCCTAAATATGCACTCCCCTTTCTGAAAAACTCGCAAAGTGGAGATGGAGGATTCACCTGAACTTCAGGCTTAAGGAGGCATTCGCACAGATAGACTCAATCTGTGCTTTTCAAACAACTCTGTGGATGGAGGTTTAGTTAGAATATTTGAAATTTGATCTTTAGTGCCAACATACTCCAACTGAATTGTACCTTATTCCACTTGATCTTTGATGAAGTGATACCGGATGTCAATATGCTTGCTCCTTGAATGTTGAACCGGATTCTTGCTGAGATTAATGGCACTTCGATTATTACAAAATATACTCACTGGTAACTTCACTTCAATACCTAAGTCTGCCAATTGTCTTAGCATCTATATCACCTGTGTACATGCTGCACAAGCAGCCATATACTCAACCTCAGCTGTGTTCAAAGGAACACTGTTTTGCTTTCTATATAACCATGCAACACACTTTGAACCCAAGTAGAAGCTGCAGCCGCTGGTTGATTTTCTATCATCTATACTTCTTACCCAGTCTGCATTAGTGTATGCTTGTAGTTTAACAAAATCTATGGTTGGATACCATAAGCCCATTTCCAGTGTTCCTTTGAGGTACCTTAGGATTCTTTTCACTGCCAACACATGAGACTCCTTAAGATCAACTTGGAATTTGCTGGTAGCGCACATAGCTTGCATAAGATCGGGCCTTGATGCCGTAAGGTATAAAAGGCTCCCTATCATCTTCCTGTACTCTGTAGGGCTTGTACTCCTTCCCTCCTGATCTATTGTTAACTTGCAGCCCACTATCATAGGAGTACTGACAGATCTACTATCCTTCATGCCAAACTTTTTCAGCATCTCTTTGGCATATTTCGTCTGAGAAATAAAGATACCTTTTTCACACTACTTTATCTATAATCCAAGAAAGTACGTCATTTCTCCAATCAATGACATCTCAAATTCCTCACTCATCTTCTGTGCAAAATCTTGGCATAGCTCAGAGTGATCCCCTCCAAAGATGATGTCATCTACATATACTATGGTAATCAGCTGACCTTTCTCTGAGTTGAACACATACAGGTTATTATCAATTGTTCCTCTTCTGAAGTTCAACCTTTTCAAATACGCATCCAGCCTACTGTACCATGCTCTTGGAGCTTGCTTAAGACCATACAAGGCTTTTTTCAGCTTGTACACATGTGTCTCATTCTCACTGATTTGTACTTCATTGGGTTGTTCAATATATACTTCTTCTTTCAGGTGCCCATTCAGAAAGGTGGATTTCACATCCATCTGATAGACTTTATACCTCTTATGTGTTACCAAAACTAAGAACATTTTGATAGTTTCTAACCTTGCTATTAGTGCAAACGTTTCATCAACATCTATCCCTTCTATCTGAGTGTAGCCTTTGCCAACCAGCTTGGCCTTGTTCCTCACCACCTTGCCATCTTCATTGTATTTATTCCTAAACACCCACTTTGTTCCTATGACATTCTTATTAGTGGGTCTTAGAACCAGCTCCCATGTATCATTCTTCTCAATTTGATCAGCTCCTTATTGATAGCTTTGACCCAGACTTTGTCTTGAATAGTCTCTTCAACAAATTTAGGTTCAACTTGTGAGAGTAGAGCAGTAGCTCCCACAATTCTTCTTCTTGTTGTAACTCTGGCTGATGGGTCACCTATGATCTGATCTCCTTGGTGAGCACTGGTCCATGTTTTCTTTGTCCTTCTTCCTTGCACCGTCTTAGTTGCAAGAGGATTTCTTTCTTCATCTTCAGACTCACTCTTCTCTGAGTCTGAACTTACTTCTTGTTTCTTTTCTTCAGGTTGGTCTGATTTTTCATCTACATTGAAGTCATCTTTTTCATTGTCCTTAGCTTCTCCATTCTGTATTGTTTTCCAGTTCTCATCTATTCTCACATCACTGTAAGTGATCACTTTTCCCAGCTTATGCAGGAAAACTCTGTAGCCTTTTGTCTTTACTGAGTATCCCACAAAGATGCCTTCATCAGACCTAGCGTTCAATTTTCCCAAGTTTTGCTTCTTATTCTTCACAAAACATGGGCTGCCAAAGACTTTGAGATACTTGGCTGTTGTCTTCTTCCCACTCCATAGCTCATATGGAGTCTTATCAGTATTGGGCCTTAGTAGAACTTTGTTCAGTAGGTGCACGGCTGTAAATGTTGCTTCTATCCAAAATCTTGTGTGAAGCTTGGATTCCAACAGTAGAGTTCTTGTCATATCAACCACAGCTCTATTCTTCCTCTCTACCACCTCGTTCTGTTGAGGTGTTCTCACTGTTGCCATTTGATGGTGAATACCATGCTTTTCAAGGTAATCTTCAAAAGCATCATTTGTAAATTCAGTGCCTTGATCTGACCTCAATACTTTGATCTTCCTTCCACTCTCATTTTCAGCCAATTTTCTGTATCTCTTGAAGTAATTCAGAACTTCTGACTTGTGTTTGAGGTGCATGAAGCATGTCCTTTTGGAATAATCATCAACAAACAAGACGAAGTACCTCTCACCATTTAACCCTTTTGTTCTTATCGACCTACACAAATCAGTATGCACAATGTCAAGCACTGCTTCAGAACTGAACTCTTTAGTCTTATACTGCTTTCTGACATGTTTTCCTTTAGAGCATGCTGAGCAAACATACTCTCTCTCTCTCATGAAGTTAGGAATATCTCTGATTGCATGAGTAGTGGTCAGCTTCCTTATGTTCATCTGTGATAAGTGTCCCAGCCACCTATGCTAGAGTTGATTTTCTTCTTCTTTAGTGAGTAAACAGCTGCTTGTCTTGTCCTCATCAATCACATATAAATTTTCAGCTATCTTCTTTTGAGTCACAACCTTCTCTTTCAACTTCTGTGGCACATTCTTATTTTCTTTAACCAATGCAACCTCAGATTGCTGCACTTTCTCTACATTCTTCTCTCCTTTTTCAGAACTTGTTTCTCCTATCATTTCAAGCTTCTGCAAATTCTCTTTGCTACTTTTGAGTTGTTGCTGAAGTCTCAGCAACTCTTTCTCCATTTTCTTCAATTTTTGAAGCCCTTGAGCCAAGCTCTATTGTAAGGTCTTCACATATTTTGATCTGTTCCTCAAATCTTCTCTTCAAGTCAATATGCTCAGCCCTTATTTCATCCTTTTGACTTTCAGCTTCCTCAGACTTTGCTTCAACTTGTTTTATATGGGCCTCCAACCTTCTTATGGTTCTGCCCCTTCTGATTATCTCCTTTGAAGTTGCTTCTAACTCAGCTTCAAGATCTGACTCTTTTTCATCAACTTCCTCTTCCTCTTCAGAGGTTGAGCTACCACCTTGTGCTAATGCCATAAAGACATACTCATCTGACGAGTCTTCATCTTCCTCCTCATTAGCTTCTTTTGTCTGACTCACATAACTCTTGAATGAGCCTCTTGTCTTCCTCTGTGGGTTGGCAATCTTCTTACTGGACTTCTTTGATTTGAATGATGATCTTCTCCATCTTGAATTCTACTCATCATCACCATCCTCATCTTCATCATCAAGTTTCACTTTGCACTGAGAAACAAAATGTCCAGTCTGCCTACAACGATAACATCTCAAGGACAACTGTCCTTTTCCCTTCTTAGACCCCTTTTTAAATTTCCTTGTGAAGTAAGCCAATACTTCACCTTCACTTTCTTCCTCATCATCATCATCATCCTCATTGGATGATTCTTCCTCTTCTTTTATCTTCAAGTGTTTCATAGCTTTGAAAGCTGCCTCCTTTGATACCTTTGACGTTGAGGAGCTCTCAGTTGACTTTATTCTCATCTCATATGCAATGAGATTGCACTGAAGATCATGCAGAGATATAGAATTGAGATCTCTACTCTCCTCTATGGCTACCACCTTTGAGACAAACCTCTCAGGTAGAATTCTCAAAATTTTCTTCACAATCGATGAGTCCTTGTTCTTCCCATGACTTCTCAGGTCGTTTACTGCGTCAATAACCTTGGTGAAGAACTCTTGAACTATCTCATTCTTTTGCATTCTGAGAGATTCATATCTCTCCTTGGAACACTTGAAGCTTAGCCTTCTTCATTCTGCCATTACCTTCATAGACTTTCTGTAATCTGTCCCATATCTCTTTGGCAGATTTGCAGTCCATAACTTTAACATACTCAACATCTGTCAATGCTGAAATGATGACATTTGAGGCCTTCCCATTTATCTCAAACTACCTTAACTCCTCTGGGGTTAGGTTTTTACCTTCTTCCGGAGCCACAAAACCCTCTTGTACGCATTTCACCACGTTCATGCCCATGGTTGCAAATACCACTTACATTCTTACTCTCCACATATGATAGTTGGTTCCGTTGAAAATTGAAACCTTCTTGCTGTAAGTGGTGCTAGTGCTGGTACCAGTTTCCATTTCTCAGTATGCTGAACAAGTCAAACTTCTAGATCCCTTTAAACTATTATACCAAGCTGTTAAGCTTCAAACTGGTGAACCTGTACTTTGATACCAATTGAAGTTCTTGACTTCTCCCTAGGATCTATTAGTTTATGATACTGAGAAGGGGGGTGAATCAGTATCACACCACAATTCGCAATTCGCAGGTAAGTGAACAACTTCAACCTCTTCTTAAAAGTGAACTTTTTCTCAGACTTGACTAAGGTAGATCTATTGCTACCTACTAATCACAATAGTCCCCAAAGTCACCTTTCCGACACCTTATCTAATAGACAATTCGGATGTTCTTGTTTTGGCCTTTGTTAGGTTATGGGTTGGCTGATACTTTAGCTGTGTTCACAACTCAATTCAAAATATAGAACGTAAAGTAAATTAAGGAAACACGAAATTTACATGGTTTCGTCAATGTGACGTACATCCACGGTGGTAGGGACTCTCCCTTACCGAGACTATCCACTATACTAGAGAATTCCAATTACAATAGATGTCTTAATCCTCTACTCCTTTCGCTATTGCAAATATTAAGTAAGTACAATACAAAGAGTGTCACTTACTGTGTCTACCCTTTTTCTAACTTGTCTTGTCTCTGTTGAATTGAAAGGCTGCTCCATTGCTGCTTAAAAGTTCACCACAACGCTCTCTAACCTCCCTTGAAGAAATCTAAAAATATGTTGAGTTCTTTATGATATTTCGCCGAATTCCTTCTATAGGTTGTCTCACACAGTTCCTTCTTTCATCGTCTCACGGTCTCACCCGTCTCCTTGTCTCACGGCTCGCCTCACATTTCTGGTTTGTCGTTCCACGTCTCATGCATATTTCTAGTTTGCACCCTTTGCTGGTCTCACACCTTACGCACGTTTTTGGTCTCACGTCGACGCACGTTTTGGTCTCACGCCGTCGCACGTTCAAGTCTCAAGCTGTCGCACGTTCTGATCTCACGTTGTCCAGCCGGATCTCTCACCGTTCAGCCGGATCTCTCTCACCGTCTAGTCGGATCTCTCTTACGTCCAGCCAGATTTCTCTCTACCGGTGGTTTTTGTTTTTCCCGTCTAACCTCTGTTTTGCCGTGTACCCCTCTTGGTTGGCCGAATCGAGTTTTTCCGTTCACCTCTTTTCGAGAGTTCTTGTGTTTTTCGCCATGCGTTCCTTTGCCGTCCACTCTCCTCTTCGGCCGTCTCTGTATTTTCTCCCTTTCGACCTGATTATGTCGTCCGTTTCTCTCTCTACCTCTTTGCTGTGTTGTCTCCTCGCCGACCAGTGGTGTGCCGGTGGTGTGCCATTCCTCATGGGTTTCTCTCTTTTGCCAGTGGTGTGCCATTCCTCACGGGTTTTTTTTCTCTTACTGGTGGTGTGTCGTTCCTCACCTTCACCGTCCACTCTGATTTTGCCGTATATAATTTTTCTCTCTCTTCCAACAACTTCTCTCTTTGGTCGGCTGGTTGTCTAGATTTTCTGTCCGTTTTGCTCAATTGCTGACTTGTACTTTATTTGTTGTTTTCCAATGACCTTTATATACTCCTCCATGAAACCCTAATAGGGCTTACTTGTGGCGAATTTATTATCTTGCCCTTCCATATGACTTTTACGTTCTTGCCCCTCCATGTGGCTTTTACCTTCTTGCCCTTCCACGTGGCTTTACTTTCTTACACACTTAAACCTAGTTGACAACAATTACAACCCATACAAGGCTGTGGGAACAACAAACTTCATTTTCTTTTTGAAATATATGAGTACAAGCAATAATAATAATATTTCTAATGGAATATCTTTGATAATCCTTGAAGAAATAATTCACTAAAAGATCAAGAGATTAGTATTGCAATAAAGTGGGATAGTGCACTAGTAGAGTATGGAAAGATAACATGTTAGCATTTAAAATGAAAGAGATAAGTTAATAAAGGTACCCTAGCTAATGTATAAAAAGGTAATTCAATCTTTACACATATTCCTCTTGGCTTAACTTAAAGATGTTAGTCTTAACATGTGAATTGAAATTTTTAAAAGTTGAAGTATGAAAATTATTATCAAAAGTTAAATAGAGTGTAAAATAAAATTTTATTATTTTGTGAGGAATTATTAATCAAAAACATTTATTTATAAATAAAATTGCTAATATATTTGTTGTTTAATTAAAGTTCCTAAATAGCTATATTTATATTTTTTTCTAAATGGACTAAAAATAAGTCATAATTGGGTTTGCTTTTGATAGTTTTTTTTTTCTAATTTGTTTAATGAAAATAATATTCTTGTAACTAAATATAAACACCTTATACAAGTACCACCACACCTAATGCCCACTTATAAACACTATTAAAGTTAGTTTAGACTATTAATTAATTACTATTTAATTATAATTTAGACTAGTAAGTCCAGTTTGATGTGATTTCAATAGTTAAGTGTGTATGCTACTATATAAGGGCATGATGTTTATGTTATGTGTGTTTTCTTTAGTTAATTTTTCATGTTACTCTAAGATTAAAATAATAGAGTATTACTATGATATTATTCAATATAATTAGTTAATAATGATATTAGAGTGAGTATTTAAATCAAATATTTGATACAAAATATTTGATTCAAATTTGCTGAAATTTTGATCAGATAGTGGAATTTGATTTAAAAACCAAGAGAAGAAGTAGAAAGTTATGCCAAAGTTTTTATTTACCACTATCAAATTATAACTTATCATTATTGGACCTCATAGCACCACTGCTTGGGCATCCATAAATGGTCATTTTCATTATAATTCTCTTAGACCACTACACTTAGGTCTTTTTAAATTTAGCCATCATGCATCCGAAAGTCACTTAAAAAGTGATAGATAAGAAGAAATCCAAAACATGATTTGTTGTCATCCAATGCTAAACATGCCTTCTATGTTCATTGTTGTAGGATGAGACCATTAATTTTAGCACCACCATTACTAATTTGAATTCATTAGCTAGTAATAAACCTAAATCTTATAGAAAAATGGTTGAAGTCACATGCCTTATCTTTCCTTATTTTTGGTTAGCAATGGTCTAAGCTCCTCCATTATTTACACTTCCTTGTCATTTGCTGCCCATTACATTATAGGCTAAACATCCAATGCACATCCCATTTTTATATTTGTCACTAGCATTCACTTTCATCATAAGTTGTTCCTTGTAGATTATGTAAAAGGAAATGATAATTGACTAATGAGAAAATAAATGAAGGAAAAAAAAAAAAGAAAAGAAAGGGGGCTTAAAAAATTTAAAAAAAAAAATCTAAAAAAGTAACAGAATGTGAAAGATAAAAATATATAAAAAAAGAGAGTTGATGATTTGGAAGTTATGAATATTGATTGTGTGTTCAAATAAAAGTATGGTTTGATTATAATGAGTTACTAAGTGTTGTTAAGAATAGAATTGCAAAACTTGCAGCAGATGTAACAAAAGCATAAAGAACTTCCCACTAGTAACTAATGAAGAAGGATAAAAAAACACTCTATATCATTCATCAAGGAGTGAATAATGAAAATTTTAAGAAGATTGCAGCAATAACTTCGTTAAATTAAGAATGGGATATCTTAACCATATCATTCCAAGGTAAAAGTAGAGTTAAAAAGTTGAAATTTTAAACCTTATAACCTCAAGTCAAGTTTTTGCAAATGGAGTCCTTAAAAATGGTTTTAGTTTATATAACTAGAGTTTTTATTTTGATAAATCAAATGAGAATATAGGGAGGGTAGCTTAATGATTAAGTTAGAGTTATAAGGTTTTGCAAACACTAACATTACAAATTGGGCATATCGTGATTGTAATACAAAATGCACATGATTTTTTTAAGTTGATTGTTGATATATTAATAGGTACATTATAAGCTCATGAACAACATATGAATAAAAAGTGCATTAAGAAGCCAGTAGAGTAAGAATTACATTAAAGTTAGGCTTTTACCATAGGTGACTGAGGTGGTAAATTAAAGCAAAAGCATGGTTTTATTTCATAATAGAAGATGTGAACATAGTAGTTCTTATTACAACAACATAGGTCAAAGTGGTAAATATAATAAACATTGAGATAGAGACAACCAATGCAGTGATCAAATGAGATTAAACCAAGCATAGAGGTTAAGATTAAGGCTAAAGAAGAGACCATAGTATAGAAGAGTATGATAAATCTAATGTTTAAGTGTTACTCATGCTACAAATGTGATTATTATGCTAGTAAGTGTAGGTTTGAGAAGAATAATCATCGAGCTAATTGTGCATAAGTGAAAGATGATGATAGATATCAAGCCCTCATGACAAGCCAATGAGATGCTAAATTACAATCCATGATTCCTCGAGACTAAGTGCACTAATCACATATGAAGAAAAAATGAGCTCTTTGTTGATTTTAATAAGTCAATCTACTCTAATGTTGAGTTTTCTAATGATAATAATGTTCTAAATATGGTAAAATGGAAAACTATCATCAATTTAAATAATAGAGATCATAATGACATCTTAAATGTCTTTTATGTGCCAAACATAAAAAGTAACTTATTAAAGTTGAGTTAATTGGTTGAAAAGAAATGTAACATACAATTATGTAATAATTATTACTTAACTCTTAGTGGAAGAGATACGTTTATTCCTAAATCCATTTTGATGAAACACTAAATGTTTCAAGTTAATATTGTTGTTGATATTTATTCTTGTCTTGGGTGATGTTATGAAATATAAGTTTTAGTTATGACATTTTCATTTCAATTATCCAAATTTTCATAATTTAAAACTATTTGCATAAGAAAATATGGTGAAAACTTGTCCAAAATATATTATCCTAATCAAATTTGTGAAACTTGCATTTTTGGAAACAAGCAAATTACATTTTGTGAAAGGAAAGAATTAAGGTAATGAATGTTTAATCAAGTGATAACAATAAATATTTTCTTACTTTTATTAATAATTTTACTTGGAAGATATGAGTTTATTACATGCAAAGAAAATATAAAATATTTGATTATTTTAAGAAATTTAAAACTTATATTAAGAGATTAAGTGGGTGTTATATTAAAATTCTGTGAACTAATAATGGTGGAAAGCATATCTCTAATGATTTCAAGGGATATTATAAGCATTAAGAATAAAGCATGAAGTAATAGTTCTTTACATCCCATAACATAATTGAATTGCTAAATGGAGGGAAGTTTACTAAAAGCTAAAGTAATGCCAAATCCTTTTTGAGCTAAAGTTATTTTATATGGTGTTTACTTGAATAGATCTTTAACATTAAGTGTCTAAAATGTCACCCTAAAAAGCATGGAGTGGTTCCCAACATAATGTAAGGTATCTTTAAGTTTTTGGTTATGTTGCTTATGCCTACACTTTAGTATAGTCAAAGATCAAGTTAAATGATCAAGGAGTAAAGATAATCTTTCTTAGTTATATAAGAAGGGGAAACAAGCTATTCAATCTCATGTTAAAAAGGTGATCAAAAGGAGAGATGTGACCTTTATTGATGATGAAACTTGGAAATTTGATGCTTAGGAACAATATAACACCCAAAATCATCTGATTGCTATTTAGGGAGATGAGAAATCTCAAGTTGTAGTCCACGATGAAAATGGGGAAGTTTTACCAACTATTACTTAGAGTCTTACTCCTAAAGTACCTTAAGAGAATAAGAAGCTAAGAAGAAATCACTAATAATTATATAAAGTGTAAGATTATGAAATCATCCCTAATAATGCTATTAATGATGATGGAGATTTAATGCACTTTGTCATGTTTGCATATTGTGAACCTATGTCATTTGAAGTAATAATTCAAGATTCTAAGTGGATAAATGTCATGAATAAAGAAATTTAAGTAATTGATAACAATCATAAATGGTTGCTAACAAAGATTTCACAAGGTCACAAACTTATTGATGTAAAGTGAGTCTTTAAGGCAAAAAAGAAGTGATGAGGTGAAAGAAATGAGATATAAAGCAAAATTGGTAGTAAAAAGATTTGAAAAATAACTTGACTATTACTTTCATGAAGTATTCTATCTTATTACTTGAATGAAAACTATTATACTTATAATTGCTTTGGTGTCACTAAACTATTGTAAGATTTATCAAATAAATGTGAATTGAGTTTTTCTCAATGGTGCACTTGAAGAGAAAATTTTTATCAAGTAGCCATTAGGTTTTGTGAAGAAATGAAGTAAAGATAAGGTGCATTAATTGAAGAAAACACTTTATGACTTGAAATAAGCACTTAATACATGGAACAAATCCATTAGTTTTTTATTCCATGATATCCACTTCCAAAAGCATCCCTTTAAACATGCTTTATATGTAAAAGTCAAAATTGTTAGAGATATATTATTGATATGCCTTTATATTTATGACTTCATCATTATAAGCAATATTCTTATAATGATTAAAGATTTTAAGATTTCTATAATGTGTAAATTTGATATAAAAGATGTTGGCCTAATGTTATAATTTCTTTGCATTAAATTAATTTAAAATGATGATGAGATTTTTATATGTTAGAAAAGGTATACTACTAAGCTATTAAAGAAGTTCAAATGCATGATTGCAATCCTATGAGAAATCTAGTAAAAGTTGATTGTAGATTATTTAAGAAAAGGGATGAAGCACATGTTAATTCTATATTCTTTAAGCAAATTGATGGGAGTTTGCAATGTCTGATATGCATAAGGCTTGACATATCCAATGGAGTTGGTTTCATTTGAAAGTATTTGGAATCTCCCTATTTGTCTCATAGCAAGTTAAAAGGAGAGTTCTAAGATACTTAAAAGGCACATATGATCATGTTTTACTTTACTCTTTATCTAGAAATTATTATCTTTATCTAGAAATTATTATCTTTTAGGCTATTCTAATAATAATTAATATGCAAATGTAGATGACTTCATAACTACTTTTGTTTATTATTTTAACTTTGAAACTACTTTTGTTCCTAATCATCCAAGAAACAACTTATTACATTTTTGATTTGTGGAGTAGAGTATGGAGTTACAACTTTAAACTCTTATCAAACAGTTTGGTTACATAATTTGATGAGTGAAATTTATATCTTAATTAAAGGTATTGTAATGAACTTCATTAAATGATGTTTATACATTCAACTTTTGTATATTAATAATTGTTTTCATTTTTTGGAAAATCAAGTTGATAAAAGGAAAATTAAATTGACATATTACAAGTTTAAAAATCAAATGAGTGATATTGTCATTAAATCATTAAACTATGAAGTATTTGTTAAGATAAAATAGATATTAAAAATTATAATATCACCAAATAAGAGTTAAGAAGGATATTAAAATTAATTCTAATTATTAGTTAATCAATATTAAAGTAAAATTTGACCTTGTATAATCTAATTTGATATAATTTTAGTGGTTAAATAAAATTAAATATTTATTATTATATAAAAAAGTAATGTCTATATTATATGTGTATTTTTAGTTAATTGTAAGTAATGTTGTGATATTAATATAAAATATTGTTTCAAAATAATTTAATATAATTTATTAATAAATAGAATAAATGATGGTCTCAAAACTATTCAAGATGATGTGAATTGGTTAGACAAAACCTACATTTAGATCTTGCAATTGTAAGCAAATAAATTAATCAAATGTGTTATACTCAGAAGAAATAAAAGTGTGCAGCCTTATGTATGTGAGCATTAATTAATAAAGAAAACTTTAAACAATAGAAAATTGAGGTACAACGATTTATAAAACTTTGTTCTTTTTTGAGAGTACATCCTCTCTTTAAGGCTTTTTCAACTTTAAGAGTTTTAATTTACTATCGATCTCTTCTAACCGAGAGGAAAATGATCACTCGTATACTGAGGTCTCTTGACTTCTATTATATTTTTTTCTCAACTCTTTTTAGCTCACAAGCTCACTTTAAGACACTTAAAATACTTTTTCTTTCACTTTATAAAATGAATTCTCTCTTTTTGTTATCTAACAAATATGATTTCAGATTAAAGTGTTAGACTTTTCTAGAATTTCTCTTCATGAAATTCTTATTTCTATAATGCAGGATCTTTTCTTTATGTGAATACGAGCAATAAAACTGTATTAAAATCAACATACCGTTATCCATTGCGCTGATGTCCCGTAGCGAAGGTGAGAATCCTCTTTACATTTTGTTCCTGAACGCTTTTCTCTTTTCTCCTTCCTTTTCTCCTACTCTTCCCTTCTCACTGCCTTTCGTTTTTCTCTCTGATGGTGGAGAGACCGACCGTAAATCTGTACGACTGTTATCCCCTTTGAGTTATCTCTAATCAGGGAATTATCCCTCTTTTCTGATAACAATCATCCTTACGGTAACAATTATCTCCGAATAGCGATAACGGTTATCCTTTCCGCAACAGTTATCTTTGAACAGGGAGAGTGGAGGGATTTTAAACCCGATGACCCAAATTACCATTATACCTAACCGACCATCATATTAGGCCTTTTATTTTGGATCATACTTTAAATAACAAGGGCCACTCGTGTTAATCAATTTAACAATCTCCCACTTGGCCCTTGTTATAATTTGATGAATTAATAACAAACAAGTGCGCACAATCCTCAAAGACCATCAAACCATAACACTTAATTGAATTAAAATGATTGGATCATGGCGGTCACACATCTTTTAGCGACATAATCCCTTCCATGTATCACATAATCATCATAATTCATAATAACCTTACAGAGAAACATTAAAATCTTAAATTGTCATTTCCATACATGCTATTAGTTATCTCACAAACTATAACTGTATACAACTGAACGGAGATAACAAAACATAAGCAAAACCATAGCTTTAAATGAATTCATGAGTGTCATAATGATATGAGTAGTACAAAATATTGGTTTCAGGAGAATGAGGACCTATCCAAAATGCCCATCCAAACAACATGTTCAGTAAACGTTTTCGGCGGCAAACCTTTAGTTAATGGGTCCGCTATCATCAATTCAGTACCAATATGCTTAATAGACACTCTTTGGTTTTGCACTTCTTCCTTGACAGATAGGTATTGCAAATCCATATGTTTCGCACCTTTAGAATACCTATCATTTTTAGAGGAGAAAACGGCTGCGGAATTATCACAATAAACTCTTAACGACTTTTCTATACTGTCGACCAAACCAAGCCTTAAGATAAAATTCCGCATCCATAATGCATGAATAGTAGTCTCAAAGCATGCTACAAATTCAGCCTTCATAGTGGAAGTAGCAATGACAGACTGCTTCCCACTTTTCCAAGAAACTGCTCCTCCAGCCAGGAGGAACATGTAGCCAAATGTAGATTTCCTCGAGTCTACACATCCAGCATAATCTGAATCCGAGTAGCCTACTACCTCAAGATGACTTGATCTTTTATAAGTAAGCATATAATCCTTGGTGCCTTGTAAGTACCTAAGTACTTTCTTTTCGGCCTTCTAATGGTTTATTCCAAGATTGCTTTGATATCGGCCTAACATTCCGACAGCGAAACTAATGTCTGGCCGAGTACATGTTTGCGCATACATCAGGCTTCCAACTAATGATGCATAGGGAATTGATTCCATCGCTTTCCGTTCCAAATCATTCTTTGGACATTGCAATTTACTGAACTTGTCCCCTTTCTGAATTGGAACTGTTCCTGTTGAGCAATTTTCCATTCTGAATCTCTCTAATACTTTATTGATATAGCCTTTCTGAGACAATCCCAACAATCCTTGTAATCTATCATGGAATATCTCTATTCCTATCACATAGGATGCCTCATTCATATCTTTCATTTCAAAGGTTTCAGAGAGAAACTTCTTAACATTATGTAACAAACCCATGTCATTAGCAGCCAAAAGAATGTCATCAACATATAGGACTAATATAACGAACTTGCTCCCACTAACCTTCATGTAGACACACCGATCAACGGTGTTTTCTACAAAGCTGTATGACGTGATGGCATCATTGAACTTAATGTACCATTGTCGGGAAGCTTGTTTCAGTCCATATATCGACTTCTTTAATTTACACACCAAATTTTCTTGCCCGGTGGTGATGAAACCTTCAGGTTGGTCCATATGCACTTCCTCTTCTAAGTCACCATTCAAAAAGGCGGTTTTTAAATCCATTTAGTGGAGCTCTAGGTCATTTTGAGCCACCAAAGCCATAATGATTCTTAAGGAGTCTTTCTTAGAGACTGGAGAGAAAGTCTCCTTATAGTCAATACCATCCCTTTGAGTGAAACCTTTGGCAACAAGTCTGGCTTTAGACCTTTTGATGTTACCTTTCGAGTTCTGCTTGGTCTTGAAGACCCACTTACAGCCAACTCGTTTTGATCCTTCAGGTAACTCTACTAGTTCCCAGACTTGATTCACATCCATCGATTTCATCTCTTCCTTCATGGCATTGAACCATTTTTCAAAATCATTGCATTCCATGGCTTGTTGAAATGAGACTGGATCTTTATCAATGCTCAATTCCGATTCATGCTCAAGTGAGTAAACCACATAATCATTAGATACAGCTGGCCTTTTCTGTCTCACAGACCTCCGTAATGCCATTTCTTGTGGTATCACTTGTTCATTTGTGAATTGCATATTGTCACTTGATTCATCTCTCATGTGTTCACTTTGCGTGTTTCGAGTATCAATTTGTTGTCCTCGCATGTCACGTGACTGTGATGCAACAAAAGGAACAACAACTTGAGTAGAAACACTGGGTGTGGGGATACCAACTTGAGTAGAAGTACTCACTGTGGATCTTTCATTTTGCAATTCTCTAATGTCCACCTTTCGTGATTCCCCACTCCCACTGAACTGGCCATTCTCAATGAACCGAGCATTACCAGACTCAACTATTCTAGTGCTATGGTTAGGGCAATAGAACCTATATCCTTTAGACTTTTCAGGATAGCCAATGAAGTGACCACTAATGGTCCTCACATCAAGCTTTCCTTCATGTGGATTATATATCCGTACTTCTGCTGGATAACCCCAAACATGAAGGTGTCTCAAACTGGGTTTCCTTCCTGTCCATAACTCGTAAGGAGTCTTAGGGACAGCTTTACTAGGAACCCTGTTCAGCAGATAAGCAGCAGTTCTTAATGCATGCATCCACAAGGATAAAGGTACAGTACTGTAACTTAACATGCTCCTAACCATATCCATGAGTATGCGATTCCGCCTTTCCGCTACACCATTCTGTTGTGGTGTACCAGGCATTGTGTACTGTACACATATGCCTCGACTTTCAAGAAGTTTTGCAAACGGACCAAGACATTGTCCACTTTCATTGAATTTTCCATAATATTCACCGCCCTTGTCTGACTTAATCACTTTCACTTTTCTATCTAACTGCCTTTCCACTTCATCAATAAACACCTCTAGGGTATTTACTGACTGGAACTTTTCATACAGTAGATATAAGTAACAATACCGTGAGTAGTCATCTATGAACGTGATGAAATACTTTTCACCACCCCATGTGGGAATATCAAAGGGGCCACAAATATCGGTGTGTATCAATTCTAAAGGCTCATTACTTCTCATGGCTGGGTTCGTCGATGTGTGTCTTGTTTGTTTCCCTTTTATACAATCAACACACACATCCTAATTAGTAAAATCCAATTGAGGCAGGATATTACCTTTCACCAACCTCAATATCCTTTCTTTGGATATATGACCCAATCTTTGATACCATAAGAAAGCAGAACAATCATCATGCACATTACGTTTGTTGCCTATACCATGCTCAACAAGAAATAGAGAATCAGCATATATAGCATCAAGATTAAAACGGTACAAATCATCAACTAAAGTACCAGATCCATAATAGTACGAATGTCTATACAATGAAAATGCACCATTTCTAATCTTAAGATTAAATCCCACTTCATCCAACTTTGCAACAGAAACCAAATTTTTAGCACATAGGTCTAGGTGGCACTTAGTGTCCAAGATCAATCTGTACGTCCCAATTCCTTCTATTCGTGCCTTCATTCTGTTCCCCATGTAGAGGAACTTTTCAGTTTCTGTTGTGGGCTGGATTGAAAGGAATCCCTGCATAATATGTGACACATGAATAGTAGCTCTAGAGTCTAACCACCAAGTATTATTGGGCACTTCAATTATGTTTGATTCAAAACATACTGATATACAGTACATACCTTTCTTTTCGAACCAAGCCTTCCTTTTAGGGCAATCCCTTTTGAAGTGACCCATCCTTTTATAGAAGAAGCATTTCTAATCCTTTTGGATCTGACCTCCAGCAACTTTTACAGAGGCTTTGTCCTTCTTCTTACTCTTCTGATGTGGTTTAGACCTGCTACCACTAACATCATTATGAACAGTGAGATGAATGGAGTGATCCTTCATCTTCTTTAATCTCCCTTCCTCCTAAACTAATATGGCCTTAATTTCCTAAAAGTTCCATTTCTCTTTAATAGTGTTATAATTCACTTGGAACTGGCCAAATTCAGGAGGCAGTGAGTTGATGATGAATTGAACCAAAAAGGATTCACTCACATCCATACCCATCGTTCTCAACTTTGCTGCTAGATTAGCCATACTAGTCACATGATCATGAATAGGCCGTGACCAGTCAAATTTCTTGGTCGTCAGCTCACTCATCAGGGTTCCTACAATGGATTTATCAGCTATGTCTGATTGAGAGTATTCCTTAATTCTCATCAGAAATTCCCTTGCATTTTCCGTCTTGGGCATCGATGGCTTGACATTTTCAGCCATCGTCATTCGCATCAAATTCAAACTCAGCCTATTGGACCGTACCCAAGCCTCATGAAGAGACTTTTCAGATTCTGTACTGGTCCCGATAATGGCTGCAGGCTTTTCATCCGAAATGACCGCTGAGTCCAAACCCAAAACACCCAAATAAAACTGAATATGCTCAGACCATTCTGCATAGTTCAGTCCATTGAATTTGATCATTGCATTACCCAAGGCGAAAACATTATTGGAACCTGCAAACATGATCCAAATTTACACATTAATGCTTTGAGTGAACTCTAATGGATTCAGATACATGAATTACAAACTTTGACTACGTATTCAAGTTCACCTTTGGGTGATCCTCAAATACATAACTACAATCAATAATGATGCTAATTTAAATATACTTTAATAGATCAATTAATCATACCAGAGTTAACATGAATGTTATCTTTGGATATACAATCATGTTTATCCAGTATATCAATCAATCCCTTTTAGTGTCATTAATTATAGGCAATGATCCATTTTTGGATGATCTCCTAGCCTCATAATTAATAATTACAATTGTTCATACACAATACTTCATTAGCATCAAAAAATGAACAATTGAAATTCACAATCAATAATTCAAATTCTTTTAAGTCAGGCCACTTTGGTGACTAACAAGCTTTCAAAATTTGACTTTCCATTTTGTGGGAGTCGACACCGGCCAATACGCCGGCGGTGCACTATTCCAGTAGCCAGCTTACACCTTGCATCGGCAACCACCACGGCGTAACTGACAACCACTCACGGCACAGGGTCCAGTGGCTGGCGCACTGTTACGCGTCGACAAGCTCCGGCAGTGCAGGGTCCGACGGCCGGCGCTCACTCCACGCCGGTAAGCCCCCGCCGGCGCCGTAGAGTCTCACAGCCGGTGCTCACTTCACGCCGGCAAGCCCCCGCCGGCGCCGCAGAGTCCCAAGCTCACTACCGGCGCTCATTCCACGCCGACAAGCCCTGGTTAACCGGATTTCCGGCCATGCTAGAGGAGGCGGTCGTCAAGGGGCCTTCCGCCATGCCCAGTGGGCCGGTCTAGGTCCCAGCCAGACGCCGTCGCCGTCCACCGCTCGGGCCCCGACACACCCGAAGCACGGCCCGGGTTTGGGTCCCGGCCAGATGCGGTTGGCGTCCACCGCTCGGGCCCCGACACACCCGAAGCACGGCCTGGGTCTGGGTCCCGGCCAGATGCGGTCGCCGTCCACTGCTCGGGCCCCAACACACCCCGGAAGCATGACGCGCCCGCTGGCAGTCCCTTCGCCGGTGATCCGGGTCCTCGGCGACGTCTGGAACCGCGGTTCCCTCCGGGAGGCCGCTCTGCCATGCCCGGACCAATTCGGGTCCCGGCCAGACGCGGACTCCCACGGCCGGCGTTCTTCTCCGCTTTTCCGACACCGGCCAATTTTCTTTATCGTGCCGTTATCCGTTAGGCACCGAAAGGAGAAAAGGGAAAAAGGAAAAAAAAAAATTGCAGTATCCACATACCCGCTCTGATACCAATTGTTAGACTTTTCTAAAATTTCTCTTCATGAAATTTTTATTTCTATAATGCAGAATCTTTTCTTTATGTGAATACCAGCAATAAAACTGTATTAAAATCAACATACCGTTATCCATTGCGCTGATATCCCGTAGCGAAGGTGAGAATCCTCTTTACGTTTTATTCCTGAACGTTTTTCTCTTTTCTCCTTCCTTTTCTCCTACTCTTCCCTTCTCACTGCCTTTCGTTTTTCTCTCTGATGGTGGAGAGACCGACCGTAAATCTGTACGACTGTTATCCCCTTTGAGTTATCTCTAATCAGGGAATTATCCCTTTTTTCTGATAATAATCATTCTTACGGTAATAATTATTTCTGAATAGAGATAACAGTTATCCTTTTCATAATAGTTATCTTTAAATAGGGATAACGGTTATTTTTTCCGCAACAGTTATTTTTGAATAGGGAGAGTGGAGGGATTTTAAATTCGATAATTTAAATTACCATTATACCTAATCGATTATCATATTAAATTTTTTTTTTTAATCATACTTTAAATAATAAGGGATACTCGTATTAATTAATTTAACATAGAACAGTGATAGGTAGTTTTGGCTACAGTATAAAAATGATTTTATACAGCTTTTCTAACTGTTGGATACACGAATAAAATTTCGCTGGGAGTTGGCTAAAAGTCTACAAGCATTTAGAATTATTGTCTTTTTTGTACTTATCGATTGTGCCAATAATCGAGGCTGTTGACACTGCAATTCCAGATTTGACAAATTTCTTTTCTGGAGCTCTTAATAGGTTGTGAAGAATTCAAAAATATAAATCATAAGGCCCTTCAACACAATCTGCTACCTAGACAATTAAACCTAAAATGTAACTAATGGACCATGATCACTCAACTTGCCATAATTTTTTTTTTATAAAAAAAATTGAATTCAAATACTTTAACCACATAATCATAGGCATGATCATTTTCAAAAAAAATAATTAACTCACATGTCAAATATGATCGACTATACTAAAATAATTATTTAAAAATTACAAATAAATTATTAAGTATATATAAAAATAAACAAACATTTATTCTAATCATATTGGCGTATTAAAATAATTAAATTAAAGCATACGATCTAACAGCAACACCATCCCCCTACTCCCAAAAAGATTTTTCAGAAAGAATATTAACTCATCTTCGTTGAATTTTCCACCCCTCCTTTACTTTCCTTCCTCCCAAACACACTGATAGGGGGCGTCGGAATGACCGTAGGCTCCAACTAGAGCTCAAACCATATTTCGGCGGTCCATTCTAAAGCCAGATGAGTCCAGAGGTCATACAATAAGGCCAATAGACAAGTAGGGCTTTGTGTCCGGTCAGTACGGTTTCCCACGGGGTCGGTCAGGGCCATGGACCACATCCATCAACGTGCACCTGCGACACAATGGCCCTAAGCCATGATAAAGGCTGATGATAGCAACTAAATGTCTCATTCCCCCTCCCGGGCATTTTAAATGATTAAACTGAATGAAATTTAAAACATAAAAAACCCTGTTAAGGTGTCATGATCGCTCAAGAAATCAGCCAAGTGGGCTCATATTTCCATTGGTCGAGTAGAAACTTTTCGTTATCATTAGCTGCCTAACTATTTTTTTAGTATTTTATTTGTTGACTGTACATGGTTTCAAATAACTCTACTAATATTAATCAATAGTATAATGCTTTTCGTGGATTAATAGTATAATATAAATTTTATACGGCTTGTAGTGTTAATTTGTGCAATTAGTTTTTTTTTTTTTTTTTTTTGTTCTCTGGGTCTTTCAATATTGCATTGGCTTCCTGAAGCAAAATCTCTAGGTCCGCCATCTGGACTCATGATAAATCTATCAAAATGAAAAGAAGAGTATATATATATATATATTTTTATGTGTTGAATGCAGTAAATACGCCATATGATTTCTACGTAACTTATTTGTGTGTACATGGCCAATCAGATATTAGATCGGGTTGGTTTAGTAAAAAAAACCTGCTTGGTACATTGAACCGGAAAAAACTAGTTGACCTGGTCAGTTTTGTGAAACACGGTTGACCCAAAAAACCAAATGAATCGGACTTTTTTTTTTTTTTGCCTAAACAACGTCGTTTTAAGATTGAATTTATATTGTTTGTCCGGCGATTCCTCGACGAAATTGTTTTTTTTTTTTCTCCCCAGCATCGTCCTGCAAGAGCGTAGAGGCTCTCCGTCCGTCCGATCTAGCCTTCCATCATCTCTAGCTTGCTTGTAATCGGTCGTGATTATTGACTTGTTGGTTGAATCAGTGACACATTATGCTATTTTTCCTTTTACACACAAGCGCGAGGATTCGTTGTTCAAGAAGAAAGAAAACAATACAAAAGGATGCAGGGTCAATGTGGTCATGTGCACCTTGCACAAACTATACCCTACAAACGTGGGACTTCAGAGAACATCTGATGGGAGCATGGAATTGTGATGAGAACCTAAATTAGCAGTCATTACATGCAACCCAATGGCTAATCTACAGTTACTTAAGAAGCTTAGATTTCTAACTAAAGGTCCAAAAATAATAAAAAAAGTCCGAAGATGTTTTTATTTTTTCCTTTTAAATTTTTTATGGAAGTTCTTATTTTCTTGCAAAGTATACCTTTCACTAAATAATGTTTTACTCGTAAAAAATGAACATCACAAATAAAATGAAAGGAGTTTTCATTTCGCAAAGAAACAAAGATGAATGAAACTGAAAAGAAAATCTGTTCTGACACAGTCAGATCCTTTAATTACTTTAGGACCACAGAAAATTTTTTAAGAGAAGAAAGAAAACCGAAAACAGAAATTTTCTATCTGTATACATCACGCAAGCCAGGTATTGAAAACAGAGGGACATGATTATTTTCCATTTAGTTGTGAGGTCGTTAAGCGCGTACTTTGTTCACTTGAAATTGTTTTGACGCAACTCAGGTAGATTGTACCGGCGACAGCAAAGACGAACAAAACCCTCGTCAAATCATGGGAAAATTTGTCTATGCAATGACCGCTCGAGAAAAAGAGAGAGAAACCTTTAAAGCAAATAAGGGGATGCAAACCCCAGATCCATGCACATTACTTCTCCCACAGGGCATCGTCGGTGGCAGCAAACACCGCGCCACACCACTGGGTGGAAGAATTTTCCACTATTTCAAATTTACAGAACTCAGCTCTTTTTCTTTTTGTAATTTTTTTATGGGGCTCTCTTGGGTTAGGGCCACTATAAGAGAGAAAAAGACCTAAAAGTAACGAGAGATGATTAATGTCTAGAGAAGCAAGGAAAGCAGATTCACCTACAGCAATCCGTTTTATCCAAACAGATCGGCCTAATAGCCACCACCAGCCCAGACAATGACCAAATCATTTTCTCTGCTCATCTTAGCATGGATGTTAGAGACAGGAAAACCTCCTCTTCACAAGGAATGGTGAGACCCATATCGTGATCAAAGCCAAACTCCTCCGCCGCTTGTTGAAGCAAGCTTTGGAATTCAGGTCTAGACAAGAAAGAAATTGGCACAACGTATCTGCTTCTGTTTTCACCAACATACACTGCAAAGTGACCTTTTGGCACATCCAGAGGGAGGCCTTCCTGATCATAATCGTGTTTTTTCCCCAAGCTTGAGCACCTCTTGAGAATCTGCTTGATAACCGCCGTCTGGGATACTTTGTTTGATTTTCTGATAGCCATTTTTTTTCCTTTTTTTGGGAGGGGCAGGCGGGTTGGAGGGGGGGGGGCGCCGGGGGAAAGTAAAAGTGTTGGAAAAGGAAAAGGAGCTAGCCCTGACCTTTGCTTTAGAGTTTGTATTTGAGGGAAAGCAAGGAAAAGCTAAAAGGATGGGGTTGTGAAAAGGGTGAGTGGGTTGTGGGGGTATTTATGGCGAGACGTACTTAGAGGTAGAGAGAGAAGCAGGGTCGTGTGGGGCTGTTGGGACAAAGGCCAGACCACGGGTGTTTTGAGGGTCTGTGTGAACTGTACATGGTGGGACTGGGTGCCAAAGCCCCTTTGAATTCACATCCGCTTGTTGCCATTCTTCATAAAGACATCAGGGTCTCTCTGTCTCTCTCTCTCCACAGTTTTTTGGGCTTTCAAGCTGGTTTTGGTTCCTATTGGATTTAATTCCAAGCCATAAGAAGCATCTCTCCAATTTCCCATGCATGTTCCCACTTTCTATATTTACTATGAAGTTGTTCCTGCGGTGTCATTTCTTTGCATTGCAGAAAAATAGAAACGATAGAAACATTCCAGCATTTGTAGTTGGTACTGGTAGTACCAATTGATCCGCTAGTCAAGGCGCAAGATAACTTTCATTAATCACGCGTCACTTGCTTGATGCGAGCCTAACTAGTTGAATTCTCTCTCTTTTTTGATGTTTTATTTTTTTCCAGTGTTACAGATTTTTCTTTGTCGGTGCTTTTGTGCATTCTCCTGTTCCAACTTTGAAATTCTCGATCGGATAACTTTCATTTCACTTTTTATTGGTTCTTATCAGTAAGCCAGGAAAGTTTCCAACTTTGGGGAATCAAAATTGTGCAACATCAATGCAAAATTAATATTTTTAAGCTCCTTGAGATGCATTGTTGAGCTACTCGAGGAGACAAGTCAATCGCAGGGGAGAGAAACAATGTGTGTCTACTTTTTCTTGATACAGTAAATAGAGTTAATTCAGTGAACGACCCAAGCATTAAATTTGCACCCAAAAACAAAAAAAAAAAGAACTTCCAATGTGGATGCATTAGCGTTCCCCCCCCCCCCTCCCCCCCAATTTTTATTTATCTTATATGGTCCACTGTTCAAGGATCAATAATGTGACTGTACTGAATTTGTACCACCACTTGCTGCATTGCTATGGATTTCTCTCACCTTAATTGTTGAGTTTGCGATTCGATGGATCAAGTGACAGACAAAGAACCAATGATTTTTTCGCAGGTGAGCCTCTTTCCCTGCCTGCTTCAATTTTGTAGTATTTTTCCGATTCGCCGATAGCCAAGTAAAGTTTAAATAAGGGTCATACCCTACAGACTTGTCGATCAATATTTTCCCCAGCTAAAATTTAGAAAAGGAATTTACATTCAACATATTTTATTTGGCACCCTATAACAATTTACATCTTACAGTTTAAAAAAAAAAATACTAATATTTTCCAGTAAAATTAACAACCTCTATTAAGTATTAGGTAACAATTAACATCTTCTATTAAAAAATTATAAATTATTACAAAAATATTATTAAAAATGTCTTAAATAGACTAAATTATCCTTAATTAGTAAAAAGATAAGTTTAATCTTTGGAAGAGGTTTTATAATAAATCTTCAATTGATTCTTCTATAATAAATTTATCTTTACAATTATTTGCTCTCTCTTTATTAGAAAATGAGATTGTTGTATTATATTTTTATTTTAAGGGACTAAGAAGAGAAAGAGGGGTGACTAAGGGAGAAAATCTAGAGTCGATAAAAAGGGTATATTAATCTTTTTACTCTAACCAATGGCAGTTAGTCAGGGTACTTTGTTTTTCCTTTTTTTTTTTTTTTTTTGGTTACATTTTAAAATATAAAATATAAAATATTACATGATGAAAATTTCCCAATTTCCTTCTACTGCTCCTGACATGTGTGCCATGTCCTTTGTAGTATTTCAGTTCTATTTCCACATTAGTAAAACTCAACCACTGTTTGGATGATGAATTTGCTGCTTTACAACAAGTTTTAAAGCACGAGGTTCAGCTAATTTGGTTGATGAATTTATTAGGAAGGAATGCAAGAGAAATAAATAGCACGGCTTTTTTTTTTTTTTTTTTTAATCTGTTGTTGACAAGTGCTAGTAGATGGCCCCCAAGACGGAAGCGACGCCAATAGGCCACAGCCACAGCCGCTCGTTCTCTCCTGGGTCCTGATCGTAACATATGGTGGTGCAAGAGAACCCATCACATCTTTTGGAGAAGCAGCTGAGAGATCACACTGGTCAACAACACCAGAATGTATGGTGAAGTTTTAGGGCCATTCTTTTACAAAAAGCAGCACTATAACTAGGTGTACGATATCGCGATCGTTGACTCTTTTGCCAATAAGGAGATTAAGCTTTACTTTTCTGTTCCATATCTAACACTATTTTCAACAGGAGAATGAACTTAAAGTCTCCAGATCGATATGATTTACTAAAAATTAGTAAGTAACAAATGGATTAGCGAAAATGGGACTCAAACCCTCGGTACTACTTCTCTTCGGTCATCCGCCCACCAATCCAACCCGAACCTGGCATGGAGCTAGAAGGCTGAGTTTGAAACATGAGACGTGGCGTGGGGTTAAATCAAATCAACTCAACAAAAAAGTAGCACAACTATTACGGTAGGTGAGACCATAATTAATGGCGAAACTGATCTAAGCAATGACTTAATGAAGCTGCACTAATGATCAACCTAGTCTTCTGTGTAACGTGCATTACTGTTTAGGAGGTCCCGTAAGTGCATCGTAGTAGTGCATTGACAACAGATTTAGCGAGAAGATGGTCAAAAAGTCGCGTATTTCCGAGAGTTCTATTCCCTCACCGAGCACAATTGATTGTCACTAAACATCAAAAAGGGTGTCTTTGCATGTGGTCCCCCAATCAGCAAAGTATACCGGCCAGCAAAGTAGAAAGCAGCCTATAAAGTCATGATCAGAAAATAAATGAGTTCCACTGGCATCTCCTTCTAGCCGAGCTACGAATAATGACGTGCAGAAGTGCTAGTATCCCATCCCCATGTTCTAAGGCTCAGATCAATCCTTGTCATTCTACAAAAATTGGTCCTCCATTTAATGCACAATATACGGCTACGTCCGGCCTGTCCTCTTTCTCCTTTCCCCCGGTTATGCATTGACTCTATTGTCCTATAATAAAGCACATTAAGTGAATGCTTACTGAAAACACATGCACATGTTGGTGTGGTTTATGTGTGCAAAATGAGCGAATCTATAAGGTTCTAATACCATATGAGGTGAAGCCCTTTATTTAAATATGTTTAAGAAGCATAAAATCACATATTGTAAAAGAATAAAGATTTTATAATATTTATGAGTTCTTTTTTTTTTTTTTTTTTTACTTACAAAATTAAGTAAAAAAAAAAAAGGTGAAGTTATAAAGAGTTATTTAACATGCTCTTAAAACCTAATTTACTCTTTTTTTTTTTTTTTTGGTACTCCTCGTTCAACCATTTAATTATTTTATTTATTTGGTTTCATTAATTTAAGCCAACATTATTAAGCCTAATACATGAACTTGGTCTTTTCTTCAATTTTATTGTGTAATGTGCTCTTTTCAATTCAATTTTAGTGTATCAGGTGTTAATTAAATCTAACATATACTAAGAAGAAGTATTAAAAAAAAATATAAAAATCTTATGTCATAAAAAGAATAAAAAATTTATATTATTTATAATATTTATAAATCTTTTATTTATAAATTAAAGTTTTTAAGTGAATATAAAATTTTAAAAAATTATAAAAATTACATGCGTCTTTCTCTGACATTAAAATTGAACCTTTGAATGCAAATGTGAGAGGAGTTAATTATAAAAGACTATTTTCACTGTTAAAATCTATGAACCTTAAGTCACGATGTAGTAATTTTAGAGTTGGATTAAGACTCACCCTCTAATATTAACCCAAAATGCTAACCATATGGAGTATGCAAGGTGGGTTAGATTTAGTCAATAACTCGTGTGGGAGGGGTTAACCTTTTTCTTTTTCCTTTCTTCTTCTCGTACTACGATTTCGGAACTCAAACTTGAAAAGTTTACCAAAACTTCGTAATTGACGAGGCAGAACCTTTGACGGTCAGTCTAAGACTTGAAGCTACCCATGTTCTCTGATTCCCTGGATTAGAGAGCCCAGCGAATGGAAGCCGAAAAACCAGAGCAAATGTAGAAGTGGGTCCAATTTAAATCCACCGAAAGTCAGTGAAAAAGTAAAAGATTAACCAAGCAATTTCTAGGGCAGAAAATGATCTGTCCTTGGCCTACTAGGAAGAGGCCACGTTACTTCCACTATATGTGTACCTCTTTTGGAGCAACAATTTTCAGATGACAGCTCAAAATACATTTAAGCCACTAACTAAATCATCTGCTTGTGTGTGGTAATCCGCTAAATGTATGTATAATCCGATGCCCGAATTTTTTTAACCTATTCTCTCATTCGTTCTTTCGATTTTTGCCCATTGAAATTTAGAACTTTTATTTTCATTTTCAATTAAGTTGGTTCCGTCAAAGTTCGTCAAGAATTAAATTATGCCATTACCGTGCCTTGGTCTATGGCTATCCACATCAATGCCACTTTGAGCTTTCCTAAACAAATTATTGGTGAGATGGGTCGAATGGATCGATCGATTGAGACAACTCAATGGACAAAACTAAACATGTTTAGGGCTATGAATAGATTGACATCGACTGCTCAAAACTTCAATTAACTACCGCAAAGTACGATTTATTGCAATTTCAGGCAGATGCATGCAATGGCCTAGCCAGAAAACTACAGATCGTATGGTTCAATCTACGAATTCTGTAACCCCATGAGTCGATTGATATGGAGGTAACGTTTCCACATCTAGTCCTAAAATTTTTGTAATATAGAGGGAGGGAAACAAGATGGACCCATGACAGCTCAGGCGAAGGAATCAGCAACGCCCCCAGAACATTACGGATGTATCTTGTGGCAACGTGCACAACGGCACATGCAGTGGTAGATGGACATAAACAAGCAGAAATTAATGCTGAAAATTCATTTGGTCTGCAGACTATGATGGCACTGCCGTGTGATGGTTTTTCTTTGCGTTGAATATTAATCGAGAAAAGGGAACAACATTCGATTAAGGAGGGTCCAGGCCAGGGTGGCTGAATTGTTGGCAACAGGTCACCAGAAACCGAACTATACGCGTTTGCATTGCCGTGATTGAAGTGATCTGACCACTTCCAATTAGAATTTGGAGTACAGAGTCGAAAAATGTCAAAATTCCAAGCGATGTTCGTAAATCGAAATCGAAATCCAAGAAATTAAAAAAAAAGATGTACCTCAAGACTTGATGAACTGAAACTTGAAATAACCTGAGATGAATCTGACATAATCCATCCGTTCACCACTTCTAACGATGAATAGCCCCTCGCCTCATAATTTGGGCAAAAGAGGGAGCGACCATGTGAGAAGAATTAATACAACTCCTCGGTGAAGTTATAGTAAGACCACTGACCCAAAGAGCCTAGTAGCAGCCTGCATCAGGCCCAACTGGCAACAATGTCCCGTGGATGAAGGGACCCTACTTAAAATTGAAAAATATAATTAATGTCTGGATCTCCATGGGTCTGTCCCTTGAGACAAAACTAATAATGTGTGCTCATTTCCGTATTTTTCTCATCGCCTTCTTTCATTCTTCTCGGTCGTCAATTCTTATTGTTCGATCTGAAAATAGATGTAGGGTGTTCACCTTGACGGTTTAGGCACAAGAACTAGCTAGCATTTTGAGTGTACACATCAATACTTCATACTTCAATGATTTATTTTTCTCAACAAAAATGACCTCACATCAATAACTTTGTAACTTGATTTTCAAATTCATTTGAAACCTTAACTCATCTTTTGACAAGGTGATCATTTGCAAATATAGCAAATATTCTTATTATCTATAGAATTATCATAAATCTTCTCGACAATTTTTTTATTTTTTTTAACTTTATTTGTCAATTTCTACTTAGTCTTTAAATTTTCAAAAGAACTTATAGCATATGACTTTGAACAATACAATTACAATTTCATTATTAACAATACTTTATAATACATAATATTTATATAGTTTTATTATATAAATACTTCACCTTTTAGTTTTCATCCAAACAAAAAAAATTGAATTAAGCTATTCTTCACTTTCAAACCAATACGTCTTAACCTATGAGTTATCTTTTAATTCTTAATTTCACAAGTCCTTACACACAAACTTATAGAAATGCTTTCTCTAATTTTTGGTAACCAAACATCTTCTTGTATGAAAATCAACTCAACAAATTATAAGGTTAAATTTCAATTCAACTTCTAAGTTTCTTTACAAAATTAAGTATTTTTTTTTCTCATACCAAATTAATATAGCAAATATTCTTATTATTATCAATAGAATTATTAGAAATATTCTTAACATTTTTTTAACTTTCTTTTTGTCAATTTTTACTTAGTTTTTAAATTTTCAAAAGAACTTATAACATATAACCTTGAGCAATCAAATATAAGACTTAATTAATGATGATAGTTTATAATACATAATATTTGTAAAGTTTTATTACATAAATCCTTCACCTTCTAATTTTCATCTAAATAGAAAAATTGAATTGAACTATTCTTAACTTTTAAATTAACAAATTTTAACCTACGAATTTTCTTTTAATCCTTAACTTTACAAATCCTTGCATACAAACTTATAGTCATGCTCTCTCTAATTTTTAGTAACTAAACACCTTGTTATATAAAAATCAACCCAGCAAATTATAAGCTTAAATTTTAATTTATTTTTTATATTTTTTTTTACAAAATTAAGTCCTTTTTTGTACTTTTTTTTTTCTTTCTCGCGTATGCCCTAAACTCCTTTTATTAAAATTGGAGTTTAATTAGTTTTGACTGTTATTAATTAATTATATAAAAAATTTTAATTTTATTAATTAAAAAAATTATATAATAATAAATGAGAAGTATACTAATAATATAAATATCAAATTACTCTAATAATTCTAATAATATTTCTCACAAAATATACTCATTAATCATATAATAAATAAAAATATTTAAATTTTTATATATTAGGTATTAATAATATTTATAATAAAATTATAACAAATATGATTAATTATTTAATTTTTATTTAAATACTAATTTTTAATTAATAATAAATTTAAATTAATTTCAAAAAATTGTTATTTGAGTGTAACTATTAAATATACACACGTAGGGTCTAGCGCCCATTGAAGGAGTATACAGTGATTTTAAATTTTTATAAATTTTATAATTAAATTTTAATTTTTTATATATTTTTTAAATTTAATATTATTTAAATTTATTTTAAATAAATTATTTTTTTATAAAAAATAATTAATAAAGTTAAAAATTATATATTAATTAAATAAAAATTATTAAAATTTTAACTTTTTTTATTAAAAAAATGAGATTAATTTAAAAAAAATAAGAATTAAATAAAATATAAAAAATTAGAATTTAGTTATAAAATTTATAAAAATTTAAAACTAACTTTTTTTTAAGTGTGTACGTGGGCCTGCCCACCGCCGTTTCAAAATTAGGCATAGTCATCTGAAAGGATTCCAGTCCTCGAAGAAAACAGGGGTCCCCGGAGCATCTTCTATTAAGCTCAAATTATCTTGCTCCAGAAAACGAGTACGGAAATCTGTGCCCGTCGATGTTATATTATATTCTCAGAAAAGATCAAAAAGGGAAAGGGAATAAAATAGTAGAAGGCTAGGATAAGGCCCAAAACGTGCAATTATCAGGAGAAAAAATAAAAATTCAAAAGTTAGAAAAGAAGTGGCCACGTTTCAATGCAGCCACCTTAATTGTGCCATTTAGTTTCCCTACGGGTTATCTCATTCGTTTTGTGCCCAATAGAGTGGAGTTTCCCAATGAGAATCCTGAAATCCAACGGCAATCTTTTAGAGGAGAAGCTCACCCCAACTCAATTCAACAAACTCTTATTTTCAACATTAATTAAAGTCAACTATATGAGTTTCTTTTCTTTTTTTTTTTTTTTTCCTTTTATTCTGGTCTACATTTTCCTCTTTGCTCCCTGTTGGCATCTTTAAATGAAAGTAAACACAAATTGTACAAGCAGATGCTTAACAACCAACTTGTATAGCTCAGGCTTGGGGGTTGCTCTCATCTGAGGTGATAATTTCAATCTGTCCAAACAGTAACACGAGCCTGACAGTTGGATTATAGAAAACAGTTATTCGTTTTCTCGAGCGAGAAAATCACTTTCTTTGGTATATCTTTGGCACCATAGTCCCCAAAGTTGTGCTCTTTGTTTCTTGAAAGGAATAACAAAGTAATGTTCTGCATCTATACTAAACAAGTCCTGGATAAAAGCCAACCACCAAGGGTTGGAGGGAAAACACTCTGAATCAGTTAGTTAGCATACCTTTGGATATCTTCTGCGGATTCCCATGACAAACCATTTGCCATGTAGTTTGAAATGAAGTACAGGTAACAAATCCTAGATTCAAGCAGATAGAACGGCGGTATTCTGCATTGCCTCTTCTGCCTGCAAGCTCTTATAATACTTGACAAGAACTTCCCAACCACCAGGGCACATGAAGCCATCGGGCGGATTCTCACCATTTCTTGCATATGTTCGCATCTGTGAGTTGAATCATAAGCATACAAATCACATACAGTAAGTCATATGCCATCTTTGTTTTTTGCATCATCTACATATATGAAATTTCAAGGTTCATAAGCCCAACTGGAACACCCATTTCCTGGAAACCTGGGAATATTTTACTTCAATGCGCAATAAGAACACAGGAGTGTGCACCCCTCTAAAGAGTGCCATGTTATTCTCAGTTTACAGTACACAAACATGCAGTGGCAGTGATAGGCTTTTCCTTGGTGTTCTTACCATCAGAAGAAACATAAATTCTTATTTCCTGTGATAAGTTTTCCCATGTTTTAAAATTCGTCTAAGTGCATCAAGTAACAAAAGGAATCAGTTGCCATCCTGACCTTAGTTCCAGAGATGAAGAGGAAATCCTTAGCACGAGATGGATCAAAAAATGCCATCTTTCTTGCCTCTGTGTCATATGCTGCCACCTGCACAACAAAAAACAATTGAGCATCAATGACTAAAACATAGGAAAACCACATGAATCTATATCTGTAACTTCAGAATGCCATCACATCTTATGCCAAGAGAGTTAAACTCAACAGTTACAAATCCTCTGGAGCCAAAACATAATGATTGTCATGCAGTGGATAAATATGAACGGGTATATCCTAATGGAAGAAGCAAAAAGCCATCTCAAACACTAGCTGTAGCTGAATGTTATAAGGGCATCTACTTTTTTTCTTCCTTATTGGGTTCTGGTTGTTTCCAGAGCTGTCCCCAAAAAATGTCTAGTTAATTTCTATTTGATCATAATTTAGCACCAGTTGCAGCATGCTTTCCACAACTCTCATCAATTCCAAATAGGAATCAACTTTAAGTCTGACAATTTACTGTGTCAAAGGATACATCATTTCTTCTTCAAAACTGTTAATGTTGAAGCATAACCACTAGTAACCAATCTCATGATTTTCATTAGACACTAATGCAAGTCCCCTACCTACTATGAAATGAACAGCCATCTATCAAAAGCAATTTTATCATTAAAGGAATTTACGCACAGCCATGTTTCCTACAACAAAAAAATGAGTAGAAACTAATGTGCATTGGTCCCAAAAAACACTCTAAAAAGGTGGTTTCAGAGTAACCACCAAGCATGAAACACTAATCAGAAGTCAAAACCTCTTGTCATTGTTGGTGCTTGAAAATTTGGGGCAATTTCAGAGGAAATAACACATACAACTGAAAAAACAAATGGATATGATGCACTTTTCTGTCCTCGCCAATTTGTAAATTACAAGCATGATAATTAGAACATATGCAACAGAAATATAAAGAATTGGGAAAGTTAAGGCAACAGGGGATGATACCTACCCTAAATGGTAAAATATTTAATTTCTCCAGTCCTGGGGCCATGCTTAGCACTTTCTTTCCATGATCAGGATCATACAAGTCTCTCTTCTCTGTTGGGTGACCCATGCCAGCAGGGTCACGACCGACTATATAGAAATTAGCACCTGCATTTATCCGTGCCTTGGCATGCCATTGTACTTCAGTTGGGCCTGCATAATGCATAGGTGATGGGAATATGGCAACAATAGTAGTCTCAGGGTCAAGAACACCATCTTCTAGAACCTGTTTCAAAATACATCCATGTATGTTTATTCCACAACAACTAGACTGATTAAAGATATGAAAATAAGAACAGTATTGATTTACTAAGGCGAAAAATACACGTCATTATATCATGAACCATTGGGTAATCAATTTTTGAATGCCATATGGATGAAATAGATAGAAATAGACCTTCTTGTGTTGTTCCATCCGAACATCCAAAGGCACATCATCAGCCTTTGTGAAACCTCCTAAAGGATGAAGCAATAAAATTGGGTTCTTGTAACCCATCTGCAAAAGCCGCCTGCGTGTATCATTCATCAGCAAGGCATGCCCATTGTGCACAGGGTTCCTTAACTGAAATGCAAAGATTGCATCAGCTTGACGCCTGTCAAATTCCTTCCGCAGTTGTTGGGGAGAAAGCCTATAGTGATCAAGCCCATCATCATACTTGATAGGCTTTATCAATTCAAGATCTCCTCCAATAAGCCAGTTCCCAGCCGAAGTAATAACTTCATCAACATATGGCAATCCTGGTGCAGTTGTACCCCACGTTCTAGCTATTCTTTCTTCTTTGTTGTGCTTGTATATCTCAATACTGCAATAACCATCTATAAGTATAAAACATCCTTCGGCTAAAAGAGGAGACCCAAATATGTTGTGACATCACTAAAAAAAAATACAATAATTGAAAACTCAGTTGCAGCTGGTCTAATGTTCAAATTCTTGCCCTAAACTAATGTTTAAATTGGTCTAAACTAATGTTTAAAAAAGCAAGTGATCTGGAAATTTTCAACATATGCTTGGCCACAATTCAAGATGTGACATCAGTCAACTCTTAGCATTCCCTGCTACAATGTATCACAAGTTCATCCAGAAGTTGTGTGCCTAAACCAATAAATTTTCAAAATTGATGTCAATCTGACATGCACTGCTTGGTCTCATTTTCGGTTTCAAAATTAACTTTTTTGCTTCCAAAGACTCAAGTAGAATCCTTACAGTTTTTTCGTGCTTGAAATGGAAAAATAGGCTATACTGCAACAAAGATAGATTCAAGTAACAGTCATTAATGTAGTTTACTAACCCGCCTGGGTAAGATTACGCAATCATGAATATTTGCACCCAAGACAATGTTATATTTAAATACTGCTGATTCTCCTACGAGTATACTATGGCAATTGCTAAAAAAGAAAAGCAGAGAATAAAAGTGGAACCAATAAATAACTAAAACAATCCTGATTAAAAAAGACATTGACCTTCGAAGAACGCCAACTAGATCTCCACCAGGAGCAACCAACCCGACATCCTTGGACGACCCAATACTCTCCTTAGTCACGTCGTCAATGGCCAAAACAATCGGAAGCGACATGTTCACCACAGTCCCATCCTTCAACCTCAGAAAATTGAAATGCAGGCTCTGCAAATACTCACTCTCTCTCATAAACCCCCTTAATGGACTCGCCCAACCTTCACTGATCACGTGCACCCACTCCAAATCAATGTTGGTCAGCCTCACCTTGGGCATTGACTCAGCCTCCAGAGTAATCGATCCCCTCTTCCCTTCTGGCACCACCAGATCCACCAGGGCCCCACCGTCCGGCTCGATCAACGAGCTCTTCACCAAAGGCAGACGACCAGTCGTCGAGGCTTGCATTTTGGATTTGCTATATCTATGCACACAAATAGGAATCAATTCGTTTGTATGATAGATGGGGTATGGTCGAATTCTCGTACTGAAATCCGCGAACTTTGTTTTGCTGTTGTTGTTGTTGTGAAGATTGAGGCTAATGTGAGGAGTGATGTGTAGTCTAACCGTCAAAGACATGATTTACGGGGCGTATATTTCTGTTGGGTGTCGAATTTTGGAGCGGCCTGTGAGATGGGGAGTGTTTGAGAGATCCGATTAATGGGTAGAGGGTATAAATGCAAGTCTAATTTGGGCAACATGCGGGTTGGCGTCGAAGGGGTCGGAGACATGCCGTTCAAAACTGAAAGACGTCCACACGTTTGCCTGTTTTACCCAACCTTTTTCAGTTTGTGGACGCAAGTTTCGGTCTGGTCTGAATTTTGGTTGGGACCAGCGTCCCCCTGCAAGTTGGGGGGCCGCCTTTTGCTTTGATAGATGTGGGAAGGGCAACTGGTCAGACAATAGGTTCCAGTATATTATGATAATTAAGAATATATTTATTTGTAAAAATATATTGTCAAAAATTTTTTTTTTAAATAAATATTTTTTATTATATCGTTAATTTTATTTATTTAATAATATTTACTTAATTTTAATATTAATTTATTATTTTTTTAATATTCTAAATAAAATTAAAATTATAATATGTATTAATTTTTTTATATTATAAAATTAAATATATATAACTTATTATTTTTCTTTAATTTAATTTAATAAATTGAAAAAGAAAAAAAAATATTTAAATTTAAATTTTTTTTAAAATAAAAAATTATTATCAAATAAAATTATTAATAGATTTTTTTATTTTTAAAAAAAATAAAAAATAAAAAACTCTTTCAAGTTTTTCTTTTCTTCAAAAAAAAAAAAATTACATTTATATTTTACTTTTATTTTTCAAAAAAGAGAAAAATGTAAAAGAAGAAAACTTAAAATTTAATTCTTTTTTGTTCTTTATTTTTGTTTTCAAAAAAATAAAAAAATTATTTATAATTTAGGATTTTGTTATTATTTTATTATTTAGTAGGTTTTTTTTTAATTTTAATATTTTTTATTTTAAAAATAAAATTAAATTTGATTTTCTTTAAAGTTTTTTAAATTAAATAGAATAATAATCATTGTTAAAATTTTAAATTTAGCTTAACACTTAATTTCAATTTTATTAAAATTTTTTAATACAAATATAAATATATAAAATTTTCAAGTTAACCAAGGTACTAATCATAATCATTAATAACAAAATTAATTTTAATTTTATTTATTTATTTTTTTAAAATTTAAATTAAATATAAATTAGTTAAATTAATTATTATTAGAAGCATATTTTGAATTTTTTATTTTAACACTTAAAATTTGAGAATTTGCATAATGTATATATTTGAATCTAGTATATATTAGTATTAGCGAACGTAAGAGGAATCAATAATTTGAAATAATTCTTTAAGAAAATAAGTTTAAATTATAATATTTGTTTAAATTTTAAAATTTTTTAGTATATTTATATGATTAATGATATTTAATATTAATTTATAATATTTTTTTAATATTTTAATAAAATTAATATTTCAACACTTATTTAGTATACCTTTCTTCAAAGTAAAATTTAATATATTTGATATATATATATATAATTTTTTTAACTAAATTACTTAATTTTAAATATTAATTTTTTTTTTGTATTTAAACACTTTAATTTAAAATTAGTGAATATAATTAATTATAATAATAGAATTATTAATCAAAATATTGATTATAAATTTAGTTATTATTGAGATGTAGTAATGAAATTTTTTTTACTTTTTAATTAATTATTTAATTTTAATTTCATTTAATCTCTTCAATATAATTTAATATTAAAAATGTTTATATTAATTCGATACTAATTATAATCAATAATTAAATTAATTTTAATTTTATTTAATTATTTTTTAAAACTTAAATTAAATATAAATTAATTTAATTAATTATTATTAAAAATATAATTTAAATTTTATTATTTTAACACTTCACATTAAATATACAAAACTCACTCAACTTATAAGTCTAAATTTAGTATATTAGTATTACTAAAATTAAGAGAAAACTAGTGAATACTTGTACGATGATATTTATTTAATTTTTAGATATTTAAATATTTAATTTAAATTTAATTTTTTTATTAAATTTTTACTATTTATAATATTTGATATTAATTTAAAAATTAATTTATAATTTTTTATTATTTTAATAGAATTAATATTTTAACATATATATAATTTATTTAATTTACATAATAAAATTTAATATATATTACAATTTATCCAATTAATTTTAATAATTATTTATGTATATCTAATATGTATATAATAAAAATATTCGTAATTAAAGAAAATAAAAGAAAAATAAAAAATAATTTCTAAAAGTAAAAATGATAATTTTAAATTATTCTTTCTAATATATTTAATTAATTTTATTATTTGTTTATTTTCTCTTAACTATATTTCTTAATTTAAAATATTATATTTTTTAGTAAAACAATTTTCATATTCATAATTTTATCTATGTGTTTTCTTTTCCTTAATTTATGAATTAAAAAAATAAATGGAAAAAAAGTAAAAAAAAAAATTTCTCCCAATTGCTTAAAATTTAATTGCCTTAATGTCTTGAGTGAGAAAAATGAGAAAAGAAAAAACTATTATCAAATAAAATTATTCCTAAATTATTTTTTATTTCTTTAAAAAAAATAAAAGAATTCTCTTTAATTTATTTTTTTAAAAAAAATATCCACATTATTTTTTTATTTTTTTAAATAAAAAATAAAAATAATTATAATTTAAATTTTTGTTATTTTTTTTTTTTTAATTTTTAAAAATAAAAAGTTATAATTTAAATATTATTTATTATTTTATTATTCATTGAATTTTTTAATTTTAAAAATATTAATAAATTTAATTTTTTAAAACTTTTAAATTATATAAAATAATAATTAAAAATTTAAATTTATTTTATTATTTAATTTTAATTTTATTTAATTATTTTAATATAAATATAAATTTAAAAAATTTTAAAATTAATTTAAAAAAAAAAATTAGTAACTTATTCAAATTTGTGCTTTGATTATCGCGTTTATCTATATTTATTTGTTTTGTTTGTCAGACATCTAAAGTCAAAAGTCTATATAGGGCCAAGCGCCGGGCCGGGCCGGGCCAACAAGTCATAATGTTAGTTGGCTTTTGCCGCCGCCACCCTATGTTGACCAATTCGAGACTGCAATTGGAAACTCTGGATTCCTAAATACCCCAAAAATCTATCCTTGTTAACATTCGGGTGGCGGCCTTTTTCATTCATTCTTTGTCCTTTTTACATTTTTTAACTTTTGATAAGAAAAAATGTGCAAATACTTCAGTTTTAGTATTTTGGTCGAGCCTCAAGCGCGAGTTTGTGTGTCGGGTCGGTTTTTTTTTTTTTTTTTTTGTTTTTTATGGGTTTCAGCGTAGATATTATAAAATAAAATAATATATAAATAGTATATATTCACATGTTATAACGTAATTTAATAAAAAAAAATTAAATTTAATAATAAAAAATAAAATAATATATAAATTATTAGATAAATTACCTATTTTTTTATATATCTTCCACTGTATTATTATTATAAGACCAAACTCTAAAATATTTGTATTGATTAAGAGAATAGTACTAATATCTCACAATACTCAGACTCAAAATTTCTTTTTCTTCATATTTTTTCTTCCCATCTTATTTTTTTATCATTTTTTTTTCTTCTCTTTACTTCTTCTTTCTTTCTCTATTTTACTTTTTTTTTTTTTTCCGTCTACATTGTCTTTCACATGCATTCCACACATTCTTAGTTTTGATCACTATTTTTATTTAAAATTAAAATAAAATTTTAAGAGAATAATAAAAATTATAAGATAAATAACAAATAATAAAATCAAGATATTAAATATAAAAAAATTTATTGCAAAACTTTGATTGTGTAATCAAGTCATGTAATTTCATATTAAATAATTAATATTATGTTCAGAAATAGTATGCTAAAATGTGATGAAAAATTAATTTTAATATAATAATTATATAATTTTATACTATTTATAAGTGATTACGTTAAACGTTTAAATATTTCTAACTTATAATTCAAGTGTTTAATTTAATTTCATTAAAAAATAAAAATAATAAAATTTTAATTTTACTTATTTTAAGTTAATTAATTTAGAATAAAATATAAATTTAAAACTTTTAATTTTAAAGAAAATTACAATATTAATGAGTTAAAAGTTTATTCATTAAATCCTAAATTTAATTAGCATCAGACCAAAAAAAAAAAAAAAAATCTCTTCTCATTACTTGTTGCTTGGTACTTCAAAGATTCAAATACATGTCCCTTCACTTTTCACAAATTGTTCATGCAAAAGAGACATGGGAAAATTTTGTTACCGGCCTAAATCGCCTGTATTATGGAGGCAGTCAAGTTTGTTCACTTAACCCGACACACTACAAGAAACTATGGACAAGTAAAGCAGACAAAATGTTAGGCCTAAAAGTGCTAGAGTCACGAAGAAAAAGATAATAGATTTCAAGGTTAGCTGGTAGGTTACCAGAAAATGAAGTGTCCAAACTTCTTAAAAAGGGTATCGTGCCTTAGGCTTATAAAAGTCCCATGAATTCACAGGAGCATCGACAAATCATCACTGCTGCCGAATTATCAATTGCAAATTTCCTTTTACCTTTTTCATGTATTTTCACTCTACTCAAGTTGAGTCGTGGTTCTCTATTTCCCTACACTCTGTACGTCGACTTGCATGCTAGAGTCTTCTTTATATTCCTTGCAAGTCATCTTACTCGCTTGGGTGTTCTTACTCCCGACGAGTCCATCTCTCCCACTTGAATATTTTCCGGCCATGTGTTGGCTTGTATTTTGCGGTGAGCTTTCACACATGAATGAAAAATGCTAGTATTTTTCATGTTTCCGGTTCTTGATCGTATTAGCAGAATCCGAATCAAAGATACGCATGCAAGTCTCCAAATATGAATTCTTTGATTGTTTTTATTTCTCGTGTACTTTAATAATTTAAACAATCCTAGACATCCTTCTTTATTTTTTTATAAATTGCAATAAATGTACTCAACCTTTACTTTACTGGTCAAATATCCTCCTTTTCTTTAGTATCCCATCAAAGTGTAATCAACTATGTCACCCCTTTTTGCCCCATGAACTTCCAAGCTTCTATGTTATTTCATCTAGTCCATAGGCTTTTTCACTTTTTTTGTTTTTCCTTTTAATGCTTCTCTTACTTCAAAAACTTAAATATTTTTCACATAATTTTCCTTTTTATATTTGTCACTAAGGTCACAAAAGTTACATTGATTGTCTCATTAAAGAGTTGTCAAAGTATTCTCTTTGTTTTTCTTTAATGTGGTCCTCTTTAATTATGATTTATGCACTCATTCATAATGCAATTTAAGGCCTAGAAACTTTTGGACTTTAATTCAAACTAGTTCACATTAAGGAAAATGTAAGAATAATAAAATGCATACAAGAGAACTTAAAATTAATTTTAGATTAGTTGCAATATAGCAAAATCATTGGTTATCAATATAACCACAATAGAATGCTCTTACACATGCCATTGAAAATTTTAGCAACTTCAATATTAACCAAATATTTACTACAATTCAATTTTGTCTTGGGCTAATTAGGTCCCTTCTTATACAGAGGGCAAGTTCAATTGTTGTGGAATTGATAATCCACTGTGTTGTGTGTTAAACTCACAACCTAAAACACTTAATGAAAATATAAATACCTCATTTTGTAGATAGAAAACTTGATTTGATAGTGACATTGAATTAAAAAAGAAAAAGAGAGATAAAGTTGCTGGAAACCCCTTTAACTTGAAGTGGTTACCATTGTTTTAATAATCCAACAATAAATCATTGTTTGATTGAGTTGAAACTTTGACAATTGATAAAGGACATCTTGTTATTCATTCTAAATGGTGGAGATTAGGATTGGTGCACTATAATTGTGGTTTTTTGGTTTATGTTTTGCAATTTGTGTTTTGGAAAATAATTTTGCATGCAATTTTTGATCAACCTTAAAGTTGGAAGGTCATTTGTGGTTCGATCAAAATGATTTTTGTTCCATTGATTGAGGACACATATATCTTGATTCTAAACGATTGCATCATGATTTAGGTTTTTATATGAGTAGTCTTTTATCACAAAACTGAGATCATTATTTTATAGTAATACTTTCTTCTTTCCATTGTGACAATTTTGATAAACCATGTGGATGAACATCAATCAATTGTTCGATTGAGTTGAAATTTGGTCACCAAGTAAGGGACATTTAAAAGTTTAATTTGAACACTTGGATTGTTATTTTAAGGTCTTCTTGTTGAGCTATAATTAACTGAATATAGCTAGTCTATTTTTATTTAACTCATTTGGTTCAAATTAAATTTTTTTCAATTTGTCTGATGTAATTGAGATAATATGCCTCTATTTTACTCACTTATTGATTATAGTTAAGTTAAAATTTGGACTATTGTGTCATATTGCTTTTCCCCTTTATTTTAGAGGGACTTTCCATATAAATTTGGTGTGTTCTTGTTTGTTATTGCTTGGATTGCTATATTTGTTATTTAATTGATTTCTCATAAGTTCAAGCAAGCAGGAGAGGTCTTTTGGGCAATTTGTGCTTTGTTGCCTCCTCTCCCAACAGAGTGGTATCAAAGCTATTAGTAATGTATATGACTTGTTTCAATGATAAAGTTAAATGTAAATAACATGGTTTGTATAAATAACACAAATTATCATATATGAAGGAGTAAAATGAAAGATATCTTATGGGTGAAGAAAATGCATTTGTTAGTATTAAATATTTCTAAACTTGAGTTTAAGACCAATGAGAAATGAGAAGTTAAGCAAGAACAAGTTTGTGGTTTTATATGGCAATTTATTGATGATAATGTTTACAATCACATTGTAATGATACACATGCACAGACTTTATAGAACAAGCTTGAGACATCGTAGACTTTGAAGTTTAGTAATAATATATTATTTTTCTTAAAGAAAATGATGCAATTGAGATATAGATAATGGAGTTTAGTTGCCAAACACTTAAATGAGTTTTGGGGTCTCATTAATTAGTGGTAAGGTATGGACATTAAGTTTAATGTTGAGGTTCTCAAGTTAAGGTTACTTACTATATTAATTAATTCTTGGGAGACATTCCAAATTTTACTTACTAATTTTGTCGATCCTTATGAAAAGTGGTGTGTTGAATGAGAAGATGAGAAGAAGATCTCAAGGTTCATCATCATCTAAGTTAGAGGTTTTGGTAATTGAAAATAAGGGGAGAAGCAAAGAAAAGGTAAAGGGTAAAAAGAGTAAAAATAAAAGTTGAAGTAAGTTAAGATCAAAGTATAAAAATATTTAGTGTCACTATTGTGGGAAAATGGGTCATATTCAGAAGAACTACTACAAATGGAGGAGAGAAAATAAAGATGACAGTGATAAGCATGAGAAAAAGAATGGTGATAATGATTGTGTTGCTATTGCATCAACTTTTGGCATTAGTGACCTCATTATTATTTATGATGAGAATGTGAAAATTTTGACATCTCATGAGATTGATTAAGTAATAAATAGAGGTGTCTCCCTTCATGTTAATTTACAAAAGGAATTTTTTACTACATATACACTTAGTAATGGTGTGGCAAGCTTCAAAGTTTTGGTCATGACCATCATAAGCTTTAATTGGTGCGTAAAGGACATTGTTGGATAGATTGGCATCCAACACTCTAATTGATAACAATTAGAGATAATTCAGCCATAGGTAACAACACAAGGAATGGTCAACATCAATCTTTGAGGCAATAGTTACCATCTTCTAGTGCCTCATCCATTATGTGGACACTTTCATTGGGTAAATTGGCACTTAGTGGGTTAAATGGTGTTAGTTTCAAGTCAAACAAAGTCAAGTGACAATGTGTATAGTGGTGGTGCAGTGGCTGGCTGAGTTTTGATCATTGACTCCCATGTTTTTTGCCTTCATTTGACTTGCCACCTTCAGCAATGTGTAGATCAATGCACTGTGACATGGTTGGTGGGGTTTTTGACATTTTCTAGTGGTGCTAATGATGCTATGATGAGATCCTTTAGGGAAGTGTGCCTTCCTTAATGTATGTTCTTAACTCTTGTTACTTTTGTGTTTTGTCTTGATTTTTGTCATTTTTTCCTTTAGTATATATGTTAATGTATAAAAAAATTTTAAAAAATATATATTACCATTTTACCCTTTTTTAATAGGGAAAGGTGTCAAATTAAGTGAAGGAGGAGCACCATTATCCTAGATAATTGATTTCTTAGCAAATTTTGAGAATTATGCATAGTAGTATGTTATAAATGCTTATCATGTGTTGGGTTCCCTTTGTTTAAGTGATTTTCCCTTTGTTTGGCATTTTAATGTGCCAAATTAATTATGCTAAGTTTGGTGTTCACTAATGAAATAATGTACTTGATTTAATGTTTAGCCATTAATACTTTCCTTGATTATTAAGTTTATTATAGATTATTTATGTTAAATTGTATACGTAAAGGTTCAATAAAATAAAAGGAAAAGAATTAGGAGGTCTTATAGTCTTATTATAGGTATGTTTGTTTTCATTAGGGTTATCTAAAAAGAGTAAGATCTTTTTAGGTGGTAGTTCAAACATTGCTTTTGCATTTTTGTGGTGTTGACCTTTTTTTATTTTGTTTGTTTATTATGATAGCCTTGAATGTTACTTCCCTTATTAGTTGGCAGTTGATGGAATTTTTATGGTAAGTGAGAGGGCAAAATAATGACTTTCCTAATTAATGCTCTCACTGTCACTATTAGATGGATTTTTGCATTTTTTTTTTCTTGACCTCCTTCTTTTGGCATTTGTTGAATTTTTTGTTTTATTAATGAGGCTTGCCTTTATAATGAAATCTATTGGATATTGGTCATTGATCTTTAATTACTTTTGTTAGACATTACAGATTGACTTACTTTATGATTAGTGGTTAAGATCGATTTCCTTTTGGTTAGATGGCTAGGATTATCTTTATATTTAACATTATAAGGGTCTTTGACTTATAGGATTCACACTCGAATTGAACTACAAGGCTTATAGAAGGAGTTGATGGATTAATATTGCTACACTTTGATGCTTGGTCTAAGGGCTTTGGGAAAGGGAGGACTTCTCGTTGTGGTTCAATGATGCATCTTATGCCTATAAGCAATTTTTAACTTTAAGTTTAGTCTAAGAACTTAAAGGATTGTTGATTCTTTTTTTAGGGAAAGGTGTATATTATAATTGTAAATTAGACTGTGTAAATTAATTTACAATAATCTGATTATATATATATTTTTTTATTTTTATTTTTATTCTTTCAATTTTCCACTTTTCTTTTTCTTTTTTTTTTTTGTGTCTAAATACACTATTTGCAATCTAAATGCAGTCTATAAATAAACCTTATATGCATTTAATCATGAAAGCAAGTGTGAGGTTTTCTTTAATTAAAGTAAATAAAATAAAGGTACAACACTATTTAAGTAAGATAATTTTGATCGAGCATAAAAGGTATGGACCTTCTTCAATTTTGGGATACACAAAAAATTGTTCATTTAAAAGAAACACTTAAGTTAAACCTTAAGAAAAACCCGTTAAAAGTTGCTTACATCATATTTCTCAAGGAATTGGCTATTTTTGAGCTAAGGTCTTTTAAATAAAGATAAGAGAAGAAAAAAATGGAATTCCTAAAAAAGGGATTCTAATCCTACATCTTCCATCTACAGGGCTCCTTGATCTTTTATCTTTGACTCTTATTTAATTCAATCTTTGTCTCTCTTCTAGTCTTGTTTCCTTCGTTGTTTTTTCTTTCCTTCATGCGTTTACATGGAGCTTGATTCTCTTTACTTACATAAACTTAAAAATTAAGGCAAAACAAATGAAATAATATCTTGAAATGATATAAATTCTTATTGTTTTTAATGCTTGACAAGCTAATCTTCTATGTAGGAATAACCAAATAAGTGGCTACTTTGTGAAACCTTTTCATATGTTATATCCATCAAGGTTGCAAATGAGTTGATATGTTTGCTAAGAGCTTAGTGGCTTTATTCAATAAGAGATCACTTAAGTTCATTTATTTACATAAATAAATGACATATAAGTCTAATTTCAAAATTCGTTTAATAAATGAGCTAAGATTAAACAAGGGAAAACTTGACTTGTTTAACCTTATGAAATTTATTTTAAAACTCATTTATATAATAATAATAATAATAATAATAATAATATCATTTATTGTGTTTTTGGAGTAAATTTGCTACGGTTTATTTTCAAGTTTATATGTTATAGACATTTCTTCTTAATATAATAATTATTTTTTAATTAATTAGTTTTATTAAAATAATTTTTTTTTCATTTTAATTCTATTTATAACAAAATTTTGTAATTCTAATTATTTATATTTATAATATAAAATTAAACAAACAATTTATTAAAAGCTTCCAAGTTTGGCTTGATAACAACATGCTTGACTTATTATTAAATAATATTGACTCTAAGCCTATTAAATGAGACACATTTGACCATACCAAAGTTCAACTTATTTATAATCCTAATATCTATAAAACTAGCTTAAGTTGGTTTTAATTTTTTTCATTTTAGTTTTTTCCAACTTGCTTTTAAATGTGCACCTTACTTTGTTAGGGTGTACATTAGTCCCTTCGCCTAGGGTCTAACTTAAAAGTTGTATCATTTTAGAGCATTTATTCATTTTTAAGACAATAATGTTACTTATTTTTGACACATTTATTTGCATACATGTGAATATAGCTTAAATTAGCTTTGCTTCTATCAACATTAGTTTTTCTAAATTAAAAGTCTTTGTTTAAGAAGCTAAAGTGATTTTAGATTTCTAATTATAGTGTGGTGATTCATTCTATTATGCTTAGTTGCCAGTTAATTATGCATTGATAAATTACATTGTTATGGCTTTGTTAACATTTTTAGCATCAAGTGATTAATGCATGGGGTGAAACCAGCCATATACAAATGTGCTAATAATACTGATGCAAGGAGAAATCAAAAGGGTTGGTCAACACTAGACTATTGACTAGTGCTAACTAAATAACAAAGACACATGTTGGATAAGAAGGGAATTTAGGAGTGTGGGAAGAAGCTATTAGTTTGTTAGGAAGGTGTTGTTACTTTAAGAGTGTATGATAGTTGCTATGGGTAGTAAAGGGAGATTAATTGATCCACTAACAATTATTTTATTGGAAGTACTATAAATACTATAATCATACTTCATTATAATAAGGTTGTTGATCATAAAGAATCTCTTTCTCTATTTATTCTTATCTCTCTTTCACTTCTCTCTAGTTATCATCTCTTAGATTCATTATCAAAAATCTTTTTGTTTAGATTTCCTTATAACAAATTTGTTCGCATCAATTTGGTATTAGAGTAATTCATCTTCAAATTAGTTCCATGGCTACTAATACTTGTTTCCATAATGGGGGATCTTTAAATCTCGAACATATTGAAGAAATGTTGAAGAATTTGACTTGAGACTTGGCGTTATTGAAGGAATATCAACAAGCATTGAAGGATTCTTAATAAGAAATGAAATATTCATAATAAGTAATCAAAGATTCATATCTTAAAGAACTTTTTGAGTTGAAAGAATTTTGTATAAAAATCTCTACCCTAAATCAATTTATGGCAAAAACTTAGAGTTCTGGTTCATCTTCTACTAGTAATCCTTAGTTGTTCTTCAAGAAACATATTAAATTGGATTTTCCAATTTGTAATGATGCGGATTTACAAGGGTGGCTCAATGAAAGAGATAATTTTTTTTAGCTAAAAGAGACAATTAAAGAATCGAAGGTAAAGCTTGCAATAGGATATCTTAAACATGTTGCTTTACAATGGCATCAAAATTTCATAATGAAATTACCTAAAAGTGATTTTTCTTCGTTGATATAGTATATGTAGGAAATCACTTAGGTTTTGTTTTATAGTACATATTAATCCACTCTCTAAGCTACTTGCCTTAAAATGAACTTCTTTTATGGTGCATTATCAAAATCAATTTGATATGTTGTTAACTCAAGTTCAACTGATTGAAGAATACATTATTAATGTGTTCTTCAGCATGTTATGAGATAAGATCTAAATTCTTGTAAGAATGTTCAATTGAAAAACTTTACAACATGAATTTGCATTGGTAAAACTTCAAGAAGCCATAAATGTTAAATTAAATGAAAAGTCTAAACCCTTTTATAGGAGTCTTGGGTTATTGCTTAACCTAAGACCAGATTATTCATGTAGTGGAAATTCTTCTAAATGAATGTAGGAATTAAGAATTCTTTTAATGACATATCTAAACCATCTTGGAGGGAGGGGGAGAATTTTTAAGTGAAGTCTAGTAAAAAAATGGAGGAAAGAAGAGCAAAAGGGCTCTATTATTGGTGCAATGACAAATATGAAATGGGCCATTAATGTAAATAAAAGAAACTTTTGCTAATATAAATGAAGGATGAGTCTTTGGCTAATGAATTAGAAAATTTGGATGTCGTAGATAAAGAGATGGTGGATTCTACAACTAAACCATAAATTTTAATGCATGCTATCATAGGATTTGATTATCAAAGAGTTAGAAAAAGGCAATGCACTTGTTATGTCAATAATAAACTATTGCACACTTTAATTGGTAAAGGTCATACACATAATTTTTTAGATGAGTAATTTGCCAAAAAGATTGTTGTAAGTTAATGACCACTAAAGCATTAAAAGTCTAGGTTGTAGATGGTAATGTTGTTCCTTGTAATTACATGTTTAAGAACTTTGAATGGATGTTATAAGGAAGTACATTCAAAACAAATCTTTATTTGCTACCTTTAGGCAATTATGATATGGTACTTGATGTAAAATGGCTTGAAATCCATAAAGATATTAGATAGAATTCTAGGTCTAATGAAATAAGCATATTCTTATAGGGTCATGAGGTTTTATGGTAAAGAGTAACAGTAATAATATTAAGATTATCTTTAAGGCATTGCATGCCACCATAATTCTTCCATGCATTTATGCTGTCTTAGCTTGCATATGCATAGGGATTGGACATTGTCAGCTATTTCAATTTCTACTAAAAATGGAGAAGTATCTATTCCAACTGTATAGGCTCTATTATCTTAGTTTAAGGATATTTTTTAAGAGCTAACTGAGCTATCACCCTATAAAGTGCATGATCATAGAATTTCCTTGCTTCTTAGGGCATAACCAGTCAATAATAGACCTTATCACTTTCCAACTTTGCAAAAAGATGTGATGGAAAAGCTTATGCATGAAATATTGCAAGTTGGAATTTTCCAAAAAAGCTCTAGCCCTTTCACATCCCTTGTAGTCCTTGTGAAGAAGAAAGATAACTTATGGTAATTTTTTGTTAACTATTTAAGACTTAATTAGGTGATAGTCAATAATAACTTTCTAATACCTTAGATTAAAGACCTATTATAAGAGTTTGGGAGACTAACCTATTTCTTTACACTAAACTTATGCTCAAGGTACAATCGAATCAAAAAGAATGATGTTAACATTCATAAAACCACATTTTAAACTTATGAAGGGTATTATGGGTTCTTAGTTATATCCTTTAACTTAACCAATATAATTCATCCTTTTAAGGGTTGATGAATAATGTCTTTAGACCTTATCTACACAAACTCATATTGGTTTTCTTTGAAGACATTTTAATTTACAATTAGAATTTGAGGTTCCATATAAAGCATCTTAAGGTTGCTTTACGACTACCAAAGAGCAATAGCTTGGATGTTAAATTGTCAAAATGTTTATATATATATATATATATACATTTATTTATTTATTTTGCCATGGAGACTATTATCTTTAAAGACAAGGTTTCTATTGACTTTAAAAAGATAATAATAGTCTTTTAATGGCTTTGTCCCTATAATTTAAAGCAATTAAGGAGTTTCCTTGGGTTTGTAGGATATTATAAGGGATTTATTATTAAGTATGGTAAGATTAGTAAGCCACTTATTAATCTTTTTAAGAAAGATTATTTCCATTGGTCTTTTAAAGTTTCACAAGCTTGTCAAACTCTAAAGCAAACCTTTATTAGTGCTGTAGTGTTGGCTTTACCTGATTTGCATCAAGAACTAAATGGTAGAGACAAATGCTTCAGGCACTAGAATTAGGGTTGTTGTCATATGATCTAGACACTCAATTGCCTTTCTTAGCAAGGCTCTTTCACCTAGCATCTCCCTCCTTCAATTTATGAAAAGGAATTATTTGTCATCATTTATGCTATAATTAAGTCAAAACATTATCTACTAGACAAGAACTTTAAATTGAAGACAAACCATCATAGTTTAAAATATCCTTTTAAGCACAATCTTTTTACCATAAGTCAATAAACCTAACTTACTAAATTGATAAGATTTGACTATGTAATTCTTTACAAGTAAGACAAGTCTAATGTAGCAACTATTTCCCTTTTTAATTCATCTAGTTTTGATGTGTAATCCTATGCCCTGTCTATAATTTCATTTGACTTATATTAAGCCATCCAACCTACTTGTTAAATAATACTCTTTTGAAACCTATAATTTCTCAGCATTAACAAAGTCAATTGGTTGTTTTTACTTATACATGGGTTAATGATCAATTGCTTTGGAAAGGAAGGTTAATGCTTGGTCAAAATGCTAAGTTACATAAGCAATTGATTGAGCTTAGGCATTTAAAAATGCAAGGGGTTCATATTGGTGTTATAGTCACTTAAAAAGTTAGGGTCTCTATTTTCAAAGAAGGGTATGTTAGGGACATTTGAAATTATATAAGGGAATGATACCTTTCAGACCTACAAATGTAATAATACAACTCATTTAGGTTTTTTACAACCTTTTCCCATTCTAGAAGGCCTTTAGAAGATTATAAGTATGGACTTTATAGAAAAACTATCAAATGGAAATAAAGAGGTTATCTTTATGGTGGTTAATTATTTGAGTAAATATGCCCACTTATGTCACTTACTTATCCTTATCTAGACAACATAGTTGCTTAATATTTTTTAGACAATGTCTTCAAGCTACATGGTCTCTTAGAGGTTAATAGAGACCTTAATTTTTTTGAGTAACTTTTGGTGAAAGCTTTTTTGGCTATAAGGGTTTTAGTTACACTTATCCATGACTTAGCATCTTTAAACAAATGGCCAAACAGAAATAATGAATCATTATTTGGAGACTTACTTGCGTTATACTATCTTAGCTACCCTGCACCAATGGTGTAAATGGCTTCTTATGGTAGAATGGTAGTATAATACACACAACCATTTTACAATTGATGTGACAACCTTCGAAGCTTTTTATGGATATACTTCTCCTACCCATGTCCTTTACTTATTAGAGAAAATTGCCATTATAGCATTGGATTGTCAATTTTATCATTAAAAGCTCCTCTTACATTATAGCACTATTTGTCTAGGAATTAGCATCACATATGTCAACTTACTAATAAACATCGTAATGACAGGAGCTTTGAAGTGGGTAGTTGCATTTATTTGAATCATTAACCCTTTAGGTAATCTTTCATTGCTTAATGCTTTTTTTTTTTAAGCTATCTCCTCATTTTTATAAGCCTTTATAGATCCTCTTGACATGTTGGTCCTATTTGTTATAAACTCTAGTTGTTTGCTTATTCTTATGTTCATTTAATTTTTCACATTTTACAATTAAAGCAAAAGCTTATACCTCTACAAATGGTGATGTAACAGTTTTTAACAAATGGTGATGTAATAGTTTTTAAAATGACTTTTTGTTCTAGAGGATAGTGTAACTCTAATTACAATTTTGAATTAGCATGTTTTCAAACAAAGAAGTAGATTTTAATTCAATGGTCTAGTCATCTTGCCTTGGTTACTACTTGGGAATTTCTCTTTGATATTTAAAAGCATTTTCCTTCTTTCACCTTTAAGGATAAAGGTCTTGAAGGATAGGTAAATTGATGTAGGAAAAAGTTAAAAGGATTGGTTGACATTAAATTGTTGACTAATTAAGTAGTCTTGATTAGTACTAACTAAAAAACAAATACACTTTGCATATAATAAGGGAATATGGAATTGTGAGAGGAAGTTATTAGTTTGTTAGAAAGGTGTTGCTAGTTTAAGAGTGTATGATAATTATTATGGATAATAAAAAGAGATTAGTTGATCCATTGATAAATAGTGTATTGTAAACAATATAAATACTATAATCACTCTTCAATGTAATAAGGTTATTAATAATAAAGAATCCCTCTCTCTCTCTCTCTCTCTTTTCATTTTGGTTGTTATCATCTCTTAGATTCAAGCTCATAGTTCTTTCTCTTTCTTAAGATTTCCTTGTAACAAATTTGTTTATATCAAATGCAAACTAGAAAATAGGTAAGAGTAACCTTGTAGAGAAAATTGTCACTTAAATCTTAATTTTAAAAATTAACACATGTTAAGACATGATTGATTCCATCCCACCAACTCAACGATTACGTTAGATAGTCCAGTGTAATAATTTTATTATACCTCACATACTTGTCTAAAAACACATTAAATACACATGCATAATATAACCTTTGATTTGATGGTTTTAAGAATCAATGGTATCATATGTCATTTGTTACTTCCATTTATTACTTATTTAGATTTGGGTGATACTTTTTCAACACCTAGTATAAACTTAAGTTACTTTAGACTATTTTTGGATCTTATTTAGGGCTGCATGCAATGATGAAATGAATGGTTATCTATTACCTTATGCTTCTAAGCATTGAACTAAGCATAAGATGTTTGCTTGTTATTTTCAATGTTTCTAACATCTTTTGTGTCTAGTTGTGCTAGATATAGGTTTCTTGATTAATATAAACACATAATTAGGTTAGTTACAAGGATTATATTCCATAAAAATGTATATATTTGTTAGTGATTCCTAAATGCTTTAATAAGAGTAGCTTGCTTAATGATATTAATCAAGGTTTCTTGATTAATATAAACAAAAAATGCAATTTGTTTTGTTGAAGCTATGTTCATAATTTATCAAACATAATTTGTCTTTTATTAATTGAATGGCTTTAATTTGCCAATCCTAGCTAATATATATAGGTTAGCTAGATTTTCAATCTTAATGGAGCTCATTAGGTAAAGTTTATCATTTAGGTATTCAAATGGTTTTAACAAAGCTAGTTTGCATAGTTTGGTGGTCATTTATTTTATGTTTCACTTTTGTAAATGGTGAATGTTGGGGATCTTAAACCTCAAATTGTTTTGTGGCATGAAGATTATGGGAGAAGACCTAAGGAAAATAAGAGGTAGGCTTTTTAAATTCTTCATTATAATCAAAACTAAGGTGAATCTATGCGATACATAAGTTTATGAATTTTTATTAAGAGATGCTAATTTAAGTTCAATTAATATTGAGATGTATTCTATTCCTTAAAAAAAAAAAAATATTAAGATGTATTCTAATTATCTATACATTAAATTTAATTTAACAAATATTATCTAATACAAATACATTTGAGGTTGTAAATAATACTTATTTATTAGTTAAAATCATATCAAAACTCATGAAATTATTATTATTATTATTTTGAATTAACATATTTCTAAAATTGAATAATTTGGATTTTACATAGATATTATTTTAGGTGAACTTTTAAGCTCTTAATTAATATGAAATCCATTTTCTCCAAGGATATTGAAGAGAACAAAAATTAGTGCATAAAGGAGTTTGTGTCAAACATTATTATTTATTTGATATTAATTATTTTATTTATAAATATAATAAATTTTTAAATATCTAAAATATAAAATCTTTAGGCTTTATAGATTAAAGGTTTTAAAAAATATATATTAATTTGGCAAAGTAATTAAGATATGAAACTATGAGTTTTTAAATAATGTAAAAATGATATTATAAAAAAAAAATGAAATACATTGAGAAAACAATATTAAAATACTACAAGAATACATAAACTATGAAATTCCTCAATCAACTTGTTATTCCCACGTCCAAGTACAAAAACTCTTAAATCTTAGTAAGAAAAATAAATCACACATGTAGAGATAAAGCAAAAGAATAAAAAGAGTTAAAATCTAATAATAGCAAAAAGTTACACATTTTTATTATATTTTTTAAAGAGAAGAATTTATGAGATTTTTAAAAAGGAGAATTTTTAAAACTTTAAACTATTAAGATAAATTTAAATAAGTTTTTATTTAATTTCTTAAAACAAAGAATTTATAGGTTTTTAGTTTATTAAGAGAGATTTAAATAAATTTCTATTTAATTTCTTAAAAGGAGAAAACAAAAATAATAGAGGAAATGGAAAGAAAAATCTATGATTAATTGTTTTACTTTTAAAGAAAATAAAAGGTGAAAAATAAAAAAAAACTAAAATTTTTAGTATTTTTTTTAATAAAATATTTTTTCTTTTTAATTTATTATTTAAGAAGAATTCATCATGTAATAAAAGAAAATTAAGTGAAACATTCTCTTCACTTATGTAATACATATAAATACATATAAATTCAAACCGCTATTTAAGAACTACTAGCTAACTTTTATTCTTATATTACGTATATTAAAATAATAATTATAATTACATTTTATTAATTATAAAATAATTCAAAATTAATACAAAAAGAAATTGTAAGTATGTATTACGCTTATTTGTCAAAATTTAATAGCATAACTCAATTATATAAAGAAAACAATACAAAATGTAGGAATATGAAATACAAAATTATATATTTTCAAATATATAAATATAAAACAAAATTATAATTAAAATTGCGAGTCAATAAATGTCAAGATTTATTCACATCTCTTTTTAAGTTTATAAAGGAAGGAGCTTAAGACCAAAAATTTTGTATTAGGCTTAATATGATGTTACTAATCAATTCATATTAAAATTCTAACAAAAATGACTTAAATTATTAATAATTAATTTTCTTCTTCTTTAGGAAAACGAAAAAGGAAATTTGAGAGTAGTTATTTAAAAGTTTTTTTTTTTTAAGAAAATAAAAGGAGATATTATAAATCATTTTTTTTTCTTTTTTTTTTCCTTTTTCAAAAAAATTATAAAAAATTTAAGGATAATTTTTTTTTAAGAAAATAGGAAAAGGAATTTTGAGACTTTTTTTTTTTTTTTTCATTTTCCTTAATTTACGAATTAAGAAAAAGTCATTATATAAATAAAAACAATAAAATGGCAAAAGGAAAACAATTGAAATTTTTTCTTAATTTTGACAATACAATTATGAGTTGTCCCATCACTTTCTTCCTATTTTAATGGGTTGCATGATTTAAGACACAATATAATAGGCAATTTAGAATGAAATTTTATCATATGAATTATCGATGATCATTTAGTCAATGTACACATAATGACTACAGGTATGGTTAGCCCTATTTTTTTTGTCAAATGTTAAGCCTCCTAATAATTATTCTCACCCTTTATAAGAAAGATATAGTCAATCAAGTAGGCATCACCAAAGAGATGTAAACCATCCACTAGAATATCGTTAAAATGTTAAGTTTAGGTATAAGGGTGTGCTTATGGAACAAATCATATAGAGTGACTATTTATGATTATTAAAGTGGTTACAATGGCTATCAGGTTTACTATTTGACTATAGTTAGTTGTTAGGAACAACAAAGTGGTAAGTTTCCCTAACAATCTATCTACAATATTTATAAAGGGTATGATTATAATCAATAAATGGTCAACCAATATTTCACTTCATGCATGAGGCTAAATAGAGTTCCACTTCCTAATGAATTGCATATGAGACCTCTATAATCTTCACCTAACAAAACAAATAGAAGATTATGCATTAGAAGTCATAATGACCTTTAGTTGGAGAAAATATAAAGATATGACCAATTGTCACTATGTGAGCAAATAAAAGGCCACCATGGCCACTAATTTATGGATCTTAATATAAAATGTCTATAGTATTATTCATCTTTCTCATGGAGTTAACCTTAAGCTTGTACCCTTCTTCTCTAGGTTAAAATGAAACATTTCATTTCTATAAGACTAAGTTTAAGTTTTTCTTGTATTTTTTTGTTCACCATTTCTAGTGTGATCATGTTGCATTTTTGTTGTAGACGATGATAACTTAACTTTCAAATAAAATAACAACATGTATATAGTTTTAATACACCTTCAATTGCGAGAAGCAATTTAATGACTTTATGTTTATGGTACTGGTAAGATTAGGTTAATCTATTATCAAGGATTATACACTCAAATATGACCCAAAACTAATGTCATATCACCTTTGAAGTGTTTGAAAAAACTACATATAAAAGTTAGGTTATCAATTTATCATATTTTGTAGAGCTAATAAAATTCAATTCAATTCGTGTAAAACTTGATTTGATCTATCTCTTATTAATTAAAAAAACACTTAATGACTTATGACTTGAATTGTTAAAAACAAAAATAACCCAAGACTCGAGTAGTAAAAGATTCGATAAATTTATTATCTAAAATACTTGAAATCTAACATGAGACTTGAAACATGTTGCCACCAAAGATACCAAGAGAAGGCACTAAAATTGGTTGTAAGAACACGTGCCTATGAATCACATGACATTGTTAAATAAAAAAAATCTCAATATGAATGGCAAGTGCAACCTAAGTAGCAACAACAAATCATGTGTGTAACATATGCAGGAGGAATAAAAACCATAAAATGGAAAATAACTTGATGTCATGTGTCATTATGAAAAACAATAAATGAGATTTAGAGAGAAAGAGAGAGAAATAAATGAGACATAATGATTTATAATGGTCTAGATCTCATGATCCTCTATCCTCTTTTCCAAGAATTCTTCTTTATAGTTTCAACTTTATTATTGAAATCCCTAGTTAGGAGGAGAACATTAACAACACACATAAAGGTCCTTAACCTTTATTACAATGCTTTGAGTGCACATGCTCATTTCTCATGCAGAAACTCACATTCTACACAATTAAAATGTTCAAATTTTTCTCATTATTACTTAGAATAACAGTTGCTCTTACAAAGAATCACTCTTTTCTTTTCTTTAATTGCATCAAACTCAATATAATGAAAAAGATTGAGAGAACTTCTTCTCGATTCATCTCTTTAGGTTTTTATATAAAATGGATTTTATACAACCATAAATGTCTTTAAGCCATTTGAAAAAGATTGGAACATTGATTTAGAATATTAGGCTAAATTATGGAAAATCTACTTAGTTATTTTCATGTGTAGCACTGGTTGATTGTTACCACAAATAAATCTAATATGCCATAAACTGGAAATCTTCCAAATTTGGTGTTGAGATTTTGAAAATTATTTTCTTATATATTTAAACTAGCTAAAACCTACGAAAACAATGTCAAATGTCAAATCGTTATAAACTTTAGTTTCAAGTCATCCATTTTGATGTAGACAAAAATTTCATCAAAGATCATTTTTATATATAGTGCAATTTGAATTTTTGCTAGCTGAAAAAATATTGCAACAAGTCTAACTTACATTAGCTAAATTTTCAAATTAAGGTTTTTTATATAAAGAACATTTTTGAATGTTGCTAGCACAAAAGAATTGAAAATTTATTCTATGGTGATTTCTTTATCATGTAGAGACCAATTTTGCATTAATGTAATTTTCTTGTGGGTTTTTTAAGATTGCTTTATGCTCCAAAAATAATCTCTTTTAGTACTAAAAATCATTAAAATAAAAAAGAAATAGTTTCCCTTTAAAGGAGCACAACCAAGGCTACAAACACTCAAATAAATGAGTTCATGGAATAATGAAATTGAATTTTAAATTACCAATTGTCAAAACATCATAGTGCCAATAATATTCTTACCATACAATGAAGAATATTTTCAATGTACCAACCCATAAAAACATGTATATGATGTACCAAACTACATATCTTGTAAGACTAGGTATATACACATAATCTTCTTGTTATAAAGATATTCAAGAACTTTGGAACATATATCAACAATAATATTAAGAAAAAAACACGATAATCATGAATATTTATATGGGAGAATTTTTCAACTTACTAAACAATTTGACTAGGAAAAAATAATCATAATAATAAGCATGTGTGACATGCATAAAAATTAAAGCAACAAAGAACATTCTATGTGGGCACATCAAAGCAAACTAATAAGCCTATGATTTAATGTTTTTTTCCCTTTTGATGATGATAATATAATTAATTCTTATATGAATGTGAATGTTCCCCTTGAATTCATGCTCCATAAAAGAAAGAAAATTAACCAAATAAGTTCATAAGAGATCATAAAGTATCAGAGCATAAATAGATAAAAGAAAAATCTAATATAGTCATCCAAATATCCAAATAATGAAAACTAAAGTAATAAAAAACAAGTAAGCAAGTTTTCAAATGAGGAAGAAATGGATTTTGACAAAAATAGAAGGAACAAAATGAATCCTACTTCTCTCCTTTTGGCATCCTAAAAAATGCAAACTATCTCCAACAGAAATCAATCATATCAAGAGGTTAAAGATCCATGATGAGCCATTTGAAGCCAAAAGGAAAAATCATCTTGAAATACCCATTACATAGCATTAATCTCATTTAATGCATTTTGGATTGTAACTACATTTTTTTGAAAATACTCAGTAGCTATATAAATCTTAGTAAGGTCTGAAGATTGTGATTTTCAACCCTTGGTAGACTATTTCAGTACTCCTAAAAGAATTCTTTAATGAATGCCATTTACTAACTCAAGATCCATTTAAGCTAAAGTTTGAGTACTCATCAAAGTTAAGCTAGGCATGTTAATAGGCAATTCATCACCATCCATCATAGATAAGTTTCTAAAAATCTTGGAAAGTCTTATCCTTTAAGGGATGAACTTTAGATCCCTAGAAAATACATGTCTAATGGTTTTCGTCATAGGGCAACTAGGATTGTAGAGATAGTACCTATAATAATTCTTTTTGAAACATATGCTTTCACTAGCAAGGCACTAGTTTTGTTTGATTTATAACCAACTAGGACTAGAGCTTCTACATTCTCATAAAGCATATATCCCTCATCATCCACTTTATCTCCAAACACAACTTTCAACTTCTTAAGAACTAAATATCAATCTTTAATCCATTCCTTATTGAAATTGATCTCACCACTAGGATTAGAAGTAAAAAAAATATATGCAATTACCTTTAGTGTCAATACAATATTAGTTTTATTTACACAAGATATTATCCTCTCATCAATGCACTCCATAATATTGGCAAAAACCATTTCACCATTTTAAGGTATTAAGTGCAATTTAGATTAATAAAGTTCAACCACTTTTGCATAATAAAAAACATCTAGAAGATTTTGTTCACGAAACAAATTCTTAGATGATCTTTGATAGGTCTTTTACCTAATAGTTAAATGTGCATAAACTTCTCCTTATGTTTCTTGAAAGCTTTATAAGTAAAAAATTTAAATTTAGAATAACTAAAGGGTAAGTCATTAGTTTCTTTAGAGATGTTGTACTAACTTGCTTCATTTTATTATTTAAAGGTTCAAATAAACCTTTATTGTGCAAGGGAAGCTGAGTTGAAAGGGGAGAAGGCAACTAGGACTTGTCTAATGAGCCATGATGTTTATAATGTTAACATTGATGATGAGATAGGGTCTACCAATAATGGAGACAATCAATCCTTACTCATTGAGGGAGAGAAGAGTAAGCTAGGGTGTCTTTTAGTGGTAGAGACAAGTCCATCTCTAATGATGGTGATTTCTCCAACAATGATGGCTTTTCTAGCATCAGTGTTAGTTCCTTTTAGCCAAGCATCTTCTTTTCACTTTGTCTCTTTTTATTATGCTTTGGGGGGAGGAAGATTAATGAAATTAAGGCTTAAGTGTTGTGATTTATAGGTAAGATTAAAGTTTAAGGATGAAAATTTGGTAGACTATGTAAGGATTTTGGTGGATCTTGAAGAATTTTGGAGATTTGGTAAAGGTGGTGGTTTATGGTGTAGGAATTTTAAGGATTCTAATTTTTTCTTAAAATGGGAAGATTTTGCAAATTTGGTCAATTAAAACTGAAAAGGAAATTATTTCATCAAAAAGGAAATTTTGGTCAATTAAGTTGAAAAATAGGGCTAAGTGACCAAGAAAACAAGCTAAGATTTCTTTTTGTAATCACACACAAAATCAAACAAAAAAATTCCAAACACATCTCGAACATATTGAAATCATCAAAGAAATACAAGATCATATAAAAATGAAAAAGGAGAGCCTAGGATGTATCTACCATGCCTAAATGTTCTCTAATATTCAAGAATTGATCCTTACTTAATGGCTTTGTAAAAATATCATTAGGTTGATCATTTGTCCCATAAACTCAAGAATATCTCCTTTAAGCACATGATCTTGATTAAAATGATACCTGAGATTTATGTGCTTGGTTCTAAAATGATGAATGGGTTTTTATTGAGGTTAATTGTGCTAATGTTGTCACAATAGATTAACACTTTAGAACAGTACAACTTAAAGTCTTTTAAGGTTTGCTTAAACCATATAAATTATGAACAACAATTACCTATTACAAGGTATTTGGCTTTAGTCATGGATAGTACTATGGATCCTAGCTTCCTACTAGACCATAAGGTTAATGTATTTCTTAGGAATTCACAAGTATTAATAGCAATTTTTCTATCAAGTTTTTCCCCAATCTAATCTTAAGTTAAAATATTTAATGAGATTATACAACTCACTTCTAGTATACCATCAGCCTAAATAGGTGGAATCTTTGATATGATACAATTACCTTTTCAATGCAATAAAATAATACTCTTTTGGAGATGATTAAAAACATGCACATAAACATACAACAAACGTAATATTATGTCTACTTGCAATAAGGTAAAAAAGGCTTCCAATCATATCTTAATGTTGTTTTTCATCTACATTCTTACCAAAAGCTAATCATCATTAAAAGAAGAAACTAAAAAAGAAATCTCTTGGTAAGGTAATCATCCATAGAGTATCATTGATGATTAACATCCATTAAGGTTAAAAAACATTCATCTCCATTCCAAACTTTTTCAAAATCTCTTTTATATAATTCATTTGGCTAATGAGGACTCCATTTAAGCTTTTCTTGATTTGAAAACCAAAGAAGAAACTAATTTCTCCCATTATACACATTTCAAATTCCTTCATTTGAGAAGCAAATTTCTTACATATAAAATTATTAGAGGAACTAAAAATGATATCATTAAAATGAATTTGTACAATTAAAAGGTTTTTACCATTCACTTTTGTAAACAAGGTGGTGTCCAATTTACTTTTTGAGAATTGTTTCTCAATTAAGAATGTGCTAAGTCACTCATACCAAGCTTAAGGAGCTTCCTTTAATTCATATAGGGCTTTGGAGAGCTTAAATGCATTATTCAAGAGTTTTGTACTCTTAAAACATAAGGGCTATTCAACATACACTTCCTTAATAATGAAACCATTAAGGAATGTACTTTCATATAAGATGCATACATTACTAGGATGCGAGTGACTTCTAGCTTAGCCATAGTTGCAAAGGTCTTATTGTAATCTATCTCATCTTCTTAGTTGTATGTATTTTTTGGTAATAAGTTGAGCCTTGTTATGCATTATTTTCCCTCTTATCTAGTTTGTTCCAAAACACCTACTTGGTGCCTATAATAAAATAGTCTCTAAATCTAAGATCCTAGATCCACAGTTGGTTTCTCTTAAATTGGTTCAACTTATCCTTCATGGTATACACCCAATACTCATCACTTAATGCACCTTTTACATGTTCAACTAAATTTTGGAAATAAGTCCAATTTTGGTATTGGTCTTCTTAGATGATGATCTTATCCTAAGGGGATCATATACATTATAGATGATTTGATCTTAAAATGATTTACTCGTATGTTTTCATTCTCTTAGCAATTTTTGTACTACATTTTACATGTTGCCAAAATTTTTTTGATTTAATGTGCTTACTTCAAGTTAATCATTTTTAATACTTACACCATCGTTTTGTGCTTTTTGGCTTAGTGTATTGGTTGAGTTAACTTTCTTGCTTTGATGGTTCACAACTACATCATCTAAAACATCTTCCTTTCTTAAGTTAAAGGGGTTTGTTTCATCAAAGTTAATATGCATGGACTCTTCCATTATTAATGATTTCTTATTAAAAACTTTATATGCTTTGCTAATTAAAGAATATCCTTGAAAAATATCTTTATTGGCCTTTGGATCAAATTTTTCAAGGTTATATTTAATATTTAAAATGAAACACTTGCAACCAAATACCTTAAAATAATTGACTTGAGGCTTTTTCTTATTCCACAACTCATAAGTAGTTTTTTTAAGTGAGGGATGAATTAGAACCCAATTCAACACATAACATGTCATGTGTATAACTTTAACCCATAATTATTTAGGAATGTTAAATTCATTTACAATAGTCTAAGTTATCTCTTAAATGGTTCTATTTTTGCATTTAACGACCTCATTCTATTAATGCATTTTTAAGGCTAAAAAGTTATGTGAAATTCCTTGAGTATCACAAACTTTTCAAAATCTTTATTCTCAAATTCTCATCAATGATCACTTTTAATTAAAGCGATAAAGCATTTCTTATCATTTTATAATTGCTTGCAAAGCCTCTTAAAAGCTTTCAATGCCTCGTCCATATGAGCAAGGAATAAGACCCATGCAAATGTAGTGAAATCATCTACTATGACAAATGCTAAATGCTTAACACCTAATGAAGACACTCTGGATAAACCAAAATGATCCATATGCAATAGCCAAAGAAGTTTAGAAGTAAACAATAATTTTTTGCTCTTAAAAGAACTTTTTAGTTGTTTACCCATCTAGTAAGCATTGCAAATCCTTTCCTTTTCAAATTTTAGCTTAGATAGCTCCTCTAGAAGATTGTTGTGGTTTAGCTTGAATAAGAGTTTCATGCTTGTATATCCCAAGTGCTTATGTTATATTTAAGTTTCTTCATTCACAAAGGTAAAACACTTAACATTTTGGTTAGTAAGAGAGTAGAAATCAATAATATAAATATTGTCACATCAATTGGCAATAAATAATGCCTCATTAGGTTATGAGTTAATAAAATGGCATGATAGGGTTCAAAAAAGACTTCATAGCCACTGTTGCAAAGCAAACTAATGCTAAGTAAATTAAACTTGAGACCTATAACTAAAGAAAAATTATCAATAATAAGAGAATTTCCCTTACAAATCTCTCTAAGGTTAATTATCTTACATTTTTCATTATTTTTCAATATTACCTTTTCTCTATTAATTACCTTGAGAGAAAAAAAAATTTCTACATTGCTAATCATATGTCTTGAACACTCATTATCCAAGTGCCATTTATTTTTCTTCATCTAACTTTTAACATATAAACTCTTTATAATATTACATGCATGAATCATATGACCAAAATCACCATAGTAATAACATCTAATATGATACTTATCATGAAAGAATGAATGACCATGTGATATTTTATAGAAATTATGCATATGAGGCCATGATGTATAAAATCTACTACTAGCCAAACCCCTATATGATATCTTTGCTATCATGGTGCATGATCATGCTAAGATGATTTTTTAGCTAAACTACGAAATGCCCTATGCTACTATGATGCATAGGTACACATAAATGCATGATTTTTACATTTAAATGTTGTACATGCTTATGCTTTTATGTGGGAAATTACGATTTGCATTTTATGTGGATGACTTAAGTGATTAAAACCTAATCCAAATTTATAATTGATTAGCTTTTAAGAACCAAACAATGAATCAATCTTTTCTTTTCCCTTAATAAACTTTATGAAGAAATTTTAGAGGTTATCATTTGCCTTCTTTAGATGAAAGTTTTCCTTCTTAAACTTGTTTAAAGCAACATTATGTACCTTTTGTAAATCCTCACTCTTTTGTGTAAGTGATTCATTTTTGCTTTTTAGAATCTTATTTTATAGCTCCATTACTTTAAAGTAAGCATTGAAATTGTTAAATCTAGCTACTTGTTTAAACATTTATATATTTATCCATTTAAGCACATCAATCATCTTAGTATCATCATATGAATCGTAATTAGAGTTTACCTTGTTGTCTTTTTTGATGAAGCATATGTAGTTTGCTTCATCAACAGAGGATTCATCATCTAAATCATTGGAATTGTCCTAAGTGACCTTATAATCTTACTTGGTTGGCGTTTTCTCCTTTTTCTTTGTAAGACAATTTGTCGCAATGTGTTCAATTTTGCTACACTTGAAGCAAACAATCTCCTTTTTCTATTGTCCATTTTTAGTGGAATACCTAAATGGCTTTTTACTAGGTTGCTTTTTCTTCTTTAAGAATCTTACAAATTTTCAAGCAATCATCATGAGCTCTTCTTGATCTTACTTACTGATGAACTATCATCCTTGTTATCTTTTTTATCATCTTCAACTACTCTTCTAGCTAAAGTGGAGGACTTAAACACCAGACTTTTTTTTTTTCTTTACGGCTTTGTTTTTGAATGTCATCTCATATGTGAATAGTGAACCCACCAACTCATTCAAGGGCGACAAGTATAAGTCCATTAACTCTAAAATTGCAATTGCTTTTAAGTTTGATGATTCCAAAAGTAGCTTAAATAGCTTCTTGATGAGTTCTACATTATTAATTTTCTTTCCAAGGTATTTTTAAATAATTAACAATGTTAGTAAGTCTTGAATACATTTAAATAATAATCTCATCACTGCTTATATCAAATAATTCATAATCATGTTTAACGATGTTAATCCTAGTGTCCTTAACTAGGGTGGTTTCCACTTATATCACCACAAGGTTGTTCCATGTCTCTTTGGCTAATTGACAAAAAAAGGTATGGTGACTCCATTCTTGATTTTGGTGATTCTTCTAGGACCTTGAGAAATTATTAGTCAAATAATAAAGTCATAGTATTAAAGGTATATAGTCATTTTGTTTTTCCAATATCTAATATTTATGCTATCAAAGATGGAAACCTAAGAGGGTTACTACCCTTGCAGTGTCACATGGATGGAAGGGAAGCCACTGGATCGACTCAAGGTTGTGAAACCTTTTGATACAAAAACTGGCTTTGATGTTAATTGTTAGCTCCAAAAATACCCAAAAGTAAGTGAATTAGGTTACAAGGACACATGTCTATATATCATGTAATGTGATCATATAAATACAATCTTAATATGAATGTCAAATGTAATGTGAACAGTAATAACAAATCATATGTGTAATGTTTACAAGAGGAATAAAAAATTATAAGAGAAATAATAACTTGATTTTATGTGTGATTGTGAAAAACAATAAATGAAATTGTGTGTGTGTGTGAGAAAGAGAGTGAGAAGTAAAACATGGTGATTTATAGAGATTTGAATCTCTTAATCTTACATCCTCTCCTCAAGAAATTTTTCTTAAAAGTTTCAACTCCATTATTGAACTCCCTGATTAGGAGGAGAACAATAACAATACACATAAAGGTTTTTGACCTTTCTTACAAAGTTTTGAGCATACACACTCACTTCTCACACATAAGCTCTCATTCTAAACAATTAGAACACTTAAAAATTTCTCACAATCACTTAGAACAATAGTTTCTCTTATAATGAATTACTCTTTTCTTTCTTTAATCACACAAAACTCAATATAATGAAAAGAAGATGAGAGATTTTCTTAATTGGTCTCATTAAGTTACTGTATAAAATGGATTTTATATAACCTCAGAGGTCTTTTAGCCATTGAAAGAAGATTGAAACATTGGTATGAAATGTTAGACTAGAATCAAGAAAATTGGCTCAATTATTTCCATTTATAGCTTTAGCTAATCATTACCATAAATAGATTCAATTTACCATAAAATCCAAATCTTCTGGATTTGGTGCTAGGACTTTAAAAAAATATTTCCTTATATATTGAACCAGAAAAAAACCTTCTAAAATAGTGTCAAGTTTTCATAACTTCAGCTCTAAGTCTTCCAATTGACATTGAGGAAAATTCATGCAAAAGATCATTTCCATGTATAATACAATTTGAATTTGCAACAACTGAAAAAATATTGCAACAGGTCTGACCCGCATCAACTACATCTTCAAATTAAGGATTTTCCATATAAAGAATATTTTTGAACATTGCCAGCACTAAGAAATTAAAAGATTGTTCCATGTTGATTTTCTTTCTATGCAGAGACTAATTTTGTATTAATGTAATTTCGTTATGAGGCTTTGAAGACTTGTGTTGCCAACAATATTTTAGGGCTCCAAAAATAATATCTTTTAATTTTGAAACTCATTTGAAAAAACGTTTACTTCTCAATAAGCAAGGCTGAGGTTCCAAACATTTAAATAAACTGAGTTGACAGAATAATAAAATTGAATTTTAAATATCTCATTGCCGAATTATCAAAATGCCAATAATATTATTACAATAAAAAAAATAGAATATTTCAAACGCACCAGCCCATATACATGTGTACATGAAATATCAGGTTCCACGTCTTGTCTTGTCATACAAGACTAAGAATATACACTTAATCTTCTTGCTATAAAGATATATAAGAAAATTTACAATATATTTAGGAAATAACATTAAAAAAAAAAAAACCATAATCATGAATAATTATACAAGAGAATTTTTCAACTTATTGAGCAACTTAATTAGAAAAAATTTATCAACATAATAAGTATGCATGACACGTACAAAAATTGGAGTAACAAAGAATAATTTATATTATCAAATCAAAATTAAACTAATAAGTACATGATCTAATAAAACAACTCTTAAGTCTCACTTGACTTGCTCATTTTGCATCTCTAATATTTTTACGGATGAAAATGTTATGAATAATTTATATAATTATTTGATTTATTATTATTATTATTATTATTATTATTTTGTGACAAATCACAGATATCATACAACATGAATGCCCTTTAGACCATATTAACGACCTATTATACTACATATGAAACGTAAGTTTATAATGCATAAGATGTAAGTATCAATTATGTTTTATTTTAAACTCATTTTATTTTTAATATGATTTTTTAATGATTTTAGAAATAATTTTGAAACTTAATTAAATAATATATTAACATTTATTCAGTTGTCACAAATAAAATATTTTTCAAATACTATATTTTAAGTAACTTTTGAATAAAAATAAACATGTGATTGATTATAATTAATAAATACTAAAGTTTTTTTTATTAAATTTAAAAGATTATCTTTTGATAGGAGATAAGGAAGAATTTGTAAAAATTGATCATCAATCTAAAAAGTAAAAAATATTTTTCCTCCAAAAGCCAAAAAAAAGTGTTATCATCATCTCTTTTCTTTTATTGAAAATCTCAATTTAAGTGCTTTTCTTTGCTAATTGTGCACAATGTATGCCATGTTAAAATGTTGGATGTAACGCCACAAATCTTGTGGAGAGTGTGATTGGTGATTGGGTCAGGATTTAAAAGATGTTGAGCTTGACAAATCACATGTGGATGAATTTGTCGATAGTCCATGTTCTGACTGGAGTTTGTTATACGGCCAAATCCTACAACGTGGTTCCATCTAACGTTTACAAGTGGCTACAAAAGGAACAAGAGAGGAAATCTTTACTAGAGAAACAACTAATTCATTTTGTCTCGAGATTATTGGCTTCAATAATTTGATGAGATCAAAGGCACAAGTGATTTGATTTTTGAATTAATCAACATGCATGGCCTCAATCATGACCCATTTGATATTACATCAAATGGAATCATTATTGAGGTCCAATAGTTGTCAAATTTGAAAACAAATTACTAGGAGTGTTTATTCGATTTGAGGTAACAAGACACCATACGTGGGAATTGAAGGGGTTGAAGTGGCGGATGATTTTTGGAATTGAAGGTCAATGAAGTCAGCAATGACGATTGTCGACATGTTATTCATCTTCTGTTATGAGATGTCCAGCTCAGTTTGATGCCGGCGGGAGGACCAAACCAAAGTTAAAAAGAGATGGAATTAATTAAGTCCTTAATTAAGTCACCATTCGTGCTTGTCGTTAAACATGGTGATTAATGTGAATCCACTCGTTGAATTCATGTGACTGACATTAAGTTGCATTGCTTTCAGCTTCTGGAGAGATGCGTATCTGACTTACCAATTAAGAAAGGTCATACAAACCGCCAAGAAGAATTCCATCGTGTATTGGCTAACTCTAACCACCACCAACGACGCCCAATAAAAGTAGGCTAAATTAATACTTCTTTTCATTGTTTAGGAGGAAAATGTGTTGCAATGTATCATGATTATTTAAATTTCAAGAATGTTAAAGTGGTTTAACTAATCTTTTTATGCATAGTTTCTCAATGTAATTCAAACATTTTATTAGACTAATTTTTTTATTAAACATATTGCATGATATTGATATTTACTTTAAATTATCTAATTATATAGATTCTTAAATATCTATTTGATTTTACCTTTATTTTTATAATCTATTAACATTTCAATATGTCGACAATGAATATATATATTATCATCCCAAATCATTATATAAATTAATTTTTTTTAATTTATCATTAATTCTCTAATTAATAAATTTATATTTATATATCAAAATTAATGTGTAGCAATGTGTCTTGATTATTTGAATTTCAAGAATGTAAATGTGGTTTACCTAACCTTTTTATATATGTTCTCTCATTGTAATTTAATCATTTCATTATACTCATTTTCTATTAGACATAAAGTATAATATTATGGTTTATTTTAAATTATCTAATTATATTAGTTCTTAAATATTTATATAATCATTAAAATTATCAATAAGATAATAATTACTTATATATCTTCATTCAACCTTGGTCAAAAGATAACATAAATCAATGTTCATTTATAACATTAAACTATTCCTATTAATTATAAATCATTTATTGATCATTATATAATTCATAATTTTTGAACATCTCCAAAGCAATTTGTGGTTAGGATGGTTAATAAGTAAAATTAAAATACATCAATTCTTTTTGTTGATACTTTAGGAATCTTAAATCTAAAGATTATTTATATAACTGTCACATAAAAAATTTCTCACACACACACACTTCAATCTATGAAAACAATTACCTCTTTCACAAGAAAATAAACATAATACCTATAAATTATAGTTATTGGTTTTAGAGTTGTTTCTAAATTTAAAGTTCTTGAGTTTTACTCTAAGTTAGAAGTAATTAACAAAATAATAAAAATAAATAAATAAAATTATATGTGCTAATTGTACCAATCAATTAATATTTTGTTTTGATAAAAAAAATTAATAAATATTTTATAATTATAATTATATCATAATTATTTTAGTAAAATATATTTTTTTATATAATTCTTTTAAGAATTTTTTTTATATGAATAAATTATGAAAAAAAATTATTAATTAATTATATGTACAAAAAACTAAATTTAAAAAAAAAAATAATAATAACCAATGACGTAACAAAGCATAACCTTTGAAATTACAGGACTCTAGGGAGAATCCTCGAACACCTCCGTGGCCCTGACACATAATCGCGTGTCAAATTGTCAGTATATTGCCAAATTTGGCATCGGTCAGGAAGCAAAGCAAATTCCGTATGTATCTCATCTCCGTTTTTATATATATATGGTTTTTATGATTTAATTTAAGGTGCGTTATCATTAACAGGCCAATCACACATTACATTCATGAATCTAGTCAAACCCATTTGGTAGGGAATCTTCTAGCATGGTCCTTACCGTCTTTCTGAGCATCACTTTGTTTTGTCATCAATGGCATGTATAGCTGCCTTACATATCTGGACTACAATGAAATCCAGCAATTTTTATTACTTAACGCCGCAACTTGAATCCCTTGGATGCGTATTTATGTAAGATTTTCAACATTGCAGATTTGTATGACTTTGAGATCTGGCACGTCATTTTCATAATTGCCAAGAAAAAAAAAAAAAAAAACGCTTCAAAACTTGAAGTTTTCTTCCTTTACTTGTTTTGTGGCTCTATAGGAACAGGAGCTTTCCTTGAATCCAAGAAGACGAACCGTTTGCATTAAAATGCCATATTTAATGGTGCAGAAATAAATTTTAAAGTAAAATAAAATAAGAAAAATGATATAAGAGAGAGTGCGAGAATCAGTTTGTTCCAGAGTGTCATAACCTCAAATACCAAAAATAATAATAATAATAATAAAACAGTTATATAAGCCTTTGTTTGGATTGGGAGAAGAGGATGGTAAAGAATTTGGTGAGAATGTAACGAGTTAGAAAAAGGAAGGATTAGATGTATTTAAATTCCTGTGATTTATCTTTTTTAGGTTTTGCGTAATTTCAATTTACACTACAAAATTCATGTGGTTTCTAATTTTAGCAATCGAGACCCTCCATCAAAATTTATAAATTTTAAAATTTCTTTTTAATTCTAAAAAATATCATAGAATCCAAGACTCATTATACTTGTTTTTTAAAATTTTTGAGAATTCATAATTCTTTAATTTTATTAGAGTTAGAAAAATTGAACTCATAAAAATTTTAAAAATTATAAATTCTAAAAAATTTTTAAAAATAAAAAATAATTTTGATGAGCCCAATAAAATTAAAGTTCATAATATTTGAATTTTATAAATTTTTTAATAATTAAAAATGAGTTTTAAATTAATGAATTTTGATAAAAGGTTTCAATTGCCAAATTTAGAAATAACAATATAATTTGAAATTACAAGAAAGTAAAATGTAAAAGAAATAAACCACAGAGACCCTAAATGCATTTAACCCAAATAAAATTATCTTTTGTTTGGATTATACATTGAAAGGAAAGTGACGAAAAACTTAAAAGAATTTTTTTTTTTTTTTTTACGGCCGCACCAAAACTTTTCTCACCAAATTGGATAGAAAGTATATAAAAAAAAAAAATTAAGGACTTTTCACAATATTAAGAAATGTAAATGCTACACAAATTTTAAAAGATAAATAAATTAATAATTCACAAAGTTAAATTTTCTTCTGAATGCTTTTTTTTCATTTTATCCAAACAACTTAAAGAAAAATTGTTTTCTTTTCTATGACTACCTTTTTCTCTATTTTCTTTCTCTTCATGTTTTCTATCCAAACAGAGTATAAAAAAAGAATGTGTTTTTTTTAATAGAAAAATTAATTTTTATTGTGTAATTTATGATAAATATAAATAAATAAATAAAAATAAAATAAAAAATGAGATGATGACGATGATGAGCCAATTGAAATTTAAGGCCGGAACGACCAGTCAGCGTCTGGTCCAGACTTAGACCAAAGACACACATGCATGATGCAACCACCCTTGCAGCTGTGTGATGGGGAATTCACCTTTCAATTTCATTCTCATTGATCACCAGGTCCAACTAGTACGGACGATGAAAAGGTTCTGATCTCTGTGTGTGCGTGTGTGTTCTGTAATAAAAGGTGACATGCCGCATCTTGATCCTCTTCCCTGTACAAGTGCATCTACCAGATGATTATTGGGAGGTGGGACAGACCAGAATTTACGTTTTCACGTGCACCTCGCGATTGCTTGTGCATGAGTGCCAAATATTTGTCCGCCCAGCTCTGTCCCTGTCTAAATTCAAGGAGAATGCGATAAGAAAGAAAACGAACAGCATTTCCCCCAACACGCTGGACGTTTTCTTTGACTTAATAATTGCTAAAATTAAAGTATCATCTTATGGACGCAAGCAGGCTCGTGAACCACACGGTCGGAAGCTTGCTCAATGTTTCATATTTTAATTAATTTTAAGTCAATAATTATTATGTTCTGGACAAAATAATTGCTAACTCTGTCCTTTTTTTTTTTTTGTCCTTATTAGTCTTTTGTCACTCTCCATTCTAGTTTTTTTAAGAAATATTTTGAAAACAGTTAATTGCATAATAAAAATTTAATAAATTAAATTAATAATTATTTTTTTATGTTATAGTAATTTTAAATGAAAGATTTTATATTTTTAAAATTTTTTACTCAGTTAGAATTTTTTTTTTTAATTTAAGATTTTTTTAAAATTATTTTTTTATATTGATACTATAAATTAAAAATATTTTTTATTTTTTAATTAAATTTATCACATAATTTTTAATTAAATATTATATAAGATAAAAAATATTAATTAATTTAAATATAACATTCCATACAAAATTAAATAATAAACTTAATAAAAAAAATATTTTTAATTAAAATGGTTAAGGTAAAGAAATAATTTTGAATAAAAAATAATCAAAAAATTTTGTATTATTAGAGTAAAAATATTATAATATAAAAATTAATTTATAATTTAATTTAAAATTAATAAAAATTTTAAAATACAATACCATTAAAAATTTCATAATATCTAAGATAAGAGTCAACGGACACCTCAAATCATATCTGATGCGGTCAGGAAAGTTCATGACTTGCAGGTATAAATCAAACGAAAGAGCTTACGGTTGTTTGATTGAGGCCAACATTAGAGGAAAGGCGCATCTAATGGAGGTGAGTAAATAAGAGAAAGACATGGGTGCAATATTGTGATTTTATTCCTCAAGTGAAAAGGTTACTTATAAATACTCTTTTTTTTTTTTCTCTCTTTCTTTTTTTTGTCAAAAAAAAAGAAAAAATAAGTCATAATTTATAATTATATATATGTGTGTGTCTTCACAATATACTGTAAATTAAATTCATTACAAAAAAATATTCTATAATATTTAGTTAAAAAATACAGTCATTTTAAAAACTAAGCATTTATTTAACTTTATTATATATTTCAATAAAAAAATGACATTACATATAATATTATCCAAACCACTAAATTACAATTAGTGGAATATATAACTACACTCTTCGTATTAGTGACCACTAAATAGCAATTTTCAATAAAGATTTGACAAACGAGAGCGCAAAAGATTAGAGTGATCTGTCTTATCATCGCACAATGCAAGCGCGTGGACACGTAATGGGCTACAATTGCTAGCTAGTCCTCACCAGGTGGACCTACTATCAAAATTTTCATTATGAACTAATTTATAATCTTCTAATATTAAAATAAATTATAAAATAATTATTATTTTTACTCATAATTTTTATGAATATAATATATATATTATATAAATTTATTTAATTATTTTATTTTAAATAAATTTTATTTACATTTAAAATTTAATTAATTTGACCCATACGTTAAATAAACGAAATTTAAAATTTTCCAATAATAATGAAAGGCGTAGTAAGGAGGGTGTATGGAGAAGTGGGCGCTCGATTTGATGTGGAAAAGGAACTTAATTAGACCATTTTCGTTTGCATTTTAATTCCCTCACTTCTGGTCTTGATTTTCAAGGGATGGCGTTAGTGTCCAACACAACAAACGCATTCTCTTTTGCCTCTCTCTCTCTCTCTGTCTCTCTCTCTGTCTCTCTAATAAGTCCGAGTTGCAAGAAAAACTTTTGGCTTGCAAGTATTTCCACTTATGGAAAACCAACAGATACAACACCAACAGCGCCAGGCTAACATGAAATCGAGATTCAGACGTGTCTGTGTGTTTTGCGGCAGCAGCCCTGGCAAGAATCCAAGCTACCAGCTTGCTGCTATTCAACTTGGCAAACAACTGGTACCTGCCCCATCCTCTGGATAGACATAATCCATATCATCATGTATCTCTTCACGCTTGTTATCTACTACCTTTCCAGGATTTATGGGTCTAATTAAGGAGCAGAGCTGTTGAATATTGATTGTCATTTAGCATTTTTGTCATGTCTCAAGGCTTCCGTTCCAAGTGTTTTTTTGTTGTTTTTTTTGGCCTTCTCTTCTTCTTCTTCTTCTTCTCCTCCTCATCTGGTTGATTGGGGCGAGGAAAGGAATTCCAAACTTGGTTGTAAAAGGAGGGAAATAAATAAGCAATCACAGGCCTCTATTCTGCAGTATCCTTTACTTGCTCTGCTTTTTACGGGCCTCCATGATTGGCTCGATGGAATGTTGATTTATTGACAAAACAGAATATTGAAGTTCCAACAATTTTCTACGAATTGATTTGTGATTAATGTACTTTTGTTTGCTAATGTTAGAAATTAGTTAATTGCAGGACTATTTTCCCTTTAAACGTGCCTGTTTACCGAAAAAAGGAATAACATGAATTGCAGGTGGAAAGGAACATTGACTTGGTTTATGGAGGGGGAAGCATTGGTCTTATGGGCCTAGTCTCCCAAGTTGTCTATGATGGTGGCCGCCACGTTTTGGGGTAATCTTGGTTATGAATTCCTTCTTCCATTTTTGATCTCACTCTCCCATGTTCATTTATTATTGATGTTTCTTTTTTCAGAGTGATACCAAGGACTCTTATGCCAAGAGAAGTATGTAGTATGATTTGTTCTTTGAATCTTGGACAGTAAATTCTACATTGTCCTTTCATAAACAACATTATGAGCTGAAACAGCTCGCCAATTTCATTGAATTTCAATTCTGATACTGAAACATGTGAAATCAGATTACAGGCGAGACAATAGGAGAAGTAAAGGCTGTATCAGGCATGCACCAACGCAAAGCTGAAATGGCTCGTCAAGCTGATGCCTTTATGGCCCTGCCAGGTACCAAATGGTTAAGGATTTAGTCAGGTCATCATACAAGAATTTGTACCAATTTTTACACTTGGGGGCCTTCATTGTAACAGTAAATTTACATTTTAACTTTATATTCACTGTCATAGGTGGCTATGGAACATTGGAAGAACTGTTGGAAGTCATCACTTGGGCTCAGCTTGGTATCCATGACAAACCGGTAATTATATTAATGCAAAACAGTCCGATCAAAAAAGAGCTGCAATTAGAAACATGGCTTCTTTGAGCATTTAGACAGTATTCGTGAATTGTGACATATCTCTCTAAATTAAAGATATGAAATTTAAACCACAAAAATCAAAGATTTATAACCCTTTCTCCAAATTCCTCCCCAAAAGAGCCACGGAAACATCTCCCATTATTATTAATAATAATACTGCTGGACGACCAATATGTACATTTGAATACAGGTGGGCTTGTTGAACGTGGATGGGTACTACGATTCACTTCTGTCATTCATAGACAAGGCTGTTGATGAGGGCTTCATTACCCCAGCTGCCCGTCACATTATTGTTTCTGCCCGAACTGCCCATGAACTCATGTGCAAGCTCGAGGTGCGGTTTACATGATCTGGCGGCAGGCACACGTGCAGCACCTATGCATATATATATTTTTTTAAGATAAAAAGCGATCATATGATCTAAGCCGTCCATTTGTTAATCCGTGACCTCGACCAGGATTATGAAACCAAGCACTCTGGGGTGGCGTCCAAGCTAAGCTGGGAGTGGGAGCAACAATTAGGCTACACAATAAAGTCAGAGATCGCTCGTTGATGCGATGGACAAATAGTGACCATAGATTTCAGCGCTCGCAACCATGCTGTCCACAAACAAGCCATGTGGTGAAATTTTTGAGGTAGTTTATGCTTAAATTTCAATATTTCTTCAAAAATTTTGCTCTCGCGGTTAGTTAGCTGTACATTAGAACATGCTGTGAATACCCCTTTTCTTTTCTTTTCTTTTCTCTTTTATGTTTCCCGTAAATGACATCGTACTCTCTCTAGCTGTCAGATTCGACTTCGATTAACAAGGCAATGATTTTATTACTAGTTTCCAATGTCCGTCCTTTCCGATTGTGTCAAGTCTTTGAATTGATGCGTTGTTACAAATTGCTTTCATACGTGGAAGACCCACAAGGTGTGAAAGAAATACGCGTGAAAGGGACCAGCAGCTCAATTCCGCGTAAGGGATAACGTTGCAAGAGTCGACGCCAATACGATTGCGTGCGGTTCTGGCTCAATAATTTTTTATTCAAAACAAGTACGGGAAATATAGAAAAACATAAACGATATATATATTTAAAAGCTTATTCTATTAATAATTTGCCTGAAGTGCGAAAAATCAATTGGCAGTTTATCGCATTTCTTAAATAATTTGGTTCCAACTTCTACCCAAGTGTTTTCAATATTACAATTATTTATTTAAAATTTTTTTTAAATTTAGAACCATATCTTTTTTGATAAATAAAAAATTTATCATCCCTTAAATTATTTTAATACCAAAAAATTAAAATATTAGATTAATATATATCATTTTAATAATTTATATATCACATATTTTTTAAAATTTATAATTATTTTAAAATTATTTTCTATAAAAAATTAAATTACTAACAATACGACGCTTTAATAATATATTGCCAAAATTACTAAACTCGTATAAAAGGTATACTTATATGGACACTTTTGAATATTAACCTCATAAAATATATAATTAATATGCTTGTTCTACACTTTAGGTGTATATTTTAAGTCATATAACACTTTTTCTTTTTAATTTATACATTTTATCTTTGTTTCCTTTCTTCATAAAATTTGGTGATTATTTAACAAAACTTAGTAATTACTTAACAAAGTCTAGTAATTGTTTAACAAAAACTAACTTGACAATTGGATTATTGAGAAAAGTTAATTTTACATCCATTAAATAGTTTTTCCAATAATTAAGTGTAGCCAAAGCAATTATTATACTAATAGTATCAATTTGAACAATAGAAGAGAATACTTAGTGATAGTCATAATTAAATCATTGTTTAACTCTTTTTGTCACTAATCTTGCTTCATAAATCTCCACTTCATCATTTGACTTCATATATGTTTTGAAAACTTACTTTACATCAATAACTTTGTGACCATGTAAGATATTAGTAAGCTCCTTTATATTATTCCTCTCAATAATTTTCATTTCTTCATTCATGACATTCATCAATTTGGAATCTTGAATCATCACTTCAAATGTTATAAGTTTACAATTTACAAACATAACAAAGTGCATCAAATTTCTATCATCATCAATAGCATTGTCAAGATTACCTTTAAATCTCACAATATAACAAATTATTGGTAATTTCTCCTTGTTCTTCGGGAATCTAAGAGAGCTTATGACATAGAATTTTGGGAAACTACAAAAGGAACTATAGTTTAAGAGACTTCTTCTCCCATAATGGAGATGAGATGTCTTTGAGAGTCATTTTGTACATCAACATCAAATCACTAAGCTTAATCATTAGCCAAAGTCATATCTTTGCTTCTAATCACTTTCTTTAACATGGAATCAAATATCTTCTATCCTTCTCTTGCATAACTAAGAAAGATTGATTTCGTTCCTTGATTATCTAGTTTTGTCCTTCTTTGTGTTGGATTATGGGTATAAATAATAAAGCTAATCACCTTAAGAAGCCTTACACAATTCGTTTGAAATTATTCCATGGTTATATAAGGTTGACATTTTGGAAACTTGTTGTCAGAGATTTGTTTAAAAAATAAACAAAACATAAAATAGCTTCAAATCCAAAAAAGCACTAGGCATTCTTTTGGCCTTTAGTAAGATTCTTACTATATCCATGATGAATCTATTCTTTTTCTTAGAATCTCCATTATGTTTTGATGTGTAAGAAAGCATGACTTCACAAATTATTCTTTATTCTTCTCAATAGTCCTTAAACTCATTAGAAGTATGTTCATCATTTCCATTTATTTGAAGAATTTAACATAACACTTACTTTGTCTTTCAATATATGCCTTAAACTTTTTTAAGCAATCAAATAGTTTAGACTTTCTTCACAAGAAAGTATTCCTAAAAAGGTCATCAATAATGATAAAAAAAAATACCTATTTTAATTATTTGACAATACACTCATTGAGTAATAAAAGACAATTTTCTTGTTTGGATGAGCTTAAATGAGCTTGAGTAATTATTTTGCACACCAATTCTTTCTTGTCATAGAAGGCAATTCTTGTTGTTTTCCAAAAATACAAATTAATAAAGCTGTTTAACATGTATCATAGGCAAACCTATCATTACATTTCCTTGCCCTAACAACTTCAAACTAAAGAAATTTAGATTACCAAAATGATATGACATAACCAACATTCATCTTTCATATAGCACTAATATACATATAAATATCGATGGTAATGTAATTTAAAACATGTTCATTATTAAATGGGCTTTAAAATGAGTATAACTCTCTTATTGAAAAATAAGAGTTAATTATCTCATAATTATTTGTTATATCCCTTTTCAAACAATTGTTTTAAGTTAAGTAAATTACATTTCATGTTAAATAAAACAAATCAAATATAAATACTTATGATCTTTCTTCATCAATATGATAAGAATTCTTTCTTATCCTATTATTGGAACAATGTTATCACTAGTAAACTTGACCTTGGAGAAGATCAACTTATCAAGATCAATAAAACTCTTTCTTATCACATATGTGATTGTTACACATTGTATCAAAGAGCTATGTATTATAATTTAGTGTTTCATAATTTGTAGTAACCATCATTGAGGCATCATTTCCATTATCATTTTCTTATGTATAATGAGCTCTCTGATTATTCTCCTTAAATATGCACTCATTATGTTTATAGCATGAGTAACACTCAACATTATATTTTTCATGTTTTCCTACATCATGACCTCTACCTAGAGCTCAACCTTTGTGTTTTAGTTTGATTTCCTTTGGTTATTGTATTAAACGTTTCCATCTCTATAATTGTTATAGTGACCATTTAGACCTTTATTATTGTATAATGAACCACAATATTTTTCTCCTCCACCTAGAAAGCCACATTTTTGCCTTCAGTGGGAATTTAACTTTGAAGTGATTACTTTATTGGCTTTTAAACGCACTTCTTATTCATGCTTTGGTCATGAGCTTGCAATATGCTAGATAATATGTCAACTATTGAGATTGTTGTGCTTATGAGGATCATGTGTGATATTCTTTATTTATGTTTTGATATATCCCTCATACTTGCTTGATGTCAATATGTTTAAATTATATCTCCATATCTTTATTTAATTGATTAACAACATGTTAAGCTATATATGTATATAAGCTTTTGATTTATAGTTATTGAGTAAGAGTTTTGAATTTGAAATTTGAAATAACCTAACTATTTACAAAGATGTTGTAGACTCTTATATTTAGAAAAGCCTTGAAGGAGATCTTAAAAAAAAAAAAGAAAAGAATCAAAGAGATTCAAAGTTGAAAAAGAAAAAATTCAAACTAGTAGATTTATGTCATTAACTAGACATCATGAGCAAAAGAGAAGAAAAGCAGAAATGAAACAAAAAATTTAGGTTGGTAGATTGGACGAACATCAAAAAATGTTTCAAGCTACAAAGTGTAAAATGCAAAAAAAAAAAAAAAAAAAAAAAAAAGAACAAAAATTTCAAACTACTTAACTAAACCATAGTTATGATCAATCTGAGATAGCTAAAAGACATTAAGTATAGAAAGTGCAAAGGTTATAAAGAATATAGGTTGATTGACTAGACTATGTCTAAGTTGACCAATGTGACTAAACAAAGTGAAGCATAGGAATCTTAAAAGATTGCCAAGAAATTAGACCAATTAACTAATCTAAGTGTTGTAATCAATCAATGCTTCAAAAGAGAAGTATTTTATTTTTAGAACTAATTCTCTTTATAAAAAAAGATCAATGTCCAATAGTTAGTTTTTGTCTTTTATCTTTAAGAGAGTCTAAGAAATTCATTTGTAGATAACCTTAACATATTATATTGATTTTAATGTAAGATCAAAGAGAAAAGACAAGAGAAAGAAAAATCAAAAGGTAAGGACTTTAAAGTCAAAAAAATGAAATTAAGAAAAAGTAAGAATTCTTTAGTGAAAAGTGTTAAAGCATGAGTCTCTAAGTGTGGTAAAAAATTAATGTGTTTTTGTGAAAGCTTTGCAAAAGCTTTATTATGATCAAAGTCAAGGTGACCAAGTGTAAAGGGTTGTTTTCACACTGCAAAAGAAAAATGTGGTTAATGAAGTGAACTCTTAAGGGAAAAATTTTAAGGAGTAGATGTAGGTTCACGATTTAAGCTAAACCACTCAAATTATTATGCATTATCTTTATTCCCTGATTTCTTTGTAATTTTTGTTATTTATATTGCTTATTTTATATTTGTTATTATTTATCTTGTCATCTCTCTTTTTAGTTGGGATTAAGCATAAGTTGAGTGACTAATCTAAATAGACCTAATTCACTCCCTCTTCTTAAGTTGCCTTAAGAACCAATGACTAGTATTAGAGTTTAGTTTTTTTTTTTTTTTTTTATTATTCAAAAGGCCTAACCTCCTAAAGTCAATTCATGACATCCCTTGTACCTATATGTCATGTTTAAAGTTAAAGCATCCTTAGACTTCTCATCTTTAATGATACCAACTATAACTACTAAAAAAAAACATAATAACTATGTATATTGAATCCTATAACTATTAACATTGGGAAATAGTTAAAGTGGTCTTAAAAAAGCCTTTGAAGTGAGCACTAAAGAGAAAAAGAGTGTGTTAACCATTAAGGAGAAGAAATTCAAAATATGGTATTTTCATGTAAGATAGAAAAGGAGATTTAGGATAAGTTTAGAGTCATTTACAAAGGCATAACATATGTGAAGGACTTCAAGATCAATTTTCTCATGTAAGAGTATAAGCTTTTTGAGATAAAGAGTGATGACACAATCTAGGAGATGTACAAAAGGTTCACTAACATTATTTTTCCTCTCATTAACCTTTAAAAGGACATCTAGATAAGTGATCTTGTAAAAAAAATATTGATATCACTTTAGAGTCTTGAAACCCCAAGGCAATTATATTCATTAAATCTATAGACCTAAACACTTTAGGCTTTGATAAGTTGATTGGGTCATTGCTAACCCATGAGATCATTTTTGATAAGAAGGTTACTAAGAGGAAGAAAGGAATTGTCTTTAAAGCCTCCCCACCTAAAGAAAGTGATGATGATGATGATGAGAGTGATCAATATTCTTAAAAAGATGAAGAGGAGCTTGTCGTGCTAATTAAGGGGGTCACATAACTCTAGAGAAAGAAGAAGTAAAGTGGCAAAAGATCCTTCAAGTGAAATTATAAGAATGATAAGATCATTTATTAAAATTGTAATAAACTTGGTCACATTACTCATAATAGTTGTAACAATAAGAAGGACATAAAGCTATCAAAGAAGGTTAACAAAGCTACTAAGAATGACCAAGTGACTTAAAAGATGATTTTAATGTTGTTGGAGCCAACTTGACATTTATGGTCATAAAAGATGAGGTATTTTTTAATTTTAATACTTCTAATAATGATGTATAACACTTGCTGTTGCATATATAAGAAGCTCAATGACATGACTATCAAGAATAAGAGTCTTTATGCTGTGAATGTTTCTATAAAGCATGAAATTGGATCCTTGAAGCAAGAAAGTGCTTCTCTTAAAGTTAAGATCAAGTCATTTACTTAAAAGAATAGTAAGTTGAAAAATATCTATAATGGAGAAAAACTTTAGAAGTTCTTAGATAAAAATATTCATTTTAAGAAAGAAATTTTTAAATTTCAAAAGTCTCCCTTTAAGTTTTTCAAAAGTAAAGGAAAATTAGACATGTTACTTGGTTCCCAAAAGCTTTAAGCTGAAAAGAGTGGCTTAGGCTATATATCTTATAAATATTAACCTAAAGCTTCTTAGATTAAGATAACTTATGCACATCTACATGCATAAACATTTATAAGTGCATTTCATAATAATACTCATGCATTATATCATGGTAGAAAAGTATCGCACAAGAATGGATATGTACACAAAACTCATTCACAAAGGCCTAAAGCATCATATAGACATGCATACTCTTATAATAGATAGCAGAATGATTCATATGATAGATATGATGTTCATGCATATAATTAACATGCTAAAGTTTATCTTAAAGCTATTTCTATGATGTTTACAATCATATATAATATTATTGCAATTTAAGATGAAGTTTAAATAGTTATTCTTATGTAAGTGTTAAAGGCACCATATAAGGATCTAGGAAATTTTAGGCTTCTAATTTTATATGACTTCTTTGCATATATAGCTACGGAGTAGCATAAAGAAAGATGAATGACTTTTAGATATTAGTTTCTCTAGACATATGAAAAAGAATTCTGAGAATTTTATTTCCTTTAAGAAAATAGATGGTGAAAAAGTAATATTTAAAGACAATGTCAAAGGTCAAATAATTGTCGTTGGCAAGATATGTAAGGAAAAGTCTTTAATGATTGATATTATATTGTCAAAGGACTCAAATTTAATATGTTAAGTATTAATCAATTGAGTGATAATGATTGTAAGGTATCATTTGAGCAAAATGCTTACCTTATTGCTCATTTCAAAACAAATAATCCTTTATTTGTTGTTAAGTAATCAAATAATGTATATATTATTGATTTACACACATTGGCTCCCCAAGATGCTAACTACTTTGCCATTGTTAGTGAAAATTTATGGATGTGACATTAAAGGTTGGGTCATGTAAGCATGAAGTACCTTTTAAAGCTCAGCAACCATAATTTAAAAGGTCTTCCAAAGCTAACATTTAAGAAAGACATGGTGTAAGATGCAATCAAATAGATAAGCAAAGTAAGAGCTATTTTAAGAGCAAAAAGGTAATATTTACTACAAGATCCTTACAATTATTACATATGGACTTATTCAATCCCACTAAAGTTTTATCTTTAAATATATATGTCTATGTCATGATAGCTAATTATAGTAGATTTACATAAGTCATTTCTAATTTAGAAGAATGAGTGCTCAAAGACCTTTAAGGGGTTTTATAAACAAGTCCAAAATGAAAAGAGATACTATGTCACTTTAATTACAAGTAATCATGGTAATAAGTTTGAGAATGAGGAATTTGAAAAATTTTGTAATTCTCAAACCATCTCTCACAACTTCTTAACTTTGATAACACAACAAAATAAAATAACTGAAAAGAATAATAAAATTATTGATGAATGAAAATTTATTTATTTATTCATCGTTTATTTATTTGTTTTTAATAAGGTTTATATCTATTTAAGCTTATTAAAATATGTTTCATAACTTAGGTATGTTTTGGGGAAGTTTTGAGAATTTATACTCTTAATAGGCAAAATTCTAGCATTTTATCATTTTGACTTTTATCGCTTATTTCTTATTTTTTATTAACTTAAAGGTTTAGATTGGAAAAGTGATATTTAGTAAAGTTATAGTAAACATTTCAAAATTTTCAAATTGGGGTCATGAGTCCAAATCCAAGTTCATTTGGGGTATTAAGACTTTGTTTCAAAGACAAGGTTAAAAATTGGAGTTCCAATCCTAATTGGAGTAAGATTCCTATTTGAGGAATGAGTATTTAAATGGGTATAACTCGAGTTTTAGATATTGAAATTAGGTAATTTAAAAGCTTAAATTGAAGTTAAGGCTTACAGTTGTTCTAAAGACATCTAAGTCTAAATAACTTTTTTAATGGTCCAAAAATAACTGAGAAGTTGCTATAAAATTTATCATGGATAAGACTAAGTCTCAAGTTTTTGCTCATAACTTGGGCATTAAACTTTTTTTTTTTTGTTTTTTGGACAAGATTGAAGGGGTTGGAAAGTTAAAAAAGAGGAATATAACTTTGATAAAGAAGGTAGACCCTAATTCAAGTTATATTTATTTAAGATTCAGCTTAAAATTCATTATAGGAATTTTGTTATAATTAAGGAAATAAATTTATTATAATTTCAAGAATTTAGGAGATTTTTTTGGGAGTATTTTAAATTTTTTTTTTATGTCTAATATGTAAATTTTCTAGGTTATAAAAATGACCTTTTTACCTACTGAAAATCAAAGAAAAGGAGATGGACATAAAAGGAGAATGATAAATATAACTTTAGTAAGAAATTTTTTTTAAGTATATGTAGTTAGGAATTTTTAATAGTTTTAAGGGATTTTAAAATGTTTGATATTTTGATGGAAAAAATTATTTTTTTTATGTTATTTTCTTTTTTATTGGAATTATTTGAATTATTCTAATTAAATTATTGAATGATTATTGTTTTATTTCATTTGGTAAGGTCTGTTGAAATGGTTAAATAATGGTTGCTAGAGTTAGGGATTAAGACTTTTATTTATCCTATTTCTAATCATTAAGTACCAATTAAGAACATGAGTTTAAGTGATTATTGCTTGAATTAATTTACTTTCCTAAGTCTTAAAGCTACTAATATATTACTCTAGAGAGCATGTTCAAGGACATACTAATTAGAGTCTAAGTAAAGAGCTTATTTTGTTTAACGAATATCTAAGGGCAAATTTAGGTAATAGAGCTTATTGTTATCTAAAGTTAATAGTTATAACAAAATTGAGACAATATTGTAAATAATTGAAAGTATCAAATATTGCAATTATGAATAAATTTAAAACTAGAATTTTGTTAAATGATATTTCTATAAGTTGTTTTGGTTAATCAAGTAATTTACTTTATTTGTCATAATGTTAGAATTCTACATTAGTCCTAATTCATGTTAGTATATTTAAATTTAATTATCTAACATTGAGTTGATAACACTCCTTGTGAGGATCAACCTTTATTCATATTATTTACCATTACATAATCAAAAATAAAGTATTTAATATTTTTGTAGCCTTGACAATAGTTACAAACCATGTAAGAGATGATTATAACTATGTTAAATGAGTTTAGTTTCCATCAATATTCATGGGAAAAAGTAATTCATACTATTTGCTATGTGTTTAATAAAGTCCTCATTCATTTAACTCTTACCAACACCTCTTATAAGTTATAAAATGGAAGAAAGCATAAAATCAATTTCCTACAAGTCATTTGTTGTAAGTTTTATATTTCAAACACAAAAGATAAATCTAGGCATGTTTGTTTCTATAGCAGATGAAGGTATCTTTTTGCAATACACTTCTAGTAGTAACATTTATAAAGTATTCAACAAGAAATCACTTATGGTAAAGAAGACCATGCATGTTGTCTTTAATGAAGTTAACCCCTTCTCTCTTAAAAAAGTAGAGTTAAATGACCTTACAAATGTAAAAAAAAAAAAAAAAAAAAAAAAGCTTGGAAAAGGAAATGAATCATTAAGATAACAACAACATTAACATAATGTTCAACAGGAGCATTATGAGAAACATAAAGTGAATGAATCCAACCTTCTAAAGGATAGCAATCTTGATAGTGTTATTTAACAAGTTCTAAGAGAATAAAAGTATATTGGGAAAGCAATCTAGGATTAAATCATAGAGTACATTCTTAAATGGTTATTTCACGAAGGAAGTTTTAACCCTTCAAATTTAAAAGTGATGAGTTTCTCAGTTATGTTTACAAACTTTTAAAATCTTTATATGGATTGACATAAATGTTAAGAACTTGTTATGAAAGATTAGCCTTTTTCTTGATTGACAAAGTTTCATAAAAATTAAAGTTTATACTGCACCTATTACTAAGTTAAATGGTATAGACTTGCTAATTGTTCAATTTTATATTGATGACATCATATTTAGTGCTACTAATTAGTCATTATGAAAAAATTTTGCTAATCATATGGAGACAAAATTTGATATGAGTATGATAAAAGAATTAAATTTCTTCCATGTTCTTTAAATCAAGCAAACAAAAGATGAAATCTTCATTAACTAAGCAAAGTATGTAAAGGAATTACTAAAAAATTTTAACATGAATGATTTTAAATCTTGTGGCACTCTAATGACTATTTCTGCAATGTTAGACAGTAATGAAAATGGTAAGATTATGCGTGAAAGGCAATAGAGAGGTATGATCAGTTGTTTTCTCTATCTTACTACTAGTAAACCATATTTGATACTTGTTGATTTTATATGTCTAAGATTTCAATCCAACTTAAGAGAGTTAAACTTGGTTTCCCTCTAAAGAGTGCTTATGTATGTAAAGGGAACCATTAGTTTAGAACTTTGATATCCAAAAGGAACGATCGTTGACTTAATTGGTCATATAAACTTAAATTTCAAGGTAGATAGAATTAAAATGAAGAGTGTCATAGGTGTATGTTAGTTCCCTAGCCAAACTTTAGTCTCATGGTTTAGTAGAAAGTAAGGTTTAGTCACTTTTTCTATAGATGAAGCATAATACATGGCAGTTAACACTTATTGTACCCAATTGCTTTAGATAAAATAGATATTAAAGGACTTTAGATTGCATTATTGTCATGTGCTTATCAAGTGTGATAACATAAGTGCAATCAATATGACTAAGAACCCTATACATCATGCTCGAACTAAATATATTAACCTCAAACACCATTTCATTAGAGAGAAATGTGACCTTAGAGTTTGTGAACACCAATGATTAGCTAGCTAGCTAATATTTTTACCAAATTTTTGAGTAATGATAGGTTTGTGACCATTAAAGGGAAATTAAACCTAATTGAGTTTGATTGATCTCTTAACTATGTGATTGTTCAGATTTGATATGTTTTAATGTGATTTAAGATGTGATTGTATGTGTTTACATGTTTATTATATGTGTTGCACATTGTTGTGGACATTTTTCAATTTTTTCTATTCATAAAGGATCAATCAACTTAACTGAAGGTATAGTTTGACCATATAAGTGGTCAAACTATGACTTATTGTCAATGGTATTTTAAAAGTCTTTTTTTTCCTATTTTTCCTTTCAAATCACAAAAAATTCTTTTTCTTAGAAATTGACTTTCTTTTTTGAATCAACACTCAAAAATCATTATTTTCTCAAAACCATCATTTATATCTCTAAAATTTGGATCAAATTTGACAAAAAACAAATTATAACCAAGGAAATTGAGTTTAGTTTCCTTTAGAACTCAAAGCACCATCATCACATCTCTGCCCTCTTAAATGCCACCAATGACCTTAGTTCCAAAGTTGAAAGTCACCCTTGAGTTCTCACCATTACCCATGCCATTGAGATCCTCACCATCAGCAATCCTTTATGTTCCTCCTCTTCCATGAATAAAACCTCTAAAGAGGGATCTTAATCATGTTATGGCAAAAAGAATGAATGCTAAACTAGCAAAATAAATCTCATTGAAGACCTCATTAATGCCTTCATCACCTCTAATAGCACCACTTATGACTTCACCACGTGCTCTTGTACCTCAAATCATAATAGGTCCTTCATCATTTTCTTAGTATTATAATTCATTAAGGTACTACAGTTTCACCTTTAAAATCTCTCAAATTAAAGATGATTTTTGAAAATATAAGAAAAGGACTATGTATGGTAGTAGACCTTTGAACTTAGATTTGATTATTGAGTTTAAATGACATGGATTTCTAATTGGATTTTTATTTCAAAAATGGATGAAGTTTATCCCATTTTGATATGAATATTATATTAAAATATTGAAATATTTCTTTGCTAATATAAAGGTAAATAAGTCTTATACTATGATGTGTATGGTAGAAAGTGAATCACTCTTAAGGTGATCATGGATAACTTGAACTTGCCATTATAGAATGGTAGTGTAGATTAGAATGATATTTGGAACTTAGGGAAGTTTAACACACAATGACAAATGGAAACATTGTTTAAAGGTCAAATTAATCTTGGTAAGGAGACTGTTAACATTAAAAAGCCCTTTAAAGCTTCCTTGCCTATCTAGCCTAGGAAAATGCAAAGGATTATGGCTTAAAACATCAATCCAAAGGGTAGACATTATGACTACTTCATATTTCCTAACATATGCGTGTTGACATATTTTTCCACGAATAAAAAGTTTAGCTTGTCTAAGTATATGTGAGAGTACTTGAGAAGGTTAAGAAGGAGACAATTAGGAAATTCTCTTATCGTATACACTTAAACTACCTTTTGCTAAAGTTAAGAGTGTTTACTATTGGTGAAGCCCCTTTACATCTTTCAAAGGCTAAGTATATCAGTACTACTACCTTTTAGAAATTGGTTGCAAATGAAGAAAACTAATGTACTCATTTAAGAGAACTAAGATCAAACTTAAAGCAATCTAGCATAAAACCAACTACAATAGGCCCTTTAAGTCTTCCTTAAGCCTCAATTGGTATTGATTTGTCTTCCCTAACTAAAGAAGTTAAAGAGCTCAAGGAAAACTTGAATGGGCTTATGGATAATGCAGATAAGATTAAAGTAGAGCTAAAAGATTTCATGATGAAATTAAGGAAGAACTTTGAATCAAATTTTAAATTGATGAAAAAAGCCCTTCATTAATTAGCTCTAAGAAGATGATGCAATGAAGATTTTCTCATCAGTTAATTTTTGATGATGGCAAAGAGGGAAAGAGATAAGATGACTTTGTTAATCCTTTAGACATAAATATTTAATGTTTTCTATTTACTTATATTTTGGATGATTATACTTATAATTGATAATTTTTCCATTTTATATACCTCATGCTTTGATATTTATGTTCATCAGCTTTAATACTTATTTTAGAGTTTATCTTGCTTATGTTTGAGTGCTTACTTTAATACTTATTTTAATATTTTTATTGATTAATCAATGTTGTCATGCTTTGATACTTACTAAGGTTTACTTGAGTTTATTAGTTAATTAATATGATTGTTTAATTACATTGATTGCATTAGTAGGGGAAAAAGCACAAATTTAAGGAGTGATATTGCATCTTGTATAATTTTTTAGCCCTATCAATTAATCATAGTTGTCATTATCAAAAGGGAAGAGGTTATTAAGATTGTTATGCTTAATTAACATCAATATATTTGAATTATATATTTATATTTTTGTTTGATTAATTAACAGTATGTTGAGTTATATATGTATATAATCTTTTGATTTATACTATTTTTAGTAATAGTTTTTAATTTAAAATTTGAAATAAATTGATTGTTTACAAAGATCTTTCAATTTTTGTCACATCTCTTTTTTTTTTTTTTAAGATATTAAATGAGATCTTGAGAGATCTTAAAAAAGTGGAAAGAATCAAGGCGATTCAAATTTAGTAGAAAATTTAAATTGATTGACCTACGTCATTAATTAAACTAAATAAGGAAAAGAAAAAAGATGCAAAAAAGAAACAAAAAATTTGAATCAATCAACCAAACTAGTGTCAATAATCAACTAGATACCAAAGAATGTTTTAGTCTACAAAATGTAAAAAGAAACAAAAATTTCAGACCACTTGATATGTTCATGATTACAATCAACTGTAATAGTTAAAAGAGATAAAGTACAAACAGTGCAAAGGTTACAATGAATTCAAGTCAATTGGTTAGATCATGCCTATGATTGACCAATGGCATTGAATAATGTAAAGTGCAAAGAGCTACTAAAGTTACAAAGAAATTTGATTAGTTGATCAATTTAAGTTTTGTAGTCAACCAATGTGCCAAAGGAGAAATGTTTTGTTTTCAAAATTCATTCTCTTTATAAAAGTACCTTAATGTCCAATGATTAATTTTTGTTTTTTTGTCAATAATAGAGTTTGAAAAACTCTTTTATAGATGACCTTAAGATATTATATAAAGCTTAGTGTGAGATCAAAGAGAAAAAGTAAGAAAAAGAGAAATCAAAGACCAAAGGCTCTAAAGTAAAAAAGTTAAGATTGTCAAAGAGCTAGAATGCTTTAGTGAAAAGTGTTAGAATGTGAGTTTCTAAGTGTTGCAAAGAATCAATAAAAGTTTTGCGAAAGCTATGTTTGTTATGACCCTAAGGTTTCACATTGTATTTCAATGATAACAAAACATTGAGTATTGCTAATGTGTTTGTTTGAGTGTGATTAGTAGAAAGGTTAAATGACATAAACATATAAGTATGGAAGAAAGAAACATAAGCAAAAGAAAAAAATTGAGCCAACTATCAATTAAATTTTAAATGTTGTTATACTTAATTTGAGATGAATTAAATGATTTTCCATGCATGTTTAAAAAACTAGACCTATTTAGTTTCTAATGTCACTAATTATGTATTAATTAAAGATGTGTAAAGGAAGAGATAACCAAAATTTTGAAGTGTGTTAAAATTATTAGGATATATCATGTTGATCAAATTCCAAAAAATGCCACAGATTACTTGAGTTACATCAATTAGTGAAATACATATGGTTGGAATGATATTTTATTAAAGCTTCCAAATGACAAATAAAATGTGATTTAAAGTTCTATAATGAGAGTTATAACTAATTTATTGGAGAAAGTACAAACCATGAAATTAAAAAGAAACAACATATTTAAATGAGATTATGAAAAAAAAAAAGAAGTTTGAATTTGAATAAAATAATGGAAAAGAAAGAAAAGAAATTAAGTACAAAATGAAAAAACTAAAGAAGTTGAAAAGTTTCAGAAATCTAGGTTGGTTGACCAAACCTATTAGTTAATTAGACCTATTAATTCGACAACAAGGAGATAAAAGTTGGAAAGTTGAACAATTGTAGAAAGTTTGGATTAATCAATTGAACATGTCATTATGTTCAACCAAATGAGTAAAATAATGTTGAACTGACAAAAGCTGTTTTTATGTGAAAAGGTTAAATTGGTTAACTAGATAAATTAATTAACTGATGTGAAAAAAATGTAAAATGTTGAAAATTCTAAAAACTTTGGATTGGTTGACCAAATAATTAACTAACCAATGTAACAAAAGTCCAAAAATGTGATAAGGTCTAGAGATTTTGGATCAGTCGACCAAAACTATCCAGCAGTGAATCAATGCCTCACAAATTAACTTTACAAATTGTGATTTACTTTTTATATAGCAAAATATCCTCAATCATAATAGGTAGTAAGACCTAAATTTCTATATATGAAATTTCTATAAACAAGGTTAAATGCCTAAAACAGCTTGAGTAAAAAATAATATATACTTTGAGAAATTAAAATAAAGAGAATAAAGGTATAGTACTTTAAAATGACAAATATTTAGAAAGCTTTGTAAAACTTTGTGTTCAAGGTCAAGTGACTTAAGTGTTGTAAAGGTGAGCTTAAATTAGATTAACAAGCATAATGTTTAGCAAGCTTGGCACCAAATTAACAAGTAGAATTATTGTTAAGCTTAAGACCAGATTAACAAGTAAAGTTGTAAAAAGTTTGAACTTTACCTGATGAAAGGTATTATGATAGTGAATTGAAATCTCTCAAGAATAGTTAAGCCTTTATAAATCTTTATGGTTAATTTCTCTTTCTTTATCTCTCTTTAGTTTTTATTATATATATTGCTTACTTTATTATTCAATTATTGTTTATTTTTGTATCACTCTTTAGAGTTAGAATTAAGTAAGGCTTAAGTGACCACGACAATTTGAATCAATTTAACCCCCTCCCCATTTTAGGTTACCTTAAAAACCAACATGGTTGTGATCAAGATCAAGGTGACTGAGTATAAAGGTTATCTTCACCTTGCAAAAGAAGAAAGTGATTAATGAAGTGAACCTTTAAGGAAGGAACCTCGAGGAGTAGGCATAAACTCTCAATTTAAGTTGAATAACTAAAAATCATTATATACTCTCTTTCTTCCTTTATCTCTTTTTAATTTTCATTGTTTATATTACTTGATTGTATATTTAGTATTGTTTATCTTGTTATCTTTCTTTAAAATTGGAATTAAGCACAAGTTGAGTAACAAAGCCTATCAACCTAATTCATTCCCTCTTAGGTTGTTTTAAGGACCAACATTAGTTGTCATCTAAATCATATGCTCCTTTCATTGCCACTAGGATATGCTTGTACCATAATGTAAGTATTTGTAAGATCCTTTCCACTTTAACCTAATATATAAGATCCTTTTTATATGTTTTTATTTGATTTGTAAAGCAAAAACTTTACTTCTATAAAGTGAAATGGTATTAAAAGACTCCATTTGTAATAGTTCAAAATGTGCCTTAAGGTTTGGAGTTTCACCTTTAACTTTGTTTATCCCTTTCAATCAATTCATCAAGATATTCAATGCTTCATTAGTAAAGCTGAGTTTAAGATTCTAAAAAATGTCATCATTTACACCTTGATGAATGAAACAAAGCATCTCATTATCCTTCTGTTTGTTCTTATAATAGACAATTCTTTAAGCTTCTCTTGCATTTGTAGTAAGTTATGCAATTCTTTTCACCACACTTAAAATTTATGGTAATCATACAAATCTTCTAATTAGACAATCCAAGTGCAATTTTTTTTTTTTTTTTGTATCATTCAAAAAGGAATTAAAAGTGAAATTAAGCTATTCATATTCAAAGTTTTCAAATTAACCAACCCAATTCATTTTAATTTCTCATGCCTCACTGCCATTTTTTTTTTGTTTTATTTTCCTTGTTTTTCTTGGTTTTAGGTTTTTCTTTTTTTTGGTTTGTCTTCTTTCTCTCCCTTCCTAAGCACTTTCAATTTCATGCCCTCTCATCACCCTCATTTCCTTGATCCAACAACCAAATTGTCAACTATATGGGAGATGAATGAACATAAGTGACAAGGTTAACAAGTCTTTGCTAATAGCCATAGAATGGGAAGAGCAGTTAATGGTGAACAATGGTGACTCAACGTTGATAAAAGTGGAGTAGGAAGGGATTGATGGCATGTATGATTGTCTTTTAGTGTCTTTTAGGCATGTTAATTGTTAGAATATGTAAGTCAACAATTAACTAATGCAAAAGTAGCAAAAATTAAAGGAGGCAATGCATTTAGCATTGGTGAGAAGGTGGATAAACTTCGATTTTGTGTAGATCTAACACATTTCTTCTTTATTTAGACATTTGGTAGCCAGTAATGGAATATTAATAATAGGTTGTCCCAAGGGTGAATTCCAACAAGTTTGACTATAAGGTGCAATGCATGGAGGTTAGTGGGTTTGATGACAATACTGACATTAGTTACTTTGACAATAGTTATGATGGTTTTGATGAAATTTTTTTGGTCTTTCTCTTCCTTAATTCCCAAGTTAATTTTTTTTGTTTAATATCATTATTAGCAAAATAGTAATTATTAAAAGGAAAACCAAACTTTATTTATTAATGGCATTGTCTTAGCTACACTAATAATTTAGGATGCATTTGGTATATAAGATTGTATAAGATAGACTAGTTTTATTTCATTTCATGTTTTCAAAGTCATTTGGATAGATTAAGATGAAATTGTTGTTCCATCATTATAGACTAGTGTATTAATTTATATGGATTAGACTATCTCATCACTTAAGCTAAGGCTAATCCTAAAATATTCTTTATATAATAGCTTATGATATGAGTCAAATCCTTACAATAACCTTTATCATTACTATTATAACAACCACCATTGAAGCTTAATAGGACTATTAGTAAAAGGTACGAAAATGGCTCACAATTATAATAATTGTAAGTTATTTTTTACAAAAATAAGGACTTTTTTTCTTTGATATAAAAGAAGGAGATGAGTGAGAGAGAGAGAGATTGAGAAATAAGAGAAAAAGATTAAGAATGAGAGAGGAAAAAAGAAGAGAGATAAAGAGATAAAAAAGAAAGATTAAGAGAGAGAGGAAGAGAAATTAAGGAAGAGATGGAAAGTGAAGAGAGAGATATAAATAAAAGAGAGATAGATAAAGATAGAGAGGGAGAGAGATAGATAAAGATAGAGAGGGAGAGAGAGAGAAAGAGAAAGGGAAGGAGAAAGAGAGAAAGAGAGGAAGAGAGAAAGGGAGAGATAGAAGAGAGAGATAAGGGGAAAAAAGAAGAGATGGAATAAAAAAATTGATAAAGAGGTAGAGAAATGGAATAAAAAGAAGTAAAGAGATGGAAAAAGATAGAAAGAGATAAAAAGAGAAAAAAAAATGGAAGAAATAAACAAAGATAAATGATAATGAGAAAGAGAGAGAAAGGAAGAGGTGGAAAAAAGAGTTAGATGGCAGAGATAGAGAACAAAAAAGATAGAGTTAGAAATAGGAAAAACAATACATAAACATATAATTGAATAAGAGCAAGAAGGATAAAGATGGAAGAAATAGATAGGGATGAAAGAAAGAATGAGAGAAAAAAAAAAAAAAGAGAGGATATTAAATTATGAATTTGAAAAAATTCAAAATTTTTCTATATGTGCACAAAGAACAAGAAAATATTTTTCAATGTCAACCTAACACAAAATAATTTATTTTCTCAATGAAATTTTTTTCACCAAATACCTTTCACATGCTTTTCATTTTTAGGTAAACAAATAGACCCTTAATCTTCATTCCACTAATAATTTTTATTTGTTTAATGGTGACCAAGAAAGCAGCATATTTTGTTTACTAGTTTTTTAAGGAAAAAATTTTATTCTATAATTATAAGACTATTATTTGTGTATTCCAATCATCTTATTTAAGGTAATTTCATACATAAGATAAACTAGTTACTTATAAACTAGTTAATTTTGCTTTATCTTATACTACCATATCTTATACTAACATATTATATGTTATCTTATTTATATATGCACCCTTAAACATCAAGTTCTTATATAAAAATGATTTGCTCTAATACAATTGCTAAGAAAGAATTAAAATATGTCTACACTAATTAACTTAACTACAGTTTATTTAACTAAGAATTTGTATTAACTTTAATAGAAATGATTGCAAAAGTTAAACTAGGACGTCCATTAACAGCATTGCCTATGTTAGTGGCAGAAATAAGCATAATGCTAATTCAAAAGAAGATACTTAACATCCTTTCCATAAGCATGAAGAAAATCTAGGACTATAAGAGTCAATCTTTATGTTGACAACTTTAAGCAAGAATTAAAGAAGCATAATGCATGGTTGTCATATCTTATATTATCATATTTTATACTAGCATACCATATATTGTCTTATCTAAAAAACAAATGTACCTTTAGACATTAGGTTATTATATAAAAAAAAAATTATTCTAATATAACTACTAAGAAGGAATCAAAATATGCTTACACTAATTAACTCAACTACAATATATTTAACTAAGAATTTGCATTAACTTCAATAAAAGCCACTATAACAAATAGCCTAGGACATCCACCAACATCATTGCCTATGATAGTGATAGAAATAAGTGTAATGCTAATTTAGAAGAAGAGCTTTAATTTCCTTTTTAATGAGCATGGACAAACTTTAGGCTTATAAAAGTTGATCTTTATGTTGACAACTTTAGGCAACATTTATATGTTTTATGTTGTTAATAGTATCCCCTTGTTGTAAAGAATGAAACAACCATATTGCATGCAAGCTCTTTGGACGTCATTCATATATTCTTGTTTTTACCCTACTGATTTGCTTTTACAATTAATCTATAAATAAATTTTGACATTACATATTTGATAGATTTAACACAATCTTTAAAACATTATCGTTTAATTCCAATAAAATTTTTTATCATAAAACTAACACATCATTAAAAGGAAGTAATGGATTTTATTAACTTGTAAATGTAACACATTTACATGTAAAAAATTAATCATATGATATGTCATGCAACATTTAAGGAAAAATTACAAAAGCTGAAAATATAATTAAATTAAAAATAATAACAAAAAACAAAAATCTCTTTCTCTCTCTTTCTCTCTCTTTCTCTCCCCCTAACAAAAATGTAGAAATCAATGAAGGTTAAGGCATGGTTGCATTTTTCTCTTTGGTTTTTCCTCCAAAAAAATCACAAAAACCCTTGTTCCTTAGCATATTTGCCCCAAATTTTCAAGAAGAAAAATTAAATAAAATCATTTAGTAAGTAATATAAAAGTGATAAAAATTTTGGACCAATCACATCTCACTTGGTCCCACAAATAAATAAAATTGAATGTAAGAAAATTATGTTACCATCTTTTTGTATTTATTAAATTTTTCAATAAGTGTTATTATTTCATATGGATTAATTTCAAAATTTAATTTTTAACCAACTAAGACTTTCAATCCTCAGTTTCTAATTGGTTACATGTAAATTAATAACTTCATAATTATCTATTTAAGGGTAAAACCATTACAAAACATAATAAATCAATAACTTCAAAATTAGCTATTTAAGGGTAAAACCATTACAAAACATAAGGGTCATAATGTTTTTTTTTTTTTTTAAATCATTGTTAAGTCATAACACTGCATTTACATGACATTTAACATGACTAATAGTATTAAGCTAAGTCAAAAAAAGAAAAAACAAAAATTTCATGTAAGACAACCTTTTCTCTCCTATGCGGTGCTTGCTAAAACTCTTCTCTCTTTTCTCTCCTCTTCTTCCCTTTCTACTTTTTGTCTCTTCAAATAGTTCTTACCTGCATCTCTCTTTTCTCTCTCATACTTTTCAAGTTTAAAATGAAGTCACTAACTATTGGACAGGTTTACAATTAGGGTAATAACTTATATTATAGATTATATTTTGGTTAGTAATATTGGTTGCATTTATTGGTTCAAGAATAAAAAGTAAGAGATCTTTGACTACTTATTTTTCATTTATCATTTATTCATAAGCAAAAGTAACATTATTTCATAATTAATATCATCACAATTGTACTATGTAAATCTTATATACTAACCATCACGAGTATCCTAAAAAAGTATTACACCTAGTACCTTTCCTTTATATAGCTATATAAGTAACTACCTTGATTAAAAATAAAGGAGAATTTTGGGAAGAGGTATTATATATCTTAAAAAAAAAAAACAAAAAACAAAAGAAGACCATGGATAATATTTATAAACAAAAGATTAAATACTCATCTCAAGAGTCAATTAGCCACAATAGACTCTTAAGTGCTTACACCTAATATAAGCTCTCTAGCTAAAGTGGATCTACCAACACCTCTTGCAAGGCTTAACAATCTTTAGTTTCCTTATTATTACAACTCTTGGAAACTAATTATATTAAACCTTTTGTATCTATTGGAAATTAAGATTTCATCCTTTTCTTCCTTTTGATCTAAAATCAAAATTACATGTAATTCCATAATTAATAAATAAACAAATAAGCAATTAAAAAAATGACTTTCTAATATATCCATTAATCTTGATAGTTTTAAAGGACAACGAGCTAAGGCATTTTTGTAGCCTTATTTGTTATACCCTAATTGATTATAGTTTTTGTAAATCATGACTAATCCTTTCTCGATCAACTTGCTTATACATAGATAAGGCTCCTTATTAGTTCTAATGCTTTGTTTCTCTAACATGCCCATCATGGTCTTTAATGGCAATGGATCAATAGGGTCTTTTCCATTTTTTTTCCCCAAAGGTGTTAATCCTATAAAAGATTCATCATAGAGGAGTATGTCTTTAAGTATTTTTCTTTGGTTAACTAAGAATGTAGATAAGCTACAGGCTCTACTCCTTTATGTGTGATAGCAAGAATAGCATGACAACAAGGTATACTAAACACTTTTCACCCTTTACATGAATAAGTTCTCTTTTGCAAGTCCACAGTCACCTTGAAACCTCTATGAATTATCTCATTCTTTAAGTATTTTTCTTTGGTTAACTAAGAATGTAGATAAGCTATAGGCTCTACTCTTGTATGTATTATAGCAAAAATAGCATGACAACAAGGTATACTAAACACATTTCACCCTTTACAAGAACAAGTTCTCTTTTGCAAGTCCACAGTCACCCTAACACCTCTATGAATTATCTTATACCTATTAACACCATTGAAAATCACTACTTCACAATTGAAGATTTTGATCCTTCCAACCCTTAATTTTTTCATGATCCTATGCCAAAGGTCATCATTCCATTTGCCACAAATATCTCTATTTGTTATTATTTTAGTCATCACCATCACCTTAATTTTCTCAAGCATGGATAAAAAGCACTTTCATAGTCCTAACATTGAATGTCACACACAAGTCATTCTCAATTACATCATTTTTTAATTAATGTGTCAAAATATGCTTTGCACCACCTCTCAACAAGATGCTTGAAAAAGTCATTGTGTGCCTCAAGCAAAAATCTTTCATTTGCAATAGCCTTTACTCCAAATTTGAGATGATGGGGGCCTTGACACTATCCTAGAACAATGTTAATAATTCATGCCCCTTATTTTGCCTTTTCCACTTGAAAAATATACATCTTGCACAAAACTTATGTTTTGCCTTAAGCAAACAATTCCTTACAAACTTTAGAATGCCCAACAAACAATTTTATGGACTATTACATAAGTTTATAGTTAAGTCAATAATAATGACATAAGTTTACAACTAAGTCAATAACTATTACATAAGTTTACAATTAAGTCTATGACTAGCATTTTTGTTTACCTTTAAGTTAATAAATATTTGTATTAGTGGATAGTACAATGGGAGCAAAGGTATAGAATTGGACAAAAGTAGTACAAACATAAAAAATAGAGACTTATAGGATGCTTATCAAAAATTATTATCTAGTTAGCATGTTGATGTTAGCTTTTAGCAAAAAGATAAAACAATTCCATGTTGCAATTATCTCCTTCTCAACTACAGCCTAAGTCACAAGAAACATCTAGTTATTTACTTCTCTCCTAACACCTTATAAAAGGACTCGTTTAACAAGTCACTTTAAGAAAGCACCATCAATGTCAACCATCATCCTACAATCTTTTGAAAACTACATCTTACAATAGTCAAAAGTCACATAAACGCAATCACATATTGGCAATCCCCTCATAATGCAAACATATGAACATTTAGCTTAATTGTATTCCTAGGTTTAGAACTTAAAAGTTTCTTTTGGTAGTCTTACAAAATTGCATACACTTCATAGACATCTTTAGTATGCATTTCAACTACTTAACTCTCTTTAGTTTAAAGATATTAACATCTAAGGAATACTAATTTTTGAACGACATTCATTAGTCAATTTCATAGTCTCGATTACTTAGTAACTCTTGAATACATTTTCTACCAACTGAGATGCAATGATCCTTTTGTTGCTAAAGACCCTAGCATAGTTATGATCTTCCTTGGATAACTTGGCGATTCTAAAGACAATTTTACAACATTGCAACTATGATTTTCTAGAAACAATTATTTGCAATGCACTATGTTTTCATTTGATTTCATGTATTTCTTGTACATACTATTTCGAGTCTATTGGTCATAATGGTGGTATATCTTTCATGTAAAATTTATTTGTATTATATAAAATATGATTCCTATAATTTAGAATATTATTTATGTAATATAAATTTTTTTTTGTTTTCACTTACAGTGACACAATTATGTGTCTATAAAGTGACTCTCTAATACAAATAATTCTATCTTCTAATGTGGCCTTTCGCAATTTTTATTTTTTTCATTTTTACAGCATATGGTTGGTTAATGCTTCAATGCCCTTCCTCACAATTTGATTTTTCACTTTACAAAGGATGGCTCTTCCAATGGCAGAGGAGAGCTGGGAGGGAAAGGGGAGAGAGAAAGAAAGAGGAAAATATGAAATACTTCTAGCATTTTGAAATAACTTTAATTTTAATTGCATTTTTAGCTTTTAATTTTGTTTTAAATACCACATGACATACAACATAATTAATCTTTTACGCATTCAAGAATTACGTGTCCAAGTTAACGAAATTCGCTAACTCCTATTAACATGCTAAATTTGTGACCAAAGAAATTTTATAAGAGCCAAGCTTCATGATTTATTTATGTATCAACTCTTGTGAATATAATTTGTATTGAGGTTCTCCAATCTAATTGCTTCATTGGAAGCCTCTCTTTCTCCTTTCATACAACGCAAATGCTCGGGTTCTAATCTATTTTGGACCGTCAATTGTTATCCCAAACAAAAGTGGATTTAATGTCAGGCACTATTTCTTTTATTAGTCGAAAGAAGATTACTAGCAGGACTGTAAGTCCAAATTTTAGTTGGGGTTTAATTAGGCAGACTATTTTTTTAGTACGTAAATTGTACATATTGATTAAAAAAAATACATAAACCACCAAAAAAAATTAAAATATAATATTATATATTATACATTAAAGTACGTACTTTTTTTATTTTTAAATTATTCCATGCATATAAATTTTTTTTTTTTTTTTTTTTAATGGAAGAGAGAGGCCACCAAGTATTTTACTTTTTTCAGTAGGTTACCCCGAAGTCCCCGCCGTGTCGGCGTGGTCTATTAATTAGAGTATGAGCCACCAATCAAAGCGGTCAGATGATGTAGGTGCTTTTTGCTGTTAGTCCCAGGCATCCATCCCGACGGTGATGAACCACGTAGAAAACAAAAACAAAAAAAAAAAAAAAAAAAATCTTTATTCGTCTAAAAGACCCTCGTATTGTTTGGACGGGAACAAGAATTTAAACATCAATGCCAGAATCAATTATTATTGCTTCATATATAATTTAGGTTAATCCATCATCTCTCATAATAAATCCTTTTCAAAAGCAACTTTTCTTACCTGTTCACCGGGTTCCATCACTTCTGGATTAGTGGTTTAGGTCTTACTTTTAATCTTTTATAATGGAGCCCCTAATGAAATTTGTTGTTGAGTCAATTTTATCAATGTCTATAATTCATTTCGTGGGTCCTGAGCCCTGATTGGTCTCAATTACCCAGTAGCTTGGTGAACCAAATCAAAGATTTACGTGGTGGTGTCCCTGACGCAAACGTTATGCTCACGTCCGCTGGTTGCCAGTCAGTAGCATGGCAATTCCCTACCAAAACCGTGCATGGGGAGGTGTTAAAATCTCAAAAAATAAAAAAGAAAAATATGTCAGGCCCGAAGCAATCATTGAAGTGAACATGTATCATTTATCCTGGCTCGGGGTCGGACTAGGATCCGGTATTCCCTTTGTGCTAACGCCCATGTTCTTTCCTAGAACTTCTAAGTTGCTTCTCCTTCTGTGGAACGCTGTCAGATGATTAAATGGCATACAAGGCAAACAAGTCCAAAAGAAACGCATTGCAATGGAATTCTTGCAGAAGTAACTTAGAGCAAATAGGATTTATATTTAGACCAAACAAATCATGGTATACAATAAAAAAGCTTGGTGCAAATCCACTTCCGATTTTATTGTTTTGAAGCAAACTGTTGGGAAGCCGGAGTTCCAAGAAGCTAAGAAGTCCATAGCTACATATGATACAAACAAGCTGTTCCTAAACTATATACCAAAGGATGATTTAGGCGAAGGATTGAACAGCGGAAGATGTGGTAACCAAACTGGAAAGCAGGGCAACGATTATGGCACTGTTATATGTGGTTGGTTCTCCTTGCATCGTGTTGTTCCTGGAGTCAACATATGTTTCATTCAGAAAAGGCCCACCTACAAATGCTCCAGTAGCAAGGTTAGGATTTGGTTCCTCTGAGCTAAGCCATTTCCAGCCATCTTTGCAGCTGGGTGATTCGTTGGCTGGGATTGAAGCTCCTCTATGGTGCACATATTGTGGGTACTTGTCACCATAACCAACAAGAAAGCTCATCTTCATAGGATTACTACCCAAGACATAATCAGCCTGGAGACATGTACAACACATATTACCAGACTTACAACTTGGGAGAAATGGTACCTTTAAGATGGGCATATTACCATTTGGCATATATTGCAAGAACTATAGCATCTGATTATCATTCATGAAAACATGAAACCTATAGCATCGTTGTACACCACAGATGATAATATACCTGGGATTTGGCAAATTTCCGAAGATCTGAGGGTCTGTATGATTTTTCATTGCAGGAAAATGTTGCAGTCCTTGATGTAAGCATGTAGTCACTGTAAAGAGCAGCTAAAAATGCAGAACCAATAGGATGCTGCACAGCATTCCATTCAGATACCCATATAAGACCACCTGCATTGAAGAAGCTGGATAATGTCCATAAGGAGAATACAGATAGAACACTAGATCACTCTGCAGTCAAACATGCTGGAAAATATACTACTCATGGAACTGTTTTCAATTTGCTCAAAAATGTTTCAGTTAGATAATAAGTGTGATGAGCTGCCAGCAGCTAAAATAAGCGATTACATTTATGGGTTATTTCCAGTTATATGTTAAGTACTGCTTTTTCTTACTTCCAATGTGGGATTCCTTAACCACACCATAAAACATCATTTATAGATTCTTCCCATTTATGCATTCATTACACCTCCATCTCACTTCTAATGCAAGACTTTTTAACCACACAACTCACACTTCAACTAGGTGGACTTCATTACAACTAATCAGTGGATCCCACGCATAAAGCATCTTAGTTAGTTAGCAAAAAAGTAGAAAAATGAAAAAAAAAGGAAAAACTAAGTATTACCCTCTGTCCTGCTGGTTGTAGCTGTTGGAGAATTTGGTATCAGGCCACACATAACTGCTTCAGCTGTTTTCCTGTACATTTCAAGGCCTTTGTTTGACGTGCCTTTGTTGCCAAAGAGGGTTAACCTAGACAACAGAACCTGTAGCAAAATAGAAGCATTGTTATACTAGTAAGAAGAATTGTAAATCACCTGCCATCAATGCATTCAAGAGAAGAGGATTCTGATCTTGGACGCTCTCATGACAAATCAATTTCAGAAAAGCAAACCATTGAATCAATGCATACCTTCAGCTCTGGGAAGGTAAATTCTAGCTAATATGTTGATTTTTGACATAATTGTAAAATTTTGGCATGTTTTTGATAGACACACTATAAGGCCATAGGAAAAAGATCATGTCAATATCATTTGTAAAAACAAATAGAAAAAATATGCCGTGATGAAGATAGAAAACAAAACCAAAAAAAAAAACAGTATCATGCCTAGAAATAAATTTACCTGAGTTCCTGCAAGCTTGTTATCCCAACTGAACCAAGTAGGACTTCCCCATTTTGCAAACGCTTTTCCATTTTGCCCTGTCACATACTGAAGGTATGAGTTATCCCTTGTTGCATGATATAGCCAGCTAGCTGCCCACAGGAGCTCATCTCCATATCCTGATGAATTATAGTATTGCTGGACTTCGGGGATGCTATCACTGTAAGAACCTCTATGGTTGTCGGCAAAGGTGAACAACTGTTCAGCATGCTTAAGAAGTGTGCTCGAGTATGTGGAGTCAGTTTTCTTAAATACCAGAGATGCTGAAGCCATAGCTGCTGCAGTTTCAGCAGCAACTTCTGTTCCAGGAAAAGATGTATTCACCTGAGTAAGAGGTCTTTTCTCAGTCATGTCCTCGGGCCTATTCCAACAATTGTGGTCTACCACTGGATCACCAACCTGCCACCAAGAAATCAAAAACAATTACATAATAGTTATTCCATGATGCTTAGTCTGTTGAAAAATAGATTCTTCATTCCATCAATTCTAGGAAACCACTGCAGCAACAAAGGACAAGAAGAAAGATAGGTTTTCCAATTCATTGCTCTCTCACACAATTACCAAAGGGTTCAATTGTAGATTCCAAGATCGCAACTTAAAACTTAGGCAAGGCAAAAGAAACAAAGGGCACAAAGTAACACACATGCAGCATACATCCATTTGCATAAAAACTGAAACAGAAGCATAGTTAATAAAACTTGAAGACTATATCCACCTGAATGTAGAGCACATTCTCTGAAGGATGCGCATTGATGAGGTAGTCAGTGATCCATTTTAGTGAATCTTGAGCAGGTTGTAACTGATTCACTGCATCCATCTGATCTCCATACTCAAGAATTGCCCACGACAAAACTGTGGCAGTAAAAGCCATTGGCAGACCAAATTTCATGTGATCTCCAGCATCGTACATCCCTTTGGATAGGTCCAACTTCGCTTCACTTCCATCTTTAATAGCTGAATCCCCTCTCCAAGATATTTGGTTATCTACCAACTTGCCAGCTGCATTGGTAAAGTAAGCATCTTAAACTCAACATTCTCTTTACAAAGATAATTACAAGAACAACAACAGGAAATTTAATCTGCCATAATTAAGTTACCAAGGATACACATTTCAAGAATTAAATTAGCAGCAGGGAAAAAGAAAAATGTAAGTCAGAGATCAAACAAGGCGGAAGGAGTCCCCAATCCAAAGTGGTGCATTTTATATTCAAGTTCAGGCAATCCAGAACTCCGTCTGTCCGGAAAGAAAATTAACAATCTTTTCTACAACGTTAGTGCATTGTACCCAATGAAGCAAATGCCAAAGAGAGGGAATCAGAGAAAAGTACATTTCTGTATGTCGAAGAATTGCAGAGCAATTTTGAGAGCGTCGGAGTACTTCTTTTCAATGGCACCTGGAGGGCCCGGAACAGGAGCCGCTCCCTCTGATTTATGAGCTTTCTTTTTAACAGTGTAAACAATAGCACCAACCACCAATGCCAATAAGACCGCCACCAAGAACCACCCGCAGAATCCTCTGGACCTCGATTTCTCACTCATACTTCTGATATCTCGATGTCCAAACACCCCAGACCAATATGCCTAATATACAGATCTAACGCAAGATGTTACCCAGGTTCTTCAGACAGAGTCCAGGGTGTTGTTAAGGGTCGCTTTTGGAAAATGTAGCACAAAAGACGCTTCCTCCAGGCGGCGCAAACCTTGTAATGGTGAAGTTTACTTCGGATCTGGGCCAAATCGACGGCGTTTGGCCCCCGCCGGAATTTTAGGCTGGCTAGCTAAGTAGTGGGTGGCTGTGTTTTTCTCTTTCTTCTTTCTGCCTTTTTTCCACCGGTGTCATGAAGTTTCGTTGTTCTTGTTCCAATGGAAGCAAAGTTCCGTTGTTGTATTGTTTATAAAATGACGGATATGTCCCCGACGATTCCGTTACTGGTTGCCTAATGGTTGGAGGATAGCTGTGTGAGCGAGATGCGCGCGAGGAGATAAATGTTGACGTCGTCAAAGGAGAGAGACTTTTCGTTTTTTTTAGGGTGTCTGCTGTCGATTTCTTTTGAGGTCTGAGGATTTAATTGATCTACACCGTTAACTGGCCACCGACAGCACGAGTGAAATGACAAAGCAACCCTTATTTGTTATTTTTCGCCGAACAGTTGCAACTTGCAACATTTGCGTACCGTATATAGCCGCGTACAGTGGAAAAACTCGTGATGTGTTTGGATTTAAAGTAGGGTATGAAAAATACTTGTCTTAAAGAGAATAAATTTGTGTAAGAAAATTGTTTGAATGGAAAAAAAAAAAAAATGAAAATTAATAATTATAAAATAATAAATTTATGTAAAATATAATGTATAATTTATTTTTTTATAATTAATTATATTTTTTTAAAATAAAAAAATTATTTATTGTAAATATTTTTATATTTATTAAATTTATATTATATTTTTTATTTTTATTTAATTTTTTTTATTTACATATATTTTATATATTATAAAATATACGTAATATAAATAACAAAATAATTATATTTTTAATTATAAATTTTTTATTCTTTTCAATATAATTTTAAATATTTAAAATTTTTAATTAATTTTAAATATTATAATTTTATTTTATTTGAATTTAATTAATAATAAAAAATAATATAATTATCAAATAAATAATTTAATTTAATTTAAAAAATTATAAAAAAAAATTGAAAATAGAGAGTTTTAATTTCCTATCCCTTCCAAAAAGAACAAAAAGTTGGCATTACATTTGAAAAACAAGTGCCCCCTTCCCATTCCATTCTATTCAGCTAATCGTAGTGAATACTTCCTTTACTCCGATTTAGAAGATATATATACGAAAGGATGGCCACTATCAACTTGGCTACGATCCCTTCCAAAATCGTCGAACTCTGTTTTTACTATTAAGAGAGGCAAAAGGAGAACTGATATGAGAAAACTGAGTGATCATATGCATATAACAACGGAACATTTGTTACTTTGTGGACCAAATTTGGGAGAGTCAAGGAAACGGTAAGTTCCAAGGATAATTTGATAAATTAAACTATCAAAGCCCCTTTTACTCTAGATTTTCCTTGTCTTTCTCACTAAATTTGTGAGAAAAATAAATACTCAAGCCCGGAATGTCTTATCCATAATTTTTTATTTTTTGATTTTCTAACTCATTTTTTTTTAATAGATTCTTTAACTTATTTAAATTAAAAATTAATTTAAATTAAAAATTTATTATAATAAAAATTTAAATTAAATTTAATTATTTAAATAAATTTAAATATATATTTTTATATAAAAATATATAATTTATATATATTTTTATTATTATTATAAATATTTTTTAATTATTATATATTTATTTTATTATATTAAAAAATTTATAATATTTTTTTATTAATAATATTAAAATTATTTTTTTATTAACAGTATCAGAATCACTTTTTTATATGAGTGGTACGAGATCTATTTTGTACTAGAGTTATTTTTTTAACAGTGGTATCAGAATAGTATCAGAGTCCGGTCTTAAACGTTCGCGCGTGTTTATCGGAGCTGGTCCCAAACGGTCCGCGCGTGTTTAAGCCACAGAGAGTGATTCCGGTAATCGACCTCCACGGCCAGTTCCCAGACGGCACGCATCCAGTTGAAATCCTTCTGAGAATTCCTCCCACCGCGCGTATTTCATCCACGTGCTGGTATTCCATCTGACGCGCCGAATCTGATCCTCCGCTCCCGCCGCCTCCACTGCAGTACAATTGTCAAAACCGCCGAACACCTTCCGCCGCATCCATTGCTGTTGTTGCTGCCGTTGCTGCTGCTTCTGCTTCCTCATCACTGGCACGTAGAAGTGATTCTCCCGCCGCCGCCTGGAGATTGCTCGGCGGTGATTTAAAAGAGAAGAGTACAGATAATTGCAGTCAAGGGGTCAGATTGCAAAAAACAAAAATTTGAAGGTTAGATTAAAAATAATAAAAGTTTGAGAATTAGATTTAAAATAATAAAAATTTGGAGTCAAATAAAAAAATTATGAATTTTAACGTGAATGATATAATTGTTATTTCAATTTCTATTATGGATAAAAAAATTATAACAGATAGTGTGTAAATAAAAATTTTATTTAATTATAATGAATTGTTGAGTGTTGTGAAAAATAAAGTTACAAAACTTACAGCAGATATCATAGAAGCACAAAAAATTACTCACTAAGAGTTACAAAAGAAGAATAAAAAAGTACTCTATTTCGTCCATCAGGGGTGAATGATGAAATTTTTGAAAAGATTGTAGAAGTAACCTCATCAAAATAGGTATAAAATATCTTGACAATGTCATTTTAAGGTGTAGATAAAGTTAAAAAGGTGAAACTCCAAACCTTATAATGCCAGTTTGAGTTTTTGTAGATAGAAATTTTAGAACCAATCTCAATTTATATAAGTAGAGTACTTATCCTAATAAATCAAATGAGAATTTGTAAAAAGCAATGGAATGATTAAGTGAAAGTTAAAAAGATCTTGTGAACACTCACATCACAATATGAGCACATTTGTGGTTACTTTAGAAGAAACATATGATTTGTCTCAAATGTCAGTTAATGTACTAACAAGCACATTGCAAGCTCATGAACAACGAATGAATAAGAAGCACACTAAGAAGCCAGTAGATCAAGTACTTCAAAGTCAGGCTCCTACCAAAAGCAATTAAAGTAATCAATCAAAGTAGAGGCAATGTTCTTCTCATGGAAGAGGACGAGAACGTGGTAATAATTACTACAACAATAAAGGTCGAAGAGGTCACTATAACAACTATGGAGATAGTGACAATCAACACAATGACCAAAGGAGATCAAACTAAATATATAGAAGTCAAGGTCGAGGCTAAGGAAGAGGTCGTGGTAAAGGAAGACATGACAAGTCTCATGTTAAGTGTTACTCTTGTCACAAGTATGGTCATTATGTCAATGAGTGCAAGTCTCAAGAGTATAATTAGACAACTCATTGTGCATAAGAGGGAGATACAAATGATGGAAATAAAGTACTTATGATGGTTACTGCAACTACTGAAAAACCAAACTATAATACTTAATTCTTTGACATCGGGTGTACCAATCATATGTATGGGAAAAAAGAAGCTATTTGTTGATCTTAATGAGTCAATCCACTTTATAGTCAAGTTTGCTAATAATAGTAGTATTCTAGGGATGGCAAAAGGGCAAATTCTTATTAAGTTGAAGAATAGAGATCATAACTACATCTCAGGTGTATTTTATATACCAGATATGAAGAGTAACTTACTCAATTTGGGCCAATTACTTGAAAAGGTGTATAACATGCAGTTACGTGATAACTGTTTCTCAATTCTTAATGGTAGAGGTACATTCATTTTTAAAGCCCTTTTAACGAAGAATCAGATATTCTGAGTTGATATTACCACTGATACTTATACTTGTCTAAGTGTTATTGTCAAAAATGAGTCTTGATTGTGTTATCTTCGTTTTGACCATCTGAATTTTCACAGTTTAAAATTGCTTGCATAAGGAAATATGGTGACAGGCTTACCTAGGATATATCATCCTAATCAAATTTATTAAGTATGTATTTTTGCCAAATAGAATAGACAACCCTTTGTGACAAGGACTTGGCGTGCAAGACAACCACTTTAATTTATTCACTCTAATGATTATGGCCTGATGAGTGTGTCATCACATGGTAACAATAGGTATTTTCTTACCTTCATTGATAATTTTACAAGGAAGACAGGTTTATTGCATACAAAGAAAGTCTGAGGTGTTTGATTATATTGAAAAGTTTAAGACCTATGTTGAAAAATAAAGTGGATACCGTGTTAAAATTTTAAGAACTAATAGAGGTAATGAGTATATTTCTAATGAGTTTAAAGAGTATTGTGAAGCAAAGGGAATAAAGTATAAAGTCATAATTCCCTATATCTTACAGCGTAATGGAGTTATTGAAAGAAAGAACAAATCAATTATGAATATAATGAGAAGCTTGTTAAAGGCCAATGAAATTCTTAATCCATTTTGGGCAGAAACTATTTTATGTATTGTTTATTTGTTGAATAAATCTATAATAACAAGTATTTAAAATATCACTCCTGAAGAAACATAGAGAAGTTTTAAGCCTAATGTAAGGCATCTCAAGGTGTTTGGTTCTATTACCTATACTCATGTTCCAACATAAACAAGGACAAAGTTATATGATCAAGGAGTGAAGACAATTTTTCTTGGTTACAGAAAAGGACGATATAAGTTATTTAATCCTATAATGAAAAAGGTAATTGTGAGTAGGGATGTAACTTTTGCTGAAGATGAAGCATGAAACTTTGGTGCTAAGGAGCAAAATAACTCTCAGACATCCAATTGCTTTTTTGGGAGAATAAGAAATTCAAGCTGCAATCCCCACTGTAAATGGGGAAGTCTTACCAGTTAATACATAAAATCCTATGCCACAAGTTCTACAAGAGAATAGAAGACCAAGGAGAAATCACCAATAATCAGTTAGATTGTAAGATTATAAGGTAATCCCTGATAATGTTATCAATGATAATGGGGATTTGGTGCACTTTACCATATTTGCAGATTGTGAACCAGTGACATTTGATGAGGTAATTCAAGATACAAAGTGGGTGAATGCCATGAATGAAGAAATCAAGGCAATTGAGAAGAATGATACATGAAAGTTTACCACTATTTCATAAGGTCAAACAGTTATTGATGTGAAGTGGGTCTTCAAGATTAAGGAGAAATCCAATGGAGAGATAGAAAGATATAAAGTAAAATTGGTTGCAAAAAGATTTGAATAACAACCTAATCATGATTATTACAAGAATTACTGGAAAACTCATCAGATGATTGTGAAGTTAGCTGAAGCAGATATTGGGATTGAAAGCATCACCTAATCAGAATTAAGGGGATGTTGATGTTAATTTAGATTATGAGTTAATTTAAATTAGAAGTTTATTATAATAGAAGTTTAGATTGAGTTCAATTTGAATTTAACTATTTGGGTAGATTTAAGTATTTATCTCTATATAAAGATATGTAGTTTATATTATTTATGTACTTCTCAATTATCATTGTGAGTACTTCTAAATTATTATGAGTACCTCTTAGTTATTGTATACTCATTTTATCATATTAATAAAATTATAGTATTCCCTTTATTAGTAATATCAGAACTATTTTTCTAATAGGGCTTTGATACCACTGATAGGAGAAATACTGTAATTTTATTAATATGACAAAATGGGCACACAATAACTGAGAAAAACTCTCAATAATTCAGAAGCACTCACAATAATAATTAAGAAGTATACAAGCAAATATAGACTACATGTCTTTATATAGAGATAGATATTTAAATCTACCCAAATAGTTAAACTTAAATTAAACTCAATTTAAACTTCTATTATAATAAACTTTTAATTTAAGTTTACTCCTAATCTGAATTAACATCAATATCCCCTTTAATCTTAATTAGGTGATGCTTTCAATCCCAACATCTGTTTCAATTGACTTCACATCCATCTGATGAATTTTCCAACACAAGCCAAACATACCATGAGAGAAAGCTTCCTTATATTTTTAGCTGCACATTAATTTCTTCCAAGATTTGAAACTACAAATAACCTTAAATTGTTACTAAGATTTGAAGCTAAAAATTTATTTAATTTCTTAAAAAAAAAAAACCCTTGTATAAGCAAAAAATAACATCTTAAAATGGGCTATCAAGAGATAAATTATTACTATTATTATTTTCTTATTGTTGATATAGGAAGAGAAGAAGAGTGCTAATAGTACAAAGAAAGAAGGGAACACAAAGTGACCCTTTAACTGAAAAGATTAAAAATAAGCCTTAACACCTCTCTATCTTTAGCAATCACAAGCACAAGCACCCTAAGAAATTGAGTAAGGTATTTAATTTCTACACTATTTGATCATTTTTATTATTCACCTATTAGTTTACACTTATTTTCCTTTGAGTTCGAGTATTATGATTTTAGTGGTGTTATTGCTATCTATCTTTGGTTTTTCCAAATGAGTCAATGCTAATTCAATGTTTTGTAGTTTTTTTTTTTTTCCCTTTTTCATTACAAGAACAAAAGCCAAAAAGACTTTACAGAGAATGGTCTAATTACCATGCAAGATGTGAAAATGACTATTACTGAAAGTTTCTTCTTCCTTTCTTTTTCGATTTTCTTTCTTTTGTTATTTGTATCTGGCCTAATCATATGTCTATAACTTTACAATTTGATACCATTTTGGTTTCCATTTTTTAAAAGTTTTTTAGGGATTACCTGTAAGGGAAGGGGTATCAATAATTTGTATACTTAGATTGTAATATTGCCTCAAAAACCAATGGAATTAGGCTCATCTTTAATAATGTAAAATAGATCCTTTTATCATGATGAAAATAAGTAATTAGCCATGAAAAATGACTCTTATGAGTGGTGGAAAAAAAAGAAAAATAGTTGCATTGAATATTTTTGAACTTCTAGTATGAAACTGATTCCTATTCCAAAATTTCCTAGTGATTGTGATTTCATCATTTTAGTCTTTTGAAATAATTATACGGAATGAAGTGTATTAGTTTGCGTAAGTGCTTATGAGATTTCCAACTTCAAAGACTTGGTAATTAGACTTTTAGAAATTATCCTTAAGTGGAAAATATTCATTTATACATTTTTGTCGTCCGTTTGGATTGAAAGTTGGAAACAAGTTGTAAGACATCAAGAAAATGAAGTAAATGTTGAATTACTTTGGGTTGGGAATGTTACGAAGAGTAATAAGAATATTAGTTAATTCTTTTAGAATGTAAAGGTCTTAAGGGATACCTTGCTTACTTACTCCATTGTTAGAGGTTTATGAATAAAATAATGTCAGAAATGAATAAAAACAAACTGCCATATTGACAAAATATAGTTTTCTGATTACTCTGTTACATTATCCTTCCATTTTAAAATTATCTTGGTCTCTCATTGTTGAGTTTTTATAAGTCTTATTTTCTATTTTATTTCACATTCTTACTATTTTTTTTCGTTGGAACTCTAACTCTATAACTATATGAAAGTTATGAATTTTAAAGTATAAATATTTATTTAAAAATTAAATATTCACTCCTTATTTTTATAGTACGTGTGCCTATATGAGTATAACTTCTTATTTGGAAAATTAAAATAAAAAAAAAATTAAAATCTCTATTTTGGACATTCTTTAAACTTTACAAACCACTATTTTATTTAAATTTTTTTAGAAGACAACATAAGTAATGACCATATCTGGAGTTATTATTTTAAAAACCTAACCAAAAACCGTAGTATGTTTTATTGTGTGGAAAATTTTTCTTTAGGGAAAAGTGAAGCCTAGAGTAGTATTATTGAGGAAGTTCCTTTAAACTCGATTTTACCATTTGTAAGGACTCAATTTACAAAGCCAATAAATCTAGTACGAATGGTAATAAGGTGGGGCGGGGGAGGGTAGAAACAGGAAGCATCATCTCAATTCTCGTTAGTTCACATCCCTGTCCTCATCTCGAATGGGGAGGAACCCCCGCAACGAACAGAGATACCCGTCCTTACTCCACCCTTTTTTTTTTAAATAAAAAATAATAATTCTCAAAATAAATTTTTAAATTCCAAAATGTGAAACCAACTGCTAATTTAAGTACAAAAAATTCAATTATTATCCCGAAGTTGAACTTACTTTTTCACGTTTATTTTTTAGTGGAAGACAGCAAGCATAAAAAAAAAAAAAAAAATTTCACCACACTATTAAGTCTATTATTAGTAGTTAATAAACTCATTATTGTTCAACTAAAAAAACATCAAGTAATTTGATCACACCATATAAGTAACTACATAATAAATCTTGAAAACTTTAATTATTCAGTCATTCAAATAAAGAAAAAAAAAAGATAATTGAACTCATAATTGAATTACTAAATTGCCAAAAGAATTGCTCATCCACCATTCTTAGCTCACACACATTAGAAAAAAAAAAAAAAAAAAAGGACCAAAAAATGGGCATAAAAGACATTCAAGATTTTGGGATAAAATGTTCTCCAAAAAAAAAAAAAAAAAAACGGAGAGAATGTGAAAGATTGAAGTAGGTACATGAATAAAGTTATAATAAGTATATTAATTTACTTAATTATCTATCTATAAAAAAAATGTTGTATAACTATTATATAGAAGTTATAATTATAATCTAATAATTTAGAGTTGAGACCGAGATAGAAAATATAAATATCAACCTTATTTCTATTCTCAATTAAAAATATTGAACTTAGAATGGGAATCCCCAATCTTCAATCAATTTCCCTGAATTTGCCTCCATTGAAGTGGGGGAAAGCAGGAAGGGAACTATTAATATTCCTAAGATCTACACTTCGTCATGTAAGAAGGAAAGACAAGGGGAGGGAGAGCCAAAGAGATTATAATTTCCCACACCAACTTTCATCAACTTAACCCAAAAGAAATTCAATAACTTTTGCCCCATCTTATTATCTAATCTATAATCATTTTTCCTCGTCTCTCCCCAATCTAATGTGAGAATTTGTACTAAAAAATTATATAATTCTATTCTTTTGTTTTATTTGAAGGGAAATCTTTTTCTATTTGATTCTCATAATCATTTGTATTAAAAAAATAAAAATTATAAAATCTATTGTTTTTTTAACAATTATATTATGGTCACCCGTGAAAAATAATTTAAATTACACAAATAGTTAATATTTTTTTTATTACATAAACTCTACTTTATATGGTATAAAATATTATTTATGTGATATAAAATTTTAGTTTTTGGTCGAGTACACTAACATCTACTATGTCAATATGTGATGATAATATTATTGGAATCAGACAAAATTTTATTTTATTTTTATAATTGACGTTTCCTTTTATATGTTTGAAAATCTTAATTTAATTTTTTTTTTTGTACAATTAGTAAATTTATTTATTTTATACAAATAAGTCCATGAAATTTGTGTCTATTCAATTAAGCTTTTATTTGTGTTACTCCGACTTTCCATTTGATGTTATTTACATTTATTAAAAAAATTGTTTGTAGAACTGTCATTTGACTTTAAGCATTGGATAAAAAAAATCTCAAATTAATTTTGTGTCAAAAGTGGCAGCTAGAGAAAGAAAGAAGGTTGCAATGTTACGTCCTTTGATTATCATTAGTGCTCAAGTAAAGGTTACTCAAGAAAGAAAGTAAGGTTACTTTGCTTGTTAAGGTGGAGCTTATTGACAAACTCGGTTTACACTTCCCCAAGGCTTTGGAGGGATCTCGAGCTAACACATCGCCAATGTTGTTGACCCATCGGCTTTTATTCTGGTATGATACGGACCTTTCAACCTGACTAACCGAGAGTCGGTAATTGAGAGAGACCGACAATCATTTCAGGTCTGATTTTTTTTTTTTTTTTATCCTATGTTTGGATTGGCGAAAGTTGTTTCGAAAAAAACAAAAGCAGAAAATAAAATACAAAGAGAAAGTTGTTTTTCATTATTTGGATCCTATGTCTGAAAGAAAAGATGAAAAGCGAAGGAAAATCAGCTATGTCTGAAAGACAAATGTTAGAATCCAGAGTTAATAAAATTTTGATTTGCAGAATTATTAAGTGGTGCATCAATTGTTACTCTTCTCGTAATAAAATCCACTCTCACGAATTTAACATAATTAATTATATTTTGTGGAATAAAGACAAAATTCATCAATTCCTGATGAACTATGACACAATGCTGAGAGTGAGCACGCATTAGAGCAATGTTATAAAGATACAAGATTCAGGACCACGTACGTTTCTCGCGCAGTTCTGTCGTATTGCACCATGCGAGGGATATGCCCACCATTTTTATAGAGAAACGCAGAACGTAGAGGTCGTGTGGAAGAGATCAATCAGTTGTTCTAGAGAAAGCATCGCGCATTTTGATTACCTATTCGCCACGGACAGAGAATCCTGTAGAGTTGCAACATTACTATACTCAAGTGCACACACCGGTCTTACCGTGACTCCGGGCATCATTATTATTATTATTATTATTATTATGGATGCAGACAGCATGCTTTAACATATAACTTAGGAAGGAAAGTTTACATCATGTATCACGCACATAAGCTGTTGTAACATGTTGCATATTAATTTTTTAAGTGTAAGATGCCGCACTCTATGGTTTGAGACGGTGACAACAAACACACTTGATCGAGTTAACATCACGAATGCTTGAGATTATTGCAAAAATGTCATTATAAGCTGTCTGATCAAACAAAATTGCCCCTGAAACACCCGGAAAAAAAAAAAGCAAAAAAAAAAAAAGAAATTCTGACCTCATCTCGGTCACTTAAAGTAGGCGATCGCTGTTCAGGGAAGAAGCACAAGAGTGCCAGTGGACCGAATATTTGTTCCTAGATCTTGTAAGAGTATGTTTTTCAGATGATACTCAGATGGATACTTAAATTTCAGTTGTCTTTCTTTTAAGACAAAATAATAAAAGCACAAAAGCGCCAGTGTGCCAAATATTTGTTCCTAAATATTGTAATAATATATTTTTTAAATGATACTCAAATGAATATTCATATGTCAGTTGGATAATAAAAGCACAAGATTATAAGAATGAAGTCAGCACCATACAGATGCAAATTTTAGTTTGACTGTAACTGAGAGTGAGCACCTACGAGACCTGGACATATGGTGTTGTCCAATTTCTTTGAAAACAGACCTGGACAGGGACTCGTATGTCTGTGTTGAAACACAAAAGACAAATTTCATCCCATTTTTGGTCATAGGAAAATGATACAAGCTCAACTGAAAACCATACAAAAATTCGATAGCTTTTCTTCGTGTTTCCTCAAAAGTTGAAAGCAAGAATTTAGCTACATATGAGAAAATAAGATCTCACTCCTCAGATGATACAAGCAACAAAATCTCAGACCCGATCAATTGAAGTCCAGACATTTGGCTAAAATGATAGTGGATGACCCCCAAAATCTTAAATTTACCACTCCGTTGAACAAATAAGGCCGGGTCTTTTAATATTTTAGTTGATGTGCACCCGAGAACACCAACAGATATTTAGAACACAGTAAAGTTGCAAGTGACTTCTGGCCCATATTGTGTTGATTCAAAAACAACCTTCAAAATAGTGGTAACATGTGTTATTAAAATTATTTTTTATTATTTTATAAATTATATTATAATTATTATTTTATAATTTATTTATATTTTAATATAATTAAAAATTTTAATTAAATTATTATATATATATATATTTATTTAATTAGTTATTAAATATTTTTTAATTAATGAAATAATTTTAAATTATAAATATTTATATAATTTAAAAATTAAAATATTTTATAAATTATATAAATATAATATTTTAATACTTGATATTTTTGTTTTGTAAAAATTGTTATATTTTTTACATAAATTTTTTTAAACCTTTTAAAATATTTAATCATTCACAATTTAGTATAATTATTTTTCTATACTTTTATCTCTCTCGCGTTAAATGATATTAAAGTAGGTTTGAATTATATTGATGTTGTCTTACCGAGTAAAAACTAACCTTTTCAATGATAATGATAAATACAACAAATCCTGTACTTGACATATAGTTCACACTAAGTTTGTTTGTCAATACGTTTCTAATTTAAAAAAAAAATTTTATTTTATAAAAATTTTTATGTTAAATATTTTGTAAAATAATTAGTAAAAATTAATATCTATTTCAAATATAATAATAATTTTGAAGAAGAAAAAATGACTTTTACATATTATAAACTTCGAGATGGTATAACTGAATGGTAAAATAATATTTGATCTTTTTGATTAAGATGTGATAAGTTTAAAATTTATTTATAGGTAAAGATGAGAAATTTATAAAAAATTAAATTTTACAGAAATAATAAATTTGAGAAAATTTTAAATTAGATTAAAAAGAGATTTGATTATCATTTTCTACCAAATAATAGATTATATAATAATATGATTTTTAATATTTTAATTAATTATATTAATTTTAGTAACTTTAGAATTAAATTTTAACAAAATATTAATAAATCAAGAAATAGTCCAACAAAAAAGAGAAAAAACATTAATTTTTCACAACATAATTGAATAAATTTATTTCTTATCTTTTAAAAAAAGATATTAATAGATTTGAAAATTACAATGATAAAAATATTGATTTATTAATAGATTCTATTAATGCGTTGAATCTCTTGGATTTTGTTACCAAAATAAAAAATAATTTTACAACTTATGTTAAATTTTTATATATTATATTTATTGATTTTCTTAAAATAAATAATTAAGTAAATAATTATTTAATATTATTATTTATTAATATTATTATTTACACAATAATTAATAAAATTAGTGTACAAAAGATTAACGTTAAATTAAATTTTTTAAAAAAGATTTCAAAATTTACTAAAAAATATAATAATTCTCACAGAGAAAAAAAAATTAAATATTGAAATATTACATTTATATGATCTGTAAAATATTTTAATTCTTAAACTACGTATATATTTATTAATTAAAATTATCTAATTAATTAAAAAATATTTTAATTTAAATAAAAAATATTTAATAATTAATTTTAAAAATTATATATATTTATAAATAATTTAATTAAAATTTTTAATTATATTAAAATAATAAAAAATAAATAAAATTAAAAATAATTTTTATAAAATATCTTATATTAAATATCTTTATTTATAAAAAATTTTTATCTAATTAATATTAAAAAATTAATTTTTTATATTATAAAAATAAATATTTTAAATAAATTAATATTTTTAATATAAATTAATAATTTATTTTACTAAATTATTACGTAAATAATAACATTAAAAAATAATAATGTTGAATAATCGCCTACTTAATTATTTACTTCTCACGTCACAAACGACGTACGAAAAAATGGATTATGCATTACAGCTTCAAATCTCCCTGACATAATGGAAATGAATGGTCTGATTCCTGACTTAGCTAGAGGTGTGCTTTCACCCGTACCTAAGATTACCGTGCAGCTACATGAAGTTTGGAAACAGAAAATCGCTCCTTTTGCAGCTGTAAAAATCAAAAGTTCAGTAACCTCACTCAGTAAGCGAAGCGTATGCAACCCTGCATTTGGGAGAGAAAAAGAATAAAAAAACACTTTTTTTTTTGAGAAAAAATGCTAAAGTCAAGAGGAGCTACTTAAAGGACACAGGCCGGGAAATTCGGTTCACGCATGGATGGAGAAACAGAGCTTTTCTTTAATGATTCTCATGCATGAATTGCCATTAGCTTCAAGCGAGTAATAAATCAATTATTGGACTTTTGTAAAATATTACTTTTTTTCTTCTTTGGTGCAGTGACAGGGCACAAACAAGAAGAATTTATACGTTTATAAACAAGAAAGGTAAACAGCATTCGCATTCAAAGGGAAGGGATCGGATCTCCAACGGCAAGAAAAGCCGCTTCAGAATGACGAGCTTCTGATAATATAGAATGTCTGCCTTCTCTTCAACCATCTCTGTGTCTGCAATGGCGATGGATATCCAAGAAGACAAGTGTAGGCCTCCATGTGCCATTTCTTCACGGCTTCTAGGCCTCTCAAAATTATGTCTTTCTCGTTCTCCATTGGCGCACTTGAGACTTCTGCCTTTCCGGTCCATTCTGCAATTGCTGGGCGCTCTACTTGAAAACCGTCTGTGTTGTGTTGTGTTGTGTTGTATGCTCTCTCTCTTCGCTTAATATACGCAGTATGCCGAATATCAGCTTCTCGCTAATGTTGAGTCCTGAGAAACCCAAAGACGACGGAGATCCGACCTTATCGTGTATTGTATGTGATGACCCATATACACTCAAAGTCGGACATGTATGCATATTTTGAGCAGTTCTCTATGTTGCAACGCTGTTTAAGAGTGATCAATGGCTTCGGACATTTACGGGTAAAACTTCTTGTTTTCTGGCATTTTTGGGCAGCAGAAGGCTTGCTTATGCTTAATTGCCTTATTTTTACATAACTCTTGCGAGCCCCCCGCTGCGCACGTCTACCTGCCTATTATAATTTTAAAGAGACACAAAAAGAAAGGCTACTGAATAAATCAGCTGAAGCATTTGTATCAGTACCAAGTTACGTTATTTACTCTCTTTTCTTTATAATGAATGAGAGATACATACACCCAGAATCCTTTTTTGCCAAACACATGCATCCCGAACCCCCACAATGGATGTTTACCATTTGCTTCACAAAAAAAGAATAAAAGAAAAAGCTTTGTATTACCAATTAAAATTCTAAATTAGAGGCATGATTGTCTCAAGACTAGTGGAAACCGTGTGATACATGGAAGTGTTTCTCCCATTCTCTTTGTTTTGCTACTCAAATTTGATGTGCCATTGGACCAAGTTCAAAATCCTTGTCTGCTCTTCCTGAGGGCCTCAATCATCGTCCTTGAATTCTCTGTTCAGACAATGAAATAAGTGCTTTTCTATTAGGGAATCCTGCTTCACGCTCTCTTAAAATCCCACTTTTAAACATCAAATACTTAAGATCTCAGTCATCATATTTCACAATGCACAAAGAAATAAAAATATCATACCTGCGATCAAGATACCGGGGCTGAATCCCAGTGCCTTGACATGTTGTACAAGTTAAAGATCCAACACCATCACAATTGATACATCGAGAGACCTCTTTCTCATCCCCACCAAGCGCCACTGCCACTGCACCAGTTCCCATGCAAAATCTGCATTTCTCTGTGGAAATGGAAGACATTACCATGAATTAGAAGGCAAACCACTGCCAAATGCTCAACATTTACAATCCTACCCATACTATGATGAAAAATTCCTGATGCCTTCAGTCTTTCTGTGTCATATTATTGAAAAAGTGCTTCAAGTTCTACATTGCCGGTTAAAAAATGAACTATGGTATTGTGAACAATCTCCATGTTATTCAAAAAGGGCTTCAAAGTCCACATTGCTGTTTAATAAAGCAAATATGCTATTGTAACTAAGATTGTTCATTTATGTAATCAGGCCTATGCCACAGAAAAAAGGAACCAGAGCGGGGCTCAAAATCCAAGATTCAAATTTCACTTGGACTACTCAGGCTGGCCTAGAATCCCTGCCACAATATACTCATCAAACCATCTAGGCCGCAATATGCAAATTTCATTGATATCGGCTTTGTACAATGTGTCTCCAATAGGCATATCACTAAAGATCAGAGTGAACGAAAAATTTATGGCAGATATTCCATGCTGCATGATTCAGCAATTCAGATATTGATTGCAGAACATTTTGTATAGATGGCCATGGATTAGGCTATCCACCAAGTATTAATTCCACCATCAGGAGTCATGTTTGGAGCAAACTACATATGATCTTATTATGAAGGACATTTCGGAGTAGTGGCTAACATCAAAACTGGAAGAATGACTCCAAATTCCGTGGCAAACAGTGGAAGTGCCATCCTGCAACATCATTCTTCCCTGCTTTTTAATGCCTCTACCGTATCTTCAAGCAAGATACTACCGTCCTTACCTTCCTGATTGCTCACAATATAGTACCCTGAGAGGTCTAGAAACCTATATTACTGAATTATGCAATAACCCACTCCTGTCTCCGCATGTTGAAGACATTTGGATGCATCTCTTCCACATTCAGAGACAACAGGACCAAGCAAATTACATGCAATTTTCAAGTAAAATTTTGGGATTTGAAAAGGGAGAAGTTAGATGCTAGTACTTACGAGCTCCGGAGCCACTGCAAGGGAAGCATGGCTGAGTATTTTCACGCTTTGCCTGCATCAACCAAATCATACATTCTGCCTTAATACCCTAAACATTCAGAGTAGAGAATGCCTATTCCAACCGCAACACACTCACAAGGCCTATTATAAAGTAGAGAATGGGTGAAACCAACATACAGCATTGTCAATTTGGGTTTCGTAAAAGACAGGAATGCCTATTCCAACCGCTACACTCACGAGGCCAACAGATATTGCGACAACCTGATTTTCGTTGGTAGAAATAAATAAATAACAACACCCCTTTAGAATTTCGATCTGCAGCTAGCTAGGCTAGCTACTCAACACTTGCAGAAAACAAGCTTCAAGAACCCAAAAAAAAAGAAAAAAAAAGAAAAAAGAACGGAGATATAGAGGGAGCACCGTGTTTTGATCCAAATCAATAGCTCTGATAAGGGGATAAGACGGCCGCAACCGTTGGCTTCTTGCAGACTTGACGCGGGATACAGAGGAAACATTAGTGAGAGAAGAGAATTTAAGAGGGCACCACATAAAAGGTGTGTGGAGACGAGGGACCGAACAGGATGCTACTGCTAACGCTGACATTTCTCTCTTCCCTTTTCCTCTCTCTCTCTCTCTTGTTTTTTTTTTCCTTTTTTGTTTTTTTGGCTCCAAATCAAATTGCAGTTGCCTCCAAGTCTGTGTTTAGTTTTTCCAGCTCGACAATCGACAACTGGAAATCTGGAGTTGCAGCAGATGGGATGGAATGGAATGGAAGACTGGATGGGTGGCAGCTTCTCTCTCTTGGAGATTTGGATGTGTGGGGGCTGCTTCTTGCATTAACCATCAGACAGGAGCCGGCTCTATCAGATGCTCGGTCCACGTGGCGTTCTCCATCAGCGGCTTCCGTCGTCTCATCCCGTCTCTCGTTTTTTTTAACTTTTGCCTCCAAAAAACAAAAAACAAAAAATAAAACAAAAAACCGGCGAGCGCTTGGGCTGCCAACTCAGCATTTCCATTTCCATGGCGTCAACGCTCAACACAAGAAAGCCCAACCAGCTGATAGCCTGATAGTGAACACGGCCCATTCCATTACCACATTAGAATTTCGGGCACCTACAAATATGAAAACATCTGAGTGCAGTTGCGCCTGTGCCGGTGACGTAACTTGTTAAATAACTGATGAAAAGCTTGATGAAAAATTGAAAACAAGAACAGTAAAGAGAAAAAAAAGTAGATTCTGAGCATTAGAGAAAATGGGAAACCCAATCCTTCCGATTCCTAACAGGAACCCTAGGGCTGTCTAAGTCAACTTTAAATTAATTTTATAATAGAGATGACTTCGGGCTGGGCCAGTTCGAGTTTCCCGTTAAAAAAACGTTTCCAATGCATAACAAAGGAATCCATATTTAGCAATTTGAACTAATTACTAAGAACAACTTAAATGGCTTCACTGTCTGATGCAACAAACAAAAGCTTTGTTAAGGAGTCATTTTCAAAATTTTTTTTCTCGACTAACCCATGCACGGGAAAATTTTTTGCAATTGCCCACAAACAAAGCCAAAACAGTCAATTGAATTCATCATCTTCCTAATTTTGTTAAGGAAGTGTGCGGCATTTTAACAATCTGAGGGCTCCATTCTTTAACTTCCTAGCCCTGGAGTACTGCTAGAAGTGCCAAAGTTGACCTAATTTGCATTGATTTTCTTCTCTAAGAGAGACAAGGGTAGGGAGGGAGGGGGGCTCAAGGGGAAGTAGGAAAGGGTGAGACTTGAGAGTTAAGAATGATATCACCAAACAGATACAATTAGAGGCAAGCGCACGAGAGGATGCCATGATCATGTTGAAAGGAAATTGGGTCTCATGGCATTCGTCCCTTTTCTCATGGGATGAATGCAGTAACAACACAGCAGTACTTTAATTTCAGAGAAAACGTAGAATCCAATCCAAGGCTCTGGGATACTCCCTTCCCACGTGCATTTGCTGCCCCTTCTCATACCTTGGTTAGTTTCCCCTTCCTCTATGATTTCCCTGGGGTGCCCTGGGCCTTTATGGCTAATAATGCTCTACTTAGTAATGGACCCACGTCCATTTCCTGGCTTGTCCTTCACTCCTTGGACCACATTCCATTTCTCGGCTTGTCCTTAACTCCTTGGACCACATTACTCAGGCCGAACCAAGGGTTCGCTTGAAGTGATATCATTATGACTGTCAACTAATCAAACTAATACTTTTTAAAAAATTTTTTATTTTTTGGATAATAAAATAATTTATTGTGTACAAAACTAATTAAATGTGTAAATAATTGGAATACAATGGAGATAAAAACTGATAAAAAGTACAACAATGACATTAGTCTCTAGTTTTGCGCTTTATAGTCGTTTTCACGTACATTTAATTTGTGTATTTACACATTTTGTTCGTTGTCACCTGCATTTAGTAATTTTTTTTGAAAAAAATTAATTTATATATATATATATATATATATTTTGTTAACATCGTGATGACATCAACAAAGCGGATCCTGCGTCTTGGGTGCGTCAATTTTTTCTTGCCCAGGTGTCATTTTCGTTACGCTCCTTTTCGCTTGCGTGCAGCAGCCGAGACCTAACACAAGAGCACTCCAGGACCCATCTCCTAGTTCCCGTTCCCAGTTCGAACAGTTGATTAAAGTTCGGGAAAAGAGAGAGCTACGAACCAACATCAATATGAAAACAACGAAAGTTTCATGTGTGGGACATTGCTAAAAAAAAAAAAAAAAGGGATAGGCCATATTGCAGGGTTTTTTTATTTTATTTATTTATTATTCATTTTTTTTTTGGGAAAGAAATAGTTGTAATAAGCATATGAACGGTATTCTATTGCTTGTAATAAATGCCTCGAATATGACATTCCACTTGGGTTTGTCCAGTGGATGCTAGGTCTTGCGCGTGACTTTGTCAATTGGTCATCAAGAGGAAATAGTAGGTGGATGACACTCAACCCACGCAAACGGACTTTTATCTTTTTCTAATGAAGAAGAGCTCTCCCTTTTGTGGTTAAATTTCAAAGTCACGAGAGTGGTTGACTTTTAGACTGCAAAGGTCAAAAGTCGTGACTTGGACATGTAAGCCCAAATATAGAAATATTTCCTGCTCTACTTACGTGTGGCAAGAAGAGAATCGGCATTGCTTGTTGCAATTAAATTTTGTTATCATATTAGGCAAATTAATAATCACAAAATATGTTATTTGTAATCGTAAGTGATTGTTTGTAACGTTTTAAAAGGAAAATAAAAATTTTTAATAAAATAAATAGTAATTAAAAAAAATTATGTAATTAAATTGTAGTTATTATAAATATAAAGATTATTGTATTAAAAATTATTAAATTATATTTTTATTGTATTTAAATATTACATTTACAAACTACAAATTTAAGTTAAATGTATTTTATTAAATATAAATTTTAAAATTTACTAAATATTAACAAAATTATATTTAACTCAAAATAAAAATTTCTAAATTATAATTACGATCACAAACACACCCTACTCAAATAGCTCAGTGAACATTTCAAACTACATTCACTTCATGCGTGGGAAAATTTTACAACAAACCCAAGAATCCCTTTGACCATGGCATGGGAATTCGAGCATCATTACAACAAAAATTCTATCAACACAAAACCTGAAACCCTAACAAACCATGAAGCGGTCCCTTGATACTGAAGAAAAATTTGAAAAAGCTATCCCAAAGCCACGAATTCATAAGGCGAATTCTCATACAAATGAACTTCACAGAAGAATTGAATTGAAAAATTTTGAAATAAAAACTGAGAACACCTTGGGTCCTCTGCAGCAAGCCAAACCAAAATCGAAAATCAATGAAACCGCCAAAGAAATGAACCATCGCCCCATGCTTCGCCACCACAGGAATTACAATAATAATAATAATAACCAGTGACATAGGTTGAGACATCGCGTCTTTAAGCCATCCATACCCTCATCCAACGCCAAAAACAAAAAAAAAAGGAACAAAATTTTAAAACAAAAGACAAAACACATAAAAACAGGCCAAAATCTGCCAAACAAATGTGGGTTGGAGCTGGGAAAAGATTGAAAACTAAGAAAGAAAATCAGAAAACCCTAAAACGAAAAATTAACACTAAACACCAAAAAGGAGCTATGATGCCAATGCAAACACAATTGTACTTTACAAGATTTTTAACTTTATGGGAACAAATTCAGCGAGAGAAAGAGATTTATCATATGAGAGGTATTATGATCATTTAATAATTTTTATTTAAATTAATTGATGTGATATATATATATATATTTTAATTTTAAAACACTTAAAATAAAAAAAAATATAAATATGTTATAAATTTATAAGATAAAATGTAATTTTTCTTCAAAATAATAAATTGGTGGTAATTTTATTTATTTATTTATTTATTTATTTTTTTTGGGCGCCCGAGTGGTCCTGCCTCATGCGTCCTTTTGGTTTTAAAAAAATAAAAATGAAAAAGTAATTTTTCCGTTCAAAAAGCGGTCATGCCCCTGTTTTCCATGTAAGGGGCAGAGAGAGAAACCAAATTTTAAAATTGTGGAAAACAAGACGGGATATTGTTGCTATCACGCTCACTTTCCTCCATTCGCCTTTTTCTCGACGCCGACATTGCAACGGTTCGCCGTCGCAGCTCGGCAGCGCGGATTAGTCCGTATACTGGAGATTTTTCCGGCTACTCTGCCGATTTCTTGATCTCTCTGCTCCCTTACGTGGCTCTCAATCCTCTCTTGTTCGTTCTCAATACGGTGTTAGTGTTTCCTTCACTGTATTGATAATCATCAACAGGTATACTGGTTCCTGTCATCATTCTCTTTCTATTTTGTTGCTTCAGTTATTGATTTTTTTTCCTTTGGTTGGATTTTTGCTAATATTTGCATTTTTTTTTTGTTTTTTTCTTAGCTTGTGATATTCAACGAATCATTTAATTTAGCAGTGATTTTTTTTTTTCTTTTTGCACTCAATCTTAGATTCGAATCGGATTTTTAAGGTTCGCAATTGGTACTTTCAGTAATTCAAGCCAGTTTTGGTTTGTTTAGGATAGATAATAGGTAAATATGTTTGGATATGCTCGTATCCTTAATGGATCCTCCAGTTTCGAATCTTCATTTCGCGTTTTGGTTGATTTTGTATATGATAATGTAGTTTTTCAGTTATGCTTTTGCTATGAGATCTTGCAATCCTTTCTGTTCGCGTTTGCTGTCTGTAGAAGTTCGTTAATCCTATGTCCCTTCATCCAGAAGTCTCATTATATTGCTATTTGGACTTTTAACTTCTGCCTTTTGACTCTTTTATGCATTTCAGGTGTACAAAATGATTGGCTCATTTCTTACTAGAGGACTTGTGTATGATCCTATTCTTTTCTGTTGTGAATTTGAAAAGGATTTATTATGTTCTTAGATATTAGAATTTTAATTGTTTTGATTCCATTGGCAGAATGGTTTTTGGCTATGCTTATCCAGCTTACGAGTGTTACAAAACTGTTGAAAAGAATAAACCAGAAATTGAGCAACTTCGCTTTTGGTGCCAGTATTGGTATGTTTATGTGTTGCAAAATTTCCATTTGAAGCTTGAAAAATAGTCTTTAGCATTAATAAATGCTTTATTTAATTTTGGGTTACAGGATTTTGGTGGCTGTCTTGACAGTGTGTGAAAGAATTGGAGATGCTTTTATTTCATGGTTTGGAATCATAATTGAATGTAGATACTAATTTTTTTGTTTACTCAAGTAAAATCCATGTTTTCATTCTGGTTTTCTGTATTGCATTTCCTCAAGGGTCCCAATGTACAGTGAAGCGAAGTTGGCATTTTTCATTTACTTGTGGTATCCTAAAACGAAGGTGTGTTTTCATAGGGTTCCAATATAAATAACGTGCGCCCTTATGAATTCATATGCTCATCTATGTTGTAACTGCTCTCTCATTTTTCTCCTGTCAGGGAACTATGTATGTGTATGATTCTTTCTTCAAACCATATGTTGCAAAGCATGAGAGCGAAATTGATCGCAACTTGTTGGAACTTAGGACAAGGGCTGGAGATATGGCAGTTTTGTACTGGCAAAGGGCTATGAGCTATGGTCAGAGCAGAGTTTTTGAGATATTGCAGTATGTTGCTGCACAATCAACTCCAAAGCCACGCCTTGCACAGGTGGGATACTTCTCAGCTGCATATAATGGTTCACAACTACATATTGCTTTGGGTTTGTGTATTTATTTGGCTAACTCTAAGTTTTCTGGGGTCTCTACTGACTTTAAATCGTATATATACAATTAGCTAAGTGGAACCATCACTGAATTCTGAGTACTTTGTCTAAGTGGGGTTGGCTTCAAGGCACAAACCTCATCATGAAATTGGATATAATACTTACTTTGAAGTTTGACAGGTTCTTTTAGATCTGATTGCATTTATTGACAGCAACTTTTAGATACCACTGGATGTATTGGTTGTTTTATATTTACCTTTAAGCTGATGTAAATTGCAGAATTAATTTGAGTGCGTTTTCCTTTTTTGTTTTCCTTGTTTTGTTTTGTCTTCTTTTCTTTTCAGTGAAGCGAGACACACTGATAATTTTGAAGGTTAGGCTTTGTTTGTTATTGTGCATGACATTACATTTTTGTTTCCAATCCCTTTGAAATTGAAATCCAGGTCCAACAACAAGGTTCGAGGGCTCACCAACCTCTTCTCAAACGTCAACCTTCTGCTGCTTTGAACCATCAGCCAGCTGCAACACAACCAGAGATTGAAGAATCTTTATCCACTGCTTCTAGCTCGTCTTCCGGACAGAACCCATTGGGGGTAGCAGAAGAGATAGGTCCTTCCAGAGTGTCTGAACCGGACCTCCCTCCAGTAGCCTTAAATGACCCAAAAGCAAATGTGACATCTGAAACTTCAAGCCAATCTACAAGAAATGAGGCAGAGGTTATGCAGATCGATGTAGCACCCTCGTCTTCAGCAAATGAAAATGTAAATACCATTACCTAAAGAGACTGTCATTGAGGAAACCAGCCAGGTTTCAAGTGCTAGATTGAGGAAAACCCAATCCGGAGAGAACCAAAAGAATGCTTAGTCCTTTGCCAACTTTAGTTTACAGATCTAGCAGTTCAGTCAGCAGGAGAATGGTGATTTGTATTGGATCATTGTTGTTAACGTTGATGTAAATTTGACAAGTCTTCTGTTTGCTTGTTCAATCTGTTCATCTTTTTAGAGGTGAGTTGGGAGATGAAAGGCAAGTAGAATCGTCCGGAAGCGTCAGTTGGATGAGTAAGGTTGTTGAAAGGGAGTGCTTCCTTGTGAGTTTTTGTTGTGGCGCATTTCGGAAATAAGTACGAGCATGTCTAGGTGGTAGGTGTATATAGAGCTGAATGTTGGGTATTTTGTGAATCGAACTCTTTTCTGGACTCCAAAATGGACTTGATCGATCTCGAGGCAAGTTATGCGGTAATGGCTTCTCCTTGAAGAGGCTTGTGTCGGGACAGAGGATTAGCAATTTAGATCCACCTCCATAACTCGATGCCTCTTGTATGCTTAAAACTCAGCGGGCTTGAGGATGGTAGAACGTACTGTCATAATGCAATGTCAAGTTACATGACGTACAGAGGAAAAGGCCTGCTACCTGCACAAGGTTGTTAGGTATGAGATTAATATAATTTAAGGTTAATCAAGTAGTCTTCAACCGTATAAAATAAAACCGTTGAATGGGTTGCAGAAAAATCATTGTTAGCTTCGTATGACTGATTTTAGTGAAAATCGGTTGACTTCCGAGGGGTACGCTTAATCTTATTTTTGCTTTGCGATTAAAATAGCATTATTGGGCTTGCGTCTCTGCTCGGTAAAGTTCTTTAAACGAGCTTCGAGAGTGACTGGTTGGGGATTTTGTCAGAAGTGGCAACTAATAGTAATTTGACTTCAGTGAATATGATTCAATAATTAGATGTTAAGCTGCTAAGATAAATCATCCAGTCCAAGTCTAAACTATAATAGTGCGAGGTCGTTGTTATAAATAAGCAACTTATAATAAATGACCTTAAATAGTTGATCGTATTTGGCATTGATTTAAATAGGGGAAAAGTTACTTGTAAGTCTTAAATCGTTATGAAATTTTTTAATAGAATTCTATTATTTTTGACTTTTTCTTTTTAATTTTACATTTTTAAATTTTATTGCATATGAGTCTCTTTTTAAACAAAATTTAATTTTTTTTTTTTAACCTTATTTAGTCTTAGTTAAACATTTTTTTTTAATTAGTTAACCAAATTTTAATCTGAAAATAGAGTCACATGAAACAAAATGTAAAACAATAAGACTCCAATAACAAAACAAAATGTAATAATAATACAATTAATAAAAAACTTTAAAAATTTTGGATTGAATTTTAGAGGTGACTATAGGCCTTATATTACAAAGTAAAACACAGCTTATGCCATTTACATGGTGAGAACAGGACTTTGTAGTAGACTCTCCTGAACCGAATACCATCTAATGCCCACCCATTGTGAGTCCGGTGGACGATCACGTCCATTCAGCACACGGTACTGTAAAAGGGCAAGCTTTGTTGTTTGCCCAACACACCATTCTAAAACCATGCTTCTTCCAACTAATGGGAAGCAACATATTGTTTCCTGATGCATTTCATCGCAGGAATAATCTACATGCATCCGAAACCATGGCATTAAAACCAGTAGTTGGGATGCAACTGGTGGCATCCCACGTCGAGGCTACAAGCCCCATTCAATTCCCAGACCCAAACAATTAAAATAGATGGCCATTGTTCTATTAAATAAAAGAATATCTAGTTACAATATTTACAGTTTTAAGAGAGAAGGGCGGTAAGGGTACCCCTCGGTCATCCCGCAAAACAACTTCCTGATTCTTACTTAGGTTATGAGCAAATGCTGTTAGTCAAGCAAGTCACGCAACACTTTCCAATCTTGCTGTCACTTTTAGAACAACGTGACAGAATACCATGGTTCTGGATGTTAAGTTAGTCCCTTCAAAGCTGAGAGCCTAGCCAATCACAACAAAATTTTAAGAGGATACTAATTGCCCCACAACTCTGTCATGCTGACTTTGTGATCTGACTGGAGCCAATAATCATCACCACTCTGTGGTTCAATGGTCACAAGTTAGTCAAATATACCCCAGCATGACCAACTGCTCCCTAGAGCATCCACAGCACACACACAAACACATACCCATGGAAATAGATGTAAAGGCAAAAACTACTTCAATGGCCAGTTTTCAATCGCCTAGTTGTACTTACATCACAGTCTGAGAGTATTATCTTCTGAATCCCAGCAACCTCAGGACATATTGAGCTGGATGTTTCAGAAGAATTTTGTTTGCCACAATGGTAATCCAAAGACATCGCTGCTTTATCCATTCTGGATGGACTGCAACCCCATGCAGAAGAATGCATGGGCTCATCTTGTTTGACGGTTGCATTCTCACCTTGTTGTTTGTATTTACTGCAAGCATTACAGGCATAGCTATTATCTCACAGTGAAGGTGAAATACCACTCTAACCAGCAATATTCATGTTTAAGTGCAAGTGTTTTGTGTTTTCTGTGTCAATACAAAGATCTCTAACAATGGAGACAAAACCATCGGACATCCAACAATAAAGAATTGATGTGCATAGAACAAGTGGACTAAGAATACCCCGTGTGTGCTGGAGAGAGAGAGGAGTGTAAAACATTTCTATGCAAATAAATAAAAGAAAATACCTCAAGAGATACATATCAATTGGTCCTGTGGTGCTTCTAATAACCATTCTATATTGAGGTGACCCCATATCCTGTCATGTAAGCAAGCAGCAAATAAGATGACAATATGTCTCAAGAAGTTTTGGACCTTACTTGATCATAGTCCTTACTGCATCAGGTTCAGGAACTTCAAGATAACTAGCTTCAGGAGCCTTTATTGCAATTAGTGTTTGATTCTGTTGTCATAAGTAAACAGTTTCAGTGATTGGTTTATTGGAAAAACATCAGCTTCCATGAAAACCCAAGGATTCACAGACCTGGAAGCATGGAAGGCATACAATGTCCTCCTCCATCAAGAAGAGATACCTAAGAAATACATTCGGGTAAGTATTAAGTAAAAGAATCAAATCCAACCACCAACACTTTGGGGGATAACAACGCATACTTTTGATTATTCTCATCTTCCTCAAGTGATCTCAGGAGCTCTTGCTTTAACCTGAGGAACAAAGATGATTGTAGCATGAAACTGCCATAGATATCAATATTGAATAAATATCCCCTCTAACACTAATTAACCAACCTTATAGACTCATCAAGCCTGCATTCTTCAGCACATAGACACTGAAAATCACCCTGCAGCACCATATAATCCTGTCACCAATTAGATTAAATTAAATTTCAATAAAAGTCATTTTACTACCTGACAGTTATAAACAGTTTCAAATATGATAACAGATGTACTCCTGGTTTGATGTCATACAGGACTAGGTCTTATCTGTTGGAGCCATTATTACACCTTTCATCCTGTGATATTTCCTTGGCACTCAGCTTTTTTAACAAACTAGTAGCAACTGTTATAGGCTTATTGGAATAACAGACATTTCCTCACATGTTTTTGACAGGCAGTTAGACTCTATGTCAATTCTTGACCCATTCAACAAGCAGTCTCAATCACAAAATTGTGGCTCCATTTCCAATGAACAAAAATTCTGCTTGTCATGTCAACAATTTTCTTTCCACTTCATAATATATAAAATACTCCACCAATTTTCTGATTTAAAAGGTCAATTTGTCCAATTTTGATCAGAACCTTCCTAATTACATACACAATAAGAGGAAAATTGCTAACAACTATAAACAAAATCTATGAGAGGGTTGGATCATACAAAACCTAGCAGAAAATAAGATGTTTATCATGCCATTGCCAAAATGCCATGTTTACATTCTTCCTGAAAAATGAACGAGATAAAATTGACCATGCAAGTACCTCTAGTCTGGAAACATCAAGATCTAACTCCTTTGTTCCACAACCATCATAGCCCCTGTTTGTAAGGCCCATTGATTAATTACCAGAAATAGCAAAACCAAAGAACATATCCAAGAAAAGTTCAATGTTATTACTTCCACCGTATATGATTTTTTGAGGTTTTCTCTATTAGCCCTACTCCTTCCAAAACATTTGTTATATCATATATCCTCCTCTTCTGGACCTGTCAAAATTGATCACACATAGTACACAAAATAATAAGAGAACAAATAAGAGGATATGCCAAAAAAGATGAATTTATAACATAAAAATGTTCAGTGCTAAATGAATATATATAGAAAATGCAATGCATAATGAAGACTCAAATCATCATGATGAACAGTGATACCAAGAAATTATCACGAAACCAAACCATTGGACCCTGCTGCTTAAGTTTCATTGATAAGAGCATAAGTAGTTTATTTTCTTACCTCTAACACTCCTGCAGTTTTATTCAAGTCAAGGGTGCCATCTTTGGCCTCCTGGATCAACTTGACAAATTTCTTGGTTAACAAGCCTGTAAAAAATAATTAAGCCCTTGGTTGACAGTTGTAACAACCACATTGGAGTTAAGGCCACAAAAAGATAAAACATGCAAAATGAATGGCATAAAGTGTATGCAAGTCAAATAGAATGACGGGGTAACATGAAGTAGCTAATTATTCAACTCTTACTTAAAGAACTGTCGTAACGACAGCCAGCAGCTGGATTGAAGCCATTTATAGTCTCTGCAACTGAAAAACAATAAAAAAGAAACTTAGTATGTTCATTAAGGTGGCTCAATTTATAGACCTCTGTCGTGCACCACCAGATCATGTGAAAGGACATTTACCAGCGTTTGATTTATGAATCCCTGACTTCGACATTTTTCCAATGTTTGTTTTATTATTATGATTTTCCCCAACCGAAGGCACAGGATCAGATTTACAATCAGCAACCATTTTAGTATGTGTAGGGATGTGTTGCCTCCCACTTGCCTGGGCCTTATAATTGTCCTTCTTGCTTCTTTGCTTCAACTGTAAAATCATACTATTTTTGATGAATACACAGAAAATTTCCAAAAGGATTATTAAATTAAAAGTTCAAAATTAAGTGCTAGCAAGTGAATGGCCAGAACATAAAACAAACAGAAATACACCCTGCATATGCCTTTCAGAACCCGCAACACAAGCAGGATGCAATAAATAATTAGCACAAGAAAGTTACTGGAACAACAGAAATAATGACACTGTGTTTGAAGGATTCTTGTGGCGGAAGCAGAAATTTGAAAGCAGGAAAAGAAAAACACTCGGAGGTACAAAAAGTCCAGCTAGCTAACAGAAACAAGGCCATTGCTTTCAACTTTTAAGTTCTTGTTCTCGTGAAATTGCAAGGGCCTCTACTCTCATGGATCATACAACAATCAGAAGCATTTGCCAAAAACATTATTCAACAACTGAAATATGATAAAATGGTTTTTCAACATCCCAAGCCAAGCAGGCAGACACAAATCACTAGCTTCAAATTTCCATTCGGATACAAGAAAAGGATACCTCCCAAGAATGCCATGCCATACAAAAGAAGACCAAACACAAGAAAAACGTATATTGAAACAAACAATAAACGGAACGTCTAACATACAAATTATTTTAAAAGAGGTGAAAAGCAATTAAAAGTGGACCCACGGAACAACCATCCAACCCACCAACGATATAACAAAAAGATGCAGAGAAACCGAAGAAAAAAGAGACAAAAACAAAGAAAAGAGAAGAAACGAACAGCTAGATTGCCGGAGGCAGAATGCGCGCCAGAGCTCCGAAATTCCAAGCCCAAGCGAGCGTTGACAGCCGAGAAATCAGATTGTGGTGGTGGTGGAGCATTAGCAAGTGGAGGAGGACTCGGTAATTGAAAAGAGGAATTATTTAAAAAAATCGAAGGCGGACCGCTGTTATTATTATTTTGAATGTGAGTGTGATTGTGGAACTGAGAGTAGGAGTGAAGCAGCTGGAAGTGAAATTGCGAGGCTTGAGGCGTACGGCCCTGATCTTCGCTCGCGTTCGTCGCCGCCATGATTCAATTAGAAAGCCGAGCTGAGGCGAGACAGATGATACGAGAAGAAGTTGGAGGGAAGAGAAAAAGAGATAGATAGACAGATTAATAGAGAGGCAGAGGGCATACGATCCGTATGGGAAAAGAATTTGTGTTTGTGTCAAGACTCAATAGGCGGCAACAGCAATGGAATTATTACTAACTAATTAATTAATTAATTAATGATAAGCAATAAATGTAAATAAATAATTAACAGAAGTCTCGAATAAATAAATAAATAAATAATATATATTGAAGGAGGGAGAGAGAGTTAAATAATTAGGGAAAAAAATTTACTGGGCAAATGCGTCACGCTCACAAACTCGCAACAACTCACGCGGAAGGCGGAAGGCGGAAGGCGGAAGGGGGGAAGTGGAGAGAGCGTTGGCGGAGCGGTGCCGCTGATTTTCGAATGCGCTCACCCCGCCTTTCGGCTGACACCCAAGCGCACCTTTGCCCCCCACCCTCCCCTTTTTTAACTTTTTTATTTTCTTTTTATTGGTTCGTACCAAAATTTAAATTTTGATTATTGAAACAAAGATTTTAAATTATTTTTGTCACTGGACCCCACATCATTATGATACTTTTTCTGCTTTCTTTTTTTTTTCTCTCAATTTGGTTATAGATTTTAGTTTTAAAAATTTGCCGAATGATTGAATTGAATCCAATTGTTATTCTATATATATATTTTTAACTTTTATTTCAATAACAATAAAATTTATTATTAATATTTTTATATAAAAAATAAATATTATTAAAATATTTATATATTATAAATAATTTTTTATTTTGTAAAATTTATTATTATTTATATGATATTTAATTATATTTTTATTTAATATTAATTTATTTAATAAATTTATAAATAATTTAATAAAATTTTTAAATATTTAAATTTTATTAGTTAGTTAAAAAAAAAATTTTAAATAAAGATTTTCATAAGTCACAAGGTATAATTTTTGACAAGTTCAATGGGAGACTTAATGCTTAAATTTTATAAATAGGAGTTTTATTTTTTTTTCAATTTTTTACATTGACAAAATTTATCAAAAATACTACAATTAAAATATAATAAAGAATAAATTCTCTCTTTCTGAGAAAGGTTTTTTTTTTTTTTCTATTATCAAATCTCGTGGTTAAGAGAGAAAATACATGCATTATTAATTTTTTGGATAAAAACTTTTACAAGATGTAAAAGTATGTTCTATTTATAATTATGTGAAAACAAAAAAAAGAAATTTTATGCTTCAAAATTAAAGTTTTATGTTTAATTGTTTATGCATAAGTTTGGAAATCTTTCTTTCTATTGAAGAGATTAGTTAAAAGTTCCTTGATTTCAAGCATTATTTACGCGTTATTCATGCATGAGAAAGGTACTTTTCAAATTTACAAGTTATACATTTAAGTTTGTGAAAAATATAGGGTTTTGGAAAAATTAGAATTTTAAAAATTCCAAGGGCTTTTTTTTTTTATTATAAATAGAGCTTTAATGGTACCTTTTAATGTTTTTTATCGTTAGTTTATTGAATTAAAAGACTTGGATAATACCTTTATTTATTTGTTGTGTGAATGAACTAATAGTTATATGATAGATGTTGTTTCCACCAAATGTTGGAACCATATTATATGTTTGTTAATTAGATAATGACTTTGACAAAAACATTTTAAATAGACTAAGTTTGTAGATTTTTCACAAAAGATAAAGTTGTGATTTTTTTTTTTTTCATCATATTTGTTGTTGAAGAAGGTGTTGGGACCATAGGATATTAGAACATTCACTTTATAACTTTGATTAAACCACTTTAATATGACTTTGATGAAAGGCTTAAATTGTAATTGGTCTAACAATAGTTTTTGGTAATTGAGAATAAGGAATCATATGCATGCATTATGACCTTTTTTAATAGTAATGAACAATGGTACTTGTCTACTTGTTGATAACATTTAGATGCTTACACTTTTTAGGCATGTTGTGTGCTTATTTGCTTTGATAAAGTTTATGAATACAAAATAAAAAAGTTGCTTTGTAAAGTCTATTACTAAACATATCTTGTCCTTTTGTAGGATGGATGACTATGATGTAGATATCATTATGTACCATGGTGGGGTTTTGATCCATGACCCGTAAATACATCATGAAGGAGGCAATATAAATAAATTTAATTACTAGAATATTGAAAACACGGTGATTTAGTTGTTAAAGTATCCAAGTTTTAGGCATTTTTTTTATAAGATACCAAGTAAAATTTTGGATAAAGAGTTAAAGGAAATGTGTAAAATAGTCAAAACAATAATTAAGATGAGTGACATCATTATAAAGCATAAAGAGATAGAAGTTTATGTGCCTTATGGTGAAGATATTCTAAATTTGAAAAAGAGTGAGGAATGTAGAGACAATGTAAACTCTAATGTTAGAAAAGAGGTAGAGAAAGATGGTGAGAAGTAAGAAGATTATTAGGAAAAAAGGGATGTTGAAGTAGTTAATATCGATAGATCAAATGTTGCTGAGGTAGTACCACCACGTCAAAAAATTGACATTGACTATATTAATGATAAGCTTTGAGTAGCATAAATTTTGATATATGGTGGATGTTGTAAAACCAAAATAACTATAGAGAAAGATAGAAAATCTAAAACTAGTGATTTTACTAATGATGAATACCCAAGGAGCACAATAAGAGTTAATATGCTAACAAATGATATTAAGTTAGAACTAAAAGAAGTAAAGGATGACCTCAGAAGATTTAACAAAAGCCATGTTGATGAGATGAGACTAAAATGGTAGATGTGAGGGTTGAATATTAGGGCAATGATGCTATTAATGAAATTGACACAAATTTGGCAAAATATGAGGAATTTGATGAAATAGACTATCTTGATACAAGTGACTATAGAAGATTTGAAACTAGTGGAAGTGATAAGGATTTTATAGTTAGAGAAAATTTCTAATTTTTAATAATCATCATAAGACACCAAAATTTGAACTCTCCATGCTTTTTGAAAGTATAGGTGTATTTAAAGATGCATTGATGAAATATGTTATCAAGTAAAAGATTGAATTCATGTACACCAAAATAGCATGGAATTCATTAAGGTAGTGTGTAAAAAGCCTTTTTTTTCTTATGAAAAATATTAGCTAGATTTTTTGAAGAACTAAATTATGTTTAAATGAAGATTTTGGTCAATAATCTTGAATGTAAATGGATACCTATTAATGTATTTAATGACTTTAGGTTGATTTTGAAACTACTTTTACATGAATTAAAGGACATGATGAGGAGTCAAGGGCAACCAGAAGTTAATCTCACAAAATACCATAAAGTAAGGGACATAATTGTTAAGAACATGATAGGAGATGCTATGAAATAATATAAATAACTATTTGATTACAAGGCTGAGATAAATAGGAGTAATAATTAAATTAGAAGATGTGAGTTTTGGGAAGAGGGTTACCAAAGTTTAATGGAATATATTTTGCATTTAATTATTGTAAGAATGGGTTCTTTACTAGTTGCCAAAAGATGATTAGTTTAGGTGGATGTTTGTTGAAAGGTGTTGCATGTAAGAAATGATACTAAAATTAGATGTTTCCAATTTCTTGGAGGGTGGTTGTGAGTGAGTCCACTAATGTACTTGAACTTGGTTCTTAAAGTTTTTAAAGAATGACTTAAGGATCACAAATGGCAATGGTTAGGCAATCATGTCAAACTAGCAGAAAGGTAAGGTTTGAAAATAATCAATAAATGTATTGCCTATTTAAAAGTTTCAAGAAAGTGTAAATGTATATTTTATGTTTCAATTGGTTCATTTCAAGGACTTCTTAATGCAATTGGTATTAAGCTAACATGAGTTTAATAAAGATGCTATGATAAACATCCCTTTGTAAATTGGACATAGAAGCATAAAGGCCTAACACTGCAAAGAATGTTTTGACAGTGTATAAAGGCAACCAATGAATTTGATTTCAATTTAAGGATGGTAAAATTGAAAAAGGAAAGTCCACAAGCACATGATGACATGCTTAAGGTCAAAAAAAAAAAAAAAAGGAATGGTGTAAGACCTTTGTTAAACTCTAACTTTAAGTATGATATAATTGATAATAATCTGTGTAAAACTTTTAATAAGAAAATAGTTTTTGCTGGAACAAAGTTTGTAAATTATATACTTGAATACATGGAACTTTATGTTATGAGAAGATTAAAGAAGAATTTAGCATTGTTTGAAAGTGGACTACTTGTATAAGACATAAAATTAAGTATAAGTTGAGAGAATTATCAAATAAAGTCATTTGTAAGTTAAAGTGAATGGTAGTGAATGATATGAAATCAAGCACGAAAGAGATAGATTTGTTGTTAAATTAGATAAAAGAACATGTATTTGTAGAGCAAAATAGTTGTTAAGCATCCCTTATCCATTGAAGATAATGTTAATAATTTATAGTTGTGTCTTTCTCATTGGTTCAAGAAGGATAAATATATTAACACATATGAATATATGATACAACCAATGATAGGAGAGAGATTCTAGTTTGTAACTGAAAAGATGGTGTTATTGTATTTTTCAAAAAAGTTTTTATAAGATTAAAAAGGAATAGAAGAAAAGAATGGAAACAAAGGAGGAATTAAAAAACCACAATGTTTCAAGCAAATATAAAAATGGCTTATAAGTTATGCTAGAAAAAAAAAGATCACAATAAAAATATTTGCCCAAAACAAGATGAACTTCTTTAAAATTAACTTGAAGAGGAAGCAATGGAACCAAGCCACACCACCTTAGTCACTATATATATAGATTACAACATGTAGGCTACACTAACTAGATATAACAACACTTAACATCTAGTGAACTCAAGTGGAATAATACATCGAATAATAGTGTATATGTTGAAAAGATTGATGCTATTAAACAAAGTGATGAAAAATATGTTTCTTCAAAGTAAGTGAGTGTTGAATATAATTTCTTTTTTTCTTTTTTGTGGTTATACCTAGTGGAAGATTTAAAAGTTTGTTTCTTTTGGTTTATGTAGACCAAGAAGAGAAGCAAAAAAATTATTTTATATAAATTAATTAAAAAAAAATATATCATAACTTATTTCTCCTCCTTTTATTGATTAAACTATGCTTGAATCAAGTGCAACAATGTCAAAACTTATTACTTCTCTTTCAATTATCTAGACAAGAAGAGAAGTAAAAAAATAACTCTACAAAAATTAACTCAAACAAATATATTAGAAGATGTCCCTTCTCCTCTAAGTAATTAAAACATGACTTAAACAAGTGCATAAATGATAGAAACTATTCCTTCTTCTTCAGCCAAGCTTGTGAGTCATCATAACTTTTTTACTTTAGTATGAGTTAATGATAATTGAATTGTTAATTTAATTTATTTCAATTTATAAGAGAAAAAAGCATTGTGTATCAATTGTAACTAAATAGGAAAAATAAAATATTGGCCAAAAGGAATCAAATCTTTAATTGCATACTTAATAAAGTTATGCCTTAGTTAAATTATAGTCAGGTGTTTCTCAAGCTACGTTTAGGCTTATAATTAAGAGTGTTACAATGTAATCACTTTTCAATAGTCACTAGCAAGTTTAGTTAGAAATTATATCTCGTTTTTTTATTTATTCTTATTAAGTCCCTTTTAAATATCATATAATTAATGAACAATATTGATATTTGTGCAGATTTCGATTGAAGGAAAGAAGAACAAGGTTGGAAAGAAGAAGAGTGTATGGAGATAAATGATAAAAAAGATAATGATAATAACCATACTTGTTCCTTTATGTTAAATAAATTTGGTCTTTTTGCTTTTATCAAATGCTAGACATTATACGTTGATTACAATTGGTTTGTTTGTTAAATGAATAAAAATGAGTTCTTTTTGTAAATACCACTAATGATGTTATATAATTGATATAATATTTATATTACTTCATACATTGTATTTTAGACAATTACACAACATATTTACTCAAAATGTCATTTTATGTTAAGAAAATAATAAGAATTTTAATAAAAATTTCTAGTACATAATTTTACTACCATCACAACAAATTGTCATTATTAGAGCCTTTTAAAGGCAACAACAACATTAAAAGGACGGTTATTATAGTAAGCATATGATAGAGGCACCACAAATTTTTCTTGCTTCACACCCTTTCACTCTTTATGATGTTTTCCTTAACAATCCAAAAATGATTTGTAGCGATTTATTACACCTAAGTGGATTTATCCAAAAGAAAATTTCTTACCCCCTAACATACTATAATAGGTTAAAGACAAATGAAGAACTACCATAATAATTAAGAAACCTATGCATTCATCATGTAAACCAAATGTTACTGTTAATTGTTCATGAGAAATAAATTGTCTTCTGGGTTCACATTAGTCTATGACATATGCATCACAACTTCCCTTCCATAATGACAAATTATCCTTAACTTTTTGGTCCTCTTTTTGGACAATGTTGTAAAAGGGAAGTGACTTGCTGGAAAAAGAGTTGATTTGCTAGAAAAAAAAGGGTTGATTTTGTTGATTAAAGGAGCTTATCACATGAAGAAGGAAGACTTTATGATTTTTGATGTTAAAGTGAAGATATGACCATTTGATAGGTTATGAGAAAAAGAAGATTAAGAGCATTTAAAGTTCTTTCTTTCTTTTTTAACTTTATGAATTATGTGTGTATTCCCTAGAGTAAGATATAATAATTCAATGTATTTTTTTATAAATTTTTATTTGGTCAAACTAATGTTTTTAACTTCTTCAGCCATTTTTGTTTATAGAAGGATTTGATTAGAAAATTTCAAAAAGGTATAAGATAAATTAAATGGATGAAAGGTATAGAAATTAATTGCAAAAATCATAAAAGATTTAGGACTAAAAAATGGAAATCTTACTAAATATTTATGTACTTAAAAAATTTCAAATCCAATTTATTAGAGCCATAAAAAACATTAAGATTAAAAAGAATTTGAACATTTGATTGGGTTTAAGCAATGGACCATTGGGCACCACTAAGCCAAATCTTGTTTTTGCAAAAAGAAATATAAAACACAAAAAAAATATATGTAAAAACACATAAAAAAAAAATGCAAGCACTTGGAATGCTAAATTTCAAAATCCATAACCTAAGAAGAAAAGTTTAAGAGGCACATTTGCTAGACTAAGGGTATTTTGATTATGTAACACACATCCTTTAGTCAACCATACAAGAATAAAAAATAAGGAAAAAACTTAAAAATATTTGTGAATATTCAATTTCAGATTTGAGAGACATTTTTTTATTAAAAGGCTGAACAATTACTAGGTCAATTATGTTGGGTGGTTTTGATGCCCCAAGAATGTTCTTAACTGTAAAAGGTGTTATTCCTTTTTGAATTTCTAAATTTCATTAGAAATTTAGAATGATTATGAATAAACATTATTGTAGGTGTTAAAGAATTATTAATTCTTTACTTTCATATATATATATTAATGTTTTTATTTTTTTATTTTTGTGACAAAATTGACCAAATTAAGATGTTTTAAAAACATACATATATTATTGATATAATTTGATAGTCACAAAAATGATCAAACTATAATGGTTTTATATTATGTATAAATTATTATTATTATTTGATTGTTACTAACATGATCAAACTAAAATGTGAAAAAACACACACAAAATAATTATTTATTTATAATATCAAAGGAATACATGTGAATGAAAATAAATAAATAAATAAAAATTATTAATTATTGGAACTTCATGATTTACATAAAGGTAAATCATGATTTTATGATTAGTAGTATAATTGAGATCATTAATAGTTTAAGTTAAATATATTTATTTATCAAAATATATCAATAACCATTATCATTATTTTCATTAAATATTATGTTAAATTAAAAATTAGTATTATAATACAAAGAATGAACTATGTCAAAAAAAAAAAATGACATTTAAGTGCTATGACTAACATTAATATTTTAACTTAACAATTGTATTATTTTATAAAATATAAGAAAGGTTTAAACAGAATAATTTGTACACATTATTTCCTTGTTATTAAATCATAAAAGTAATATCATATATGCCTAACGAGAGAGTGTGACACCTACTATAACTCATATAATATATTTATTTAAATATTAATTTATTTGATAAAATTATAAATAATTTAACAAAAATTTGTAAATATTTAAATATAATTAATTAAAGGAAAAATATGATTATTAAATAAAATTTTTTATAAATCAAAAAATATGACTTTTGACAAATATAAAAAAGAGATTTAATTTTTGAAATTTATAAATAAAAATTTGGTTATTACTCTATCATTTACAATAATAAAATTTATATAATAAAAAAATAATTAAACTTTTAAAAGAAACGTTTGTATTATTTCCATCACCAAACCAAAGTGTAAGAGAAAGAAAGGCATATTTGATTATTTTTTTAACTCAAAGATCTTATAACTTCTAATTAGATTAATTTTTTTTAATTATATTAAAAATATAAATTTTTAAAATATATAATTGAAGTTATATATGAAATCTTTTAGGTATAAATATAATTATATTTTTCATCTTTAATTAATATATTAAAATAATAATAATTTTTAAAAACTTAAATCATATATATATATATATATATATATATATATATATATATATATATATATATATATTCGTTCAAAATAAGATGTTATAAATTTTTTATAAAATTAAATTTTATCCTGTTAAAAATCTGACCGAACCAAAATTTTTTTCAGTTTGACACCTCTCTCCTCCGCCACCGTCAACCCCCCCCCCCCTCCCTCCCCCGGCGGAAAAAACACACAAAATAAAGGTCATGACTACTAAATGAGCATTTTTCTACAAATCTGGGAAGCTATGACACGATCAATCGGACGGTTCAAAGCACCCAAACAAAGTTGCCATGGTAGAGCTTGTGAATAGCAATTTATAACTAGACAAATTTATGATCGACAATTAATAACTGGCAATCCAGAATCGATGAATTGATAGCTAATAAAATCATTTGAGTTTAATAAAAAATAATTAGGCTCGGGGGAATTAAACAATAAATAAAAGCTATTAAACAATATTTTGTCACTATTTGACTAAACAACCAAATAATCTCGTCGGCATCCTTGGGGAGGAGAACGAAAAAACAAAAAATAGGCTCACGACAAAACCCCATGTTTAATTCCTTATTATTTTATCTATTTACATAATTTTTCCCTCTTTGAGATTGGAACCCATGAAACCCTGCTATTTGAACCAAATAAAGAACTGGATCACCCCATCGAAAAATCAATGCATTTTGAGTTATTTTCCTCATTTCAATACTTCAGGATATCGTAACCATGGAAACGAGAACAGGCCACAAAGTCACCTTAATCATTGCATTTGGGATCTCAATTAACAAGTTAAACTTAAAAATACTATTTACCATCTCTCAAAATTTCAGCATACCAACACTCGCTAGATGAAAGACCAACTTCCCAAAAAATTTTCACGGAAAACCAGATTGCAATTCTCATGAGAAAAAACAAAAGTTCTGTGGGCAGCAGGCTTCCAAGTTGTATAATGGCAAAGACTGCAACAAAAAATGGAATGTATTTTTGTGCATAAAAAGCTAGTATACATGTTGGAAAGCAGACCTTCGCGGGGCATAATGTTTTATATATTTATTCCTTTGAACCTGGATTTCAATGGCTGCCACATATTCTTGTCCCTCTTAAGACGTGACCCCCAAATGCACTCATATGCATGCATAAATGAATTCTTAATGGCAGAACCTGCATTCTCTCAGAAAACATTAAACCATATGTAATATTGGCATATTAAAGTCCCTAAAAGAATAAGACTCGTTCAGCTCTCTAATCTATATATATATATATAGATTGATTGATAGATTGATAGATACGGAGGGGTATACTGCATAACGACTTCTGTGCTATTCCTCCTTATAGGTCTACAAAATTTCCCATTATCAAATCTTCAACAAACCTGTTATTCATTAGAAGAAGGTATAGCTACATGAGCTTCCCAAAAACTGCATAACTTGTAGTCCCAGAATGCAGGCAAAACATCAAGCAAAGGCATCGAGTTGGATCCTTAACCAAAACTGCATACCTGAATGTCCCACAACTAGTTTACATATCTTTAAACAATTATTGACTTGAAGGGAACCTCGAGATACTGATGATAGATTGCAAATGGTGCAGAATATGATAGAAGTGGCAGGAGATCCTTAACACAGCTCCAAGGATCCAGATCTGGAGCAGCAATTATTAGGCTGCACAAGTTTGACATTAGAATTTGCAGAGAATATATGAATATACTTATATATATATAATCTCTGCATCTACATTCATTTGCTTCTGGGAAAAACAATTATTAATGTCTACATACCCAGAAAAACCATTGTCCTTCCACAGCTTGAGGGGTTCTTGGGATGCCTTCTCTCCAGCTTTAGGGGTTTTGCTCATTTGGCTTGCTGGAGAAACAAAAGTCTCAGGGTCTAGATCTGCGATCTCACACTCAGCTGAATGTGACACCTCTTCCACACCAACAGATGAAGTTTGACCCTGTCCACATTGATCTTCCCACTTCATTGGGAGACCACATAATAAAATTCATGCTGGAAACAAGTGCCACTTATGTTTGAATTGACATCACAGGATCTTTCATGCCCATGAATTTGCTCACAAGCTCCAGTTTGACTTAAACAAGGGTCATCCAGAGAAGCATGCAAAACCCTGGATGGAAACAATTAGATATTGCAGATGAAAGTTTCTACTCCTCTGGATACAACAAAATACAAATTAAATGCACCTTTTGCAAATTTCATTATTTAAGCTAAATATCCTGGCTATATCCATTGGATATGGTGTACCTCCACTAAGAGTACCACACAAAATGCCAGTGCCTGTCAAATAAAGGTCATTTAACTCCTTTTTTTATTTTTCTTCCCCCCTCCCCCCCTTAAGAAAGATGAATTGCAATGTTTCAGTTCATTCTCATTTTCTGTATGTCAATCAAAGTGCTAAAGGGCTCCTAAGAATAGACTCAGAGCAGACCTCCTCCCTGCCACAGCTGCAGTATGAAGGCCACCAACCATATCCAATATTAGAATATTAGAGTTTGCTGTAACATTAGCCACTGAAAGTAGAAGGGATAACGTATCTACTCGCAGGATTCTGTATCACAGGCAAATAAATCACGTATATATTCCCAGCATATACAAATAAAAGTAGAATGTGCAAACATCAACAATCCTAGTAAACAGCCAATGCATTAAAACTTTGTGAAAGCAATCTTGAGCCTATAAATTAGTATTCACATATGTTGGTTTAGAACTTCTGGAAAAAGGAAAAAAAACAAAAAAAAAAGCCTGTGAATGGTAAACTTGCCCCAGATAAGAGAAAAGGATGTAGCAGAAGTACATCTTTGGATATTCTATAGCATGGCAAGTGATAAATTACATTCTCCACCTATTGTGCAAGGCTTCTCTATGAAACTAGGTCCATCAATTGACCCTCGCACCCAGCACAGAAATGAAGGGCATGGATGACAAGCTTGTTCAAGAAACAATAATAATCAAAATATGGCTCTTGTCCAATTCCTTAATCCTACTTTAATTTTGCAGACAATGGCATCCCTGTTGTCCATTACTGGGGATAACTCATCGCATGATCTCCTGTCTACGCAAAACATCCAACACAAGGAACGCCTCTCTCACAGTGCCAGTGAAGAGTTTATATGATCTATTTAGCCACTTGCATTCTATAATCAAATGATCAAACATTTAAATGAAACACACTAAATCAGGTATTAGTACTACGGACCCAATTCTAGCCAGATACTTATTGAAGTAAGTCTCACATATGCTGAAATGAAAAATGGCAAGATATACCAGTGCTAAAAACATAAAATATCACTCAAAACTATCAATAGGACAATAAAATTTTCATTGAATAATGTTCAACAATCAAAGAAATAAGAACCTATCAATTAATTAATGGTTCCAATGTCAACATATTGAAAATTTTTTAAAAATTTCAATAAGATTTTGAAGTCTGTGCCTTAAATCCTTAATACTCTTGACTCTCCGTTTCCATAACTTCTATAAGGACGTAAAAGTTCTCATTAACCCAACCATATATGTTTGCTGTTGCTCAAAAGATTCGCTACTGATCCTCACTTTGTGCAGAAAAAGATAGGTATGAGCAACAATTTGCAACCTATGAGATTTTACTTTAACATAAATGTGTTTGGCCCCAAAAATTCAGCACCATTCCTTCTCTTTCTTTAGTAATCTTTTCCAACAACAAAAAAATGCAGGGACCATGGAAACAACGCCAAATTACCATCCAAGTAAAGTTCTTGTTTTTACTGTCCACCAGTGTAGCCAGAAAATTGAATTTGTAAAGTACCATATGCAAATAAATACTAGAGGTGTAGGGCTGAGGTGTATAGCTGAAGAAAGAGTTCACCTTCGAGCAAAAGGATGCCTTAGAAGTACTCTAGGTGCATATTTCTTTTGCTTTTTAATCCTATATTTCTAGTAGAAACAAAATAGAGTAAGCTCATGTTGAAAGAAAAATCTTTTGTGCATTATAAAATAATACTTGATAAACTCACTTGTGAGAAAGATGACTTCTTTACAAATGTTGAACTGTTGGCAATGAGAGCTTTCAACTATCTCGTCACCTTTCATACCCCATCTGCATCAAAAGAGGCAAAAAAAAAACGCATTGGGAGAAACATCTCAACGAGACAAGCTGCTTTGTAACAGGCATAGGAATCAACACGAATCTAATGACTAGTAGTGATGCAGGGTAATAATTTCTTGGACATGAATGATTTCTTTTTGCTTTCTTTTTCCCTTTTTGGATTAAGGTTATATAAATGTGAACAATGTAACATGGAGATGATGTGCCAACTAATTCTAGCAAAAGCCAAGCACAACACATGACAATGTGCCTTTCTCAACTCTGCATCACATCTATTTCTTCACCAGTTAAGACTTTGTGCTGTATTATTGTCAACAATAGCTCGATTGTCTCTACATTCATCCATTATTTGATAATCTCCAGATGACTATACTAGCAATAGCCCAACTGACAAAGAGCTCAACCGCTAAGCGAAGTCTCGAGTAATGTTTTGAAAACCGGACCGCACTGGCCGGTCAGACCGATAAAATCGGGAACCAAACCTTGATCCGGTTTGGTTCACTATAAAAATTGTTAGTTTTAAAAATTAACCACCATAAATCAATCGTTTGGATCAGATGAATTAATTACGATTAGTTAAAAATTTTATAAAAATTAAAAAAATAATTTTAAAAAATATTTTAATTTTTTTAAAAATAAAAATTATATTATTAAAATATTTTTTAATATATTTAATTTTAAATACTAAATTTATCGCGATATAATTATATTTAAATCAGTTAAACTTGTAAAACTAGGAACAGGTCAACTTTACGGTTCAACGACGCTGTTTGATTATGAAAACCTTAGTCTCGAGTAAGGAAAGATAAATAACAGTAAAAGGAGCTCCAACAAAATGCCATGGACGTAATAAAATGCTCAGATTAAACAAAAAAGAAAAAAGAAAAAAAAAATTTGCGGACAGACCTTCGTTAGAGGGAATCACCGGAGACAAGCAAGGCCCTTACTTTCCACTATCGAGAACCGAAAGAACAGCCAATCAAGGGCCGCAAAGAGCAATTCTTTTCCCGATTTTCAATGTTCTGCGCATTTGCAATGATGTTCTGTTGGGATTACTTAATCCACATTGACCTAATCATTTCAATTTTTAAGAGACTGATGATTAAATAAAAAATTTTAAAATTTAAATTTAATTTTTTTATAAAATTAAAATTAAATTAATAAAATAAATATTTATTATAATATATATATATATATATATATATATATATATATATTAACAAAAATATAGAAAGAATAATATACCTTAGATCAATCTTATTTTTCTTGTATCATTTTTAAAACTTGAAAATCACAGAAAAAAAAAAACAAGAAATGTGTATTTTATAAAAACCAGCGTCTGTAGCAAGGTAGTCAAGGACAATGGAGAGAAGGAAAAAATTAAAAATTAACGAGAAAATTCGTGAATTAAAATATCAAGAGAAAAGAAGAGAGGAAAAATGAATCGACTTTTTGATTCCATAACCGCAGGGCTTGTAAAGGTTTTGCTTTGGCATTAGAGAGTATATGCAAATGACAAAAAGCTGGTCAAAGTCATGACCTTTAATTTATATGTCACAAATAAATACCCCGTGATGGTTCTTCAATTCTAAATTTCGATTCATTGCCGTTGTTATTTTCTTCAACAGCTTCAATATCAAAGTCAGGACTTTGATCTTGTTTACGGGCTTGGGGCTGGTCTTGCTGACACCGGAGAGGTAGACGAGGAAGGCAGATCCCACCGTTGAGCATATCGACTTTTATTGAGGAATCAAGCAACACAGCCGATGTGGAACCGCAGCCCAACATTCTGGAATTTTGAAGTTGAACAACTAGGAATGAAGATCAAATTACGCGTCGATTAAAACCTTGGATTGACGAGGGTAATGCAAACAATTTCTTTCTTTCAAACTTAAACCAAAATTGGATAAAGTTCATCAATTTTTAATTGAATTAATTGATTTATTATTTTTTATATAATAATTTTTATTATAATTATTTATTAATTTTATTTATTTAACTAATTATTTTAATTTAATTCTTAAAATATTGTCTCAAACAAACAACACAAAAGATTCATAAAGAATACTTACGAACGGGCGGTGAGACGAGCGAAAACCAAGACGGTCGCCGTCGATTACGTCGAGCAGAACGCTGCATCCTTCGCGCGTGACTCTAGACTCTAGAGTTTAGGATCAGGAAGCTTTAAAAGTAGAAGTCTCTAAAATTCCATGATGTTGCCCTCATACGAATTATGATTATAATTATTAGTTTGTGATTATAAAAAAAAAAAAAATTTAATTATTAGTTAATGTATAATTTTAATGTATTTTTAAAAATCTTTTCAAATTTGTATTTAGTATTTAACAGTTGTACCTATCATAAATGTCGTAGGCTGATACGTTATACCCAAACTTGAAGGAAAACAAAAAGGTTGATACCATTAACCAACACAAAGAAGGATGATAGATGACAGGAAATTAGATGAAGGGAAATTAATGTATGGGGTCTCTCTGAAGAGAAATTAATGTGTGGGGTCTCTGAAACCCCTAAAACGCAAAAGGCTCTCTGGCGATTCAGTGCCTATTTCGTCAGAAGCGTCCTCCGCGCTTTCTTTTTCGTCTCTCCAGTCTGGCAATTGTATCCAGGGATCTTCTCTCAGTTCTTTGTCATTTACCATTTTATCTTAGGGACACAAGAACGTGGATATGGAAGGATAGTTGCTATTTTATTTTTAATTTTTTAATAATTTATATTTTTATTATTAAATTTATTATTTTTATTTATTATTATTTAATTTTAATTTATTATATTTAAATTATTTAAATTAAAATTTATTTTTTTAAAAAAAATAAATTTATTTTTAAATAATTAAATTTATTAATGAACCCATTAATAAAAATTAAATTAAATTTTTTAATCGAAACAATATATTGATAATAAAATTAAAAAATTTATAAATTTTAACAAATATCTCAAAAAAATTTATCTCTTTTATTCAATATTTTATATATTTAAAAATTATCATTATTAACGATGATACAAATTAAATTATTAAATTTAATGATAAAAATTTAAAAGTTCATAAACTTTTAAATTAATAAAATAAAATATGTTATTTTATACAAATTAAAAATATTTTAATTTTTTATAAAATAAAATATACTAATTTCAATAATAAATATTAAATTTCATTTAAAAATTTATAAAAAATTTTAAAAGATAAAAACATTAAAATTTAATAAAAATAAATTACACTTATAAAATAGACTCAAACTGTTTAATAAACTCATTCTCTCAATAGTTGAAAGAATTAAAAGTCTCGTGAGGTTTTTGGATTCTAGATTAGCATTTGCTTGTCCTTTAAATATAAGAGAGCGGACTCCACTATTTCAATTCCCATTTGGACATTTTTCAATGCAACAAAGCGAGATAGACAAATGGTTTACCTACGTGAGCGTGTTTTGAATGGTTTTGTACTGTGATGAATAGATCGAGTCATTCTTCCCTGTAACCATCACTGGTAAATTTTGCCGTGGAGCGTGTCTCGGGTCTTTTAACTATTTATAGACGAAGTGCTCTTTCTGGAAATGTGTCAAACTCTCCTTGTTGAAAAGGATTTGTCCTCAAATCTAGCAAGTATTTGCCCTTCAAGTAGGAAGAAAAATCTTTGAAATTGAAGGCAGCCGAAGCATTGTAGTCCTCTAGTAAATCTATCTTGTTTGCACGACCACCAATTCTTTCTAGCACTTTGAAGGGATTCTCAGCCTTCAGCGTTAACTTGGATTTCCTCTCAGACAAAAATTGTTACTTTCGCAAATGAATGGAAACAGAGTCCACTAAAGCAAAAGCGGTAGGTTTTCTATACTTTTTGGCTGCTTTCTTGTATACTTTATTTTGTCTTTCAATTTGGGCTTTAATTTGTCCATAGAATTTTTTCATGATCTTAGCGCTATTTTGGAAATCAAAACCGACCTACTCATGATGTGAAAGAGGAATAAGATCAATGGGAGTAATCGCATTGATACCATACACTGCCTCCTATAAAGCACAAACACTTTTAAAATGACGTGTGTCGGTGTTGGACATATGTGTCGAATATGACATTCGTCTGATACTCCTCCGATATGTGCTAAGTATTTCAAAACATGTTCAACCAAAATAAATAAATAAATAAATAGACACATCTCTTAAATATTTTTAATTACTATATTCAATATTTTAAATATATTAGTTATATATTTATAATATTTGTATCAAATATTAATGCATCAAATGCCTATTAAATATATGTAAAATTAATTTTAAAATTTTTAAAAATTATACACATAATATATTTTTTGAAAAAAAAATATATATTGGTGAATAATATAATAATAACAAATAAATAATTTTTATTTTATTAATTATATTAATTTTTTCAAATTATAATTCTTTTTAAATCTTATGTTATATGTATATACACTTATAATTTTTAAAAAAACATTAATTACAAATATAAAATAATATAATAATTATTATAAATGATAAATTAAAAAAAATATAAATATCATTAAAAACATTTATAATACACATATATTTATATATCTATATATAATATATTAAATATATATTTTATAGTTGTATTTACGTCAATATCCATATCTTAATTTTTTAAGTAATTGCGTGTCTCTGTGTTCATGTTGTTTTTGTGTTGTCTTGTTTATGTGCATGCATCATAGACTACCTTAAATAGAGAGTGACTAATAGTGTAATGAGGATTACTCTTATAAGTAAATTCTATGTGAGCAAGTTGATTATCCTAATCCTTTAAGGTTTTGCTAACTAACTCTCGAAGTAAAGTTGTAACTGTGTGATTCACTAATTTTATTTGACCATTAGTTTATAAATGACAAGTTGTATTAAACAACGATTTAATTTTATGTCATAAGGTATTTTAGAAATAGCTTAAGAACTTAACATTTTGATTAGGAACAATACTTTTTGGTATTCCATGATGTTGTATGATTTCTTTAAAAAAAACAAGCCAACCACATGAGAAGTATCATTAGTTTTGTGGTACAAGATGAAATGCGTCATCTTTTAAAATTGATTGACAACAACTCTTTGCGTTATAGGCAACCTTAAGATGAAATCCATATTTACATCAACCCCAAGAGTGTTTGGAATTCGAAGGAACATGTACAAACCTTTGGATGATTTGTGGCTTTTGGTTTGGTGGGATACAACACATCTCTTAATAATGGTCTAGACATCCTTACAAATCCTTGGTCAATAAAAATATTCTTAAAGCATCACTAATGTCTTATTCATACCAAAATGGCCAACAAGGCCACTAGTATAGGCCTCTCGAATCAATAACTACCTCAGAGAACTTTAGGGAATGCATAGCCTATTTCCCTTGAAAAAAAAATAAGAAGGAATCCATTGTGTTTGAAAAATCACTCAATCGCTTTCTTGTCACAAGCATGATAGATGAAACCAAAATCTAGATCTTTAACATAAAGTTCTTTAATAAATTCAAATCCCAATAAGTTTGCTTCTAGCATTGAAATAGGAGCATACCTTCTTGAAAGAGCATTAGCTATCACATTAGATCATCTAAGCTTGTGCTTAATGATATATAAGAATAACTCTAAGAACTTTAACCATCTTGCATGTCATTTGTTAAGCATGTGGTAGCACTTCAAATATTTCAAGGACTTATAACCTGAATGAATCACAAATTTTCTAAGGAGAAGATAATGTTGCCAATACTTCAAAGCTCTAATAAGGGCAAAGAACTCTTTACTATAAGTTGAACAGTTCTTTTTATAACTAGTTAGTTTCTCTTTAAAGTATGCAATTAGTTTTCCTTCTTATATAAGAATAACCTTAGTGTAGAGCATAATTTTTACTTAATCTCTTCAAAGCCTTTTTAAGTAACCTTCAACAATTAAAATTCTCCTCACTTCATGCATTTGTCAAGGGAGCCATAATTGTGTTAAATCCTTGAATGAATCTTTTATAAAATGCAAGACCATGAAAACTTCTCACATCAAGAATTGAGCTGGGAGTTAGCCATTCTTGAATGGCCTTAACTTTCTCCTAATCCACTTTAATGCCTTCATTTGAAATCACATACCCAAGAAAAGTTACTTATCTTTGCATGAACGAACATTTCTTCAGGTTTCCATATAAATTTTCATGTTTCAAAACTTCAAAAACTTGTTATAGGTGATTTAAGTGATCTTCTTAGCTCTTATTGTAAATCAAAATGTTGTCAAAGTAGACAACAATAGAGAACTTTCCTAAGAACCTCCTTATCACATAATTCATGAGGTGCACAAAGGTACTTGGGGCATTGGAAAGTTGGAATGACATTACAAGCCACTTATGTAAGTCTTTTTTGGTTTTAAACACTATTTTACTCTCATCCCCTTCTTTCATTTGAATTTGATAATATTTATTCTTTAAATCAACTTTAGAGAAAAATTTTGGTCAATGAAGTTTATTTAGTAAATTATCATTTTGTGAAATGAAAAGCAATACTTCATTGTGATTTTGTTCCACACACATTTGCATGGAACCATTTTTCTTTGGAGCAAGTAAGGTTATAACTAAACAAAGGCTGATGGATTCTCCAACATAAATTTATGCAACAAGTTCATCCACTTTCCTTTAAAGCTCTTTAGCCTCCTCACAATGGCAATGATAAATTGGATGATTTGGCAGTACAACATTAAGTATGACATTAATTTGATGCTTAATTTCCCTTAAACAAGGTAAACAAAAAGGTAATTAATCTAAAAATACGTCAAGAATTTTTATTGAATAAATTGTACCATATATGGAATGGATGTCTTCTCTTCTACTTATTTTCTCCATAACTAGTAAGGTATGCACTTGCTTTCACATTGTAATGACCCTTGTAACTTGAGCTATATTTAAATAAAGGCTTTCTTTGGTATCCTTCTCCATTTTTTGAACTCAATCAGACCTGGTGGAGATTAAAAATTGTCAACGTAATATGCTTGCTATCTTTAGTTAAAGAACAATTATTTTTGTGTCCATCATGTTAAGTACTTTTATAAAATTATTGTGGGCATCCAAGGAGTAGGTGACATGCATTCATAAGAATAACATAACACAAAAACTCATTGTTATAATGTTTGTTAATAGAAAATGAGATTAGAGTATGTTTAGTTACCTTCATCTCATTTCCCCTATTAAGCCATTAAAGTTTAGATGAAATAAGATACTTTGAAGTAAAAAGTTCAATTTCTACACAAGAGTTATGGAAGCTATATTGGTACAACTTCTAGCATCAATGATAATGCTACACACCTTCCCACTAATTATGCACCTTATTTAGAAGATGTTCTTTCTTTGCTCTTCCGTAGGTGTTAATTGATAATTGAGAAACTTTTAGACAACCAACCAGTCTCCTTCATTCACTTGCTTTATGCTTTCTTCCTTACTATTATCCTAGGTAGATTTTTTCCCTTCCTCCTCAAGGGATATCTCAACTTTATGAATATCTTGCAAAGTTATCATCCTTTGATTTGAACATTTTGCAACAATGTGTTCATATCCTTAGCATTTAAAGCATTTAATGAACTTAAACTATTTTAGAGCTTTCCCTCTGTCTTTTTTTTTTTTTTTAAACGTAAAGTGTTAGTCCCTTGAGTAACTCAAATGGGGGGTGAATTGGCTTTAATTAGCTAAGATCGCTTAATGCTTATCTAATCCTAATTCCAAGAGATCATACACAATAATAAGCAATAAAAAAAATTATAATCACAAGTAATATAAACACAACAAGAAAATAAAGAGAGCTAGGGAAAGAGAGTATATGACAATTTATAGTGGTTTGGTTTAACTAAGAGCCTACAATCCTTACAAATTAGGTCTCTTGACCTGGAATCACATGAAGCTTCCGTGAAGCTTAGCATAATGACATATGTCCTTCTTAACTCTAATACACATGTTCAAACTCTATTCATAAGAGCACTTTTGCTCTTGATCTTTTTCACTCTACTTTTCCCTTTGATTTTCACATTTTAGCTCTTAATCTCTTTTTCTCAAGGTCACTAACCTTATTTTACAAACAATAATGTATAAACCCATAAGGCTTAAACTAACCATTATGATTAAGATCTCTCTTTATAAAGAAAGTTAATTAAAATCTAAAACCAAATTTGGAAAGCTCTTTTTATGGATCATCATTTGACCACAGCACTTTGATCAGTTGACTAATCTAAAATCATTGAAACTTTTTCACTTTTTGCACTTCATACTTTCTATGACATTTATTAACTAACTAGTTTAGTTGACCAATTGGTCTAATTAAATGGTCTAAAATCTCTGTACCATTTTAGCTTTCAGCCCAACACTCTTCGCACATCTAGTCAACCAAAACAATTAGTCCGATTGATTGGTCCATTCTTTTGGTAACTTTTCAACTTTTCTTTAGTTTTCTTCATGCTATCTAATCAATAGGATTGATTGACAAGTCTCTCTTTTTTGTTAACTTTAAATGACCTTAATTCTTTCCATCTTGCCTTGAGATTTCTTAAAATCTCATTTAGGAACTTTTCTAAAAATAAAATATAAAAAAAAAAAACTATGAGATTTTTGAATAAATGATTAGTAAATTCAAATTTAAAATTAGTGATTTTAACATATATATATATATATATAAAATCAAAGATAATAAACCTTAATAAGAACAAAATGTGCTAATCAATCAATTAATCATGGGAAACATATCAAAATCTATTATATTAGGCACATGATCAAAATATTCTCAATATAAAGGTTCAAACTTAAAGTCTTCTCCCTTAGAACTCTCTTTATTAAGAATTAGAGTTTTCTTAACACACTTTTAAGAGGTCTTTTTTGGAGTTTTTAAGTTATTTTTCTATCTTAGTAGCTAATATGATCACATCATCCAAGGTCAATATGGTTGTAGCTTAACCATATTTGCAATGTCCCTACTTAATCAACCCAAAGAAATGAGCTATGGTTTGCCTTAAACTCTCATTAATTTCACATCTTAACAAGAGAATCTCAAATTCTTGCACATAATCTTCAACACTCAAATTATATTACATCAAGATATGGAGTTTTAATGCAAGTTTTGTCTATAATTTTAGTGAATGCATTTTATTTTCATTTATCTTTTCAGTTTTTTCCCAACATATAATTTTAGATTTTTCCTCTCTCCTTCTTTGGGTAGCCAAATTCTTCCACCATAAACTAGTATAATTTTTGATTTTCAAACTAGTGATCTTGCACTTTTTTGCATCATCAAACCCCTTCATTCAAAGATTTGTCAATACTTTATAGCTAAACAATAAACTCTTTAAAGGAAGATTTACTTTAAATCTTAGGGATTTCAATTTTAATATCATTCCCTTTATTGTGTTGTAGGAAATGCAATCATGGCCTTTGTTGTGTTGATGTTGCGTCTACTCTTAGATTCATTTCAAAAGCCTTTGGAATGTGCTTCTTCTTCACTTTCACGTATGTGAGCCGTATTTTGCCTATCATGAAGGATGCTTCTTCTTAGGCACTACTAGCCTTGAAGGAAATGGAGAACTCTCTTCTTATCAACTTTAAGTCTTTTAAGTTTACAATTGATGCCTAAAACTTAAGTTTTTTGCAAGATCAAGCCCCTAGGACATGAAAAGGTATTTTGATTCTCTATGGTTATATAACGAAGAAATCTAATACCAAATGATATGAATAAGAGTTAGATAGAAAGAAATAAAGATGTCTAAGTGAAAGTTAAAGGGAGTTTGGATGCAAGGCCTAATGTTATAGACCTAATAATTGATATAAGCTTTAAGGCATTTAATGGCATGCAGTATGGCAACATGCCAAAGAGTTTCACTGTGTTGCTTATGCCACATTTTGACCTTTTCCATTATGAGCTTGTGCTTAGAGGTTGATGATACTTAAGCACAATAATAGATGTGGGGGAATTGATAAAAGTACCCAATGGCTTAAAGCCAATGCCAACTAATGCTGTTACAAGGAGGGTTATTTTAGAGACATTTAAAAAAGGCCAAACTTTTTTATTACTTATTTAACTATTGGAAAATATTCAAAACATCATCAAATTGAAGCAAGCATTTTTTGCTTCTTGCTTTAGTAGTTGTATCATGCCCCACATCATTAAAAACCCCATCGCTAATGCTTTATAGCGTTGTTTCAAATGTCTCCAATGTAAGAAGGTTTAGTTAGAGGGGGTTTATACTTATGTGGTTATGTAATGAGATCCGTGGATTTAAATTAGGCATAAGCAATTTGAAAGATGAAGTTGGCAAGTATATTGTTTGAGGTTGCTTGCTTGTTGTGACAACCTCTTGAATTTGTTGTTTTATTGGAAAACAAATATATAACCATATTGATCTTGGAGTTCATTGTACTTAGTTGTTCTATTTCAAGAGATTCCATTTTAGAATTTTGAGAATTAGCTAAAAAAAGAATATCCTCTCATTTTTTAGAATGCATCACAAGTGCGACACTATATTAACATGGAAAAAGAATATGTTAATGTCAATCCCCATGAGGTCATGAGTTTAGATGTAATTCTAAGTTATATGCAATTAAAATGTTTGAAAAATATGTATTAGACAATAGGCTTACGCTTAACTTCACCATCATTATGGTAATAATTGGATGTGGCATTAGGCTTAAATAGGGAATCTAAGGTCATTTCTTAATGAATTTTAAGAATTAATAATTAAGATTAACCATTAAAACATTAATGAGGATATAAACTAAAATATCTATTAATGCATTTGTCCATGACATGAATCTTTAAGCCAAATTGTAGTGTGTGTAGTTTGAAGGGGCAAAGGATGTTTACAAGTCATTTGTGTCAAGACTATAGGGCCTAAAGTCATGTATTTAAGTATTATATTAGTCATTGTGTTTATTTGGTATGGCTAGTTAAAATATTTATGGAAAATTTTATTAGAAGTGTGTATTAAAATTTTTTTGCACATTTTATTGAATATTAGCTTAGGATTGTGAAACCATAATGAATCTTTTTTTTTTTGTGCAAAAAAAAAAACATTGTTTGTTATAAGTTTTGGAATTTTGTGTAGAGTGGCATAAAATTTATATGTTTGGCTAAAGCCTTAATTGTGAATAATATGCAAGTATTCACATAAAAACTATAAAGCAAGTTGAGGGGAACTTATTAAGGAGTGAACAAGCATAAGGTCAACACACCTTCCAAAAAGGCTTAAAGTGGGAGGAAAGTAAAAAGACAATGAGTGCAAAAAGGCTTGATTAAAATTGTATAGTCTTATGCAAAAAGTGGAAAGGAAAATAATTTAACCCCAATCATAAGCACCTCAGGCAAGTACATATGTATTTCTTTGTCCATAACTATGTAAAAAACTATGAGATTTTAAATTATAATAATGTCATAGTGTGATACATTTGATAGTTTTGCTTTTTATGAGCAGAGCTATCTATGATTTGTATGAATGGGGGATCCATGTTGCAAATGGATGTTAATGTAGGGTTAGGTATTGGAAAGGAAAGTCCAAGATGAAAAGAAATAGACATGTGTGAAAGCAAGAAGAATGGTTTAGAGGTGTCTAGTAAGGCCAATGATGTTAAACGTGGGTGATTATCTAGAGTGAATGTGATATAGGATTATGTCTAAAAAATTATTCTTTATTATCCTATAAATTATGTTGTAATTTTGATTATTATGATTTCATAGTTATTTCTCATTTTAAAGTATTCTATTTTAATTAGGAGTTTTTGTTAAGATAATTCTACAATATTTTCTCTCTAAGTATTCTTTATTAGACAAACATGTAATAACTAGATTTAATTTCCTTTTAGATTTTGCATGGTCATCAAGTTTATTTATTCAGTAAGTCTAAAAAATTTTATAATTGAGAATTTAGGTTTTTTTATTATTTTTTTTCATGAAGCATTTGTCAAGTTGAAGTAGATGTTGGGATTGAGAGTATCACCTAATCAAGATTCAGGGGGATATTGATGTTAATCCATATTATAAGTTAAATTAGATTAATAGTCTATTGTAATAAAAATCTACTTGAATTCAATTTGAATTTAACTGTTTGGGTTGATTTAGGTATCTATCTCTATATAAAGACACATTGTTTATATGGTTTAAGTGCTTCTCAGTTATTTTGTGTAATTATTTTATCAAATTAATAAAATTATAGTATTTTTATAATTTTTTATCAGTCAAATTAAGTCAAGTCTATTCAAATTATTTATTAATGAAAATTCTCTTTTAAGAGTTATTATTGTTCATTGGTGGATTTTAGAAATCCTTTTAAAGGTTTAACAAATGTTACCCTTCAATATCATTTTTTTTTTTCATACTTTTGTTCTGCATCAAATGGTATTAAAGTAAGTTTGAGTTATATTGATATCATCTTATAAATTTCAATATAACCTTTTCAACAACAATGATTGTGAAAGGAAAATTTATTTATAGTGCTTTTTATAGATTATGAATGCAATTGATCTCATGTTGAAGATGTCATTTATGATCAATTTGCTTGTAGAAGCATTTTTAATTTCAAAGAAATTCTTGTCTCTGATGGAGATTTTTTTGTTAAAGATTTTGTAAGATGATTAGTTAAGCTTAAGGCTTAGTTCAAATAAAATTATCTTTCTAAGGAGAATAAGATGAAGTTTGCATATTCCAAACTTTAAGAAGGTATAGTTATTGGTGAAATGATACTTAATATTATTGATTGAGTTTTGGTAAAGTAAGAATTCAATTATGAGTATATATGAGAAATTTATTAGTATTTGAATTTTAAGATAGTGATATATTTGATGAGATTTTAGAACAAATTAAATAATATTTAATTCTTATTTTTTACCTGTTGAAATTATGGAAACAAGTTTAAAAATTGAAGTTGTGCTACCTTTTCCCTATATTAAAATTAATAGTCAAATACTTGTTATGGATCAAGAGGAAATGATTCAAAAAGTTCAGCAAGCAAAAATTTTCTATGAACTCTCACTTGAAGAAAGCAACTTACTGAGTGCTAATATAAATACAACAAAGAGAATGTTGTTATCATAAAAACTTTTATTATTGAAGATTGTGGTGGTGACAATATTAGCCTATCAACAAACCTTACATTAAAAGTTGAAGTGATAACTGATAGGTCCTAAAATCTTATCTATCTAAGAAATTATGTTATAATTTTGATTATTATGATTTTATATTTTATTTACTTGTTTAAGAGTATTTTAGTCTAACTGAGTTTTAGTTATGCTTTTAAGGAGAATAAGATGAGGATGATTAATTGATGATTAGTTGAGCTTAAGGATTACTTCAAATACCATTATGTTTCTAAGGAGAATAAGATAAAGCTTGCATATTCCAAACTCCAAGTTGATGTAGTTGATTGATAGAATGATAATCAAAATTATTGATTAAGTTGACTAAAACCAAGAATTCAATCATGAGTAAATATGAAAAATTTCTTAGTACTTGAATTCTAAGATGGTGCTATATTTGATGAGATTTTAAAATGGATTGAAAAATTATTCAATTCTTATTTTCCACTTGTTGAAATTATGGAAACAAGTTTAAAAATTAAAGATGTGCTACTTTGTTCCTACGTTGAAATTATTAGTGAAATACCTATTGTGGATCAAGAGGAGAAGATTCAAAATGATCAGCAATTACAAATTTTCTATGAACTCTTAGTTGAAGAAAATAACTTCTTGAGTGCTAATATGGATATAACAAAAAGAATGTTGTCATATGGTAGTTGTCATTAAGACTATAAAAATATCAAGTACCTTATTCTTGATCATGCAATGATAAATAATATGAATAAGAGTCAATCCCATAAGGAGTGCTATTAACTCAATGATAGATAATTAAACTCAAATACATTGATATTAATGGGGTTAAAATTCTAACTTTATAATAATTAAAATAAACTACTTGATTAACCAAAACAACTTATAAAAATATTAATTAACAAAATTCTAATTCTAAATTCGTTTGCAACTAATATATTTGATGCTTTTGATTACACACAATATTGTCCTAATTCTATTAGAACTATTAACTCTAAATAACAATAATCTTTATTACTTAAATTCTCTATTAGATGTTCATTATGTAGAACAAGCTCTCCACTTAGACCTTAACCATTAAACACCTAGAATAAGCTCTTTAAAATTATAAAATAACAATCTTAAGAATTACAAGAATAAGTTAATTCAAGAAACAATCACACAAGCTCAAATTATATAACTTGAGTTAAGTTATTCATAATAATAAGATAAAAATTTGTTAATAATTCCTTACTATTAATTACTACTCGGAGACTTAGAATAAGATAAATATGGGTTACAATTCTTAACTCCAGCAATCAACCATTGTATAGCCAATTCATCAAGCCTAACCAAATGAATTAAAACAACAATTATTCATCAATTTAATTAAAATAACTCAAACAATTTTAATTAAAAAAAACAACATATCAAAATAATATATTCCATCAAAATACCAATTGTTTTGAAATCTCATAAAATTGCTAAAAAGTCCTAGCTATACATACTTAAAAGAAACCAAATTCTTACTAAAGTTATGCTTGTTAACCTCTTTATGTGTTTGTCTCCTCCTCTCTAATTTTAAAAAGCCAAAAAGGTCCTTTTTATAAGCTAGAAAATGTACTTATTAGACATAAGAAAAACCCTAGGATACTAAAAGAAGATATCCTAAATTCTCAATGATACAATAAACTTGTTTCCTTAATTGTGATAAAATTCTTGTAATAAGTTCCAAGCTAATGCCCATATAGATATTGTATGAATTAAGATTTGTCTAACACATCCAATCTTGCCCAAAGAAAAGGTTGAAATCTAAAGTTATGAACTAAAAACTAAGATTAACTTAGTCTAACCCATGACAAATTTTACAGTGACTTCTTAACTATTTTTGGACCATTAAAAAATTGTTATGGGCTTAGGTGTCTCCATAACAATTATACGCTAAAATGTGAGCTTCGCTTAAGGCTTTTGAGTCACCTAATTTGGATGTTTGAAACTCAAGTTATACCTATTTAATTACTTAATGCTCATATAAGAATACTACTTCAATTAGGATTTGGACTATAGTTTTTTGTCTTATCTTTATTGCAAAGTAGTCTCAAGGCCCAAATGAACTTAAATTTAGACTCACAATCTCAATATGGCAAATTTAAAATATCTACTATAACTTTACTGAATATCACTTTTCTAATTTGAACTTTTAATTTAGTGAAAAACTTGAAATAAGAAACAAAGGTCAAAATGATAAAATGTTGAAATTTTACCTATTTAAAATACAAATTCTCAAAAACTTCCCTAAAATATACTCAAGTCACAAAATATAATTTAATTAGTTTAAAAAGGTATAAAACTTATTAAAAACATCAAAATGTAATAAGGAATAAATAAATAAATTCTCACTCATCATTATCATAGAAACTTTTATTATTGAAGATCATAGTGGTGATGATATAGCTTGTTGACAAACCTTACATCAAAAGTTAAAGCCATAACTAATAGGTTCTAAGATCTTATTTGACTTGTAAATTATGTTGTAATTTTAATTATTATGATTTTATAATATATTTACTTGTTTAAGAGTATTCTAGTCTAATTAAGTGTTTTAGTTAAGATAAATCTAAAATGCTTACTTTGTAAGTATTCTTCATTAGGCAAATATTCAATAAGCCATTTTAATTTCCTTTTAGATTTTACTTGGTTGTTAAGTCTAGAAATTCTTGTAAATAAAACTTTAGTTTTTTGCAATCAAATTTATTCACATTAATTATCAATGAAAATTTTCTTTTAAGAGTTGTTTATTCATTGGTGGATTTTAAACCTTTTCAAAGGTTCAATTGAGTATTTGGTCTATGGTATCTTTCTCTCATGCTTTTGTTTTGCACCAGAATGGCATGAAGGGTTTTAGCAACAATGAGAGAGTAGAAGACTCATTGCATTAATTAAAACTAAGTTTGACAAAATTAGGTGCACTTACAACATCTAAGGAAGTAAAAAAAGAACAATCTTTGAAAATAGGACTAGCTAAGGCCTCATAAACATTGTATGATGGTTTGATCAATCTTGATTGTAATGAGGAAAAAAATCAGCCCTTGAAGGAGAGCATTGACATCTAATGATGACATTCAATTATTCTTTAGAAGCATTAGCGTAGGCATTTCATTAGTATTTTTTTTTTTTTTTTTGAAATGCATATCTTAATGGATGCTTATTTTTTCAAATTTGGATCCAATGTAAGAAGGCTATAATCCTTTAAAATTAATAGTTGTATCAATTTATATATTTGTCACATATATTATTATGCACAAATAAGTATTTGAGGCTTTTATGGTTGACTAAGGCCCATGATTTAAGGCTAGCGAGTGAAGTAAAATGAAGGAGGTGATTCATCTTTGCAAAGGGTGACTTAGATAAAGAAGAGAAATTGATAAGTTATCAAGCCAAGTAAGAACCTAATTATGAGTGAGTTTATAGTCCAATGCATTCTACCCACTCACAATTTCGACAAAGTTGAGTTGACAATCTACAATTAGATCATGTGATAAATAAGTAATAAAAAATATGGTTGAATTTCAATTCTAAAAATTGTATTACACATAATATTGATCTGAATTCAATCATTTTTTTTTTACTTGGCTTAGCCCCTTTATTGTGTCACTTGGTAAAGACAACATCTTGTATCTATTAGAATTGTGATGTCTAGGTTAGTAATAACATGTTTTTAACTTTATGATTATTGGCTTATATGTTTAACCTTATGTAGCGTTTTGTGATGTATGTAAATTTTCAATTTTTACATGAAGGAGTAATCTCCATGTGGTGTTTTATATATCACATGTGCTTTAAAGGTTATCCACTTTCATTCAATTCTCTTAAATAGCCAATAACAGTTGTTTGGCCATGTGTTAAGGCATTACTTTAGGCCTATATTTAAGGTGATTAATGTTATAATTAGTTATTTTCCCACTCGTAGCATTGTTTTACTACATAACAATCTCGAGTTTTAACTATAACTTAGTTAATTATGCTATAATGTGTCCTTTTAACCTGTAGAATGCAATTGTTGTAGGTGTGTAAGTGATCCTAATGGCTTGATTGGAGTTAGAAATCTTGAACTAGAATTGTATAAGAGATAATTTTCCATTTAATCCATAAGATCACTCTTTGTATGCAACATGGTAAAGTATTTTACTAATTATTGTAATGTATTCCATATACCATACCTCAACCTTTCTATGGTATGTGTTCACTATCTCTAAGAATCCTAGTGACCATAATATTGTAGGAGTGAAGCCAAATTAATATTATATAAAGGATAAATATACAATTTATCTTTATATAAAAGTTCTCATATCTTCTTGTATAAAAGGATATACTCATTATGTAATATGTAACTATTGAAATAATGAAACTCTAGTGTGGTTGTGAATGTAGGAACATTTAGATTCTAAACCATGTAAATTTCATATATTTGTTTTACTCGTATTCTTTTTTCTTTTTTTTTTTTGTATATTTTCTTCCCTAACAAATGGTATCAAAGCTTAGTTATGAGGTAGCCAAAGAGGTAGTAAGAGTGATAATGTTTAAAGAAGGAAAAGTAAGGATTAATAAGTTTACCAACTTTGGTTTCTAGAAGATGCAATTGGAAGATTATCTGTGCTAATAGAAATTATATTAGTTTCTTTTGAAAAAGAAACTAGAATTAATAAGCAAGGAAGATTAGAAGTTATTGATAGACAAGCTTTTGGAGTCATCCAATTAATGTTGACCTAAAACATTACTTTTAATGTCCAAATAGAGAAGACCACTACATGACTAATAAGGGTGCTAACTTACATATACAAGGAATCGTCCACTTCCACCAATGTATATCTAATTCAAAAAAATATATTTAATTTGAATATGAAAGAAGGTACTTCTATTGTAAATCATATAAATAAGTTTAATTTGAATTCAAGTCAATTAAGTTTGGTGAATATAAATTTTAATGAAAAGGTTAAGGCAAAAAAATTTGGAACATTACTATAATTGTAGTAAGTAATTTGTTTGGTTCACAACAATTATAATTTAATGTAGTTTAAGATTTAATTTTGTGCAAAGATATTTACAAGAGAGAATTAGGTATATTATTAAGCTCTAATTCTACCTTGAATACTAAAGACAAAGGAAGAATAACAACTCAACATGATGACAATAGTGATAAATTAAAATCTAGGAAAAGGAGTAAATCAAAATCTATCACTACATGTCAGAATTGTAACCTTAAGGGGCACTTTAAAAGAGACTACAAGCATCTAAAGAAGAAAAATCATGAAAAAGATTTCATAAATACAATAATTAAAGATATCATAAATGCTTTAATTTTAAATACTAATAGTCCAATAGAGTCTTGAATTCTAAACTCTATTTCAACTTTTCACTTAACCTTACATAGAAATTGCATATGGTAATAGTTTTAAAAAAGTTCATCTTACTAATGATGAGTCATTAGATGTAATTAGGAAAGGTGATGTTCATGTTAAAATATCAAACGGACATATGTGGAAGTTAAAAATGTTAGACACATTTCAAAATTGAAAAGGAATTTGATCTCTATAGGGTAGTTGGATAAAGAAGGATATTCTACAACCTTTATTACTAGGTTATAAAGAATTACTTAAGGTGTAACGGTGATAGTAAGAGGAAACAAGATTATGACACTCTATATGACCTTAGGCATAAAGGATTCAATGGAAGCTATTTACTTGGGGATTGATTCTAGCATTTGACATTGTAGACTCAAATATATGAGTGATAAAGGAATAAAGATACTTATAGCAAAAGGCAATTTATCGAGCATAAAAATTATGAATGTTGGTATTTGTGAGGATTGTTTTTTTGGGAAGTAGAAAAAGGTCAATTTTCCAAAGTTGGAAAGACATCTAAACACAAAAGTTAAAGCTTGTGCACACTAATGTTTAAGGTCTCTATCTATAGCATCCTCAAGTGGCTCGCTCTATTATGTCACCTCCATTGATCATTCCACTAAATAGGTATAGGTTTATTTTTTAAAAAATAAATTTTATTTCTTCATGAATTTTAAGAAGTAAAAAATTAAGTAGAGAATGAATATGATGCAAAAATAAAATACTTGAGATTTGATAATGGAAATGAGTATGATAACAAAGAATTCAAGGATTTTTGTATAGCTAATGGGACTTAGATGGAGAAATTAGCTTTGAAGACACTATAACAAAAAGGTATCACTAAGTGCATAAATAAAACCTTGAATGAGCATGCCAAAAGCATGAGAACACATGCTAAATTACCTAAGATATTTTAAGCTGACATTGTTAAAACTACAACCTATTTGATTATCTGAGGACCTTCTATTTCCTTGGATAGAGAACTACTAGAGGAGGCTTGGATAGGTAAAGAGGTAAATCTTTTGCACTTAAAAGTCTTTAATTGTGTTTCTTATGTGCATCTAGATTATGATGAGAAAGATAAATTAGAGTTTTAATCCTATATGTATTTTTCATTCAATATGGAATTAATAAATTCTAATATTGTCTCTAGGATGATTAAATAAAGAAATCATTAAAAATAGAAATGTCATATTCAATAAAAATAAACATGTTGTAGAATCTAATAGTGTAGGAAAGCATGCCAAAATAAGGGAACATACTAAGTTAGAGGAAATTTTAAAGGATGATGTGGGTAGAAGAGTATTAGAAAATCTTGAAAATAGCACAATATAGTGAAAGCCTTCTATACTAGTAACATAGGTGACGAAATCTAGTAGATTATCTAAGCCTCCATACTAATTCTCTCCTTCCTTCTATTATTTACTATTAATTAACAAAGGTAAGATAAAAAGCTATGATGAAGTAATACAAGTTGAAGATTTCACCAATTGGAAGTTAGCAATGGAAGAAGAAATGAATTCACTACAAAAAAAAATTCATACATAAGAGCTAACTTAGTTACCAAGAGACAAAAATGCACTAAATAACAAGTAAGTTTACCATGTTAAAGAAGAACATGATGATAGCAAGAGATATAAGGTAAGGTAGGTTGTAAAGAATTTCAACAAAAATAAGGTAATTACTACATTAAAATTTTCTTTTTAGTTATGATGATATCAACAATTTAGTCAGTGTTGAGCATTGTTACATTTGAAAATTTGCAATTAGAACAACTTGATGTAAAAATAACTTTCTTTTATGGTGATTTAGAGGAAAATATTTATATGATGCAATCGAAAGATTTTTTAGTTCTAATAATGGAAAATCTTGTGTGCAAGCTTAATAAAAACTTGTATTTGAATAAAATTCCTAGACAATGGTATAAGAAATTTGATGCCTTCATGTGCAATCACAGTTTTAAGAAATATGAGATGAATCATTATTATTATTTTAAATAATTTAATAATTGCTATGTTGTTTTTCTTTTGTATGTAGATGACATGTTTATTACAGGTTATAACATTCAAGAAATTAATAACTTAAAGTGGGAATTTTTAAATGAATTTGTAATGATAGAGCTTAGAGTTAGGAAGTAAATTCTTGACATAAGAATTATGAGGACAAACAAGCTAGTACCTTTAAACTATCAGAAGTTACTTATATTAAAAAGTTATTTAATCAATTCAGGATGTAGGAAGCAAAGTTGATTAGCACTCCTTTGGCAAATCACTTTAGGCTTTCAAAGGAACAATCACCAAAGACAAATGAGGAGTGCAAGTACACATCAAGAGTTTCTTATTTCTTGGTAATGGGTAGTCTTATGTATACCAAGGTTTATACTAGACCTAATATAGCACATGTTATAAGAGTTATAAGTTGATATATGGCTAATCCTAATAAATAACATTTAGAGACTATCAAGTGGATTTTTTGCTATTTAAAGGTTAATACAGATGTAACATTGTATTTTATGAAGAGTATTATGAACTTGTAAGGTTTGTGAATGCAAATCTTGGTGGAAATGTTGATAGTAAAAGGAACACAATGACTTATGTTTACACTTTAGGTGGTACTATTGTAAGTTAGGTATCTTAATTACAAAAGATTATGACTTTATCAATTACTAAAAATGAATATTTTGCCATCACTAAAGCTAGCAAGGAATTGATTTAGTTAAAGAACTCCCTAAAAGAACTAAGCTAGTTGTAAGGAAGCAGTATTCCTTTTTATAATAGTTAGAATACTCTTTCAATCCATTTATTAGATATTCAAACATTTTAGGATCAACAATTGCAAAGTTAATAGAGGAATAAAATATTTTCTCTAATTCTTTCAACCTTCAGATCTCAACTAAAAGATTGTTGGTGCCAACCTTTAACTTGCTATGCCTTTTACCAACATCATTCCTTCATCACCAAAGTATACATCTCTCTAGAATTACTATAACATCATTACTTGTTAGAATCTTGAAGGCATATAGGCATAGTATCCCCTTAAACTCAAACATATCACAATTTCATTTAATTTCATAAGTTTGTGCAATACAGCTAACCAAAAATTGCATCCACTTTATCCTCACACCAATAATTGTAACTATCTCTATCATTTTAAATAGAGTGTTACTCCTTCCTCTGTCAAATGTATGACATCAAAATATATTAAATTTATCAATTGTTTTTGCACAAGCTTGATAACTTATTAGTGTAAACTTTACAAAGCTAAAGCTTAAAGGTCCACTTAGTCACACATAAGATTTATGTATTAGTTGAATAAAAATCCTTATGCACCTCCTTAATCTTATTTCTTACTACCAACTTGTATTACCCAACAAATCCATATAGTGTACTTCAAGAATGGACATATCTATCAAAAAAAGAATCCATACATCACTTATTTGTGTTAACGACAACTTGACCCAAAAAGATGAGTTTATAGAAACTCAAACCTACCACTCCCTTTCATCATATAATGACATAATCTATTCATATTCTTATAGATTAAAATAATTTACCATTATTCCCCATAACTCCTTAATCTCAGCACCACTAAGAGAACCAAATATAGCCCTTATGAATGCATATTTCATAGCCCAATCTTTAGATTACCCTGCCAATTTTAATGTAAATTTGCACTAAATGTGCAATATACACCACTTATGTCTGATGTTGTGAAAAACTATCTCAATAGCATTTTCTATAGCACCATATTGATTAATAATAATAGCATTAGATTGCCTACATCTTAAGTAACTTAACCACATCTCAAATAGCCACATATAAGTTTTTGATTTCTCATTGTTTAATGGAGCATAACCCAACAAAATTGACTGCTAATGGTTATTGACTCCAACAAATGCTCTAAAAGGCATTTTATATTTGTTCACAAGATGAGTGATATCAAAATTAATCATCACAAAACTTTTCATATGTTGCAATGTGTCACAATGAATTGCCCCAGTGAGATGACCAACAAAAATGGAGGGATTTTCTATGTTTTTTAGGAAAGTGATGTGTTAAGGTAGGAAGGGCATTGTAATGCTTATTGAGTAATTTTAGAATTGCTACCAATTATTTTAGGTGCGATTGAAATACCATAGTGACTTGTTATACTTTACCAAGATTTATTAAAGTTTGGAAATCAGTTATGTTTGGTAGTGGCCATAGCCAACCCAAATGATCGTTGTAAGTGACGATATTATTGTTCACTTACATTATTTATACATATTTTCTTATTAATACTTTATTGTCTTTCTTTGTTTTAATGACTCTATACCAATACATACACACACACGCACGTGCTTATTTGTTTGGCAAGAATGATGATTTGGATTCTGCAAGCTCACCCAAGGTACCTTAAAATAATGTCATTACTTGTCCTTTTCTTTATTTTGTCTTTTTCTTCCCTTTTTATTTTTTTCTTTGCTCTTTTTTCTTTTCTTATCTTTTTCCTTTTTTCTTTATTTCTTTCTTTTCCTTTCATTTTCTTTTTCTTTTTTTTTTTATTTCATTCCTTTGACTTCCTCAAAACTCCTATTTTCTAATTTCCTTGGTCATTTTAATTATGGCCATTATTCATCTCCTTCAACCTCAAATGACTTCATTTTATATCCTTCCAAGCTAAGATTTATCCCAATCTTTCCTCCCCAATTGATTGCTTTGATCTTGGGTAGTATGATTTGAGGCTTGAATGGCTTTTTCTTCAATTTTTGATTAAGTTATGTGTTTATTGTTATCGAGGTTTCTTTGTTGGTGACCTCTGATTAAGGCATAAAGCACATTGTTAGGTTGTTAGGAGTCTCCACTTATTGATTGGAATTTGTCCCATGCTCTATTAGGGCTAATTGCAAAGAACAAAAGGACAAAAGTTAAGAGGTCTTAAAACTTTAGAGCCTTATTCGTGGCAAATAAAGCACTTGATCAGCTTATGGCTAGCACCATTGAAACCACTGTTACAAGGTGCACCAATCAACAGTGGCTGTTGGTCAAGGCAGCGTTAGTTCTTGGCCTCCTTTTATTTTTTTTATCTTTAGCATTATGTAAATTCAGCTATACTAAGTTAAATGGTGGTCTCCTTCCATTTTCTGGCCATTTTTTGATGACTGATAATGATGCTTTGACAATCCCTTAAGGGTAGCATGATCCTTTCTTCATGCTTTCTGACCTATTTTTATTGTTTTCTGTGTTTATTTTGATTTTCTTGCCTTTTAACAGTATATATGTTCACTTGAGAAAAAACGAAAGTAAACTAAAGTATTCATTAATTCTCACCTTTCTTAATGGTAAGGGATGATTTGAATGGAGTTGAAGCAATAATATTAGCTAGATAAGTGTTTCTTGATGAGTTTATGAAATTTACAAGTATTAATGTGTGCTATGAACTTCGTTTCTTTGCCAACATTGCTTGAGTTGGTTTTAATGAACCAAATTAATTCCTTAAGGCATTTTGTCCTTTACCAATGAAGTAATTTCTTTGATTTGATGTTTAACCATTAATATTTACTTTACTCATGATTACAAGTTTATTATGACTTATTTATGTTGATGAATATTCTGAAAAATGCCATAAAAATAGAAGATAAAGATAATCAAGAGACTATAATCTTGTTATGGGTACCTTTATGCCTATTATGATTGACCAGAGAGTATGATCTCTCTTTTTAAATGGCCACTCAAACATGATTTTTGAGCTATTTATGTGTTGTCACCTTCTATGTCGCCTTTGCTCTTTTGTTGACTTAGGGGAAGGCTCTGAAGAATAAGTTTCTTGCTGCCAAATTAGTTGGCACCTAATTATTGGCTTCTTTGCTCTCACTCTCTCTCTCATGTGCTACCTTTCAAATGTTTTAGCTCTCTTGACTAATTTTTGATCTTTGCCCCTCTATTTTTTTGCTTCATTAATAAGGTTACATTTATATAAACAAATTGACCTAATGTTGATTTTCAATCTTTGGTTACTTTTGTTGGCTCAATCTTTGGCTTGCTTTGGATGTTGAAATTGCCTTTTTATATTTAATGTTGCATAGGCTTTTGACACGTACGATTCACATTTTCATTAAGTTGCTGGACCTTAAAAAGAGGGCTAATGGATTGATATTGTCATACTTAGATGCTTGGCCTAAGCTTCGAGAAGAGAAGGGCCCTTCCTTTATGGTTTAATGATGTAGCATATACCCATAAGTAATTTTTAACATTAGGTTTAGTTTGAGAACTTGAAGGGTTACCAACTCTTTTCTTTGAATTAGGGGTATATTTTAATTATATATTGGATTGTATAAACTATCTTTAGCCATATAATTATTTTTCTTTTCTTTTTCTTATTTAACATTTAATTTTCTACTTTTTATTTTCATTTTCATTTTTTTATTTCTCCCATGTCCAAATACATAACTTGCAATCCAAATAAAATTTGCAAATAGCCAACATATGTGCCAAAATGTAATGTAAATGAGAGATCCTTTCTTGATTAAGGTAAAGAAAATAGGAGTACAATAATTACACCTCTTTGTGAGTTGCTTTGACACAAAGAAATGAATAAAGATTTGCTTGGAGTCCTATTATGTTTGCCTCCTAAATGCTTATGTAGCAATGCCTTCCTACCTAAAGATGACATATGCTAAGTTAACACAAAGCAATTAACTACTATCTATGTGTCAAGGTGACTTTGCCAGTGATAATAGAGTGAAAGTCCTATTAAAAGACTTATGACTTTGCTAAAAATTACTTTATTATCTCTTTGAGATATTTTGTGACTAGTAGCTTAGCTGATTGAGCCATTGGGGAGTTTTAATACATAATGGACAATTCCACTAAGGAGTTAATCTACATGACATATAAGGATTTTATAGAGTGCATAGAATAGTACAAACAAAGTTTCTGAGCATTATGTGCTGATGAGTCATTTCAGCTTACTTAAAGTGGTTCCATCGCCCTTGCACTCAAGTCATTGATGTAGGTCATAGCCTTAAAACTTGCATAAAACTCACCATTTATTAAAGAAATTGCAAGGTGAGTTGACATATTACTTGTACTTAGTTGAGATGATTACACTAGCTTTTCACTTGGATCATTAGTGCAAGATGCATTCAAACCCCATACAAAATTGTTTTCAATCATCGTTCACTATTGGAATCCCTAAAGTATGTTGACATAAAGCTTGTACTTGTTTAAGATGGCTGCACTACCTTTTCACTCAGGTCACTAACATATGACACATTCAAACTCCATGCAAGATTGTTGATGTGTAGATAAGTGATTTGTACTTGCTCAAGATGACTACACTATCCTTTCACTTAGGTTACCAATGCAAGATGCATCCAAATTTCATACTAAATTACTTATGTATGGCCAAGACTTGCTTAAGATGGATGCATAATCATTTTGCTTAAGTTACCAATAAAAAAAATATATTCTTATACATGCCAAGGTTGCTAGTTTTGCATGTTATGGTCATTTATACTAACACAATATTGTTTGGGGATTGACCCTCACTTGTTGTTTGTAGTTTTATTTTGTTTTGTTTTTTTTTTTATTATTTTTAGACTAAGGAACTTTTCTAGCTTTTCATGGTTAATATTATTCATTGTTTTAGAGTCTTGCACTTTATTACATCTTCTAACTTTACTTTGTTTTCAACATGTTATTTGAGGCTTTTATGATTTGTTGTAGGCTATATGAGTGGCATTTCTTTTGCTATTGTTTTTGAAATGGCATATCTAGTTTACTAGCTAATTGATTCAATTTCACCTTGGCTATTGGCATTTACTTGGTGCTTTAAGTGTGGCCTTGGGTAAACCTTCTCATATCCCTATGAATCTCAATCAAAGAAATGTAATATGTACTTTTGTTATTTAAGAGTGTCTATTGATGCATATTAGCCCAATAAATATGAATATGCCAAATTGTATTTATGTGAACATTTAAAAGATGAAAGTTATTTATGAGGTTATCAATTTGCAAAAGGGAGTGATAATTTTTTGTGACGTTGACCAAGAAGGTGGTGATGCATGTAAGGATGAAGTGGTTATAGAGTGACTGGGCTATTGTATGGTTCACAAAGGCTAATAGTCAAGCTAGTAGCTTAGCTTGAGCTTGGTATAGATGCCCCCTTATGTGGAAACCCCGTTTATCTTATTATGATGAACTACTTCCTTTTTGATCTTCTTTGATGTGCTTTTGTCTTATGTCATTATTAGCTTCCTTTGCTCTTAGTTAAGGCTTAGGTGAAATACTTTCTGATGATGTTTGAGTTCACAAGGTTCAGTATGTCCTTGCCATTAGTGTTTGTCAAGATTAATACTCCCCCTAAAAATGCCTTTTTCACTACATATGTACCTTTGTAATTTGGTGCCCACTTGTCACGTGAGTCACTCTCATTTTTAGGAACTCTTTTCAAGAAAAAGTCCCCTTCCTTGAAATATTGTGGCCCCATTTTCATTAGATGGGCTTGCTTCATCCAACTTTGATACGGTTATTTATGACAAATTGCATTTAGCCTTTTTTTTCTTCGATTATATTCAGTTGCTTGTATTTGACTTAGACCTATTCAACCTCTTTTAGCTTTGCTTCCATCATAACCCTTAAGGATGGAATTTTAACTTCTACTAGTAGGACTGCCTTAGTAGTGTGGTATACATGTAATGTAAGGGGCAGCATCTCATGCCAATCATTGTAAATGACTGTCATTTTTTCATTGATTTACTTAAAATTTTTATTCGCTACATCAACTACCTCATTCATTAAAAAGCCAATGTGGCACAAAGTTGTGATGCTTGATTTTGAACTGGTTGCACAAGTCTATCATCATTTTATTATTCAAGTTGGTGGCATTATTAGTGACTAGTTGCTTTGGCATGCCATAACGACATATAATGTCATTCTTGATGAATCTAATCACTATTTTACTAATGACATTTATATAGGATGTTGTTCAACCTATTTAGTGAAGTAATCAATTGCCATTAGGATGAATTAGTGCCTATTAAATGCTTTTGAGGTAATGGAACCAATTACATCCTTTCCCCACATAAAGAATGGCCATAAGGATGTTACAATGTGTAATTGAGTAGGTGTTGCATGTATTTTGTTTACATATATTTAACATTCATGGCATATCTAGGCAAGCTAGAAGCAATTTGATTTCATGGTTGACTAGTAGTATCCTACTCTCAAGATCTTTCTAACCTCTCATGATAACTTCTGCCTCAATCGCGTTTATGCATCATAAAACTAAGTCATAGTTGCATTTATAGAGGACACCTTCAATGAGGAAGAAATTCATTGCCAACCTTCATAAGGTTTTCTTATCATTTTCATTTACACCTTTATGATATTCTTAGGTTTCAAGGTATTGCTTTATGTTGTGATACCATGGTTTGTCATATGTCTCTTCTGTTATATGGATACAATGAGCCTAAGTATGATGGATGTTGGCATGGATCACTTAAGCATGGGCTTCAAGGCTAACCTTATACATTGCCACAAGAGTTGCTATAGCATTAGAGATCTAATTATTTTCCTAAGGCACGTGGCTAAAAATGATCTAATTGTATTATGTTGTCAACTTCTTTATGTACTAGTGATAGGGAATGAGCTTGTGATTATGAACTTCCCATTGGCCCAATAATTGATATATAATGACCATTGAGTTATCATATATCTGAAGGGCTTTGGCCTTCATTTCTATGCACATGTTTCGTATTCTATCATGTTGTTGGTGCAGTTAAATTATAGGTTTTTAGCAATTGAATATTCTTTGCCTTCAAAAAAGATGAGGATTGCCCCTATTCCATGCCATTCATTTATTACCCTTATGCCATGTTCTTAAGTTTGATCTAAAATTAGGATGTGCTCATCTAGAAGGTCAAATTGCATTTAGGAATAACCCTATTTGCCAAAATGTCCACTATTACACTACTTTTGATTGCTTTGTGACTAACATATTAAATGTTGTATTTAGAGAAAAGAACCCATTAACAGGTAACCTATCTAAACAATGTTGGCTTTTCAAAGGCATATTTAAGGGATTATCCTTGGCAATTAGCTAGTTTGTATGATATAACATGTATTGTCAAAGTTAGTGTGGACTATCCATGCTAAAGAGCAGCAAACTTTCTCCAAATGTCAATATCAAGCCTCATGATTAGTAAACTTCTTGCTGAGGTGGTAGATGGCCTTTTTTTTTTCTACCTATTTCATCATGTTGTCCCAAGACATAACCCATGCATTATTCCTATATAGTGAGATATAGTAAGAGCAGTTTATGCAATACTAGTAATATTGAAACTTACGGGTTATATAAATAATTTTTAATCTTGTCAAAGGCTTCTTAGCACTAATCATCCCATCAACTTGGATTGATTTTTTATAACATTCCAAGTATTAGCTCACATGTTATGGTTAGTTGGGATATAAATCAAGTGATGTAATTAATCTTTCCAAGAAAACCCAGTACCTCTTTTGGTGTAGAAGGTGTAAGAATTTCATGTATGGCTTTGATTTTGTCAAGATCAATTTCAATGCCGCTCTAACTGACTATGAAGCCAAGCAGCTAACCTAAAGTTGCCCCAAAGGTGTATTTGGTCATTGTATCATCAACATAAACCTTAATCTCCTTATGTAACATGTCATGGTATAGGTGACTAGGGCCTTTTGATAACTGGTGCCTATGTTTTTAAGGCCAAAAGGCATGACTTTGTAACATAAGGTCCCCTACATTGTAATGAATGCAATTTTTTTTTCTCCATACCTTTAGGTGCCATTTTAATTTCATTGTAACCTAAGAAACAATCCATGAAAGAGAACATAAAACGACCAATAGTATTATCCATGGGGATGCTGATATGTGGCCATAGGGAAGTTGTCTTTGGGGCTTATCTTATTCAAATATTTATAGTCCACACATATGCAAACCTTTTCATCTTTCTTTAATACTAGCACAATGTTAGCTACCCATTTTGGATAGGTTGCTACTTGGAGAAAGCTAGGATCTAGCTACTTTTTAACCTCTTCCCTGATTTTCAAAAAGACATTGGGCTTCATTCTTTGGATCTTTTGTTGTATAAGATTGCATTTTGGCATTAAAGGAAGTTTATGCATCACCATGTCAGTTTTTGAACCAAACATGTCTTGATATAACTAGGCAAACACTTCTATGTATTTCTTAAGCAACTAAAACTTGTCCTATCAATTGTTTAGTGAAAGCCTATTGTTAATTTTGACTTCTTACAATTTCTTTGTGTTGCCCAGGTTAACTAGCTCAACTGGTTCCTTCTCAGCTATAAACTATTTCTTTTCCTATCTAATTAAGTGATGGAGATCTATTGGAATTTCTTCATTATCAAAGTCATCACGAGTTAAGACCTCAAAGGCATCTTCTAACTCAATCTCAAGGCTAGCATTAGCTAAACTTTTAGTCTTGTTTTTAAACAACCCGGATGATAGACAAAAGGTGATAGGAAACATACATGTATTGTTAGGAAAGTTCATATGGATGTGAGAGTAAATGTTGAAATATTTATAATGCTAGTATTATGAGTGTAAGTAATATAAACATATGTTATTAGCTAACATATGACAAAAGGCCATGCATTTTATTGTATAACTAACCTTGATTACCATAAGCATTAACAAGAAAGGGGTTAGATTACATTATTATGCCAAAGACTCCAATGATTAAGAAATCTCCTAGGCCTACCAATTGTTTGTAGGAGTGTTTAAGTTGCATGGCTAGAGTAGTGGGTCTTAAAATGACCTTTCTTCTTCTTTAGAGATCATGTGAATTTTTTTTCATATGATGAGTTTAGCAATGGCTTTGGTTGTTACATCAGGATCATTATGGGTTTGATTGATGAACCTTACACTTTTAAAGTAAAGAGTGAGGAGAAGTGCAAGGTTAGTTACTTTATCTTTTAGATACCTTTGAATGGCATTATCTTAATTAGGATAGTGCATGATTCCTAAGTGGTCTTGTTGCCCATTCTATTGTACAAGAGTTGTGATGCCTTTAAGATGCTTTTCAATTCTTTGCCTAAGTGGTAGCTTTTCTTCACCATCACTTTGGCTACATAAAGTAATAATTCAAATGACAAATATGACATCTTAAGAAATGAGTCTTTTGACCAGGAAGTTGCATTTGCAATTTTGAAAGATCAAAAGGCATATTCTAGTTCTTCCTCAATTACTTCAACATAAGGCAACCTTAAAGGTAGAAAGACAAGTAAATCATATTCTACTTGGACTTATATCTGTTGGTCATAAATTATGAATTTCACCTTTTGGTGCTAGGTGAAAGGGATGGCTTTTGCTACATGAATCCACAAACATCTTAGTAGGTAACTATAAGTGACTTGATGCCCATGATCTAGAAGGGAACAATGAAAGTACATAGCCTTACTTGTATTAAGAGCTCAATGGTCCTTGTGACTTCACGTTTTATACTACCAAATGCTTGGATGATCATGTGACTAGGCATCATGATGGTGATTTTAATTAGCAATTGCTCCAAGGCGTCTTTGAATATAACATTTGAGGTTAAACCATTGTCAATGATGACATAAGACATGTTGCAATCATAACAAATGATTGAGATATGGAGGGCTTTGGTGTGTTTATGCCCTTCAATTGGAATTTCTTAATCCAAAAAGTAGATGCAATTGCTTATCATAATATTATAAGTCATGTATTCAAAGTTGGCCATAGATATGTCATAAGACACATATGCTTGATTGTGAATGTGTAGTAATGGCTTTCAATGTGACTCAGAATTCATTAGCAAAAAGAGGATTGTTATTTTGGTTAGAGTTCAATTAAGTTACTCAGTTATACTGTACTCGCATTACTTGATGTATTTGAGAAACAATTTGTCAACTTTGTCAACGACAATTCCCTTGAGCTTAAGATTTTGCTTACTAGATGACCTCGTTCCTTTAGTATTTTGAGGAGGGGTCTATTTGACCTCATCTAAAATTATAATGACTTTCCCCTTCTTTTGTTAGAGCCTACCTACATACTTTGGAGTGTACCACCTTTCACTTTAGGTGATGTCTTTTAACCCTACAACGTTCAATGTTATTACAAGTGCTAAGTTTGGAGCTAATGTCTCATCTTAAAAATCCACTTAATGGTTATAGTCTTAATCAATTACTTTTATGGGTTGACGAGGATCATAAAGTATAAGAGGAGGTAAGGTTCAAGTAGTTAAGTGAAATAATTTTGGTAATGTTAAGTTTCTTTGATGGTAAGATGGTGAGTTTGATCTAATTGGTACCTCAATCATATTGATTTGAAAAAAGCTAGGATCTAGGCCTTAGTGGCCATTATCCAAACATTCTTCAATTTGGTTCACTACCTTATACTCTGGGAGTGGATTAATGTTAATGTCGAGCTTCCTTATAGCTTTTGAGAAATCAATGCATCTTTTATCCCTTAATTTCTAGACTTCGTGTTTAAGAGTCCAAAAGTTGTTTGTGGAATGTCCAACTTGCCTGCCATAGTACTTACATTTGACATTGGCATCGTACCAATAAGGGTAGGGTGGTTTCAATTGTTCTTTGGTTAAAATCTTATTTAATTCATTCTAAATGAGCCAAGGTAATTAGTCTAAATAAGCTATGGGTATACATCTAGTTCTCCTCCTTTCTTGCCTTTTATGGTCAATCTAATTTCCTAAAGGTGTTGGTATGTGCACATTTGACTATGAGAGTCATGATTGAGAGTTTTAACATAAGAGCCGGGTTATGAGATCATATGATTGATATGACTACTGAGGAGTAAACTGCCATTGTGGATTGCTAAATGGTTGATACATAAGGTGGGGTCCAAATTGATTATTATAGTTAATTGCTTGAACCTCCCTTTCTTTCCTCTTAGGTGCTCCAATTTTCTTAAAGGTCACAAAATCAATGGTAATGTCAATAATTTTGCCTTTCCATATCCCATTGTTAATCCTTTCTCTAATGATTACCAAGTGGGTAAAACTACTTGATGCATTTCTTGTCATTTTATTGTAACATGGGGCTTTCAAGGTATTGAGAAAGACTAGCTCCATTTCAAGCATTAATGGCTAGACTTGCCACATTGTGCCATCATTTTGCATACTATTTGAATGCTTTTTTAGGTTTCTTCTTCATGGCCAATAAATCCATTCGTGTTGGTTCATGTTCAAAGATATGTTTGAATTTATCCTTAAAAGTGGCTACTAGTTCTACTTAGGTTATGATGCTATTTTGGACTTGCTTGATATACCAATGGGAAGCTACACTAATATGACTATTATGGAAGCAATGCATCAGGAGTTTTTCATCATGAGCATATGTTGCCATCTTTTAAATGTACATGGTTAAGTAATTTGATGTGCTTAGGAAGGTATAAAGGTTGTCTACTTTGATGGCTTTGATTTCTTCATGTAGAAGATTAATTTTTTGTCCCATGGAATGCTTTATGCTTCATGCAATTGTCATTGGGTTTAGGATTGACTTTGAGCTTGTTAAGGGTAACTTTTGTCTAAGTGATGTCAAGTGTATATGCTTTCATGCCTAATGATTGTGCAGCTATTAATAGCTCTAAAGTGGGTACACGACTACTTAAAAGTAAATCAGAGGTGCCAGAGAAGTTCCCAAGGTTAGGATTGCCTAAAATAACCCACTAATTGGGGCAGAAGAGCTTTCTTAAGGAATAATGTTTACTATTACTGCTTTTTTTCTAATGAATGTCTTGACTATTTGCTACATTTATTTTTTTAATTCCTCAACAAAGGCCTGGACTTCATTTATATGGGTAGTTAGCTCCTTAACTTTGTCCTCGATTTTTCTTGTACATAAAAAGGCTTTATAACTAAACAATTTTATTAGATGATAACAGTAGTACGTAAGGACATGATTAGGTGCTCTTTCATTCTAGGTTTTGCTACAAATAGAGTTTACTACTCTATCCTTGAGTGAAATATTCCTTGTCATTGCTTAGGTTATATTCATCAATGATAGTCTCCAAGTCATCATAGTTTATATCTATTTGTGTATGATAATGAAGCTACTGATGATGTAAATATTGTGCATAATGGAAGAGAAGTGCTTCAACATTTAGATTAGTGCACTTGTCATAATGATATGAGTCAACTTGGAAAAGGGCCTAAGGAAGGGTGTCATAACTTATCCCATTGTGCTTACAGATAATGGTTTTGACCTCATGTCAAAAGATTGGATTAATATGAGGATTAGTCAAGACATTGAGTGAATAGTTAATGATCTTTTAAATGGACAAGCTAGCATGCCTTTTGATTTCTCTATCTTAGGCCCACACATCTATGTGGAGATGGAAAATGCAAAAGACATATGGAGAGTCTCTAGGCTACTAAAGATTTCTCTCCATTGTGGGAGAGAGCTAAAGAGTTTAAACCATTTGAGTGATGGAGATCAAACCTAAGGATTTAGTTCCTAGTATCTCATCAAGGCATTAACCTATGGTCAATATATCATTAGGCCTATGGTATGCATTTGGGCGAGATACAGGAATAGGCAAAAGGCTTCTTTTGGGAAGTTGCTAAAGTACTTTGGAGGGGTAAAAAAGTAGTTCAAGTAAGGGTATCCAAGATGCTAATTGATAAATATAAAGGAAGCATTGACAATTTTGTAATGTTTGAGCAAGAGTCTTTGTGAAAATTTGGGAGGATCATCTATTCAATGTTAACATTGTTGACTTTGAATGATTTAGGAGGATTATTTATTTCTTCTTCAAAGGTAGGATCTAACCCTTTGAGTTTTGGAACATGGAAGATTGTAGGTGGATAGGAGTCAAAATTTACCCACTTCATACAATTAGGAGTTAAGCTACATTGCTTAGAATTGACCCAAGGTCAAGATGATTTCTCCTATCATTGTTTTTTCTTTCAAGAACTGTCAAAACCTTGGACATTGATAAGTCTTATGTGACTCAATTCTATGTCATTTGTAGCAATCATCAAGTCCTTCTATTAGGAAGAATGATGTGTTTTCAATCAAATAAGTAAAGTACAACTCATCAAAAATATGATTGGCAACTACCACCTCTTTTAGGAAACTCTCTATTAGCACCTGACCCATTATTAAGCGTGTCGCTTGGGAACTTTAACCTTTCATTTGAAGTAAATAAGTTTAATTATAAAGCCTTAAATATGCCTATTTAAGTGATATATTATGATATACATGTGGACATCATTCACCCTATGTAGTGTTAGCCATTATAACAAATTATAAATTAGGTCCAATCATGAGATAAAAAGAGCATGCTTTTCCTTTTATATTATAAGATCAAAAGTAAAGGCATATTTCAATCTGATTAGTCATAAACTAAAATGCATCCCTCTCCTATTTACAATTCAAAATTAAAGGAAGATTTAACGATGATTGTAACTTAGATTTTCACATAAAATAGGATATGAACTCATAATGTTTGAAGAACTCTTCAAAAAAGACTCCAAGGTGCTCATCAAATGGATGAAATGGAGGGATTTCAACCCATAAGTCTTTAACTTCAATTACCATGGCTTTAGCTTTTCCTATTACCCCTTAGACCCATTGTGTCATTTGAAGTTTTCAAGTATTATGACAGGTGGTTATATGTTAAAATTAGAGAGTTAACTTTAGGATTTAAGTGTCTTAAATAGACAACTATTGGGTCTTTGATTTTCCTTAGTCAATATTGCTATCTATTATGTCTAATTTTCACCTTTTTATGAGTAAATTCACATGATAGGCCAAGCTTAGGGTTTCTTGAAGGAGCAGGCTTGTCTTTATAACATGAGTTTCTTACTCAATGAAAAGTGTGGCATTTGCATCATCTAATTATTCTTGTATGTGAATGTTTTCCTATTGGAGAGCTTTATTCGGGTTCAGAATGAGTTAAAGGGCATCTTGCAACTGATCTCAATTTACTTTTATTACCTTTGTTCTTGAAGTGCCTAGCTTGTCTCTAATAATTAAGCAATTGGCTGTTCATTCTCTTTCTTGGATATTTGAAGCTCTTAGAGGAGTTGGTTAATGATAAAAATTTGGTCCAATCTCTCTAGAGAAAGTGCTTGATTAGGATATGAGGGGAGGGTTTCTTCTTGGGTCATGAAACTCGACTCTCCCAAATCTACTAAAGAAGTTGCTTGTTCATCCTTAACCTTAGCTTTGCTTTTGGAAATGGTGTCACTCACAAACTCATTAGCAACATAGATCTAGTAACCTCATGCTACATGTCATAGCTTATATTGTTTTAAAGGAGAATGATTAGAATGTATATAGGTTATTTTCATGACATAATTTCATGCTTGAAAAATGGGCCAAAGATGTTCATGATTATATAGATTATTGTAATTAAAATGGACACTTTCTATCTCTTTAATGAAGAGGACAAATCTTTTTAGCCTTAATTTCCCAATGGTTCTCATGGGCCAAAGATGTAATTACTCTCATGATTTTGATAAGAAAGGCCCACAAATATTCCCCATATTAATAGCTAAGCATTTGGCATGTAGGCAAAAATCCCAATCCCAAAAATGTGTGACCCATTCTGAAATTGCTAACATATGGGGTTACTCAATTTGACAAAATCCTTTAACTAAAGGTTTATCCTTTCAACACATAATATGTATAAATTAATGTCACAAAGTGTCCAGATGGCTCATGAGCCATACATATAACAAGGTTGGGCTGCCTTTAAATTGCCCTCTTCCCTGAACTTGAAAATGGTTCGAGGAGAGAATCATTTTTGCAATAAAGGCTAGGATTAACTCTATCCTTTCTTACCTTGTGGAAGAGCTTAATGGCATGTTCATGGACATGTCTAATGACCTTGGGTAACAAAATCAATCCGTAGATGAGTAATGTCATGTGAGTAAATTTTGTTCAAGGTGTTTCATCATGTGTTTAATAATGTGATTAGTTGGAATGCACTCTTCTTTATATTGTCCTTTGGTCATAGTGTGAATTTCACTTTGCTTTTGATCTATCAACTTTAATATTTTACTAACATGATTAGTGATAAGGCTTGGCAAGTGCACATCTTGGTTTGGTGCACCTAGTAAGTTTAACAAATTTTTAATTTCTTCCATTAAAGAGACCATATCTTCATTTAGGAAGACAAAGCATTAGTAAGTTGGATCCTATAAATGGATAATGGCTTTTAACATGGCTAGCTACATTCTAACATTTAATAGATAGTCAATGTCACCATAGATGTCTTGGAAGACATGTTTCCTACCAACACTCCAAGATCCCAAATTTGTTTAAAGATGGGGAATTCTAACTATCTTAGGTTAAAATCTTTTGGAATCCTCATAGATGCTAAGGAAGGGCAATCCCTTGCTTGCTTCCAAAAATCCTCGAAACAGGTTTGGACATGACTATAAATGTGCTTAATGATGATCATTTTGACCAGACTTGTGGTTTAAGAGAATAACCAACACTTAGAGAGGTGAATGATTTCCAAAATGTATTAGATGAGATGCAACAAGAAAGATAATAAGAGAAAAAGAAAACATGTCAGCATGAAGTAGGTAAAATATAAATTATTCAAGTAAAAAGTAAAACAATAACAAGTAAAAGTAAAAGAATGCATGATGTGATGATTAGGATGAGGGTATCTTAGAATCTTATCCTATGAGGGATGGATCTAATAAGTAGATAACTCTATTAGTTTAACAATAGGTATATGGTTAAATAGATCTAAACTAAGCTGAAGGTCCTTAGACCATTTCTCTCTTATCGTTCATGGCTTAAGCAAGGGACATTGGTTTAAGTAAGAAATTTCAAAACTATCATGTATAGTAGTCATAGGTTTCATGAAGGACTTGTATTTTCTCTTATCTAAGTTATGAAGGGTAAAAGTTAAGTTTTAGGCATTTATGAGTATGTGTAACTAAGGTTATGATGTAGATGGTAACTATAAATATGAGAATAATAAATAAACTATTAAACAAAAAATAAATGAAACTACTATCCCTAGTGTAGTCGCCAATTATTGTGACAAATCACCTTGAAGAGAGGACCAATGAACGTTGAGGGAGGCATAGCTTTTTGGCATCTCGGGGGCCTTACTTTTCCCTAAGTTTTCCGGGAATGTGATGTGATGGGGCTATAAGGGTGTCACAGTATCCGCTGATTGATTTTAGAGTCATCATTAATTATTTTAAGTTGCAATTGGAACATCGTAGTTCATCAATCACTTGACTAGGATTCATTAGAGTTTAGAGATTAATTATGTTTGACAAAAGTCGTAGCCAACCCAACCACCTGTCACAAACAAACGACGAAATTGCTATTTACCTACTCTATTTGTATGTTTTTTCTTATTAGTACTTTTTCTTTTTTTTTTGTTTTTGTGATTGTTTACTAGTACAAATACTCATATGCTTGGCAGAAATGATGATTTGAATTTTGCAGCGGGTGCCCTAAGATAGTACTACCACTAGGAACTTATTGTTTTTTTTTTTTTTTTATCTTTCTTTATATTTCATCCTTTTCTTATTGTCTTTTTCTTCCCTTTTAATAATTTTTTTTTTTATCCTTTTCTTTACCTTTTCCCTTTTTTCTTTTATTTCTTTTCCTTTCTTTCCTTTGGCTTTCCTAGAAGGCCATTTTAATTATGGCCGTTGTTCATCTCCTTTAATCTCAAACAGCTTCATTTTGGATCCTTTCAAGCTAGAATATGTCTCAATCTTTCCTTCCAAATTGATTTGTTTGATGTTGGGCAGAATGATTTGAGGCTTGGATGGGTTTTTTCTTCAATTTTTGACTGACTCGTGTGTTTAATGTTACCAAAGTTTCATTGCCAGCGACCTCTAATCAAGGCATGGGGCATGCCGTTGGGTTGTTGGGAGTCTCTTGGGTCAATTGACATTGGTCCTATGCTCCGTCGATGGCGGGTTAAGGAGAGTAGAGGGACAGAAGTCAGGAAGCCCATGAACTTTAGAGCTTCGATTATGGCCGACGAAGCGTCTGATCAGCACGGGGCTAGCACCATTGGAACCATCATCACAAGGCGCACTAACTGGTGGTGGTTGCTAGTCAAGGCAACACCAATTGGCGGTCTTTGGCTCACGTATTTGTTTTTCCTGGCCGCCTTTCATTGTTTTGTCTTTGGCATGTAGACTAGATCATGCTAAGTCAAATGGTGGTCTCCCTCCGTTTTCCAGCTTTTTTCCGGTCACCAATGACAATTTTCCAATGACAGGTGATGATTCTCGGTGATGCTTTGACGATTTCCTGAGGGTATTATGATCCTCTCTTCGTGCCCTCTGACCTTCTTTCATTGTTTTTTTGTGTTTAATTTGATTTTCTTGCCTTTTTACAATATATATGTACACTAAAAAAAAATCAAAGTAAACTAAAATATTCACAAATTCTCACCTTTCTTGATGATGGGGACGATTTGAATTAAATTAAAGCAACCACGTTGGTTAGATAATTGTTTTTTTGATGAGTTTATGAAATTTACAAATGTTAATGTGTGCTATAAACTTGGTTTCTTTGCCTCAATTTAGTTTTAATGGATTGAGTTTTTTGGTGCCAAATTAATTTGCACCTTGCTGTTGGCTCCTTTGCTCTCTCTCTCTCGTGTGCTGCCTTTGAAATGTTTTAGCTTTCTTAACTAATTTTTGGCCTCTTCTCTTTTTTTCTCTCGTTAATAAGGTTGGGTTTATACAGGCAAATTAGCTTGATGTTGGTCATCGAACTCTCTGATTACTTTTCTTAGCTTGATGTCGGGTCATTGATTTCTAATTGTTTTTTGTGGACGGTGCATATTGGTTTGTCTTACTTTTGAATGGTCGAGATTGATTTTTAAATTTATTGTTGTATGGATTTTTGACTTAAAGATTTCATTTTAGTCAAGATATTGGACGTTGTAGAGAGGACTAATGAATTGCTTGGCCTGAGTCCTTAAGGAGGCAAGCATCCTCTTTGTGATTTGATGATACGATGTATATTGATATATAATTTTTAATTTTAAATTTAATTTAAAAATTTAAAAAGTTATTAATTTTTTATTTCAAAACAAGCTAATTGTAATTAACTTATATAAATTATTACACCAACTTGCAATTCAATGAAATTTACAAATAATAAATAATTAATATGTATGTCAAAATATAAGAGTAAATGAAAACCTTTTTTTCATCGAGAGGAACGAAATAGAAGCATAATATCACGCACTTTTCATCTGCCCAAAAACGCATGTTTCAACCTCCCTTCTTTATCTAGCTGTATGGAATGAAATAAAAAGAAAAAAAAAAATCTCTTAATTATAGACTACATCGTACTAAACCACTTCCACATGACCACCAACGCCCACATTTACTCACGTGATTTGTCAAATCGACACTTGTACATGGCAACTCTTCATGCCGGCTTGTCTGAAATATAATTGATTTGACATTTTCACAGGCCCTCACGGTAGACCTGTCGGTTGAATCCAACTGTTCCCTCCATAGTCCTCTTGTCCTCAAACGCCACACACATGCCTTAGAACTAGACCTCCCGCTCCCCCGTTAAGTCAACAAATTACTCCCTTTTGACTTATGCTTTTACCTCTTAACTGCACATAATTAAATGCCGCCTTGGTTCCCTAGTCACTTGGACCTTTTTAACAATGTGTTTTGCAATCCTAGATTTTGCATGTATTGTAAAATTCATAAATCTCACCTATTGCCATTGAATGTCTTTCCTACTGCAAGCTCTTGATTGACCGTCTACTCATTAACCCTTACATTATTTGCGTCATTAGTCAAGCCATTATCACGGGTATTCCCATCCTCCACTTCACATGCAGCAACTCGTGGATGATCCTGCTCCATTTCTCAAGTCAGATCCCTACAAACTGACAGCAAAATATTTATAATAAAAAATGACCAGATTCATTATATGAATTATACAACAAGACAATAATTAATTAACTATACACAGTCGGATCCCATTTGTGACTACTCCATCTACTACACATAAGTCTTATAATTACATATTATTATTTTTAAGCGAGAACTCTTTCGTCAAGACGTCACTTCCATTCTAAACATAAAAGACAGCTATTGACAAGATCAATAGTTCATTATTTTTTAGCGGAAGAAGGAGTTAATTTATATTAAAAATTTATTATAACGAAAGTTTAATGTTAATTTTTAACGTCAACATGACATACCATTTTCACTCTTTTCCGCCAAAATATAAGAAATCTCAAGTTCATCAAATGCCTTCAAAACAACTACACATTAAAAAAAAAAAAAAAGAAAAAAAAGCCTTCTGCTTATGCTGTTATTATACTTTAAGTACAGCAGTTTTACATTGCTTTGTACTACCAGCACCAATCCAGAGAATGCAATTAGTATTTGTCTACTCAATTACTTTATCAATTCTCACACATTACGGCTAACTAATTACAGACTCTTTCAATAGCCTATAGCAGAAAAACAACTTCCAAGCTCTGTACCCACAAATAATGCATACATTTCATTTCTAATTCTCCTAAAATCATTGACTGTAGTTCAGACATATGTAACACCCATTATACACCAATTCGACTTATACCTTTGTAGAGAATTAACAAAAAATTATTTGACGCAAATACCGCACGTATTTCGAATTTAAGAAGCCCGTAGTCCTTTATTGCACAAACATCCATAGACTGGAGCTCATTCTGGTGGAATGCAAATCCCCAGTTAAGAGACAGCAAAAAGTTGGGTGAAATCGAGCTACAGTGTTTCCTCAATCTAATAGCTTTCCTTGAGGGATTTTACCACCCTTTCTACTATGGTTACAGTATTTTTGTAATTTTCTTTAATACACACAATTTAATAGAGCCACTTTTGAGTGGAATTTTGCCCCCGCCGATCACATTCATGGTTTCACCTCCCATTTCCCACCACAAGTCTTCCTTTCTTCCTAACTTTTTATTCATTTTTAGTCTACTTTTCTTTTTTCGTTTTTTTAACAATAAATAAGATTTTACCTACAATTTTTAACTTTTTTTTGATATTTTTGTCCATTATTTTATTTTATTTTTCTTTAAAAATCCTTCATCTACATTTACTTCGTTATCCTTTTAAACTTTTTCCGTCAGTTTTCCGTTTTTATTGCTACGTAGCGATCCATGTAACATTACGTCATTCAAATTTTGCTCGGTCAAATGCTATGTCACTCTTTTTTTTCAATGACGTGTCAATAGATTATGCTAAAAAATTTAAAAATTATAAATTAATTCTTAAAAATTTAGCGATGAAATTAAAAATTAAAAATTAACTTTAAGAAATTGAAAATGATTCTAAAAAAATTTTAAAATAGAAAAAATTATAAAAATTAAAAATTAAATTTCATCAATATAAAAAAACTCTAAAAAAATCTAAAAACATAAATAAATTATACAAAATAGAAATTAATTTTCAAAAATTTTGAAAACTTAGAAATTAATTTTAAAAAATAAAAATTCTAAATTAATTTATATAAATGAAAGCTAAATTCTGAAAAATGTAAATTAATTATGAAAAATATAAAAAAAAATTACAGGTTTTTACAAAACTATGAAAAATTTCTAACAAATAGAAATTAATTTTAGAAAATTCCGAAGTCCACCCATCATTGTGGACACAAGCGTAAAATCTACTAGCCGAATACCCTCTATTCCTTCTCCTACAAGGATAACATTGCCATCATGCTATTTTTTCCTATTTTTTAAAATTCATTTAAAATTTATTCTTTGAAAAAAGAAATAATTTCTGATTTTTAGGAATTTTTCAAAATTAATTCAGTGTTTTTAAAAATTTTTCTACTTTTAGAAATCAATGTAGAATTTTATTATTTTTTTTTTACTCTTTAAATTAAAATCTAATTTTTCAAAAATTTTTACAAATTTTTTTAAATTAATTTTTTATTTTATACATTTTTTAAAATTTTTTGTTTTTTAAAATTAATTTTAATTTTCAAAATTTTTAAAAATAATTTACTATCACACCATTATAAAGCTACCGACATGACTTTTAATTTGATAAAATTGCATTACTGTCATGTGATAACAATTTTAGAAAATTAATGTATAAGACTGTAACAGGATGATGGAATAAATGCAGATATTGAATTTTAAAAAAATAATGGGTAAAAATTTAAATATACTAAAAATTATAGGTAAAATCTTATTTTTCGTTTTTTTCGATATAATGTCAATATGTATAGCGTCTGTAACTTCTATACGGACAACTCTATTCACGGACCATTTCCGTTATTGTAAATCATATATCGTTTGAAAGAGTAACATATTTTCAAAAGCGTTACAGCTTGCAAATGAAGAATAAGCACATCTAATTTACAAACTTACAATTTTTGTGCTGAGAGTATCTCAAAATCTCCACAACTTGTTGGATTTAATCAGCGTGGAATTTTCCTGCAAGTTTTTCTCCTTTTAATTTCTTTTTGGTTGATCTGTCCCTTTCCCTACTGCCTCTTGCTTCACGCAATAGTGAGAACAATAATTGTTTGAGACACAGACACACACACAGAGACATATATATTATACTGCTTGCAGGTGATTATATTACAGGTCGCATCTCAAATAGAAAATAAGGAGCTCACGCTACAACTTGTGCAAAGCGAACCTAACAGATGAGACAGGGCTTAGCAAGGACACGACCTACTTCCTAGTTATGAATGAATTGACTTTGCTTGTTCCATGTAAACGTAATATAGGCCAGCCTTCAACAGTAACCTTGTGATTCGTATGAAACCTGACGAAGCAACTACTAATTATAAACACATCATTCCACATGGTTCATCATCTTTCCGGACCGATTGTTAGAAGAAAATTATTTAGAGTCTCATGCTGAAGATGGCTCCACGCAAATTAATGTCATGTATTGTCTTCTTTAATCTTGAGCAGGGAACGACAAGGGAACTCCGATTTCTTTATTTTTGCTTGAGCATATAGGTCGGGCGAATCTATATCTAACTTCCAACAACTCTTCCAATAGGTGCCGGTTCTTTTCCTTTGCTGCTAATTTATTTATTAATTAATATGGCAGTACGAATTAAGCAAGTGTGTGTGTGTGTGTGTGTGAATGTAGATGTATATATGTATGTAAGTATGCATGTAGTTTACCTCCAAACTTTCTTTTCCTTGTCTCCTTTTTGGGTATTGGCTAGTGCAATAAGCAATGACATATATTGCCAATTTTCTTTCATTGATATACCATCAAGAATGCTGACCTTTGCGGCTATCTTGCCATTATAATTAAGCAATTATTTGGCACTTATTATTTTTACATTTTCTAATTAGAGGTTATTAAAGAAGATAAATTTCTAATTAGAGTTAAAGATGCAAATTTAAAGTCATGACAGCTAATAGACAAAAGCATACAAATTACAATATGTAAGATTAATTTTTTCGGGTTAATTGCATAAAATCCCTATTATGTTGGGTTTGGGGATTGTAGCGGGTATCACCATCTTGGTCTCTAAAATCAAAAGAACATGCCAAAAGAATACTTTCTCTAAATTCATTACAAAGAATACAATTTTTTACTCAACCTCGTTATGAAAGATGCAAATTTAGTTTTAATTTTAATTAAACTCAATGATTTAGGGTAAAACAAATAATTTTTACTCGTTCTCTTGAATCATGATATCAAAATAGTGAGGCACATGATAATTTGGGTTCATTTTCTAACGGAAGATACGCAAAGAGTTAGAATTGTGATGGAATTAGCATTAATGTTTTCTGTCTAATGTTCTAAAACTTGGGGTTTAAAATGAAATCAACCTCAAAAGTTTAGGGTACTAGGTAACTAGCTCATTTTCTAAAGTTCGTTAGTTTACATTGAGGTTAGTGGGAAAAATATTAAATAAGTATAACTTTTACATCTAAATTCACTAATTATGTGAAATTTTTGAGATATCACTGTTAACAAATTATATAAACATTTATAATTTTATTAATTCAATAAAATAATAAAAAATAATTAAAAAAATACACAAATAATATAATTATAAATACTAAAATCACAATAAATTGAAAAATTTTTATATAATGAAAAATATCTAATTCTATTATATTTGATTAATTTAATTTTTATTAAAATAATAATTCACTAATAATTTATAAATGTGCTGATTTAATCATTTAATTTCTATTTAATTATTAATTTTTAATCTTTAACAAATTTAAATTAATTTCAACAATAAGTCCATGCTCTTAAAGCATATCCATCTGGTACTGGTTGACTGGCCCCCCAGAAATTGCCGGTCTTAGCTGTCCAAAGCCATTGTTAGCTCCTAGAATATGAAGTCATGTATGGATGGTATGTGTCTAACTGTCACAGGAAGGCAAGAGAGAGACAACACTGTTGCCCCCATCAACACGTAAATAGTAGCATCTCTTTTTTTTTTTACTGTTTGCACGTAGTGTCATCTCTCACGTGGGGGGAAGCCGAGTTAAAATGTTTTCCCGAATCCCAAGTGTAAGGTTTCTTTCCCTGATTTATGGACCGATGTTTCCCAGAAACTGAGTTTCCTAGCTAGTCAATCGGCTAATTTCATGGATCTTCTGCTTTGGCTCATCATCAAGTCCACTGATATATCTTCGAATAAATTAGCAATGATACTTAGCGAAGCATTAATCACCAATCTACAACATGTATATTTCTTTATTTAAAAAACTTTTGGGAAGATAAATGGATTATTATTATTATTATTACCATTATTAACCTTTTTTCGTTAAATTTATTTATCCTAATTGTATATGCTCTTCAAGAGCCGTCCAACGGCAAAAGTCGAGGGGTGTGTGTGGGTCTGACACATTATTTATTTATTTTTTTCTTTAATAAAAAAATATGTGATACATAAATAAATATAATAAATGTTTGAACATATAATGTGCATGTAATCAACAATAATATGTAAACAACATATTTTTTTTTTAATTGTTTACACAATTTTATAATTTTCACACACATTATATTTTATTTCAATATATACGCATCACATTTTGTCGGAAAAAAAAAAACAAAAAAAAAAGCATATAAAAAAAAAAAATCACACAAGTTCTATCCCGCCAGCTGCTGTCCCTCTCATCTTTTTCCATAATATGTAGCGATTTAACGTCTTATCCTCGTCGCCTACAACAGTGGGCCACAGCCTCCACACCACACAGGAATAATCACACAAAAAGGTTCAAGGGACGTGTCCCGTTCAATTGACCTGTTCCCCGAAGAGTCAACTACCATATGCATAAAGGGATTAGTTGGTGCAAAATGTGTCCGACCCCCTTATAATTTGCAGGAGACCGAACAGAGGACCAACTCCAAAAATAAAATGACAGAAATAGAATAATAAAATAATAAATCATGGCAAACCCACCGTAACACAGTAATACTCTCCTCGCTTCCTTATTACACACACATCTTGGATCCCTTCCCACTTACACAAAATCCAACCCACAGTTTCAAAATCTCTCTTTTTTGTATGAGAGAGATCCTTTCTTCTGCAACTCTTTTCTGATTAGCATTTTCCTATCTCTGCATTTTTTATGGCTCTCTTCACTTTCTTGCCGGAAAACCCAGAGCCCAAAAAGCAACCATCCAATTCTAAATGGAAGCGAAAGCCGCAGAAGCAGAAACAAACATCTTCTTCATGGGACCAAATCAAGAACCTGCTTACCTGCAAACAGATTGAATGGTCGGGTGTGCACGACCCATCAAAGAATCCCAATGGATACTCAAAACTAGGCTCTTCCTGCAGCTCTATATGCAGTTTCAGGGACGTTGTCCATGGAAACACAAGGGTTGTTCACAGAGCTGATAACTCACCCGAGGGTAGCACGTTGGGCCAAGAGAACGGACTCCTTGGTCGAAAGCCACTGGTTACAGCTGGTTCATCAAGAAGGTCATTGGCGGGGCGATCCGGGAGATCTAACGGCGGAGCGTCGCACACGCCGTCGTCGAGAGGCATGCAATTCAGGAAGCTTTCTGGTTGTTATGAGTGTCATACGATCGTTGACCCCAGCAGGTATCCTCTCTCTCTCTCTCTCTATATATATATATGATCACTTCCACTGTTGTGTTTGTTTCACACATTGATCGTCCTCCTATACAATAAATAAATAAATAAATAATAAAGAGCCAGAAAGGGATGAAACAAGACATAATTATTAATAACTAAGATCCAAAATTGAAATTACAAAATAAAAATTCAGGTATCTCTCTCCAAGAGCCACTGTATGCGCTTGCTCTCAGTGTGGAGAGATCTTCCCGAAGATTGAAAGCTTGGAGCTTCATCAAAAAGTTCGCCACGCCGGTAATTACTCGACTTTTTCCCTTTTTTTTTTCTAAAAAAAAAAAGTGTGTTTTCCTTGTGCAATCATGATGTTCATATTATTGTCCTTATTTCCTGTTCATCATCCTCCTCCTATTCTTCTATATCGGAAAAAACAAAAATAAAGATAAATAGATAAATCTCATCTCCTTGTTGTGATACATGACCATGTGAACAAGCGAGTTAATGTTTCTAGTCTACCCGGTCTTTTTCCATTTTTTGTTTTGTTTTTTTTCGTTTTTTTTTTTTTTTTTTTTTTGCATAATTGCAAATTTTTAGAGTCCTCCGGATCTTTTGATTTAAGCTCCAATTGAAATTAATCTTCTTTTTAAAGTCTAGTAAATTCCATGGAATTATTGAATTTTTGCACAACGTTCAAGCCTCGGAGAAGAATCCCTCCCACCCCCCCCCCCCATTTTTCCCTCTCTATTACCAAGGATTAGTGAAATGCCCCTGATTTTAAAATGACATGTTATTCTTATTAACAAATGCCTATAAATGGATCATTATTTCTGTCAATTAATCGGTTATATAATATTTATTTGCATGTAAATTATTTTTTATTTTAGAAAAAAAAAGGAACTGATAAGAATGTTTAAAATTTCACTAAATTCTCTGTTAAATGGAAAAATATGGGAAGCAGACTAATTTTCCTATTTTTCATGTGAGGTAAACTCATGGGTGGAATCTCAAAATGTGTCATATTATTTATATTTAATAAAAATATAAATACTAATGTTCTCCCTAAGGTTTTCCTTTGTGTTTTTCTTTTTTTTTGAAAAATCATGGAAGTTAATTATGCTCCTCGATCTTGGCGTATAATTGGGTAGAGACATTGTCGGTTAATTTTGCGTTTGAAGTTAAAACGACATTCGCTCGCGGGGTTCATTTTCCCTCTTCTTCGGGTAATCTTCCCTCTCAATCAATAGCACAGACAGATTACAGCTGTCTTTTAAATGGCCAGAATTTAATGGCCTTGAAAGCATGAGGTAGCATTTTTGTAGTTAAAGGAAACTGTCGCGGCCTGTAACATTGAACGTGCACGGCCGCTGACCCCGCCGACAATCATAAATGGACACTTCTATTCTATTATAATCTAAAATTTGGGTTTATTTTGTGCAGTGTCGGAGCTGGGTCCGGAGGATTCTGGCAGAAACATCGTAGAGATAATATTCAAATCGAGCTGGCTCAAGAAGGATAGAACCATCTTCATGATCGAACGGATACTGAAAGTCCATAACACGCAGCGCACAATCCAAAGGTTTGAGGACTGCAGGGACGCAGTGAAGACACGTGCACTGAACAGCACTAAAAAAAACCCCAGGTGCGCCGCCGACGGTAACGAGCTTTTGCGGTTCCACTGCACGACCTTAGCGTGCTCGCTCGGCGCGCGCGGCTCATCCAGCTTGTGCCGCTCGATCCCGGGCTGCGGAGTGTGCACCATTATCAGGCACGGCTTCCAAGACAAGGGAGGCAATGGAGTATGTACCACGGCAAGCAGCGGTCGAGCGCACGACTCCTTGACGGGGTGTACGGAAGGGCGGAGGGCTATGCTCGTGTGTCGCGTGATAGCCGGAAGAGTGAGGCGCGAGGCGGAAGATGCGCCGGCGGCGGAGGAGGATGGCGCGTCAGCAGCAGCAGGGTCTTACGACTCTGTTGCCGGTTACGCGGGGATTTACTCGAATCTCGAGGAGTTGTTCGTATTCAACCCAAAAGCTATCCTCCCGTGTTTTGTCGTGATTTACCGGGCCCTGGAGTCCTAAGTAATAAAATGTTTGTGTGTAGTTGTTCAATAATCAGACTCAGTGGAGCTTCTTCAGTTGATTCGGGTCGGCTCTAATTTACTTAATTATAATTAATTTTGTACCTAAAAGATCATCAAGTCTGTCAGACACACAAACAAAGTCAAGGCGGGATGAGCTTGCTGTGCCTGGTCTGGTTATCGTGACTTGCTCTGCTCTCCTATTGTGCATATAATATGTATCTCATCACATCTCTGTAAAATGATTCGTGAAAGCAATCAAATGGAGTGGATTTCATGTGGTCTCGCCTAAAACTTTCTTTTAGTCAATTTTTATTTGTTTTCATATTCGCCCACTGTATTTAGATTCGCTTTCTACCCAGTGGAAGACGATATGGATATGGTACAACTACTCAACTGCGCGAGTGTTGTTACTCGGTCAATTGATTTGTTTGCCAGATTTGTGACCAACTTCAACTCAAGTCCAGTTCAGATATGTAATGGTAGATATTCTGCCTTTCTAAAGAAAAACCTCTTAGATAAATTGCCCATGTCATGCGTGACGAAGATGCATCCAACGGGGACGGGGATGAGTGGGAATCGCAAAATTAAAAACGACGCCTTCAATGAGGTTCCTTTTGGTTCGTCGAAGGTACCGCACACCTTCTCATAAATTTATATTATAATATTTTATAATTATAAAAATTTAATTATAATCAAATTAAAATTTTATAAATTAATTAATTAATATAAATTTAATTATAATAAAATAAAAATTATATTGATTCAAAAAATTTTATTTTGATGATAATTAAATATATATATAATTATAAAAATTTTTTTAATAAAATTAAAAAAAAATTACACTCAAATTTTTCTTCAAAAAAGAAAAAGAATCAAATTCACATATTTTTTTAAAGTGAAAAAAAAAAAAAAGAACTGTTCTAAAGTTTTCTCCAAAGAAAAAAACAGAAAAAAGAATCATTTTAAATGTTTTTTTTTTCTTAAAAAGAAAACAAAAATTAAAAAAAAAAGTTAAAAAAAATCTTCTAAAATAAATTTAATTTAGTTAATTAATTTTTTAAAATCTAATTAACTATAAAAACAAATTTAATTTAAACCACATTTCAAGTGGAAAAACGACTCTTTCTAAACTTCTTTTTATTAAACAAATAATACTCCTTTTTTTTTCTTTTAAATCAAATATAAGCCAAAAATGGATTTATCATAGAAAAGATTAAATCAAAGTGTGCTTGAGTCTAATATAAGTAATTTTAATTTTAGACTTAAAAAAACTCACATGACATGTTTCCTAAAAAGTAGGATTTCTAGTATTTTTATACATTTAATTAATGATCATTTTATTTTGATAATAAAAGAATTCATGAATTTTTAATGATAAATACAGAGAAGGTATACTTATTTTTATATTTCAATTGATATTATCTAAAATGGTGAAGAGTATATCTAGTACCTACAATTGTTTGATATACACTTGCATTCATTTTATTTTATGTATATGTGATTCGTGATTTTTTTTTTTTTTTTTTGCAATTTTTGGAATAATTGGCTCTCTGCTACTGTGCAGCTTAATTTGTGGACATAAAAATCGAGTCAAGAGAGAAAACCTTTCATGATAAAGCCCATTATATCTGTATCAATGAGTTATGCATGCTTTGACTTTTTTTTTTTTTTTTTTGTTCTTATTTGGAGTATTTGTTAGAGAGAAAAATAAAATGAGTTTAGATATATGTTTAATGATGAATTGATTACACATGTACACTCTGTTCTTGCAGATTTTTCCAATTTCATTTGCTCTACATGTAATTATTTGATATTTGTCTTGATAGTTTCTCTTTCTCATTGTCCAAATCTTCTCTGACGGGATCTTTCGTGGTCCCATGAGATATTTAGTTTACATAATGGAGAGTCATGTGTTTGAGCTGCTATTTTGCAAAGACAATGCAAGAGTTTTTATCAAACAAATTTCCGGTATATCAATTTATAACTAATTGCATCATATGCCCATAAATTAGACTCAATTAATTTATTGAGATTTGTTCATGCAAATAACGGTGACATTAATGGTAAAATTACTCAAAAAGGATGAGGAAGCATTCTTGAATTAATGGTTTTATTTTCTAGTGATTTCTGCCTCTAGAAAAAAAATTCACCCTGTTGCCCTTCTGCAGTGTGCAAAGGTAGGTAAGATTTTTTTTATCCTTTTCACCGTAACGAGTACTAAGAGATTACTAGAAATTATTAGATGTAAAATGGATTTGTGGAATGATATTTATTGTGGTTAGTATTTGATGATGAAAGCAGGGGGCCTATATTCAAACAAGATCAGGCTTCTCGAAAAAGAATTAGATGTGAAGAAGGCAATGATGGATTTTACGATGAATGAAATTTGCAGCCTCGAAGAGAGAAAGAGCGGATTTGAAAATGGAAAATAGAAATCTGTTGCAAGAGAATGCAAGGTCGAAGTTCCTTGTGAAGCATTATGCAGGGCTTGTTTCCATTTCAATCCTTTAATCTGTGTTTATAATTAGATGATATAAGAGGTTAAATGAAAATGGTGAAAAAATGGGATTGTCTTAGTATTTGAGTGAATGTTTGTAATGCTACGTAGTTTGAATTTATTGTGGCTGTTTGTGATGCTAGGCTGTTGTTGGTTTTTTACGGTATACGAAATTCACAAATTGAAAAAATACAAGGAAACGTATATGTTGGAGCCTTGCACAATTTGCAGGAACAGGAACAGTTGTGCTTTAAGCAAGGTGTCAAATTCATTAACAAGCAAGTACATCGAGTGCCAACATACAACATCAGTTGCTTTGTTCCATACATAGACTACTGATAATACAAAATAATGGTTTTTTTATCTCAGAACATGCTTGAAGCTCAAAATACACCATCATTGTTTAAAATTTTAACGTCTTAAATCATAAGGTGCAGTAGTTCTTTGCGACACAAAGTTAACAGCAAAACGCGCATATTCTAGATTGCAATTTGCTCCAAAAAAGATGATCAAAGTCTTCAGATCTCTGCTGGGTCTGCCCCATCTGCCCCCTTGCACTCTGAGACCACTTTTTGCCTTTGATTTGAAACCTTTCTTGCTCTTTTGTACAGCAGTGGTCTGTTGGCCAACTTCAGTTGATTGACGGACTGCCCTTGATGCATAGGACAGGGAATGCTAAAGTGTTTAATCGACCTAAAGCGTATTGAAACATCCAAACGATACACATCAACATCATTTGATTACCTCAAATTCTATGAAATCTTATTACAATGATGAAATTCGTTACCCTTAGGTACGTATTGCTTGTTTCTGATTCGTATTAAACACTATGTCCTGTCTTCATTTGTCCTTTTCTGCTACATTTTTTCATCTCAAAGCAATTGATTCTAGATCCTCCTCTACATGATGTGCACGTCTCCATCCTTATGTTCCAATAGATGGCCCAGGTTGTGCTTCTTGAGGTTTTTCTCTCCTCTTTGCCTATAATCACGAAATTTGCAAGTGTTTCTACAATCTCAACATAGGAATTTTCATAAAAACTGTATCATCAACTCAGTCTGTTTCCTCCATCTATCATTGGAGTATCAGATCTCTCTTTTGCACCTAGATGTGAAGTGGTATCTTGTGCACTCTTCTCCTTCCCTGGTCTACTTTTCTTCTTTGGTTGTAAATCCAAGGAAGGAAAGCTCTCAATCGCTTTATGCAATTGGCTCATCATAAACAATAAAATCTGTCATGGCCAAAATTGACTCTTACCTGATTAGGATCTGAGGCTACTGACATTGGTAGATTCCGTTCTTGGACACCCTTTCCTATTGTGACTAGAGCCTAAGGATCTTTTGCATTGCATCTTGATATTAAATCTTACATATATAATCATGTCGTTTTGGAGACTTATCCTTATCTCCTCTTAATGCCTTTTGGGATTTACCTCAGTTTTGAAAGGTGGCAACATTATACAATTCTTAACCATAAGCTACAGCTTAGAGCCATTTAAGGGTTTCGATTGATTTGCTGTATGCCTTCATATAAGCTGTCCTCTTGTAATAATCTGCAACATAAGCCTCAAAGTCTTCTCTTCGGTGGTTAATACGAGCCACAAAGTGCTTGCAAGGAATGCTGGTCAAATCCCACTCACAACAACTACAAATTTCCGTTTTAGGTCCACATTGTATCTATCATCATTTACTGACACCTCAAATTGCAAAGTGCCATTTGACGTGACTATACATGAACTAAAATCAAACTTAATCTTCTTATTTGTTTTCTTTTTTCTTTTTTTTTTTTTTAATACAAGGACATGTATTGTCACTAGAATCCTCCATCAATTTCGTTTTCAGTCCAATTCGCTCTATCAAAACCATCTTAAGTGTAAGTATATTTATGATAATCTTTATCTTAACTTTCACAATATATTTAGTATCAATCATATCATACTTAGGAAAAGTGTTTATGAAAGCCTTCACAAACTTACATCTTTTCAGAGAAATTTTCTACTACTTTTAAGGACAACTCTTTAATTTACTCTATGGATTCCTTGAAATCATGCTAAATTGTACTCCTAATTTCACTGTGCCAAAACATACTTATTACAGTAGCTAATAACCGCTGCATAAACAAAGCAAAGACTTCTTGAAATGCATTAGGTCCTGCGACAAAGCAAAGACTTCTTTAAAAAAGAAGTTTTCATCGTCATGTGAGGAGATTAGTTTTATCAATTACAATACCAAATACAAGCACTTTAAATAATTAAAATTGTACTAGCCAGTAAATCAATTGAAAAGATTTGTCCTATCATCTGAGAAAAACCATCACATTAAACTTTTAACTTTCATCATCCTATAATAAAATAATTAAAGAAAGAGTTTAGTGAATCATCAATAATAATATAACAATGCATAACAAGAATTTGTTAAATGGATCAGTCATTCTAATATATTCAATTGTATACAGTAAATTGGCATAAGAAAGGCATGAGCAGACTATATGAGTTTTCAAATTGTAGTAAACTGATGGATATTATGGCCAACAATTAAACCCACCCATGTGTATTAAAATCCAGGAAGGAGAGAGATCATGACTATTGGTTACACCTAGACCATAGCTTAAAACAATTTAACTAGTTATAATAAAATTCAACAAATCCTTGAAGTTAAGAAAAGATCCAATAATAATACACCAAAGGATAAGTAATAAAAATAAAACAAAACTTAGTCCTAAAGATAGAAGCATAAAACCAAAGCTTTTACCCTTCTTCCTCCAAAACTTGTATATTGCTCTTTCTCTTACCTTCTTCTCCCTTCATGGCTTGATTCTTCTTTCTTCTGTTTTGCCCCTTCCACTCTGCTTTTCTATTGATTTCGCGCTACTCTTATGGTATGACAACTCTTTTTGCTTGAGATTCCTATCTCAAGTCCATCTTTGAAAATTTTTCTAACTCATAACTTTTGACTCAATTCTCTCCTTTTTAGAATCTGAATCAAACTCATGTCAGAACTACAAAGTTAAAGCTCTTTCCTTTAGCTCTCTTTGGCCATATTCAATTAATAATCATAATCATAATTTAAGTCTTTTTTTTTATTTTTTCTTTAAAAAAAGAAAAAAAATTACTCTCAAATTCATCTTTGAGAAAATATTTATAATTAAATAATTTTTTATTTTTTATTTAAATAAAATATGAATACAAATATAAATTTCAATAAATATAATAAATTTGTATATTGTGCAAATTTAATACTAATGTATTTATATGTATATTAATATTATTAAAATTGATAGAAAATCAGTGAAATATTTATGTGGTAGTATTTTCTTAATTTTAGTAATATTTTAAATAGTTAATTGAAATTCTAATTTTTTCAATAGAGTTATATGATTTATAATATTTGACACTAATATAATAATTGGTATATAGATTTTTATTTTTTTTAATATTCTAATATGATTAGGGTTTCAATATACATTTAATTTAGTTATTTTTTTAATTACAATCTGACATATATTATAAATTATCTAATTTATATTAACAAATTTTTGTAAATATTTAAAAATTATACAATGTGAATATTTATAATTAAAAAATAAAAATAAAAAATAAAAACTTTTTAAAAAGTAAAAATTAATTTTAAATTCATCTTAATGTTTTTTTTATAGAGAAAATTATATTTTCACATTTATCTCTATTTGCATAAAAAAAAAAAATTAATTATAATCTAACTTTAATTTTTTTTTTGTCTTCTTAAATAGGTAAAAAAATTCTCAATTTTTTATAATTTTCTTATAAATATTTATAATTTAAATTTATTTTTATTTTTTATTTAAATAAAATATAAATAAAAATATAATTTTTAATATATATGATAATTATATAAATTAAATAAATCTAATATTAGTATACTATAATTATAAAAATAAATATATAATTGATAAAATATTTGTATGATTTTATTAATTTAATTTTAATTTTTTAAATAAATTTTAATAATTTATAATATTTAATATTAATTTAATATTTAATTTATAATTTTATTTAATATTTAATATATTTTTTTCTTATATTATAAAATTACAAATAAATTTAATTTAAATTATTTTTTTATTTAAATTTTATCTAAATAATTTTTTTTTAAAATTAATATATTTTTAATTAAATTTTATTAAATAAATTTTTTTAAAATTTTTATTTATAATTTTTTAAAATATTAATTAATTATATTATTTTAATTAAATTTTTATAATTTTTATAAATTATATTATAAATTATATATATATTTTTTATTTTAATCATAGGAATTAAGTTTTTTTTTTATTTTTTTAAAATTAAAATTTATTTTTTAAAATATAAATAATTTAAATTTAAATTTATTTTTTATTTTTATAAATTATTGATAATTAAAATTTATTTATATTTTTTTATTTAAATATAATAATGGGTTAAGAGTAATAACGAGATATTTTAGAGGAAAAAAAATATAAAAAATCTGAATCTTTCTGGACATCTTTTTACAATTAAAAATTGATAAATCTCGTGCACGCCCTTCCGGTTGACCTTTCCGAAATTTAAACGTTCGTACTTAGCTGCCATTGCTAAGAAATATATGAGTAAGATCAGTTCAACATAAATTCGGAGAAGAAAAAGATTTTTGCTGTCCAGGGCCTTGGATTCACGCAATCTGCTACTAGCAATTTGCTTCAGTTTTTCGGTTTGTTCTGACGATAATTACAAATGGTACTCTTCTAGCCATTGTCGTGTTGGCTCTGCAATTAAAAAGCCCAGGGTTTTCGTCTTTTTTTTTTTTTCTCTTTTTTTGATCAGTTTTGTTGATGGGAAGTTTGGAATTTGACAGATCCGGTTCATAGTTCTGCAGAACAGGCAAGGTAAGACTCGTCTCGCTAAATACTATGTTCCTCTCGAGGATTCCGAGAAACACAAGGTCGAATACGAGGTGTGATCTTGGTTTGGTTCCCTCTTTCTTGCCGTGTTTCTCTTTGTGGAGTTTGATTGCGAAAATCTGTTAGTTTTCAAGTTTTTAAATATTAAAAGTGTACCTCTTCCCTCCCTCCTTTTAGGTTCATCGGCTGGTGGTTAATAGAGATCCCAAGTTCACGAATTTTGTTGAGGTTTGTTATTTCCAATTCCAGCTAAATTATGATAGAAATATCTGAATATCTGATCTATTTTTCTTTTTCTTTTTTTTTTATTCCTTCTCTTGTTTGGGTGTGGCTTTTTTTTTGGGGGGGGGGGCGCGAGGGGGGGTTGAATTCTTCTGTTTTTTCATAATAAGCCATTATATTTTCGGGTTCTTTTGTTTTTTTTTTTAAGTCTGTGCGTATTTGGAATTGTGCTCTTTGTTGTGGTGTAGCCTTTTTCTCTCATATTTGTGTATATTAAACCGGGGACTATCATTTGGTCAAATATATGCATCAGTTGATAATACGGCAATGGATGAAGATTTGTTGCCGATTTCCCATAACCTCTGCTTTTATTTATTTCTCCATTTTCACTTCTAGTGGCTGTTAGTCAGACATGCAACCATTTTTAACATTTTTGGTACTACCCTCATAGAATTATAAAACCAAACTCTTTGGAGAGGCTGGCTTAGCTTACTTGAACCAGCTCTTAAATGCTGGCTTATTGAAGTAGAAACATCTTGAACATGATGTGCCTTCCCATCCTTACAGATGAGATTTGCATATTCATGCCTTATGGTTAAGAAGACACCCCGTTTCTCATTGTATCTTCATTCTTTTCCTGACCTTACTCTTTCAGTATATTCATTTTCTATCTTTTGACCCAATCGATTTGGATGAAATGAGGTACATATGCCTTATACATGTTTTTCTTGCAGTTCCGAACACATAAAATAATCTACAGGCGATATGCTGGTTTATTTTTCTCGTTGTGCGTTGACATAACAGATAATGAATTGGCTTATTTAGAGTGCATCCATTTATTTGTGGAGATATTGGATCATTTCTTCAGCAATGTATGTGAGCTGGACCTGGTTTTCAATTTTCACAAGGTCTGTCAGTTCTATGCCTTCTCTCCTTGACTCACTATGAAATTATGTGTTCCTGTTCATCTCCCATCTTTGAAATCCTTGCAGGATCTTGATGTATTTTGATTTGACCCCGCCTCCCTTTCTTTTACCCCTTGTAATTGTTGCCCCAGCAAAGTTAATTTGAGGTTACTTAAGAAGCATATGTCCATACTCACAGTATCATCTGTCTACTTGCAGTCATTATGTTTTCACCTATTAAAAGTTGTATTTGATGTTTAAGATGAGTCATATGACTTGTTTGTAAGGGTGTTATCTATTTATAACTTAGTCAAAGTGGGCTCCAAGTAGAGGGAGGCTGGAGATAGCTATCGCCATTCTGCAAATTCACTTAAAAAAATGGTTGTTCTCAGGAATCAAAACTGCATAACTAAAGTTGGTAACTCAATAGCTCAAAATCATGGGCCGTTGTCAAGCTGTAATGATTATTTAGGATCAGTGACTAATTTACATGTGCTGGGTGCTATGCCTGTTACATTATCTAATGCCTGCATCTTTGATCTCTGCTGGCATGTAATGGGTATGGATGCAGGCAGGCATTTTCATTCATCACATCCTAGGAGTTTTATTTACAGGTGAAGACAGCATTTTTGCTGCTTATTCTGATGCATTTTGTCCTTAAATGTTCTCTTTTTCCCTTAAAGGTTTATCTTATACTTGATGAATTCATTCTTGCTGGGGAGCTCCAAGAAACAAGCAAGAAGGTAAGCATTCTCTGCCAATCTTGGTGATTTTTGGATTCTTGAAGGTTCTACAGTTGACCAATCCCTCACAAGGATATCAGCAGTGATATACTATCACTAGGATCACCTTTTCCCAATCTCCGTACTCTTTCCTTGTGGAAAAATGATTCACTCTGTAATGGTTATTAAGTTCACCATTTTTCATCAAGAATCAATAATCGAGGCCGTATGTTTTCATCTTATCTGCTCCTTGGGACAATGTTGGAATAGGCACCGAGCACTAAGATTTGTTATAATGTGCAGGCTATCATAGAGAGAATGGGAGAACTGGAGAAGCTGGAGTAAATATTGTTGGCGAATGGTGTTCATCGATGGATTTGGAAATGAGGGGTTTCTCTTCCTTTTGTGTTTTATCTTCATTGATGCCATGCACGGATGGCTTTTGGGTTACTTACCAGGGATATGCCTTTAACAGTTAAGTGGGCAATAATTTTTTTCTTTTGTTTTATTATTTTTTTTTTTTAAAACCAAAAAAAAAAAAAGAAAAAAAGAACACTCTGCTAAGTAAATGGAAGTTCGGACTTTCATTGGTGAATTTTCGGCACTCTTAACTGAAATATTTGTTGTGAATACATAGTTGCGGTAGAGAGCGAGAGGTTGGAGTGCACCTAAATTTCGTATTCTCGGGTGGTGGTCCTTTGGATGAGTGGAATTTTTCAGTCAGGTCTGGTTTCTTAATAGACGATCATGGTTTGAATTTCCTTCGTAGAGAAATGTGTATGCAAGTTTCTTCCTTTTTCGACGGACAGATGTTTGGTTTAGTACGGTGCATCTAGCTATTAATACAAAGATGACGACTACAAGCGGTCTACCTCAATGGTACCAAAGCTATCCCCAACTTCTGGGCCTCTTTCCCGTGTTTAGTTCGACGCGTCAGTTGCACCTCAAAACGTTGCCTTCTGTGATCTCGGAAGGAGTAATTCTTCGTTTACAGCGCAGGGAGTTAAATTATTACCCGTAGTCAATGTGTTATAATAGCCTTTTAATCAAGTTATGCAATCAATTTTCCCAGGCGCTAATGGCACAATAATGGTAGTGGTCCGCTTGATTGAATCCCACCTTCGGTTTCTTCTGATGGTCTTGCCTTTTCGCCCCAGCATGATGAAACGATGAGAGATGTACTTGGAATTTAGTACTTCGAGTGATGGGGAAGAAGGGGGGATCATGTATTGGTCATGTAGCATTAGCTAAGGCAAGCCTTGCTTTCCATTTCGGCGAGCTTGGAAAATGAGTCATGGTTGTAGCAATCCCAAGATTCCTGGATTGAGTTGACAGTTGGGCTGCCCAAAGTTGTTGGTACTGTTGCTCATGGTGCTGTAACCGCTGCCGCTGCTCTGACGAGGCTGCGGTACTTGCATGAGAACCATAGAATGGGCTCCCATGATAATTGGATTGCGTAAGCTAGGCCTGCATTCAATCAATGGCGTAAAACAGTCAACAACTTGGATTGCAAAGCAACACAATAACTTAACACGAACCACACGAAACAAAAGTTGGTGCAGGAAACGACACTGCGACTGCATACGCTTATTCAATGGTGGATGCAACTGTTTATGTAACATTAAAACGTGTTTATAATAGAGAGCTTTTAACGGAAAAAGGACTTTAAAAAATTGCTCTTATCAATTCTCAAGTTCTCTAACAAGTAACTGCACATTGCAATCCAAGTGGAGATGAAACCTGCCGTATAGCTGCTGCAGCTGCTCAGGATAAGCAGAGGGCTGGGGTGATTGGGACATAAAGAAATGCAAGAGATTGGGATGTTGCACTTGTGATTGTGAGTGAAGATAGGGAAGTTGTGGCAGTGCCGATGGTTCCACGCCATGTCCACCCCTATTACAACCTTTATCAGCTTCCAACCCAGCGCAGCCACCCGACAAGGACAAGAAATTAAAACTCTAGAAGACAGCAAAGACTGGTCAGAACCAAATTGAATGCTTAAAACCCACTAGGGCTTGAACGCTAAAGAGTACCTGTTTCTGAGAAGTACATTCCCCAGATGGCAGTGCAGACTGTAGCTGATCTTGGTGAAGCATTTGGTGTTGAAAAATAACACTTTTAGCTTCACTTGAATTCTTCTTGGTTGTGTCAACCGTGCTGCTGCCAGAGATAGCCCCATTTGGACTATTCCTACTCAAGCCATTGAAGTCAGGTATAAGCATTCCTTGCTTTAATATCACATGAGGTTTTAGCTGATTTGACTGCAGTTCCAAGCTCTTTCTTCTCTCCTGTGTTTGTGAAATCCAAATGAAACGACTTATGTGCACATGAGTTGCACACCTCTTCCATGATCTTCTGTCATTGTTTGTCTGGGAAAGCTGCATGATTCATAGTGACCATTTATTCTCAACAAGATGCTTTAAAAGATTCAAAAGGACTGAACCAGATAGCTCAAATGGAAACATTTTCAGCAGTCAAACTACGATTTATTGGCAATATATAGCCTACACGCTCTCTTTACCTTTCCAGTTGAATGACCTTGTCGTATTGAATCAGGCATGGTGGCACAGAGAGCAGAATCCAGCCAGGAAGGAATTTTAGTGTCGGGGGATCTGAGATTGCAGAATGACATCATAATATGGAAACAGAATTAATGGGACAAAGGGTACGTGGTCAGATAAAAGGAGGAAACATTACTGTGACGAAGAATCATGACTCCAAGGATCACTTGATACCATTGAAGACGAGCCTGGCCACAATGCTGGACATTGAGATGTCAAAAAAGATAATTATTTAATTGAGATATATTATTATAATGCAGCTCTTGGCAGGAGTAGAATAGCAAGCTAGAATTTTACCCTTTGTTCTGGATTCATTGGATTTAATCTGCTGATGCAGTTGATTTCTAAGAGCTGTCTGAAAAGATGAGAAAAATAAGTAATCAAAGGGAACTTTGAACTCAATGAACAACGAGGAAATTTGCCTTCACGACTAGAAAATTAGGCTCACCGGTCCCAAAGAAATGTCAGGTTTGCTATCAGTTACTGAGGTCTCCAACTTTATGGGTTGCTTTAACTTGCTACATGATCAAGAAGTGAAGATTAAATACATTGGAGTAGGAAAATAAAGCTAATGAAGAAAACATTGAATTCATAGGAAAATATACCCAAGATCTTGGTGAGCTGCAGGTGGAATATCAATGTCAGTTGAGTTGTGCAGTTGCCTCACTTCCCCGTGCTTAGCCAACAAAGCGCGCCCATTTACTTGACCACCAGTACTGCCCAATTGTTCGCAGGGTGCCTTGCTACTGGACAGATGAGGCAGTTCCCGTGCACTAGAAGAATCAACTTTGACCATTTCTCCATGTGATCTTTCTAAGTCGGAAGCAAGGTTAGCAGCCTCGCCAAATTTCCGGAGGCATATTGAGTTTGATTCCTCTTTCAGAGTTGCATAAGCTGATAAATAATACAACTTTATAGCTAACAATATGAACTAATAGCATAGCTTGGTTAGTACGTGGGGAAAATTGACAAAGAATACCATGTGATGCAGGTGATGTACTCTCGTTAGCCACAGCCATTGTCGTAGGCAGTGCGTCAGAAGACGCATCGTCCAACTTGCTCTCATTGTTGGGGAACATTCCGGCCATGGCATGCAGGGTCTCGACAACTTCTTCTTCATCTTTGGTTATTGGCCCGCAGAAACCGTGTCTGGGGGAACAGTCCGCAACTCCTTTCTAGAAATGCAATTTTATCTTCATGTGAATTTCAGTGCTCAATCCAAAGGAATAAAGAACTTAATTTAGTATCTAAAGATAACTGACTAACAGCGTTCACTTTTGATTTCTTTACGCTTTGCTTTTTGGGTGATTCGATTGCTCCGATTGCCTGGATCGGCCCCTTTGGATTGAGAAAAGGTGGAGAGATAGATTTGCGAATACGTTTCTTCATGGCTGTCAATCGGATGCAAGTATTTCCAAGGAATTAATGCCAACCAAAATCATGATCTTCTTTTACCAAACGAGAAAATAAAAAATAATAATAATAATAATAAAACTTTCTTATTCCTAATAAAGGTGAAGCAGACTACTTACATGCAGTAAAAATAGCTCTAAAATGCATTGTAATTACTTGTAAAAAATCAATCCACCGTGAAAATCAGAATATTAAGATGAAAGATGAAAACAAACAGAATCTTGCGTCCATAGAAAGAAAGGAAAAGTAAAAGCTTCAGTTTTGCTTCAGTTCTAATCTAACATTGTATCCCAAAAACAAAAAGGAAGTTTCCTCAGAAAGACCCACCATCAAATATTCTTGATTTGGAGAGCAGAGAATTAACATAACATTATCGCCAGAAAGATGCCCACCCAAGCAACCCGAAAAAATAAAAATAAAAACAGAGAGACAGAGGAAAGCAACAGAGAAAATAAAAAACTAAAAGATAAAATAAAAAGAGGATAATTCAAGTACAGAGTGTTACATTTCTGACAGTCTACCGTACACACCTGAACGCAGCTTCCGTGGAACAGAGGCATGATTAGGGCCACTGTAGTTATCAAAAAACTGCTGCAGAATTTAAATTAAACTCAAGAAAATTAGTTTAAAAATGGAAAAGGAAAATAATCTCACAAAACATATAATAATAATTCAAATAATAATAATAATAATAAAAACTGGGAAAACAATTAATTGACAACCGCTACCCACCTGTCCCGACAGTTTGGATTGCTCGCCAGGACCAGCGGTACTACAGGATGGTTCTTTCTTGTGAAGGAAGCGACAGGTCGCAACACATTTCATGCCTCTCCTCCTCGTATCGTAGATTGGACTTGCTTTATTAACAGAACTCAGTGTCTTGATTCTCTCTAACATTAATTATCCGCTGACTGCCAAGCTCTCATCATTAAAATTTGTAACGAAGAAGACTAGAACTATTATTGCGAAAGCGACAGGCCAGCCGACTAGACTATAGATTCGAAGCAAAAATAAAGATGCCCGTGTCTGCCTGGAAATTTCCTTGCTGCTTTTAAGCTATGGAGTGATGAAACGAAAAAGAAGAAGAAGAAGAAGATAAAAGTAAGAGAACCGACATTTCTGGGTTGGTTTCTTAGAGAGATGTAAGGCTGGACTGGAGTGGAGGAAACCGAAGAGGTTTCTTTTGGGATTTTAGTTGTAATGTTAAGAGAAGGAGATCCATTATGTTGCCAGTCCTCTCTCTCGCTAACCCCCTGGGTCTGTTAAAAGAATGGACAACCATGGCAGGATCTCTGTTCTGGTACTTCCTCTGACGTAGCCATCTACCTGGGGGACTAAAGAAACGGCAAACAAATTGAGAAAGCCAAATGGATTGAAGAGGAGAAGGAAAAAAGCCAGAAGAAGACGAGAAAAGCAATTCTTTTTCTCTTTCTCGTGTTCGGAGAATCAGGTTCTTGGTGAAATAAAGTGCGCACGCAGCAGATAAGAAAGGAAAGAGAGAGAAGGAGAGAAAGTCCAAGAAGTAAAAATGAAAAACAAATACATGTGTGAGTGTGACACTCCGATTAACACAGAAAAGTAAAAAGGAGGAGGAGTAAAAAAAAAGGGAAAGCTCTTAGTTTGTCACGCTTACGCCCTCGCCCGCCCGTGAGACACCTTGGCCATTATCATTATTATTAATATTTTTGGTATTTTTAAGAGGGGGGAGTGGATCTCTCATTCTCACTCGGATAAAAATCCCTTTCCGATCAACGAAAGCAGAACCCCCAATTATATGGCTTCGAATGTACTAAATTCACATCTTCTCTGAACATAAAGACACCCTCTCCACTCCCGGCCCCGTCTCATTCACCCACAGTCAATCTCGTCGAGTCGCTCAGAGAAACCACAATGTCCCTGTAAGAAAATCTTGACCAAAGCAAACAAGACTCCATCCAAAACCTGAAAAAGAAAACTCAAGAATTAAACATTCAAAAGAGCGGTTGAACCAAGGAAATATTAATGCTTCCAGAAATTAAAATGAACTACCCTCCTCACTTCTCCCCACCCCCCCTCTCTCCCTCCCTCCCTCCTTCTGTGCAAAAGCTCATAAACTCCCGACAGAAGTAATGCAGCCCAAAAACGGTTACCACCACCCTTTTCTCTCCTCTCTCCTGTTTTACGTGTACTCTGTCTGAGTCCTGTCCAGTCTCTGCCACTAGAGATGTTCACCGGCCCGACAGTCCGAATTGTAAAAAATTAGATCCAACTCGATACAAAATATGACCTAATTTGACTGGAAATGACCTTAATTCAAGTGAGTGAAATTTGAAGTTGTCTGATCCGACTCAAAAGCAGAAATAAGGTTTAAAAATATCATTCATCAAGTTTTAAAAAGTTACAATTAGTTAAGTCGAAAGGTGTGAGTTCTAGAACTTGTCTTGCGTGTATCAATTGGATGCATCCTTATTTAGTGATAACTAGACCTTAAATCTAACTTAGAGAAATGTGTTAAACCACCGAACTTATCCAGCAAGTCCTTAATTAAAGGTATTGAGAACTTTGTTTTTTATGGTCAACTGATTTAATCTTTTGTAGTCCCCATAAAATCTCCAATTATTGTTCTTCTTCTTTACTAGTAATATTGGGGAAGCAAAGACAGATGTATTGTGCTCTATATTATACCAAAATTTAGTGTTTCTTGCACTATTTACTCTATCACATCTTTTTAAGGACTAATGTATCGATATGGTTTGACATTGACTAGTTGTGTGTTAGCAACAGAGGAATCTAATGGTCACAAACTCTTAAAGGAGGTAATTATGTAGATTCTTCAAAATTGTTTGTAAACGAATTCAATAAGTCATTGACAAGTGGGCAAGTTTTAATGGTACTCATATGACAGTTACAACTCCTGTCTCCTCTCCGCCAGGACCCTCGATATGTAGGCTACATAATTGTATGATAGTTTGTTAGATTGGTTGTTGAAAAGCTTTATTGGTTGATTTGAAATAAAGTCTCTTAACTATGATTTCCAAAGATCCTTTTAGCAAATATTTTTTTCTTTGCACCATAAATTTCATGGTAAGCTCTTTAAAATCCAATGTAATTTTGCCTAAGCCTAATGTTTCGACCATTATACCCCCAATGCCATTTCACAACCCCTTAAATTCAATATTTATACATTTGTCACAAAAAAATTGCCCTATAAATGCCATTGGAACCCTTTACACATATAGTTGCAAGGAACAATATCGCCATCAGCCATCTTAACCCTCAAGTTGTTTATTGGACTCAATTTACAACCTAAACTCTTAGTCACTTCCATGTCTAAGAAATTATGGGTATTATCAAAATCTATCAAGGTGTGAATAGCCTTAAACTTGGTATAATAAGTAATCCTTATTGTCCTTATTTCTTAACTTTCCACTTCATCAATAGCATGCATTGAGTTTTACATTAGTTCATCTCTTTTTCCCTTTAATTCAATAGTAAAGCATTCTTCCAATTCATGAATCACAACTTCATCATCCATTTCCAGCATGAATAACTTCTTGTGTCTACATTTGTGTCCTTGAGTATACTTCTTATTGCACAATAACATAGGCCCTTAACCCTTCTTTTGTCAATAGTATCACCATCCATGACCATGGCCACCTTAGACACTCAATTTGGCTTTTGGTTGTCTATCTTAATGGTATTAGAAGTCATGGTGTTTGACTAAGAACTAGGTAAGGTCAAGACTCCTTCCTTTGGGGTAGGCAATAACCCGGATCCCCCCAAATTAGTGCTCCTTTAGACAATTTGGATACTATGGTTGCTTCTTAATGTTTTGCCAAAGTTGAGACATGTGCTAAGGTTTTACGTATGAATATGTGTACTGGGCTTTGAATGTCATCACTCAACCCACTAAAAAATACATTAACTTCATCCTTCTCTGATAATTGAACCCTTAAATACAAAATATCAAATTAATCTTGATATTGTGCCATAAAATCTATTTACCTTAAAGCTAATAGTTCAGATAAAGGATCTTTAAAATAGTAATCCTAAATCTACAAGAAATAGTATTCAATACAAGAGGAAAAATCATTTTTCGATCTTTTACTCATGAAGTTTCGATGTTATTGAAGGGCTAGGGCTATGGTTATGTCCTCATGGTAACCAATCATTATTTTAACCTTAAATTCTTCTGGAATTCTATTCAACTAAAAATAATTTTCACATTTATAAAACTACCCATTAATGTATTTCTTGTTAAAGATAGAAAAATCCAAACATAGCAACTGAATTAAAAAAGAAGGAATTTCCCTAACAAAAAATTAATTATTGACACTCATGTGCAAATGTCACAAAGTTCCCTTATTTCTTTTTGTTGACTTTCCTTTAAGTTTTGAAGATCAGCTTCTCTCCTTAATTGAGCTTTCAATTATGGTGGTTATATATCTTGTCATTGCCTTCATTATTTCTTCAATAGGCTTGAACTTTTACGAAGTTGCATTATAAGTTGAGTAATCAATACCATGGGAATCAAATTGGCTAAGGATGCCTACTATGATACCAAAGATTAATGCGATCTAGATTTATTGACAAATTCCAAAAGAATGGGAATGAAATTTGAGTTTGATCCAATAGAAGAGTAACACAGTAGGAATTTGTTAAGAGAAAGTAAGGGAGAGAGACATTATTCTTATTAATTCCAAAATTGATTATTACAAAACATTCATCATTCTTATATTATAAGCTTATCACAATGATTACAATTAATCACTCTTATCTATTAGCTTGTAATACAAATTCACTGGTACTTTTTATAATTTGTTCTACGTTATTACTATTGTTAACACTTTATAACAACTTTTCCTACCAAAATGAACAAAGCTACTTTTGCCATGTGTCATCCTTTGTTGCTTGCATCAATGGCTCTGATCAATCTTTAAATAACATATATCAAATTGTCTGTTTCGTTTATGGATTTTTCAATTGATTATTATGTGAAGTTGTAATAGCAAATTGTTGAGAACCTAGGGTTTGGGGAATTAGGAATTGAAATAAGGATTGAGATTTGGGGATTTGAAATAAGGATTTTATAGAAATAAAATAGTAAAATTGATCTCTTCAAGGGGATCAATCTTCAATAAGTTAAACGCTCTGATAATATTATTGATTATTTGGTTTCAAAAGCTGTAGGGTATTACAAATGTATAAACTTAACAAACTACTATTATGGACATAATTACACCTATTAATTTAGAAATAATAGAAGATAATTATAGCTTACACAAATTATGGAGATTGCATCATTTCTTTGCCTTTTAGAGTAGCTTTATCCTTAAGGCTAACCAACAGTAAAGTCTAGGAATTGCTCTACAAAAGAATAATAGAACTTCTAAGTAGCATCCTTAATAGGGAGATTAGTCCATTGAACTAGGATTTGGACAACAACTTAATTTCCATGTTTGACAATACGTCGGTCTAAGATGGCTTACAATTGAACATTAACCTCTATAGTGGAAGTAATGTTGGGCAGTTGGCTTTGGACCACCATACCTTCTTCCACTTTCCTTTTCAAGCAAGAGACATTAAAGACGAGATATATTTTTAATCTTGTTGGTAAATCAAGATGATAGGCAACAGGACCAATGTGTTTAAGAATTTGATATGGCCCAAAGAAGTGAAAAGATAATTTCATAAGGAGTGAACAATGATGGACAATTGTTGGTATGGTTAGAGTCTAAGATAGACCTAATCTCCCACTAAAAACTCTTACTCCGTATGATACATATCCACGTATTGCTTCATACGAGTTTGAACTACAACAAGGTTGTCTTTTAGAAGTTGAAGTAATTTGTCTCTATCTTTTAAGTCTTTATTAACTTGATCTACATGAGATAATCCAGCTATATACCTTGTAAGAGTAGGCAGAGTTAGATTATAAACTACTTGAAATGGGGATATCTTTATAGAAGAGTGGTAAGCAGTATTATACCACCACTCAGCTTAAGGAAACCATTTTATTAAATTATTTGGTTTATCACTAACAAAACAATGAAAATAGTTTTCCAAGCACTTGTTGACTACCTTAGATTATGCATTTGTCTATGGGTGATAAGCAATGCTCATATTCAACTGCATCCTTTGCAAACAAAACAACTTTTTCAAAAAATTATTAGTGAAGACTTTATCTCAGTCACTGACAATAAATGTAGGAACATCGTGGAGTTTTACATGGTTAACTGCATCAATAAAAATTTGAGCAATACTAGTAGTAGTATAAAGATGACTAACTGCACAAAAATGAGTATACATGGTTAAGCGATCCACAACAACAAAAATAGTAGATTTATCTTAGAACAGTGGGAGTCTTTCAATAAAATTCATAGAGATGTCAGTCCAAACTTCTTCTAGAATAGGTAAAGGTTGAAAAAGTCCTGGAGATGCCACTGATTCACTCTTATGATGTTGGCATACATGACATTCAGTTACAAACTTTCTTATTTCTTTCTTCATACCCTTCTAATAAAACTCCTTATTAATGCACTTGTAGTTATAAAAAAATCCTGAATGTCCAACAATCAGGAATGCATGATATTCTTGCATGATTATGTCCTATAATGAGAATGAAGAATAAGTACCAATCTGCCCTTATAGTGTAAATCTATAGAATCCCAAGTGTAATGAATAATAGAATTAGGATCTATTTGTAACTTTTCAATGATTTCCCGAGTTTTAAGATCATTGCACCACTTATTTCTAATTTCCTCAAATGTATTACAAGTAAAGATAGAGATTGCCACCAGTTTAGCCTACTTTAAAATGCAAGATAACGCATCGATTACCAAATTCTTGCTTTCCTTCTTATAAATAATCTCGTAATTATAACCCAACAATTTAAAAATCTATTTTTATTATTCCATAGAAGAGATTTGATACTCCAATAAATATTTCTGACTTTTATGACTAGTTTGAATTTGAAAACACTTTCTAATTAGATAAGGATGTCATTTTGAGACTGCATGAACAATAGTTAATATCTCATTATCATAGACAAACATGTTAAGATGTTTTAGTAATAAGGCCTTACTAATAAAGACAATAGGGCGACCTTCCTGCATCAATATTATACCAATTCTAATTCTTGAAACATCAAATTCAATGATAAATACCTTTTTAAAGTCAGGTAAGGTAAGAATTGGGGTGGTGGTCATGGCCCACTTAAGTTAATCAGATACCTCCTTTACCTTGTCATTCTAGTTAAATGAATTTTATTTTAAAAGAGTTGTTAATTTAGCACTAATCTTTTCATAGTTATGAACAAATTTATGATAATAACCAATCAATCATAAGAAGCCACATAGTGCCTTAATTGTCTTTGGAACTGGTTAATCTAGCATTGCTTAAACTTTGGAAGGATCAATTGCCACACCTTCCTTGGAGACAATATGGCCAAGATACTCCATTGTTTGGTTAACAAAACTATATTTTGACTTTTTAACAAATAGAAAATTCTTATGCAGAGTAATGAATACAATTCATAAATGTGGCAAATGTGCTTCAAGGAAAGAACTATACACAAAAATATCATCAAAAAATATCAGGACAAACTTACATAAATGTGACCAAAAGATATCATTCATTAAACTCTAAAATGTTGAAAGTGCATTGGTAAGTCTAAAAGGCATAACTAGGAACTCGTAATGGTCATCATGTTTCATAAAAGTTGTCTTCTAAATATCCTCCTTATGAACCCAAATTTGATAATAACTTAACGTTAAATTGAGTTTAATGAATAGTTGAACACCTCTTAACTTATCCAATAACTTATCAACCATAGGAATATGATAATTAACCTTCACAGTGATGTAATTGAGTGCCTAATAATCCATGCACATCCTCTAAGAACCATTTTTCTTCTTTATTTAAAGGATAAGAGATGAGTATGGATTAACACTTAGTCTAATGATACTAATTTCCAACATTTCCTTCACAATTTTTTCAATTTCTTCCTTTTGAAAATGTGGATAACAGTAAGGTTATTCATTGATAGGTGCACTCCTAGATAATAATAGAATACAGTGATTATGTGTCCTTTGTAGGGGTAAAGATGCAGCCTTAACAAACAAATCAAAGAATTTAATCAATAATGCAATGACCTCCTTCCCTTGTATAGAATGTGATTTGGCTACCTCTATACTTGACAATTGCACCAAGAACCCCTATCTTGCTTTTTGTAGGACCTTCTTCATTTGATGACTACTAACAGTAGTGGTTTTACCCTTACGTCTTCCTTGTAATTCTATTTGTATGTTCATTTAACGTAAACTTCATTTTTAGTTTAGAGGATTTCCAAGTAATGTCTCCTAAGGTTCGTAAACAATTAATGTCAATAACAATTTCATAATCTTTTAGTAGCAACAAGAAAAGATCAACATAAATGATTCAACCTTATAACAAGAGCTTTACCTTTGTGCACTTCCCTTGGCATGTCAAATTTCTTCCATTTACATCCTTCATAACAAACTTATCACAATCCTTGATTGAAAAGCAAACCTTTTAGCAATCTTCTCATCCATAAAATTGTTAGTACTACTCAAGTCAACTAACACCATTACGGGTTGTCCCTTGAGGAATCCATCAATCTTTAAAGTTTATGGATTCAAATACCCTACTAAAACATGAACTACGGGCTTATCTATGTATTCATCAAGGGTGTCATCACCATCTAGGCATGTGTGGTCATCCTCTATCTCTTCAGTTCCTCAACCAACTCAATCATTAAAAGCTTCCTTTGTTTATGTTGGTGCTCCTTATGCCATTTCTTATCATAGTGCCATCATAACCCCTTTGCCATCTGCTCTTGCAATTGCTTTTAAGTCAAATGTCTAGTGTTAGAAGGGCAAATAGAAGAGGATGAGTTGGTGTTACCCTCAGTAGGTTTGCTAGCTGCTTTAGCAATTGGTCGACAACTTTTAGCACCTAGCTTTTCCTCCTATAGGTTCATGACCAGTGAGCTTTGACTTCTTGTCATATGTCAAGAGTAAACCCTTTAATAAATGCTCCCACCAGTTCCCTTTCGGATCAATTTTTAGCTCGATTAACAAGTCGTTCGAATTGATTTTGATATTCTAGGATGGTGGATGTTTGACAAATCTTTGTGAGCTCTCAATCAACAATGTGATATTCTAAGAGCCCAAAGTGCACAAAAAGACTTTTGGTGAATTCAACCCATGTTGGAATTCCACCACACGTTTTGACATAATCGTACTATTGGATTGCATTACCTTCTAATTGAATAAAAGTAATTTCAACTTTAAAGTTTTCTAGTGTATGATGGAAGTGAAAATATTTTTCAACTTGGAAAATCCAACTTGTAGGGTCACTCTTATCCCAATAAGAAAAGTCCACCCTCATGTATGGTTGTGTATGTCATGCTTGGTGCCTCCATAGGATTTCATAGGTTTTCTTTGCCTACTGGTAGATCCATAAATATTATCTCTCGATTGATTTGGTGCTTCAAAAAGAACCATATAATTGAGTCTCTTCAAAGACTTACATCTATTCGAATTTCTTGAAAAATTCTTGCATGAGAGAGTGATTGTTTGACTTTGGATAATCTAACTTCAAAATCATATAAGTTGTGTGAAAATATAATGTAAGATTGTAAATTAGTGATATTTAGATCTTTCATTTATTGGCAAGTGAGGAGATAAACTTTTTTTTTTTTTGTAGTAAATGATGGAATAAAAGTAAAATTTTTAAAAACTCTATTTTGATACGAGATGTTAAGAAAGTTTAAAAAATTAGAAATTAAAATAAAAATTAAAATTTGAAGATTTGAAATAATTATTTTATAAAAATAAAATGATATAATTGATATTTTTGAGATGATGAATTTCTAATAATTGTCTCGAAGAAATTAATTTTTAATAAAATAAATATTTTAATTATATTATTAGTTATTTAATTTTAAAAATAATATAATATTATAAATATATAAATTTAATAAATTATTATTATAAATATAATTATATTTATTAATTTAAAAATATTAAAAAATATTTATTAAATAATAAAAAATAATTATAATTAGTACAAACTATAAAAATAGTGTCATAACTATTTTTCAAATACAAATTTTTAAATTTTATAGAACTTGCATTTTATTCGCGGAACAAAAACGCAAGGCTTTCATCAATTTCCTTAGTTTGGGTTTTAAGAAATAAGATACCCAAAATTGTTTTGTTGCGTTCGGAGATGGCACTCCCTGATTAAAAGTTGTACTTTCTCTCTCTAATTTTAGGCAGAAAACATGTGAAGCGCGTTTTGGGAATCAAATGCACTAGTGTTATCATTGATCTCTTGTTGTTTTGGGCCCTTTCTAGCATTGCGATTATATTGCAACGGCAGTCTCGCTCGGTGAACCATAGAAGTTGAAGGGAATTGCCAAACGCCCAGAAGAGATATTTGAAGCCCTATTTTGACTTCTGTCTTTGCGTTTACTGAGTGCAAAAAGATAGTTCCAAGAGAAAACCTCCCAGAACAATTTATCTCTCTCTGATTTTGTTTTGTGTTTTTTATTTTTATTTTAATTCAGGAATTTTGTATTGTCATATATTTTTTTCAATCGGCGAAATAGAATCATAACATCACCGTATTTCCCAGTAGCTTGCTGCAGACTCGTCGCTTTCCTCTATTATTCTTTAGAATTTTCTTAATGGCTCCACTGCACCAAAACCTTGGTATGTTTTTTTGTCAATTTTTAAAATACGGTATACAACCGTAAATGCCCCTGAACCAAAAGATGCTACATATATAATTTATCGATAATATAGGACAAGAAAATAAATATTTATTCTCGATCTTCCATCACCGCAGTCTTCCAGTAAGAAGCATTCGGCAGGGCCCAACAATATAAGTTGGCAAAGATAAATGCACACCAGCCGCACCAACCCCATCCATCCGCAATTGTTGGATCGTTTCAAATTGATTTGAAGGTTGATTATGTCACAATGAACCGGAAATTTATCTATCAAACGAAAAAAGGAATTAAAAAAGTGGGGAGGGGGCAATCTGGAAATTGGGAGGGACACAGGAGGAAACAGGCGAAGACTTTGCTATCTGGTTATTAAACTTTGCAACCCCTAACTTTAAAATCCATAAAAACCTCTCCTGCCCTGGGAATTCATAGATTGTCTGCAAATTACAGCGGGTGTCTCGAGATATACGCAACAGTGTTGTTCTAAGCCTAGCAATCTGCAGATGAGCTTCGCTTAATTTGCACAATGTTTTCGATTACACCACTCCTGATGGAAGACGTAGAACAAGTTGTCCACCAAAAATGCTGCAAATAACCAAACAAAATTCAGGGTTTAATGGTGAAAACATAAACATTAGCATCTCGCAAATTGATGGCTCATAGTCCTACCTCTTGACGTAGTAGTAGCAAAAATCAGCAAGAATGAAAGTTTGGACAATTTCTGAGAGGAGGACCATAGAAGGCCACAATCCATAACCCAAAGCAGTTAGCAGGCGCCCTCGAGTATCCAACACCTGTATAAAAGAAAGGTTAAAAATTTCCTAGATGGGTTTGCACATTTCTAGATGGAGTATGCAAGCCAATTGATTCAGACCACTCAATGAGTCAAGTCACCCCGAGGCAACAGAGCATTAGTCATAACTATATCTACAACCAAAAGACTCTTTTTGTTTCCTGTCTCTCTCCCTAACTATATCTGATAATTAAGAGAGTCATTCAAAAGCAACACAACCAGAATAAAACTGGAAAGGTCTAGTTTCCCGGCAACACAATCAGAATAAAACTGGAAATGTCTAGTGTCCCGGCCAACCAAATTTTACTCCATTGAAATTTGGTAACTATTTTGATGCCTTAATGGTGGTGGCCATTAACATAAGGTGGGTGTTTCAAGTAGAAACAGGCAAACTTTGATCACATAGTTTAAACTAAGCAGAAGAGTTCATCATTTGCACCCTTTCATAGCAAGAGAAACAGATTGCATCTCACAAGGAATTAATACGGAGTCTACTCTGCAGTGTCAAACCTGAAGGACCCAATGTGCACAACTCAAGAACCTTGCAACTCCAAGTGCAAAGACATAATGTGCTGTAAAGGGTTCAATGATCTGAAATGAGACAAAGCATACATGAGTAACAATAAATGTATAAAGCCCATCAGCATATTTGGGTAAGGAGAAAAGAAGAAAGTTGAGAGAAAATTCAAAACAAAAAGGGTTCAAACTGAAAGGGGCATCAGCACAGTGAAAATCAACAAAACCTTGAATGCCACAATTGTAAGAAGCATATTCAATGCCATATAACTATCCAATCAATAAAGTTAACAAGAAGAACTTTGAACCATACCTTTGTGTTTTGCATAACCCGTAACTGAGGTAAAACTGAAACAGCTTCAAGGTAAACACAAAAGGCCCAGGAAATCCTATTAATTATGTGATGCCCAGTAGTTGGGTGAATAAATAAAGATAGCAGAGCACAAGGAATCACCTGCATTAAGCATCAAGATGAGTGAAAAAGACTCATGATAAAGTAACATAGGTAACAGAAAATGCCCAAAATTTATTTAAGAAAATGTGATGCCAATTTATAGTCCACACTAATCAGCATGGCTTTTTAATGCATGTTAAGCTTAGAGAAATTCTTTTTTGACAAGCTTAGAAACAGTCTATCGTGGAAAACTTGCAACATTAGCTAATACACTAGTTAAACAAAGAATTCAGCTAAATTGCTGAACGAACCATTTTATTTACACATGAGAAAATCTCATGCCATGAGGATCTAAACTCAGCTTAGTAAAGGTCCTAGAACCATGAATGATGCACAAAAACTGTAAATTGTTATCACCTCATAATCAAATGCCTTTAAACCAACAATAAGAAGTTAATACAACATAAACACAAGCAAACTCGACTTCCAAGAGCTGACATATAAGTAATGAGTAGCAGACAGGAGTAAAAATTTATTTTAGCTACAAAAGCTCAGAAAATATAGAGAATATCTTATACCCCAAACAATGCCTCTAAGAAAAAATGAAAACAGCAATACTAATACAAATGACTTGCACCCATCACAGCAGCTAGCCTTATATGAAAAGCACGTCTTCATGGATCATCAAACTGGCAGTGGAACCAAAAATATGTTACCTAGGAACTACATTTTGAGAACTCCATGTGATAAAGGAAGAAGAAAATTTCCTAGTCTCAGCATATGGCTAAATCCTAAAATAACCAGACACCGGAATCCCAACTCCACTGAACAAGGACTAGGGTAAACTATATTCTCAATGGAAAATACAAAAACAAATCAATGCTTGCTGATTGAGACAACTTCAACAGCTTATTCAGTCAAATGCAGGTAAAGGACTAACATGAAAAGAGGAAAAAGGAAATGAACACGTACCACATAGTACAGTGCAAAGTTGTCTTTGTCCTCCATGTAACTTGACCTCAACTTGAAGCGAATGGTATAAATAACCCAAAGTGTAGTGAACAATGTAGCAGAATCAAGTAGTGTATGCATATCATATTCCATGACAAAACTGCAATAGAGTCTAACAGCTAAAAATAAAGCTGTTAGCTCCTGTGATTTTAGGGAAAGTCCTGCAAAGAAGCATCATTAATGAAACAGTATGGAACCATTCGAGGTTAAAACCATAATCATGGCAAAGTCTTATGGAAGAATCTAGGGAAAAAACTGGTGTTCAAGCAAGATGTAAGGAAAGAAAAGTCGTACATTGTGAAAATTTAGACTTCTTTGTCATCTACAATAACCTTATATTACCGTGAAACAAAAAATTTTCTCTAACGAAGTAGCTTGTGGCTATTAATGACATAGGCAATGGAACTTGGTTTTTTCTATAAATGCCACTGTAGTCAATCAGAAACTCACTCCACAAACAAAAGCTTCTCTTGCACGAAAGTATGCAAAAAGAGCATGCCGTTGCCAATCATTGGCACATTGGTTCTGATCTTAGTTTTTTTATTATTAACAAAATGTATGGATTTGGGTTTTATCGTCCTTTGTGCATATGGGTTATTGCATAAAATTGCCAAAATTTTTATAGGAATTAACCAGGTTTTCAACCGCGGGAAGAACAAAGCACAGCCTAATCCCAATAATTTCTCTTCAAAGTTGCACCAATTGGAAAATGGACTGCCATCTCTCCTTCATGGTCCACGATATTTTTTGACCCAAATAGCGAGAAACTGTAAAATCTCCCTATCAATCTCTGAACCACCGGACACGAAAGACAAAATCCTAATTTCCCAAACGAGACCAAATGACTTGTATCATCAAATTTGAAATGTGAGAGGGTGATAACAGTTTGCCCAAAAACAAAGAGCTCAGAAAATGTTTCCAATTTGGCGACGTAATTAACAGAAGCCCAAACCGCGAGCAATGTAAAGCAAAGAAAGCAAATCGAGAAAAGGAAAAGCAAAAAAAAAAAACAAAAAAACCAACTAAATTACCGACACAGGTCTTATCCTTCATAAGCTTGTAAATGAGGACAGAGATTCCAAGGGCATGAACAGCCTCAGCGGCAACAAAGAGGTTGTCGTGGTCGTTAACCACCATCCTTAGAAAAACCAAAGCTGCCATGCCCGAAACCGCTCCCAAAAACGCCTTGATCTTTGGCGGTTGTCTCCGCACCCATGTCGCCACTGCGTGGATCGGCCGCTTCGTTGCCTTCATTTTCTCGCTCTTTCTCTCTCTCTTTCTCTCTCTCTCTCACACGAACACACAGACACACACAAAAACAGGACGCAGCTATCCGGCTTACAGTCACGACAGAAGGTGAAGGAAGCGTGTAGAAACAAAACAGTTAATGGCAGACAGATGTTTTGGTTTCTTCGTGATGATTTTATGTTAGACCCGCGAGGAGAGAGACTCGAGAGGAAATGCACCGCGTTAAGAGGAGTATGGGATCGTCATTCATTGGGCACGGGGAGAGACATAAGAGAAGGCTTCTGCTTCTGCTTCTGCTTCCGCTTCTGTTTCTGTTTCTGCTTAAGCCTGCCAAGTCAAACACACAATGCCTGTCGGTTATGACGGGACACGTGTTCATTCCGCTTTGAGTTTTGGTGGGTGGGGTGGGACCCGGGGGTGGAGGAGGTAGAATTTATCAGTTGGGTGGCTGCTCCCTTCCTTATTGGGCTTTGCTAGCTAGTGTTACATAAAGCTGCTCAACCACCCTTAACCCACCATGTCAATTGTGTCATGTTGCGGCCAGGGAGCCCACTTTTGGAATTCAAACGAACTTGGAACTGCTTAACCATCGTCGCTCCCACGGAAATCCTTCGTATTCACTCGTTGGGGTTTTCGTGCACGTGAATGAAATGCTGCCTCTGGCAGCAAATTAGCCCGCTTCCAAGTTGCCTTGGTGGGTGGGAGTAGGAATAAAAAGGGCAGGAAGTTGGCAACCATTTTATTTTTGAAAACACCTAACCCATATATTAATTAATGAGATTAATATAAACCTTATTAATGGGTTTACATACATAACAAAACAAATCCGCATCAACTGCTCAGGACATTTGAGGAATTAAGTTTTGGCTGCATGGTTTATAAATAATAAGAAAAAAAAAAAAAGAAAATTGAAAATGTTTTATTGATGAATAATTTTAGCATTGAGAAATGAGAAAGATACAATCAACGAGTCCATGAGGTTGACCTTTTCACTGCGGGCTTCATCTGTTTATCCATACCATGCCCAGGTGGGATGGGTCTTCCAGCATCATCTTGGCCACCAAGTACCCGGCAATGGACCATGTCTGGAACTTTCGTGCCTGCTCCCCAATATACCGACCATGCTTCCCGTCATAGTACTCGGGCCAGTGATCCTTTTGACAACCTGCTTTCGGCGGGGACAACCAGTCTTGATACAGGCCGCTTTAAGTAACCATAAAAGCACTGCACGCACAACATACATATCAATAACTGGAATCACATTTAAGGAGGGCGTGCATTTGGATGTACTCTACCATTCTGCTCATGGCAATTGAAAAGAAACGGTGGCATCCTCTAAGCACCAGAAACCATAGTTAAACAGCTTATACAACACGCACTGCTGGTGAACAAATACGTCTGTCTGAGTGAACAGGGAAAACACATTATATGTAGGAAGTTGATATGAATCATGACCACGAAAAAATCAGACACAGTTCATTATGTCTGACTTTCTCCTGTGTAATCGTTCAAGTTGACACCAAGTGATGCCTTTCAGGTAAGCTCTTAACTCTAAGGTTTATCATTTTCAACAAACTTGGGAAAAAAGAGTTACTTCCAAGGATCTTCAATCTATAACAAATTTGCAATCTTGCAAGCAATGTATGATGACCCATGTAATCAGATGTCAACAACGTAATCAGACGCCTGGCCATGATCCTCCATCGTGGTAACTCCACCTAGTGTTCTTTGGGTCACAGCCAGTCACAATCCGCCATTCATGACTTTCTATTTCTGGATAACAGACCTTCAGTGGCATTTCTCCAACCAACTCTTCCCAGCGGGATTCAATGGGGTCCATGATTGCTGCAGCTTGCTCTGGGGTTGCCAAAGAAGACAAAATTGCAACACAGTTCCCCAAGCAGAACCAACGGAAGTCCATCCTTGCAGGACTCACATTCCCTAAGAAGTAACCATCATGTTTTGGGCATGAAATCAAACACCCAATCTGGCAGAGAGTCAAGCATAACGTTGAACTTGTTAACTGCAGTATGAGAGTACTCTGTTTTATATCTATATATGTCGTTAAGCTGCTTCAGGTCCGGCCAAATATAGTTACGCATGTGATAGCTTAGAGCATGGAGACGCTTGACTCTCTGCTCCATAATTTCCTTGCCTTCGTCATCATGTTTTGAGTAAAATCAAAGCGCACCATAAAAGCCATGAAGGAGAGAATTTGTATCTCAATGCGGTATCCATATACACCCTGTACAAAGGAAAAATGGAAACAAAAAAATTAGGTTTCCTCTGAATGGGAATAAGAACACCGAAATCATGGTACATCTATTGAATGGATGTTGAGAGACTTTTACACGACGGTGCAGCACCAAAACAATAGTTGGGTCCACATACAGAGTTGCAGACAACAATCATTGCCCATACCAAGTTATGAGAAGCTCAGTCTCACTAATGAAATTAGAATGTGTTTTTGAGACATTTCATTAGCCCAAGAAATGATTTTCCATGCAGAGGATGCATGTCTCGGTGCATTATCGGAAGTTTCAGTAGAAAATGGTGGCTTGCAGCTCAGAAAATTTAACCCATGACTGTCTCGGTGCTATCCATTCATCGGGAAAGCCAACTTGAACTGGTCTATTCTTTTCTCCCGTGACTGAAGCTGCAGGGTTTTAAATACAAAATGAAGCGCAGAAATGCCACAGGAATCAAGAGGGAAAGATAACTATGAACCATTCATCAATACATTTAATGGGTCATTAACATAGAATCAACATGCACCTGGCAGGAAACCTAGGATTCGCTGTGTCCACTTTCCACAGTAAGGATAAAAACTCAACGATGGTATTTATAGTTTGGTCAACATCCACATTAGGAAAATGTACAAGAAATCAACGTCAAGCTCTACTGATTGATCTCTGCTTGCCATGGCTAGCAAAATAATTCGTGCACAGATTAAAAAAAAAAAAAAAAAATACAGAATCCAATTGTTTAAACCAGTCAAAAGATAAGAAAGAAGGGAGGGCGGGTGGGGGAATTCAATGCAGCGATAGTCCCAACTGGTTGGCTGTCCACGATTGTAAACCAAAGACCGTCTCAACAATTCCCAAGCCTCAGCCACAATGGGAATAAATGGTAGACCTTGGAGAATTAAAGCCAGATCTTTTTCCAGAAGGGGAAGCATTCGCAAGATGGTATATATATATATATATATATACATATGCATATTTTTATTATATTAATTATAAAAGTTTTGAATTTAAGATAATAATAATAAGAAGAAGAAAAGAAAAGAAAAGAAAGAGGCCGAGGAAGCCCAAAAGCAATTGCGAATAGAAACTTACATGCCCAACCTCTGGGCCTGTGAAGGAGACCGACCGTTGATTTTTTGAAACCCCGAACTTGTTCAAGTTCCGAATCGCCGCAACATCCACGCACTCACTGCTCGCTCGATCTGTGCTTTCCAACCGCGAAACTCCGCCGAAGTCCGGTCCCAGTTTCTCTTTATTATTCTTCTTCTTCTTCTTCTTCGTCTGCTTTCTTCGGATAATTCGATTCGATTGATTATCTGACTATGGGCGCTATAACGCGCTATCAAGCATCTTCCTTGGAGGTGCATCGGTCTCAAGTATATTCAGATCGTGAAAAATGGAATAAAATATTTACGGGCCTGGCTCGATTGCTAAAGAATCAGCAAGAACAGCTCGAAACTCTCGTCCAAGAGAGGAAATTCCTCCAAGATCGGATAAATATGCAATGCGAACGATGGGTTTCCGATACTCGTCTCTACCATGATCACATCTCCCGAGTAAGCCTCCCCTTCCCCTCTTGTCTTTCAAATTCCAGTTCTTTCGGCAATTTCAAATTGGGGTTTAATGGATTTTTTCTAATTTAATTTTGTTTTCTTGTTTAGATGAATGAGGATTTGATAGGGAAAGAGATGGAGCGGCTGCTCCAGGCCTCAAAATCTGATTTGGTTGCTGGGTTCAAACAGAGAGAGGCCTCCCTTCACAAATTAAAATTAGGTCTGTGCCCTTCTTTTTTTCTTTTTTCTTTTTTCTTTTTTTTTCTGTTCTATGGCAAAAGAAATTTCTTTCTTGTACAATTTTACCGCTTTACTTTGAAATTCAAAAACAATGACAAAACTAATGTTGTAAGGATTGAGGTTGTTTCTCATAAGAATTATTTCTGTTGCCCAGTGAAACCTTGACAAGGTTTATGTTCTCGGTAATAAAATCTATATGTGGTCAACATAAGTTAACTATACTCTACTTAATTTCTTATCCTAATTGCAGAGCAAACGGAAGTTGAACTGGCAGATTTTCGAGAGTGGTTTCACCATTTCTCACTTAACCTCAAAGTACATTGTTTCTCTCTCTCTTTCTCTTTTTTATATATTTCTTATGGATTTATACATTTTTTTCAGATTCAAATTGTCTGCTTCATGTTTCTCAGAGTGGTTCTAAGGACACTGACCTGAAAAAGAAAGAAGGGAGGCGTAGCAGTTTGAAGACTTCTGATCCTAAAGTGCTAGAAGGGGAGGTAAAAAGGCTAAGGCTTGAATATGAGAAGCTTGCCTCTGAAAAGAGTACCGAGATATCTGCTCTATTGAAAGAGAAAAGCTTTTTGTGGCATCAGTATAATGTTTTAGAGTGCAATCTCACCCATAAGTTAAAGAGTAAAGAAGCTGAAGTTGAAATGGCAAACGAAAAGATTGCAAGTGTTCTTGCACATGTCGAGCTGCTTCAGTCATCCAATAGTGAGAAGGATGAAGTGATTGGGATGTTGAAAACTAAAATCCGAGAGATGGAGGCTGACACAAACAAATCAAAGGAAAAAATTTACAAGCTCTCCCAGCAGATGGAATTGTTAAGAAAGTCCAAAAGTGATCAGGTTACACCTGCACTAAATTGTTGCAATGCAGAGGATAAAGTTTCTGCTTGGGTCGTGAGAAGCAGTGGCAGGGATAGACATAACATTGCTGTCAAGAAAGAAGCATCTTCTGTACCAGTTGCTGTTCCACCTAAGGATAGTGAAAAGGTATCCAGGAGGGAAAAAAATTGCAGATATTAGGTTTAAATGCTGCATCATTAGTGGTGATTATTAGATAGTATTGCTAATGAAAGAATAGAAAAGAGCATGTTGCTAATTCTGAAACGTCGGAGTCATAACATATAGATCCATTATATTACACATTGGTGTGGTTTTCTTGTTGTACAAGAAATTGTTAGATGCATTGCTAATGCTTGCTTATTTGGTGGTTAATTATAATCCTGCTGCTTTAGATGGTATGTAATTACATTCTGCAAATAATTGAATATTCATCCATTACGCGAAATTTACCTAGATGGGATAATATTATTGATCATTGTTACAAAAGACTCTCTGGCTTTGCTGAGATTGTTTGTTCTAGAATGTCTCGTGCTGTCATTTCTGTTTTATGTAAGTTATTGTTGAAGCAAAGATTATTTTGTGATTGATTTATTTCAAGAGTTTATGGATCCCAAAAATTCCTTTTATCTATAAGCTTATAATGGTTTACATTTTTCCTTCTTGATTAGGGGGGCAGAAACTCAAAGAGAAAAGCTTTTGGTGTTACTAGCATTGCGGAGACTCCAAAATTGTTCACTTCTGCCTTCAAGGTTTCCAAATTGAAGAACTCTTCTACTCCAAAATTGTTCATTTCTACTCCTCTCAGATAACAACTTGTGCTTGTATGACCTTTCATTTTAAATTTGGTAGTTTTGGTTTTGTAATTATTTAGTGAGCTTCCATACTGGCTCTTTAATATTAGGATTTTCCTATGTACCAAAAAGGTATTTAGATTTTCTTGCATCTGTTGTAAATTTTAAAGTTATCATATAATAGGCAAGTAGCCGTTATTTAATGTCATTGTATTGCAATATGCAATGGCAATTTGCAGAATGTCTTTTCACATGTGATGCGGTATTCTTGTCATATTGTCGTGCTAGGTTGATCAATCCAGATCATCTCCAACACAAACATCCAGTGATCAGAGTCGGAGTTGATTCCTTTTGCAACAAATTTATATATTCAAAGTTCTGTTGTATCTACGTACAGAAAAAGTTCTATTGGGACAATGTTTTTGCGTTGATGAAATTTTAGTCAAAGTGAACTAAAAGGAAGAGCGAACATCTGGGTGTATGGGAAAGCTGATCAACGTTAAGAACCCCTGCTTGAAGCCAGTGTCAGCTTACGAGTTTGACGCTGTTGCTCTTGATCAGGGCTCTCTCGGAGATGTTATCCCTCAGCAGGAGGAAAAGAAAAGCTAAGCGCAGGTGCAATGCAGTAATTGATTCCGGAGAGGCACACAGGCTTGCCACTCGCAATGACAGACATCAGAGAACAACGGGATCAGGATCAGTTCTGCGAATCAATTTTTTGTGCTGTTTAATTATGCAGACTATGGAGGTTTATTGATTGAATTGTCATTTGGGTGTAGCAAATGGGTCATATATTACAGAACTGAAAGTTGAGCGTTGGATACTTGCACCCCGAGGAAATTCTTGGATAGATTTGATTAATTCAGCACAAGAAACATTGCCAAACTTAATTGTTCTTATTTTCACTTTCACATCAGATTCATAGTATTTTAATAGATAAAATACAGTTTCATACTTCATGTCAGTAATTTTGTTGGCCGACTAGATTCTCTTCTTTTTGTGTTTTTTTTTTTTGAATTGTATGTGTGCACGTCTTAGTTATGATAATTTAAATTTTAATATTTTCAATAAAATACAATAGGTCTCTTAAATATTAAATTTTAATATTTAAATTATAGTTTGTACATTAAAAAATTATTTTATTATTTTAATTATAAATTTTATAAATATTTATTTAAAAAAATAAAATAAATTTATTATTTAATATATATTCTTAATTATATATATATTATACATATATATAATTTTTTATATATATATTTAATTATTTAATATTAATATTAAATTATTTATTTTATATAATTTTATATTTTTATTTTTAAAATTATAATATTTAAAAATTTTATTTATACATATACATATATATTATATGTACATATTATTAAAGGTATGTAAGTAGTATTAATTTATATAATTGTCTTATATTTTAAATTAATATAATACAATTTATTTTACTAAAATTCATAAGTATTATTATATTTAAAAGAAATTATAATTACTTTAAACGTTCTTAATAAATAATAATATTATTATTTAATTACTTTATTTATATTTTACTATTTTTTCTTTATATGACATATAGTTTAATATTTGTTATTAATATAAATATTATAAATTTAAAGTTGAATAAATATTTAAATAAGATAAGAGAAAATAAAATGTGAAAAATCATAATAATGTAAATAAATATAATATATTAGTTATTAAGAAATCGTTTGAAGTTGAAATATTTGTTTTATTTTTTAATTTTACTTTTAGGCTATCAAAATGGTTAAATTTAATTTTAACTAATTTGAAATTGAAAAGAAATTTGAAAGAACATAGATGCTTTATATTACCTACATCTCAACTAAATATGTGTTAGGTTTGTGGAATAATTGTATTAGAGATCCTGCTTCGAGAGATAATCTAGAAATAGATTTCGGAATGCTCTTAACAGTAATCCTTTGTATTGGAAGAAGTTATTTAAAAAAAGCTTAGTTTTTGAAGAGAGGTTGGATATAGAGATCCTTCGTAGTAGAAAAAAAAAAGGGAAAATGTTCGGATAACTTTTTAAAAGAAGAGATGCTTCATACTAAAAATTTGAAAATTGACTGGAATTTCTTTGTAATTTTTAAAATTTTTTTCCTTAAAAATCTTTCTTTGAAATGTTAGGAAAATGTTACTTTGTCTCACTTTCACACACTCTCTCTCTTTTTGGAAAAACAATTTTTTTTTTTTTTAAGAAACAAACATCTTTTAAGAAATATATATTTTTTTCTCATTCTTGCAAATTTTGTTCTCTAACACTGAAAAACCTTGAGTCCTTGGAGGCTAACATAGCAGGAAGTTTTTCCTTTGTTTTTGAAGAGCATTTTATTTCTCACAAAAATCATGACTAGTCACTTTGGAAAATAAAACAAGCACATAAATGAGCAGAGCCAAACATGCCATTTGTTTATTAGCATCTATCTTAAGGTTTATTTTATCAATCAAAAATTGGGTAAGAACACAATTTTGCTCAAATTGACCCTTACATCTAACTTAATCAAAGATCTTATCCCTTTTAATCTTGGTCAAGGTTGACAATGTCTTTACATATCTTGTCTTTACCTCAGAGGTGTAAATATTCACAATTGAAGGAATTGGAAAATTCAACAATGTTTTTACTTCTTTTAACTAAGGAACCATATCTATTTAAGGAAATGTGAAACATTGAAACAAAGGATTCTAAAACTTAATTGTTGCATGCAAGATGGTGAGTTGAACCTTTACATCTAAGAGATACCCAATATCTCTACAAATACTTGGAACTTTTGCTTCATGGAAACCAATCAACTATGCCATAACTACTTAAGAGGAGAGAGATCGGGCAACATAAGACCAAAAAGCTTGGATTGCAAAAATAAGCCCAAAGGTAATCAATCCCTAATTTGCCTCTAAACATCCTTTAATCTCTTCATAACCACGGACAACATTTCCTCTTTAACAATCATAGTTTCAGCTATTTTTGGAAATAGAAGTTAATATAGACACAATGCAAACAATCCTCGAAAAGTATGTAATGGAATGTCATGTTGAATGTAGAGGAAAAAAAAGGAAACATATTAGTATATGAGATACAAAATTAATCATAAAATAAAAATAGTAAAAGCTAAAATAAGGGAGGGAGGGAGGACGATATTACTAGTTTAACAATTAAAGGAGTGTGATTTAATGATCTATAGCTAGGAAAGAAAGGTCCAAATATCTTCCTTCTCTTACCTTTATAGGCTACAGGAGCTACTAATTTTAAGTGAGAGATTTCAAGAATCCTATGTAGAAGCAAAAGGTTACACAAGAGATCCCCTTACTCACCTAACTTAAAAGGTATAAGCTAGGTGATAAGGCTTTTGTGAGTATGCACGGAGGGTAGATGAACGTGATAGGATTACTCAACATAACAGGGCAAAATAATATAAATAAGCAAACAAAACATTAAGCAAGAAGTAATGAGCATAAAATTGAAATAAAGTTTGAGTAGTCCGACTCTTAATGCATCCCAATGGAGCTGCCAAGTTGTCGGGACTCGACGCAAAAGGAAATGGGATGTTTGATTTGAGACCCTACAGATGAATGACGATTAATTGGCCATTAGTAATTGCGACAATGTTGCCACGACAAATTATTGATGAAGAAGGCAAATCATACTTGTAAGCTATTCTACCTAATTTACTCTCACCATTCATTTGACCCCATGCAATACAATTTGAGGTTTGGCTACCTCAAATTATCCTCAAGAAGTTGCTATCGACTTTTCAAGGTGCAATTAAAATACATTAATCGTTAATTTAAAGAATTAATATGACTCTATCTACAATATCAAGATTTGTCAAGGTTCGAAAGTATTATTACACCTAGTGGAAGTCAAGACTAACTCAAACAACAATGTTTTTTATATATATTTTTTATTTTAATATTTTATTTGTTTATTTTTATTGATGATACGTAATTTAAGAAATTTCTCTCATGGACATTTGCTATGGTTTAAGAAATGTTGATATGATAGGAAATGAGATTAGTGTTAAAAACATTTATAAGCTGCTTTTAATAAAAATTCGTTACTTGAGGTAATTTTGGGAGTAATAATTTTTGAAAGTGATGGAAAGAAATTATAAAAAAAAAAAAAAAAAAAGGAAAGTCCAAGAAGTCAACCCAATCAAAACCATTTATGCCACTTCTGCCGGTTGAAAGGGAGTCCAAGGCATCTAAGCGACTGGAGCCGGTCAAACAAAGAAAATGATTGAATTTTTCATTTTCCTTTTAAATTTTTCCCGCCTTATCTTTCTTTCTTTCATTTCTCTTCTTCTTAGGTCGACTCTAGAACCTCCCACCCCAACAATTCTTTTGTTCCAAAAAATTGGTTTGATTCGACGGTCATTTTTCACACTTTTGAGGTTAGAAAATGTCCTACCCAAAGATGTCAGTCATGATTATGGTGTGGAAGGCCTACATCTAGCTTCAAAAGTGGGTTTTTTTTTTTTTTTTTTTTTTTGGGGATTTTGGACTGGGTGTGGTAGACACAGAGAGAGGCGGCAGTTGTGAACGACGGCCCGTGCTCCGGCGGCTAACGGTGGCTTATTTTAATTTTCCGTCGATTCGCACGTTCCTTGGCTTTTTCCCCAGTGGGTGACCTTCGACAATGCATAGATCAGCGAAGGGCCACTTCAATGATGATGTCAGTCGCTTTTCCGGTCACGGCGCTGATGAGCCTCCGAAGAGCTGTTCCGGGGGGGGGGGGAAATGAAGGTTTTAGGGTGCTTCCTCGTTTCTTTTGTCTCTTTTGCCTTTTTTTGTGTTATTAAATTAAAAAAAAAAAAAGAAGCATAAAAAAAATCTCAATGTGCTGACCTATGTGTTTTTCTGGGCAAGAGGACTTTCGCGAGTTCGGACCGGGTGACTTCTGGTGAGCAAAGACAAAGATGCTCCAGATAAGTTTCCTGCTTTCAGTTAATCCTTGGATGTGTGGGTAGATTTATTTTTGACTTGGACTGCTGCTGCTGTCTTATTTTAGGATATGGTTGAGCTTCCTTTTTTGGCTTTTTTCCAGTTTATTTTTAACAAAATAAGATTAATATTGCAAATTATTGCAGCGTAAAATGGAGTACAGCACGACAATATAAATTGCTGAAGGATGAAGAAGCATAAAATACTAATAGGTGATATCAATAATTGATAAAGCATGATAAGTACCAGTTTGTATCCAGATTGGTAGTCTTCTTTCTTTTATTGCTTTTACTGTTCTTGATGTGCTCTTGCTATTGTCAAACGTTGGCTTTGGTAACTATGTGGTTCCCAATCATTGTCAAAGTGATTGTTTGCTGACCTCCAGTCGATCTTCCCAATTATTAATTGTCAAAAGAATGTTTTTGGGTGTAAAAAATTTTGTTTTGTTTATTCTTGGTTGAGTATTTGATAGTGAAATGTTATTGCTCCTTCATTGATTTGTCTTCTTCTATCATGTGATTGTTTACCAGGTCAATGGTGAACTCTCGGCAATCACTATCAATGAGAATGTTTGTATGCCTTAGTTAAAGCCTTTGGTTGTTGAGTTGCGCTAGATGATTGGGTTGGTTATCGGTGGAAGTTTGCTCTATTTTTTGATGTGTTTGGTTTTTTTTTTTTGGGTCCTTATCAAAGAGCACATGGCCCCCTTTTAAAGCCTTCCTCCTAAATAGTATTGGTTTGTGATTGGATGGTTCATGATATGATCAAAGGTGATTGCTTGATTGATGATAAGATCAAAGGTTGTAATGATTTTTTCCTAGTTAGTTATGGGTAGTTTCCCTGGGTTTTTATGGGAGCTTGGCCACCATTTAGTTCCATTCTAACTTGGATCTTTGGTTAGGGATCTTAGGCTTTATGGACTTCTTGAAGACACTTGGAGGCAGGCCTTAACTTGGACTAAGTTGGATTGACGTGAAGCAAGGATGAGCTTGGGCTTAGGTTTGCATGAGAATTGACTATGTGTTTGCTATTTCTTTATACTTTTGCAATTTGTAATGAGCTATTAATAAAATCATTTCTTTGTGCTTGGCCTTGCTTTCTTCATCTAAAATTTGTAATATTGTAAACATGATGTCAGACAAAATAGGAGTACAACAATGACCAAAAGGCCATCTATTATGTCAAGATCAGCCTCATCTCCTGTCATTTTCATACAAACATATTTCCTTTTTTTTTTTTTTTTTTTTTTTTTTTTAATTTCAACGTTATAATTCATATAGGTATCTTCACATAATAAGGCAGCATACCAATATAAAAAAAAAAAATCTTCAAAACAGATTTTAAAAACAGTTTTTTTTGGTTGTCTAAAAGGATGATAAGAATGTAGACCATTTGTTTAACATTATCATAAAACTTAGTTCAAAAATAACTAGTATCATTTTCACCTATAAATGATGCATGCTTAGAAAATAGTATTTTGGCTTACACAAAGTAGAGCATTACATAGAGCATATTATATATTGTGATCGTAGGATAGATAATTTGCATTGTAGGCATCCTCCTTAAAATCATATAGTAATAGAAGTAGAAGCACCCATAATAAGTCCATCTTTTGATTTTTCTTTAAATACCACTATGGAGTGTAGGTCATTCCTAATGACTCCTAATGCAACCATCACAAATCCAGCAAATAGTGTAACCATTCGAAGCAAACCTATTTGTCCCAACATCTCTAGTATTTCTCTTAATATAAAACTAGATATAGGATTAATTTCATTCTTCTTTAAAATTCACACAATACCTCAGGAAACTTATATAGATGTTAAAATTAAGTTTAGGTCATAATTTTATATTTAGGATTATAGTTTTTCAAAAATGGTAGTTGTATTCTCTAATATTATATCTTGGTTATCATTTAATTATTTTTTATTAGTTTCAATTGACAAGTTCTGATAAATACTAATATGCACAAACCTACCAAAAATATAAGGGCATTAGTTTACTTAAATATTCAAGATTATAACAATAAATCAGAGATAGTTGATATGACCAAAACTTCAATGCATTTTAGATAGCCTCTAGAATTAAGGAGCTAATAAGAAAGATTCTTTGCTAGTAATTAATAGTTTAATAATTACTTTTTCTACCTATATTAGAAAACGTAAAGAATATGAATCAATTCAAAATCAGTATACTCAGTGTCTTTCTTCTTTAAGTTAGTATGGCTTATGTTTACCTCATGTTCAAAAATGTTTCGAGTGTGAAATCATTATCTCTCATTTTCAGCAACTCAACCTCCAAAAGCAATAAATAGAAAAATGCCACTCAACAATTTCTTGAACTTAGTACTGAAATGTTTGTATGCCTTAGTTAAAGCCTTTGGTTGTTGAGCTGCGTTAGATGATTGGGTTGGTTATGGGTGGAAGTTTGCTCTATTTTTTTGATGTGCTTGGTTCTTTTTTTTTTTTTTTTTTTGGTGCTTGTCAAAGAGCACATGGCCCCCTTTTAAAGCCTTCCTCCTAAATAGTATTGGTTTGTGATTGGATGGTTCATAATAAGATCAAAGGTGATTGCTTGATTGATGATAAGATCAAAGGTCGTAATGATTTTTTCCTAGTCAATTATGGATAGTTTCCTTGGCTTTTTATGGGAGCTTGGCCACCATTTAGTTCCATTTTAACTTGGATCTTTGGTTAGGGATCTTAGGCTTTATGGACTTCTTGAAGAAACTTGGAGGTAGGCCTTAACTTGGACTAAGTTGGATTGACGTGAAGCAAGGATAAGCTTAGGCTTAGGTCTGCATGAGAATTGACTGTGTTTACTATTTCTTTATGCTTTTGCAATTTGTAATGAGCTATTAATAAAATCATTTCTTTGTGCTTGGCCTTACTTTCTTCATCTAAAATTTGTAATATTGTAAACATGATGTCAAACAAAATACGAGTACAACAATGACCAAAAGATCATCCATTAAGTTAAGATTAGGCTTATTTCTTATCATTTTCATACAAATAGATTTTTTTTATTTAATTTCAATGTCATAATTGATATACGTATCTTCACATAATAAGTTTGCATATCAATATAAAGAAGAATCTCCAAAACAAATTTTAAAAATAGTTTTTTTTGGCTATCTAAATGGATGACAAGAATGTAGAGTATTTGTTTAGTAATATTATAAAACTTAGTTCAAAAAGAACTAATATCATTTTCACTTATAAACAATGCATGCTTAGAAAATAATATTTTGGCTTACACAAAGTAGAGCAATACATAGAGAATATTATATATTGTAATTGTAAGATAGATAATTTGCATTGTAGACATCTTCCTCAAAATCATATAATAATAGAAGTAGAAGCACCCACAATAAGTTCATCTTTTGATTTTTCTTTAAATACCACTATAGAGAATAGGTCATTCCTAGCAACTCGTAATGCAACCATCACAAATCTAGCAATTTGTGTAACCATTCCAAACAAACTTATTTGTCCTAACATTTTTTGTATTTCTCCTAACATAAAACTAGATGTAAGATTAACTTCATTCTCCCTTAAAAGTTACACAATACCTCATGAAACTTATACAAATGTTAAAATCAAGTTTAGGTCATATAGTTTTATATTTAAGATTATACTTTTTCAAAAACGGTAAGTGTATTTTTTAGTATTATATCTTGGTTATCATCAAATTATTTTTTATTAGTTTCAATTGACAAGTTCTAATAAATACTAGTATGCACAAACCTACCAAAAATATGAGGGCATCAATCTACTCAAATATCATTTTAAGCCTTATAAGTTCAATATTACTATAACAAATCAAAGATAATTGATAGGACCAAAACTTTAATGCATTTTAGATAGCTAATAAGAATGATTCTTTGATAATAATTAATAGTTTAATAATTGTTTTTTCTATCCATATTAGAATATAAATCAATTTAAATTTATCATACTTAGCGCCCTTATTCTCTAAGTCAATATGGTTTATGTTCACCTCATGTTCAAAAATGTTTCAAGTATGAAATCATCATCTCTCATTTTTGGCAACTCAATCTCCAAAGCAATAACTTGAAATGCACCACTCAACACTATTTCAACAATTTCAAAATCTCAATACTAATATTTTAGTTTGCCTTAATTAAAGTTAACTCTCCTCCACCTTCACCACTAGAACTAGAAGCATGAATACTAAATGATAACTTTCACTAAAATATAAAAAACATATTGGTAGTGAAACTTCTCCTTCATCTTTAAGATTGTATCAACCTCATCCAATAAACCTAAGACATGTTAGTACTCAAACTTCTCCTCCATTTCTAGAACAATATGAGTCTCCTCCAAAATACAAAAAGTATATCAGTACTTACTTATCTCATAAATTCATAAGATAGTATTAGCTTCCTCCCATTTTTTGATATTATCCTTTGTAGAGATTTTTTTTTTTACCCTAATATGTTTCATCCTTTTTACTTCAGAAAAATATAAGATACTTATTTTTCTAAAAGTCTCTCCAAACATCTCACAAAATTAGTTAAGACCAATTTTTGAATTGTTTTGAAAAAATCTTTAGAAAAATTCATTGAATTAAGAGGTTTGAAGAAAATTGCCCTTATGAATATGAAGCATTACAAGGAGTCCATATTCATGGAACTTTTTATACTTAAAAGGGTAGTGATGAAGATCAAGAACCACTAATCGTGGGATGCTAAAGTTAAGCTAGTATTGGCAATCTAGAGGAACTAAACTATATTCTTTATAATTGTACCACATATCGTATTTTCTTATTCACTTCCAATAGTGATGTGGTTCACTAGGTTCTGAAATTGCTAATTGTTTGCCTTCTTCTACTTGTACTAAAATTGCTTTATAAAATTAGTTTTGACTAATTTTATGAGGTGTTTGGAGAGGTTTTTAGGAGAATAGGCAAGTGTCTTTTATTTTTTTTGAAAGAGAAAGGGTGAGACGAATTAGGGTAAAAAAAAATTTATCTAATAAGGATAATGACAAAAAGTGGGAGGAGGCTAATAGTCATAGGGACTTAGGAGATGTTTAAGTATTATCATGCTTTTTATATTTTGGAGAAGCTGATATTATTCTAAAAATGGAGAAGTTTAAGTATTAACATTTCTTTTAGTTTCTGAGGAGGTTGATATAGTCATAAAGATAAAAGAGAAGTTTGACTACTAACATGTTTTTTATATGCTAGTAGAGGCTATCATTCAGCATGGCTTCTTATTTTGGTAGTGAAGGTGGAGGCAAGGTTGTCATAAAGTTAAGTTTAAGTAAGTTTTTCATGAGAATTAAAATTTTAGTTCTAAGGTTTTGAAACTATTGAAGTACTGTTGAATGGTCTTTTTCAAGCTATTACTTTTAAAGGTTGAGTTGCCAGAAATGAGAGATAATTATTTCATATTTGAAACATTATTGAATATTAGGTGGTCATAGATCATATTGACTTAAAGAAGAAAGACACTAAGCATACTGATTTTAAACTAATTCATATCGTCTAAGTTTTCTAATATTAGTAAAAGCAAAACAATTACTAAACCATCAAGTATTGGCAAAGAATCTTTCTTATTGGCTACTCAATTCCAAAGGCTATCTAAGATGCACTGAAGTTTTCATCCTATCAACTATATCTGATTTAGTTTAGTAATTTTGAACTTGTAAAGCTTAAAATGATATTTGGGTAAACTAATATCCTCATATATTTGATAAGTATATGCATACTGGTATTTATCATAACTTGTCATCTGAAACAAATAAAAAAACAATTAAATGATAACTAAGATATACGAGTAATGAATACGGATGTTGTTTCTAAAGAAGTATAATCTTAAACATAAAATTATGACCTAAACTTGGTTTTAATATCTTTCATTAGGTATTGTAGGAATTTTAGGGGAAAGTAAAGTTAATCTTATGTTTGGTTTTATGTTAGGAGGAATACTACAAATGTTTGGATAAATAAGTTTGCTTGAAATGCTTGTACTATTTGTTGGGTTTGTGATAGTTGGGTCAAAAGTCTCATAGATTTCATTAAGAATGACCTTTTTACTCTTCATAATGGTATTTAAAGAAAAATTAAAAGACTAATTTGTTATTGTATGATTTTGATGAGGGTACTTATAATGCAAATTATCTATCCTATAGTCACAATATTTAATATACTTTAAATATTACTTTACTTCATGTAGGTTAAAATATTGTTTTTTAAACATGCATCCCCTTACAAGTGAGAATGATATTGGCTCTTTTTGAGCTAAGTTTTATGACAATACTAAATAGATGGTCTACCTTCTTATCATCCATAAAGACAAAAAAAAAAGTTGTTCCTAAAATCTGTTTTGAAGATCTTTTTCTATAATGATATGTTGCCTTAATATATGAAGATGCATATGGATGAGCCTAAGGTTACTAAAATTCTTTAGAGTAAGAGGTCGAAATTGCAAAAAGTGAACTCAATCTAAGAATTGACTTTATAAAAATTCTAATTTTTCTCTATTGTAAATATGGTTTAACTTAATAATAAATTTTAGGTACTATTTATCGTAATTAATCTAATAAAAGTGAGATGGGAATTTATAACTTTAAAGAGACTTATCTTCTAAGTTAATCTTATTAGGTACTCTTACTATATCTTAGTAGTCTATGATTTTGCTGAAAGTTTTTAATACAAACTTCCCCCCTATTAATGATGTTGTTGGAACTGGATTTAGAGTTTTGCCTTAAGGATGAAAGTCTGAATATAGTAGACATAGTGACTTACTATAAGGATATGTCTAATCTAGGTTAATTGTTATAGGAATTCCTTACAACGGAGTTTGGAATACAGGGATTCCTTACAATGGAGTTTGGTATATAGGTATTCTCCTATAATGGAGCTTAAGATATAGGGATTCCCTAATTTGGCTTAGTTGTTATATCTTGGTGCTTCAAAAATAAAAGAAAAACTAGTGGACTTGACAAGAGAAGATATAAATTACCACTTAAAAGATGAATAAGCTTTTAACATCAATAACAAGCAAGTAGGATAACTAGTGAAAAAAAAATTAGAAAAAAAAAAAGGAAGAAGAAGAAAAATTTTTTCAAACTCAAAACTAGTCCACCACATCATTAAAGTCCAGTATGTTACTCAAATAGCCTAACATCTAAACCATTAAATTAATATAAAAGAGTATGAGTCCAAGCAAGAGTCTATTTTATAAGCACTTTGTATGAAATTCATCTCATTATTGAGTCAGTTTCTTTACATGGTTAAAACTTAAGTTCCATAATTAGTTCACCCCATTGGGTTTAGATTATGTATCTAAGTAAGTCAATAAATTTTTGTATGTTTGCAAATGAGTTCATTATGTAATCAAGGATGTGTCTATCCATTACAATCACTTAGTTTAATGAAATTCATTCAAGCTTCACATTGTTTAATTAGCCATTAAGTGCATCAAGTTTAGCCTTATATTCAGTCTATTTGATTCACTAAAGATTGCAAATTAAACTAGTCCAACTAGTTAATCAATTAATTACTGAGCCAGGTCAATAGTTAATTGGTTAGTCCATCAACAAGCTCCTTTAGATTTTGATCTAGTAGTGGTGATCCTTTCATTAGGATCCCAATTCTTAGTCACATTTAGAGCTTTAAGCTTTAGTAAGCAATCTTATGTTATCCAATAATAGAAAATTCTAAGTGATTCAAGCATTGGCAATAGTTTTTGGCTACTTGGTAGTAGAGAACTCACAAACAAGGTGTCATGTAGTGGTCTTCTAAGAAACCATAACAGTTCATCATTAGTATAGCAAGCACCCCAAGCCCATTAAGTGTCCTCTTGTCTGCAGCCTAACCACAACAAAGATCTTTGAAGACCTTGCTAGATATTTTCTAAGACACTCCCCAAGTTTTTGGTTGAGGTCAAGGATACATTATTAGATTTGCCTCAGAATCATGGCATCCATATCAAGTATCAATTTTCAAGCATCAAACATAGAAAAAATCTTTGATAACATGGGCAAACATTCTCCATAATAATCAATAAGCTTTGGATAGAGCTAGGCAAGCATCACTAGCTTTGTTCCTAACCAAGATTCCTTTAGTCCCATTCGCATCATCAATCATAAAAGATAAAGGCAAAAACAAAGGTGAAATGCTTTTATTTAGGGTAAAAGACAAAAGTAGAAGGAATCTTTGCTTTTACCTAAAGTTGAAAGCAAAAGGCATCTTTTTTTCTAAAAAGTAAGGAAATCTACTTTTCAAAAAGTAAAAGCATTTGCTTTCCACTAAAAGCAACTTTGCTTTTAAGTTCTAAGCATCTAAGTCTCAAGCATTAGAGAGTTTTCCAATCCATGGAAAATCCAACCTTCCTTGCAAATATTTTCTATTTGTTGTAATATAGTCTCATTAGTTCATAAGACAATAATATTTATAAGGAGATGGAAAGCAAAAAAATTGGACACATAAAGATGATGAGAGGAGGGATAAATTATTAAGTTAAAAGAGTAAGAAGATAGAAACATGTAACAGTCAAAGCAACAGAAAGATATGGAGAAAGAAGGAGATTATAAGAGAGAGAGGCCAAGATGTAAAATTTTTAAGGAGAGAAAAGAGGGTTGCCACATTAAAAGTTTTGCCTTTAATCATTAAAAGTTGACTATGATACATAAGTTTTGCCGTATTAGTTGCCCTTTCAAACTTAACAATTATTATTTATTTATGTCCATTTTTTAATGGTATTAAGAATCTTTTAGACATCTTTTTTGGTACTTACCCAAGATTGTACAATTAAAAAGTTAAAAACCTAATGAAGAACTTATCCCCTTAAAGGGGAGAGAATTGTTCATTACTTAAATCTTGAGATTGTTACTTGATTCCTTGGCAATAAAGCTTCTTCTTTCATTGTAAGAAGTTGATCACAAAAAATAATCATGCAACTAACATCAATGTTTACCTTGATCACAAATTTTATTATGATGTGTCTTGGTAGTTTAAATCTATTAAAGTTCATCTAATAAAAAAAAGATTATTACTCTTGATTAGCTTTTTTTTTTTAACTATCAAAGAATCGTTCATTACATCAAACATAGATCATTTCTTTGTTGCTTGATAATAGGACTTTTATTAACGTAAATATCTACATTGATCACTAATTTTATTGCAAGATGCACACTATTATACCTTCATAGTTAGAATTTGACTATTAATCTTAAAGTCTATCAAAGAAGAAGTTATTACTCTTAATTAGCTCTATTTATTTTAAGAGAATCATTCATTGCTTGAAATATGACACAATATCTTGATTGTTTGACAATATGACTTCCTTTTTGGGTAGTCTAAATCCATGAAGTGCATCGAGTAAAAAAGTTATTAGTCATAATTAGCTCTCTTTAATAAAAGACAATCATTCATTGTTTAAAACTTAAGACCCTTACTTAATCCTTTAGCATTAAAGTTTATATTTTCGTTACAAGTTCACACAAAATGGTCATGCACTTAACATACATGTCTATATTGAACATTATTTTCTTTATGAAATGCATGTTAATACATTTTTGGTACTTTGTATTAACTAAATTCTATTAGAAAAAGGAGTCATTTATCTTCATTAGTTGTTCTTACATAGATAAAATGGTTTATTGTATCAATAATGAGATTCACACTTTATTTCTAATTAATAAGCCTTCTCTTTTCACAAAAAAGAATAATAAAATTTAGTTAATTTTACATTAAGTAGTACTTTTGATGAGGTATAATTAGATAAATATTTTTATATAGTTTTGGATTTAAATTAGTATTATTATTCTTACTTAAGTTTGGGTTTTTTAGATTTTATGTCTTTTTACTTTCTTTTGTAAAAGTGGATCAAATTGAATATTTGGAGTTACTTTGAGTCATAAATATGAAGAATTATTGATAAAAGAGAAAAAAAAAAATAACAAACTCAAAAGGATGAGACTCCTTCAAAATTGGATATTTACATGAAAATAAATGTTATTCCGATAAGAAAACCAAAGCTAATTGTTAAGTTAATATCTCATTATTGATTAAACATTATTTGGTATTTTAGGCATAGCTTTTGTTGCAAACATCCAAATGAGTAATTCCTAAGGCCAAAAAAAGCTAAGAGACAAAGTTATAAAGTTTACACTAAATTATGATTCAATTTCTATTAAGGAAATATTTAAGTCTTAAGTTGATTAGAGATAAAAAATTCTAACTAATAAGAGGAGCTCCACATTATAAAGGAGATATGAAAAAGAGCAAAAACATACACAATTGGACATGAAAGAATGAAGTTCCTGACTTCTCCCTAAGATCTACTAGTTTGTGATACTGAGAGGAGGGGTGAATCAGTATCATCACAATTCGCAATTTGCAGGTGAGTGAACAACTTCAACATCTTCTTAAAAGCAAACTCTTTCTCAGACTCGACTAAGGTAGATCTATTGCTACCTACTAATCACAATAGTCCCCAAAGTCACCTTTCAGACACCTTACCTAATAGACAATCTGGATGTTCTTGTTTAGGTCTTCGTTAGGTTACGGGTTGGCTGATACTTTAACTGCGTTCACAACTCAATTCAAAACACAGAATGTAAAGCAAATTAATGACACACGAGATTTACGTAGTTCCGTCAATGTGACGTACATCCACGGTAGTAAGGACTCTCCCTTATTGAGACTATCCACTATACTTGAAAATTCAGGTTACAATGGATGTCTTTAATTCTCTACCCTTTCACTATTACAATTATTAAGTAAGTACAATACAAAGAGTGTCACTTACTGTGTCTACCCTTCTTCTAGCTTGTCTTGCCTTTATTGAATTGAAAGGCTGCTCCACAGCCGCTTAGAAGTTCACTGCAACGTTCTTTAACCTCTCTTGAAGAAATCTGGAAATATGTTGAGTTCTTTATGTGCTTCGCCGAATTTCTTTTCTACGTTGTTTCACACAATTTCTACTTTCACTGTCTTACGGTCTCACTCATCTCCTTGTCTCATAATCTTACTGTCTCATGGCTCGCTTGTCCGTTTCTCTCTTACCGTCTAGTTGAATTTCTCTCTCCTACCGTTGAATTTCTCTCTCTTCTCACCGAATTTCTCTCTCTTCACCGGATTTCTCTTTTCCGTTCACCCACTTGGCCGGATTTCCTTCCTTTTCTGCCGATGGTTTGCTTTTCTTCGTCCTGCCATCCAGCCCTGTCTAGCCGTCACTCTTCTTCCTGCCGACGGTCTCCGATTTGGCTGTGTATGATTTTTCTCCTTTTTTTCTCTCTCTTCCCTTGTTCTGCCGTCAGCTCACTTGGTTGGCCGAACCTGGTTTTCTTTCTCTCCTTCCCGTCGACTCCTCTATTCTAGCCGTCGGGTTTCTTTTTCTCTCCTTCCCGTCAACTCTTTCTCTCTCTCTTCCGTATCATTCTGCCGTCGCCCCCCTTCACCAGCCGTTTCGATCGTCTCTCTTTTCTACCGATGGTGTAGGGTTGTCGTGTGTCGTGCTGTCTCCTCGCCGACCATCTTGCCGTTATGTCCGTTTCTCTCCTATCTCCGACGACGACCTTTCTCTCTCTTCCAAGCGTTTTCTCTCTCTTCGTCCAACAGCTTCACTGTGTGGTTATTGTTCACTCTCTTCGTCCTTACTGGTGGTGTTCTCCCATGTAGGGTTTGGTATTCTCTTTGATTGGTCGGTTGTTTAGGTTTTGCTGAATACCCAATATTGCCGACACCCCCTGTTCTTTATCTTCTTAGACCATTATATATACTCTACTCCATAAAACCCTAATAGGGTTTACGCGACGATTTTACGTTTTTGCCCTTCCGTATAGTTTTACCTCTTTGCCCTTCCATGTGACTTTACTTTCTTACACACGTAAACTCAGTTGATAACAATTACAACCCATATAAGGCTGTGGAAATAACAAAGAATATAGAACTATGCACAAGAGAAAGCATACAAAGGTGAGAAGAGAGAGGAATATAAAGAGAGCAGAGGGAACAATTTTAAAGCTATTTTATCTTTTTATTCTCCTTAAAACTTTTTATATCTTTAATGTTTAGTTTAATTTTTATTATTTCCATTATAATCTAGTTTTCTTAGATAAGGCTATAATGCAGCCTAATTATTGTTATGTAGTTTTCTTTATTTTTATATTATTCAAGAATTTTCTTTTTATTATGAGTATAAGTTATTATATTTAATACTTTTAAAAGTATAATCACCTTTTAAATTAATTTAATATGTATGGTTATGAATGAGAAAAAGATTGTTGTATTAAATTAAATAATATATTTCATAAATTGAATGAAATACATAAATGTACAAAAATATTTATTTAAATCAAAATTTTTTATAAAATATAATATTTTTTCATCTAGTTAAATATATATAGAGAAAGTAAATTCAATATAACTTAAGAAAGAGTATCCGATATCATAGAAGATTTCGTTGTTTCATGAATAGATCTCTTCTTGATAGTAGTCTAGCAAAATAATTCAATGTAATTTTGGTGTGGTGAATCTAAAAATCTTAATATATTCTCTCTTTATTTAAACCTTAGTATATTCTCTTTTTATTTAATTATATTGTATTTAACAATTCATTTTTCTATTTAGTTTTTATTTATTCTTATTTTATTATCTAATTTTGAAAATTAGTCTTCTAAATAAAGTTAGGATTAATAAATATTTGGTACTTCCTTATTTTCAATCCTTGTAAGATAATACTTTATTCACTATTTTTATTACACGAGTGATTAGGGCACTTGTTAGCAATTATTCTCACACATCAAGCTTTTAATGTTGTTGCTAAGCTAAATTCAACTCATTTCAAATCAAAACCAATCTCCTTGCACAATTCAACCAGAAATTTCTCTCTATTTTTTGTTTTTTTCAAGACTCAAATCCAATCAACCCATTTCATAAATATAATAGATCTAGCAAACCCAAAAATACCCTATCAACCCTTCAATCACAACATGAAAAGAAAAGGTCCTTCTCCTAGACTAAGCACTCAACCAACTGAGAAAGGAAGTCATAAAAGCCACCAACTAAATAGCCATCCCCTTACTTTTCCAAGCAACAAGACATTACACACATATACACAGTTGTTATCCCCCAAGCCAAGATCAAGCTCCTCTCTTATCATTTTCATAAAAATAGAGTTTTTTTCTTTTTTATAAGAAAAATAAAGGAAGAAAAATAAAAAAGAAGAAAAACTAAAAGTCGACCTAAAATTGACACTATCACCCCATCGAAGTCGTTAACATGTCTCCCACGCACCAAAATCATTTCTATGGACATGGGAGTGTGAGAATTTTCAAAAATGAAGACTTAAATCGCTATGTTTTTTGTCTAACTCTAGCCCCCATAAATTAAAATCATTTCTTTGGTCATAAGAAGAGAGGATTGGAGATAAAATTTACGGAAAAAAAAGGCAAGAGAAAGTATATGTGAAGGAAAGAGAGAAATAGAGGGAAAAGAGCGAGTTGAGTTTGTCGGAGGAAAATAGAGAAAGAAAGAAGATGAGTCCAAAATGAAATTGTTAGAAGCCAGTCTTCCAAGCACAAAATGACGTTGTTTTGCATCTAGATTCCTTCTCCCTAAATGTTAAACGATGTCGTTTGGCGTCTAAAGTCCTATTTCCTTGCTCTAGAACAACACCATTTTTGACATTGGGATTTTAACTTTTAATCTCAAAACAACGTCATCTTGGAAAATAAAGTTGGTTTCTCCGTGTGCCAAATGAGCTGTTTTGGCATTTAAAGGTGACTTAAGCCTGGAGAATGGCATCGTTTCAACAAACCCAATTTAGGCTCATTGCCCAATCCATAATCTCCATTTTTTGATTTGGGCCCTTCATATGTTAATGAGCCAATCATTAAGCTTTTCTTTAAGGTTGTTGAAGAAGTTAACTTTGTGCCTACAATTGTGGTAAAGATGATCCAATCTTTGAACCGTTGTAAAATTAGAGGAGAAGGCCAATTTAACGGTAGCTTAGTCATGTTATATGTATGGCTCATGAGCCACATTAAATGCCTGAAGGACAAGTTCTCTCTGTGGTTCAAACTTGATTATGCCTTTATCAAGTATTATGAAACTCGTTGGTTAAGCTCATATGAAATTTTAGACTAAGAAGCTATCTTTCAAGACAAGGAACAATTTCAGTGGTTAGCTAGATGGGTACAGTTGACTCTTGTCTTGTATAAAAAAGGGGAATATCCTCGGGTCTTGCTAATAGGTTTAAGTGATGTGGTCAGTTATGCCCTAACTTTGGTTGTGGTACAAATGCATACTATAGGGTTCACTCCTATTACATATCATGATCTGAATAGCCATGGTCAATTTCAATAAGTAAGCCAAGTATGGAATCAAGCCTACACAATTTCTAATAGACTTAGGGTTTTCACTTATACACTTAATTATAAACGATGGCATACAGATCATGATCTTAAGGTAATGCTCCCAAAAAAAAAAAACATAACCTTGTTCTTTTAGGGGAAAGGAAAAAATAGAATATAAGATGTTCTTTGCTTGTTTCATAAACAATCATTCTCCTTTTCCAAATAATAGAACAAAAGATCACTGTAGATGGCATTTAGCTAAAACATATCCCATATATCTGTGCAAAAGGTTTCAACAATTCTTAAAGCAAAAGTTAATGATATGAGAGATTGTGTTATCCCTTGAATAATTTTGAACTCTAAATCTTGGTATATAGCTAGAAGAATTAGAAAGGTCACCAGTCCTTTATAAAGAACCGCTGGTCAGTCCAACTTGTCCTCTCAAAATTTTATATGTGCCAAAGTTTGAAAACTTTTATTCAAAATACCAAGATGTTGATGAAGAGTTTTTACAATCTTTAGAACCCATGGTTCTTGTTCCTTTAATTGTTAAGTCTTTATTTCCTAGTGTTATTAACTTACTACTAATAGAAATTGCCCAAACTATTATCTGAGAGGCTTTCTTAAGGCATGATACTTTCATGATTAATAAGTTACAACTTATTCTATTAAGGCGTTATGAAATTAGTGATTGCCTACTAAAGTATGTGGATTGGCATCCTTTATATCAATTTATGAATTACTTTCACATTCTTATCATGCACTTCCAAAGCTTACCAAGAGAAGCCCTATGTTTACTCATGCTAGGAAACACACAACAAGTGTGATGATCCATCGACCAAAGGTTAATGCTTATTTAAGGCATTGGGAGCAAAATTCTTTAAATCATTCCCATTTATATATGTGGTTCAACCTTTTTAACCCTTTATAAGAATGTAAGAAAATTCTTAGTCATACATAAGATCCTCCTTTTATCTTCTATGTCTTCCATCTTCATCTAGATGTATGAATTCAAGATGGAAAGACCAAGATGTGCATGTATCCTTATATCCAGCAAATATGCAATTTTCCTTTAAATCCTTTGATCAACCCGTATAACTCTCTAGTAAGTTGGCATCATATGAATACTATTTTTTACACATAAAACAAGGTTAATGTTGAGACAGTCCCTCCAACTCTCTTTGAATTACAAGTTATCATTATGGTAGGCACATCTAGCTGAAGTACGAGATCCTCCCTTAATCTTATGCCCAATTTCTTCATCATTAACTTGTTTGCTACCATGGTGAGGCTGATGTTGATTTTAAAGACCTTGATTTCCTTAAAGATGAGTATGATCCAAGCAAGGAGGAGTAATAAAAAAACCTAAAAAAATACCAACACAATATATAAGTTACTAAGCTTATTTTGGTCATCTAGCAAAATGCCTTGTTCATACCTTTTTGTAGCCTAGGAACTCATAGGATCCTTATTTCTAAAAGGGATCCTAGTAAGATTTTTGTATGATGGCATGTAGTTAAGCACTCTTGCCCTTTTTATAGTTACTTATAAGAACCCATTTATGGGATGTAATATAAAGACATTAATTGTAAAGACCTTTTATGTATGTCTTGGCAACTCACATATTAGGCATTCCATTTTCATACCTTATATAGCATACGTATGCATTGATGATATAGTGTTCATTTCTTGTCAAATCTTAAGCATACAAATCTTAAAAAAGAAAAAAAAAAAAAGGTTGAAAAATTCAAAGCTTACAACTAGCAAGGCATACAATTTGAGCTTAATCTCACACATGAAAGATGGAAGATAAAGTTGAAGTATTGGCCATCCACATGGATGGAGTTCAAGTCTCAATTGAGGAGGAGCTAAAGAAGTAAATGCAATAAATAACTTAAATGTTGAAAGGAAAAGCAATCATTGGAGACATAGTTTCATAGGAAACTTCACCTACTCTAGTGGGTGGATTATTTCAATCAATCTTAGGAATAGGGGCATCTTAAGCACCTTTCACTTATCCTTAATCAAGGGCACATCCTTCTATTCTTTAATGCAAATGGCAATTGTACAATCATCTAACACCAAAATTTATAGACCATTTGTTACTCCTTCACATCCTCTTATAAAAATAACGCTTAGTGAATTCAAAATTAATCTTGAATTCAAAATTAATCTTGAATTAAAAGAAAAAAGTGTAAAGGTCAATAAGCCTTTTATGAAACAAAAAGTTAATCTCTTATAAGAGGAAGTTAAAGCCATTAAAGTAGAAAGCATTCATACTCCCTTAAGTGCATTAGAACTTTGTTTTGTTTAGGATATAGTTCTTCTACCAAAATTTAAGACCATAAAATTTGAGAAGTATGATGAAATGAGATCATTGGTAGACCACCTAACTCTGTACATTTGAAAAATGACAACATATGCCTATAATGAAAAAAATGTTAATGTGTTGCTTCCAAGATAGTCTAACAGGTATGACTTCTCATTAATACATTAAACAAGATCAAAAGAATGTTAGAACCTCAAAAGAATAAGTGGTTGCCTTTGAAACTATGTTTAAATATATCTTTAAGTTAAAACCTACCCGAATGGATCTAGCCATGGAAAATAAGCTAAAGGAGACTTTTAAGCAATATGCATAACATTGGCATAATATGCTTGCCTAAGTTCAACCTTCATTGCTAGAAAGAGAGTTAATTTCTACTCTCCTTAGTACCTTAAAAGCCCCTTATTATAATAAGATGGTAGAAAGTGCATTAGGTAGCTTACAGATTTGGAAATCATAAGTGAAGAAGTTATTGAGGGAACTCAAAAAGGAAAAATCATCAATGCTTTGACTAAATCCATGATGCACAAAAAGACTAGCATAAGAAAAAAGAAAGAAGGGGAAGTCCAAGTAACTAAATATGACAATTAGTCAAGACCATATTCTTTTTATACATCTTTTGGCAACCTCTGAGAGCTGTTTAACCCTTAACAATTGTATTAGCCACACAACATTGTAGCCCCATTTGCATACCAAAACTCTTAACCATGACCCCTTTAGTCGAATGTTGTGCATTGGCACCCTTATGGAATCAAGCAATCACAATAAGATAAAAAAGAAAAATAATTGATCTTATACTAGTGTCATATTCAAAGTTATTGCCTTAACTTAACTAAAATGAATTAGTAACCATCTTTATAAAGTAACAAGTAAAGCCACCTTATCCAAATTGTTACAATGCTAATATTAAGTGTGAGTACCATGGTGGAAAAGTTGGATATTTTACTAATAATTATTAGACCCTTAAGCATAAAATTCAAGAGTTAAGGGATAAAAGGATGGATTGATTTCTCACAAGTAAAAAAGTAGCCAAATGTTAATACTAACCCTCTCCTTAAACACAAGGTCATTAATTACATTGAGGAATACTTTAGTAAGTAAAATCTTAAACATAAGGGGATTGTCATTGATAAGGACAATGGGCAGTTCCTTAAATATATCAAATATAGTAAGTATGGTGTAATTAAGTAGCTTAGCTCAAAACATACCAATATCTCAATCCTTTCTCTACTAATGAATTCTAAGTCTCATCAAAGATCCTTATTGCATATTCTTAATCAAGCATTTGTTTTTCTTGATTTTTTTTGGATAATTTTGATCACATTGTCAATAGTATCATGGTAAGTAACTATATCTCATTCTCAGATGAGGAGATTCTAGTTAAGGGGCATAAGATTATCTGAGCATTTGATGGTATGAAACAAGAGATTATAGGAACTATTTAGCTTTCTATATAAATGGGATTATGTATTTTCAATATAGTCTTCTATGTTGTGGATTTTAAGACTACTTATAATTACTTAATGGGTCATCTCTAGATCCATTCAACAAGCGCTAGTCCTTTGACCTTGCATCAAAAATTAAAGTTCATTATTAGTGATCAATTGATTAAAGTGCTAGTAAAATACAATCTTTTTTGTCTTTAAATCTCTAAGAATGCCTTATATTAAGGTAGCTAAAGAAGTATTAGAATGCCCACTTTGATCCTTCATAATTATAAATGCAACTCTCTTATGAAGGGAGTCATTCCTTGAGAACCTTAGCCATTTGAAGCATTATTAAAGGTAGCCAAAGTAATAGTCAAGAGTGATTACCAACTAAGAAAAGGGATTAACATACATATTTAAGGTATTACAACTCTTATATAACCTAGTAGGCATTAGAGTCAAATACCAACCAACTTAGGGTAATGTTGCAAAGGGATACCTAGAGGATGAAATAAGCAAACTAAAGCTTCTGGCTCATAGTTTCAAAAGTGTAGGATTCATCAACCAAACCAGTGTTAAATATGTCAAATCAACCAAATTCATTATTAGGCTTGATGCCTTGATAATTTAGATGATTTTTGAAGGAAAAAGGGGGAATTTACCTCTAGTTCCATTAATTTAGCCTTATAGTCCCAAAACTTTTGTTAATAACTAGTAAGCTCAGGAGATTCCTTAGTCACTTGAGTTTCTTATAAAGTAATATAGTCTAGTTCCTTACTTGTTGATGCTTATGACATAAAGGGGTACTTATGTAATAAAATAGGTAGCCTTTTGTCATATATTAGCTAATAACATATAATTGTGTCAATTACACTCATAATCATAATTCTCTTGTTTCCCTTTATCATCTTAATGCTTACTTTTGTTTGCATAAGTTAATTTAATGATGTAGGTTCATTTTAAGCCTCTCATTTATTGTTCAAAATGTCAAAAGATGAAACTAATAGCCTACTTAGTGCTTGTTTTAAGATAATCTAAATACACCCTCAATATGTTAACCCTAAATGATCCTAAAGATAAAGAAATTTCATTAGTCCTTTAATGCCTAGTTAAGCAAGAAGAGAGGCATTCCATAGTTAGAAAGAGTTATTAAGAAAGTGCTAGTAGAGCTAGTTAACTAAGGTGCTACAAAAAATCTACAAGTCAAAATTAGTGTGAGAATTCCTCCAAAGAGTAGGTAAAGCATAGGTTAGTTGCTCAAATAGTACATAGACATATTCACTTGGTCATACCAAATATGCCAGGTCTAATATTAATATAGTGATGCTCAAATTACTGTTAAGACCAAAATGTAAGCTTATATGACAAAAGCTTAGAATGATGAAACCTAAAGTCTTGTTAAAAATTAAAGAAGTCAAGAAATAGTTAAATGCATGCTTCCTTCATGTGGCAAGTTACCTGCAATAGGTAGCCAAAATCTGCCTATACCAAAAAATGATGGGAAAGTATGTATGTGTGTTGACTATAAAAACTTGAATATAGAAAATCCTACAAATAACTTCCTTTATCACACATCAACATTCTTATGGATAACACCATTGGCTACTCAGTGTTTTCATTCTTGGATAAGTTCTTAAGTTACAATCAAATAAAAATGGCACCTAAAGACATGGAGAAAACAACATCTGTTACAATGTGGGGAACCTTTGGCTATAGGGTCATGCCATTTGGCCTTAAGAATGTAGGCACTACCTATCAACAGGTGATTGTCACTTTATTTCATGATGTGATGTATAAAGTGATTAAGGTCTACATTGATGTTACAATAGTTAAATCTTGATTAGGTGAAGATTACTTAGTGGTCCTTAAAAAATTATTTGATCAACTAGAAAAATTTTGACTTAAAATAAATCTAGCTAAGTGCACTTTTAGTGCAATTTCAAGCAAGTTGTTGGGATTTATTGTAAGTCAAAGAGGCATCAAAGTTGATCTTCATAAAATTAAAGTTATACAAGAAATACATATGCTTTATACATCAAAAGAGGTGTAAGGATTCTTAGGAAGGGTTTATTATATTGATAGATTTATATCCTAACTAATGGAAACATGTGAGCCTATATTTAATATGTTATGGAAAAGTAATCTAAGGTAATGGGATGATAAATGCCCAAAAGCCTTCAACAAGATCAAGTATTACCTTTGTAACCCCTAGTTTTAGTGTCAATAGTACCAGATAAATCACTCATAGTATATCTTATTATAAAGGAGTGGTGTATGGGTTATGTCTTAAGACAACATGAAGAAAATGGTAGAAAGAAAAGGGTGATCTATTACCTTAGCAAATGATTCACGGACCATGAGAGTTGATATTTAGATTTGGAAAGAATCTATTTAACCCTAGTATGGACAACATGCCAACTCTGATAATATATGTTATACCAAATAGCTTAACTTATTGTCAATGAAGACCCTCTCAAGTACATCTTTGAAAAAACAACAATGTTAAAATAGATTGACTATTGCTAGGTTCTTTTGTCAAAGTATGACATTTAGTATGTCAATTGCAAAGCAATCAAAGATAGTGCAATAGTCAACTTTATAGTAGATTGAGTTATCCCTAATTACCAACCTATATAGTTTAATTTCTTGGATGAAGACATCTTAGCCATTGGTCAAAGTTAATATGAAAATGAGACAAAAAATGGATGGCATATGTGGTGAATAAAGAATATAAGGAAGATTGTCATATTATTTGTGTTCTAGATAATGACATCTAGGAAGGAGCAATAACTCACCGTAGGATCAAAGAGAGAAAATGTCCTTACCACTTTTGGTTTGCTAATAAATTTTCTTTAAGACTATTATGTTTGTTATTGTCATAAATGAATTGATTGAACATATTTGAGACCATCTTCCATAGTGTATGTTGTTTGTAAATGATATCATCATTATAGATAAGACTATAAAAAGATATTATTGTTGAATAAAATTATTCAAAAATGCCTTAAAATTTATGAGATTTAGGTTGAGTTGCACAAAATAAAGTATGAGCTCTTAGCCCTTACCATACTTTCTAAGTTAGAGAAAAAATTCTTTTACAACACAACCATCCTTCCCTATCTTTATTATATTTTCCTTGGAAGTATAATGCATTGCTATAAGAGGTTTAAATAAAGGGTGGATGATGTTATTATAATTAAATTTTGGACAAACAATTAAATTGATGATGGTGCTCTGCAAACACATTTACTAAAACCTTTATATAAGAAAATCTTCTTTAACCAATTATAGATTTTTGGAGGCTGATGGAAGGGAGGAATGAGATATGTTGAGACCACTACTTCGTAGTCATATCTTAACTATGCTAATTTCTCATATTCTCAGTTCTATAGAGGGAAATCTTAATACTCTTAAATGATAGGATATAGTCATGCCACCTTCAGAAAGAAATAGTACATCCCTTTGCTAACAAATGGTTCTTTGGTTACAACCTAGATTAATGGCTTAAGACAAATATCATGGGAGGAAGGGGCTTTATATTGCTAGAAAATAAAAAAATAACCTTTTTCATTACTTATTGGATGTGTTGGAAGTGGCAAAACAAAAGAGCCCATGAAGGATAAAAATTATGTTACCTACTCAACTAGTTTTCTTCCAAATCTTAATACTCAATTTTGAAAGGCATCCTCTAATAACTCACCAAGCATGAAAAAGACTACACATAAGGTAATACTAGTTGGGAGCCTCCAAGAAGGAAGTGGATCAAGTTAAATACTGAAGTTGCCAACTTCACCCTAAAATCTACTAGTTTGTGATACTGAGAGGGGGGATGAATCAGTATCACACCCCTTAAAAAAAACTTTGATAATTTAAGCCAAAATGAACTCTTTCCCATATTCAACTAAGGTAGATTTATTGTTACCTACTGATCACAATAGTCGCCAAAGTTACCTTTCAGACACTTTGCCTATTAGACGAATCGGTTGTTCTTGACTAGGTCTTCTTTTAAGTTATAGGTTTGATGATTCTTTAACTGTGTTCATAACTCAATTCAAAACACAGAATGTAAATTCAAAGTAAGGACACGAAAGATTTACGTGGTTCTGTCAATGTGACGTACTCCACGGTGGTAGGGATTCTTCCTCTACCAAGACAATCCACTATACTTGAGAATACCAATGTGGTATCCCCTATGATTACAATGGATGTCTTAATCTTCTACTCCTTTCACTATTACAAATACAAAACAATCACAATACAAAGAGTGTCACTTACTGTGTCTACCCTTCTTCTAGCTTGTGTTGCCTCTGTTTGATTTAAATAGGCTGCTTCACTACCACTTTGAAGATCACCAAAACACTCTCTAACCTCTCTTGAAGAAATTTGAAAATTCGTTGAGTTCTCTCAAATGCTTCATCAAATTTCTTCTCTAGGTTGTCTCACCCAACTCTTGGTCTCACCATCTCATGGTCTCACCCGTCTTCTGATCTCACCGTCTCATGGTCTCACCCGTTTTCTAGTCTCACTGATTCTGGGTCTCACGGTGTGTTCTGATGTCACACGTTTCACCCTTTTTTGGTCTCACCAATTCTGGTCTTCCGGTGTGTTCTGGTGTCACCCGTTTCACCCTTTTCTGGTCTCACGCCTCACCTGGTCTCACGTCTCACCTAGTCTCACGCCTCACCTAGTCTCACCAGATCTCACGTTTCACTTGCTCCAGGTCTGGTCTGGTCTCACCCATTCGAGGTCTGGTCTTGATCTGTTCTCACGCTTCTAGGTCTGGTCTTGATCTATTCTCACGTTTTTAGGTTTGGTTTTGATCTGCTTGCACATTTCCAAGTCTGGTCTTGATATGCTCTCACGTTTCCAGGTCTGGTCTTGATCTGCTCTCACGTTTCCAGGTCTGGTCTTGATCTGCTCTCACGTTTCCAGGTCTGGTCTTGATCTGTTCTCACTCTCACGTTTCCAAGTCTGGTCTTGATCTGCTCTTACATTTCCAGGTCTAGTCTTGATCTGGTCTCACGTTTCCAGGTCTGGTCTTGATTTGGTCTCACGTTTCCAGGTCTGGGCTTGCCGTCGCACGTTTCTGGTCTGCTTTCATCGTTGCACATTTCTAGTCTGCTCACACCATCGCACATTTCTAGTCTACTTTCACCGTCACACATTTCTGGTCTGCTCACACCATCTCTAATTTCCTCTCTCATGGTGGTTCCACCAATTCTGGTCTGCTCTCACCGATTCTGATCTGCTCTGTTTCACTATTTTTTGAGTGGTTGTTTTTCTCAAAAGAGATAAGTCTTGGTTTATATACTCCCTTCTATGAATACCCTAGTAGGGCTTACTGTAACTGGGGCGGATTTCCTTTCTTACCCCTCCATGTGGCTTCATATTACTGTTCCATTCAAAATTTAGCATTATCCTCCTTCTTAATTTATTTTTCTTACCCTTTTCTTTCTACTGGAAACTCATCCCTTGAATGCTTGAATGAGCCACTTCTGCTTGCACACTTAAATCTGGTTGATAACAATTACAACCCATACAAGGCTGTGGGAACAACAATCTCCCCTTTTGTAATTATTGGCAACACTCACAACAAAAACCATTATGCAGTAATCCAGAAGTAGATGGATTACAACTCCCCCTAAATATACACTCCCCCTTCCTTAATAGCTCCCCCTACACTGTTGCTTCTCTCCCCTTTGCCAACCAATTACAAATTTGAAAAACCCACAAAGTAGAGATGGAGGATTCACCTGAACTTCAAGATTGAGAAGGCATTTGCACAGACAGACTCATTCTGTGCTTTTCAAACAGCTCTGTGGACAAAGGTTTAGTTAGAATATCTAAGATTTGATATTTAGTGCCGACATACTCCAACTGAATCGTGCCCTCTTCCACTTGATCCTTGATAAAGTGATACCGGATGTCAATATGCTTGCTCCTTGAATGTTGAACTGGATTCTTACTGAGATCAATTGCATTTTGGTTATCACAAAGTACACTAACTAGTAACTTCACTTCAACACCCAAATCTGCCAATTGTCTTTGCATCCATATCACCTAAGTACATGCTGTATAAGCAGCCATATACTCAGCCTCAGCTGTGCTCAAAGCAACACTGTTTTGCTTTCTACTTAACCATGCAACACACATTGAACCCAAGTAGAAGTTGCAGCCACTGGTTGATTTTCTATCATCTATACTTCATCAGTGTATGCTCATAGTGTATGCATCAGTGTATGCTCATAGTTTTACAAAATTCATGGCAGGATACCACAAACCCATTTCTAGTGTCCTTTTGAGGTATCTTAGGATTCTTTTCACTATCAACACATGAGATTCCTTAGGATCAGCTTGGAATCTGCTGGCGATGCACACAGCTTGCATGAGATCAGACCTTGATGCTGTACGGTACAGAAGGCTCCCTATCATCTTCTTGTATTCTGTGGGGCTTGTACTCCTTCCTTCCTGATCTTTTGTTAACTTGTAGTCCACTGTCATAAGAGTGCTGACACTTTTGCTATCCTCCATGCCAAACTTTTTCAGCATCTCTTTGGCATATTTTTCCTGGGAAATAAAAATACCTTCTTCACACTGTTTTATCTGTAATCCAAGAAAGTAAGTCATTTCTCCAATTAATGACATCTCAAATTCCTCACTCATCTTCTGTGCAAATTCTTGGCATAGCTCAGAGTGATCCCCTCCAAAGATGATATCATCTACATATACTATGGTTATCAGTTGGCCTTTCTCTGAGTTGAACACATATAGGTTACTATCAACTGTTCCTCTTCTAAAGTTCAACCTTCTCAAATACGCATCCAGCCTGCTGTACCATGCTTTTGGGGCTTGTTTAAGGCCATACAAGGGTTTCTTCAGCTTGCACACATGTGTCTCATTCTCACTGAATTGTACTCTATCAGGTTGTTCAATATACACTTCTTCTTTCAGGAGCCCATTCAGAAAGGCTAATTTCACATCCATCTGGTAAACTTTATACCTCTTATGTGCTGCCAAAGCTAAGAACATTCTGATAGTTTCCAATCTTACTACTGGTGTAAAAGTTTCATCAACATCTACTCCTTCTATATGAGGGTAGCCTTTGCAAACCAGCCTAGCCTTGTTCCTCACCACCTTGCCATCTTTATTGTGTTTATTTCTAAACACCCATTTTGTTCCTATGACATTCTTGTTAATGGGTCTTGGAACCAACTCCCATGTTTCATTCTTCTCGATTTGATCCAGCTCCTCATTGATAGCTTTGACCCAGGCTTTGTCTTATGCAGCCTCTTCAACAAATTTAGGTTCAACTTGTGAGAGCAAAGCAGTAGCTCCCACAATTTTTCTTCTTGTTGTAACTCCTACTGATGGGTCACCAATGATCTGATTTCCTTGATGGGCACTGGTCCATGTTTTCTTTGTCTCTCTCTCTTGTACAGTCTTAGTTACAAGAGAATCTCTTTCTTCATCTTCAAACTCACTCTTCTCTGAGTCTGAACTTACTTCTTTTCCCTTTTCTTCATGTTGGTCTGATTTTTCATCTATCGTGAAGTCATCTTCTTCACTGTCCTCAGTTTCTCCATTATGCATTATTTTCTAATTTTCATCTATTCTCACATCACTGGAAGTGACCACTCTTCCCAGTTTATGCAGAAAAACTCTGTAACCTTTTGTCTTCGCCGGGTATCCCACAAAGATGCCTTTATCTGACTTAACGTTGAATTTTCCCAAGTTTTGCTCCTTGTTCTTCACAAAACATGGGCTGCCAAAAATTCTAAGATACTTGGCTATTGTCTTCTTCCCACTCCATAGCTCATATGGAGTCTTATCAGTACTGGGCCTTAATAAAACTCTGTTCAGTAGGTGCACGACTGTAAATGTTGCTTCTATCCAAAATCTTGTGTGAAGCTTGGATTCCAGCAGTAGAGTTCTTGCCATTTCAACCACAACTCTATTTTTCCTCTCTACCACCCCATTCTGTTGAGGTGTTCTTGCTGCTGTCATCTGATGGTGAATTCCATGCTTCTCAAGATAATCTTCAAAAGTTTCATTTGTGAATTCTGTGCCTTGATCCGACCTCAATACTTTGATCTTCTTTCCACTCTCATTTTCAGCCAATCTTCTATATCTCTTTAAGCGTTACAAAACTTCTGACTTATATTTGAGGTGCATGATACAGGTCCTTCTGGAATAATCATTAACAAACAAGATGAAGTACCTCTCACCATTCAACCCTTTTATTCTCATCGGCCCACACAAATCAATATGTACAATGTCAAGCACTGCTTCAAAACTAAACTCTTTAGTCTTATACTGCTTTCTAGCATATTTTCCTTTAGAGCATGTTAAGTAGACATACTCCCTCTCTCTCTTGAGGTCTGGAATGTCTCTGATTGCATGAGTAGTGGTTGACTTCCTCATATTCTTCTGTGTTAAGTGTCCCAGCCTCCTATGCCAGAGTTGATTTTCTTCTTCTTTTGTAAGTAAACAGTTGTTTGTCTTGTTGTCATCAATCACATATAAATTTCCAGCTGTTCTTTTCCTAGCTGCAATAGTATTGCCTTCTTTACTCTTTACTTAGCAACCTATTTTTGTGAATATCACTTTATGGTCTTCATTGCATAGTTGGCTGACAGATGCTAGATTATATCTTAATCCTTCAATGTGCAGAACATCTTTTAACTTTCCTTTTCCAATATTTACTAACTCTTGACCATTGATGTTAAGTGAATCATCATTGCCAAACTTGACTCTGCCTTCTCTTGACTTGTTCAGTTTTGATAATTTACTCTTATCTCATGTCATGTGTGAAGTGCATCCATTATCAAGGATCCACTACTTATCCTTATAGTCAGCTTTTAGTGCAATTTCAGCTATATTAGCCTCCTCCCTTTTAACTCTATATTCCTTCTTTTGAACTGGCTTGAAGATAGCTTTATCCTTTTTCTCAGCTTTGACTGTACTAGTTGGTTTTACTATGCCATTGAGTGCCTTCTCTTGCTCAGGGAGAAGTGTCATACATCTCTTGGCATTATGGCCATCCTGCCTACACCTTTCCACTGTTCCAAGTCTGCCAATATAGCAAACTTGTTCTTTGAAACCACTGGTTTGGGCTTCCACCAACAAACCTTGTCAGTGTGTCCTTACTTTTTACAGTATGTGCAAGAACTCACGACAGGTGTTCTCCTCTGAATTTTGTATTGTCTCCCCCTGTATGCAGCATCGGATCTTCTCAAGTTGGAGACATATACTGGCCTTCTCCATTAGCATTTACTTGCCTTATGACCCCAAACCTCACAATAAAGACAGTAACCTTGAAATTGCCTCTTCTTGGGTCTAAACACAGCTTATTTTCTTTTGTTCACTACTTGCTGTGTAGGCAAGGTTTCTGGCTTCTTTGCTTGTGTGGCTTTCATTTCAATCACCTTCTTCTCCCTCTTCTATTCAGTCGTAGCCCTTTGCTGGCTGACTTTCTTTTCTTCATTTTTGTTTGCAACCCTAGGTTGCTTCTTCAAATCTTCTTTATTTTTAGCCTTCACTGTTCCTGGCTGATCAGTCTTTTCTTTTTGAAACTTAACCTTCTCTTTCAACTTCTATGGCAAAGTCTCATTACCTTTAGGCAATGCAGCCACAGATTGTTGCACTTTCTCTTCATTCTTCTTTTCTCTTGCAGAGCTTGTTTCTCCTACCATTTCAAGCTTTTGCAAGTTCTCTTCACCCTTTTTGAGTTATTGCTGAAGTCTCAGCAACTCTATCTCCATTTCGTCAATTGTTGAAGTCCTTGAGCCAAGCTCCAGAGTAAGGTCTTCACATATTTTGATCTGTTCTTCAAATCTTCTCTTCAAATCAATATGTTTAGCCCTTATTTCATCCTTTTGACTTTCTGCTTCCTCAATCTTTGCTTCAACTTCTTTTATATGGGCCTCTAACCTTCTTATGGTTCTGCCCCTTCTGATTATCTCCTTTGAAACTGCTTCTAACTCAGCTTCAAGATCTGGCTCTTCTTCATCAATCTCCTCTACCTCTTCAGAGGTTGAACTACCACATCAAGCTGATGCCATAAAGGCATGCTCATCTAATGAGTTTACATCTTCCTCCTTATCGGCTTCTTTTATCTGGCTCACATAACTCTTGAATGAGCCTTTCTTCTTCTTCTGTGGGTTAGCAGTCTTCTTGCTGGACTTCCTTGACTTGGATGATGGTGTTCTCCATTTTGAATTCTACTCATCATAACCATCCTCATCTTTATCATCAAGTTTCACTTTGCACTGAGAAGCAAAGTATCCAGTCTGCCTACAACGATAACATCTCAAGGACAACTATCCTTTTCCCTTCTTAGACCCCTTTTTGAATTTCCTTGTAAAGTAAGCCAACACTTCACCTTCACTTTCTTCCTCATCATCATCATCATCCTCACTGGATGATTCTTCCTCTTCTTTTATCTTCAAGTGTCTCATAGTTTTGAAAGTTGCCTCCTTTGATAGCTTTGATGTTGAGGAGCTTTCAATTGACTTTATTCTCATCTCATATGCAATGAGATTGCACTGAAGATCATGCAGTGACATAGAATTGAGATCTCTACTCTTCTCTATGGCTGCCACCTTTGAGGCAAACCTCTCAGGCAGAATTCTCAAAATTTTCTTCACAATAGATGAGTCCTTCTTATTCTTCCCATGACTTCTAAGGTCATTTACAACATCAATAACCCTAGTGAAGAACTCTTGGACTATCTCATTCTTTTGCATTCTGAGGGATTCATATCTCTCCTTGAAAACTTGAAGCTTGGCCTCCTTCATTCTACCATCACCTTCTAAAGTTCCCGACTTCTCCCTAGGATCAACTAGTTTGTGATATTGAGAGGGGAGTGAATCAGTATCACCACAATTCGCAATTCGCAGATAAGTGAACAACTTCAACCTCTTCTTAAAAGTGAACTCTTTCTCAGACTCGACTAAGGTAGATCTATTGCTACCTACTAATCACAATAGTCCCCAAAGTCACCTTTCAGACACCTTGCCTAATAGACAATTCGGATGTTCTTGTTTAAACCTTCGTTAGGTTATGGGTTGGTTGATACTTTAGCTACATTCACAACTCAATTCAAAAGACAGAATGTAAAGCAAATTAAGGACACACGAGATTTACGTGGTTTCGTCAACGTGACGTACATCCACGGCGGTAAGAACTCTCCCTTATCGAGACCATCCACTATACTTGAGAATTCCAGTACAATGGATGTCTTAATCCTCTACTCCTTTCACTATTGCAGATACTAAGTAAGTACAATACAAAGAGTGTCACTTACTGTGTCTACCCTTCTTCTAACTTGTCTTGCCTCTATTGAATTGAAAGGCTGCTCCACTACCGCTTAAAAGTTCACCGCAACGCTCTCTAACCTCTCTTGAAGAAATCTAGAAATACGTTGAGTTCTTTCTGATGCTTCGCTGAATTCTTTCTCTAGGTTGTCTCACACAGCTCCTGCTTTCACCATCTCACGGTCTCACCCATCTCCTTGTCTCACGGCTCGCCTTACGTTTCTGTTTTTCCGTCCAGCCCTTGTTCTGCCATATCTCTCACCGCTGACTGGATCTCTCTCACCGTTGGTTTCTGTTTTTTCGTCCAGCCCCTATTCTGCCGTATCTCTCACCGTCGACCGGATCTCTTTCTGCTGGATCTCTCATCGTCGACCGGATCTCTTTCTGCTAGATCTTTCACTGTCAGTTTCTATTTCACGTCATCACCGGATCTCTTCACAGGTTTCTCTCTCTTGTCGGTGGTGTGCCAATCTGCTCAGTTGCCGACCGATGGTGTGACGGTGGTGTGCCGATCTGCTCAGTTGCCGACTGCTGGTGTGCTGGTGGTGTGCTGATCTGCTCAGTTGCCGACCGCTGGTGTGCCGGTGGCGTGCCGATCTACTCAGATTGCCGGTGGTGTGCCGTTCTACTCAAATTGCCGATCCTTTTTTTTTTTAACGGCTTCTTTCTTTGGTCGGCTAGTTGTCTATGTTTTCTGTCCATTTTTGTTCAATTGGCCAACTTGTCTCGTTTTTGTTATCATCCAATGGCCTTTATATACTCCTTCATGAAACCCTAATAGGGCTTACTTGCGGCGAATTTACTGTCTTGCCCTTCCATGTGGCCTTTACGTTCTTGCCCCTCTATGTGGCTTTTACCTTCTTGCCCTTCCATGTGGTTTTATTTTCTTGCACACTTAAACCTAGTTAACAACAATTACAATCTATACAAGGCTGTGGGAATAACAATCTCCCCTTTTGTAATTGTTCGCAACACTCATGACAAAAGTCACTATGCAGCAGTTTTAACTCCCCCTAAATATGCACTCCCTTTTTCTTAACAGCTCCCCCTGCACTGTTGCTTCTCTCACCCTTTGCCAACCAATTACAAATCTGAAAAACTCACAAAGTGGAGATGGAGGATTCACCTGATCTTCAAGCTTGAGGAGGCATTTGCACAGATAGACTCAATTTGTGCTTTTCAAACAGCTCTGTGGACAGAAGTTTAGTTAGAAGATCTGATATTTGATCTTTAGTGCCAACATACTCCAACTGAATTGTACCCTATTTTACCTGATCTTTGATGAAGTGATACCGGATGTCAATATGCTTGCTCCTCGAATGTTGAACCGGATTCTTGCTGAGATTAATAGCACTTTGATTATCACAAAGTACACTCACTAGTAACTTCACTTCAACACCCAAGTTTGCCAATTGTCTTAGCATCCATATCACCTGTGTACATACTGCACAAGCAGCCATATACTCAGACTCAGCTGTACTCAAAGCAACACTGTTTTGCTTTTTACTTAACCATGCAACACACTCTGAACCCAAGTGGAAGCTGCAGCCACTGGTTGATTTTCTATCATCTATACTTCCCGCCCAATCTGCATCAATGTATGCTTGTAGTTTAACAGAATCCATGACTGGATACCACAAACCCATTTCCAGTGTTCCTTTGAGGTACCTTAGGATTCTTTTCACTGCCAACACATGAGACTCCTTAGGATTAGTTTGGAATCTATTAGCAGTGCACATAGCTTGCATAAGATTAGGCCTTGATGCCGTAAGTTATAGAAGGCTCCCTATCATCTTCCTATACTCTATAGGGCTTGTACTCCTTTCTTACTGATCTTTTGTTAATTTACAGCCCACTGTCATAGGGGTACTGACAGATCTGCTATCCTCCATGCCAAACCTTTTCAGCATCTCTTTGGCATATTTCGCTTGAGAAATAAAGATACCTTCTTCATACTACCTTATCTGTAAGCCAAGAAAGTACGTCATTTCTCCAATCAATGACATCTCAAATTTTTCACTCATCTTCTGTGCAAAATCTTGGCATAGCTTAGAGTGATCCCCTCCAAAGATGATGTCATCTACATATACTATGGTTATCAGCTGGCCTTTCTCTGAGTTGAACACATACAGGTTATTATCAATCGTTCCTCTTCTGGAGTTCAACCTTCTCAAGTATGCATCCAGCCTACTGTACCATGCTCTTGGAGCTTGCTTAAGACCATACAAGGCTTTCTTCAGCTTGCACACATGTGTCTCATCCTCACTGATTTGTATTCCATTTGGTTGTTCAACATACACTTCTTCTTTCAGGAGCCGATTCAGAAAGGTGGATTTCACATCCATCTGATAGACTTTATACCTCTTGTGTGCTGCCAAAGCTAAGAACATTCCGATAGTTTCTAACTTTGCTACTGGTGTAAAAGTTTCATCAACATCTACCCCTTCTATCTGCGTATAGCCTTTGCAAACCAACCTATCCTTGTTCCTCACCACCTTGCCATCTTCATTGTGTTTATTTCTAAACACCCACTTTGTTCCTATGACATTCTTATTAGTGGGTCTTGGAACCAGCTCCCATGTATCATTCCTCTCAATTTGATCCAGCTCCTCATTAATAGCTTTGACCCAGGCTTTATCTTGAATAGCCTCTTTAACAAATTTAGGTTTAACTTATGAGAGTAGAGTAGTAGCTCCCACCATTCTTCTTCTTGTTGTAACTCTTGCTGATGGGTCACCTATGATCTGATCTCCTTGATGAGCACTGGTCCATGTTTTCTTTGTCCTTCTTCCTTGCACCGTCTTAGTTGTAAGAGGATCTCCTTCGTCATCTTCAGACTCACTCTTCTCCGAGTCTGAACTTACTTTTTCTTCCTTTTCTTCAGGTTGGTCTGAATCTTCATTTACATTGAAGTCATCTTCTTCATTGTCCTCAGCTTCTCCATTCTGCATTGTTTTCCAGTTCTCATCTATTCTCACATCACTGGAAGTGATCACTTTTCCTAGCTTATGCAGGAAAACTCTGTAACCTTTTGTCTTTGCTGAGTATCCCACAAAAATGCCTTCATCAGACCTAGCATTGAATTTTCCTAAGTTTTGCTCCTTGTTCTTCGCAAAATATGAGTTGCCAAAGACTCTAAGATACTTGACTGTTGTCTTCTTCCCACTCCATAGCTCATATAGAGCCTTATCAATATTGGGCCTTAGTAGAACTCTGTTCAATAGGTGCACGGCTGTAAATGTTACTTCTGTCCAAAATCCTGTGTGAAGTTAAGATTCCAGCAGTAGAGTTCTTGCCATTTCAACCACAGCTCTATTCTTCCTCTCTACCACCCCATTTTGTTGAGGTGTTCTTGTTGCTGCCATCTGATGGTGAATACCATGCTTCTCAAGGTAATCTTCAAAAGCTTCATTTGTAAATTCAGTGCCATGTTCTAACCTCAATACTTTGATCTTCCTTCCACTCTCATTTTTAGCCAATCTTCTGTATCTATTGAAGCAATTCAAAACTTCTGACTTGTATTTGAGGTGTATGATGCAGGTCCATCTGGAATAATCATGAACAAACAAGACAAAGTACCTCTCACCTTTCAACCCTTTTGTTCTCATCAGCCCACACAAATTAGTATGTACAATGTCAAGCACTACTTCAGAACTGAACTCTTTGGTCTTATATTGCTTTCTGACATGTTTTCCTTTAGAGCATGTTGAGCAAACATACTCTCTCTCTTATAAGGTCGAGAATATCTCTGATTGTATGAGTAATGGTCAGCTTCCTCATGTTCTTCTGTGACAGGTGTCCCAACCTCCTATGCCAGAGTTGATTTTCTTCTTCTTTGGTGAGTAAATAGCTGCTTGTCTTATCCTCATCAATCACATATAAATTTACAACTGTTCTCTTCCTTACTGCAACAGTATTGCCTTCTTTACTCTTTACCTGGCAACCTATTTTTGTGAATATTACCTTATGGTCTTTGTTGTATAGCTGACGAACAGATGCTAAATTATATCTGAGTCCTTCAACGTGCAAACATCTTTCAGCTTTCCTCTTCCAATCTTTACTGACCCCTGACCATTGATGTTGAGTGAATCATCATTGCCAAATTTGACTCTGCCTTCTCTTGATTTGTTTAGCTTTGATAATTTACTCTTGTCTCCCGTCATGTGCGAAGTGCATCCACTATCAAGGATCCACTGCTTATCCTTACAGTCAGCTTTAAGTTCAATTTCAGCTATATTAGCCACCTCCCTTTTAGCTTTATATTCCTTCTTTTGAACTGGCTGGAAGATAGCTTTCTCCTTATATTAGCCACTTGTTTTCATTATGCCATTAAGTGCCTTTTCTTGCTTAGGGAGAAGTGTCATGCATCTCTTGGCATTATGGCCATCCTGCCCACATCTTTCACACTGTTCCAAGTCTGCCAATATAGCAAATTTGTTCTTTGAAACCACTGGTTTGGGCTTCCACCAACAATCCTTGTCAACGTGTCCTTGCCTTTTACAGTATGTGCAAGAACTCATGGCAGGTGTTCTCTTCTAAATTCTGTATTGTCTCCCCCTGTATGCAGCATCGTATACTAGCCTTCTCCATCAGCAGTTACTCACCTTATTACCCCAAACTCCATAATAAAGGCAATGACCTCGAAACTGCCTCTTCTTGGGTCTGATCATAGCTTGTCTTCTTCTGTTCGTCACTTGCTGTGTAGGCAAAATAGCTGGCTTCTTTGCTTGTGTGACTTTCATTTCAGTCACCTTCTTCTCCTTCTTCTGTTCAGCCGTAGCCCTCTGCTGGCTAACTTTCTTTTCTTCCTTTTTGTTTGCCACCCTAGGTTGCCTCTTCAGATCTTCTTTATTCTCAGCTATCTTCATCTGAGTCATAACCTTCTCTTTTAACTTTTATGGCACATTCTTATTTTCTTTAACCAATGCACCCTTAAATTATTGCACTTTCTCTACATTCTTCTCTCCTTTTTCAAAACTTGTTTCTCCTATCATTTCAAGTTTCTGCAAGTTCTCTTTACTACTTTTGAGTTGTTGTTGAAGTCTCAGCAACTCTTTCTCCATTTCTTCAATTTTTGAAGCCCTTAAGCCAAGCTTTACTATAAGGTCTTCACATATTTTGATTTGTTCCTCAAATCTTCTCTTTAAGTCAATATGCTCAGCCCTTATTTCATTGTTTTGCTTTCAGCTTCCTCAGACTTTGCTTCAATTTGTTTTATATGGGCCTTCAACCTTCTTATGGTTCTACCCCTTCTGATTATCTCCTTTGAAACTATTTCCAACTCAGCTTCAAGATTTGGCTCTTCTTCATCAACTTCCTCTTCCTCTTCAGAGGTTGAGCTACGACCTTGTGCTGATGCCATAAAGACATACTCATCTGATGAGTCTTTATCTTCCTCCTCATCAGATCTTTTGTCTTACTCATATAACTCTTAAATGAGCCTCTCGTCTTCCTTTATGGGTTGGCAATCTTCTTACTGGATTTCTTTGATTTGAATGATGATCTTCTCCATCTTAAATTCTGCTCATCATCACCATCCTCATCTTTATCATCAAGTTTCACTTTGCACTGAGAAGCAAAGTGTCCAATTTGCCCACAACGATAACATCTCAATGACAATCGTCCTTTTCCCTTTTTAGACCCCTTTTTGAATTTCCTTATGAAGTAAGCCAATACTTCACCTTCACTTTCTTCCTTATCACCATCATTATCCTCACTGGATGATTCTTCCTCTTCTTTTATCTTCAAGTGTTTCATAACTTTGAAAGCTGCCTCCTTTGATACCTTTGATGTTAAGGAACCCTCAATTGACTTTATTCTCATCTCATATGCAATGAGATTGCACTGAAGATCATGCAAAGACATAGAATTGAGATCTCTACTCTCCTCTATGGCTGCCACCTTTGAGGCAAACCTCTCAGGCAGAATTCTCAAAATTTTCTTCACAATTGATGAGTCCTTCTTGTTCTTCCCATGACTTCTTAGGTCGTTTACAACGTCAATAACCCTGGTGAAGAACTCTTGAACTGTCTCATTCTTCTACATTCTGAGAGATTCATATCTCTCCTTGAACACTTGAAGCTTAGCCTCCTTCATTCTGTCATCACCTTCATAGACTTTCTGCAATTTGTCCCATATCTTCATGGTAGATTTGCAGTCCATAACTTTAGCATTCTCAGCATCTGTCAATGCTGAAATGATAATATTTGAGGCCTTCCCATTTATCTCAAACTACCTTAACTCCTTTGGAGTTGGGTCTTTACCTTCTTCTGGAGCCACAAAACCCTCTTGTACGCATTTCACCATGTTCATGCCCATGGTTGCAAATACCACTTGCATTCTTGCTCTCCACATATGATAGTTGGTTCCGTTGAAGATTGGAACCTTCTTACTGTAAGTGGTGCTAGTGCTGATACCGGTACCGGCTTCCATTTCTCAGTATGTTGAACAAGTCAAACTTTTAGATCCCTTTAAACTAGTACACCAAGCTGTTCAGCTTCAAACTGGTGAACCTGTACTATGATACCAATTGAAGTTCCCGACTTCTCCCTAAGATCTATTAGTTTGTGATACTGAGAGGGGGGTGAATCAATATCACCACAATTCACAATTCGCAGGTAAGTGAACAATTTCAACTTCTTCTTAAAAGTGAACTCTTTCTCAGACTCAACTAAAGTAGATCTATTACTACCTACTAATCACAATAGTCCCCAAAGTCACCTTTTAGACACCTTGCCTAATAGACAATTTGGATGTTCTTGTTTAGACTTTCATTAAGTTATGGGTTGGCTAATACTTTAGCTGCGTTCACAACTCAATTCAAAAGACATAATGTAAAGCAAATTAAGGACACACCAGATTTACGTGGTTTTGTCAATGTGACATGCATCCACGGTGGTTGGGACTCTCCCTTACCGAGACCATCCACTATACTTGAGAATTCCAATTACAATGGATGTCTTAATCATCTACTCCTTTCACTATTGCAGATACTAAGCAAGTACAATACAAAGAGTGTCACTTACTGTGTCTACCCTTCTTCTAACTTGTCTTGCCTCTGTTGAATTGAAAAGCTACTCCACTACCGTTTAGAACTTCACCGCAACGCTCTCTAACCTCTCTTGAAGAAATCTGGAAATACGTTGAGTTATTTCCGATGCTTCGCCGAATTCCTTCTCTAGGTTGTCTCACACAGCTCCTACTTTCACCGTCACACGGTCTCACCTATCTCCTTATCTCACAATTCGCCTCACGTTTCTATTTTTTCGTCCAACCCCTATTCTGGCGAATCTCTCACCGTCGACCAGATTTCTCTCACCGTTGGTTTCTGTTTTTTCGTCCAGCCCCTATTCTGCCGGATCTCTCATCATCGACCGGATCTCTCATCGTCAACCGAATCTCTTTCTGCCGGATCTCTCACCGTTAGTTTCTATTTCACACTGTCACCAGATCTCTTCACAGGTTTCTCTCTCTTGCCGGTGGTGTGCCAATCTGCTCAGATTACCGGTGGTGTGCTGTTCTGCTCAAATTGCCGATCCTTTTTTTTTTTTTAACGGCTTCTCTCTTTGGTCAACTGGTTGTCTAGGTTTTCTGTCCATTTTTGCTCAATTGCCCGACTCATCTCATTTTTGTTATCTTCCAATGGCGTTTATATACTTCTCCATGAAACCCTAATAGGGCTTACTTGCGGTGAATTTACTGCCTTACCCTTCCATATGGCTTTTACATTCTTACCCCTCCATGTGGCTTTTACCTTCTTACCCTTCCATGTGGCTTTACTTTCTTGCACACTTAAACCTAATTGACAACAATTACAACCCATACAAGGCTGTGGGAACAACACCTTCATAGACCTTCTACAATCTATCCCATATCTCCTTAGCAGATTTGCAGTCCATAACTTTAGCATATTCTGCATCTATCAATGCTGAAATGATGACATTTGAGGCCTTCCCATTGATCTCAAACTACCTTAATTCCTCTGGGGTTAGATCTTTACCTTCTTTTGGAGACTCAAAACCCTCCTGTACAGATTTCACCACGTTCATGCCCATGGTTGCAAATACCACATACATTCTCGCTCTCCACATATGGTAGTTGGTTCCATTAAAGATTGGAACCTTCTTGCTGTAAGTAGTGCTGGTGCTAGTGCTGACATCCATTTCTTAGTATGCTAAACAAGTTAAAACTTCTGAAACCCTTCAAACTAGTACACCAAGCTGTTAAGCTTCAAATTGGTGAACCTATGCTCTGATACCAATTGAAGTTACCAACTTCACCTTAGGATTTACTAGTCTGTGATACTGAGAGGGGGGTGAATCGATATCACACCCCTTAAAAAAACCTTTGATAACTTAAGCCAAAATGAACTCTTTCCTAGATTCAACTAAGGTAGATCTATTATTACCTACTAATCATAATAGTCCCTAAAGTTACCTTTCAGACACCTTGCCTATTAGACGAATCGGTTGTTCTTGACTAGGTCTTCTTTTAGGTTATGGGTTTGATGATTCTTTAGCTGTGTTTATAACTCAATTCAAAACACAGAATGTAAATTCAAAGCAAGGACACGAGAGATTTACGTGGTTCCGTCAATGTGACGTACTCCACGGTGGTAGGGATTCTTCCTCTACCGAGACAATCCACTATACTTAAGAATACCAATGTGGTATCCCCTATGATTACAATGGATGTCTTAATCTTCTACACTTTTCACTATTACAAATACAAAGCAATCATAATACAAAAAGTGTCACTTACTGTGTCTACCCTTATTTTAGTTTGTGTTGCCTCTATTTGATTTGAATAAGCTGCTTCACTACCATTTGGAAGATCACCAAAACACTCTCTAACCTCTCTTGAAGAAATATGAAAATTCATTAAGTTCTCGCAAATGCTTCATCGAATTTCTTCTCTAGGTTGTCCCACCCAACTCCTGGTCTCACTGTCTCACGGTCTTACCCATCTTCTGGTCTCACCGTCTCACCTGGTCTGGTCTCACACGTTTTCTAGTCTCACCAATTCTGGGTCTCACGGTGTGTTCTGATGTCACACGTTTCACCCTTTTCTGGTCTCACCAATTCTGGTCTTCCGTTATGTTCTGGTGTCACCCGTTTCACCCTTTTCTGGTCTCATGCCTCACCTGGTCTCACCAGATCTCACATTTCACTTGCTCTAGGTCTGGTCTAGTCTCACCCATTCCAGGTCTAGTCTTGATCTGCTCTCACGCTTCCAGGTCTGGTCTTGATCTGTTCTCACATTTTCAGGTCTAGTCTTGATTTGCTTTCACATTTCCAGGTCTGGTCCTGATCTGTTCTCACATTTTCAGGTCTAGTCTTGATCTGCTCTCACATTTCCAGGTCTAGTCTTGATCTGCTCTCACGTTTCCAAGTCTGGTCTTGATTTGCTCTCACGTTTCCAGGTCTGGTCTTGATCTGCTCTCACGTTTGCAAGTATGGTCTTGATCTAGTCTTACGTTTCTAGGTCTGGTCTTGATCTGGTCTCATGTTTCTAGGTCTGGTCTTGATCTGCTCTCATGTTTCCAGGTCTGGTCTTGATCTGCTCTCATGTTTCCAGGTCTAGTCTTGATCTAGTCTCACGTTTCCAGGTCTGGTCTTGCCGTCACACGTTTCTAATCTGCTTTCACCATCGCACATTTCTGGTCTGCTCACACCGTCACACGTTTCTGGTCTGCTTTCACCATTGCATGTTTCTAGTCTACTCACATTGTCGCATGTTTTTAGTCTGCTCACACCATCTCTGATTTCCTCTCTTATGGTGGTTCCACCAATTCTGGTCTACTCTCACCGATTCTAATTTGCTTTGTTTCACTATTTTTTAGGTGGTTGTTTTTCTCAAAAGAGATAAGTCTTACTCCCTTCTATGAAAACCCTAGTAGGGCTTACTCTAACTGCGGTGGATTTCCTTTCTTACGTACTAAATTATCCTCCTTAATTTATTTTTCTTGCCCTTTTCTTTCTACTAAAAACTCATCCCTTGAATGCTTAAATGAGCCACTTCTACTTGCACACTTAAATCTAGTTGACAACAATTATAACTCATATAAGGCTGTGGGAATAACAAATACAAATGATGTTTTGTGTAGGAATCTTAGCCTACCATAGGCAAGAGGAGTGTTTAAAGATTACTAAGGTGTATGGCAATTGGGATATGCATTTAAAGTTGGTTGTTACTCCTCTTTTATTATTGAATTATGAAGGTTGTTTTAGGATTAAGACGAGCTTGGGATAAGGGGTGCCTCAAGATTTAGATTGAGATGGATTTAAGGGTAATGTTAGATTGTCTATTTAAGTGTGTAAATGCCTTTTAACCTTATGTTAACTTGATGTAAGACTATCGTGACTTAATATAAAAGGGCTAGCAAATATGTCTTTTCTTATGCTTATAAGGAAGTCAACTAAGTTATAGATTGGCTTTTAAATTTTGCATTTTCAATATTTAGAAATTTTCATGTTTTGAATGAGCCTCCACTTAAAGCTCTCCCATGGGTATCACAAGATATTATAGAAGCAACTTGGCATAAGACTATCAAGGGCAAGTCTCCTTAGAACCCTTTCTATATTTTTGTGTGCTTTCTTGGATTGTTGAACCCTCTATATTAACTAAAAAAGAAAAAGAAAACAAAAAAAAATACTTAGAGTGAGATAAGACATACTATAAGACTATTGTGATATATAAGTTTTTTAATTTATCAATGTTATTATTTAAGTTCTATTATGTAAAGATATGAAAATACAAAAAAGGAGGTTTTTAATAGGACAAGAGTTGAGTGGTTAAAATAGAGATATATATCAAAACTTTTGTATGTCGTTTTGGTTTTATATTACTACTCAGTTAATGATTAGCTATAGAAAAATCTTAAGTTTGCTCTTAAATCATAAAGTCATTACTAGATCATTATATGGACTATATTGGTATCTTTCATTTCTACTCTATCTTTTGTTGTCTTACCTTACAGATGGACCATCTTGGTGCTATCTAGCAAATCTTTTCCTTTGATCTTGTTATCTATTATTGTGCTTGCACATTTAGAGCATGAAATAGTTTTAATGGGCATATTGGGTTATTAATTTATAAAAGAGCATATCAAATTGCTAATGGCCAAATTGTTCTTTTTTTCCAAAATTTATGTACTTATTAATCTTCTTGTTAAAATATGTCCATTTAAGGCTTAGAAAGAGTTGTTAAGAAGTAGACTCAAATTTTGTGCCTATCTTTATTATTTTAGTTAACAATTGTGATCTATTTAACAATCTTGTAAAATCTTATTTTTGGTTGAACCTAAGTGGCCAACTATTTTGTAAAGCCTTAAAAATTTGATTATATACAAAAACTTACACATGTATAAGCATGCTTAAGGGAATACACAATTGAAAATTGACTTTCCTTATAAGTATTGTGGTTTACATTTAGTGTATAAGGCAAAAAGGTCCTCGTTAAGCACTTGATAGCTATTTGTTATTGTTGATAGGTTGTCTCCTTATGACTTGACCTAAAGAACATTCCTCGGTGTAACAATAATGTAACTCCATTATGACTTAAATGTCATAAGTTCGAGTCTCATAAATAAATCTTTTGTGCAAACAAAGTAATGACTACATTTATTTGACCTTTCCCCAAACCACATAGTATAAGAGCCTAATGCCTTTGTTGTATGACTTGGCCTAGTTAATCTATCTCTTTCATTATATTAAATTCAAGTGTGTTACACTTATTTGATTGTTTTACACATTTCAAGTGTGTTTTTTCTTATTATATCAGTGATCCCTATTTTTTATAGTATTATAGTTTAATAGTCTAGTATTGTATTTCTATTGAAAGTTGTGTCCAATTGCATTTTCAAGATAATGGAATTAGGTCTACGCTTCATAAAGGAGGCCAAGAAAGCGTATAAGAATAAACAAAAGAAGAATCAATAGAAGCTTAATTCCATATTGAAGGCAATTACTCCCTCAAATAGGACATGTTCTAAAATGGTTCGGAAAAGTGCATTAACTTCAGCTAAAAAAAAAAAGACAACAAACTTTAAAATTCCATCAAAAGAAGCTATAAAGCACAATAATAAAGATGGATGCTTTGATGTTAGTGTATTTAAAAGAAATAAAGAGTATCTTGAACTAGCTAATCATTTTTTATAATCTTCCTTTTCTGTTAGGAACTATCTAGGTTTCCTTCAAAATGGCAAGTGCCAATGCCATAATTATACCTAATTAATTGTACCATGACTATTCATTAATCACTTATAAGACATTTAATGGTAAGCTTAAGTTTAAAAAAAAAAAAAAAAAGTAAACTTTAATATAGCATTTTAACATTTTACCTTTGAACATAGGTATGAGACAATGGTATTTTTTTTTAGCATTATTATGCAACAATACTTATTACAATAAATGGTTAATATAGGAAAATAGTAAAATAATTTTCTTATTTTTATCTTTATGTTAGCAAAGGAGATTGGTCTATAATTTTATGCCTTCCATATGCCTCAACAAGTGTTATCAACAAGTATTTCACAATTTTTTAAGGTGCAACTAAAGTAAATGTATAAAGATATAACAATATTACCATATTAAATGCTAATAGTAGTTGAATGAGGTAATTCTTGAAATCGACCATTTTAAATTTAGGCCTATATATGTAAAACACATCCATTGACCCACTATAAAGTATGTATAAATAATAAAATTATTAGAGTAGGTAGACATTGCCTTGCCATCAATTACCTACTTCTTACACTAGTGTCAAGCACCAGTATGCAACAACGAAGATGACTTGTTAGTTCAAACAAGTTGGACTACTAAAATTCTATTAAAGTTGTTATAACAACCTTGAGGCCTCTAATAGGTGTAAGAAATAAGCATGCTTAACAAGAGACACATGTTGTTTCCAAACCAACAAAACTGGCTTACAGTCTCAAAAAAGATGCAAAATATTCTCTAATTGGCCATGGAAAAGAGGACAAAGACTCACTGAAGTTAATACTCTCAACTACCTTTCAAAGTTAGCCATGATCTTGAAATAAGTAACTTGTAATAGGAAATATCGAAGATACTTGAGGACTTGAATTTTCTACATATTGCAAAATGTGCTTTGCTATGAAGACTACTTTGTACTAGTGAGCTAATTATATGTAGATTTTACAATAAATCTAACATAAAAGGAAAACAATTAGTAATAGGCATCCTTAATTACAACATCATTTGACAATCATATAGTTGCCAAAAAACTTATAGTATAATAGGACCACTTTCCCTATAAATCTTAGCAATTCCATTCCTTTTAAATTAATTTGTAATGATTAACAAGCCTATATTGTTCATTGGTAAAAATAAAAGAAATTGCATGCTTTAATAATGGAATGAGTAGAAACCTTTATCAACCTAAAAATAAATAAAGTTTCCATTTCTAATTTTACACATTAATCCCAATTCAAGGCATTGCTTTACTTACACCATACCATGCCAAGTGTAGGAGGTAACCTTTTATAATTAAAAGAATCATTCCTTACATTATTATTATAATATTCTTGTCTCATTACCCTAGACCATAAGCTATCCTTTTTTCGTAGAAGAAACTAATTAAAATAAGCAAGCATAGCCTAATTGATTATGCATATGCCGCTCACACAAAGCCCTTATATAGCCTTTTGTTTACAAATGGTAGATCACTTCACTCAATGAATTCTTTTTTGAGCCCATGTCCTCTAAGAAAGCACTGATATCAATTTAAGAACACACTATTGTCAATAATAAGACTATCTGCATGGTATAAACATAGATAGTAGCATAACAAACTTCAGAAAGGTTAATCTTCTTAGAAAGGAAACTTGTTGAGCCTTCCAACCTATAAGTTTTGATTGAACACTATTTAGAATTGCATTCTAAGTGGCTTAAGTAACCTTACCATGTAAAATTAGTAGTCTTACATATTTTCCCATTCTTGTTGTGACAATAAGTCTAGATTCTTGCATGATCTTCCAAATCACTTCCCTTGGCGCATTCCTAGACAAGAATAGTTAAGACTTGGTCAAACTAATCCTTTAACCCCCAAAATAAATAGAAAACATCAAGATAGATTTTGATAACTCAAATTTGTTGGACAATGGCCTTCATAAACAAGACCACTTCGTGAGAGAGAAAATATATAAGAAAGCATAGGGCCTTGTCTAGAAAGGGAAAGAGAGTTCCATACCCCTTCCTAAACCATTAAATCAATAAGATGAGACAAACATTCTTTGCAAAAGAATAAAGAGACAATTGGTCTCCTTATCAAAGACCTTTAGATGGCTTAGAGACATTTGAAGGAGAACTATTCCACAAAACTTGTATTTTTTGTGAGGTCATACATACCATATTCAAACCCACCAAAGCATAAGGAAGGCCTAATTCTTTCAAGCACACTTTATAAAATCTCATTTCATTCAATCATATGCTTTTTCTAACACAAACTTTAAGACCATACCACTTTGCTTACTTCTAAAGGCTCGTACCATATGAATGAATTCTTGCATTATACCTACTTTATCAATACTTTATCTCCCAAGGACAAAACTAGATTAGGTAAGGGCAACCCAACATGGGAGAAAAGGCTTCAAAGAAGTAAATATCGTTTTGTGATGACTTTATTAAAGACATTACATAGACTAATAAGGTGTAAAATTGTTAACTTTAATGGCACTTTGAGTTTAAGCAAAAGAGAAAGAAACATGTCATCACTTCCCTTTAGTAACTGCCCCTTCCTACACATTTGCAACACAAACTTAATAAGAGTCTCATTAACTATCCCCCACAATCTTCAATAAAAAAAAAAAATTAATACCTATCAAGTCTAAGAGCTTTATAGGGATTAATGTAAAAAATTACACTTTTGATTACTTCTGTCATGAAGTATCTAGATAAAGCATCAAAATTGCAACTACCAAGAATCTCAAAGCAACCCCTTAATAATGAATGCTAAAAGGCCATAATTTCCTTTATATAAGCTTTTAAAAGAACAAGCTAGCATTTTATTCTAAAATTACTTTATTCCACTCTCATTATTCCTATTTATTTTTCAAAGTCCAATTTCTATTTTAATGCCTTTGAATAAATGTGGAAGTATGGAAATACTTGGTATTTTTATCCCATCTTATAATCTAATCAATTTTAGATTTTTGAAACATAACAATTCTTTGTCCTTCAAAGTTTGTCCAAGTCTTGTTGAAGGCATTTTTCAAGATTCAAAAAACCAATACTAAGAAGATGCCAACTAAGCCTAATAACTTTAAACGTGCAATAACTTTTATTATGCAAGAAGATGTTACCAAAAGCTGTGTTATTTCAACTATAGAATGTTATTTCAACTATGGAGTTATTAAGTAAGTTGCTCAAGGGCAAAAGGAAATGTAGCTTCTTGATTCCATATGTCTCTAACAACTAACTCAAAATTTTCATGCATTAACCATGTGCTTAGAAATTAAAATGGTTGCTAATCAATACTAGGAACACCCCCATAAGAAGTCGAATTAATAGAGGATTATGGTTGGAATAAAGGCATGGCAGATAAGAAACTACCACTTCTTGCCAATAGTATTGCCATTTATAATCTACATGAAATCCTAGTCTTCGTTGTAAACCTATGAGACCAAGTGAACTTAGGCCCGATAAAGTCCAAGTCCACTAATGATAAGTCATTAATATTGGTAGCAAAGGGAAGCCATTTGGGGAACCAATCACATTAAAGTCACCTTTAAGAGCCATGGTCCATTTTTAAAGAATACAAGTGTCATATTTTATCAAAAAAATCTTCTTTCAACCTTAATCAAATCTTACATAAATAACTATGAAAAGCCAAGGATCCTTACCAACTTCTTCAAGTCAAACAAGTGAAAATTAATAGTCCTACTTAAGAAAAGTTAAAGTAACTTAATTTGACTTCCATAATAGCCAAATCCCATTACTAAATCCATGCATTTCCTCCCTTTTGAACTCTTAAAAAATCAATAGCCTAACATACCTTTTCAGCTTTAATGCCATTGATCTCCAATAATATCACAATAAAGGTATTATATAAGCTAATAAACATTCATAAGGTTTATACCATAACAATTCCATACAAATAAATTCATAACTTAATGATAATAAAGATTAGAAAGTAAAATAATAGCATAGTTGTGTCATCAAAGCTCAAAAACCATCAACATTGTCAAATTTCTAATTTGGGCGTAGACCTTTATCATGGGAGTTTCTTAAACCTCTTGGTCTAAATCATATAAGCTTTCTTATGCCAACTCCACTTCCATATAAAAGCATAGGCTAGGTGTCTTAGGTGGAGAAGGCTAGAGTTCATAGCAGAATTCAAATATAGCCTTAATACACTTAGCTTCCTCCTCACCCTTCTTACCAACCCTACTCTGTATAGGTTATTGTAAATTTAATCCTATATTAGGGGTTAACCTATATAAGATTGATCTTTACAAGCAACAAAATGGGCACTAGAATTACAATGCAAACCTAAAGCATGGTTTGGTCATTTTTCCATTAAATGGGCATATGATTGAGTAATTGTTGTCATGGTCTCACTTGGCTCATTCTCAAGAAGGCTTAATATTTTTTGTTATTGTGACAATTATGACTTTTCTATCTAATGTTACCTTCCCCTTATGTATCCTTTATTATATTCCTCTAAGTTCCTTAGGACTAAGAATTGCCAAATGTCTTAATGCAAATAATTATATGCACTAAACATCAAAACTAGATTCTTGCAGACCTTAATTCCCATGCAAAACCCTAATAACCACATTTACTTCCTCTTTTTGTCGATTCAACAATACCAACCAAGAGCCTTTACGATTAGCATACTCAACAAACTTTTTCTCTTTTATTCCCCTAAACTTAATGTAAGTTGGTCCTTTCCCCATGTTGGCATTCTACCTTATCAATTGTTACATTAACATTTAATCTTTATAGGAAACTAACACCTTTAATTTTTTCACCTTTGTTGGCAAATTCTAACCTTCCTTCCCTGAAATGCTCTCTAAGACAAATCCTTGCTAGGAACCCCCATCAGACTTAAACTCATCACCAAATCCCTTAGATGAATGACCATACCACCCATAATGGAAGTAGGTGGAATGAACTCCTTCATAAGCAATATGATAAACACACCCACCTTTTTGACAATGACATTATAATAGTCAAGAAAGGTGAATTTCAATGCAAACCCAATGGAAACCTTAGTAAACTTCATTAGAGCAACATCCTTAATGATGGAATCTACCTTTACTATTTTGCTCAACTAATCACCAGTGCATAATAGAAGCTTTGGGTAATAATATTCAATAGAGATCAAAGAATTTATACCCATGCTACCACTTTCTTAATAGCAATTGTATCTAAGTCAAAATTAGGAACCCATTTCTTGATTGAGAGATAAAGTATTGTCATAATTCATAAGTTGTCATGCAAAATGAAGAGATATTCCTTAAGTTGTTTAAACCTAACAAGATAGAATTCATTCCCAAGGTCTATTAGGTTAAGCTAGCCCTTTAAGCACCATAATCTAGTCTACATGACAAAGAAGAAATGTGTAGCCTACCTGTTTCCCTAATAACTTGATAATCCAATAAGACTCTTTGAGTCAAGGTTGATTATGTTTAATTGGACCAACGTAGTTTGACCAACTTTGACCAATCTAATTGTTTTTTCTCCTTTGACAAAAGCTTAAAAGAATAGATAAGTAAAGGAGAGAATTATTGGATCTAATAACCTATTGGCAATTTCATCAGTCATCATAATTGAGGTAAAGTTTAATAATTCAGGTAAATCTCTTTATTATTTTTTTATTTTCCTTTTCCTTTTCCTTTTTTACACATCTACTCATAACCAAGCACAATGATCCAATTTAATACTTGAAAATTAATTAAATTCTCAAAATTTAATACTAACCAGATTTCATTATTACTTTCTTTCTAATTTAGGATGTTGCAGTGGACTTTCTTGCACCTTGGATCTAAAATTGTACTATAATGAATTGAAGTGGCTCCTAGTTTGGTTGTATCAGTGATGATAATTGCTCTTTTCAGTAGATAAATGCTTATCTCCCTCTTTAGTTCTTGTTTTCAATGTTAATTTTCTTTGTATTATATATAGTTATGATGATAATTGCTTACTAACTCAAAAGTGAGCGTTACATAATTTAGAAAGTACTTATGACTAGCTTTTGTCTTGCTTTAAAAGCTATATAGGTCATTAAATCCAAAGCAATGATTTATAGTATAAATATCATTCTTTTCAGTTTGTTTCTCTCTTTTTTACTTTTCATCTTCATCAAAGAAATAACCCCTTTGGAAATGGCTTAAAATGTCTTCTAATTGGTTGATTAATGTTAATTAAGATCATACTTCGTAATGATTGCTTCAAGTTAGTTTATAGATATCTCATTAGTTTTTTTTTTCTTTTTGTTATTTGGCTATTTTTGTTAAGTGGCTTTGGTCTTCATGGATTATATTGTTGTTAGGTTAAGGAGAAGGGCTCTTATAGATGTTTCCAAAAGATGAATTTGTCTTAAAGATGAGATTGTTTGATGGGCTATAAAGCTTGAAATCTTGAAAGCTTAGATTTGAAGATTAGGTTACCAATTGACTCCCTTTATTATTCTTTGTCTTGCCATCATTGTACATTTTTAGCAACTTTTAATTTTCCTTGTCATTTGCTAATAAAGGGCCTATGGGCTACTTATTACATTGTGTGTTTCCTATTTCACTTGCAATTAGTCATTTAGATTGCAACCCATCACTTTGATGTAATTAAGACATTTTATATCCATTTTCCTCTACCATGAAGGGATAACAAAAAGAGCTCTATGTGCAATAATTTCCTTTTGCACCTAAATATCCAAATGCAAGTTGATAATAATAGCCTATAGGTGCAAGCAAGAGAGACTAAGAGTCCATTTTAATATAAGCAAAATAAAATAGAAGTACAACAATAATTTACTACAAATTTGGATTTTTCATTTGTCTTCCTTCTTTTTTTTTTTTTATTTCTTTTCCCCTTTTACATATTGAATAAGTTCTCTTGTTATTTGTATACAATGCTGTTAATAATAATTCCTTTTATCTTTTTTCCACAGATATATATGAAACTAGATGAAACAATAAGGCATAAAATATAAAAATGACATTTTTCAAAAAATTGGATCACAAATGTGGTATAATCACATAAATTATTAATCTTAGGTCTAAAATTTAAATTTTAGTTTCTACAAATTAGAAAAAGAAACTAGTTCATGATGTCTTATAAACAATATGTATATTTATATTAAAAATAAAACAATAATTTCAATAAATTTAATTTAAAGAAATTATTTAAGTGTAACTAGATATAAAGTATAAAATAATTAGATCAAATATTAATTTGTGATAACATTTTCTCAAACAAATAAATAGGTATGGATTAAACAAGAAAAAGGTTTTGATTTTTTTTAATTATTTTTTTAAGACACATTTAGGGTTCCTTTGACTATATTATTAGATTTCTACTATTTAATTTTTGATATTTAATATCTTAATTTTGTGTGTTTGTTGTCTATCTTATGGTGTTTGTTGTTTATTTTTAGTTTTTATAATTTATTAATAATAAATCAATGAAACATTATATATTTCAATAATGAATAAAAATAAGAAAATTATAAATTGATATAAAATGTTTATAGTTTGTTCAAAGAAAACTCATGATAATAAATTCAATATTAATATTATTACATTAATTATTATATTATTGCCATAAGTTTTGTATAATATTATTTCAAATTTAAATCATTTAGCAATCATTTGATTTATAATTTAGAATTAGAATTAAAATTAAATAGAATTAAAAATATAATAATAAATTTTATAATATATTTGGTTTACATTATAATCAAAATTAAATTCTTTTTGTAATATTTCGATTAAATTTGAAATAAAAATTAAAATAATAAAGTTATTAAAAAAAGATAATAATAATAATAATAATAATAATAATAATAACAATATAATTAATATATATTAATTATCATAAAAGTAAAATATAATTTATATTTATAAATTTGTTTAATAATAATGATATTTATAATAATAATAAATTTAAATTAGTAAATTATTATAATATATTTAATTATAAAAAAAGTATGAATAAAAATTATACTAATAAATTTGTTTAATAATACTAATATTTATTACAAAAATAATTTTAATTAATAATCAAAAATTAAAAATTTTAACATAATATATTAATATAATAATTTTATAATAAAAAATTATTTATTAATTAATATTTAAATATTTTATAACCTTTATATATTTTTTCTTATTATAGTAATAATTATTATTATTATTATTCTTATTATTATTATTATATTTTCATAAAAATATATATATTATAATAATATAATTATTATTGATAATTTAATTATTATAATAATTTAAAAATATTTAATATTATTATAATAAAAATATTTATTAATATTATTATTTATTTTTATTAATATTTATGAGATTTATTTGATTTGTGTGTGTGTGTGTGTGTTATTTATCTTGTAAAGAAAATAAAAGAGGAATGAGAACGAAATTAAGGAGAGTCAAAAAATGATGATTCCTATGTATAAGGGAATCTCATTTCCATTAAAAAAAAAAAAAACATAGAATGAAAATTTCATTTTTCAAATATTAAGAATAGGAATTACTTATTTTTATTATTATTATTTAATAAAATTACATTTAATTAAATGTTGTTATAAAATAATTAAATTTTAATAATAATAATCATATATATATATATATATATATGTGGTAAAGAAAATAAAAAAAAAAAAAAAGAGGTTAAGAGATATATAAGTGATGTAGAAAGGAATTGGAAAAGTAGATGATATTAAGAAAAAAAGAGTTAAAAATTAAAAATTATTTTTTTGTGATTTTTTTTAAAAGAAATGATTTCGAATTTTGAAAAAAAAAAAGAAATGAAAAATCAATTATAAAACATAATTTTTATTATTTATTTACAAATAAATTAAAAAATTGCAATAATTTGAATAAATGCTTAGAAAATTAAATTTTTTATTTTTTTAAATTTTTTTTATTAGCTATTATTATCATTTGGATGGAATAAGACATGTTTAACTTCTAAATATTAATTAAGAGTGATTTCTATATATTTTAAAGAAAAAATAATAAGTTTCTTAAATATTATTCTAATAAATAAATATTTAAATTTTTATTTTAAAAATTTTAAATTTTAACTTTGAAAAAGATATATTAATTATAAAAATAAAAATTATTTAATTATATAATTTACAGCTTAATAATTTTTTTAATAAAAATAATAATAATATAACAAACAGGAATAAGTGCAATATATCAACAAATAACTTTCCTTTGGCCCCATGAGGACTCATGGTTTAAAGCTTTTCATCCTCCACCTGTCCTTGCCCACAACGTCAAATGTGAATATTCCAATAGAAAATTTTGAATCTATTTTAGTGAAATTTGGGGACAAATTCCTGTATTTAGCGTTTTGCCGCGCAAATTTAACCTTTTGATGTTCACAATACTGACTGAACGCTGAACCGCGATTAAATATGTTGATAAAATTAGGGACATAATTCACACCTTCACAAAAAAATAAAAAAATAAAAAAAAACAAAATTTCTAATTTAGCTTAGATGTGTTAAAATTTAATATTATTTAACAATTTAACTTGAGTTTACTTTAAAAACTCAAATTAAATTTAAATTAAAATATAATGTAATTCAAACTTAATTCAACACAAATGACTCAAAATGAAAGTAATTCAAAGGTAGAACTCACTTGATCCGACTCGAGAAACATTATTTTTATTTTTGGAATTGAACAATGTTTTAGGGAAGTAAAATATGTTTATTATTTAATTTTTTAAATATAATTTATTATATATATATAATATATTAAATAAATATACTGTTTTATATTTATATTTTATATAAATATATATTATAATTAATTTATATAATTTTTAATTTATTATATATATATAATTATTTTATATTAATATTAAATTATTTATTTTAAATAATTATATATTTTTATTATTTTACATTTATATAATATTTTTAAAATTTTATTTTTATATATTTAATATATATAAATTAATATTATTATATAAATATATATTATATATATACAGATATATATGTATATTTTTAATACAAATTAATATATTAAATATTAAATAAATAAATAAATATTTATATATTTTTTAATACATGATAAAATAAAATTGGAGAAATAAAAAAATATACCCGCATTGAGCGGAATCCAAACTCAAATCTAAGTTAGATGAGACGTAATCTAAAAATAAAAAGACTTAAAATAATTTAAATTCAAGGTGAGTCGAGAGAATTTCGTTTCACACCTCTAGTTAAACCTTTCGGAATTGTACTTAGGAAGTTATATTTCTGCTGGTCTCTTGGTCCCACTCTCTCCCCGTCGCAAGAGGATAGAAGATAGGGATGGCCTGAAAAAGACCATAAACCCTAGACCAATATAAAATCTAAGCCTTATATGACACGTGTCACGAGTGCATCCTTCTCTCCCTCTGCTATTCGGAGAAAAAAAAAAGGTAAACCGAAAACCCTCTACTACTGCCTCTACGCTCCTCGCTCTCTCTTTTGTCAATCAAATTCCAATTTTATTTTTCTTTTGGGTTTTGGGTGGGAGGCTCGGCCATCACTATTTATATGTGAATTGGCCAGGTCAAGAAAGAAAATCTTGTAGTCTGTTCTTTGCTAGAAAGAAAGAAAGTGAGAGAAAGAAAGAGAATGGCGAAGAGGAGGAGTGGTTACGTTCGCGACTCTTCCAATTTGTTTGAGGCCACAGATGATGAGTATTTCGTTGCCTCAATCTTGCTGGAGCTTTGTCATCCAAAGGCAGAATCTGTCTCCCGGCCTCGATTTCCTCTTTCTTGGGGAGCCAAGAAGAAGAGAAGATTCACCGATGAAACCCCACCCCAACGCCGGCTTCCGTTACCATCTCTGCCGCTTCCGCCGCCGCCGCCACCGCCGCCGCAGCCAGTTGCCACTATTTCTTTTCAAGAGTCTGGTTTTTCGGGCCCCGAAGGAGACGCCGCCCTCAAGGCCGAGGCCGTCTCTAGTCCCGCGTCGCCGCTTTCATTCTCTCCCAGCGAATCTGATGAGAATCCTAAGCGCTTAAAGAGAAAACTTTCTGAAAAAAAGGTGTGTAATTTCTTGCAAACTCTCTTACCCAATTCTTGTTCCCTCTTTACTTGCGTCAGTTTTTACGCTGACTTCATCAGTGGGTCGTAAACTTTGTGGTCTTTAGTTGCCCCTGTTTCTTTTTTGTTTCTTTTCTTTTTCTTTTTTCTTTTGTTTTTTTTTTTTTTTTTTTGCAAATTTGTCCTGAAATTAAGGTATTAATAACTATTCACATCATGCAGCAGACAAGAAAGGAGTGGCTGGACACCATTGAAGAGGTTACTAAGAGCAATAAGTTCTTTGAAGAGGTGAGTATCCATTTCTTCAATATTTCTGGAAAAAATTTTGGCCTCTTCTTGGGTTTAATACCCCAAAGGTTTATGTTTGATATGCTGCGTTATCCTGTATCTTTTAATCTTTTGTCTTTTGTTTTTCCGTGAAACTGAAACAGGAGATGGAGAAGCTGAAAAGTTACTACGAAGAGCTGAAAGCCAAAAACTTGCGGTTGAAAGCGAGGAAACAAGAGGTATTGCTTTTTAGCATTTCTTATTTTCTCTGATAAATCATATCTTCTGATTTGGGCGTTCTTTTTCTTTATTGACAGAATTTATTTTATTTATTTTTTAGTTATTGTTATTATTTGGTGTGGTGCGGCGTAGTTTTTTTTTTTTATTATTTTTTTATTTTTTAATTACTAACACCTTTAGATATATATCTTTTTAAATGCATATTTACAGCTAATGCATAGCAATGGGATTGGGAAGATCCGTTTGGAAGCAAGCAACAGCAACTCCACTGGTCTCCGTTTTGAGATGAAATTGGGCCAAACAACTATCAACTCCGCGTTTCCTACTGGCAATCAAGATCATCACTTGTCACATATTCCTGGGATCGTGGTTCATCAATCATGCGTTATCGTTAATCAAACGGCCACAATACCAGAACCCAGTGATTATTATTACGCACAGCAATGTGGCCGAATGCAGTCCTCACACACATCTGGCGGTGGATTGGGCCACAAAGCATTGACGATGTGTGCCCACTTGGCATCCCTGATCTCAACTTATCTCCAGTGGACTCCCTCTGGACGGACTCTGACCTGCCTTCCAGTTCCATAGATAACAAGAGTTTTACCAGGGCCGTGGCTGCTCAAGCAAGACATAGAAGGATGCAGATTTGCAGGGACAAGAACTCTGGTGCAAGTAACAAACTGCGTATCTCTCTTCGGTGATTTTTGGGCTTCTTTTCTTCTAGTCTTCCCTTATAGATAAAGGGCTTTTTCTTATATTTTTCCCCCTTTTCCCATATATGGATATCTAAATTGTAAATTAGAGTCTCCAAAGGGAGAATTTCCCTCATCTGTTCTCACCTTGTTATTATCTTTTGATAAATGGAAGTTATTTCTAATTTCCAATCTCGTACATTTGCCAATTGTCATCCTCCAAATAGGGCAGCTTTTGCAAAATTTGCAAAAACATTCAAACTGGAAATGGTGAGTGCCACTGTATCTGTATGGTTCTGCTTCGAGCAGAGGAGCATGGAACTCGAGTCCTTCTGTCTCCCCCTCTTTTGGTGGACGTCTTAAGTATTTGCAGCAACACTAACACTTCTTTTAGTCTTTGCTTACTAATAATTACCATGATATTTTTCCATAAAAAAAAAAAAAAAATTAAGCGTCATGTTCATTGATCTGCATAGTAATTGGCGAGATACCGTTGTCAACATTTTAACATTAATCCCAACAAACAAGTAACATGCCAAGTCTAATAAAAAATATGAACTTTTTTTAAAAAAAAAAAAAAAAACAATATTATAAAGAAGTTCAAATGAGTGCATCTTCGTCTTTTTGATTTAAAAGTTGGATTGATTTATTGCTACTAATTATTTTTAGTGTTAATAATTGCTGATTACATGAATAAAATAAAATTATAGTTTTGATTAAACTATTACCATTAGACGATAAATTGACTACTTTGGAAATTATCTTTCTATTTTATTTGTGTCCATCAAACAACTTTAACACAAAAGAACAAAAAACTGTTAGAAGTGAATGAATTGTTACGAGTGACTTAAAAACATAAAAAAAAAAGGATCCTTTCACAGCTGCAGCAAGCCTTCTTTCCAATCTACAGCCTTTTGCTTCACCTAGTTGAATTGTTTCATGATGCATAATTCCGTGATTTATCATTTGACGAGTGCTGCTTCAAGTAGATTCATATTGCATACCAATAAGAAGCCTTGGTTACTTGAACATGATGATGCCGCCGATGAATGTGACCCAGAGAGCCGCACCGAAGGCCATGGGTAAAGTGAGAAGGTGAGCCATGTGTTTTCAGGTAGGTCTTACAACTGATTGATCGGCTTCGATCCAAAGGCTTCTGGAGAAAATACCACCCCGAAGGCTAGCAAAACAACCGCTGCCAGCAATCCATTTAACCAATCCATACCCAAACGTGTTCCCTGTCACAAAATCCATGGCCTAGAGCGGGAGCAGCGAGGTAGAAGAACAGAGAAGAGGTAATATTCTTAGGGCTATTTTGGTCTTTCAATTAACCGTAGGTTACTTTTTGAATCCACTACTGCTAGTGAGCGTTATCGGCAAACAGCATGCTTTAAAAATAATAATAATAATTAAACACTAGCTTCTCTGCTCTTTGAAATGCAGCAACAGTCATCACGCTCTAAAAGTGAAACCCAACACCCTCGAAGACTTGCATTTTGGCCTTTTAGGCGACACGTGTTTTTGTGATTTAAGACTTCTTAAAACGACAAGGGCCTTAGGCTTATTTTTGCCAGCAATGTGTTTTACTTAACAAAGTTTATTATATTCCATGATGTTATGAATTATATTACATCTATGTAATTTAAATTAATTATATATTAGTTATTTAATTTTGTTACGAGACTAGTTAGGTAGGGGTATTCCTTAAACCGGTCAAATGATCCAACCTGACCAAACCATTTCAATACAAACGTAATCACCAAACTGTTGGAAAATTGATTGAATAGGGAAAATGACTTTGGAAAATTACGACTTGCAATTGGTTCTCAATTTGAAAATTTAATTTCACATTTAATCTAAACCAAATTACCCCTAAATTTCATGAAATATGTTGTTTTAAATACAAAATGATTCTTGTTTAATAATATTAGATGTCACAAAATTATTCTTGGTGTAGTCGTATAAATCAAAAATAAAATATAAACAAAGTTATAACACTATGAAAGTTATAACTATATTTTTCAAGCATAACATGACTAAGAATTAACATTATGACTTAGTTATATTTGTTGGAGTTTTCACTACTTACACACACAAGCTATTTTTTATTTTTATTTTATATTTTTAACTTTTTATAATTATTATAATAATTTATTTTATTTTATTTTATTTTATTTTATTTATATATTTAACATGACTAGAGTCATATTATCTAAATACTTTCAAACAAATTAATTCAAATTAAAATTTTAAAAATTAAATCTATAAAAATTAATAGTTATTATTAAATATATAAATAATATAATTATATTTAAATAATTTAATTATATATAATTTATATATAATTTAAATTAAATAAATATAATATAAATTATATTATAATTTATTTATTTTTATTTTAAAATAATATATATATTTATTAACAAATAAAATATTTTATTATTAATATAATATTTAAAATTAAAAAATAAATATTCATATAATATAATATAATATATCATAATATAACATATAATTTTATTAAAATATAAATAAATATATTATATATATTTTATAATTTTTATTATTTATAATTTTAAAAAATTATAAAATATTATGAATCTTATTTTAAACAAATATTATGATAAAAAAATGTATATTATAATTTTTAATTAAGTGGTAAAAATTATTATTTATATTTTTTAATTTAAATTTAAAATTTTTTATATTTTAAATTTTTTATTAATTTAAAATTAATTAAATTAAAAAATTATAATAAATTTATTAATTTATTATTAGTTAATTTAATTATTAATTTTTTATAATAAAATAAATTAAAATTTAATTTAACTTAATTTTAAAAATTTTAATTCAAATTACAATTAAATATAATTAAATATGTTGATATGATTAGCTTTTACTATCGTTATTGAACTTGGACTGGACCAAGCAACCAAAACGGTGAACTTGACCCATGCTGGTTCACCCATAAACTGACTAATTAAAATGGAGACCTAAGCGAACCAACGTCTGTCTCGGGATCGATCTTTGGGATGGATTTTATAATCATATATTTTTATTAGATAATTAATTAATTTTAATTTTAAAATTAATTAAATTATTACTAATAATTTAATTTAAATATAAATAGCAAACCTCACCCGATTAGGAGAACTACACCTCAAATTACTTGGAAGTCTTCGAAGGCAGAACCATCATTGCCCCGAGTGTGAACGCAAATCCACGATGTATCAAGGGCAAGCCCACTTTCCACAAGAGCAATGACGCTGCTGCCCAATTAAAACGAGCACATTCGATACTTGATTGGCTCGTGTAACAACATAAACTTAAGGCGCGTGAAAGTATCTTAAGCTTGCGAAGGCCAACCTGAAGAGATAGAATCTGACCGCAGATTCCATGAGAAGATAGGAAGTTACCCTAGTTATTGAACTCGAGGTTAACCTTGGGTTAAGGTTACTACCAAACCACTTAACCCAAGGGTTTTGTGCTTTTATAAATATATAGTATGACTCGTTTTGCTCGCTGTTTAAAGAGAAGCGTTTAAGCCTCTTCCATTTTCGATTCTCCGCTTCGAAACAAAGCCATCTTTCTCTGCTCTCTCTATATGCATATATATGCTTGTGTGTTCGATGCTTTGTTTGATTTATTACTTTATTTGTATTGACAATAATGTTATTGCCACAATTTCCGGTTGATTATTATTATATTACAAATTAGAGAACTGGGTAGTTTATTTGCGAATGATGAGAATTACAGTGGATTATGAGAAGCGCGCATTTTTTTTAATTGATGCGAGCAGTGTTTCATCTCATACTTCCATGACTCTGATGCTTTTTAATTTTTAGAATCGTTTTCATACTTCTATTCAAACAAAATATTTTATTTTATTTTATTTTTATCTTTTTGAATTTCTTTCTGATCGGATTCTCTGTTTTACTTTTTTCATTCCTTATCCTCCTGATGTTGGTGAAATCCATCTCATCCACACGAATGGAGATGACATCCTCAGACCGTTTGGAGTTTTACATTATTATTATTAAAATACAATTAATTCATAATCTGCAGGTTAATAATCCGTTTCTCATCTCCCTGGTGTTCATCTTTCAATTGAATTAGTTTTCCTCATTTATGCTACACAAATTGAATTTTAACTGCATGGTTATTGCGGGAAAAATAATGGGTGTTTGTTTTCTTTTGGTTGTTTGTCTTGGAATCCACATGGGAAGTTGTAGCCCCTGCACCCACCCACCACATGGCTATTCTTAGAATGACAGAGTTAGCTCTTTCAGTGGCTTACTTTTATGTTGTGCTTCAATATGATAGATGCGTTTGAAGGGCAAATAAGCTCCGTAGTAGAAAACAATGCCTTTAAGAAAAGTAAAGGAGGGCTTCTAAGTCTCGATGCACTCCTGCAAACTCTTCCCAGAGAAATTTTAATCGATGACATTACTTCACTAATTGTAACTTTCATGGAAGATCCATCACTGGGAAATTCTTCTATTGGATTAGACATCAATGGGTTGTTCAGAGCACAGAAAAAGTTGACATCTCTATGTAGTACTACTAGAACTCACAAACTGTAGTTCCATGAACTGTTTAAACTGAAATGCTTGGAATTTCATTAGATCAATTTGTTTTGGACTCTGCTTCATCTTTTTACTACGAGTCAAGTTTGCGAACCTAAAGTAATTTAATAGGAGTTTCTATTCTTGCATATTATTAGCTCTCTTGAGTGAAATAATAATAATGACGGCCTATTCAGGCTCTGTGTTGGGCATTTTTCGCCTCACGGTATATTTGGGTTCCTTTTGTTGGAGAAATATCTGGAGTGTAGTGAAACTCTCGATTCAACTTACCTCATTATACCAAACCAAACTACAGATTACTTCTGCAAAGAGTCCAGCTAATGACTGTTGGTAGCCTAGCGATATTAACAAGCAAACAATTACAAGTGGAACAAAGATATTGAGTTGTATCCATGTGAAGTTGGGGAGAGAACTTTGGTGAGGAAATGAATGAAACAAGTTAGATTTTTAATTTTTTGTTTTGGTTAAGCGGCATTAACTAAGTCCTAAAATCTTTAATTTTGAATGCAACTCTAGTATCAACAATTTATTTTTATCTTTTTGAAATATGTGGTCTTTTTATTTTTCCTTTTGTCAAAGTTTATGCATTAATACAGAATGAATAGTGAAAAATAAGAAAAGAATATTTCTATTATTTCAGATTTCAATAATATCTTATATTTATTATTATATTTTACTTTATTAAAAGATTTATTGTGTTAGATATTATTTCTTATTTATTTTCATTTTTGTTCTAATCTATCTCTATAGGCTTACTATTTTTTTATTAAGAAGATTTGTTATGAATGAAACTTGAAATCATTCTTGAATTTTAAGTCTAATTAGTTTGTATTTTTGAGTGAATATATGAGACTTTCAAACTACATTTTGAAAGTCTTGCATGATTAATTACTCTACTCGATAAGGATAATTATTTCTCCAGCCACTTACACATTTCTCAGCACTTCATTGTCTTTTATCTTTGTCATTGCCTCGGTTTACTTCGCTATTTTCTACATAATCGATCCTTTAAAATTGAAATAAATTTAACACGCTTTATAAAATAAATAACGGATCCATTTTCCATAGAGCACAAAGACAAGAAATATATGATATGAATCTACTCTGATTATTCTAATATATCGATTTCTTTCTTATTTTATTTTATTTTTATTTTTTTTTGTCTAAAATAACAATATGAATATATTACTATTATTGTTAGTTACTCACTTTTTGGGATTCAATTGCCTATATGTAGCACGAATCTATTATTGTAAACTGGTTTTGTTGCACATATTTACAGCCAAGGGTGCAACGTTAAGGACGAAGAGACCATTCCCATTGTCGACTTGGAAAATGTTCATTTTTACATGATGATCAACTTAGAATAGACGTTTTGAGTGACTGCATCGACCCAAGGTCATCTAGTTAAAGTTTGGTAGATACAGGAGAGCAATGCAATTGACAATCAAGTCTGTTTTGCTCTTTCTAGTTCAATGCCAGAACTCTACAACTTTACGCAAACTACTCTAATAGAATTTTTTATGATTCCTTTAGAATTAAAAAACATAAAAAGAATCTTGGAGTAATTTTAATTGCTTGAATTGGCGCAGGAACGTTCTCTATTTCTCTGTTTCATCAAGAAGCTTCATATGTGCAACAGACTAGTTTATCAATGCTGATATCCGAAGACCTTGATTATATACTGTCTTTCATCATCGGACCAACTTGGATATCTCTAAGGCAACACCATCTCCTTCACCCTTAGCCTGACCATATGACTACTCTCAAAGATTTCTATTTTCAGGAAACCCATTTATTATTAATTATGAAATGAACATTTAAGCGGGCATGTTACAAGGGAAAGGACCCATCCCCAAGCACCTAGCAGCACTTGGATATGTAGTCAAAAAGGAGGCCACTAGGACCAGTACAGTGCCTCTTTTCCCTATCTTTTGATAATCTTTTTCCTTCCTACGTAAATTGTTGAAAAAGAGAAAGTTTAGAGCCGCCTCAAACAAGACAGCTAATTAAAATTAATCAGAATGAATCGAAGGAATTAATCGACATGAATTGGACTTGATGAGGAGGCGCACACACGCGCGCGCGGGCACACACACACACATGCAAACAAAGCACAAATACACGAAATTCATATATTCACGGGAAAATATAATTGAAGGTAAAGGGTAGAAAGTGAAAAGTAACAAATAAGGTGAGGTGCGAAAGAGAGAAAGCATGCCAGGATTGTTACAATCATAAAGAAACTAAAATTTATAGAATAAATAAAAAAAAGAAAGAAGAAATAAAAGTCTTAGCTTCCTTTTTGTCCTCGAAATAATGTCTAAGCCAAATGTATTAGATAGTGTCTTATGTCACAAGTATACCTTAATTCGTTCCATTTAAGTATCTTTGAAGTGTAAATTTAGGTCAAAATTAAATCTCTGTGGATTGCTAATATTGTCCAGCCCTTTGCTGCCTATGGAAGGTCGCAAAATGATGAGAACCATAGAGATAATAGGTGGAAGGCTTCAATGGTCGCAAGAGGTCCATTGCACATCCTAAAAGGTCTAATAACACGAGTTAGAGTCAAAAAGATTAAAGAAGTACTAAATGGGCTGATTCAGGACATTCAGGCCAACCTAACTTCAAATGGGGCGAATTCAAATTTGACAAGGAGTCCAGCCCTAATTAATATAATTAGAATACTTAATAGGTCAGAATAAGTAATTGCATTTCTTCCTAAATAAGAGTTTATTATTTATGTTGAAACTTGTCCATAATTAGGAATTCCTCCAAAATAAGGATTTGTCCTAAGTAAGAATTTGTGCCTCTTTAGGATTGCTATCTTAGCCTATAAATAGGCTCCCCTTATAAGTTCTGGAGAGTCAGACAACTTTGAGTAAAATAGAAAGTAAGAGTTTTTCTTTCGGTTCTTTTAGGGACTAAATAACTTATCAAGAGATACTTCTTATGGCGTTCTAATCGACTTATCACTCCCAATTCCTTTCTTTTCTGGAGTGTGGCATCCATATCCTTCTTAAATACGCTAGGTTCGTGTTCCTTTCCAGAATGGGTCTAGGGTTTATGATATTAAACTCTGGTTTAGCTTTCCTCATTGTTCTTTGATTCCTTGTGTGCGTTGGGTCCCTAAGCCACGTCTTTTTAGGGTTTTTCGCATCAGTTGGTATCAGAGCCTGGTTCTAAATCAGGTTGAATCCACTCACTCTTCAATTTTCTATCTTTTGATTTAATTATTGTTGTTTAGTTTGTCTATTATGTGCATTATCATTCAAATGCACAAATCTGTTTATTTGCAATCCTTCTCTCTTTGCTTGTTTGTTTAAGCTCATAAACGTGCTAATTTCAATTCCAATTGGTATGTTTAAGTATTCTACTATTGTTTTATGTTGAAATAAAAAAAACCAAAAACAAAAAGGGAAGAAATAAGAACAAAAGAAAGAAAACATCAAATTCAAAGTTATTGATAAGGTTAACAATTTGGTCATATTGGCCACAATAATAATAAAATTTTCTTGCTCAACTCCAATTCTACCATATGTTTTCCTATTTTATTACCCAAGTTGTCCTCTAGGTTATATTACCCATATCCTGATTTTTATGAATTTAGTTCATTAAATCCGTTTGTGTTGACATCCTTTTTTTTGCTTGATTCTTGTTCTCCAATTTGTTCAATTCTACGCCATTTAACTTATTCTGTTCAAAATCAATACCCTTGATTTACGTTGTTTAGTTCTTTATAGAGCTGAAAGGGAAAATCTGAGTGGTAAAAGGTAAGAGTGAAAGTTCATATAAACTAAAAAAAAAAACCATAAAGAGTGTAAACACAAGGGAGTGTGGCATAATCTTTTGAGTGAAACACGTGAGGGAGTGTTCTGTGAGATATCCCATTTGTTTTGTGTAGAAGTAAGACTATGACGTCCAAAGACAAAGGTGTAGCTTAAGAGGGAGCTAGTGATGTGTCCTTTATGATCAAAGCTATACAACAACAATTTGAGCTCATGAATACCAGATTTGATGATATGAAGGAGAGGATGGAGGAGCAAGTTATTACAATAGCAGAGTTGCAAAGAAAACATAGGGAATATGAGGCTCCCAAAGTAAGAAGGCAGTTGACACGTGCCTATGACCATGAAGATGATGTAGAAGATGATGAAGTTGATGATCAAACTATGATGGTTAGAACTGGTAACAATAGAAGGGATTGAAGAGAATTTGGGAGGCAAGGCACCTACGATCATAATTTGGGTAGTATTAAAATGACAATTCCTTCATTCCAAGGTAAGAATGATCCTGATGCGTACCTAGAATGGGAAAAGAAGGTTGAATTGGTTTTTGATTGCCACAACTATTCCAAGGAGAAAAAGGTAAAGCTTGTTGCCGTTGAATTTATTGATTATGTTATTATTTGGTGGGATCAACTTGTTTTGACTAGGAGAAGAAATCATGAGCAGCCTATTGATACATGGGAGGAGATGAAGGCTATCATGAGGAGGAAGTTTATCCCTGATCACTATTATAGGGAGTTGTACCAAAGGTTGCAAGGGCTCACTCAGGGCACCAAAAGTGTGGAGGACTACCACAAGGAGATAGAGATTACCATGATTAGGGCCAATGTAGAAGAAGATAGAGAGGTAACCATGGCTCGATTTCTGCAAAGGCTAAATAGGGACATAGCAAATGTGGTTGAATTGCAGCACTATGTGGAATTGGAAGACATGGTGCACATGGCCATGAAAGTTGAAAGGCAACTTAAACGAAAGGGCTCCACACGGGTTGGGTAGAATTCCGATTCTACCTCATCGTGGAAGCCAAACTGGAGTAAAAGGGACGAGATGGCCAATTACAAGTCCAAAGCCGAGCTACCCAAGCACAAGAATGTGGGTTTTAGCAAGGAGATAGGTAAATTCGAACCCCAACCGAGTAGAAATAGAGATATTAAATGTTTTAAGTGTTTGGGCAGGGGTCACATTGCATCTCAATGTCTAAATAAGCATACAATGATCCTGAGAAGTAACGGTGATGTTGAAACTGAAAGTGAATCAGATGATGATTCTGTGCCACCGTCAGAGGGTGAATGTGATGGAGAGGAGTATCCAGTTAATGGAGTAGCTCTCGTTACGAGGCGAGCATTGAATTTACGAGGCGAGCATTGAATATACAAGCAAAAGAAGAAAATAAGGTGCAACGAGATAACATCTTTCAGACAAGGTGTCTCATCAAAGATAAGGTATGTAGTATGATTATTAATGGTGGGAGTTGCACTAACGTTGCTAGCACAACTATGGTTGAGAAGTTGGATTTACTTATTATGAAGCATCCTAGACCATATAAACTACAGTGGTTGAATGAAAGTGGTGAAGTGAAGGTAAATTAGCAAGTGCTCGTATCATTTTCTATCGGAAGGTACCGTGATGAAGTTTTATGTGATGTTGTACCTATGCATGCAGGACATATTCTATTAGGAAGACCATGGCAATTTGATAGGCAAGTTATGCATGATGGCTTCAAGAATCGATATTCCTTTGTAATGAACGAAAAACCTATCATTCTTGTACCATTATCACCTCAACAAGCTTATGAGGATCAATTAAGGATTAAAAATGAGAGTGAACAGAAAAGAGAGATTGATAAAAGAGAAGAAAGAGAAGAAAACGTGAGGACACAAGAAAAAGAGAAGAAAAAAGAAAATCTCTATGCAAAAGGAAGTGATGTCAAAAGAGCATTCTATGCCAAACAACCTATGATTGTACTTTTGTACAAGGAGGCTTATTTTAACACTAACAAGTTTGACTCATCTTTGCCTAGTGTTGTTGTTGCATTATTGCAGGAATTTGAAGATATATTCCCTGATGATATCCCAAGTGGATTGCCACCTAATAGAGGAATTGAGTATCAAATTGATTTCATCCCAGGTGCATCCATCCCTAACTGGCCAGCATATAAGAGTAATCCTGAGGAGACAAAGGAGTTTTAAAGGTAGGTTGAGGAGCTTATATCCAAAGGATATGTGAGGGAAAGCATGAGTCCATATGCTGTGCCTATCTTACTTGTACCAAAAAAAGATGAGACTTGAAGGATGTGTGTTGATTGTCGAGCAATCAACAAAATCACTGTAAAGTATCATCACCCCATACCTAGATTAGATGACATGTTAGATGAATTGCATGGGTCATGTGTTTTTTCTAAGATTGATTTGAAAAGCGGATATCATCAGATTAGGATGAGAAAGGGAGATGAGTGGAAAACAGCTTTCAAAACTAAGTATGGGTTGTATGAGTGGCTAGTTATGCCATTTGGTCTCATTAATGCACCAAGCACTTTTATGCGACTAATGAATCATGTTTTACGTGCATTCATTAGTAAATTTGTAGTGGTGTATTTTGATGATATCTTAGTCTATAGTAAAACCCTAGAAGATCATCTTGATCATTTACGTTCTGTTGTAAGTGTTTTACGTTCTGAGAAATTGTATGCTAACTTACATAAATGTTCCTTTTGTACTGATCAGATCACATTTCTTGGCTATGTTGTTAGTGCTAAAGGCATTGAGGTTGATGAGGAAAAAGTTAAGGCAATTCATGATTGGCCTACACCTAAGTCAACTAGTGACGTGCGTAGCTTTCATGGTCTAGCTAGTTTCTATAGACACTTTGTTAAAAACTTTAGCACCATTGCCGCACCACTCACTGAGCTTATCAAAAAGAACATGAGTTTTAGGTGGAGTAGTGACCAAGACAAGGCTTTTAACTGCATCAAGGAAAAATTAAGTTCTGCACCTTTACTTTCTTTACCTAACTTTGCAAAAGCTTTTGAGATTGAGTGTGATGCCTCAGGTATTGGCATTGGAGTTGTTTTGATGCAGGAAAGGTGCCCAATTGCTTACTTTAGTGAAAAGCTAAGTGGAGCAAGCCTTAATTATCCTATTTATGATAAAGAGATGTATGCATTGGTGCGGGCTTTGGAGACATGGCAACATTACCTTTGGCCTAAAGAGTTTGTCATCCATACTGACCATGAATCTTTGACGCACTTGAAGGGACAAGGAAAGTTGAAAAAAAGACATGCCAAGTGGGTTGAATTTATTGAGACCTTTCCCTACATCATCCAATATAAAAAAGGTAAGGAAAATGTGGTAGCTGACGCGTTATCTTGCAGGTATGCCCTTATCTCTGCACTTACTGCAAACTTATTAGGATTTGAACACATTAAGGATTTATATGTGAATGATCCTGACTTTGCTAATGTATATAGAGCATGTGAGGTGTCAGCTTTTGAGAAGTTTTATAGGCATAAGGGTTTCTTATTTAGGGAAAATCGTTTATGCATGCCTATGAGTTCTTTGAGGGAGTTGGTTGTAAGAGAAGCTCATGAGGGTGGTCTAATAGGTCATTTCGGAGTTAGGAAAACCCTAGATGTCCTAAATGAACTTTTTTTTTAGCCACAAATGAAATGAGATGTTGAGAGGATATGTGCGAAATGCATAACATGCAAACAAGCTAAATCTAGAGTTTTACCTCATAACTTGTATACCCCTCTACCCATACCTAACCATCCTTGGGTTGATTTATCTATAGACTTTGTACTAGGATTGCCATGAACAAAAAGGGGTAGGGATTCTGTATTTGTTGTTGTTGATAGATTTTCAAAAATGGCACACTTCATCCCATGTCATAAAACTGATGATGCAAACAACGTGGCTGACTTATTCTTTAGAGAAGTAGTATGTTTGCATGGCCTGCCACGAAGCATTGTTTCAGATTGGGATACAAAGTTCTTAAGCTACTTCTGGAAGACTTTATGGGGTAAGTTAGGTACTAAGCTATTGTTTTTAACTACTTGTCATCCACAAACTGATGGGCAAACTGAGATAGTTAATCGAACTCTTTTTACTCTTTTGCGTGCTATTATTCAAACAAATTTGAAAACATGGGAAGATTGCTTACCACATGTTGAGTTTGCGTATAATCGGAGTGTTCATTCTACTACTAGTTACTCTTCATTTGAAATCGTATATGGTTTTAATCCATTGATTCCTTTGGATTTGGTACCTATACCTGTCAATGAGTATGCCAGCTTAGATGGGGAACGCAAGGCTGACATGATAAAAAAATTGCATGAGAAGGTGGTGTTTGAACCTGGTGATTGGGTTTGGGTGTATATGCGCAAGGAACGGTTCCCAGCTCAAAGGCGTTCGAAGCTACAACCCAGAGGAGATGGTCCCTTTCAAGTTGTAGCCCGAATTAATGACAATGCTTATTAGTTGGATCTTCCTGGTGAGTATAATGTGAGTGTAACATTTAACGTTTCTGATCTTTCCCCTTTTGATGTAGGTGATGATTCGGGGACAAATCCTTTTGAGGAGAGGGGGAATGATGAGAACCATAGAGATGATAGGTGGAAGGCTTCAATGGTCGCAAGAGGTCCATTGCACTTCCCAGAAGGCCCAATAACACGAGTTAGAGCCAAAAAGATTAAAGAAGCACTAAATGGGCTGATTCAGGACATTCAGGCCAACCCAGCCTCAAATGGGGCGAATTCAAATTTGACAAGGAGTCCAACCCTAATTAATATAATTAGAATACTTAATAGGTCAGAATAAGAAATAGCATTTCTTCCTAAATAAGAGTTTATTATTTATGTTGGAATTTGTCCACAATTAGGAATTCCTCCAAAATAAGGATTTGTCTTAAGTAGGAATTTGTGCCTCTTTAGGATTGCTATTTTAGCCTATAAATAGGCTCCCCTTGTAAGCTCTGGAAAGTCAGACAACTTTGAGTGAAATAGAAAGTAAGGGTTTTTCTTTCGGTTCTTTTAGGGACTAAAGAACTTATCAAGAGGTACTTCTTGTGGCATTCTAATCGACTTATCACTCCCAATTCCTTTCTTTTCTGGAGTGTGGCATCCATATCTTTCTTAAATACGCTAGGTTCGTGTTCCTTCCCAGTGTGGGTTCAAGATTTGTGATATTAAACTCTGGTTTAGTTTTCCTGGTTGTTCTTTGATTCCCTATGTGCGTTGGGTCCCTAAGCCACATCTTGTTACAATCATAAAGAAACTAAAATTTATAGAAGAAATAAAAAAAAGAAAAAAGAAATAAAAGTCTTAGCTTCCTTTTTGTCCTCGAAATAATGTCCAAGCCAAATGTATTAGATAGTGTCTTATGTCACAAATATACCTTAATTCGGTCCATTCAAGTATCTTTGAAGTGTAAATTTGGGTCAAAATTAAATCTCTACGGACTGCTAATATTGTCCAGCCCTTTGCTGTCTATGGAAGGTCCCAGAAGCGAAGTGTCTTCTTCTAGAATGTGTTACAGCTGTTTAGAGAATTACAGAAGGGATTATATTCAATGCATATTTAGAATATTTTTATAAATATTTAGGATATACCATTCTAGTTCCTTCTCTTGAAATGTATAAATAGGTAACTCTCTCTCATTTGTACAGCATGAATCCTTTCTCTCAATGCAAACTCACTTGCAAAGCTCTGTTGTTCTCTCTCTCCAGTACTTCTAACTCGCTTGCCTCTCACACACCTTCCGCTGATTCTCTTAAACTCTCCAAGGCTTACTTAGCTCATCTTCGCATGCAAAATCAACTAAGTGCCGCGTGGGTTAGCATACACAAAGCTTAACTCTGTGACAGGTGGTATCAGAGTAATGGTTCAAACCTTAGGTATAACCTGTTTGTTTGTTGAGACAACGAGTATGGCAAGTGAAGCAGGATTTGTTATGACCACTGTGGAGGAGTAACAAGTGGGGCAATAACCTCGTGGACGTGAGGAGCAGCGTGCTCTAGCCAAGTGTAGCAAGTCCAAGGCTCTAGCAAAAGAAACCATGGACTCTCGTGTTGGTGGCTTGGAAAGGAGTGTCACTGATATAAACTCCATTGTGGGTGACCTCAGCGATCAAGTTGATAACTTGATCCATGAGAATACAGAGATCATGTGAGTTGCCAAAGTCATGATTGAAGAGTTTGGCCACTCGTTTAGGAGAGAACTATGCTCCCTAAACCAAGATCTGTTCAATATGTGCGAGTTCGTTGAAGGAGAAATTCATGACCTCTGCAGGGAGATGGATTCTCTGCGTCGAAACAACTCATTCGCTAGTACAGCTACCACTACTAGTGCCACTGCAGTGCATGGCTTGAAGGCCCCTAAGCCTTCTATGTACAACGACACACGCAATGCCACTGCTGTAGAGAACTTTTTGTTCGGCCTTGAGCAATACTTCAAGGCCATGGGGGTTGTTGACGACCGTGCCAAGGTAGGCAATGCCCTAATCTTCCTAAGGGATGCTGCCCAACTCTGGTGGAGATGAAAGCACTTTGAGAGGGAGCAAGGCTTGTGCATCATTGACACTTGGGAGCAATTCGAGGCTGAAGTACGTAGGTACTTTGTACCCCACAATGCAGATAGCGAAGTGAGGGGAAAGTTGCATCGCCTATATCAGATAGGTAGTATTTTCGATTACATTAAGGAATTTACTATCCTTATGCTTGAAATTGAGATGTTCGACAGGGAGCTTCTCTTCTACTTTAAAGACGGCTTGAAGGATTGGGTGAGAGTCGAGTTGGATAGGTGTGATGTGCAAACCTTAGATGTTGCCATTGTCACTGCCGAAACCTTCATCGACTACTCTACCCACTCCAAGGGCAAGAAGCCAAACTCTGGCAAAAGTGGGGGAGAGAAAACCGGGCGGAAGAAGCAGGATCCTAGCCGCAATGAGGGTGGACAGCAAAGACCCTTAGGTGGCTATCCTAAGCATGAGAAGAAGCCTGCAGGTAAGCGCAACTCAACTACTCCCCCTAGTCCCTGTTTCATTTGTGATGGACCACACTGGGTGAGAGATTACCCCAAACGTAAAGTAATGAATGTTATGATGGTGGTACTTAACCCAGAGAAGGCCGATGATGAACCCAAGCTGACATGGGATGTATCCAACAATTAGGTAATCTCTTAAAGTGTACCTCCCCAGCAATCTCTAAGGAGAAGGGACTGTTGTACGCTGATGTTGCCATCGAGGGTAAAGTAGCTTGTGCGATGCTAAATACGGGGGTAATGCACAACTTCATGGATGTGTAAGAGGCCAAACATCTAGGCCTCAAGTTGACGAAGGGAAACGACACCATCAAAGCAGTAAACTCAGAAGCAAAGCCTATCCAAGGCATAACGCATGGAGTAGCTGTCCCAATTGGTGAATGGACCGGTAAGTTGGACTTTATCATTATTTCCATGGATGACTTTAAAGTGGTGTTAGGTCTTACATTCTTCTGCGAAGCCTTGGCTTTTCCCGTTCTTGCTTCAAGTTCTCTTATGGTCGTCAATGCTTGCAAGGTCTAAGTAGTTCCTTTAAAATGCAAGGAGAAGTCATGACCATCGATGATTTTTGCCTTACAATTCAAACAGGGTCTCAAGTCGGGTCCAAACTACATAGCTACCATAAGGGAGCTAAGCGATGGGGAAGACGTAGTAGCACCAACTCTCGCACTGCCGCAACCCATCTAGGCTGTCCTTACCAAGTTCAGGGACGTCATGCCTTCTAAACTACCAAAGAAACTCCACCAAAGTGAGATGTGGATTACCACATTGAGCTGGAACCTGGTGCCAAACCTCCTGCTATGACCCCTTATTGCATGGCACCCTCAGAGTTTGCTGAACTGAGGAAATAGCTCCATGATTTAATTGATTTGGGCTACATTCAACCATCAAAAACCCCTTTCGGTGCCCCAGTCCTCTTTCAGAAGAAGGACGGATTGCTGCACATATGTATTGACTATCGAGCCTTGAACAAGGTCACTATCAAGAACAAGTATCCAATACCCTTGATAGCCGATCTTTTCGACTAACTCAGGAAGGCAAGGTACTTCACCAAGCTAGATTTGCAATCGGGCTACTACTAGGTCCACATAGCACAAGGTGATGAGCCAAAAACAACCTGCGTAACACACTATGGAGCATTCGAGTTCCTAGTCATGCCCTTTGGCCTCACCAACACACCAGCCACCTTTTGCACACTTATGAACAAGGTACTACATCCATTCCTTGGCAAATTTATGGTAGTTTACTTAGATGATATCATGGTGTACGACAACACACTTAAGGAGCACGTTGAGCACCTCGAGTAAGTCTTCCAAGTTTTGTGGGAAAATGAGTTGTTCATCAAGAAGGAGAAGTGCTCATTCACCGAGCAAAAGGTAGACTTCCTTGGTCACCGATTCAAGGATGGCAAGCTGATGATGGATCCAGCAAAGATGCAAGCTATCCAACAATGGGAGCCTCCAACTAAGGTCTCAGAATTGCCATCTTTCCTGGGACTTGTTAACTACTATCGTCAGTTCATCAAGGGATACTTTGCCATAGCAACACCCCTAACCGACTTGCTGAAAAAGAACCACCCTTGGCATTGGATGAAAGAATGCCAAGCTTCCTTCGAGAGATTGAAGTAAGCAATCTCCGAGGAACCTATCATGGTGCTACTGGACTACGAAAAGCCCTTCGAAGTCCACATTGATGCATTTGACTTTGCCATCGGAGAAGTCTCAATGCAGGATAAGCATCCCATTGCCTATGAAAGTCACAAGCTCAATGACACGGAAAGGCGGTATACCATCCAAGACAAGGAGATGACTGCCATCATCCACTACTTGTGCACTTGAAGACACTATTTCCTTAGAAGTAAGTTCGTGATCATGATTGACAATGTTGCTACGAGCTACTTCCAGACATAGAAGAAACTTAGCCCCAAGCAAGCTCGTTGGTAAGACCTTCTAGCAGAATTTGATTACACATTGCGGTATAAGTCAGGCCAAGCCAATGTTGTTGCCGATGCGCTGAGTAGAAAGGTAGAGCTAACTGCCCTTTCCACTAGTACACCTAAGAGCAATCTCCTTGAACGAATCAAGGAAGGTACAGGACAAGACAGCCTGGCCAACAATCTACTGAAATTGGCTAATGAGGGAAAGACTCGTCGATTTTGGGTGGACGATGGAGTCCCAATGACAGTCAGGAATTGAGTCTTCGAGCCTAAATGGGGAAACTTGCGAAAGGAGATCCTCAAGGAATGTCATGATTCCCTATGAGCTGGTCACCCAGGTATGGCACGAACCCTTGCCCTTATCCAACAACATTATTTCTGGTTGTATATGTATATAGACGTCAAGGCCTATGTGTGAACGTGCTTGGTTTGCCAACAAGACAAGGTAGAATAGTAGCAATCAGCGGGTCGACTTGAGCCACTACCCATCCCTGAGAAGCCATGGGAAAGTGTCTCGATGGACTTTATTGTAACTCTACCAAAGTCTGAGGGGCATGGAAGCATTATGGTGGTAGTCGATCAATTCAGCAAGTATGATACCTTCATTCTAATCCCTACTAATTGCAAGGTAGACGAAGCTGCTCACTTGTTCTTCAAGAACGTGGTAAAGTTGTGGGGTGTGCCAAAGAGTATAATCAGCGACAGAGACCCCCATTTTACAGGCAAATTCTGGCGAGAGCTATTGAAGTTGCTAGGAACTGACTTAAACTTCTCAACAAGCTTCCATCCTCAAAGCGATGGGTAGACCAAGAAAGTTAATGCCTTGCTTGAGCAATACTTGAGGCACTACATCAGTGCTTACCAACGAGATTGGGTGAAGCTGCTCGACATTGCCTAATTCTCATACAACCTCCAGAAGAGCGAGGCCACAAGCAAAAGCCCATTCGAGATTGTCATGGGACAACAGCCGCTAACGCCAAGTAATTACCTCTCCCTACACTGGCAACAACCCACCTGCCTTTAAGTTTATGATAGAATGGCACGGGGAAGTGGACATAATGAGGGCTTGCCTTGACAAAGCAACTAAGAGGATGAAAAGATGGGCTAACTTAAAGCGATGCCCAAAGGACTACGTAGCGGGAGACATGGTAATGGTGAAACTGCTGCCCAATCAATTCAAGTCTCTATGCAAAGTATACAAGGGCTTGGTACGGAAGTACGAAGGGCCATTTCTTATCATCAAGTGTGTGAGAAAAGTTGCATATCAAGTCCAACTCCCTCCAAAGCTGAAAATCCATAATGTTTTTCCATGTAAGTCTTCTTAACCCTTGTCATGGAGACGAAGAGGATCCAAGTTGAAGTGAGTCCAAGCGTGCACCAATAGCTGTGGTCACTGAATTCAACAAGAAGGTAGAACAAATCCTTGCTGACAGAGTGATCCGAAGAAGAGGAGTCCCCAACTACACCGAGTACTTGGTGAAATGGAAAGATTTGCCGAACCAAGAGGCTAGTTGGGAACGGGAGGACCAGTTTTGGCAGTTTGCCGATCACATTCAGCAATATAAGGTTGAGAATGCGATGAGGACGTCACAGGATTGAGTGGGAGAGGATGTCACAAGGATAACTTGATCTGGCCCATTCAAGTATCCTTGAGGTGCAAATTTGGGCCAAGATTGAACATCTACAGGCTATTAGCATTGTCTAGCCCCTTGCTACCTATGGAAGGTCCCAAAAGCGTGCATAAGTGTCTTCTTCTAAAATGTGTTACAACTACCTAGAGAATTCCAGAAGGGACCATATTCAATGCATATCTAGAATACTCTTGTAAATATCTAGGATATACCATTCTAGTTCCTTCTCTTGAGATGTATAAATAGGTGATCCTCTCTTATTTGTATAACACGAATCCTTTCTCTTAATACAAGCTCACTTGCAAAGCTCTCTTGTTCTCTCTCTCTCTCCAGCACTTCTAACTCACTTGCCCCTCACATGCCTTCCACTGGATTCTCTCAAACTCTCCAAGGCTTACTTATCTCATTTTCGCATGCAAGATCGACTAAGTGCCTTGCGGGTTAGCATACACAAAGCCTAACTCTGTGACACTTAGCTTCCTTTTTGTCCTTGAAATAATGTCAAAGCCAAATGTACTAATTAGAGCGGAAAGAGAAATAAAGACAAACAAGGGAGGAGAAGCATTACCAACCTAATTTTTTGGTGCCAAGAGAATAATAAAGAGCGAAACAATATATACAGATAATTACTAATAAAGAAGAATAATGATAATGAAAGAGAAAGATAAAGAAAATCTGATATAATACAGATGTTAGAGAAAATAATGTAGAAAGATGAGTTTTAGGGTTTTTATTGAGAATTTTTATCAATGGTGTTAATCTTTAACATTGAGTAATTAGAGGGGATAAGGATGATTAATAATGATTAATGGATAAGATAGGATTGTCTAAAGAGAGGAATCCTATTATTCTCTTTAAGGAACCAAATAAAAGGGTTAATAGTAGTTTTTATGTAGCCATTATAAACTAGTACTTAAAATTTTTAAGATAGTATTAATAATTGTTGTGTAAATTTATTATTTAGACCATAGTTATAAGGAAGTAATTTAAAACTACTACATTTTTTTAAAGAAAAAGTAACAATTATAAATGTTTGAGAAGCGGTATTAAATCACTATCCATATATTTTTTTTAAAAGTAATAAATTAGTAGTTTGAAACTACATTTAATTGAAAAAAAAATAAAAGGAAGATCGCTGTCTATTTATTTTTTTTTGAAAGAAATAAGGGGCTAATGTAGTAGTTTTAAATTGCTACTTATTCAATACGGCTAAAACAATAATATTAGATTGTTACCTTTTTATTTTTTGAAAAATGAATAAAATAGTATTTGTAAACTATTGTCTAATCTTATTTTTTTTAAAAGAAATTAAAGGGCAAAAATAGTAGTTCTATTTAACTACCTAAACTTTTTTTTTTTTTTTTTTAAATAAGGGATTAAGGTAATGGTTTTAAACCACTACCTATTTAATAGGATTAAGGTAGCTGTTTTGAATTGTTACTTATTTTTTTTTTTCTGAGAAATGAATAACACAGTGGTTTTAGACTGTTATCTTATCATATTTTTTATAAAAGTTAAGGGGTTAAGGTAGTAGTTATAAACTATTATCTATTCCTCTTGAAATAAAAGTATAAGATAGTTGTTATTTTTTTTTTTAAAAAAATGGAATAAGGTAGCAATTTTAAACCTTTGCCTATTCCTTTGGTAAAATAAATCATTTTTTTAAACAAAAATGATTTCATTTTCCATCATATTCTATTTCTGATTGTTTGCCTTGCCATCATCTCCATCTAATTCCATTTTTCATTATCTCCCTTGTTGGCCATGTTACCTGGTTCCTTAGAAAAGGTGAAGGCCAGGGCTTTGCCCATCTCATTAGAAGATTTTGAGGTCTTAAGGATTCAATTTTTTTTTTTTTTTGTTTCTTGTTGTGATTTTTAGGTTTACAGAGAGAGAACTTAAAAGGTGTTTTTCTATAAAAAGCTTAATCCAAAGTCACCTGAAAGCTTGTTTTCTTTTAATCACATTCAATAAGGTACTTGTTTGACTATACTTCTTTTGTCTATTTTGTCTAGATACACACGTTTCTCTTTGCTTGAGATATTCTTGATTGTTGTTATGATTTTGTGTTGATAGTCATCGATTTCTAGAATTTTGGTTTTAGTGATTAGATTTGAATACGAGCCAAGTTTTCAATTTTTTTTTTTCCAATTTTTAGTTTAGGATTGTCCTGTACTTAGTCTTGGCCATTATTTGGTTGGTTGAGGGGGTAAAAATGGTGAGAAAATCGTTTAGGCAGGCCTAGCTCATTTAATTCTAAACTCAAGTAGTTCTAGCACCTAGTGATCCTTCTATACACTCACTCCCTTGTTGTCTTTGACACACCACTTAAGGCCTTTAGCTACTTTCAACAAACTTTTCCATCCCTGAGAAGCTCTTGTTCCAACTATAGTTGAGAGAAAATTCCCGAGAGGGTATATATTCCTTTTAAAACTCGTGCTTATAAAGCATCTAAATGTTTAATTAATCTTCAACATTGTTTCCTATAAGAGCCACGTTAAAGTGGTTTAGGCGTCTAAACCTCAAGCCTCCCACATCTTGGGATATAATTAGCTTTTGTTAACTTTCCTAGTGAATCTTCATTTACGCTTCATTAATGCCCTCACCAAAAATTAGCCATCATGCTATTAATTTTGCTACAAAGGGAGATAGGAAGTTGAAATATTGACATGACATAATTTGGTATGGCAAATGCAAAAGATTTTATCAGCACTTTTTGTCCTACTTGCAATAACAATTTTTGTTTCCATGAGTGAACTTTATTTTCCACTCTCTTTAGCAAGTATGGTAATGGTTCCTTTTTTGAGCAAGCAAATTTTATTAAAAGCCTTAGGTATTATTTTTAATAACTATTAAACTCATTCTCAACTCTCAACAAATTACTCATTGCTCCTCAGTAGGTGTGTTTAAGCTAAATTCTACTCCTTTGTTCATTACTTACCTAGAAACCTTGTAATAGGTTTCAATATGAGTCATCAACTAAAAATATCTAAGAAATTATTGGATAATGTAGCATGACTTTGAGGCCACTTAACCATCTTCCATTAAGTACCCTATAAATCATTTGAAAAAGGGTATTAATACCAAAAGGAACAAATAGGGTGAGAGTGGGGCATTTTGGCATAGGCTCCTAAATGGCATGAAAAAAGATGTTAATGAGCCATTAATGAGAAATTGGTATGAGATGGTGGTGATGCACTGTATAACTCTATGAACCCATGAGTAGAGAAGCCTAATTTGGTGAGCACTTGTTCTAAGAAATTTCCATTTTACCCAACCATAGGTCTTTTGCATATCAATCTTTATATACAATAAAGAGGTTATCCTTAATCACTCTTTCTAGCACAAAAGTAGTTTGTTGTGGAATTATATACTTTTGTAACCGTGACTTCAATCAATTAACAAAGATCTTAGAGATAACCTTGTACATAAAGTTACAAATGCTAATAGGTCTACAATTGTTGATATACTCTAGCTTTTTACACTTTGAGACAAGGACAATGGTTGTTGGGTTAAATTCCTTTAAGAGGTATCCTCATTGAAGAAGCCTTATACCATTGTTATGATATTTGGTTTCAAAGTGTCCTAGTAATTTCTGATAAAACATTATGGAAAAGCCATTGGGTCTAGGTGCCCTCGTGAGGTGTAATTTAATAATTGCTCAAGTGATCTCCTCCTCTCTAGCTAGAGCATCTAGTGCTAGGTACACATTTTTGGTGACTAAGCAGGGAACTTGGTTTAACATTGTATCAACATCAATTAGCCTTTGACTTATATGCAACTTTTGAAAAAAGCTTATGACCTATTATGTTATAACCTCCCCATTATCTAACCATTGACCCTTATCATTATTGATCTTGATAATTTGATTTTGTTACCTTTATTGTATTATGCATGTGTGGAAGAATCTGGTGTTCTTATCACCATAATTTTAACCAATTTACTTAAGTCATTTGGTCCTAAAACATGTCTCTCTTCTTCCACCATTAGTCTATTTCCATTGTAATTCTCTTTTCCTACTATAAATTTACTTTGGTCGCAACTCCCCACAGGTCCCTTTTATTGGATGTAATAAAATAGACTATTCATATATGCATCTCAAAAACCACAAGTAGTTTGACTTGTCAGAGGACATGGCATGTGAAAATGACTCTTCATTTTCCCTAATAGCCTTATTTAAACATCAAAATTCCACCACAATGCTAACCCTGCCTGTTGTGCCAATTGGTTCCATACTTATGTGATTTGAATTTCTTTATGTGATTTAGATTTCTTTATATGATTCAAATTGTGCCAACTCGTGCACACTGATAAAGTAATAGATCACCTAGTGGACTATAAGCTTTGGTGCATAGTGTTGAGGAATCATTATATCCCTTTTTAATAGCCTCATAATGTCATCCTTCCTCTTAGGCTCTTCATTGCATTGCCCATAGTCATTTCCACTTATATTACCATATGCAATATGTAACAGAACATTACTTTCATCATAGAAAAAATAATAAAAAAGAAATCCTCACCAACTCTAACTTAAATGAGTTAAGGAGAAAAGAAGGTACTAAAAAAAATAACTTATTCAAAACATGTTTATGTTCTTATTACCATTAGGCATATAAACTGAGCATAATAAGATTTTTAAATCTTATTTCCTTTGCATTGATTAGGAAAAAGAAACTAATAACTGGATTTTTCTTAGGGTGAAGGGGAGAAGGAATGTTATATACCCTAAGCATATGCATGACCTTGATCATCAACAGCCAAACAATGTTAGCCACCAATTGCTGCTTAAAAACTTCTAAAATAATCTAACTTAAGAGTAAAACATATATAGAATAGACATATGTTGCATGCTCCTTATGAAATTGAAAATAGAAATTCCCAAGCACTCTTAGTTGGAAGGATAGTGATATCATAATCAAGTCCATGATTTGATGTAATGACATATGTGTAAGTCCATGGTTCCTCATCAACTATCACTATAATCTAACAACTCTAATATGTGCCCTTTGTATATGTGAATAAAGAACATGTGCTGTAAAATGATAACTATTGTCTTATCTTTAACATGCCATCATATAATAGTTCAAATCATATTTAAATATTGCATGGTAGTGAAATAAATAGAAAATTGCATATTCACACATCACCTATACATATAAATGATGCTAGAAACAACCTGCAATATGCAGTTATAATATTGATAGTCATAGATAAATGATTAGGGGTATTGTATGTGTTTACCATAGAAGACTAAGAACAAATATTACTATAACCTTTCTTAAATCCTTTATTGAGAGCATCATTATAGTTGCTTTATGCATATAAGCTATTATAAGATGACTATAATCAATGCCTTATGGTTTGATGGTAAGAAAAAGTGTTTGTAAACACCCTTAGAGAGGAAATAAAAAAATCTTTCAGTGGTAAGATAGACTTAAGAGATGCTCTAATACCTTTGTTAGGGTTAGAGATTGCAGTAGAGTTATCTAACTTTAATAATCAATTTGGGAAGAAGCAAAGGCAATCTTTGACAATTCATGAAAGCAAAAGCCTATATTTTTTTTGTTTGCCATATTGGGATAGTAACAAATGCCAACACAATTTAGATGTAATGTATATAGAGAAGAACATTTATGACAACATTTTTGGGATAATCCTTGACATTCTTGGTAAAACGAAGGGTCATGTAAAAGCTCATTTTGATTTACAGGACATGAGGATAAGAAAAAAACTTTAACTTGTTATTTATAATGATGGTTGACACATTTATCTATCTAAAGTATGTTATTTAATGTCGCTAGAGAGAGCTATGTTTTGCCTTACTATAAAAGGTGCCAAACTTCCTTAGGGTTGTGCATCCAATATTTCTAGATGTATGTATGGGAGAGAAGAAAATTATGGGGTATAAAAGTTATGATGCACATTTATTAATGCATTACATTCTTCTAATTGCAATTAGGAAGATGCTACCTAAGCATGTTGCTATGACCTTAATAAGCTTTGGATTGTTTTTAAATCAATGTGCAATAAAGTTGTGAAGTTAGAAGGTTTGGGTTAGTTACAGGGCAAAATTTATGAAACATTGTGTCAACTAGCAATGATTTTTCCTTCAAGTTTTTTTAATATTATAATGCACTTGCCTATACACTTAATTGATGAAATTTGGCTTGGTGGGCCTGTGCATTGTTGTTGGATGTTTGAGATTAAAAGATACTTGTACAAATTCAAATCATATGTTTATAATAGAAGTTAACTTGAAAGTTCCATCATAAAAGGGTATTTGGTTGAAGAGTATTAGGTGTTTTGCTTAAGATATATGCATGATAGGGTGAAGATTCCTTTTATAAGATATCATCAATAATCTAATACAATAATAAAGAAGCAAACACTTTTATTTCTAAATAAAAGTCATATCATTGAGGGTAAAGGGAAAAGGAGGTAAGACCATTACTTTGGATGCTATTTCTCTTGAGCAAGCACACATGTATGCATTGTTTAATTATAAAGATGAAGAAGTGAAGAGATACATCAAGTAAGTTAAACCAAATTTTAAATTGTCATTTAATATTGTCTCTTTAAAATACTATTCTTTCTATTACTTATTGTTGGCTATATTATTGAGAGCACAGACAGCTGATGAGTGGATAACAAAGAAAGAGATGGGCTAGAGCATATGATCACAGTCAAGATTTTTTTCATTTGGTTTTAAGCCTAAGTTGCAATTGAGGAGGTTCTTTCCTACATTTGGTGGTTATGTATTAATCCTAATACTATAGCTAAATGTTATAGCATTATATCATTAATGGTTATAGTTCCATACAAGGGAATGAGATACAAGGTGTAAGATACAAAACAATAGTGATACACTAACAACATTAATAAATAGCTTTTCTACTTGAAAAGACTGAAACCTAGTAAAGGGAGATGTGAGTTATTATGGGTCAATTGTTGAAATTATTAAATTTGACTATTAGAGTCAATTTGATGTTGTTTTGTTTAAATATGATTGGTTTGAATTGGAGAATGATGACTATGGACTTACATGAGTTATCTCCAATAAATTATGTAATCAAAGTGATCCTTTTGTACTGGCATATCATGTTTACCAAGTTTTCTTGGTGGAGAATCAAATTAAGAAAGGCACTTATTATGTAATGCGTGGGCTTCCTAAAGAATTATTTAGGTTGCATGAAGGAAAAAATGTAAGTGTACAAGATAATTCCTGAGGGGAGCCAAGTGTAGTAAATTCAAATGTGGGAGGCATTGGTAGTGTTGAGTAATCTAGTTTGATAAGATAAGACATACCTAATACCATAGTTGATGTACATATAAAACAAATGATCTATTTTTTGAAATAGGCTTAGAGCAATTGTATAACAATGTAGATGACAGTGCAACACTTTAGGAATGAATGGATGCAAATAATTAAACAAAATAAGTTAATAAGTTTTTTTTATTTCTTTTTCTTATTATGATCTTTAATATGTTTATTGGGAGTTATCACTTTGAAGTTCTTTTTTTGTTATGGTTGTATTATTGAATTGTGATTCATTTATTGATTTTGTGAAATATAATATACATAATATATTAATAGAATGTCAAAAACACATTAGTCATTATTACTTTATTATTTATGTAATTTTAAATTCTTCATGATCATTTTATAACAATTAGCCATGAACAAGAAATTCACTTAAAAATAAAAGCTTTGTTTACTACCCAAGAGGTTGCAACTTCCTTTTGAGTATTTTGAAACAACAAATGTTAACAAAAGAGGCTCTTGCACAAGAAGAGTCACAATCCCTTGGTTGAATATTGTCAAATTGAGTTTTTCTCTTTCAAGTGGTGGATCACAATCCATCGAGACATCAAAAGCAAGAAATGGATAACTGATAATGCATACAACTAGTGTAAATGGGCAACAACCTTAAGTACATGCAAATCTGAGAATCAACAATTGAGGGGGACAACTTCTAATGAAATAAAAGTATAACCTTTTAGGGATGTAGGATTAGGACAAAAGCAACAAGAAGATAGAGCTATCTAAGGTAAGTAAAAAAGGTATCTTTTAGTTATGTGATTCGCTAAAATATTAATTATTAGATTGAATATTTAAATATCTTCACTAATATTATTTCAGTATGTAAAAGAAGAAGAGGACTAATGATAATAAGAGTAGTATATGCTAGATGATAAGACAAGAAAAATCCTATATTCCTAAATGTCAAAAATCAACCTATAAACCCATATGATAAAAGTCTATGTAAGTTAGCAATTTCCTTGGGACATTAGTTAAGAATGTTAGATTGGTACCTTTATATGTAAAGACTTGCCATGCATTGGATCCTGAGAAAAAGAATGTTTTATGAAAGCTTGTGTAGGTAATGTATGTTGGAAATTTTCTTTTTTATCTTTACAAAAATGTATTTGTTACAATTAACTTTTTTCATAATTTAATTGATTATATGATAAGTATATGGCTCCTAAAGAACACAAAAAATGGGTGATGAGTACCATTGGAGCAAGATAGAGGGCTTATAAGTGCAGGTTGAAGAGATAACACTATAAAAAGTGTAAGACTAATGGAGAAAAATTAAGAGACTGTTCACCTTATGTACCTTTAGATCAATTTAAACAATTGTTGCAATATTAAAATTTTGAAGAAGTAAAGGTTTAATATTATCTTATTCTTCTTTAATTGTCAAATATTTTCTTTGCATTTTATAATAATATATTTTGACTTTTTGTTATTCTTTACTAATGATTACAAGTAGTGGCAAGAGCTAACATTAATAATCACCATGATTTGGTACATTACAAGTATTAATATATTCAGATGCATTAATCTTATGATTCATATTTAACCATGATTTGATACTTTTAATTAACTTTATTTAAATTTTTTTCATTGCATTTCATTGTTTGCATTTGTATCAGAAAGCTAAAGATCCTAATAAAACCTTCCCATCCTAGCTTGACATATTTAAAGCTACTTACAAAAGATAATCTGACAGAGAATATAAGTTATTAGATCAAACATTTAAGCAAATTGTAAGCATTCCTTTTTATTTTCCTTGTTTTTTATTCATGTATGACTTAGGGTTTTGTTGTCTTTTTTCACTTGTAATTTGAGTTGCTTTGGATCCAGAATCAGATTAAGGAGCTTTAAACATATGAGGAAGGAACAATTACCCAAAGTCATACAGATGCCTTCATTATTGTTATGGGGGAGGAGCATTCTGGGAGGGTGAGGCTTTATGGGAGAGGTGTGAACCACATGACTTTGAAAGGTAAATCAATTGTTGAAGATGCTATCAAAGTTTTGAAAGACTTTATGTGGTCTGTTAGGAAAAATGTGGAAGCTGAGATGCAAAAAAGGCTTAAAGTATAGATGTAAGAGTTGCAAAAAAGGATGAAATTGCAAATTATAGCAATAACCCAACAATTTTATATAATGTGTCAAAAATTGCAATAATAAAATCTTAGGCTAAACATTAATTTTGACATGCCTCCTTTAAACACAGCAATAGCTCTTTCACTAAATGATGCTTTTAGTGCTCTCGATCAAGAGTTACAACAAATGGCTTATTTATCCTTAGGAGGCATATATAGTCCATGCATTCATGTATTCCTCCTATTTTCTTTTTAATTTTAATCTTTGCTAGTGTGTAAATTATTTCTCCTTTTTAAATTATTTTTAGTTTGTTACCTTATTTCAAATGTTTATAAGTTTAGATCAAAGTTATGTTTATCTTTTGTAAGATAATACTCCCCCTCAAGGCTATGGTATTTTTAGCCAAATGGTAAACATTAAAACCCTAATTTCAAAGTTTCCCATTTTCCTATTTTAGATCAAATTTTCTTTATATGTTTGCATCTTTCATATTCAAAATGTTTCATATTTCATACTTGAAATCAATTTAACATGTATCAACTATTGAAATGTCTTTCATTTAAACTCCTTAAACTTTAAGGCTTCACATTTTAATTAGGTGAGATTCTAGTATTAAAATTTTTTTGTGAATGGTAGATTAGTTGTGCAATTGGGTATATTGTTTATACTTTACATCAATATGTTTGGTTTTGGATGCATATAATGTTTGTTTAGTCTCTTTATCTCTATCTCCGTCTCTTTCTCTCTCTCTCTCTCTCTCTCTCTATACGCTCATCTTATGAGGTGATGTGGATTATTGCTAGTTTTCTTGTGAAGGCAAGAGACTGTTACCTCGTGGAAGGCAAGAAGCAAATTGAGGATATAGAGAAGAAGATAATGCAATTACTCATTATTCCATCCATTTTGAAGGTTTGTAGATAACTTATAAATTTCTTCATTTCTAATGGATTGAATCAAATTTGGAAAATTAACTTGAATTTCTACTACTATCTCCTCTTAAATGTTACTTATTATGCTTAATCGAACCTAATGTTTACATTTCAAATGCTTATTATGCTTGAGTGAGAGAACTTATTTCTCTCATGTTGATCATTACTTGATGCCTTTATTTATGCATCATTTGGTTTAGATTATAAGATGCTTTCTAAATTCGTTACCAATAAAATGTGTTCTTTAGAGATAACTTTATGTGTAATCAATCTTTTCAATTTTATTCAAATTATTATTATAAATGTCATAGTTTTAGAATTTTGAAATAGTTAGAAAATCATTTTAAAAACTATTGTCTATTCACTTAAAAAAATCAACCACTTATTCTCTTAAAAAATTGCTACCTATTTTCCTAAAAAATCACTACTTATATTTTTAAAAAACTACTACTTACTTTTTAAAAAATCACTACCTATTATTTTAAGAAACCATTGCCCATTCTCTTAAAAAAAATTATTACTTATTATTTTAAGAAACCACTGTCCATTCTCTTAAAAAACAATTGTCTATTTTTTTAAAAAACTACTATTTATTTTCTAAACAATTGTTACCTATTCTTTTAAAAAATCGTTTTCTATTCTCTAAAAAATTATTATCTAAAATGTCTTTAAGTAGCAATTTCATATATACTATTATAGGTAGAGAAAACTGTTATGTTAGATTTATTGCAGCACTCACAAATTTAATAACTTGAAAACCGCTACTTTAGATTTTTGGCAGTAATTTTTGGCTCAAAGGTAGCGATTTTCAATTACTGCCTTAATCCCCTTATCTAGTAGTGAGTTGATTCTCATTTCCTTATTTTTTTTTCCCCACAAAACAAATTCCCCTTTAATCTTTTAAGAAAAAATTTCATAAATGATTCATAGTAGGTTTTATTTTTTTGCCTAATTTTGAATGGATATTTTAGTGAATTTTTCTCTTCATGTTTTGAGTATTTGGTTTTTTAATTATCTCTATAATTTTTGTACAATTGTTTAATCAATAAAACTAGGGAAAGGACAATTATTTTTTAAAACTCAATATAAAATTCATGTATGCATACACCATAAAGAACAAATATTAAAATAAATTAAAAAAAGGCTTTTACTACTTAAAAAGATATGAAAGATATTATTTTTAGTATTAATATGTAAGAAAATATTATTTTTAAGATGACATAGCTCTAAACTATTATTATCTATGATAATAATAAAATTATGTATGGAGCCCAAGATTATCTTGTTATCGTTTCAAGTCTTGCTCTAAAACCTTTAATGCATTGAAAAGTATTGTGATTTCTAAAGGTATTGAGACTTTTAATACTCTTTATAAGAATGCTAAAGTAATTCTTTATATATATATATAATGGTAAAGACCCATTCAGCTTTTTGTGAGGGAGACAGGTGAGAGGAAAACACTGTTTATCTTTAACCTTGATATACTGAGAGAAGTACCAGTGAGGTAAGTGTGTGTAGGCCATACACTTAAGGTACACTTAAGGTGTACTAGGCAATAAGACTCGGGAGAGGCAGTAAGACCATTGAATTATCTTAAATTAGTTCCTACAAATCTCATACCTTGCTTTAACTATAGGTATATTTTGATTGGCGATAAGCATGTCTACTTTTACTTTACAACCTCAGGCACCTAGCCATGATTATGAGGCTTCTTTCTCAGGAACCCTAAACTGTGATGAGATCGTCATTGAAAATTTTGATAAATCTATTGACAATTAACAGATCCCAAAACTCTTTGAAAAACAAATCTACAAAACTTCCAAATTCAACATCCTCAAAAAAACTGACTATACCATTTAAACTGTTGAAAGAGATTGTCGTTTATTTAGATCTATTGAAACTGTTAGACTGCTTTCTTATGATTCCATTAAACATCATCAAAAGTATTACAATTACCTACATTTAGGCATGGTCCAAATAGGCATCAAACCATTATCTAAAGAAGGACTAGATACATCTATCCTTGCTGCACGAAGAGATTGTCGTTTATTAAACTTTGATGATTCTCTTCTTGGCATTATAGAGTCTAGTTTGTGCTCTAGACTTGTGTATTTTAATTGTTATCTAGATTTCACTATTTCTTTACATGACATGAATATTTTGGATGTTTTAACTTTACAAATCAAAATCCATAACAATTGTTTTGTAGAAGGATCTATACCTCTAAGTCTAATGTATAGAATTCAGTACAAGGGTATGAAATCTTCATTTCATACAAAGACTTTACGTGGCCTTGATTACAAAGGAGAAACAATATTATGGCAAACTAATATGCGTAGATCCAACCTTCAAACTCCTAAATACATAAAATGGCACAAGGTTGACCTTCCAGATACAAGCAAGCTCGATAACGCCACTATTCCTTAACCTCCTGTTAATCCAGATCTTAATAGGATTACCCAACATAATGATGGAAGTGTTAGTGTCTCTTTCGCATGTCACTCCACCAGTTCCAAATCTACATCTTTTAAAGATGATGATCTCCAATCTCGTGTTGCCAATTACCTACAAAGGAGTAATTTGACAAGACACCTTCCTAGTCATACTAGGACAAACAGTCATGCTTCTAACCTTTATGGCATTGATTTACATAGATAGGTACCTAGACCAACTTATAATGATGCTTCCCCAAGGACACCAAACTCACTTGAAGCGTTTGCATCTTAAGTCCAATTTCTTGATGAGTCTGAGGTAAATCCTAAGCTCAATGCCTTGGAAAAATATTCTTTAAATGAATTTAAAATAAAAAAAGACATTTTAAGAAAAGAATTTTATTCCAGTTGGAATAAAGACAAATGGGAATGGTTTTTAAATATGTTTCAAAATGAAAAAAGGCTAGTCATCCAACAGGATTATTATAACTAGATGACTAGAGAAAGAAAAATGGTTTTATTCTTCGACTGGTTTGATGAATATAGTTTCCAAATGGAATTTGATTATCCTTGGACTTCCTTTATAGAAGAAGATAAATTGTAGATGTATACTACTATGCAACAATGAGAGTTGATGAACGACTCTAAAATAAAATCAGTACATCCCCCATCATGCGAAATTCAATTTAAACATAAAAGATCTACTATTTCTACTTCTCCTTTTAAAGTCAGAAGAGAACGTGAAGATTCCTCTCCAAAAGATTTTCAAAAAATTATTAAATAAAGTAATTATACAAACAAAATTTTGCAAACTATTGGAAACTAAATTTCAAATATTGAATCAATCACAAACACTTCTTCCACCTCAAAAGGAGAAATTAAAATAGTTTCCAAACAAATTTTTGAACCCATGTTTAATCCATTTCAAATCTCTAACAATAGTTCAAATGAATTTTGCCAAGCATTAGTTCAAAGGTACCAGGCTTTACAGGATAAACCTTCCTTCAGCAAAACCCTACAATTCTCTAAGATTCAGACACCTCTTCTGATTCTTCATCCAACTCTTCCTTTAAAATCCAAAGGATGAAAGTAGAACTAGTAAGGGTTCCTATTCGAATTTATTACCCTTGACCAATAGCTCCTGATATTGCTTGTGAAGAAACACCTTCTTTCATTCAAACCAAATACAGTTCTAATTCAATTTATGAATGGAACATTAATGGTTTTTTTTGAATATTAGATCCTTAACCTTTTCTAATAGATGACTGTGGTTGCAAATGTTTATCATACTCATAGTCAAACCTCTAATCCAACGATTGCTGAGATTCTTGTTACAAGATTCTCGAGACAACTTAAAGGATGGTGGGATAACATTCTTACACCAGAAGATCATCAAAAGATTTTTTCCAGCATTAAACGTAACGAAAATAGGCAACCTATTCTTGATGATCATCACAATCCCATCCCTGATGTGGTAACAACACTTATTTTTTCAATTATCAAACATTTTATTGGTGATCCTTCTCACTTGAAGGATAAAAGTACTAAACTTCTTTCAAATTTGAAATGAAATATTTACATAATTTTCATTGGTACAAAGATACTTTCATGACTTGTGTCATGCAGCGAAAAGATGCAAACCAACCATTTTGGAAAGAAAAATTTCTAAATGGTCTTCCTAAACTCTTGGGTGATCGAGTTCGAAACAAACTATCTGATCTCTACAACAAACAAATTCCCTATGCTACTTTATTCTATGGTGAACTAACAAGTTTAGTTCAAAAGGAAGGTTTATAGGTGTGCAGTGACCTTTGACTTTAGAAGTAGATCAAAAAGGAAAAACATCAAACTAGGAAAGAACTTGGATCTTTCTGTGCTCAATTTGATGATCACCTCTACCAAAAAGCAAAGGCCAAAAGAAAGTCTAAACCTAAACCCAATACCAATAATCCATTTTACCAAAAGCCCAAATCCAATCAAACACAAACACAAAAGACTTATAAAAGACTTTCTAAAGCCCTCATTCAACAAGATTACCAACCTACTGATCAAAAGCCCAAAATAATTTGCTACAATTGCAAAAAACTTGGCCACTCAGCCTGTTACTGTAAACTAAATACCAAAATCCAATCTTTAAACCTCACATACCAGGTTCAAACCCAAATTCAAACCTTGCTCAATGACTCTAGTTCAGAAGGATCCAAAATTTCCTCTGAAGATGAACACAGACTCCAATTGAACGAAGTCTCAAGTTTTGAAACTTCATCTGAAGAAAATGAGCTTTTTGTACTAACACGTGACCAAGAACAAATCCTTGACATCCTTGACAGTTTAGGTAATGATCATGCCAAAACTCTTTTTCTTGAAAAACTTTTGAAAGCCTTTTCTTCTTCTTTTAAGCCAAATGAATTGCTCCAACAAACCCAGACACCATATGATTTACAAACCATTCGTAACCATTTTGAGCAACCCCAAATTAGACTTGTTACTATAAATGACCTCAAATCTGAAATAAATTTCTTAAAATCTGAAATCATTCAACTCAAACAACAATGTGCTAATGACCACCAAGTACTAACATCCCTACTGGACTTAGTACATAAACAATTACCCAGTATCTCCTCTATGGAATTACAAACATCTTAACCTGAGGTACCAACTGAAACCAACAATGAATTTCTATTTCTTTTAACAGAAATTACAACCCAAAAATGGCTGATCAATATTAGACTGACTATTGCTAACCAATATTCTTTACAAACTATTACTTTAGTTGACATTGGTGCAAATCTGAACTGCATTTAAAAAGGACTCATCCCTACAAAGTTCTTTGAGAAAACAACTGAAGGATTAAAATTTGTAAGTAACCACCAACTGGTTGTTGAATACAAACTTCCTAAAGTATAAGTTTGCTTGTAAGATATTTCTCTAAAAACCTCTTTTATTCTTGTATGAAATTTGAAACAAAAGGTTATCCTTAGTACACCATTTTTAAACCCTATCAAACCTTTCTGTGTAACCCACCAAGGTATACTTACTCAAGTCCTTGGTTAACCTATCATTTTAAATTTATTCAAACACCCCAAATTTGAAATATCAATCTTTTAAAAAATTTGTCTCTTCAAAAAATGGCTGAGCTAAACCTTTTACTCCAAATAAAGAAATCTCAAATAAATCGCCTTAAAATTGAGATTTCTTTCAAACAACTTCAAACTCAGTTACAGACACCAGAAGTCCAAAATCAAGTTCAAATAATCTGAACCTAAATTAAACAAACTATTTATTCTGACATTCTTAATGCATTTTGGCATAGACACCAACACATTGTAACCCTACCTTATACCATAGATTTTAGTGAAAGACAAATTCCTACAAAAGCTAGACCTATTCAGATGAATTCCCAACTGGTCAAGCATTGTAAACAAGAAATTGATAGTCTTCTTAACAAAGACATTAACAAACCCAGTCATTCGCCATGGAGTTATGCAACCTTCTATGTCAACAAGAATGCTGAATTAGAACGTGGTGTTCCTCATCTGGTGATCAACTACAAACTTTTAAATGATGCATTAGAATGGATCAGGTATCCCATTTCAAATCAAAAGGATTTACTCCAACGTCTTGTGCATGCTCATATTTTTTCTAAATTTGACATGAAGTCAAGATTTTGGCAAGTTCAAATCCAAGAAAAGGACCATTACAAAATGGCATTCATGGTCCCATTCAGTCAATTTGAATAGAATGTCATGCCATTTGGACTTAAAATGCGCCATCTGAATTCCAACACATCATGAATGACATTTACATATCATGTATGCATTTCATCATAGTATACATTGATGATGTACTTATGTACTCTGAAAACATAGATAAACATGTCAAACATCTGCATTATTTCATTCATCTTACAAAGAAAGCAGGATTAGCTGTTTTGAAGTCTAAGATGGATCTCTTTCAAACTAAAGTACGATTTCTTGGTTATTATATTTCTCAAGGAATAGTCACCTTCTTCTCTCGAGCTTTTACCTTTGTAGAAAAATTTCCTGACCAACTCACTGATAAAACCCAGTTACAAAGGTTCCTTGGAAGTTTTAATTATATCACTGACTTCTATCTCAAATTATATCTTACCCTTAAATCACTCCATGACCAATTATCCAAAAAACACTCATCAAAACCCTGGACTGAGGATCTCACACAACTTGTCCAAACCATTAAAAAACAAGTTTATACTTTACCTTGTCTACATCTTGCTAACCCATCACTACCCAACATAGTTGAAACAAATGTGTCCAACTTAGGGTATTGAGGGATTCTTAAACAAGTTAAGAATCAAAAGGAAGAATTGGTGAAATTTACTTCAAAACACTGGAATAAGTGTCAAAGGAAGTATTCCACTATCAAACAGGAAATTTTAGTCATTGTTTTATGTATTTCTAAATTCCAAAATGATTTACTAAATTAAAAATTTCTTTTGCGAATTGATTGTCAAGTTGCAAAATTTGTTTTACAAAAAAATGTTTAAAATCTTACTTCCAAATAGATTTTTGCCAGATGGCAAGCTATTTTAAGTATTTATGATTTTGATATTGAATATAGTAAAGGTTATTCTAACAGTCTTCCTAATTTTCTTACAAGGGAATTCTTACAAGGAACCAGCCATGCTGAGAAAAAAAAAAACTGTAAACCTAAAACTTGGGTTGACGCATGCAGCCAACCTGACTCTGATTATGACTCCCAACCCTTAGCCAAACCATGAAAACAAGCTTCTACTGATTCCTTTAAATCATCAAATTCATTTGAACCAAGTTTTGACCAACTTAGTCCAATAGCAAAAAAAAAAAACTCTCAAAGCCCTTCTCACCAAACTTAACGAAGATAAATCAACAGCCAAATCTAAAAGAAGGCCAACACTGCCTTCTTCACCAGAAAATCTTGAATATTAGAAGGAATCCATCAAAGGCAAATAGGTGATAACTTTATCACCTCCTAAACAAATAATGGTCTTACCATTACAAAAAGAGGTGGCTATGGTTTCTCCATCCCCTCTTTAAACTGGTTTTCCAAAATTAGAGGTGGCAATTTCCAAAGTCCCTCAAAAATCTTTTCCACCAACTTATTTTAAAAAATCTGTTTTTCAAAATATTGAACTCATCGAAGTTGGGTATCACCATGATGATCCTCGTAAATGTGCACAAAACCTATTTCAAGATTGGTTTTATAAACCTTGGGACCCTCGCCAATCTCATAATTTTTATGAAGTCATACTTATTGACACATACTCTACTAAATTTTGCCACCAAACTCAAAACAATAAAATAGGATACTTAATCTTACAAATTATCTCGGTCCTTTATCCATCCGAATGGCCCAACCATCCAACCATTCAAATTTCCTTTAAATCATCTGTTTACCAAAACTCCAAATTTGCCTAATATTTCAACTATTGGGATTACAAACAGGCATGGTTTAATGCCCTTTACTTCCAAAATTCACGATTCAAACATTCCTAGTTATTTTTCTGAGAAACTCAAACTATCATAAAATTTCCTCTCTGGTTCATTTAATGGTGGTCTTGGTTTAGACCTGTTATCCAAATCTTCCCTGAACCCATCCAAGAAGGATTTCATTTTTTTTTTGACAAATACTCTTTATCACAAACAAAGAATGCATACCTTATACTTCTCCTATTCTGTTATTATTTCAAATTACCAGGGTGTTATATGTGTGACTTCCAATATCGTCTTGATCCAATGATGGCTACACCAATGTATATTAGGTCAAAGCTAAAGTGATTCATTACCATAATTTGCAACTTTGACATAATAGTGTTGTAAAATAATGCATTTTTGAAAGCTAATTACCATGTTTTTAGATTTAGTTAACTTATAACCATTGGACTAGCCATTATAAATCATAATAATGCTAATCATTTATTATCATTAGAATTTATATTAAACATCTTTATATTTTATAAGTTATTGAGTCATAACTATATAAATTAATTTCTTTCTCTTATTCTTGGAAGGAAAAAAAAAATAGATGGTTGATACTCTTCACAACAATTTATAACTTATTACTATGTTAATGAAAGATTGAACTATTTCTTTTAACTCACTATTGGAGGTGCATATTAATGAGAATCTTTGTTGTATCATGGGAAAATATTCATTATAACCTATTGCACTAAGATAATTTGTTTAATGAGGCAAAAACTATTTTTAAAGATAGTGTCTAACACACTTTAAATATGATATATTTCTAATTAATTTACTATTATTACAGTATTACATTATTTTATTTATTAATTTTTAATAATCTTAAAGATAATTTCTTATTTTTGTTATATGTATATTCAAGGATTTCATAATTGCTAATTAGATCTTTTGACTTGTACATAGCCTTGTGAAGGTGTTATGCTTTGTTGTCTTTCTAATTAAAGGTCACTTGGCATAACTTATGCTATATATTTTTTGACTTTGCCTTTACTTGTTTTACCATTATATACCACTTATAATTGAGGCAAACACCATATCTTTCCTTAACATCTAGCATGGGTCTTCATGTGTTTAGTTAAAAAGGTAATATCTATATTTCCAATGTGATGTCAATAATTCTAAATGATAAAGTGAAGATATTGTAATATGACAATTTATTAGCATATGACATTACCTTATTCCATGGTTTTATTTACTTGCTTAAATTTTCTTATTGTCCTTATCAATTTGAGATCTTAATGCAAACGTGAAAATATGGCATATGTCAGTCTTAATTTTGTTGAAATTAGAGCTATTGGTGATTGCTATAATGTCCTTGATGAATTCTTATATACAAGACTTTGACCTTTTTTTTTTTTTTTTTTGGTTTTATTAGTAATTTGCTTGACTTGGAACATTGAACCCTTTAAACATTTATTATACTTAAGGTATGAGTATAACAAATGTTTAAGGAAGTGAGAATTCTTTCTAGTTGAAACAAACATATAGAATGGGAGTCAAAGCAGTTGATTCTCATTTCCTTGTAATTTGCCCACAAAACAAATGCCCTTTTAGTCTTCTAAGAAAAAATTTTCTTAAATGATTCGTGGTAGGTTTTTTTTTTACCCAATTTTGAATGGATGATTTTAGTGAATTTTTCTTTTTATATTTTGAGTATTTGTTTTTTTAATTATCATTATAAATTTTTGTGCAACTATTTATATCAATAAATCTAGGGAAAGGACAATTATTTTTTAAAACTCCATATAGAGATTCATATATGCATACACCACAAAGAACAAAAATTAAAATAAATTAAAAAAATAAGTTTTTTACTACTCAAAAAAATATCAAAGATATTATTTTTAGTATGAAGATGTAAAAAGATATTATTTTCAAGATGACATAGCTTTAAGCCATTTTTATCCATGATAATAATAAAATTATTTATAGAGCTTAGATCATCTTAATATTATTTCAAGTCTTACTCTAAAACCTTTGATGCACTAAAAAGTAATGTAATTTTTAGCAGTATCGAGACTTCTAATACTCTTTATAAGAATGCTAAAGTAATTCTTTATATAACATATATATAAGGTTAAAACTAAAGTGATTCATTACCATAATTTGCAACTTTGATATAATAGTGTTGTAAATTAATGTATTTTTTAAGGCTAATTACCATATTTTTAGACTTAGTTAATTAGGTGTTTTATGACCATTAGACTAGCTATTATAATTTCTCTAATAGTTGTTTCCATAATTATGTATAGATAATTGTACTGGTGACATTTTGGATTTGCAAAATAACATTGATATTTTGGATTTAGTTGTCACTTACAAGGTAATAGATTGAGATTGTTGATAAGGGTATGCTGGTTTGCCTTTGAGGGGTATTGATTTAGACCATAAGCTTTATGTTTACACTTAACTATAATATTTTATAATGTATTTTTATTATACTAAAAGAGTATAATGATATTAATTAAATTATCGATTTAGATGAAATATGTTTACATTTAAAGATGAAGTGGTGATTTGAAAGTCTGATACATAAATAATTATTACTATATTTACATTAACTTTGAATTTATAGTCATAAATACGACTAGTTTAAAAACAAATTGACTAATAAATTTGTGATGAAAAATATTTTATTATAAGTGAAACTAGCACTATAAATGCCATTGTATTGTGATAACCAAGTTTTTATTGTTCATATCAAGAACAAATCATATAATAGAAAGAATAGACATATTTGTCTAACTTATGAGTCGATAAAGCAAATTGTTGATTGATAAAGTGATCATTGATTTTGTATGGTTAGAGATAAATTTAAATTATCCTTTGATTAAATTACTAAGTAGAAAATTAGTGCAAATTATATTAAAAAAAATAAAATTAATGTATATAAAGAATAGTTAAGAGTGAAAGGAACCCAACTTATATGATAAGAGATCACTTAAAGCAAGTTCACATAAGTAATAATAAGTTAATTATTGATCTTGAGTGCACTATCAAAATTATAAATCTTTTTTTATGGTGTAGATAATACAAAAATTCTAGTGTTTGGGGTTAAGTTATACTCTTAATAAATTTTATAATTTTTATGGGTAGTATGTTATAAAAATGCACACTTTCAACTATATAAGCGTTGAGTGAAACTACTTGTACAAGATCTTAAATGAGATCATTAGAACTCTCATGAAAATAAACTAAGTGTATGTATGACCTAATAATGCCCAACCATGTTTAATAGTATGATTGCATAATGATTACAAAAAATATGATATGAAAGCATGTTCATTGATATTCATAAAAAAGTTATAGTTAATAAAAATTTTTATTTTCGCATATTTTTAAATATTAAAACTTATACATCTTAATTTTTGGTTTATAACTTGAAAGATATTAAAAATGATATATTATATTATATTTTTGTTGATTAATTCAATAAAATCAACCTTTTAAAATAAGGAAAAATTATCATAAATTAATGTATTTTTAAAAGTAATTATTATGTTTTTTAGACTTAATCAACTAGCCAATTTATGATTGTTGGACTAACTATTTTGTAACCATTGAATAAGCCATTATATCACTATTGAACTAGGCATTATTCATTGTAATAATGTTAGTTATTTATTACTATTAAAATTTATATTGAATATTATTACGTTTTATAAGTAATTAAGTTATAATTAATATAAATTAGTTTCTTTCTTTTATTCTTGGAAAAACAGAAAATGATAGATGGTAGACATTATTTATAATAAATCATACCTTACTTCTAATTTAATTAAAATTTGAGTTATTTTTGTTATTTTCTTATTTGAGATATATATAAGTTTATTGTATTATGAGAAGATAATTATTATAATTTAATACATTAAGACAACTTGTGTGCTAATATAAAAGTTATTTTTAAAAATAATATTTAATATATTTTAACCATAATATTCTTTTAATTAATTTATTTTTATTATAATATTATATTATTTTATTAATTAATTTTTAACAAATGAATTGTTTGCTAATTCTATATCATTGAAAGTGACTTGAAAACTGCATTAATTAATTATTATACTTTAATTTGGAAGGACGGAAAGAGATGTAATATGTACATAAGTGTACTTGTTTCGTGGTAAAAGCTTATACGATTTTTGGTACTTTAATTATTATACTTTTATTTTTCTGGTTGATGAAATTGGAACACTAATCGGGAAAGACAAGGAAACTGAAGGGGCAGTCAAGACACTTAACAAGGTGACACAAAAACATGGATAATGAGACAACAAATGAGGTTGTTAATCTCAATAGGGATGACGACGAGGACACTACACCACACCCAGCATCTCAACCTGTCTCTCCAAAGTCAAAAAAGGCAAATGGAGCGCGTTTAAAGAAGGAATAAGAGGAACCAATAAATTTGGCTGCTGATATTCATGCAATGTCTACTAATTTTGGAATGTTTGTACAAGAGGCTAACTCACATCTTTGTGTATTAGCAAATATAATATCTCTTGCTAAGGAAGGTGAGAAAGAATTGTCTGCTAGGGTCGATAATGTAATTGATGAGTTGACTAAAATTAAAAGTCTTAGTAATACCAAAATTTGGATCAAAGAGTAGCACAAATTGCAAGTCTTTTATCAAGCCGAACCAGATATTAGAAGCCAATATGCAATGGGATTGTTGAGCATCACTGGCAGTGGCAAAGGTAGCTGCTCTTGAGATTTTTTAGGTTCGATGGTTTTACGTTGTTGGACATGATATTTTATGGTAGATTGAACCACGTATTAAATTTTATTTCTTGTGCTTAATTTTGTTTTATAATATAATATATTATACTTTTAAAAATTTACATTAATTTTCATTTAAAATCTAAAATTTTGTTATATTTTAATTTTTACTTTTAAATAAACTAAATTCTCTAAAAAAAAGATATTTAATTTTAATTTTGAGTTGAATCAAATAATTATAAAAAAAATTTAATTTTAATTTTAAAATAAAATATATTATAAAATTAATTATTAAATTTTTTATTTTATATTTGATTCATATTTTAATTTAAAATTATAAATAAAAAAAATTTTTAAAAATAAATTTCTCAATTACTAATAACTTTTTAACTTATCCTATTAGTATAAATTAACATTTTAAACTCATTAACCAATTAAATTCAATTATAATTGTTGTTATATGAGTTAGTCTTATAATATAATTAAAAAATTTATTTAAAAAATTATTAATATAATATTATATTAAGTCAATATATTATTATTTATGTTATTATTTTTTAAAAATTTTAATTTTTTTACCTAAAGTGTAATGAGAATGATAAAACATGTTGTCACGATTTTTTCGTCTGCTTGTTGCTTTTTTTTTTATTATTATTAAGCTTGTATCACATTCATTTGTTACAATGGCACGGTAAGAAATTTTCGGATGGAACTTAAATTTCAATTAAAAAAAAAAAAAAGCTGATTCTTTAACAAAGATGACGTCATCTCGACCCTTTTCTGGCTTTTTACCCCTCTAAACCACATGGGTCAATGGGCCTGGATCACGCTAATATATACATGTTACTACTTTTGAGCCTCCTCAAATTTATTCTACAATACATGAACGCGGCCGTTTTGACCAAGTCAAAATTGATTCTTGACTTTACCAAAGAAAAGCACCAGTAAGGCAATGACACGTGACATGGGAGGGGTGGAGATGGAAGTTATTATTTGTTAGTCGCAATTGTGCTTTATTGCAAGTTAATATGTGTGCTTATTTTGTGAAATTTTTGTAATATATTTAGCATGTATTATTAAAATAAATTGTTAAGTTTCTCATATTCAATAAATCTTCACCTAAAAATTTAAATTTTGTATAATTTAGAATAAATTAAAATAACTAATATTATTATAATAGAAGATGATTAGAAACATAATAAATTTTTAATTCTATAACAAATATTGAGTTATTAATAATATATTTTAAAATTGATGCAAATTAAATGGTTGAGTGCTAGTATTAATTTATAACAAAAAGTCTTTGATTATGACAATTAAGATGATTATAAGCAAAGTTAACTAGGAGGCTAAGTGGACTAGTGCTAATTATGATACATAGTATCTTAAGGTTAAATTAAGCTTAAAGGTCTTAAAATATTAAAAGTCATTGATCATATCATAGTTGGTCTCTTGGAAAAGTACTTTAACTCATTAATCTTTCACAAGACTCAAAAGATTTAGAAAGAGTAAATTATGGTTCACATAATTTTATTTGAAATTTGAAGGATGAAGTTATTCATGAGTTTTATGAGACTTCCTAAGACATATAATTTACTTAGAAAAATCAATTGATCAAAGCTGTTGATCCATCCTTTAAGGTATATGGTAATTTAGATTACTGTGAAAATTATGTATAACAAAATTAGTAAGACCTTTGGTAATATCTTATGCCACCAAAATTTAAAGGAAAAGTGCTTAAAGACAAGTATTCTGGACAAATGAATAAGGTTAAAGTTGAGATCAATTCAAAAAGCATTGATGTTACTTGCATCACTTGTAAATTAAAAATATGAGATGGTCAAACCCAGCCACTTTGTGTTGTTATTTATGCACTTCTTGAAATTTGATGGAAATTTATTATTATTCTTGTTCTTTTGTGTCTATGCTATAAGATTGTTTTTTTGAAACTCATATTGAAGTATTTATGAAGAAACTTATGGTGTTTGGACATTTATTAGATGATTTATTTATAATTTTATGTTCCTCATTGTATGTCAAATATCTAGGATAAGTGTATTTTTGTAATTGCATTATGTAGCAACAAGATAATAAATGTAATTGTTTGGCTCATTAGAGGAATTAATAGGAGATTGCCATTTAAGGTTACTTGCTAAAAGGAATTTATCATGTGCCAACTTTACCTAGTAAGAGAAATAACTAGAAAACTAGTTGGCAAGATTTTTAAAGTTGAATTCCCATATCAATTAGTCCATTTTGACTACAAGTTCTAATAAGTTTGGGGGTAAGGTATGAAACCACATATTTCATTAATTTCATAAATGATTATACACATTATGATTGTATTTATTTGATCTTTCATAAATTTAAAGCATTAAATTGATTAAGGAAATATTTAATTATGGTAGAGTATCAGTTGACAAAGGAATCAAAATGTTAAGGGCAATTGTAAGTGTAAAGTTCTTTGATACTTCAAGGAATTTCATAATAATAATAATAATAATAATAATAATAATAAATATAAAATAGTATGGTCAACTATTAACCATTCTTACACTATACAACTCAATGATGTTACGTTAAAGAGAAAATATAATATCATTGGAGATGATTAGATACATGATGACAAAAGGTGCAGAAATAACAAATTTAAAGTGTACATGATCGATCATATAGATGACACTTAATAAAGCATCTCACCATTAATTTATTGAGGGATTAGGTTGAAAGCTCGACTTGAATAATTTAAAGCCCTAGGGGTCGATAACTTAAATTCATAATCCATCTTATAAATATGAAAAGTTGGATCTTAAAAAAGAAAATGTATCTTTATAAGTTATTGTAAACACTCCATTAATAAAGAAGTTGATGGAAGTAATTAAGACTTAGATTTACATGATGTCACATTATTAGTGAATGAATTTCTTAGTAGGAGTAATGTGATAAGAATTTTCATCTTTATGAGATGAGGGATCCAATTGGTTGTAACATATTAGATCAGTCAATAAAGCAAAATAAGGAAATGACTTAACTAGAAAACTAATTGGTAAGATTTTTAAAGCTAAATTTCTATATAAACTAGTCCATTCTAACATACATGATCTAATAAGTTTGAGGGCAAGGTGTGATATCTCATATTTCATTAATTTCGTAGATGTTTATACACATTATGGTTATATTTATTTAATCTTTCATAAATCTAAAGTCATTAAATTGATTAAGGAAGTATTCAATAATGGTATAGTATCATTTGACAAAAGAATTAAAATGTGAAGGAAAATTATAGGTGTAAAGTTTTTTAATAGTTCAAGGAATTGCATAATAATAATAATAATAATAATAATATGGTTAACTACTAACCATTCCTATATTATACAACTTAATGCTTGTTGCCTCGAGGAGAAAATATAATATCATTGGAGATGGTTAGATACATAATGACATGAGGTGTGGAAATAACAAATTTAGATTGTACATGATCAATCATATAGATGACACTCAATAAAGCATCTTGCCATTAATTTTTTGGGGGATTAGGTCAAAAGCTTAACTTAAATAATTTAAGACCCTAGGGGTTGATAACTTAAATTCATAATCCATCTTATAGATATGAGAAGTTGGATCTTAAAAAGGAAAATGTATCTTTATAGGTTATTGTAAACACTTTAAGAAGATGTGTTCATTAATAAAGAAGTTGATTAAGACTTAAATTTACATGATGTCACATTAATAGTGAATGAATTTCTTAGTAGGAGTGACATGATAAGAATTTTCATCTTTATGAGATAAGGGATCTAAATGGTTGTAACACATTAGATCAGTTGATAAAGCAAAATAAGGAAATGCCTTAATTAGAAAACTAGTTGGCAAGATTTTTAAAGGTAAATTTCCATATAAACTAGTCCATTCTAACATACATGATCTAATAAGTTTGAGGTCAAGGTGTGACATCTCATATTTCATTAATTTCATAGATGATTATACACATTATGGTTGTATTTATTTGATCTTCCATAAATATGAAGCCATTAAATTGATTAAGGAAGTATTCAATTATGGTAGCATATTGGTTGACAAAAGAATCAAAATGTTAAGGACAATTGTAGGTGTAAGGTTCTTTAATAGTTCAAGGAATTGCATAATAATAATAATAGTAATAATAATAATAATATGGTTAACTATTAACCATTCCTACACTACACAACTCAATGATTGTTGTGTCGAAGAGAAAATATAATATCATTGAGGATGGTTTGTTGCATGATGACATAAGGTATGGAAATAAAAAATCATATAGATGACACTCAGTAAAGCATCTCACCATTAATTTATTAAGGGATTAGGTTAAAAGCTCAACTTGAATAATTTAAGACCCTAGGGGTTGATGACTTAAATTCATAATCCATCTTATAAATAAGAGAAGTTGGATCTTAAAAGAAAAAAAAAAGTATCTTTATAGGTTATTGTAAACATTCTAAGAAAATGTGTTCATTAATAAAGAAGTCAAGGGAAGCAATTAAGACTTAGATTTACATGATGTCACATTATTAGTGAATAAATTTCTTAGTAGGAATGATGTGATAAGATTTTTCATCTTTATGAGATGAGGGATTCAAATGGTTATAACACATTAGATTAGTTAATAAAGCAAAATAAGGAAATGCCTTAAGCTTTTAATGTTAATGGGAGTGTTATACCATAAGTTGCATAAGGTTTATGATAACATATATTACATAAGAGTAAGTGTAATTATATCTCACATCAACATTTTGAGATTCAAGGTGTAAACTTTTATGATTACATATCATGAGAAGAAAAGCTCAAAACATTGATCAAGGCTATCTTATACTCTATAAAGGAAGGATGGATAAATGAAATGGAAAAGAGATGAATTCTATAAAACCTTTTAAAGTTTAGGACATGGTGGATTTACCTTAAATATGCAAAACTTTTGGGAAGATGCGAGCTCTCAAAATCAAGTGTAAGGTAAATGGATCCATATAGAGGTATAAGACCTGCTTAATAACAAAAGGCTATGACTAATGCAAAGATATAGACTATAAGGAATTATTCTCATGGTAGAAGGTTTACCTTAATTTACCTTAGTTTACCCATAATAGTTAATGTGTTTTTAGAATTACACCAGATGAATTTTAAATCCATTTTTCCTAATAGGGAGCTAGACAAAGAAATTTATAAGCAATAACTAATAGGTTTCACTATAGCTCCCATTAATGAGATAAAATTACAAATATACTATTAGATCTCTTAACATATATAAAATGACCCTTATTGATCATTGCAAATCAATAAAGGATTATTACATGGCAGCATCTCAAATACCATTACACAGACAATTATTTTAGGCCATCTATTAATCTTTAGAAAATCTATTATTAACATGGACATATGTTATATTCCAATACTATGTTAGTTTGCTGTACATGATGACTTATACTAACTAGATATTTATTGTGCCATGAAACTAGTAAAATAGTAATAGTCAAATTTGAGTGAAGCTTGTTAAAAAGTTATAGAAAGAATTGGTACCTTAAAAGTATTGCAAGATATTCTTTATATTATCACATAAATGATTTAACACTCAGTCAATCATATAGATGATAACTAAGTGTGGGATATTAATAAATATAAATCAATATCAAAATATATGTTTTCATTAAGTGATGTTGCCATTTTATATGGTAGTAAGAAGTAAACTTATGTAACCTATTTGGTCATAAAGACTGATTTTATGTTTGTTTTGTTGCAAAGTGAGTTGGTTTCAAGAAATTTTTGGAATGTATGAGAATTTTATAGGTATTAATTAAGAAAAGTCACAATACATTACAAAGATTAAATGACTTATGGTGCATGCCAAAGATCGCAAGTATGGTTTTACAACCAACTTATTTATAACAAAATTAATTTTATTTTAGACATTATGTGACAATTTCATTTTTTTTTTTACCACTTGACTTGTTATATATAAAATTTATCTATTACTATTTTGGTTGCTTAACATGGCTTATTTGAAATTTATTTATTAATGTTTTGATTGCTTGATTTCATTATTTAGTTTTATTTAAAACATAATACTCCAAATAATCCTTTTATTTTTTGAATAATAGGTAATGTTAATGTAACCAAACATTATAATATTATTTTATCTATCAACAACAATAATTAGTAATAACAATCAACATTTAGCAATAACTAACAACATCAAACAATTACAATAATCAATAATAGGTAAGCCAAACATAACCTTATTGATAACAATCATTTTAATTGAATTAAAGCCTTATCCCCCCCCCCCCAGAAAAAAGTCAATTAAGTTTGTTTATTGTAAAAAATTTGCTGGGTTAAGGGTCAACTAGGTTGTAACCAAGAAATTTTTTTGGTTAACATAGTATTGAAACATCCAATTTACAAGCTAATGGGAATAGTTATAAGTTCAAAATAATTGTAAATAGAAAGAGGGTTAGTCATTAATATATATTTGAAACTTCATTCATCCTTAAGCAATATGGGACAAAAGAAATACAAAAGCTTTTCTCTTTTCTCACACCTTGCTTACACAGAAAAAGGGGAGTAAACTTTTGATATAAAAGATAAGCTTCTCTTTAGAAGATGTATTACTTGATGCCTCTACTTACCAATGGTTTGACCTTGCTCGGGTGGTACTTATCTTTGACCTAGGTTGGGTGTGCCTTAGACTTGGCCTTGGTTAGGTTGGTGGGTATGGCTTAGGCTCAACCTTGATTAGTTGTAGCTTAAGGTGTGTTCTTACTAAGGTGCAATGTTGTCAAGCCTTTAAGCTTAGTTTCATTATTTGAAAGATAAGTATAATAAATAAAGAATCTATAAATAAATAAAAAAAAAACATTTAATTATTGGTTTATCCATTAACCCATGGTTTAATTCGTAACACATTCTTTTAGTTCTTATTTTAGGTTAAGTGTTGATCTAAATTGACAATTATGCTAAAGTGCTTCATAAGCTCTTGTTTCACGTCACCTTTTCACATGAAAGTTGACATGAGTGTCATGCCTAACCCCCTATTACTAAGTAACCAAAAACATTAGAGTAGATATATAGTAATTTAGTAAATTTCTAATTCTCCCCCAATTCAATCTCTTTTTACCCTTCTTACTTTAACTTTTTTTGTTTTTATTAGCTTTAAGGGATAACTATTATATAATCATTATAAGAACAATTATGATAATTACAAAATTCACACAAATATCTTTAGAAAGCATACATTTTAATACTTATAATAATCAAGCATTATTAACTCTTTTTTATAAAGTATGACTACATCTTGAATAAATAATCAAGAACAATATCCTTAACTTAAATTTACTATGCATTATAATATAAAGAAAAAGTGAAGCCATTAGCCGTGCAAAAAAAAAAAAAAAATTGCTATAAAAATCTTGTTTTCATGCATCTATCAATTGTTTAAACCTTAAAAAGAAAAATCAAAAGATAAAGATTAAAAGTGAACTACTTTCCCCAAAACTTAAGATGAACATTGTTCCAAATATGAAAATTAAGCAAAGAAGAAAAATTGAATCTTTCATCCTTATTAGTCAAAAATTTTTGCATCTATAATTAATCATAAGAGCCATAACATCTATGTTACAAACCAAACTCAAAGCAAACCATTACTAAAATAAAAATAGAAAAACACATTCAAAATAAATACTAAAAGAAACCTATGCCAAAATTATGATGGGTTTCCTCCTAACAAGTGCTTCTTTATAGCTAATAGCTTGACTATCATATCTTAATAGGAAAGCAATTTATTTTAATGGCTTCCTCAAGTTTCTTATAGTCTATGGACACTCTCTATCCTATCATTGTCTTAGTGGAAATCAATCCATCATGTTCATTCGTTATTATTGTTGTCCTACTTTTTATAGGTATTACTTGAACAAGACTAACCTAAGTACTATTGGGGATAAAAAAATAATACTTGTATCTAACCACTTGATTACCTCATTTTTCACTACCACTTACATGTACTTTTGTGGTGAACCTTAGGCCTGAGTCCATCCCTCATTAAAATTTTGTATATGCATATTAAAGGACTAATTCCTTTAATATTTATTATACTTCACCCAATGGCTTTTTTATTTCTAAGTACCCTGAAGAGCTTCCTCTCTTCAATACTTGTTAGAGTAAAAGAAATAATAATAGATAAGATAGATAAATTTCCTAAATAAGCATACTTCAAATGAGAAGAAAAAGGTTTTAATTTAAGAATAGGAAGCTCCTCAAGGAATGACTAGACTTTCAACGAAAATGAAACATTCAAAGGTAGAAAATTGCCTCCTTTATAAAGTGATCCTTTGTAGCTTTCTCCAAGATATGCCAAGGTCTCTAGGTTTTTCATACCTAAAAATTCATCATTCCTATACGAGGCATTATCAATACAATTCTCAATAAAATCATCTAATCATTAAAATGTCTATTTACTTTATCATCCATAACATTAATACTTAAAATCTCTCTTTCATCTTCACAAGGATGTTTCATAGCCTTAAATAAATTAAAAACTATCTTTTCATCATGTATTTTAAGAGTAAGCTTTCCTTATTACACATTGATGAGAGCTTTCCTAGTACCAAGGAATGGTCTTCTTAAAAATCATTGGTAGCTTAAAATCTTTCTCAATATCAAGTATAATTAAATCCATTTGGAAGATGATTTAATCAACCTTCTTTAAGAGATCCTCCAATATTCCTTTCAGATATTTTATAATCCTATCCACTAATTGAAAAGAATGGTGGTATGTGAAGGTTCTCTTGATTCAAACTTCCTAAAAACATGAAAAGGCATAAAATTAATAGTTGCAAATAAATCACACAAAGTTTTATTAAAATTAATATGACTAATAACGCAAGGTATAGAAAAAAATACCATAGATCCTTCAATTTATGAGATAGCAACTTATTTTGAAGAACTATTGAACATTCATTATTGAACTTCACCATCTTATATTTCTCCAATTCCCTTTTGTTTGCTAGGATCTTTATGAGGAATTTTGCATAACTTTGCATTTGAAAAATAGCATCAATAAAAATAATGTTAATATGCAACTTTCTAAAAACCTATAAAAATTTAGCAAATTGCTTATCAAAGTTAGCTTGTAAAAATCATTAAGGTAAAGGAATTTTAGACTTATAAGGTTTAATATTGGAGTCATGAATAAGCCTTCTAGGTTATTTCTTATCACCATCATCATCTTTTTTGTCCTTTATGGTTTAATCTAGCTTTCTTTCTCCCTCTTGATGCTTATAAATTTGGGATATCTTATCATATAAGTCATTGCCTTCTTAATTTTCCACTCATCTAAGCTCCTTATCACTTCTTTAAATAACATAACTTTTACTTACTCCTTTGAATTCTTGTTGATACTATTAGGTAAACCTCCTTGAGCTCTTTTTGAAATCATAATAGCAAGTTGTCCAACTTATATTGCTAAATTCTTAATAGAAGCCTCTTGACATTAAAACCTTATTTTCACAATATTGATAAACTTGGTTATCAAATCCTCAAAAGTTGATTTTCTCTCTTATTATTATTATTATTATTATTATTATTAAAACCTTAAAGGTGTTTCAATTTGATTATTACTCCTTGAAAAGTTATGATTGCTTCTCCATCTTGAATTGTAAATATTAGAGTAAGGATTAAAGTTGGACCAATTATAATGAGAAACAAAATTAGCATGCTTATAGGAAGAAGAAGAAAAGGGATTTTGTATTTGACATTTTATACTAACATAACCTATTTAAACACATAAATCACATGACACATTAGGTGAAACACTAATTGTTAATGCTCTTAAACTATTCAACTTTTTGTTCAAAGAAGTAATTTGTGCAAAAAAAAAATCAACATTATGTAAACCAACTACCTTTTCAACAATTTTTATATTATTTCATTGATAGCTACTAAAAGCCATCTCCTCTTAAAGATTATAGGCTTCTTTGATGTTTTTCTCATAATGGTACCTTCTACAATGACATTAATCATAGAGTGGTTAGTAGGGTATAAACTATTGTAAAAGGTTTGAACTTAAAGCTTTATTGGTAAACCTTTTATAAGGATACTTCCCAAATGAATCCTTAAATCTTTCCAATGGCTCATATAATGAATAATTATCAAATTGGGAAAAAATAATTATACTATTCCTTGTCTTAGCCATTTTAGGAGAAAAATACCTAGCCAAAAATTTTTGCATCATAGCATCCTATGTAGTAATAGATTACGCAAAAAAAAAAAAAAAAAAAAAGAGTTAAGCTAAAAATTATTTGCTTTATGACATAATGAAAAAGAAAATAATCTAAGCCTAATAGTTTCATTACTCCGATTATTATACTTAAAATATCACAAATTTTAAGAAAGTTATATGGGAACTGATATCATCATTAAGTAAACCATAAATTGAACATTCATTTGAATCATTTGGATCATAGATGCCTTGATTTCAAAGGTGATAACTTAAATTACTAGCCTAATGATGCTTAATGCTAGATAGTGTAACATATGAACTAAGGGCTCTTAGTTTATTTTGAGTCTCCTATTCTTGTGCCATGTTGTCCCTATCTTTTTGTTTCAAATATTTTCTAATGGTTTTCATTATGTCATGGTCAAAAATTACAAGTTTTCTACCATAAGTGTAGTTCATCCACTAGCATGCTTACAAATCAAGAATCAAAACCAAGTAAACTAAAAATAAATGGAATAATTAAGCTACAAAAGAAAATGAAATAAAAACTATGAAAACTAAAGCAAACAATTAACAAAACAAATTAAAAATTTAATCAAAAGTTAGATTATAAGTCTTAATATGTTAATAACTAGTTCTTAATGATGGTGTCAAAATTTTGATGTGTGAATTATACATAACTTTTAGGCAAAAGTATACCTAATTGATTATGTAATGTAAGATGAGTAAAGCGTCATTTTTGTGGAGACTATTTTGCATTGCTAAGATAGTTCTAACCTAACCTAAGTTTAATTAAATGATTAATTAAGTAAATTAAATGATTTAGATTAAATAAATAGGATTTAGATTTCATTTAATGCAAGTTATGCAATTGATAAATTGATTCAATCTAATTCAAATGAGACTTAGAATTTATTAATTGTTATTGCATTTGATGATAGATTCCCTTTAATTAACTAACTAGCTTTCATAAGTCAAGTTAATTTTTCCCTTACCTATCAAATAAATCATTACTTTATGTAATTTTAAACAAACAAGTGAGTATTAAGTTTTGTCAAACTCTATATTCTTAAAAAGGGGAATTTCTTCTCTCATTTAATTATCTCAATTATCACATGTGATACTAATTATCTCCCTATCTCAAATAAAACACATGATTTATATTACCATTGGTCCTATTCATATAATTCTTCTCAAGTTCATGGTGAAAAAACTTTTAAAGCATTAAACTAACAATAATAAATAGGTCTAGAATTAAAGAATAATTATTCACATAAACTAAAAATCAAACTCCATTTAAACCTTAACATAAAACAATTTAGCTAGTTATAACAAAATTCAATAATTTAATAAATCCATTTAAGTTAAAGAAAAAATTTAATAAGAATACATTAAAAGATAAGTAACAAAAATCAAGTAAAAATTTATCTTTAAGATAGAAACACAAAATCGAAGCTATTACTCTTCTTTCTTCAAGCTTACAAATTGCTTTTTTCCTTTCCTTCTCCTTTTTGGCTCGCTTCTTCTCTCTACTTTTTTGTTCTTTTCTCTATTTTATTATGACAACTTTTCTTCTTGTTTAAGATTCCTTTTCTAAGTCAACTTTGGAATAAAATTTCTAATCCATAACATAGGACTAATTTTTTTTTTATATATATAAAAGTTGAATCACATTTTGAAATAAACTAAATTTATTGTCCTATCTCTTAACTTTATGCCACAAAAGTCACTCGATGTGAACTTTTGTAGCAATAGTTATGCCTAAAATGCCAAACAATGTATAAAATCACAAGAATCACTTAATTTGCATAAAATTGAACTTAAGTAAGAATAATAATATAAATTTAAGAGTAAAATTAGATGAAAATATATATCAAATTAAATCCTATCATACTTTATATGAGATATGGACTAATAAGAGACCAAACATGTCATATTTGAAGATTTAAGGATGCAACACTTACATGAAGCATGCAATATCCAACAAGTAGGAATTTAAGTCAAATAAATGCAAATTTGTGGGATATTTAAAGGGGACTATTGGATGCTACTTTTATGACCCCAATGATAAAAAAGGTAATTGTCTCAAAGCATGATAACTTTCAAAAGAGAGAATTTGTTCTATAAAGGAGTAATGGGAGTAAAATAAATCTTGAAAACATTGAAGATTTATAAGAACACATCCAATTGGAACTTGAATTAAAAGATGATGCAATTGTTCCATAGGTTAATGTTTTAGTAACACAAAAACTTCTTAAATCTAGTAGGATATTTATTGAGAAAGTGACTGATATTATGCTCATAAAAGATTAGCCCATTATTATGATGAGTCAATATCTGATATTAACTTATCTAAATAGTTAAGAGATGAAGTCTAAAATGAATTTTATATACACTAACCAAGTTTGGGCCTTGGTTGATCCACTTGAAGGAATTAAACCCATAGGGTGCAAGTGGATCTTTAAAAGAAAGACTAATATAAATGGAATTAAACATACTTATAAATCAAAGCTACTTGCTTAAAGGTTAAAAGTAAAGTCATAAAGTTGACTTTGATGAAACCTTTTCACTTATAATCATAATTAAATCCATTAGGATATCTTTAACCATTGCAATGTATCAATAAGATTTGGCAAATGCATGTTTAAATAACATTCCTTGAAGGAAATTTACTTAAGGATGTATGCATGACACAACTTAAGGATTTTATATCAAAACAACATTCCTTGATCGGAACTTACTTAGGGATGTGTCCATGACACAACTTGAGGGTTAATAATCAAAGAAGAATGCTAACAAGGTTATAAATTTAAGAAAACTTTAAAGAGTTAGAACATCTATTTTGATTGAATAATCAAAGAGTTTGATTTTATTTAATATATGGATGAACTGTGTCTTTAAAATAAGGTTAATCAAAATGTAGCCATTTTTCAAATTCTATATGTGGGTTACATATTACTAATAAGAGGTGATATATCAATACTCCAATCTATCAAAGTTTGGTTGTCAAATTACTTCTCTATGAAAGATATAAGGGAAATAGCCTATGTTCTAGGATTAAAGATCTATAGAAATATATCTCAAAAGTTGCTTGTTTTGTTTTAATCATCATATATAGACAAAGTGCTAAAGAGTTTAGCATAAAAGGATCCAATAAAAGAATTTTACTTATGATGCATGACGTATCTCTCTCGTAGGACTTGTGTCTTAAGACTCAAAAATAGAGATATAAGATAGTGATAGGTGAGAATTTATTATATTTATTCTATTTATATTTTTTAATAAATTTTATACCTATTTGAAATGATTAGAATATGTATTGTGACTTAAGTATGTTTTAAGAAGAAATTTTGAAAATATATACTTTTAGTAGAAAAAATTTTAGCTTTTTACTATTTTGACCTTTTTTACTTGTTTAAGGTTTTTCACTAAATTAGAGATCCATATTAGAAATGTGGTCTACAGGGAAATTGTAGTACATATCTCAAATTTTTCAGATTGAGGTTGAGAGTTCAAATCCAAATTCATTTGAGCCTTGAGATGTTAATTCAAAGACAAGGTAGAAAATCGAAGTTTGATCCTAATTGGAGTAGGATTCTTGTTTGAGTGTTGCATACTTGAATGAGCATAGCTTGAGTTTCATGAATCCAAATTAGGTGATTCAAAATTCTAAATTGAAGTACACATTTAAATCTACAATTTTTATGGAGAGACTTAGGCATATATCAAGTTTTTGATGGTTTTAAAATAGTGAAGAAATTGCTATAGAATTTGTTATAAGCTAAACTAAGTTAATCTTGATTTTTAGCTTATAACTTGGCCTTTGGACCCTTTTTTTTTATGTAAGATTTAATGCGTTTGAAAACTAAAGAAGAGGAATACAACTTTCATGAAGACATTAAACCTTAATTTTGATTGTAACTAGTCCATAATTAGTTTGAAATCTAATAGAGAAATTTTAAAAGACTAACAAAACCCTAAATTGTTGGGGTTTGCTAGTGGTTGCTATGTTTATTTTTTTAGGATATAAAAACCCATCTTTTAGGAGTAATTAAAGATATAAAAAAGATCAAATAATCACTTTAGAAGAATTTTTTTTTTTTTTGGTAGTATATGCAGTTAGACTCTTTAATAGTTTTGGAAGATTTCAAATTTTTGAATACTTTAATGATATAAATTATTTTTATATGTTATTATCTTTTCTTATAAAATTGTTTGAGTTACACTAATTTAATAGTTTAAATAATTGTTTATTTCATTAATTTGATTAAGTCTATTTAAATGATTAAACAAATATCACTTATTAGAATTAGGAATTGTGATCTATTTTTATTTTCTTTTTAATCACCAAATAATAAATAATAATAGGAGATTATAGATAAATTTTTATTTTATTATTATGAATAATTCAATATAAATTAAATGATTTAATATTATATGATTGTTACTTATATTAACTTATTTTATTAATTTTTAAAATTGTTAGTATATTATTCTAAAATATTTATTATATTGATATAATAGTTAGAGTTTAAGTGAAAATTTATTTTACTTAATAAATATTTAAAGGAAAATTTAAGTATCAAAATTTGTTATTATTTATAATTGATAGTTTCATTAAAATTAAAATATTATAAGCAATTAAAATTATTTAATATTATAGTTAGAAATGAATTTTAAATTAAAATTTTAGTATTTGATTTTTTTATAATTTATTTTATTTGATTAATTTATTTATTTTAATTGTTGGAGAAACCATAATTCAACTTTATCCTCCTAATTACATTATAATTTTTAATTTTTAATTAATTAATAGTAAATTAATAACACTCATGTCATGTAGACTTTTTGTTTTTCAATTATAGTAGAACCCATGTTGATTTTGATAGATAAAAAAGCCAACTTTAACTAAAACAAGAGTTTGAGGAAAAGAAAAAAAGATTGAGTACGAAAAAAAAACTGAAAATAAAAAATTCAGTCAGGGAAAAAATTAATTTTTAGTGGGGGCAAAGTTGTTGAGCTTTTATAACTTGCATACATTTTTTCCTTTCAGTGGGGGTTCCCAAGATAATATGGCTCAGTCCCTGAGTGTTAGTACTAACTTTTGGGCTCTCTAAACTTCGGTTCTTAGAATGCTGCGGGCACCTTGGGCGTTATAAGTGATAGGCAGTCTGATTTTTGTAGTTTTTTAACTCTCACGACGGAAGTCAAGCTGTCAATTTACTTAAATTGTAAATTATATTCAATCATTTTTTAATGGTTTGATTGAGTTGAACGAATTGAGCAGTTGACTCTTCTTTCACATATCCCAAAAATCTAATAAATAATAAGAAATGGACGTAAAATATATTCGAAACCACAGTTCAGGAGAGGATGTTCGATAGATCCTGCTTTCTTCACTAAGTGGACATTTCCATTTGCGTTTCTTCAAAAAAAAAAAAAAAAATCAATTCAATTCAGTAAAAAAATTTTCCAATCTTCAGTTCCGTTCCACATTTTACTTTCTTTTTTGATTTTTTTTTTTGACTTCTCGTACATTTATATTTTTCTTAACTCAATAAAAATAACTCATTTTATCTTTATAAATTTCATATTTTCATTTTTAATACTAAAATTTAAAAATATTAAATATAAAAATTTAAATTTTTAATTATTAAATATCATGATCTAATATATCCAAACATTAAAAGATTCATTAAATTATAAATTAAATAATAAAAATAACTCTTTTTATTTTTATAAATTTTATATTTTTATTTTTAATATTAAAATATTAAATATTAAATATTAAAATTTAAAATTTCAATTACTAAATATTATATTTTAATTTATCTAAACATTAAAAAAAAAAGACTTATCAAATAATAAGTTATATAATGAAAATAATTTTTTAAATTTTTATAAATTTTTATATTTTTATTTTTAATATTAAAATATAAAATTTAAATTTTTAATTATTAAATATTATACAACAAAGTAGAGTTATCTCGTTGACTCCACTAATGGATCAGCTGGAGCCAGGTGTAGCGTATAAGGCAACTCAGATTTTTAGTAGCCCCGGTACGGGTTTGAACATACTTTGGGCCGGACCGAAGATTGTTTACTCGGCTCGAGTGTCGAGTTAAATTACATTTAACCGACAGAACAAAAGTAAAAAGAAAAGAAAGCGATGAGGCCTGCGACTCTATGCGCACAATGGCGATGGCGATGGCGATGGCGATGGCAATGGCGCTGCTCACCATTCTCAGTATTATTCGATTCCACTGCCTCCTCTTTGATTTGTATGCCATTCGCTACAGCCCGTTCAACCCATCATCGGAACGTGCATTACGTATCACGTGCACTCAAATTGCCGGACTTTCAAATCCCATCGTACTTGGAAGAAGGAGAGAACAACAACGACGACGACGACGACAACAGTAGTGATTTGGATTCTGGTAAAAAGAAGAACCGCAACCAGAAGAAGCGCGAGGCTCGTCGCGCCGTTCGTTGGGGCATGGAGCTGGCTTCCTTCTCCCCTCCTCAAATTAAACGTGTTCTCAGGTAACACCCAACCCAAGACAGATAATTGCTACACTTGAATCATGCCTTCCTTCCTTTTTCTTTCTTCAGCATTTTAGCGTTTAACAATGACTCGTGTTATGCCTTGCTTTGGGATTTTAGAGTGGCTTCACTTGAGCGAGAGGTGTACGATGCTTTGATGCTTGTAAAGGTGCTTCTCTTTTAATCCGTTATTATTTATTTAAGATCCGGAATCTTTCTTGTTGAGGCTATGGTGTTTGCTTTTTGGTCGCAGAGGCTAGGACCGGATGTCCGAGAAGGAAAGCGGAGGCAATATAACTATATTGGTAATGACAATTTACTCTTTCTTTCTTTCTTTTGTTGGTTTCCTTTCTTTTCTTGTTGGGATCGAACAAAATGCAATGTCTTACTGACGCAGATAAATCCATGAAATTGATCTTGGACTAATAACTATGGGCAAGGACTATTTGATGGTGAATTAGGACACGGGAGATTTTAGTTTAATCTTCATCCTTTGGATTATCTGTTGATGAAGCCCAGGTTTCTTGTTGTGTTGAATTCATGGCATGATTGTTTATCCATTTGTTCCTGACTTTTTTTTTCTTCGCATGTGTTGTAGGAAAACTACTACGTGAGGTTGAACCTGAATTGATGGACTCATTGATTCATGCTACAAAAGATGGAGACTGGAGCAGAATTGAGGGTTTGTCTGTTTCTGATACTGAGATTAGTGGGGAGGATGATCATGAAACTGATTATGAAGTGGAAGATGAGGTATAGATTTATAGTAATTCCTATTCCCTTTTTGGAATCAATGTCTAAGTGAAGTTTATGTTGAAGGTCAAAGCTGCTAATCTGTCATATCATTTCTTCCATTCAAAAGATTGCAATATGGTTTGGTTACAATGAATCTTCCATTCTTCCTTTGTCGCATTCCTGTTTCAACCTGTGGCAATACAGGACATGAACTTGAGTTTCTTAAGTCTGAATTGACCCATCTAGGACAGAGTTTTGCCCTGAATTAACAAGTTGTTTCTGTTGGAACTATTGCTTTTGAAATTTTTAGAGCAATTAGTTTAGGCATAAGCAAACCAGGCTCTTAGCGACAGAGATATCTAGTTGAAACATAATGGTGTTGACCTCGTAGGATGCCAAGGATCTTATTGGAAATTAAGTGAACATACGCAACTGTTGCTGCAAGAAAAATGCCAAGATTGAGCCTGATTAGAAATGAAAAGTTCAAATGAAATTTGCAGCTTTAGTTAGATCTTAGGCTTTGAGATGACATCTTTGCATTGTTTATTGAAAATTGTTTTCAGGATTCACAAGAGCGCATTCAAGTTGCAAGCAGATGGTTTGATGGGTTGGTAAATAAAGACCCAGCAATCACCAATGAAGTCTATGCCACTCAAAGCATCAATTTTGACCGTCAGGTCAGTGAAATATGTACTTTACACACTTAGCTGCTATAATCCCTATATGTGCACTTGGCATATGACAATCTCTCCAGTTAAGGGCTATTAAATTATACTGTGTGATATTTGATGCAATACTGTGTGATTCTTGATAGTATGGTCTAACATGAAAAGTTAGAAAAAGTACAAATAAAACTAACTGATTGACAAGTTGCATTTTACTTAATTCTCTCACATTTTCATGCATAGAGAGAGATGGGCTGGAGGAGGGTTGGTATGTTTATGTTGTCCTACCATACGGTACACCTATATGGTTCCAACAAGGGACATGTCAAACTATTTTCCTTGTCATAACTTTGTTGATTACTTAGCTCTAGTGAATTTTCATATTGAAGAAAACACATCAGCGAGTTTGTAGCTACATAATCTATTTTCAGGACGTGGCTTATACATTAGTGTTTAATTGTATAGCTGCTTAAAGCTTTTATTGTTTGTTTATCAAGTTTTATGAGCCTAGCATCTTCTGAACAGGAACTGCGCAAGCTTGTTCGAAAAGTGCATGCAGCTCAAGAATGTGATGCTGAGGAAGATGGGCAGGGAGGAAACTCTGCTGTTATTGCTGCCAGAAGGTCCCTGACCCGTTTCCTTCGTGTCCTTGCCAAGCAAATATATTGAATTGAAACATGAATTCAACTTTTTCTCATACGATTTTATAGATGTAAGTTTAGCATTTTCTGGATGAGCCCATCGGGGACATGGTTTCAACCATAGCTCTTGCACTGTGAAGCACAAAGATTTATAGAGGGCTTTGGACACAACACTCGCCTGGACATATCAAGATGTGTCCCACAGGAAGAGTGAAAATATTAAGTTCGGACATACTTGTGCGCTTCTAATCAAGGCGTTGGATACATTAAATTACATATAATTAATGCAAAATTCTTCGATGTTAAGAGTGTGTTCGTAAAAGTTAATATAATAAATAAATATTTTTATTCCAATAGTGGATGCTTAGATTTAAAATTCTCAACAAAATATTGATGACATCATAAAATAATATAATAAAATTTTAAGTTTTATATTGAATAAAAAATTATTAAAATTGTTTATTTATATTTATATGTATATTAATATTATTGAAATTAAAAAAATATAATCATTTTAATTTTAAAAATTCATAAATTAATTAAGATATACTTATAATTAATAATTAAATTAATTTTAATTTCACTTAATTAATATTTTTAAAATTAATAATTAAAATTAAATTAAATTAATTAATAATTATTAAAAATATAATTAAAATTTTATTATTTTAATATTTTTATTTAGATATTCAAAATTTGTACAATATGTGGATCTAAATCTAATTTATATGTATATTAATATTATCAAAATTAATAAAAAATTTCAATTTTACTTTTACAATGATTTTTCATAAATTTATAAGGTAGAGATAAAAAATAATCTATTATTATAAAAATTTGATTATAATTAAATAAAAATTTTATTGATTTATAAAAATTTATTGATTTATAAAATTTTATTCTTTAATTATAATTAAATCTCTAAAATTAAAGTTTCTTTGACAAAAGAAAATAAAAGGCAAAAAGAAAAGAAAAAAAAATACTATAAATTTCTCATTCTTAAGAAAGAAAATAGAAAAAATTAAATTTATTATTATTATTATTTTTAAAATTACTCTCAAGTTCTCTTAAAAAAAGAATTAAAAATTTATTTTTAATTTTCATCTAATTAATTTCATTTAACATATAATTTTTTAAAATCTAAATTAATTATAAATATAAAGTTAATTTAAATTAAACGGGGAAATTTTGTTATTTTACTAATCTTTATTAAATATCTAAAAGGCTACTAAGAATATAATTGTTGTAAGTTCTAATTAAATTAAGAAGAAAATATATTTTTAGTTATATTGATTAACAATATGTAGACTTATAATGACAAAATAAAAAATAAAAAATTTTTATGGTACTAATTAAGTTTTTTAGTTTGTAATTGATGCTCTTTGGGAATGTATGTTGATGGTTCATAAACTTTTTATTTATAAGTTAGTTTAGGAACCCTGTTAGTTATTGATCTTTATCACACTTCCTTCCATTAAAATAAATGGCTTTAACTAATTTAAATTCAAACTAATTTAAAAAAAATATACAAAAGAGAAAAAGAAATAAATACTCCCAATTTAAGCTTTTTTATGCTTAAAAAATTCTCAAAATTATTTTTTTGGCATTTTTTAAGGAAATATTCATAATTTAAGTTTTTTTATTTTTTACCATTAAATAAAACATAAACAAAAATAAACTCTTTAATAAATATAATAAATTTACATATTACACAAATCTAATATTAGTATAAGTCATACTTATTAAACTTAGCTCAGACATAAACTTGGACAAATGAATAAGCTACTAGGTCATTAATTCAATTAGTTGGTCAATAGTTAAACATCGAAAGAAAATGAATAAGGGCCACTGCATGCTTCCAAAGTGTTATAAATTATCCAATTTCCCTTATTCCACTACAAGAAATAAGGAAACAAAATTACCAACAATAAGTGATCCAATTTGTTTTACACTATAAAGTTCAAATTTCAAATTCAATGAAACTTAAATTTATAAATAATTTAGTACAATATAAAAAATCAACTTGTTTGACATTATGAATTTCAAATTTCAAACTCATAAAAAGGGCTTTTAAGTTTCATTATCTTGATTAAAAGTGTTAACATCATTGCTCTCAAATTCTTTTCTTGTAGCTTGACTGGTAGGATCAAATTCAGAACCAATAATATCATCTTCCATATTATCAATGTTAGTTTTTATGCCTTGTAAGTTTAAATAAACTATACATTAAGATATAATAAACATTAATGATGATGCAAGAAAATATAAAGAAAGTTAGAAAATTATAATATTAAAGTAAAGAATAAATAATATTTTGATTAGTACCATTATTAGAATTGTTTTGAATAATAAATGATATCATCTCTCAATGAAAAGTTTCTAACTCATTTAAGCTTAAAGTTGGTTGTTCCAGATTTAATATCCAATCTTATTTTGCTCCAAATTCTTCAAAGTCAATAAGATCATAATTTTGACCTTTGAAAGGATTTCTATATTATAAATAATCAATGTATTCATAAACTTTTATAAGAAAAAGAACAAACAAATTAAACAAAACTACTAATTTTCTAAAGTTTTAAGATAATTATTTTTGTTACAACCTCAAATTATAATGAAAGTGGACAAGATGATTAAGTTTTTGATGCTCCAATTTATTATGTTTCTTTGAATAGATATGCTAAAAAAAAAAAAAAACCTCCAATTGTGCTTATAACCCAAAGCATTATAAGTTTAACTTAGAACTCGAATTGCCAATTTTTTCAAATTGGGTGCATTATTTTCATAAGTGGACTATCATTCATTTATAATAGTAGTTATTCATAAAAATAACTTATTAAATAGAAAAAAAAAATTGTAAAAAATGGTAATGAATTAATACAATTATTAGAAGGCATGATGTTGAGATCAATTTTAATAGAATTATAGCTAAAGTCTCTTTCCATATTACTGAAAATCTTGATTTCACTTGTTATCTTGTGCATTAAAGATTAATTTCCATAAGATTACCTCTCTAGAACATCTAAAAATGAAGAAACAACTAGAGGATGTTTCTCAATCAATGCATTACATTATTGAAACATAGGATTTAACCAATGGTCTTACTAAGTATCAATTATGTTCAAAAAAACTTGAAGTCTTCTCTTCTTCTTTTGAAATCTCCTTACAATTTTTGCTTTAATTGTATAAATAGCCTTGTATAAACACCCCATTATAGGCCTTTCATCATTATTAACCACTCATATAACATGAATCAAAGGCTTAGTAATATGCATAATGGATGCACATTCTCTCCAAAACACAAAATCCAACTTTCATCAACAAACCACTTTCCTATGACTTCTTTAGTATATACACATGTGGTTTAATCTTTAAATTTCATCATAGCCCTTAATACATCATTATGAGCCAAGATACTTTATAAGGCAATAAAGTTAGTAGCAAATCGAGTTAGTGTAGGATGAAGTATTTCTCTTCCATTAGTAAACTTTCTCATTAAGTGCAAAAAATAATAATGATTATAGATGTACTTTGAAATTTTGAAAGAATGGTCAATGATGTCATTAACCTTAGTGATGTTACCTATATCATAAAGAGTCAAATTAATAAGATGGGTTGCATAAGGAAACCAAAATAATGTCTTGAATTCGCTCTCCAATAATCTACTAATAGCTATATAATTAGATGTATTATTAGTCACTAAAACATTTTAACACCAATAAACAATGCAATTTCTCTAAACAATTTGTACAATGTTTGAGCTATTTTTACTAATTCTAAAGAATCAACTGACTTTAAAAAAAAATCATTCCCTTTAGATAATAAATAAAGAAATTTATCAAAATTTTATGGTTTTGATCTATCCACTCATCAACCATTAATGTATGACCAATTTTACTCCATGTGGTATGATAACTTTCTATAAAATTTTTTCTCTTCAACATTTTAGGTCAACAAATGACCATGGTAATAATGGAAAGGTGGTGTCTTATAATTTGGTCCTATACTAGCTGTAACATTAATAGCTTATTGATAGTAAATTGAATTTACAACATAAAAAGGTATGGAAGCATCAACCATCCATCTAGATACAACAAGATCACACCTTTCTATCTCATCTTTGCTTAGCAATACTTTATTCCAAATTGGTTAAGCACCAAGGCCTTTCCTTAACATTAAAAAAAGACCTAAATCTTCCTGACTTTCTAACTCTTTTTTCCTTAGTTTGTACTAAGTTTCTCTTTCCTTTAGAGATAAAATGAAAATATGGAATTGAAGGTGGTTAAACTTCTTTAATATCATCATCAAGATAATGATATTACAAATCTTCATAAGCATTATATCCTCGATTAAAAGGATTCAACTCATCCAATGTTTCCTGTACTTTCCTTTTCTTTGAAGAATAATCCTCAAGATTTTTGCTTCATTTGATGTTAAACATCAAACAACACCTTTCGACAATGATTTACTTTCCCTCTCTTTCTTGCTAAATGTTGCTTAACTTAATTAATACCTTCTTGAGAAAAAATATTTGTGCAATATAAACACGTCAATTTTTTCCTTAAACTGCTTGCTCCTTCATCAACTTCCTTATAATAGTCCTGTGCCAAATTAGTTTTCTAAGCAATATTGCTTTTTGTAGTTCTTGTAAGAGATGAAATTTTAAAAGAACCAACATTTGATGGAGTGAAAGATTTGGTAGTAGGTAAGGTGTTATCATCTCCTGTTGAAGACATCTAACAATAAGAATACAAATATAAATAATAATAAACTTCATAAGACTAGTAAAAAGCCCTAACAAATCATAAGAATAATAAAAGAACAAAAAAAAAAAAAAAGAAGAAAATAAGAAGTTGTTTAAAATAAGCTCTTGTTTACTCTATATGTTTTTCTTTTAAAGAAATGCCCTTACCACATGGGGAAAAAAAAGACCTAGGAAAAAATGACCTTTGTCTAGTCTAATTACCAAAGGGGGCTAAAATTAATAATTAAGTTAATTAAGTGAAATTTAATGAATTAATAATGCAAAAAAGAATAAAAATGAATCATTAATGTGAAAGAACATGTGACAAGTAAAAAATTATGTCTAAGATTAGCCTTAACCTCCACCAAAATAGGGTTGGCAAGTGAAAGCTACAAATAAAAAAGTGCATCTTTGTGGCCTAAAATTTCCCCCCCCCCCCAAATATTCATTTGGTTAATTGTGGCCATCCATTAAAATTGAAATTGCACATAAATTTTCCATGTATGCTTATGGAAGCAAAAAATGGAAACAAAACAACTCTTATTTATAAGCAACAACTTAATTGGAGGAACCGATTGCTCTTTATCTTTTTTTTTTTCTTTTTATTACATAAAGGAACTAATTTATCTACTTAAACAAAACCATAGATTAAAGTAAGCATTTTCAAGTATCTTTCTCTCTCTCTCTCTCTCTCTCTCTCTCTCTCTCTCTCTCTCTTTGTGTTTTTTTTCTTAGTACAATGAAATTATTTTTGAAGATCTCTTCATTGAATTTTTAATGTACAAAAAAAAGAAAGATCTCTCAGATGAAGATGGGGTAAAAAAAAAAAGATAGAGGACCAATTTTAAGCAAGACTATTCATTCCTTTCTTAAATCTAGTATATGGATGATAATTGAGTTGAAACCTAACTAGTGTAGAAGATTTCAACATCTTTGTAAAAAAAGAAGCAACCCCTTTTATAATATTTAGTATATCAGCGTCATCATAACTAGAATCCATGTCAAAATAATTTAGCTTAGATAAAAGGATCAAGAAATTAGTAAAACCTATGTCACCTTAAGTGTACGCTAAGTTAATTTATAGCCAATTAGTTATAGAATTTTGTAACATGATAGTTTGCATCTTTCTAAATAATGTAAAGCCATAGAGATCTTATACAAGAATAATGATCAACACAAACTACAACATGATTCCTTAAACATAGGAGCACAAAAGAGTTGAGTTTCATCTAAATTTTAGAGAACATCTAACCTATGTAAGAATCTAGCAAATCCTTAGCAAGATTTGATATCATAGCAAAATCTTAAATTAAAGAAAACAAAAATAAAAAAAAAATACCAAAATTGGTAAAACAACAAAAGTAGTTTAGTTCTCATAGCAAGAACCATAGATAATTGAGACCTAATAATAAACTAAAACAAATTCTTAGTAAAGCAAACTTAACACCCATAATCATGAATCACATTACCAGTAGTCACTTCCAAATGTCAATTAAACTTGTTCATGTCAATCAATAGGATAATATAAAACTACAAAGGTAAAGAAAATGACTAGCAAGTCTATTTATTGCAATAATCAACCAACCAATAGAGAAAGCATTATATGTAATCATTCAAGATAGATGGGCATCAAATCAACCTTAAACATGAATAATCGTTAGAGATGATGGAAGGCTAGATCATATGACTATAAGAATGTTAATAATTAACATGAATAGTTCAAAGACCTAATTTTTCTAGTTCAAAATTCCAAGCAAATTTTTACTAAATTAGCTTGGTCTAGCATCGAGTTTGACAGGTCACCAAACCAATTGGTCATGACAGGTTAAGTTTTATAACTTTGGTGTATATTATAATTATTAAAACTAAGAATAATTGGTAAAACACTTATATGACAACTTTCACTTAAGTTTAGAAATATCTAAGTATTTGATTTGACTTTGAATTTTCTTAGTAAATTCTTGCATTTTTTAATATTTGATATTAACTTAATATTTAGATTATAGTCTTTCTTTACATTAGAACAAAATTTGGATGTCTAAAATGCATGTAATTTATTTAATTGGCTCAATTATGATCTAGTAGTATTGTCATTTAATTGATTTAAACTAAGAATCAAAATAAAACAAATATTTCCAAAAATATATATATAATTTCTAAAAAACTAAAATAATTTAAGTATTTGATTCAACTTTTAATTTTTTTTTTGTTAACTTATGCATTTTATGGTATTTGATATTAATTTAATGCTTAGTTTGTAGTTTTTCTTTGTATTATAATAAAATTAAGATGTTTAAAATGCATATGATTTATTCAATTGATTCAATTGTGATTTAATATGTATTGTCATTTAACTAATATAAGCTAATAATCTAAAAAAAACAAATATTTTTTTAAAAAATAATTTCTAAAAAACTAAACTAATTTAAAATCAAATTCCATTTTAGTATTTTTTTTTTTTTAGAAAGGAAAAAAATTCAAAATTTATTTTTTTCTTAAAAATTTAAAAATACTCATAATTTAAGTCTTTTAATACACACATACACACGCATATTATATTTTATTATTTGCTTAAACTCTCATGATGTTATGTATGGGAATTCCAACAATGGTCAAATTTGTTCATAAGCACCTAGTCCTTAGCATAATTTACAAGGTCAAGTTCTGACATTAATTTTCTCCAAGCTGTCAACAAGAAGCTCATAGAGTTGGTGTTTTATAATGGTTCAACCAACATCTAAATCATTCTAACACTATTTAAGCAAGTACATCATAGTTTTTGATGCATAAGTCTCAATTTCAAGCACGTTTAGCCAGTGCAAAATCTTAGGAAGAATATATTCATAGGTACCTACCATATATTTTGAGAAAATGTTGGAAAGCCTAAAATCTACAAGCAATCGCAAGCTATAAGTCAACTACAAGTGGATGGCCTAATCTATCACTTGGAAAGGCTTTATCAAATTAAGAAAGGGAGTTTTAAGAATTGCTTTTCGCTTAAAATTTTTGACGAGAATGAAAGAGGTTTGAATGCCAATACCTTATTGACCAGTTGGACAACGGACACCTTATAGTTGACTTGTAGCTTGTGATTGCTTGCAGATTTTAGGCTTTCCAACATTTTCTCAAAATATTTGGTAAGTACAAGCCCTTCTTGAGTGTAATTAATTGTTATATTAAGCTTAAAGCTTAAATCTTACCTTATCACTTAGTAACCTTAGTAGTCTTGCTAAAAACTTTTCTTTCTAGAAGACTTAGATTGCATTATCCTACTACATGACATGAGTTAGAAATGTATCCTTGTACCAATTTTAAAAGTCTTTCATATACCAATTTAGGAAGGTTTTCAAGTATTCAAGCTTGCTATGCAACTCCATCTTATGAAACTCCATATTTGAAATTATTATATTTTTGTTATCTATTTAAACTCCTATGGTGTTATGCAAGGGAATTCTAGTAATTGCCAAATTCATTCACAAGCACACCGGTCCTTGGTAAAATCTACAAGGTCAAGTTTTAGCATCAATTTTCTCTAAGTTGTCAACCAATAAGCTCATAATGTTGGTGTTTTACAATGGTTCAACCAACATCTAAATCATTCTAACACCATTGAAGCAAGTACATCATAGTTATTGATGCGTAAGTCCTAATCTCAAGCAAATTTATCTAGTGCAAAATCTTAAGAGGAATATATTTACTCTTTAAAATATGTCCTCAAGGAAGCATAACAAGTACTGGCTAAACAAACATTAAGCTTTTTATCATATGATTCATTTGCCAACCATGATCTAGATAAAGATGTGTTCAGCCCTTTAATTATTAAAGGTGACAAGACCAAAAGCAAAAGCAAGGACAAGTATAATGACTCATAAATGAGTAAGGACAAAGGTAAAAGTAAAAGTAATAGGTAAAAGCATATAGTGAACGAATTTAAGGCAATTGGATGATCAAGGATAGTAGTATGGATGCCCTGATCTGTCACTTGGAAAGACTTTATCAAATTAAGAAAAGGAGTTCCAAGAATTACCTTTTGCTTAAGATTTTTAATGAGAAAAAATGAGGTTTGAATGCTAATACCTTGTTGACAAATTTAGACATCAGACAACTTGTAGTTGACTTACATCCTATGATTACTTGTAAATTTTAGTCTTTTTAATGTTTTCTCAAAATATTTGGTAGGTACAAGTCCTTTTTGAATGCAATTAAGATTTGCGTTAGTATCTAGCAAAGTTATGGTTTCCAAGGAAAATTGGTTAGCAATTTTCAAGTGAATTTTAACAAGCCATTTTTTAGTTGTGATTTTTATTAGAAGAAACAAAAATTCATTATTTGCAAGTGTTTTAAGTTGTTGGGCTTTTCAAGATTCTAGTAGGACCAGAGCTTGTAGGCTTTTGAGGCTAACTAGGTCTATTAAGGACAATAGTAATTTATGGTCATGGCTTTGTTAGGCTTTTAGGGCTTGAATTTCTTACTTAATTTGGTTGATTTGATGTTTAAGACTTGTTAGGGTGACAGGCTTACTTTAAGGTTGATCAAATCATTTCAAAACATCCTCAAGGTTATAAGGAGCTTGGATTGATTAAAGTAAAGGATTAGAGCTTAAAGAAGAAGGGTTTTCAAAAAGCTTTTGTAGAAATTAGGCCTTCACTTAATCATTTTCTAACTTATCATGAATTTCTAAAATTTGTTCCTGGTCATGTGTTAGGATGTTTACCTCTTTTTCTTCTGATCTTGTTTTAAAAGAAGCTTCGAGTTCATCAACTTGAAGACCAGTTTCATCCTTTGAAGATAGTTTAAGAGTACTAGCTTATAAGGTGTCAACCTACAAGGTTTGAAGCTGAGCTTGAACAATTTTAAGTGGCTCAAGGGCTTGAAGTTTTTTATAGAGTTTATAGTATTTAGATGTATGGCTAGGCTTTCCACAGTTGTAGCAAACATGCTAAGATGTTTGGGCTTTAATTTGTTTTGGATTGTTTAACATGGTTTTATAAGCTATTTTGGGCTTAAAAGGCTACTAGCACTGTATAAGCTTAAATTTTGAGTAAAAAGGATTTTTAGATTTAGTAATGGACTTATGCTTTCTTTTAAACTTTTCCTTTTGGTAGAGGTTATCATCAAATTGGGAACAAAAATATCTTGACTCCTTCCGAGTTTGCTTTTGTTCCTGCTTGATTTGCTTTTAAAGTTTCAAATCTACATAAATTTGCAATCCTTCTTTCTAGACAAGGCTTATCAGTTCACTATAAACCAAATAATGTAAAGACTTTGATCGTTATATTCAACTTGAAGCTTAGATCTTACCTTATCACCTAGTAACCTTGGTAGTCCTTCTAAAAACTTTTCATTCTAAAAGACTTAGTTTGCATCACCCTACTGCATGACATGCATTAGAAATGTATCCTTGTACTAATGAAAATTATGTAGATATTTTTATTTTAAATTGGATAAGAGCTCTACATTCTTATCCTTTAAGTAAGTAGGATCACCTATAAAATGCTTTGTTATAGCAAAGATTAAACTTGCCATGACATTAGGGATGGGTTGTTAATTATTATCAAAGAGAGGTTTACCATGAACATGTCACCTGATAGCTTAGAAGATGTTTGTGTGGTTTGCTAAAGTGAGAATGTGATCACATTAGCCTTTGAGTTGTTGTGAGAATCCTACAACTAGGATCTCAATAATGGCTTGATTAGAGGTATGACTATGGGTCTTGTACACATTGGACACCATTGTTATTTGCTGTAAGAGATTCAAAATCTGATATTTTAAATATCTATCAATGCTTCATTCATAAATTAAATTAGAATTATACTTTGTTTGAAGAAAAGTAAGCTTTTCTTTAAAAGCCAGGTTATGAGCTATTAGCTTAGGATAATACATCTTTAAAGATACTCCTAAAGGTTATACTTTGATTTGTTGTACCTTTAAAGATTCTGTATTAGATACAGAAGCTTGTGAGGACATATTATCAAGTGTAGTTAGAGCCTGTATTGCTTTGCTTGTTAATGCTTCAAGTTTAGATTCCTCTAGAGCTTATAATTTAAGCATTAAGGCTTCATTAAATTCATTATATGTTGTATTTGAAATTTGAAAAGGTGTAAAAACAAGTTTTGTAGAAAACTTCATAGTAGAGATATATGATTTTGAAATTTCTTTTGAATTTGAAAAACTTGAAACAGTGGCATCAACATTTAAAAGCTGGTTGCCAATTGTTTGTAAAATTTTATTTGTATAGTTATTTTGTTTAATAAATTTTTGAATATCTTTTGATAAAAAAATTTTAGACTCTTTACATACTTTGAATGGTGATGTAAGAATAGAAAAGCCTTTGTATTTAAATTGAATTTCACATAGTAAAAAGTGAACTAACTTAATTTTAAAGTCATTTGCCAATTTCCATTATTAAGATTGGATTTAAGCTTGTAGTTCATCTTCTTCTGTGAAAGATGACCATAGGTACTTATATCAATATTGAAAATAATATTTGTTAAACTAGTCAAAAAACAAAATATGCTTTTTGATTTTGGTCATCTAATCATAATAGTCTTGTTGGACTTTCATTTTAAATTGTTTAAAAAACCATTCTCTTTTTTTAGTATTATATTGAGCATAAATTTTTTTTTTCTTAAAACATTTTTGTATCATAAAATCTTTTTCCAAAACATTGACCTGATGATATACCTCAAGCTTATCAAGAAATTGAACTTGTGATGTTGTAACTTCAAGAGATCTTGGGCATTCCTACTATGTTGACACGTAAACGACTTAAGGAAATTGTCTACGTAGATCCATACCTATAAGGTTTAATCATGTATTGCTAGATCTAGCATAAGTGCTAGATGGTTGTCGTGTAGAAGGTTTCATTGAAGATAATTTGAAATTTTGGTTTCGAGATCTTTATCCTTACTAAATTCTGATCTAGTGCTTGTAAAGTGTCTGGCAAATGAAATGCTAACACTACCATCTTTGTGCTATGTAATCCCATTAACATTGTAGTCATAGGAGGCTTTAGGACAATAAAATTTCAAGTTTCTAGGTGTTAAAAAAATTTACCTCATGCCATTTAATGTACCTAGGTGTTTGTAGGTTAGCTCTACATATATCTCTTTCCCACAAAATTGTTTCACCTTGTACTCCATGATAAAGGGCTTTGGTGTTGAACATTGTTTTCATAACTTTATAATGTATCCTATACATTAAGCTTAATGGATTTGACCCATCTATGAATCAATTGTTGTAAAGCTAGATTTATAGAGTTAGAACATCAAGGATATTTCTATCATGCAAAGAAATTGTGAAATCCCAATCTCAAGCACATTTAACCGATGCAAAATCCTATAAGGAATATATTCACTCTATGAAATATGTCCTTAAGGAAGAAGAGCAAGTACTGGTTGAATAAACATCAAACTCTTCATCTTATGATCCGTTTGCCAACCATGATCAAGATGAAGATGTATTCAGCCTTTAATTATTAAAGGTGACAAGACCAAAAGCAAAAATAAGGACAAGCATAATAACTCACAAACAAGTAAGGACAAAGATAAAAGTAAAAGTTAAAGGTAAAACCATTTAGTGAAAGACTCTACTTTTCTTTCCACTAAAAGTTCTTGTCTTTACCTTCTAGTAAAACAACTGAATAAAAGTAAAAGTAGATTCCTTCATTGAAAGCACTTTTGTCCATACTCCATCTGCTTTCTAACTCATCAAGCATCCAAAGAGGTTCCTTGCCTATAAAAGGCTTGCACTTCAAGCTTTGGCAAAACTTACCTTCCTTTATAAACTTTCGCTTGCATCAAATCCTGTAAAGCCTTGAACAACTTCATCTTTAAGTTTTACAAGCCTTGTAATTTGTAAGTTGCAAGTTAAATAAAATTTTATTTTCAAAAGCTTTGTTTGCAATTATTTGCATTTAAATATATATATCAAAGCCATGTACTATAACTTTATCATTTGCATTTATCAAGCATTTCTTTATTATTTTATTAATCCTATGTCAAAAGTTGTAACATAGCCATTTTTTTTAATGAGGGGAGAGAGATAGTATCTATAGTTATCCTGTAAGGGAGAAGTTGAGTGTGAGTACCAAAAGGTTAAATGTGTTTAGAAAGTAACCAAATGAGGGTGTTCTAGGCAATAAGTCCTAAGTGAGGCAGTAAGATTATGGGTAAGTGATAAATTCAATTGTTGCATTGGTCAAATTAATTCTTAGGGTGGTTTAAAAGCTTATAGTTAGTGGTATGACCCTAGTCATTTCTTAATGAACCAATGTATTTTTTAGATTATATGATATGAGACTAACTCCAGTAATTCTTTAACCTTGATGACCTATCCTCAATTCTTAAGGATATATGAATGTATGTCTAATTGGTTAACCCTAATCCTAGTCGTGATCTTGCACTAGATGACTTTGCACTCTTTAAAATCACTAGACAATCACCTAGATTCAACTAATTTTGACTCACGAAAAACCCGCTATCGTGCAATCTAACTAGCCTAAGCACCAAAGTTCACTAACCTAAGCAACAAATCTGCCCCTTAATATCATCCTAAGCATGACTAAAGTTACTGATTGGTAGCTCTCAAGTCACTCCTTAACTTACCCAAAACCAATTGGTATTATCACTTAAGGAATCCCGTTAAGTGACCGAATGAAAATAAGGATAGAATAAGAAAGTCAAAATGCATTCATTTAATGATAAAACATGATCTCTATGTATATGAGTTCAAGAACCCTAGAATTAAAATGATTTACATTGTCATGGAATGAAGGAAAAGAGTAATGCAAAATGAGAGGAATGAGACTATTTCCATTTATATTCCCTCCTTTTTTTTTTCAGCCCATGATCATCCATTTTCTATGTCCATTCACCACCTCTTTATCTTCCTTGCAATTAATGCTCCTTTGGTGATTCATGATCCCAAGGTTACAGCATGTCACGAGGTTATTCTTTCCTTCCCAATGCAGTTCATGCTTGTCTTTTTATCTTCCTTGCACTTGATGCTCCTTTGACCAATTCTTGCTTGCCTTGAAACTCTTCCCACCTTCTAAAATGGATTAGGCCTCTACTTAGACAATAATCCCAAGTGGTTTGGACATGATTATAGGCCCTAAATTTGGATGGTGGAGTATCATGGCCTAAAACATACAAATCAGCCTAGTTTCGTACTCCATGGAGGCTTACTGAACTTCACCCATGCATAACTCCATTAAAATGGTCTTATCTTCTTCTGCTGCCTTCATGAGAGTTGTAGCTCTTCAAGTTAGCTTTCCAATGACTCAACTTTCACAGCTAAACTCCTTCCTGTTTATGAGATATGGCCGAACAACTAAGTAGTGCATGGCTAATCTGCTCTATCTAACGCCCCTCTCATGATCAGAGTTCAATATTTTGCCTTGTCCAATTAGTTTAGAATTTGCACATGGTTTCTTTATGGAAGTCATAGCTCAGCCTTTTAGCCATCCATAGAAATTAGTTTCATTAAAAAAAACCTCTTGCAACCTAAGAATTAGTCAAAGTATGTAAACTACGTAAAAACTAAATTTAACCAGACTTTTTTGATAATTTGGCATATGGACAACTAAGTGAGAAATCAGTCAAATTATATTATCTAAACTATGAAACATGCAAAAGATATTAAGTATGAGGAAAAATATTATGAAAAACTTGGTTGTTATCAGTAAGCCATAAGATAGACGTAGGGAAATGTCCAAAAACTTTTTACCACTCTAATCATAGGTCCATCTCTTAAAGCTTAACTATATTTGCTATCCTCAATGTAATGGTCAAATTCCTTATCATTAATTGGCTTATGGAAAATAGATAAGCTTCATCCAGAAAGAAGGAATGAAAATTTGTGTGGATTTGAAACTTTAAAAGTAGATCAAGTGACAACAAAAGCAAACTTAGGAGTTAAGATCTTTTTATGCCACTTTGATGATAACCTTTACCAAAAGGACAAGTCCAATCTAAAGACTTATAAGAGTTATCAATGGCTTATTTTCTTGGGCTTGGAATGCTTTGTGAACCCAAAGGGCTTTAGCTTTGGTTATCTAAGCCAAACATGTTAGCCCATTGTTTAGGTTAGCTTTTGTTTGGTTGGGTCTTTTTTGCTTGGGTTTTTTTTTTGGATTTTTAGGGCATTTTGGCTCTAATTTGTGGGTTCTATTCCTTGTAAAAATTCTCTTGTAAAAAAATTAGGTAAATAATTTGAAGAATCCTTTATGTATTCAATTTCAAAATAAAAAATGCTTAAAATTACTTTCTATCATGTAAAAATTTGTTTAGATACAATGTTTTGAACATCATTTTGTAAAAGAGATTCTGTTACTTGACAATCAATGTGAAACAAAAATTTTTGACTTAATAAATCATGTTGAAATTTTGAAATGTATAAAACAATCACCAAAATTTCCTTTTTGAAGATGAAATATCATTTTGATAGTTATTCCAATGCTTTGATGTAAAAAGAACAAGTCATTTATGTTAATCCTTGACTTGCTTCAAAATACCTCCATAACCTAGTTTAAATATATATGTCTCAACTATTTTGGGTAGGTTGGGATTACTTATGTAAAGATAGGGAAACTCTTTGACCTAACACTTGATTTCTCTGTATGTTGGTCACTGGGTCCCATCACACTTCACAACAAGTGCGATTCCATTCCCTATACCATACCCCTCAATAGGTTGTGGGATTTAACTTATACTATGGGTGTGGCAACTAGGTTTTAATACCAATTGTTCTTAAAAGGATATCTTGTTAGAGTTGACCCAAACTTTATTATTTCTAAACTTATCAACCCACTTCAGCATGCTAGGTGTATGGGGTCAACATCTAGTATGACTCAACCCATTGAGTATACCCCCACTAGTCTCCTAGTGGGTCCCATCACTATTTGCAATAAGCATGGTTCCATTTGTCAACTACAAGTTGTTTGATGTCCAAATTTGTCAACAAGGTATTAGCATTCAAACTTATTTCATTCTCGTCAAAAATTTTAAGTAAAAGGTAATTTTTGAAACTCCTTTTCTTAATTTAACAAGACCTTTGCAATGACAAATCAGGGCATCCATACTATTGTCCTTGATCATCCAATTACCTTTTATTTTATTAAAAAGCCCTAAACAAGAAATTTACATCTTTTGAAAATTCTTTCTATTCATAAAGTTGTAGAAATCATTTATTTGCATTATATCAAAGCTATGAACTATAACTTTATCATTTCATTCATCAAGCATTTCTTTCTTGATTTATTGATCTTATGTCAAGAGTGGTATCAAAGCCATTTCTTTTTGTTAAGAGGAGAGAGAGTATCCATAGTTATCTTATAAGGGAGAAGCCCAACATGAGTACCAGAAGGTTAAGTGTGATTGGAGAGGAATTGAATAAGGGTGTTCTAGGCAGCAAGTCCCAGGTGAGCCTTAGGACATATGTAAGGAAATCTTTAAAAACCTTATACCACTCTAATTGTAAGTCTATCTCTTAAAGCTTTTCTATGTTTACTATCTTTCGACCTTCTACATCAGGCAATGATTTTGAAGCCTCCTCCTCATAAGTCATCAATCAATAAGAAGTCTTGATTGAAGATTTTGATAAATCTATAAGCACATGGCAAATTCTAAACCTTACCAAGAGGCAAATCTACCAATCAAGCCAGCTCAAGCTCTTATTGAGCACCGATTACATAATCAAGATGGAAGAATGGGACTGTCATCTTTATAATTCTTTTGAAATGATAAAGCTCCTTTCTGAAGCCTCTATAAAACACCACAAAAAGCATTACAATTTCCTATACTTTGGCCTTGTCTAGGTAAGAATTAAGCCCCTTTTTAGAGAAGGGTCGAATACTTCTATTCTTATGGCCCTTAGAGATTGTCGTCTTTTGAACTTTGATGATTCTTTCTTAGGAATTATTGAAACAAGTCTATGTTTTGGTCCAATTTATTTTAATTTTTTTCTAGATTTCACAAATTCTTTGTATGATAAGAATATTCTTGATATTCTTACTATATAAATATAGTTTTATAACAATTAATTTGTAGATGGATCAATTCCATTAAACTTAATGTATAAGATACATTATAAAGTTATGAAAATAGCGTTCAACACCAAAGCCTTTTGTCATGGAGTACAACGTGAAATAGTTTTTTAAAAAATAGATATGCGTAGAGCTAACCTACAAATGCCCAAGTACATTAAATGGCATGAGATAAATCTACCTAACACCTAAAAACCTAAAAATGTTACTACCCCAAAGCCTCTTATGACTATAGATGTCTATAAGATTACATAGCATAGAGATGGTAGTGTCAGCATGTCATTTGCTAGACACTCCACAAGCACTAGATTAGAATGTAGTAAGGATGAAGATCTTGAAACCAAAATTTTAAATTATCTTTAACCAAGCCTTTCTGCAAACAGCCATCTAGCACTTATATTAGATCTGGTAGTATAAGATCTAACCTTGTAGGTATGGATCTACGTGAACAAGTTGATCAAGCCATTTATGCATTAACATAGTAGGAATACCCAGGATTTCTTGAAGCTATAACATTATAAGTTTAATTTCTTGATGAGCCTGAGGTACATCATGAGTTCAATGTCTTGGAAAAAGATTTTTTGATAATTAAAGAAGTTTTAAGAAAAGAATTTTATGCTCAATATAATACTAAAAAAACAAAATGGATTTTCAAACAATTTCAAAACAAAAAATCTAGAAGTCTAGTAAGACTATTATAACTAGATGACCAAAAACAAAAGGCATATTTTGTTTTTTGACAAGTTTAACAAATATTATTTTCAATGTGGATATAAGTACCCATGGTCATCTTTCATTAAAAAAGATAAAACTATAAGCTCAAATCTAATCTCAACATTAAGACTTAGTGAATGGCTTTAAATTTGAGTCAATTCACCCTTCACTATATGAAATTCAATTTAAGTATAAAGGTTTTTTTGTTTTTGCATCAACATTCAAAGTATGTAAAAAGCATAAAGATTTTTTAACAAAAGATATTCAAAAACTTATTGAACAAAATAACCATGCAAATAAAATTTTACAAATAATTGGCAATTGGCTTTCAAATGTTGATGCCACTATTTTAATTTTTTCAAATTCAAAATAAATTTCAAAATTAGATGCCTCTGCTATAGAGTTTTCTTTACAAAAACTTATTTTTATACCTTTTCAAATTTCAAATACAATATCTGATGAATTTTGTGAAGCCTTGATACTTAGATTGTAGGCTCTACATAAATCAAAACCTAAAGCATCAACAAGCAAAGTGGTACAAGCTCTAACTACACCTAATGATACTTTCTCATAGGCTTTTGTATCTGATACAAAATCTTTAAAGGTACAACAAATCAAAACAAAACCTCTAAAAGCATCTTTAAAGATGTATTATCCTAAGCCAAAAATTCTTGACCTAGGTTTTCTTTAAACAAAGTATAATTCCAATTCAATTTATAAATGGAATATTGATTAATATTTAAACTATCAGATTTGAATCTCCTATAATAGATGACAATGGTGTCTCATACATATAAGACCCACAGTCATACCTATAACCAAGCCATTGTTGAGATCCCAGTTATAAGATTCTCAAGATAACTCAAAGGCTGGTGGGATCACATTCTCACTCCAACAAACCACACAAATATCTTTTAAGCTATTAGGCAAGATGTTCATGGTAAACCTCTCTTTGATAATAATCAATAACCCATCCTTGTTGTTGTGGTGAGTTTAATCTTTGACCTAACAAAGCATTTCATAGGTGATCCTACTCACCTAAAGAATAAGAATATAGAGCTCTTATTCAACTTAAAATGCAAATATCTACATAATTTTTATTGGTATAAGGATACATTTCTAATGTGTGTCATGTAGTAGGACAATACAAACCAAGTTTTTTGGAAGGAAAGGTGTTTAGTAGGACTACCAAGGTTATTAGGTGATAAAGTAAGATCTAAACTTTAATCTCAATATAATGGTTAAATTTTTTATCATTAATTGGCTTATGGTGAACTAATAAGCTTCGTCTAGAAAGAATGACTGCAAATTCATGCATATTTGAAACTTCAAAAGTAGATCAAGTGGGAACAAAAGCAAACTCAAAAAGAGTTAAGATTTTTTTGTGCCAAGTTTGATGATAAACTTTACCAAAAGGAAAAGTCCAAAAGAAAGCATAAGCTCATTACTAAGTTCAAAAATCCTTTTTACTCATAATCAAAGCCTAAATAGTAACAGCAACCTTTTAAGCCCAAAACAACTTACAAGCACAAGTTAAACAAATCAAAGCTTAAATATTGCGATATGTTTGTTACAACTATGGAAAGCTTGGTCATATATCTAGATATTGTAAACTCCATAAAAAATTTGGCCCTTGAACTACTTGAAATTGTTCAAGCCTTGGTGCAAACCTTATTAGTTGACATATTAGAAGCTAGTACTTTTGAATTATCTTTAAAGGAAGTGATTGGTCTTTAAGTTAATGAATTTAAAGCTTATTTTAAAACAAGATCAGAAGAAAAAGAGGTAAGCATCCTAACACATGATCAAGAACAAATTTTAGAAATTCCTGATACATTAGGAAATGATTAAGTGAAGGCATAGTTTCTACCAAAGCTTCTTAGAAGCCCTTCTTCTTTAAGCCCTGATCCTTTGGTTCAATCAATCCAAGCTCATTATGACCTTAAAGATGTTTTGAAATAATTTGATCAACCTCAAAATGAGCCTATCACCTTTACATACCTCAAACAAGTAATCAACCAATTTAAGTAAGAAATCCAAGACCAAAAAGCTTAACAAAGCCATGACCATAAATTACTATTGTCCCTATTAGACCTAGTAAGCCTTAAAATCCCACAAGCTTTAGACCATCCAGAATCTTTAAAAGTCCAATAACTTGAAACACTTGAAAACAATAAATTTTTGTTTCTTCTAATAGAAATCATAACCCAAAAATGGCTTGTTAAAATCCATTTGAAAATTGCTAACCAATTTTTCTTAGAAACCATAGCTTTGGTAGATACTAATACAAATTTTAATTACATTTAAGGACTCTTACCTACCAAATATTTTAAGATAACATTGGAAAGCCTAAAATGTACATGCAATCACAAGTTGCAAGTTAACTACAAGCTATTCAATGTCCAAATCTATCAAAGAGGTATCAACATTCAAACCTCTTTTATTCTCGTCAAATATCTTAAGCAAAAGGTAATTCTTGGAACTCCTTTTCTTAATTTGATAAGCCCTTTCTAAGTGACAGATTAAGGCATCCATACTATTGTCCTTGATCATCCAATTACCTTTTATTTTATATAAAAGCCCTAAAATAAGATATTTAAATCTTGAAAAATCTTTCTATTCACAAAGTTGTAAAAATCAGTCTTCTGATTAAAACCAAATAAGCTCACCTTCAATCTTTAAAGGTTAAAGTTTCTTTTAAAAAGCTTGAACAACAACTTTCTTCTTTTATTGTTTAAAACCAAATTCAAGCCATCAAAACTCAAATTGAAACATCAACTTGTTCTAATGCATTTAATGCTTTTTGGTACAAAAAGTAACATGTGGTTACACTATCATATGCTAAGCATTTTGATGAAAGGAATATTCTGACAAAAGCACAACCTATCTAGATGAATCCTCAACTAGTTGACCATTGCAAGTAGGAAATTGAGGCTCTTCTTAAAAAGAAGATCATATGATTAAGTTAATCACATAGGAGTTATGTAGACTTCTACGTCAATAAGAATGCTGAAATAGAGTGCATCATACCTCAAATAGTGATTAATCATAAACCATTGAATGATGCTTTGGAATGGATTAGGTATCTTATTCCAAATCAAAAGGACTCCCTTTAGAGGTTAGCCTAAGCCTAAATCTTTTCAAAGTTTAATATGAAATTTGGGTTTTGACAAATCCAAATTCATGAAACAAATCATTACAAAACAGCCTTTACGGTTCCTTTTGGCTAGTATGAGTGGAATGTTATGCCATTCAGATTGAAAAATGCACCCTTGGAATTTCAGAGGATTATGAATGAAATTTATTTACCTCATATGCATTTTATTATTATTTACTATGATGATGTCTTAATGTTTTCTAAAAATCTAAGGAAACATTTAAAGCATCTCAGTATCTTCATCCAAGCCACAAAAAAAGCTAGCCTAGCCAATTTTAGGTCCAAGCTTGACCTATTCCAAACCAAGGTAATGTTCTTAGGTCATTATATCCAATAAGGTATGCTTACTTCTTTATTTAGAGCTATTACCTTTGTAGATAAGTTTCTTGATGAAATTAAGATAAATCTCAACTGCAAAGATTCTTAGGAAGCCTAAACTATGTTTTAGATTTTTATCCAAAGCTTAACCTTGTTTGTAAGCCTTTACATGATAAGTTATCTAAGAAAGCCAAGTCTTAACCATGGACTTACCATCATACATCCATAGTTAGAGAAATTAAGTGTCAGGTCAAAGAGTTTCCCTATCTTTATACAAGCAATTCCAACCTATCCAAAATAGTTGAGATAGATGCATTTGAACTAGGTTACAGAGGGATTTTGAAGCAAGTCATGGATTAGCACAAAACATAGGCTAACATGTTCAACTCCAATAAGCCATTTAGGTTCACAAGGCATTCCAAGCCTAAGAAAATAAGTCATTAATGACTCTTATGAGTCTTTAGATTCAAACTTTTCATCAAGTCTGCCCAATATCAAAGCCTTCAAAAAATTAAGCCCAAAAGACAAAAATTTTTGAAAGCTTGGTTTGATAAAATACATTTTATCAAATCAACAACAAAGTCAAAGTGAAAACCTACGTTAAAGTCTTCTTCTTCATCTCCATTAAGCCCAATGGTCAAAGTTTCAACAAAAGAAAAGCAAGTGGTTTCATCATCTTCACCAAAGCTGATGGCTCAGCCATCATCATTAAAAGGTAAAAAGGTGGTCACGGTCTCACTATCTCCTTTACAAATTAGTTTTCCAAAATAAAAGGTGGCAATTTCCAAAACCCCTCTAAAAGGTTTTTCTCAAACCTTTCAACTATATTTCAAAAAACCAAGTTTTCAAATTATTAAAATAGTTAAAAGTGGTTTTTATCACAAAAAACCTCAAATTACAACCCAACAATTGTTTCAGACTTAGTTTTACAAGCCCTGGAATTCTAGGAAATCTCGACAATTTTATAAAGTCATATTGGTAGAAACCCAGTTTGTAAAATTTAAACACCACCCTAAGCTAGAGAATATGCCTATCCTATAATACAAATCCTCTAAAGCATCCACCCAAATTAATGGCCAAGCCATATAAACACATTAAAGCCTTTCCAAAATCTTGTTTACCAAGCCTCATCATTTGCCTAGTATTTTACATATTAGGATTATAAGTAAGCATAGTACAATGCTTTTTATTATCAAAATTCACAATTTAGGCATTCCTTAGTATTTTTCTTGGAATCATAAGCACAAATCATATTCCCATTATGGTTTGTTCAATGGTGGAGCTAGTTTATATTAGTTTTAACAGTCTTTCCTATCCCAATTTAGGAAGGTCTTCAAATATTTCAAGCTCGATATCCATCTCCATCTCATGAAGCTCTATATTTAAAATTATTATATTTTTGTTATATGCTTGAGCTCCCATAGTGTTATGCATAGGAATTCTAACAATGGCTAGATTTGTTCACAAGCACACCAGTCTTTGGAAGAATCTACAAGGTTAAGTTTTGGCATCAATTTTCTCCAAGTTGTCAACAGAAAACTCACAAAGTTAGTGTTTTACAATGGTTCAACCAACATTTAAATCATTTTAACACCATTAAAGCAAGTACATCACAACTTTTGATACACAAGTCCCAATTTCAAGCACATTTAGCTAGTGCAAAATTCCAAGAGGAATATATTCACTCTTTGAAATATATCCTCAAGGAAGTGGAGTAAGTATTGGATAAGCAAACATCAAGCACTTCATCTTATGATCCGTTTGCCAACCGTAATCTAAATGAAGATGTAGTCAGCCTTTTAATTATTAAAGGTGACAAGACCAAAAGTAAAGGCAAAGACAAGCATAATGATTTATAGACGAGTAAGGACAAAGGTAAAAGTAAAAGTAAAAAGTAAAAACATCTGATGAAATAATTTGTTTTTCTTTCCACCAAAAGTCCTTTTGTTTTTACCTTCCAGTAAAATAACAATACATAAGTAAAAGTAGATTCCCTCAACAAAAGTACTTTTATCCATACTCAATCTAATTTCCAATTCATCAAGCATCCAAAGTGTTTCCTTGCTTATAAAAGGACCTAAGCACTTCAAGCTATATGTATATATATATATATAGTCTTTTTGGTTTTTTTAAAAAAAGAAAAAAAAAACTATTGAATATTCATTCTTTATTCTCTAAAAAGAAAAAATGCTTGCAATTTAAGTCTTTTTTTATTTTTTTATTTAAATAAGATAAAAATGTATTTTAAAATAAAAAATATATTAATGTTGCCAAAGTTGAGAGAAAGTAGATGATTTTAAACATCTTTTTGAATAAAAAGTGTCTACATGGTGACGATTACTTAATTTTAAAATTTTTTTAATAAACTATTATAATTTATAATATTTGATATTAATTTAAAAATTAGTTTGTAACATTTTTTAGTATTTTAATAAAATTAATATTTTAACATACATCTAGTCATTCTTTTTATACTATAAAATTAAGTACACATAGTTTACATTATTATTTCTTCACTTTCTCTTAACCAAATTATTCAATTTTGCATATTAATTTCTTTTTCTTTAAGCAAATTTTCATCAAAGTTAGTGTTTATAGTTGATAATAGTAATATTATTTATTAAAATTTTGATTAAGAATTTAGTTATAATCAACATGCAACTATAAAATTTAATTCATATTTTAATTAATCACTTATTTTAATTTTACTTAATCTCTTAAACACAAGTCCAAAGTTAAAAACTTTTAAATTAACTAGATACTAATCATAGTTAATAACCCAACTAATTTTAAATTTACATAACTATTTTTCCAAATCTAAATTAAAAGCAAATTAATTTAATTAATTATTATTAAAAGTATAATTTGAATTTTGTTATTTAACATATTTTATTTGATATCCAAAATCTATACAATATATGACCCTACAAATATATATTGTCAAAATTAAGAAAAAGTTTTATAAATTCTAATAATTCTTTAAACAAAAAAAATACCTATACGATGACTTATTTTTATTTTAGGAGTTTATCAATGAATTCCCATGGTTTGTAATATATTTTTTACATTAGTTTGATAATTGACTAGTAAACTTCCTTCATATTTTAATAGAATTAAGTTTTTGAAATCTATTCAAACCCTTTTTTACATTATAAAATCAAGTATATTTTATTTGCACTATTTTTTTTTCTTTTCTTTCAGTTAAATAATTTTATGAATTTCAAACATTAATTTTCTTAGCCAAGTAATTTTTCTTCAAAGTTAGTATTTGTAGTATGTAAAAATGAAATTAACTTCTCTTATTATTAGTTGTTGTTAATTTTTTTTCTATGCTTGTCAACAGAGGATCCCGAAACATATTCATAAAGATAATTATGATATAAGGAGTTTTAGGGTTTAGTTCAACACATGTAATATAAAAGTTAAAGTTAAAATTAGATGTTTTGAAGTTTATTTTTCTTTTTGTTTTCAAACCCTATATCTCTAATATTCTAAACCAAAAATAATTAAATATTTTGCTAGACATTATGATACCTAGAAAGGATATATTATCTTTCAATAGCTTTGACAATTATAATTTCCATGTCTTTCTATAAAAAATTAATTCATAAAGAAATTGACATTTTTGCCACAAAAGAATTCACAATTAACTTATTGATTTTGATTTGTAAATCTTGATTTGCCCTTTTAATTATTTTTTTATTTATTCACAAAAGGAATCTATGATTTTTTTTTCTTTTATAATTGAATTAATAATTTGTTATGGCTAAACCCACAACTAAAACTTTAAAGCACTTTTTTTTGGGGGGAAAAAATCAAAAGAGTTGCATATATTATCAAAATTGAGAGAAAATTTAGTTATTCTAAGCAATTTTTAAAGCAAAAAAGATTTATGTGGAGGAGTTCCTTTAAATCTAAGAATTCATTTGAAATTCTTTTTTTTTTTTTTTTGGTAAACTTCCATATTAATTATACTAACTATTATAACTAGAAATCCAAATTTAGTATGCCACTCAATTTTAATTTTATTTAATCATTTTAACATGTCAACTTTAAAATACTAATATTTAGTTAACACTATAGTCAAGTAGAATTCAGTTTAGTTTGATGATGTTTTTTAGCTCTCCCATCAATCTACTTCCCTTCATTCTCACCACTTATTTTATAATTTATAAAATCTAAAAGTACCTTACTCGTCAAATTTTGGCTCAAACCTCATACATTCATGATGGAAAGCTAATAGACAATCTTTTTCACTACAAAAAATTAATTTCTCATCTCTATTGCACCTGAAACAAGCATCGTTCCTTAGCCAATCCACCTTCTTCCCATCAAAACCACTCTCCTTTTCCTTTAAAAACATCTATCTCATTACTCGCTTTGTGTTTCTTTCTATAGCCATCATCTTTTTTCTTGATTTCTCTTGCATACTCCCATCTATGTTAACTTCTACTTTTGCATTATAATCATTCTATTCAAAGATTCATCAAAGAGATTCTCCTTAAACCATGCTTTCATTAATTTAAAATGAACCCTACCAAAAAACAAGACAAAGATGAAGAAGAAAACTAACCATGAATTTAAGCATCATAAACCCTAAGATTATGTGTATGTGTGTGTGTGTGTGTGAGAGAGAGAGAGAGAGAGAGAGGAATATTGAATTACTGGGAGGAATTGGCCATGTAAATGTGGTGTGCAACAATTTTTGTGGTGATTTAGAAGGATGAGCCCTAGTGTAGTGGGTTTTAGTTCTCGTTATGTAAAAGAGCAAGTGACATGCTAAATATTGTTTGTTTGTGAGAAGTGAGATTAGGGAAAAAAAAAAATAGCATTGAGTGGGGTGTGGAGTTAAAAGAGAATGAGCCTAGAGGAGAATAGTTAAGTATGGTTAACAAAAAGGCATGGGCTTAGAAGAGAAGAGGCTAGAAAGAAGTGTAGACTAAAGTTGGTGTGGGGTTTAAAATGGGGCTTGGTTGCAAATAAATGCATATAGCTTTTTGAAAAATTGAAAATTGATAGTTATTCTCAGCTCATTTTGCTCAATGTTCTTCAAGGTCTGCTTTAGTTCTACAAAAATCCTTTAATGTTCTAAATTATTGATCTCATTGTTGATTACTGTGCTTGTTTAAAAAAAGAGTGATGAACTCACAATCAATGCCATAGAAACAACCAAAATGTTAACCCATATAAAATTAAGACCAAATATATACATATCTGAGCTCATCTGCCAACACATGCTCTTTTTCAAGCTTTGCTTCCAATTCCTTCTGTAGAAGCTCGAGTTCAGCATCTGCAGATACTTCAAATTTTGCCTTCTTTGTTTTCAACATGTATTCATCTATCTTTTTTCTGATATTCTGCAGACATATGAATCAATCAAGCATATGGTGCAAAATTGACAACATCTTTATGCACAATAAAATACCCAAATAAAATAAAATAATAAAACCCTTAACCAATATAGTTAATTCAAACTTAATCACTTCCTTCTAGAAAAACAAAAAACTAATGACGATAAGCTCTTAGGAAGTTTTATCTCTTTTTTTAATAGAATAACAAGATACTCTTTAAAGCATTCTTCAGGATGAAGCATGAAGTTTGAAATAACCATCTATCGATGTATCTATAACTTATGAGTTGTGGGCAATGTTTCAAAAGCCTCAACATACTGAAGGAGAGAAACAAGAGATAATCGCAATTAAATCACGAAAAGGGAAGCTAAAGTAGTCATTTGAAAGCGAGTTTACTACCAATTTCCTGGCAATGGTGGAAACTAAAGTAATGAACTACACAATGTCATCTCTCTTCTAAGTTCATCAACTCTCCTAACCAAAATTCAATCGAGCACTTTGAGGCTAACATTCAAAGAATTTATCAATTATACTATCTAATATCAATTTGATCGCTGTTTCTTTTGAATTTTATTTTTATAATTCCTCCTTTTTGTCCGTTTCATTTACTATCACGGTGGAACTTGCATTTACCCTTACTAATTATTGAACAAAAATGGACTAATTAAACTTTTGTCGGGCCCTATCTGGCCCCACTGACATTCTAAATACCGTTATCGTTGAACTTTATTATTTTTTTTTTTTTTTAAAAAAAAGGGGTTTTGGTTTGTTTAATTTAATATAAGAAGGAAGTGAAAATATCGGGTGGTGATTTGATCATGGGCAAGTAGAATTACATGAAATTAGTGAGGCATGTATTACCAAGACATGGATCGTCTGGTCACGCAAGAAAAGGGGCTGACACCATGGGCCGATTGGGTTGACTCCAACATTGACATTACCAAAACCAAAGTTTTCTTGCGGTCCATCTCTCCCACACTCTGTAAGTAACCCTCTCTCTCTCTCTCTCTCTCTCTCCTCGTGTTAATTTTCTTGTAATCTATTTGTATTATTCGGTGTTGATAGGCAGGAGGCTCGTGGCTCCAAGCACAAGAAATTAGGTTCAATCTGTTCTTATCGTAAAGAAGTTAAAATTGGTGAGGATTACATATGTCCAAGATGCAAAGCGCGAGTGTGTGAGCTTCCTACCGAATGTCATGTTTGCGGCTTGACACTTGTCTTCTCACCCCATCTAGTAAGGTCATATCATCATCTCTTTTCGATAGCGACGTTTGATGAGGCGCCTTCATCGTGCCAATTTGAACTGCATCGTAGATTGCAGAAAACCTAGTTTGGCCGCCAACAAAGCCTTCGTAATCCAGTAGGCTATGCTAACACGTGCTTTACTGTTTTACTACGTAGAACGGATAGCTGACTTGTAATGACACTTGGGGATACTTGAAATTAACACAATTAACGTCCACAGATCTTTATTAGAAAAGGAAAACAATTATTATATATAATATATCTTCTATTTTATTTTATAAATGTCAAAAGTAATGTCCTCTCGTCATAATTTCAAAAATGGCGGCCCACGACTTTCAAATATTTGTCAAGGTTGTCCTAGTATTAGTGAATCTTTTTGGATATCGTATCGTATCGTATCTCGTGATCTCTCCCTTTCTCTCTCTTCCCACCGTCAAATTCACTTCTTACCAACCATCACCAAACCTATTAGCCACCTAGAGAGTTTAAAGTTTTCTCGAAAACATTCACAAGGGTGGGTTCCTATCGAGGGGTTGAACCGCGTGAGATTATTTGTTCGGTGAGATTTATTACAATAAGAGTCGAGGGCTACGATAATGAAGTAAGACCATCAAATTATTATTTAAATAAAGGACTAAATAAGATAGTCTTTAACTCCACGCGGCATTGTCATTGCCTTTGTCCCGTCGGATTGTCCTTCTCAAGCACGTTGACATATTTTTTTGTGAAAGGTTTGTAATTTTATTAAAGTGGTTATTATATTTGTTTAAAAAATTTAACTTTTACAGTTTATTAAAAAGAAACGAGCAAAAAGATTTTTATAACTTGTGGGTGGGTAAGTACACTTGAGATCGTAAAAGACTAATTTTTGGCCTGAACTCCTCTGCCAACACAACACATACTCTTCAGACAGAAAACTTGACGCGGAGAAAATAAAAAGGTTAATGGTGCTAATTTTAACTATCCCAAGTGTGTCATCTATTTGTTCTATGTAGCAAAACAATAAAGCACGCGTTAGCATAGCTTACTAGGATTACAAAGATTTTTGTTACGATATTTTGTACGTAAAAATAAATAATATATTAAATTTATATATTTTTTAAGATAAAAAAATATATTAAAATTAATTATATAATAAATATTAATAAATATATATATATATAAAATTAAAAAGATATAATATTTATTATTAAATTAAAAAGTGATTTAATAGTTATAATTTATTTAAAATTTATATAAAAAGAAATCACTTTCTCTTCATTTATATTCTCTTTATTTTTAAATAAAATATATTTTAAAATTTAATTTTTAAAAAAATTTTTATAAGTTGAATGTAAAAAATTTACTTAAAAAGTATTTTTAACACCGTATAGTTAAGATACAATAAATCTATAAGTCCGCTGTTGGCAGCCGAAACAAGTTTCCTATAATCTATGGTGGGGTTCAAATAGGCATGATGGAGGCACCTCATCAAATGTTGCTATCGGAAAGAGATGATGATACGACCCATCAAATTAATGGTACTCAAGTTGTTTGAGCTCCTCTACCTCCACACTCTCTTCAGACCCTGAAGAATGTTCAACAACATTTTTTGTTGTTGCTGTGGCATTGTTGGCAAAGGAGCTCCTTTGCTTCACAACCAAAAACTCTTGCCTACCTCGTAGACAATAGTTTCTTTTGGAGTGACTTGGCTTCAGATCCAAAATGACCATTAAACTTGTGGTATTAGGCTACCAATCCATAGAAGCTAAGCAATATAATCAGTAAAAAATGGTTAAGAGGTTTCTTCATCGTAAAACAAATTAGAAATTCAAATTGACCATTAATTAACTACTTATGAGTTTAATAGTAAAAAAATAATTATATTTATAAATATAAAAATGATGAATATAACTAAATATAATTAATAAAATAATATAATTTTTTTGATTTTATATTTTTTTTTATTAATTTATTTTACATATTATTATAATAATATTTATTTAATTTTATTAATAATATCTAACTATGTTTATCAATTTTGTGTCCAATAAATGTTTTGCTTAACGGTAGTGGGAAATGTGGAGGGGCATCCGAAGGCAAGTACCTAACCTGCCATCTCAGTTATTTAACACGAAAGTCATTGGTTAAGAAAAAAACAAGAGAAAAACGTTAACCGCTGATTATTAGATTGTCCAAGAAATGTATCACCAAAAGACTTTTAAAAGATGGAGGCTGAGGTAAGAACGTGCAGGGGTCTCAATTTTTGAACCAGAGGGACTGAAACTCCTCGTGTGCTTGCTTTCGTTCTCTTTCCATTTCCCCATAAAAGGAATCATTTTTATTCAAACGACAAAATTTCTCAAGCCTCACGCTGACACGCACACAACCACGCACACATGCACTGCCAAAAACCCAAACCCCATAAACTGAACTTGCAGCTTTCATTGCTAGTACAATGCCAAAGTTCGTTGTTCGCCCCGGAAAGTGACTCTTTTTGCATTTTTGAGCCAAAGTTTCAATCTTTTCATTCATCAAGGCCAAAAATGAAAACAGGTTCCAATCTTTGAGACCATCATGTGTCAGTATTGAAGGCATTAAAGGGCTTCAAAGTCTTCCTTCTCATCTCAAAGTTTTACCAAGTTCAGGTTTTCCCTGGTAAGATTTGAAGCTGAGTATTTTGATGGTTGCAGGTGAAGCTATAAAAGTATTAGCCTTCTTAAGCCCCGTGATTTGGGTTTTTGAGCATCTGAAATAAAAGACAAGCGCTTTAATTAGTTTGAATCTCTTCATCCTCTTTTTGACCACAAATCCTTTGTGTTAATTATTGTTTAATGATCTTTTCTGATTATCTATTTGGAACTAAAACCCCATTTCATTTCTTCAATATTGGGTGCTTTCAGCTAGACATTTGACCGGGGATCCCGGTTTTTCTTGGTGGTTTCTAGGCATTGGGTCAATTTGTATATTTTATTTTTCGGTTCTTCACTGTTTCCCATTTTCAATAATTCCATCTGCTGTCTTTGAAAGGTGAATCCATTGAACTTATCACTGTTGGATTCTTTTTCAGGTTATAGGTCTTATATAATCTTTTTAAGGTATGGAGAATCCCACCACTAAACCCACTAAAACCTCTTCAAACATCACTGAAATGGTGTCAAAATTTGCTAAGCTTTGCAAATTGAGGTCCATTGGTGTCTTCTCCAATGAGAACCCAAGTTGCCATCACCACCATCACAATTCCAATAGCAGCAGTGGCCCATCAATGGGTAGAGAAAGCAGTGAGGGTACTGAAGAGACAGAATCTGATGGGCAGAAAATCCATCCACACCCCGTAGTAAATGAAAGTAAAGGCAACATTTGTGGTGATGGCTATATTTGTGGGTTATTTGATGCTGTTTCTGCCTTGAAATTAGCTTATATTCAGCTTCAAGAAGCTCATGTTCCTTACAACCCAGATAAGATTGTAGCTGCGGATGAACTCATTGTGGCTCAGCTGAAAGCTCTTTGTAAGTTCAAGCAAACATGTAAGGAGAAGCCATTCGAAAAATCCAGGTTTGATTCCTCTCGCTTCGAATGTTTGCAAGCTGAAGTTAAAGTTAACGAGGAGATGCTAGAGAAACTGAAGTCCCAAAACAGAGCAAAAGATGCTGAGATTGTGCATTTGCAACAAGATCTTCATGATTTGGATGTGCAGAACATGGTATTGGCTGACAGGTTGAGGCAGAAAAGTTTGGAGAAAAAGTTGGAAAGGGCTCTAAATATAGACATGTTCAAGGAAATCTTTAAACGAGCTTCAAAGTCCATTCATGATTTTGCAAAGCCAGTAATTAGCTTCATGAAAGCTTCAGGTTGGGATTTGGACCTTGCAGCAAATTCGATTGAAATGGATGTTGTTTATTCAAAAAGGTCGCACAAGAAGTATGCTTTTGAAGCCTTCATTTCACGAAGAATGTTTAATGGGATGTCACTTGGACCTTGTGCTGTGGATGATGTCATTAGGTTTGATGATCCTCTCGATGCTCTGATACAAAACCCAGGTTCAGGGTTTTCCAACTTCTGCAGAGACAAGTACTTGTTTGTTGTTAATCCACTGATGGAGATGTCTTTCTTTGGGAATTTGGATCAGAGGATGTTTATATTGAGTGGCAAGCATCCAAGGACACAATTCTATCAAATATTTGCAAAAATGGCAAAATGGATTTGGGTTATACAAGGGATGGCAATCTCAATGGATGCCAAGGCAAAAATATTTGCTGTGAATAAAGGAAGCGAATTCTCGGATGACTACATGGAATTTGTTGAAGACAATGGGGTAAGTGCCCTGTCCTTGGATGAAAGACATGCTATTCACAGAGTTGAATTAATGATCATGCCTGGCTTTAGAATTGGAGATACATTGGTGAAGGCACGGGTGTATGTTTCAGAAACGAAGCCATCATTGGGAACATGCTAGATGTGACCTCACCATAAATATATGAATAAAGATAGTAACTTTCTCTTTTGGAACTGTCAATATTTAGCTTAAGTTAATTAGGGGCCTCTAATTTTTAGATTGAGATGATAGCTTAGCTTACTATTGTGGGATGAAACCCAGAAGTGCAGCACTTGTACTTCTTTCTTTGTTTTGTTTGTAATATATGGATAAACATTTGAGTTGCAAGAATCCTGTTGCTTACTTCCTAAATGTAAGTAGATATCTACTGAGTGATGCTGCTGCTATTACCGTGATTATTGCATTTAATTCAAATCTGTGCCGAGCAATGCTTTTATCTTGATCATGGTCTTCACACAACTCATCTCATTCTGATAATAGAGTATTTTGAGTGAAAAAATTATTGTATCTCATATAAGAGTTTTTCAGAGGTTTGAATAGATAGTTTTTTCTGCTATATAAAATTTTTCAAGAGACAATATTGATAGAAAGCTTGCAAAAATTTATCAAACATTAACCATCATAGACTATTAAAGTTGATTTAAGTGACTTACCAACCGATTTAAAAATTGGTCAGAAAATCAATTAGTGAAAATTTTCATTAAAGGGTTTAGTTTTGATATCTGATGTAAAGTCAAAAATCACTAACTACAAACAATGGTAGTAGCTATGTTCTTTGCTAGCCTACATAAGAAGAAGCTAGACACTGAAATTCGTCGCCTAATTGTTATTGAAGTCAGCAAACCTATTAAAAGTAACACCAACTCATTCTCTTCTATTTGTCTTTCTAATATTAGACACTAAGAACAAAAGAAGCTTTTAATGATTGAGCTCGTTAATGAAGTTAACAAAATAGAGCATAATGCTATGGAAGGTAAAGATTTTGGTGATGTCATCAATTCAAAGTATGATGCTATGAGAGGCAAATATTTTGGTGATTACATTGATCCAAAGTATGAAATTGTGGATGACAAAAATTTTGTTGATCATAATAGTTAATCTTTGACTCTAATGCAACCAAAAATGTTTGGTAACAATCTAAGAATAGCTAGAAAGCCAGTTAAGCATTGGAGTTTAAAAAGGCCTTTCTTATTTTGAGTTACATTAAAGGAGAGTGCCTTGAAAAGATTATTTTCGTTAATGAAATTCAAAGGCTAAAAGATTTGTCAATGTACAAGTTTGAGGAAGAAATGTGGGCAAGTTTGGGTTCTAGGTATGGGTATATCAAGGCAAATGAGTGTGTAGAGTCTATTCACTAGGATTTTGGAAAAGCCCACATATATTTTTATCATGTCGATTCAAATGGAAGTTATATGTTTAAGGGCCCTTATCTAATGCCAATGAGAAATTTTCTTCAATGGGCAGTATGTAATGACAATATATTGATTGTGAAGTTTAAAGAAGAAAAATGGACAAGAGAAATCTAGTTGGTAGTTCTTGTAAATATGAAATTTACAAAAATAAAAAGATATGATTGATCTCATTGAAGAGATCAACTTCCAATGATCACTTCGAGCGATTTAACCTCTAATAATTACTTCGAAGGGATTAACCTCCAATAAACTAAGAGTTTTGATGAATATTATTAATTATTTGAATAAAAAACTATATGACATTATAAATATATAAACTTGATAGTATACTCTTATAGAAATAATTATTCTTATTAATTTAGAAATAATAAAAGATAAATATTAAATGATATAAGGGTAATGATATATAGTCATACTTAAAGGTGAACTTTCCTCATTAGGATGAGAGTGAACCTACAGCTTAGATTTCCCAAGTTTAAAAATATTTTTGTTTCCATCTTACGACAAAAAATTCTAAAGTTGAAATTACTTATATTCAATTAGAGGATGATGTAATCCAATGGTATGATTGGTTTGAAATGTGTGTTGAAGTTCCAACTTAGGTTGAATTCACCAAAAGTCTTCTTATACATTTTGGGCCTTTCAAATACATCAATGTTGATGGAGAACTAACAAAAATTTTTCAAACATATACCATTCTAAAATATCATAGTTGATTTGAGTAACTTGCCAATTGAGTTAAAGATGGGTTAAAAAGGTAATTGGTGGGAACATTCCTTAAAGGGCTTACTTTTAACATTTGATTTGAAGTTAAAGCTTGCTAGCCATGGATAATGGTAGTGGGTATCTCCATTGCTAGCCTATAGGAGGAGAAGCTAGGCATAGAAATTCATTGCCCAACTACAAAAGGATTCAACAAACTTACTGAGGGTAACACCAACTCATACTTTTTTATTTGCCCTTTTAGCACTAAACGTCTATCTTAAGAACAATTGAAAGAGTTGATGGTAAAAGGATTATGTCGGTACTATGATGAGAAGTGGCACAAAGAGCACCGATTTGAGCAATGGAAGCTTTTAATGATTAAGCTAATGGAAGAAGCTAAAGAGGCAGATAATGGCCACATATACTTAGATGTTGGCGACTCCATTGTTAAATATATAGTTGAGCCTATAGTGCATACTTTGGCAAGATATTCTAATCCATAAAATATAAAAATAAAAGGATCACTCAAAGGAAGACTAGTAACAGTGCTAGTTTACTCGAGTAGTATTAACAATTTTATGGATGATAAGATAACTAAAGAACTTGCCTTGTCAATAGAGAACTATGATAAGTTTGCTGTAAAGGTTGCAGATAGAAGAAATTTGACATGCTAAAGAAAGTGCACAAAGATAAAACTCTTATTATAAGGTCAAATTATTTATATTAATCTCTTCTTATTACTTTTGGATGATTATGAAATTGTTCTTGGCATTGATTGGTTGTAGACTTTAGAAGACATTACTTAGAATTTGTCCAAATTAAGAATGAAGTTTTTATTAAATGGATATGTAGTAAAGTTATAAGGAAGATGCAATGATAAAATAATTACTATTAGTAGTTACTAAATGGAGTGAGTCTTATAGGAAGTAGGTTAAGCATTCCTCGAGTAGGTCATAATTAGTAAAGATTTGTCATTATAAGATATTTTATGAAATCTTTTAAAGAGAAATTATGGTGTTAAAGTCAATGCAACACTCAAGTATCATATAAAGAAGGTTAGATTAAAGAAGATAGTTGATTAAGAAAAACCTTGAGGACAAGGCTAATTTGAGGAACAGGAGAATGATGAGATCTTTTTAATTAAGAAATTATTATTATCAATTATTTTATTTAATATTTTTCTTTTATTATTTTTGAATTAATAGATATAATTACTTTTTTAATAGTAGGACATCAAGTTTATATATTTGTAATATTTTATGACTTTTTATTATTCAAACAATTAATAATATTCATTAAAGGTTTTTGCTTATTAGAGGTTGATCCCCTTGAAAAGATCAATCTTATCTTTTTTATTTTTGTAAATTTCTTATTTTCAATCCCTAATTCCCGATCTCTTTTTTCAATTCCTAATTTCCAAACTTCATTTCCTTAACATCAATGATGAGATCCTCTTAATTAGAAAATTATTATTATCAATTATTTTATTTATTATTTATCTTTTATTATTTTCAAATTAGTAGGTACGATTACTTCCAAAATAGTAAGTTGTTAAATTTATGTATTTGTAATGCCATATGGGTTTTTATTTAAGCAATCAATAATATTCATTAGAGCTTTTAACTTATTGGAGGCAGGTCCTTTTGAAGTGATCATTAAAGGTTGATCACCTAAAAGCAATTATTGGATACTGATCCCTTTGAAGAGATAAATCCTATCCTTTTATTTTCTTAAGTTTCTTATTTTGATTCCTTAATTCCCAATCCCTAATTGCAATTCCTAATTTCTCAACCCTAATTCCTTAGCATTTGGTATTAAAATAGCGTTCTTAGGAGATTTCACTTATATTCCATCCTTCACCATCAAAAAAAAAAAAAAAAACATTTTTTGTGCCCTTTACCCAACAACAAAAGCAAAATCTAAACATCATTGACTTGCAATCCTACATCATGTTTTCACACAATTCATCTAATTATGATACTAAACTATCTCAAGTGAAAGAATCATTGTTTCTCATGCAAGTCTTTTAAAAGGTTTAAACATATTTTTTGGTAGCAAAAAATCAGTCAAGAGACAACACTTCTGGATCTGCTAGTAAACAAAGAGAACTAGTGGAGTCTTATAGAGGCACCAAGTATGACAATGTATAACCACACTGAAGGGTGGACTTTCCTCATTGGGACAAGTGTAACCCTGCAGGTTAGATTTCTTGAGTTAAAAAATATTTTTGTTTTCATCGTACGATAGAAAATTCTAAAATCAAATTTGCTTCTATTCAATTAGAAGGTAATGTAATCCAATGGTATGATTGGTTCAAAATGTGTATTAGAGTTTTTACTTAAGCTAAATTCACCAAAGTTTTTCTTGTGCACTTTAAGCCTTTATAATACATCAATGTTGATGGAGAGCTCATAAAAATTTTTTCAAGTATCTACCATCCTATAATATTATAGTCAATTCGAACAACTCACCAATTGAGCTAAAAATTAGTTAGAATGGCAATTGGTGGGAATATTCATTAAAGGGTTTACTTTTGACATATGACATGAAGTCAAAGCTCACCATGATTACTTATTATTTAAATTAATATTAATCACTTATTATTTTTAAATTAATAGGCATAATTACTTCTAGAATAATAAACTGTTATATTTATATATTTGTAATACCTCAGGACTTTTTATTCAAACAATCAATAATATTCATCAGAGTTTTTAACTTATTAGAAGTCAATCCCCTTAAAGCGATCATTAGAAGTTAATCCCCTTGAGGCGATCATTGAAGGTTAATCGCCTTAAAAGGTCAATCTTATCTTTTTATTTTCACAAAGTTCTTATTTTTAATCTCTAATTTCCAATACTTGTTTCTAATCCTTAATTTGCAAATTCTAGTTTCCTTAACACTAATGTTATGAGAATCATGCAAGCAAAGCATATTTACCAAACAAGCTTCCACCACAAATATAGTTTCTTTCTTTCTTTTCTTAAAGGAAAAGCTTTTAAGAAGAACAAAAATATGGCAATTCAATAAGCAATGATGTTCAAAAGAAATTAGAAGCCATAAATAAAATATAGCATAGAGAAATTCTTACTTGTAAAAGAAAATGGCTATACAGGGGCCACAATTTCTTCTATTTTCCTTTCTTCTATTTTGTTTTTTTTTTTTTTTAACCACTTCCTTTGTTTTTCCTTTTTTTTTTTCTATTTTCCTTATTCACAATAATACTACAAACTAGAAATACCTAACCAAAAAAGCTCAATGAGTACATCATAAATGAGACCTTTAAAAGAAGATTTTATTTTAATTGTATTTTTTAAAATATAATTTATTCATAATTTTATAATTATTTAAAATAAAAAATAATAAAATTAAATTAATATTTTGTGTAAGGATATTTATAAAGATATTTTGTTTAAATTAATTTGAGTGCCTTTATGAATATGCATAAATATGCCATAAATACATTCCATGTTGTGGATTGGGGTTATGTTTTAAATTGGTGATCCATCCCTATCTACCTTTTGGCATTATTGATTTGGGTCTACTTTTTAACTATTGGCTCATCTTTATTTTCTCTTCTGTGTTATGCATTTGAGTTTACTTTAAAACTATTAGCCCCTTGACTTGTTATACAACTCCACATTCAGAATAAACTTTTCAAGAATCTGATAAGATATTGGAAAGGACCTATATCTTCAGCCTAGTTGATTTTAAGTATATATATTTCATGACACTTGAGTAATTAAAAAAGCCCATTCATTTTGTTTTTTCATGTCTTAGTTGTTATTTTGGTAATATTAAATAAGCTTATACATATATTTGAAACTTTTATTATTTTTTATTTTTTTTCCATTTTTGTTAATACCCAAAGGCTTGCTTTGTATAATTAAAGTCTCATTAAGGGGCAAGAACCTAGCTTCATTCTAAAGAAAAGTGTTTTGGGGTTGGATATTAATAAATAATTGGTATGTTTTAATTTTTTATATAACAATTGCTCTACTCTAACTTCATTATAACATGTGCATCCCAACATTAAAAGTCTCATTTAATTAAAGACTTGACAAGATAGTTTTAAATTCAGCTTGTTGTCAATAGCCCAAACGTTAAAAAAACTCAAAATCCCTAATAAGAGATGGGAGTAAAAAAAAAAAAAAAAAATCAACTTAGCCTTATTGAAGTTGGCATAAGGCCTTGGCCTCATGTAGGGTAATAGTCGAACCCCTCAAACATGCCCTAGAAGTTTTGACTTATGTGTTATATAAAGACATGCAATCATTTTCTTTATGTTGTGATTTCTACTATTGATGTCCTATAATAGTTTTTTTTTTTCCTTTTGTTTTGTCATTTATTTAGTATCATGGAAGTTGGTAGAATTAAGTTTTAGGTCAAGTAGATAGTGGGAAGATGTTTGTTGAGAGATACTTCACTGAATATTTTGAAGATACTTAAGAAAAATCCATCTTTAGTAGTTTCCATTTAGTGGTGTTTTTCTTTTTAATACCCACATGAGATCCAATTTAGTGCTTTATGTTTGGTTATTCTAATGTGCAACCTTATGCATCATTGTCAATGCCATGAAATTAAGTTACACACTTTATTTCATTATGGCATCTTTGTTGTAAAATTCATGGGGAGCCTTACATGATTTAACACTTATCCACATGCATCACTTAAGGTTTTAATTTACTTTTAAAAATTCTAGTACCATATGACTTTTACAAATACCTCTTTTCATTATTGATTTATTCAACTATCTATTGCACAAGTTGATATTAAGCAAAATATTTTGGAGATCAAAATTTAACATTCAATAGCTTTTCCTTAAAAAGGAATATTGAAAATATTCAAAATTTATTAAGAACATTTTTCTATAAGATATAAATTTAGAAAAAAAAAAAATATAAAAAGATCTAATTTTTTAACATATATTTATAACTCTCTTAAGGAAAAGAAAAATCTAAGTTTCTATTGTGGTCTTTAAAATTTATAAAATATGGTATTTTAACAATTAAAAACTATATTTATAATAAGAGGGTAAGTGCTCGAAATCCTTGAAATAAAAAGGAAATTTTTTTCAATGGTAAAATTGGCTAATAAAATAAATTCTTCGTAGCAAATATTAGTAGTTATAAATAATGAACTAACTCATTAAAGGATGCCATAAAGGTCATCAAATAAGAAATTGGTCCTTTATGATCTTCGATGTACCTGTGCAGAAGTTGCAAGAAATTTTTGGTTTTTGATAGGTTATAAAAATTAAGTATTTCCAAACAAATACAATAGTTACTTTAATAAAACTACAAACCTTCCATGAAATCATTGAAAGAACTCTAATGATCCCATCTGATCCACCAAATGCAACTAGGGGAGAATTACTAGTAGAAACTCCATAATATAAAATGTGCATGAAAAAGGTGCAAGCAACATTAGCATGGAAATGTCAATACCAAACAATTAGACATAATATAAAAGATTAAATAAGATAAAGTATAAAAACATTTGTAAAGCCATGTAAGAACATAATAATCATATAGACATCAACAAAAGAATCCACTGTAACATAGCAAAAATAATGAAAACTTACATTCACTACCTAAAGTTGATATTTGATATTCTTCATCTTTTATTGATAGTATGGTACTTCTCTACGAATTTAAGCATTTAAGAGTTAGATTATCAAATCAGAGTTTTGTTACAAAATAATGGTAGCAACATATAAGACATTATCATATGAAAGGATAGGATTGGTGGAATTACATGGCTGCCCTTCATTTTTCAATTATCATTTTTCATTTGTGAATTTCCATAAATAACTTAAATTTTCTATTTTATGCCCTTTAAAAATCATATGGAAGGACAAGAGAGGACAACCTAACTTGGACTGACCACCATGAGTGAATGTTCTTAAAAAGCCCTTGTAGATTTTTGGATTAAGCCTTAACTTGCTTGAATTAAAATAGATTATTGGCCAAGGTTTTAAGAACCTTAAATTGGAAAGTTTAGATATTTAAGGTTCAATTTATTCAACTAATAAAATCATAATTGAACTAATGAAACTAGTATTCCTTATTAAATAAAAGAAAAAAAAAAAATATATATATATATATTAACAAAACCACTAAGAGCACTAAAAAATTCCTCAATTGAAAGATGGCACGCTAGATATTTTGGAATTTCATTTGTCTAATTTGTACTAGTCTAGTTAGATTGGTTGGTTCAACTCTTCAAAAAGGTGAAATTTAAATCAATTGAAGGACTGTTTGAGTGAGAAAATGATTTCTTCTTTGTTGTTTTTCTTTTTATACATGTAATAAAAGCTTTGAAATCATTACCTTTATTAGTCATTATGAACTTAAAAGCATCTTAAATCGAAAATGACATTGATCTCCTTAAACTTCAAACACTCACTTGTTAGGGCTTTTTATTTTCTAATTAGAGTAACTTATAACACTTGCCAAATTCAGCAAACAACTTTCAATGTTATTTTCCTTTAAAATATTCCACCAATATAAAAAAGTGTATAAAATATTATTACAACAAATTTAAATGGTAAAATGAGTGAGGCCATTATATTATGTATAACAACTTGATTAATCATTAAAATTCTTGTCATATTTAACTCATTCTTGCCAAATGCAATAAAGGCTAGATATGAGGACACCTTGTGATGCAAAGAGATTTATATTGCAATTCCTATCAAAATTCTTAGCATCTATGTCAAAATCACTAGTAAACAAGCAACATTGTTTATTCAAACTTGGTTCTTATGTTAGCTTGAATACAATCTTCTCTCTAATCAAATTGGTAGTAAAAAATCTCTTTCATTCATAATTTAGAAAATGAAAATACCAAATCCATCATGCTTATCAAATGTGCTATGTAGGTATAGAAATTTTTTTATCTAAAAATCATAGATTGACTTAATAAAAGAAAATCACATGTAATGTAGGAAGGCAACTCACCAGCAAGCTCTAAAACCTAAAAATCACAGCAAGAAGCCAAAAAAAAAAAAAAAAAAGGTTTGAATTCCCTAAGAGTTCAAAATGTTCCAATAAAAAAAAACAACCAAAAAAAACAGAAAAGGAGATGGGTAAAGCCATGACCTTTAACTAACACACAACAAACAAACAAACACCAAGCAACACGACCCCACTTATTATGTAGTATAAGATTATTAATGAGTTATACTCACAAAATATTGAAGTGAAAATAGAAATTCCCACAATTTGATCTTTATTTTGGATGGTTTCCCTTCCCACTCCTTATGTTTAGTTATATTGCATTTCTAGTTTTTCTTTTTCTTTTCCTCAAAGAAGATACAACTCTTATTGTATAGAGTTTTTTTTTCTTTTTTGTGCTATTTATTTCGACTACATATATTAACTAAAAGATGATGAATAACTTTTTGTCATTAATTAATTTAATAATTTAGTAGATGACTTAAGAATAACAATTGGAAAATAGTCATGTTTCCTAAAGTTCCTTTGGTTGGAATTTCGAAATTTGTGCAGCTTTTCAAATAAAAATTAATAGTTCGGTAGTTTTTTCAAATATAAATAAATAGTACCATTTACTTGTAATGACTCAAAAATTCAATTTTTATCCCATGTCTCCAAATTAATCCGAGTTAACAAATTGTATTATTCAAATTAAAATATATAAAAGTTCTAATATTATTGTAACACTTAAAATCTTAAGTGAATACCTCAAAACATTTATGCTGCCTCTAAATAAGACCTCTTACTTTTATAATTCTGGATTAAAATCTTTTCTAAACTTTATCCACTCTTTCATAAGACAAATGTAAAAATTCAAGTGCTCCACAAACTCATCCTTTGACTAGCTCAAAATCATAAATTACACTTTTGTGCCCATTTCATACCTTCTTTTCTTACTTTTTCTCTCTTAGCAAATTATATCTTTTTATCTCAAATTCAAGCCTTTGAAACACATCTTCACACTTGTTTTTATACAAATAACAAACTTACTATCATTGCACAAATCTCTCTTACCTTCTTAGGAATAAGACACACTTTATGACTATTTTTGAAAAGCCTACAAATATGTCATTTATGAACTATTGCCTTTGAAATGGTCGATTAATGCCTTTGTTTATTTAGAAATATGGTGGTACATTTCATAATTATTTTGCAACTTTCAATTAACTTTTGCCTTTGAACATTGCACTTGTGTTTGGTCGATTAATGTTCTAGTCCTAAATTGATGCTAGTGGCATAAGTTGTAAATATTTTTGAACTCTTAGCCAATATTTTAGTCTCTTTCTTTTAGCCAATCAACCACTACATTTGTGTCTGATTGATTGCTCCACACTTTTAGATTCCTTTGATTCAACTAGTTTCTTTCCTTTTTAACTTCTAATAGTTATTTCTTTCCATTCCATAGATCCTTCCGTTCTCATCCTGAAGGGTTTCTTTAAAATAATATAAATGAATGTATAAGATTATAGGGTATATATTTGATAGGAATTTAATTTAAACTATTTCCGTAACACTCTCCAAGATCTTGTGAAATATTTAATGCAATTAGCTTGATAACTCTAAACATCTTTTTGTAAATTTCACATATCTTTTTCTCTAAAACTTCAAATCTTATGGCATTTTTTGTATTAATAACTAGACTCCAATATCTTTCCATTCTTTTATCTCCACAACTAACCATGGTAACTTTTGGAAGTTGACTAATATATAAGCCCTATTTAATAATGTTGTGAGATAAAATACTATAAATGAAAGTGTTGTAAACAAAATTGTTGAGAAAAAAGTATTGTTATAAAAAATTACATGTTGTTTGGTAATAATAATAAAAATACTATAAAAAATGTAGCGAAATTATGAATATTTGGTAAAAATGTTATTAAAATATTTGTTAATTTATAAATTGACCATAAAAGATATGATGGAAAAGTTATCTTATTTTTAAAAATATAATTACTATTTTTATATTTTAAGTTGTATATTTAATATTAAATATATTATTGATAACTTGTAATATGTATTTTATTCTATTTTATTAATTTGAATAAATAATGAAAAATATTATTTTGGTAAATTTTTTATAATAATAATTATTTTAAAATACAATAAAAATAATGGATATTAGATCTATCAAATATTAAAAATTATGTTAATTCTACATAAAATATCAAATAATAATAGAGGTTCAAAAGTTATCTTCAATGACATTTAATTTAGAAAATGAGTATACAAAAAAATATAAGGCTTATATAATGGCACATATAGAAAATTTTTTAAATTATTGTGGATATTTTAGTTTAATAAAATAAAAAGAAAATTCATTGCATTCTTTGCTATCTCTTATGGTCTTTAAAAGTGTTTTATTGTTGCTTTTCCAATACTTACGTTTTGAAGAAGTTAAAGTGAGAAAACTCAATTTTAATAGAAATAATCAAACAATCTTTTAATTGTATTTTAGTTCAAAAATACTTTTACTCATTACAATGCAAATTAAAATGCATTACCAAATAAAACCATAATCTATTCTAACAGCTTTGATGCTTTTTAGTATTTGTTCATAGCTTCCTCCACACATCTTCAATTATTGCATTTATAGTGGCATTGAAAAGTACATTCAAGTATCTTTCTAAGCAATTCACCACTTAATCCTTCTTTAGTTATCCATAGCATCCATTGGAAGTTGATCTATATAATCTGTAACCATAGCACTAACACTCTTCATTCTTTTGGAAAGAACTTCCATTAAAAACCTTTAATTAATGCATTCCAGTAGCATTGGAAACTAGATACATCTAGCTTTCCAACCATGTATACCTCATTATTTAATCACATAAATCTTTGAAAATTGGCTACTAATGAGAAGTGTTTTAATCTATCCTTTATCTTTTGACTCTCTAATCCCTAAGCTCCGTTAGTTGATGCACAATAACCATTGCTAATCTTAAGTCTTCTTGTTCATTGTTGAGTTGAGCATATCATTTTATCCAATTATAGTCATTAACTCCTTTTGTGTCATAGTTAGCTTACTCTTTCCTCTTGTGCTGGCATTACTTCCTTTCCAATTTATGTGTTTGCTTGATTTTTTTTCACTAATCATACTTTAACAAACATATTAGTAATACTCATTGTTTTGTTATCATTAAAATTGAATATGAAACCTTAAAGTCTTAACAATCTGTTTCTTTTTGATAATAATGAAACTTTGATGCAAATAATAATATATACATATATAAAGCACTTATGCATTAACATAATTCTCCTTTTTTTGCCAAAAAACAAAAAGGATGTTTTGAATAGTAAGGGTGTCATACTTCTCCCCTTTAATATATCAAAATTCTTCCTTTTTCTTGTCAAGCAAGTACTCATGAAAGCAAATATGTTCTCCTGCAAGAGATTTGAGTTGAACCATAAGGATAAAGGCATTCAATGAAGTACAATAGATCATGATGAAATCTCAAATATGTAAGTATGATCAATTTAAGCATGCAGAAAATTCAATCATACATCACAATCATAAGAATATGAACAATAAATGTGTTACCCCATAAAGAAATATCTAATTGAAAACTAAGGAAACTAATAAAATGTAGCCTTAATAAAATATGGTCTAGTAAAGCACTTAGAAAGAATGGTTAATTATTATATATGTACCTTATAAACAAGACTATTATACTAGTGCAAAAAGTGTGCTTCCCCTACAATTATGCAACTCATATAGTCAAAACATATGTAAAATTTATATGCTCACTAAAAGTTAGGGATCAAGAAATGATAATAAGAAATTAGTAGAATATGCCCCCTTCATGCAACAATGACTTTCATAATTCATACTATTAAATAAAGAAGCACTCATAATGATATCAAATGACTCAAAGCATGTGAGAAATCAATAAATACATGATAGCAAATAACAACAATCTAAAGTTTGGATCCTTGAAAGATAATGTAATATAAGCAAAGTGAGGATCTCCATTTTAAGACTAATAAAAAATTTACACTAAATTCAAATCAAATGTATATAAACGAGCAATCTTGCATTACTTCTGTCACTTAAAGTAATCTTCATAAAATCTATTTCACTCTAGCATTGACAATTGTTTAAGCAATCTTTAACAAAATAAGTTCTCCCCTTATATGATATAAAATAAGCATGAAATCTTTAGGGAAAAGATAATCATAAACAATATGAGGATGGCCATAAATGTTAGACTTAGGGAAACATATCAAGGTAATGATATTAATGGATGCTCAAACCTTGTATGTTATATGCTTTTAGAATTTATGAAATCTTAAAGGAGATGCTTCTCAATTATAGAATTTGAGTTTAATTCAAATGATGAAGCCAATGAAGCTTGTTTATATCATTCATAGTTCAAAGAAATTGTTGATATCCTTCACTTTCATTCACATAATGATGTATCTCCATTTATAGTATCTCCACTTATACACCTACAAGATAAAACCAATTGTACTTTTGGTATCCAAATTACTTGGATCCACGGGGTTAAATAGTATTGTCATCATGCTTTTAAAAAAATGAATCAAAGATAAGCATAATGACTTTCACTTAATCATGCAAGACAATATAAATTAATGTAATACAATCATGCATGATAATGATGATATGGTAACTCAATAAGCATATGATATTCATCGATCAAGTATACTTAAGATGACATAATGACAATGAAAATACAACATAGTCAACCATATGTTCATATAATTCATATTATCAAGATATGATTTAACCACATGTCATAAATCATGCCTTTAAGATTCAGCAATAAAGATATCAAGGCATACTATAGCTAAAACATGCATTTAATTAATTAAGATAACAAGGAAAATCAATGCTAAATCATGGATAAGAGAATTAACATAAATTCGAAAACATGTATTACACAACATATCTCAATTAATCAAATATTATAATAACAATGATATAAGCCAGTTTGAGGATAATATAGGGGATAAGAGTTTTAAAGATAATTCAACCATTTTGGTCTCTACTATTAAATCATTTGTGTCATTAAGTAATGTCTAAATGAATCTTCTATACCTACAAAATAACTTAAATGGAAGCTTTTGGTACCAAAATGTGTTTGGATCTTTTGGGGTTAATTTTGGTGCCTTTCATGTTTTCAAAAGATTTACTTGTATTTCTAATACTTTTTCTAATGAAATATGAGTATGCCATATAACCATGTCACCACAATAATAACAACTATCGTGATGTCTACTATAAGCATATAAATGTCCATGTGATACTTTAACAAACGGAGTTTTGCATTGATGTGAATTAGCATATCCATGAAATGACTTTCTTCTAATGTGACATGAATGCGTAATATGACCAAGCACACTTGTGTATATAACTTCTAAGTGAACTTGATGGTCTAAAGGACATATTAGTATGCCTAGATGAAGATTCATATGAGTTGGAAAAATCATGCTTATCATCTAATAAACATAAAAAGCAAGGAATATTTAACCCTTTATTTTCATTGGTGAACTTGGCCAATGAAGAATTCAACTTAAGAACCTTATTTTTCAAATCTATATTCTCTTTAGCCAACTCAACAAATAATTGGACTTTGAGAACTAACTCTTACTTATTTTTTTATAAGTCATTTCTAGAGCTTGTCATAGAATTAATTTGTGCTCTTAAAACATCATTCTTAATATGCATTACTTATAATGCTTCAATTGCTTTTATCAATTTAACATAATTATACTCTTCATAAGTATTAGAAATAGAAGTTTTCTCTTCCTAATGAATCATTGAATTTGCTTTATTTTCCTTATGTTCTATTTCATCTTTTGTAGTGGGTGTGAGAGGTATGCTATGTAACCCATTCTCCTTTTGTTGTCTTGTGAAACAATCATTCACATTCCCATTAAAATCAATGCAATCTTTAATCTTACTTACACTTGGTTTTAGGAGAAAAAAAAATCCATCAATAACAATTATCCATAGCCCATAATTGATTGATTATAAATAAAAGTCCATCATTTTCCTCCAATGTAAAAATACAAAATCATAGAGACAAAGAGATTTGTTTATACAAAAGTAAAAAGGGTTGCCAAGGATCTTAACTCAAAAATGTTAAACTTATCAAAAATAGAGTCTAAGCTCTAACACCACTTATTGGTCTCTAAGTGTAAGGCAATCAAAGAAAGTATGTGAATTAGGTGTTTAAGCAAATAGCAAATTAAAACTCTTTCACTTAGTCACAAGTTCATGAATAACATGTAATCATGTGAAAGCTTTAACAAGTGAAAATATTGTATATGTGGATATTTAATAATTATAATATCAATGAATATATAAGGAATAAGGGATAAAGAAATAAAACACAAAGATTTATAATGGTTTGGCTTCTCTACAAGTCTACATCTACTCCTCAAACTCTTATTGGGTATTCTTAATCCACTAACTAAATTTTATTAATTGGTGAGGACCAAACCCTTACACACTTGCTTATTGATCCAATGTTAGACTTACCAACACACTTTGCTTCTCGTTGTTGTTGTGCCAAACTCACCCTTCACTATTCTTGTTTTTGTGATGCCAAGTTCAACTTTACAAAGACAACACTCCATAAGTATTTCTCTATGTCAAACAACTTAAACCTTTTCAAATGAGAGTACTCAACTCTCTTATAGATTTACCTACTCTTTCTTACAATGAATTTACAAATTCAAACTCTCCACAAAATCAACCTTTCATTAGCTTGAAAACATAAATCACTCTTTTAAGCCCATTTCACACTACCTTTTTTTTCTTTTTGTCTCTTAGCATATTACATCTTTTAATCTCACATTCAATCCTTTTAGACAAGTCCATGGATTTGTTTTTGTACAAATGAAAAACTTACTAGCTATTGCACAAATCACTCTCTTGCATTCATAGGAATAAGATGCAATTTAGAATTGTTTTTAGAAAGCCTTCCAAATAGGCCATTAGTTGACCATTACTTTTTGAATTGATCGATTGATGGGTTTGGCTCATTCTAAAATTTGGTGGCACAACTCATAATTAGTTTACAACTTTTTGGTTAACATTTGCTTTCTTCCTTTTAACTAGTCAAATATTGCACTTGTGTCTAATTGACTAATGCTCTAATCCAAGTTTGTTTCTAGTGGCACAAGTTGTAAATATTTTTAAACTCTCAACCAACATTTTCATCTCCTTCTTCTATCTAATTGACCACTACATTTGAGTTTGGTCAATTACTCTATACTCTCAACTTCTTTTGATTCCAATAGTTTTCTTCATTTTCTACTTCAAATGGTTCTTTCATTCCATTTTACTGATCATTTGCTTTCTCATTTAAAAATATTTCATTAAACAATATAAGTGAATCTATAAGATTGTAAATTAATTATTTGATAGGAATGCAATTCAAACTATTTCCATAATACTCTTTTAAAATCTTTTGGTATATTCCATGCAATGACATTGATAGCTTTGAACACCTTTCCTAAATTATTCATATCTCTTTCTACAAATCTCAAAATCATGTGTCTTTCTTACATCAAAAACTAGACTTGGATATCTTTCTATTCATCTATTGAATGGCTAATTCACATGCAATTGACTGTTGTAGCTTTTGGAATTTGACTAATATAATTTGTCCTCACATCTTTGATGTCTTTAGCATTTTGCTTATGAATTCTTCCATACATCTTCAACTGTTATGCTCTTGGTGGTGTTGGTAATTACACTCAGATGTCTTTCTAAAATTATATAGTTGACCACTTTTTCTTCTCTAACTATCTGTAGCATCCACTGAAATTTGACCCATATGTTCTATCACCACAACATTGACACTCTTCATTCTTTTGGATAGAACGTCTTCTTTAGATCTTCAATTAATGTGTTGCTGATGGCATTAGAAATTAGACACATTTAGCTTTGCAAATATGCATAATTTGATCACTCGATTCTTTGACAACTTGCTGCCAATGAGAAGTGTTTTAATATAACCTTAATGCCTTTGTCTCTCCAATCTCTAAGCTCTATTGATTAATATACAATAAACATTGCTGAACTTGAGTTTTCTTGTCCATTGTTGATATGATTATATAATGTTCTCCAATTGTAGTTCTTGAACTCGTGTTGTTTCATGTTTGCACTACTTCCATTCTCATTTATGTGTTTATGTAATTAAATCTTTTCACTAATTACACTTAAATAAATACATTAGTAACACTTAATATTTGGTCTCAACAATGTCTAGTTAATTAAAAAAAGAAAATATAATAAAAAGAGAAAAGTGAGGGAGGAATATTTTGCAAGTGGGAAAAAAAACTCAAATCTTGTGTCAATTAAGAATGTTAAGTTTAGACTAATGGTTTTATAAAATTTTTGTGCCAAACATACATTATAAATAATATTATTATTGATAAAAAAAAAAATTGTTTTAATCCTAGCAATTCATTTACAATTTCTTTGAGTGTAAACGGAAAGCTTTATAGCATTTCCATTCTTACAAGAAATGGCCTCTTGTATTATTTATTGTAATTATTGTTTTGTCTTTGCAGGAGTAAAGGAAATTTTGGCCGGTTGCAGGTCAGCGAGGCAACAGATGATGTAAACGAGAGTAGCTAGCTTGTCATGACAAATATGTACAAAATAGGCGGTTGAATGATTAAGGAATCTTGCTACTTAAAGATGGCATTCGCATGATCAAAAGGTGGCTAGATTTTTAATTAGGTGATGTCAAATAATGAAAATTGCTTTAAAATCACTATCTTTTCTTTCCAAGGAAAGTTTGGCAGCATTAAGCTGTCTTACCTGTTTTGAATACGTTTGTGTGAGACATTGTTTTCGGATTTGAGCATACTGTCAAAGGGCAATTCACAACATGCTTGAATTAGTGGCTCTCAAAATCCAACAAGTCTATTATTTGTGCCCGACTTTGAAACCTTTCCAGAAATCTTTAATGCCTGTATCCTACAAACTCTATCTTCCTAATTATGAAGCACGCCAAAACATCTTTTGTTGAATTTCATGCACATCATCTTGTTACCTTCTACCCGAACATCGTTGACCAACCATATTAGGACCTGGTTTTCCTTTTCCAACTTTAAAATGTAAGAAAATAAAGACGTGTAATGTGCATATTGACTAACACACTGTCTTCTATCAAAGAAAATGTTTATTAAGGGAGCTAGTTGCTGATCACTTTTCCTTGATCTTCGATTATAATGAGAAAAAGGCGTCAACTATTTATGGCAAAATTATGCCACTATCACCCAGTGGTCCCAAGAGTAATATAGAATAATGGGTAATAAGGATCTGGATGGTTTACCAAAAAATATTTTTTTACATTTTTTTAGTTTTTAGGATGTTAGAAAAATGTAGTTAACAGAAAACAAAATTTAGTCAAAGGAGAAAATGAGTCCTCTTCTTCAGTAGAGAATGACTTTTAATTTTTAAAATCGGAAGTCAATTTCTATGATTTAAAGAAAGTAGAGAACACAAAAGAAACAGACAGCTTCTCGCCAGACGCGTCACCAAAAAATCAGATACAAGGTGAGATTTTCTTTCTTTTTTTTTTTTTTTTAATTTCTTTTTGTTTAAACATAAAAATAATTAAATATACATAATAAATCAAAACATTATATCAATTAATTGTAATGTATGTTCGTAAGCAAAATAGTGTGTATATAATTTGTGTATATAAATATAATAGTAAGTAAAAATAAAAAAAAAAGACATTAAATAATAAATACACTTTATTTTTTCTAAAATATATTCATAAAATCTATAATTAAAATAGTAAAAAGTTATACCTTTTGCATATAAAATGTAACGTTCAAATATCAAGATTTTATAATTTTAGTGTTTTCCATTATCTTTAAAATATCTGGAGGTCACAGGTGAGGTTACAGGTCGGATTAAATTGATTCCAAAATTTTAAATTATTTTTAAGTTCAAGTCATTTTCAAATTGTGGTCAATAAAATTCTATACAGGCGGATTTAAATCGGATTATTTGGTCGAGTCGTATTTTAACCTCTCTAGGTACAATATTAGCCGTTCGAATACACAGTGCTGCGAGAGTGGGAGAGAGAGAGAGAGTAATGAGGTGAGGAAGAAAGTGAGAAATAGAGAGAAAAAAAGTGACGTGAGGAGAGAGAAAGTGAAAAGGATTGGAAATAGTTTATTAAGATTTTTTAAAAACCTAGTTTTTCTGCACTAAATACAAAAATAATGTTTTTCAGTATATTTCAAAATTACAAACAAAGTTTTCCTTAGAGTAATTTCAACACACACACACACACACGCACGCACAAAATTTTATTTTACTACAAACAAACTAACTCTTAATCTTCAAGGCAATTTCTTTCACAATAATTCGTTATGATTGGCCCTACTGGGTTTTGTAATATTTTACCGTAGAGCCAACATTTTCAGATCCACTACTTCGCCTTGATTGAGAGACACTGATTTTGGTCCGAAATACAAAGAAGAGTCTCAGTTGAACACTCATGCGAGTGTTGATTCATTAATGCTGTTGCTGTCATGTTGCAAAATCCAAACTCTTAATATGGTTGAAAAGTTGAGAGTTAAATGGGAGTGAGTTAGGCTACTTCTGTCACCCAGGTTGTTTGCATTAACATTGTCAAACAAGCCCAGGTTGGCCTTCCTCTAAACTATTGCCACATGTACATGCCACCTCTCGAGTTGGCGTGCTCAGTTAGCTAAATGCAGTCTAGTCCAACGTAGTGGCTTTATCTGAAACATTCAAAACATCTGGCTATGTTTTCCAGTTTTCAAGTCATCTTTCATGGACACATTGGAGATATTTTCTGTGAAAGAACAAAAGCATCAGATAATCTTAAGACTTTGCATACTTATTTGTATTCAACAAAATGTATGTTGTTGATTTTTTCTGTAAGACATTTTATCTATGCAAAACACTAAATTATCTTGAAAATAGGTGTTGATATTTGATCCAAAAAGGTACAGTGATTCAACTAAAAATCTGAGGCTTTCAAAATAGTTGGATGTCGAAACCAACTTTAACTTTCCCTCCAAAAATTGACAACGACGTTGTAGGGCCAGTGGCCTATTTATATTAGAGCTTTTGAGTTTGATTTCGTGATCATAGCACTGACTGGTCCATCCAGAAGGAATTTCAATTACAAGGATGACTTTCTTGGATTGCGGAAGAAAAACGTGATCGCAATCTGTATAAAATAGCTGTATATCTGATGTTTACCATCCGCTTTCTCTCCAGTCCACAGAAAAACTTAATTTTATTCATACTATGTCGTAGGAGTATAATTTAATTAATATTATATGTGAGTAGATATGTAATTTACTTTCAAATAAGAATTTAAATTTCAAACCATATAAAATTTTTGTATTCATTTCACTTTTATAATTTTTTTTTAATATTGCATTTCCCAACATTGTTATTAAAGCTTTGGTTCTGAGGGAGCCAAAGTGGTAGCAGAAGTGATGGTGTTTGAAGAAGGAAAAGTGACTATTGACAAATTTGATGCTATCGATTAAACTTTTTTTGAAGATGTAGATGGAAGACTATTTGTAGTAAAAGAAATTACACTAGGCTCTTTGGGTAAAGAAACCAAAATTGATGAGCAAGGAAGATTGGGAGTCGTTTGATTGATGCTAGTCCAAAACATTGCTTTCAATGTCTAAATGCAAAAGACAACTGCAAAATTGATAAGGGTGCTGACTCATACGCATGAAGTATCATCCACTTTCAATAAGGTATATTTAATGAGAAAATTATTTAATCTAATGATGAAAGAGGATACTCTATTACTGATCATATAAATAAGTTCAATTGATTTCTAGTCAATTAAGTTTGATGAATATAAATTTTGATGAAAAGGTTGAAGCTTTGATTTTGTTGTCCATGTTGCTGAAGGAAGGCACATTCTAGTGCATCTTCAGCTACCTTAACATAAGGCATCCCTGGGGGTTTAGTGACAAACGGGTCATATTCTGCTCAAACTTCTATTAGATGGTCACTTATTATGAATTTTATCTTTTGGTGTAAGGTGGAAGGGATAGCTTTCACTACACGAATACACAGGCATCTTAGTAAGCAATTATTGGTGGTCTTGATGACCATGATTTGGAAGTGCACATTGAAAGTGCATAACCTTACCGGTATTAAGAGCTTAGTTGTCCCTATGACTTCACATTTTGTACTATCAAATGCTTAAATGATCATGTGATAGGACATCATAATGGTGATGTTAATTGGCAATTGCTCCAAGGTGTCTTTGGGCATAACATTTTAGGAGGAATCATTGTTGATGAGGACTCAAGACATGTTGCAGTCATAATAAATGACTAAGATATGGAGTGCTTTGGTGTGTTTATGCCCCTCAATTGGAATTTTTTCATCCAAAAATAAGATGCAGTTACTTGTCTTGATATTATAGATGATGTGGTAAAAGCCAACCAAGGAAATGTCAAAAGACACACATGCTTGATTAAGAACATGTAGGAAGGACATTTAAAGTGACTTAAAGTTCATTAGCGAAGAGATAATTGATATTTTGGCTAGAGTTTGACTAAGTTACTTAACTACGTTGTACTCATTTTGCTTCATATATTTGAGAAACATTTCATTGTCCTTATTAGCGACAATTCCCTCAAGCTTAAGATTTTGCTTGTTAGGTTACCTTGTTCCTTAGGTATTTTGAGGAAGGACCTCTTCAATATCATTTGAGATTACAACTTTCCCTTTCTTTTGTTGATGCTTACTTATATACTTTGGAGTGTACCACTTTCTACTTTTGGTGATACCTTTGAATCCTATGATATCTAATGTTTTTACAAGCAATGAGTCTAGTGCTAATTATTCAACCTAAGAGTCCACCAAACGGTTGTAGTTCCAATGAACTAGTTTTGTGTGCTAACAAGGATTATGAAGTGTTAGAAGAGGTAAGACATGGATAGTTAGGTGAAAATGTTTTGGTAATACTAGGTTTGTTTGGTAGCGAAAAGGCGGGCTTTGTGTAGCTAGTGCCTTAATCATGCTAATCTCAAAGAAACTGGGGTCTATGCCTTGGCAACCATTGTTCAAACATTCTTTAATTTGATTCACCATCTTGTGATTAAGGAGTGAATTAGTGTTGATGTTAGACTTCTTTTTGGCTTTTGAGAAATTGATCCATCCTCCATCTCTTAACTATTAGACTTTGCATTTGAGAGTCTAGTAGTTATCTATAGAATTTCCAATTTGCTCTTCATGATACTTGCATTTGACATTAACATCATACCAATAAAGGTAAGGTGATTTCAACTATTCTCTAGCCAAAACTATGATTAATTTGTTCTTAATGAGCCAAGGTGGTAATTTTGAATAAGCCACTAGAATGGGTCCAATTCTTCTCTTTTCTTGCCTTTTAGAGTCAATTTGATTGCTTGGAGGTATTGGCATGCTTATATTTGATTATAAGAGCTGTGGTTAAGAATTTTGGAATAAGATGGAGCCATTGGATCATAGGATTGAAATGACTATCAAGAAGTAAATTGCCCTCGTGGATTACCAAATGATTGATGCATGGGGCAAGGCCCAAACTAGTTATCATAATTAGTTGCCTAGTCCTCACCTTCCTTCTTCTAGGTCACTTTGATTTTCTTGAAGGTTGCAATATCAATGGTAGCATCAATAATTTTGCCTTGCTAGATCCCTTTATTGATCCTTTCCCTAGTTTTTACCAAATCAACAAAACTATCTAATGTACTTCCTACCATCTTGTCATTGTAAGGGGCTTTTAAGGTACTAAGGAAAGTGGATATTAACTCGTTTTTAAGCAATGGTGGCTAGACTTGGATTGCCATATTGTGTCATTATTATGCATAGTATTTGAATGTCTTTTTAGGTTTATTCTCCATGACCTATAAATCCATTTAACTTGGTTCTAGTTTAAAGATATATTTGAATTTAGCCTTAAATGCAATTACCAATTTTGCCCATGTTGTGATGCTTTTCTGGTCCTACTTGATATACTAACAGGAACCCACACCAATGAGACTGTCCTAAAAGCAAGAGCTTTTTTGTCATGAATGTATGCTACCATCTTTTAGATATACATAGTTAGGTGATCTACAAGTGGTCTAGTGTCATCATATTTTTCAAAGTCTAGAATTCTGAATTTTGGAGGCATAACTACATCTTGAACTAGACAAAGATTTGATGTGTTCAAAGAAGTATGAAGACTATCTCTTTTGATGGCTTTGACTTCTTCCTGTAAAAGATTAATTTTCTGCCATATGGAGTGCTTTATGTCTTATGTAACCTCACCTTTTGTGTCTATGATTGGGCAGTTGCTAATAGCCTTGGAGCAAGATACATGGCCATCTAAGAGTAGATGAGAAGTGTCAAAGAAGTTCCTAGTGTTGGGGTAGTTTGGAATAGCCCATTGTTTGGGGAGGAAGAGCTTTCTTAAAAAATAATTTTGGCTACTATTGCCTTTCCTCTAGCAAATGTTTGGACTATTTGTTATATTTGTCTTTTTAATTCCTTGATGGAAGCCTAGATTCTATCCACATGGCAAGTTAGTTCCTTAATTTTATCCTCCATTCATATTGTATGAGATTGAGTTACTATTGTATATCTCGCCAATCGTAAGCTTCTTATTGCTCATCAAATTGTACTTATTTTATTATGTCATTTCAAACAAAAAATTAATTGTATTTATAATATTCATGGATGATATGCTAATTAAACTCAAGCATCTAATAGATAGTTGATATCACTATAGATGTCTTGAAAGGCACGCATCCTAGATTTGTTTAAGAATGGGGAATTTTGACTATCTCAAGTTAAAATCTCTCAAAATCTTTAGAAATGTTGAGGGAGAACAATCCCTTATCTATTTTTAAACATCTTCAAAACAAGTTTAAATATGACTGTAAGTATATTTAATGATGATTATACCAACTAAACTTGAGATTTGAGATAATAATTAACACTTTAAGAGGTAAATGCTTATTAAAATAAATTATATAAAATATATAAAAATAATAATAAAATAAAAAAAATATATTAGTATGAAATAAATAAAATATAAATTATTAAAATAAAAAATAAGATAATAATGAATAAAAAAAATATATGATGTGATAATTATAATAAAAATATCTTATATTTCCTGTCTACGAGGGTCGACGACTCGATTAGTTTAATAATAGAAATGTGATTAAATGGATTTAAAGTAGGCCAAAGTACCTAGACCATTCTTCCCTAATGATTCATAGCTCAAATAAGAGTCATTAATCTGAGTCAGACATTTCAAGACTTTCTTGTACGAAAGTTATAGGCTTCACAAAGGATCCGTGCTCTCTCTCATCTAAGTTATAAAAGTTAGATGCTAAGTTTCTGGTTTTTGTGAGCGTATGCAATTAAAGTTATAAAGTAAATTATAGTCATAAATGTGAAAAAAATAAATAAAATGCTGGATAGAAAATAAATGAAGCGTAAAAATAAAGCTAGAGCAGCTTCTCTCTCATACTGTCCTTAGTGGAGCCATCATGCTGTTTCGACGGACAGCACCAGAGAGAGGACTGATGGACGTGGAGAGAGGTGCAGCATTCTGGCACCTCAGGGGGACCCCTGCGAAGGACTGTTGTTATCGCATAAATTGTTATGATCAACCGTGTTCTTGGTTCGTTGTCGTTGTACCTAAAAGGCAGTCAGGTGCCTCGCTTATATTCAGTGCCCACCATTTGCTTCTCTATCGGCCTCCTTGATTCCTTGTTCTCCGTTCTTTCTGGGGTCTCTTGATGGTATCGGTTCGCCACTTCTTTTATTGTCTTGGTCAAGGCAAAATAATATTCATTCCACCCAAAAAAAAAAATTTGCATTTCGAGCAAATTGTATTAAAAAATGCACTTCAAAAAAATCGTGAAAAAAGAAAAAAAAAACAAAACTCTAGGTATTCCTAAATGCTTGTTATGGGTTTGAAATAAGGCCTCACTCAAAAAATTGCCATAATTACAAAGATGAAGAATTCCGGGAGTCATAAATACCATGATGACAAGTTCCAACTAAGAGTCGTACCATTGGAAGAATAATTGATGCCAATAATGATAGCAAGTGTTAATACATAATAATTTCAGATAAATGCTCTTTATTTATATATAAATACAATTAAGGCAAGATTCTGTATAAGAAGGTGTCCTCGCCTTAATCGACAATTAACGTGGCTTTCAACACTCCTCCACAAAATAAAGAGAGCAACTCCAAATGCAATACAACAATTGATTGACTCTTGTCATGAAAGTAGCGTTCATCTATAGATTAATAATAACTCATATCCCGCCATTATGCTACCGATTATTTTTCACAAGAACAATCCGTCCACAAGATTATCAGCGGGGCAAAAAGGGTCCCTAGACGATTGTCAGTCGTCAATTCCGGCAGAGCCACATGTCTCCAAATGTCAACTCTATCCTTACACTGTTAAGCCACCCTTTGATTTTTTAATCATCAAACTGTTAGCCTGCTTTTGTTTTGAATGTAAGAAAATAATTTTAAAAAAAAATTGATGAGAAAGAAAAGCGATAGAAACGAGTGTTTTAGTTGTTTGGGAAGTCTTTGAGAAAGAAAATGATGAAAAAGACTTGAAAATTTGACGTGGGGTTCAAGAAATATTTTTCTCATAAATTTGGTCAAAAAGGCAGCGAGAATCGGGATTGTTGATGTGTTTAGTTATATAAAGACAAAAATACTCTCAACTTTTTACATTGTTTCTAAACATAATTCTGTAGCTTTGATCTTTTTGTAGTTTGGAGATAGCAAACGAACACTTACAGGAGTTCGGTACTCAAGGACACTTTTTACGTGTGAGAGTGCTGTCTCACTCGACAAGGTCTTTTAGTCCAAAAACAGGTATGTTTTCGGAAAATTCAACCTTTTCAATCTCAAGTTCTTTTCTATACTTAGTATCGTTGCTTTTTTTTAAAAAAAAATAATAAATTCTATACACATTTATCAATATTAATTTGTCCTTCTTTTTATCTCATTGAAACTGTTGTGTTTTCTTTGTTTGATTACTTCTATACTCTTGTTTCTTATAGCGAATTTTTCTAATAATTATCTTAATTTTTAACTAAAAAAATACCTTCCCATAATATACCAAAAAAAGAATTTTCAACTTTCAAATTAGTTTTTACTTAAAGGGTACAAATGTTATTTTCTAAAAATCAAATTTCTATCTCTGCTTTCTTACCAAATCCAAATAAAATAAATGTAACTTTCTATTTATCTTCTAGCCTACTCATTCCTGACTTACTCAAAAAAATCTAAAAATTCAATTTTCTTTCTCACTTTTCTTTTTCTTTTTTCCTTCTAACTTTCTTTCACATACCATTTCAAATTGACTGTGTGCAGTGGAAGAGATATAAGCCATGTATGAGAAGGAGAAGGAAAATAGATTTTTTGTTTTTTTGTTTTTAGTGCTTTTATGCAAAATCTGATATTTTGATTTAAATAATGGTAAATTAGTTAAAGAAAAGCAGAAAAAGAAATTTCTAAGAAAAGTTATTGGTTTTAGATTTATAGCACACGATGTTAATCTTTTTTTTTTTTAAATAATAATAAATTTTTTGAAATTTGAGATTTTAATTACCTAAAATTATTTTTTATTCTTTTTTTTTCCAAAGTGAACTAATCTTTAAGATGTATAATTTTATTAAAGTGTCTTATATAATTTTTAAAGTAATTTATATACAAATTTTATATAATATACAAATTAAGTATTTTTTAATTATATATTAAAATTAATATTATAATATATATTATTTTTTATTATTTTTTAATAAAATAATTATTACTTTCTTTCCTCACATTACTCTTTCTAATGTGAAATGAGGATAAAAAACTTTTTATTTGTCTACTATTTATTTATTTCATAATAATTTTTAAAATTGAGTTTTATTAATAATTAGATCAAAAAAATTGGTAATCTAATAATAGTTTCAATATAATTTACTTAAAAATCTAAATAAAATTTTAAAAAAAGTTATTTGACTAGATTCATTTAGACGATAAAATTGATGAATTATTTGAATTTTAATTTAAAAAATTATTTTTTAATTTTATTTTAAAAAAATATTATATATGATTATTTATTTTTATTAAAAATTTTGTTATATATGATATTTAAATTTTATTTTAAGAATATTTTATTTATTTTTATATAATATTCAAATATTAATTATATTTTTTTTAAAAAAATTAATTAATCTAATTAATAAGTTAAACCAATACCCTACCAAACTAGATCCATTTTTAGGTTGGGATCCGTCTCGATTAGAGAAAACTATGCCTCTGACTTTCTTCCTTCCATTTTTTCTCCTCCTAAACTTTTATCCAAGCGATGCAAAAATCTCTGTAATCGTAGATAAATATGGTCAGTGTGATGCAAAAATCTTTATAAGGAAATGGGATGGGAGGTCAATGTGAGTACCATATCTATCAAGCGATTGTACTTCACACAACGGATCACATGTCAAAAGTGCAATCTGAAACGCTGGAAGGACTATCCCCACAAAGGGGAGTAAGTGACGAGGCCAAATTCTCTTGGATACGCTTTTTGAGCAGTCTATTGGATACGTAACCCCTGCTCAGACTGTGATCATTATGACCCGTTTTTGTACCGTCACTTTGATTTATGGATCGAATTTGTCAGGTGATTAGGAAGCAATCATGTTGACTTTGAAGTTCTGTGTTACCAACCGATACATTGTACCGAATGCTTTTATAACTGCAAAAATTCAATTTGATGAAGGAAACGTTGCTTGAATTAGACTACTCATGACTGAACTTAGGTGACGTTTGGAAAGAAATAATGGAGGTCGTAATGTAATTACATTACAATTGTTTGGTTTTCATAAATTTGTTGTAATGTACTGAATATGATCATCACAATATTATTCTAGAAGGATTAATGTATAAAAACAACTTCAACATTACAATTTGTAACATATCTAACAACACTTTGAAAATGTAACAAATTATATTTCTTAAATTATATTTTAGCAAAAATAACGTACAATTAGATAGCTACGACAAAATTCATTAGTAATGGCATACGTGACGTCTTGACGTGGAACGGTGGATAACAAAAGGAGAAAAAGCCAACTTGACTCTTCAAGCCATATGGCCTCTCATTTGACCAATTGGATTTTGTAATTATTTAACCCAAAACTATTTAATAAGAACCCAAAAAATGAAAGAAAGAAAATTATAAAAAACAAAGATATCAATCTCTTCAAAAAAAAATAACTTCTAATAATTTTTTTAAAAGAATTAACTTTTAAATAAACCAACCAACTTTTAATTATATTAATTAGTTAAATAAAAAATTATATAACATTAAATATTTATAAGTTAATAAGTCAGATTTAACATTTAAATAAAATTTATACTTAAATAGTATCAATAAATTATTTATCTTAAAATATAAAAAATCTCAAGTAATATAATTAATGACAATATCAAATTATAGGAACTTATCATTCTCTTACTTTTCAAAAGAGTTTTGTCCTTAAGGTTGATCAATAATAATTCTCAAAGAATCTTATGTCAATCAATTATTTTTTTTTGGTTACATTTTCTTTCACATAGTATTTTTCATATAATGACCAAGGGTTGCATTAACTTCAATATTAAAATTTTTGTTTGAAGGATTAGAAAAATTATCTCTCAATGAATTAATATCAAGAACAATTTAATAATTCTCTACATGTAATGAAAAAGATTCAACATAAACAAATTGAGCTTACATGAAGAGTTTTATCCCTTTACATTTATTCAAACATATTATAGTTTTATCAAAACTGTGACTTTCAAACAAAACTTGTCACATTTCTTTAAAAATATAAGTTGTTGGACAATCTTATCATTAATGAAATTGCTAGTATTGTTCGAGTTGACTAATATAGTGACTAATTATTGTATGAGTGATCCATCAACCTTTATAGTTTATGAATCAAAATATTCAGCTAAAAATAAATATGTTCATTACAATTTTTACCTTCCACAGTGTCATGCTCTGAATTTGTATCATTATCAAAGCCTTTCAATTTTGTTTATGATTGATTACTAACATGTTTTGTTTCTTTTAATTTATTTATGGATCCATTGTCTCTTAACTAATAATAATAAGAAAATCAATCTACTCAAAATTTTATAAGGATTTTTTAAGAAGATTTATGGATTTTTCAATATAAGACAATCTAATTTTGAAAGAATTTAATGAATTTTGTATAACCATGAAGGTTTTTTTTTTTTTTTTTTTTATGATATGGTAGTAGTAATAAAGATATAGAATATAAGCAAAATCCCTAATAATATTACTTTAATAACAAATGATGACATCACAAGAATTGAAAGAATGAAAATTACAAAGAATAAATATATTAATCTCTTCAAAATGATCAACCTCCAATGATTTTTTTAAGGGAATTAGCTTCCAAACAAGTTAAATAACCCTTAATTGTATTTGATTACTTGAATAAAAGAGCATTTGACATTATGTATTTATAAACTTATAAGGCAAACTTAACAATTAAGCAACATTTACTCTTAAATAGTATTTGTAAATTAGTCTATCTATAATATAAAAAAAATCTCAAATAATATAATTAATAATAATTTATAATTAAGAGGATGTTATCATCATTATTATTTTAGAAAGTTTACAATTAAAATAAATAAATAAAATTAATTTAAATAACATTAATAAAAAAAAAAAGCCTTAAGTTATTCTAAACTAAACATATCTCTCAGAGTAAGACAATGCCTCCATTCCTTTGACTAAGAGTGAAGATAGAGTTTGAGAGAATGAAAGATGATGAATCCAAATATTTAGAGAGAGACTAAGTGAAAGAGTTTGAAAGAGAGTGAAAAAAGAGTTTTGGAGACAAAGGTGACAATGGGATTCCTATGTAGCAGACAATATAGTCCATAGAGGAGAACCATTGTGGAATAAGAGTGAGATGCCTAATATGTGTTTGGTTTTTATAATATGTTTAAGCAATTTGTTGTATTAAAAAACAAGAAAGGAGGTGTAAAGTATTTCAAAATTGGGTTTTTTTTTTTTCAAATATCTCTTACAAAAATGCAATCAATATCCTAGATTAGTGAGTTTGTGCATAATGTGCCATTGGTTTTAAAAATTGATATTATTTGTGTTACAAAAGGAAAAAAAGAATCATATAGTGTCATATGATTTTGACATTGGTATTTTCATCTTAAGCTTGAGTATTAAAATTCAATAGACCAAAAAATTGAATGATGGGCTTTTTTTTTTTCATGAAAATAAAAAACATTTCTTTTCAATTTATCAAGAGGTTCCAAGGTATGTATAAATATGTTAATAGTCTAGGGCTAAATTTTAGTAGAACATTGTGGATTGTCATTATAATTTTCAATTTCAGCATCACATTGTGGACCTTGACTTATCATGGTGGCAAGTGCATCCTAAGGAAAGATATATTGGTAGTGAAGATAGAGTACATGAAGCAATAACAATTGACCTTGTCTTGATGGTAGCTCTCAAGTAATTGGTTAAGAAAAAAGGATACAAAAATATGTTGGTTATGTGTATAAGTACCTAAATCAAATGTTTAAGTTATTAAAGCCTTTTATTAGGCTCATTGAGAAGAACTTACTAGACATGCAAAGTGACATACAAATAAAAAGAAAGCACATAACACAAGTGTATGTCCTACATAATGTTGATAGGTATCTAAGAATAGGTGCTGTTTAGGGACAAAAGCAAATTGAATACTGAGGACTTGCTAGATCTGTGGGGTGACATATAAGCAAAAAGAGAGCACATAGCACAAGTATTTGTCTTGTATTGTGTTAACGAGGCACAAATTGTTGATGAGTATCCAAGAATAGGTGGTGTTGAGGGATAAAGGCAAATTGAAGAGGCTAAGAATACTAATGGTGATCATTGTTAGGTTCTTAAGGATGACATTTAGGAGCATGCAAATGGAGTAGGTGCTAAGGTGTGTAAGAATATAAGTGGAGTAAAGGAAGTAATTTATAGAAATTCAAATGGCATAGAGAATAAATTTTTAAAAATGCAATTATTTTGGAAGTTGTGTTTAATGGGAATGACCATGCAAATGCACTTAGTGAGCATGAAAATGCACAAGACTATGATGTAGCATCTAACCATGTCATTGGGCAACAATCCACGATAGATAAGGATGATGGAGGAACCTAACACAATCAAATTTCATGCTAAGTGGAACTACTAAGGTTGAAATTACCAACATTATGATGGTGACATAGAAAATCAATAAGAAGCAGTAGCTTAAAAGAAAATCCTAAATTTATTCCTAATGAAAAGAGTGAGATTGAAGATGAGCTTGATGATGAAGAATAAATGACAAATGATTAGGAGAATGTAGATGCAAGGAAGAAGAGTAAAGGGCTAAAAAACAGTCCTACTTCTAGTCATAAAGCCTAACCACCAAAGCCATAATAACAAGGAGGAAAGAAGACTTATGTAGCCACCATTAATGGCATTGAAAACACTATTGATCAAGGTGAGTGACAAAGTGAATATAAGGATTTTAATGTTAAGGTGCAAACCTTGATTAATAATGAAGAAAGTGACATGGATACTAATACTAAGAAGAGGAAGAGGAAAAAGAAGTATACAATGCAAAAATTAGATTTAGATCATAAAGATTTGTTATTTTTTACGAAGATGAGATTTCATGGGTCTTAACAATTCAAAAAAATATATTCAAAGGTATGACATTGTGAAGGTTATGTAGTCACATGACATGAAACTAGTCTAAAGAAGGAAGTTAAATGTACTAATGGGTATTAATGGAGGCTATAGGCTACAAGGGGGAGAAAGGAGAAAACTTTTATAGTAAAATTAGTGCTTGACATACACATTTGTTGGCAAATCTTAAGAAATAAGCAAGGTATTGTCGAGTGGCTTTTTAAGGATCATTTGCATAAATTTCATAGGAAACCAAGCTAGCCAATAAAAGAAATGATTGTAAATATCATTAAGATCTTTGTACTCACAGTAACAAAGATGCAATGCTATTAGACCAAGGTAAGAATAATCACCATTCTAAAAGGATCTATGGTGAACAACTATAGTAAATTAAGGCCTTATGAGACATAATTGAACAACACCAATCCAAACAACCTGTTTAAGTTAGAGACAAAACTAGATTCATTTAGACTAAGACTTGTTTTCCTTTTTTTTTTGTTTTTTTTTTATAGATTTTACAATGAATTTTCTTATTTGATGTATAGATTCTTAAAAAGGTGTAAGCTTATGATTAGTATAAATGGGCATTTTTTGAATATTTTTGTTGGCAAAACCTTATTAGATGTTATTTGGAAAGATGAGAATAATCCAAATATACCCAATAACATGGGCTATGGTAACAAAGGAAAATCAAATGGTTCCTTAAGTTACTAATTGAAGATCTTGGCTAGATAAGACTCTCATTTTGCTTACTATTTTTACCATCAACACTAGTGCCTATGTTTTAGAGGAGAATAACACCCATGATCCCTTATTTTCATGATATATAAAGTATAATTTGACTCGATTCTCACACCAACCCCTTGCTTTGCTAGCTAGCCCAAAATCAAACTAGCATTACCCTAGGCATAAAGCCCATACACCAACAACCCCTTGATATCTTTCTCAATCCTTAAAGCACTTGTTAACCACGAGCAACAAGCCATTATAATGACAACCTGAACCCAAGTTTGTGTATTAACATTGATTAATTTTAGTAAAAGACATACTCTACCCTCTTAAAGAGTTTTAGGAAATCTAGCATCTAATAAGAGGATACATTAATATGTTTAATTTATCACTTTGCTACCAATAACATGCTAATGTATCCTTAATGTATGTTGTCACATCACTAATGCATACATCCACACTAACTAATGACTGAAACACCTTTCCCACTTGACACCAATGACTTAGTCTCCCATATTGTGCTATTGTACATGTGTTCTTGTCACACCTTTCTCGCTTGGTTACCCATTCCAAATCCTCATGCAAGAATTAGTGCAGGGTACTACTAATTTACTTGCATTCTTAAGCCCACAAGTTTAAGGGACTAACAAACCATCCCAACCAATTAAAGTCAATGTTCTCATTAGTAGGGTTGATAAGTAGTCTTAAATCTACTTCTTAAATTTCCATAAAGTATCAAATCTTTCCCAACTACCTCTATTATCTGAAGCATTTTCCTACTTTATTAGGTACTCAACTTAGCAATTCTTCTTACTTTACCCATGCATTTAATGACTTAGAATCATCATTATCTTCCTCATGAAAACATCTTGAGAAACTCATATGGAAGGTCAAATGTACCTTTAACCTTTTCAATTATTATAATCGATAAGCAATGTTGCTAACTTTCTTTACTACAACAAAGAGACTATCAAACTTAGGAATCAATCCGTGATTCACTATTTTTTTATTGATCTTCTTTTATATTTGAGAAGTCAATTTCAACAATACTTTATGCCCAACTTGGAACTCAACATCTCGTCTCTTTTTGTTGGCATACTTTATATGTTGAGCTACCTTGTTTAAGTTGTCTTAGAATTCATTAAATAGCTCTTATTTTGAAGGACCATATATCGATATATGGTTAGATATTACTTAGGCCTTTCAACTTTGTCTTGTTGATAGATAATATATGTCTTGACATATGCCTTAACATCATCTTCCATCATCAATCAATGATAGCTATGGGAGATCAAAGTTCTCATCCTCTCCATACCTAGATGACTAAACCACTAAGAGTCATGATATTTCTATAAAATGTTCTTTTTAATGCTTGCACCTCTTGAAACATACAAGTGATTGCTCTTAGCATGAAATAACCCATCATTAAGTCAATATCATCTTACCACACCTTTGTTCATTTACTACATAAGTTTTGTATGCTTTACATCATATAGGGCTTATGCCTTGATTTTATCGAATAAGTTGTTGTACACTTGATTCAAGATAGTAATAACTTTTATCACTTGTTTACAACTTAAGGCATCTACTACTTGTTTGTGCCTTCCTAGCTTGTGTTCTTAGACAAACTTGTACTCAACAAAAAAACTCTTGCCATTGAACTTGCCGTATAGAGAGCTTATTCTAAGTTTGAAAGAAACTATTAGCCATGTTATTTATGCAAGCCATGAACTTGGTTCCTAGCAAATAAACCCACCAAATGTAAAGGCAATGCACAATAACAAGCATTTCCTTCTTATGAGTCAAGTATCATTGTTCTACCTTATTAAGTTTCCAACTTTTAAAGACAATAGGGTAACTTTCTTAAAAGGCAACTTAAAGTTAGGTAGTCATAACACTAGTTCCATAAACATTACTACCTTTAACTTGTTAAAGGCTTCTTGGCACTATAAGATCTACCTCCATGGTTGCATTATCTTAAGCAAGTTAGTTTGAGGGGTTACCTTTTTAGAGTATCACTGTACAAACTTCTTGTAGTATTAGATAAGCCAAGAAAGGATTGTAATTCCAACACTTTGGTAAGGGTGACCATTTTATAATGGCCTAAATCTTTCCCTTATCGATACTCACTTGCCCTTAATTAATTTTATACCCAAGGAACATTATTTCCTACATACAAACTCACACTTTTCTTTCTTAATATACAATTGGTATTCCCTTAACTAAGACAACACCATCCAATGATGGGTCAAGTGATCCTCAAGAGACTCACTATACACAATAATATCATCAATGTATACTACTACAAATCAATCAATAAAGTTATGAAATACATCATTCATTAAGATACAAGAGGTAAAAAAAGGCTTTAATCAAACCAAAAGGCATCATGAGAAATTCATCAGAGTTAGAGTGAGTAATGCACATGGTTTTCCCTTCATCTCCTTCTATAATTCTAACCTACCAATATTCAAATTGCAAATCTAGCTTGGTGAAATATGATGCTTTGGCTAACTGATCAAACAAGTTTGTTATCAATGGGATAGGGTATTAATTCTTTACTATAACCTTGTTTAAGACCTTATAATTCACACACATCCTTAAGGAGCTACCATGCTTTTTTTAGAACAACACTAGGGTATCATAAAGAATTTTTTACATTCAATAATTTCAATAATTACTTAATTATTCTAATTTCATTGTACTTATGCAATAAAGAGCTTAAGCTAAATGTTTAGAACTAAGAACCCAATCAATTTTGTGGTCAATAATAGACTTAAGGGGAAGGTACTTCTTCAACTTTATAGGTAATACCTTTGCAAAGTCACCTAATAGCATTATCAATACCATTGGGTACCTCAATGACTACCCCCTCCTTAATTTCAATAAATACAACCTAATAAGTGGCTTCTCCTTTTTTCAAGTCATGCTTTACCTACATAACATAAAGCATACAACTTGATTTTCCATCAACATCTACTAAGGGGGTTATTTTGCCTACAACAGAGTAAGGATGATTTTCATACATGATCATTAAATCACTCAAATAAGACAATAAATCAACTTTTACGTGCATAAAAAACTCAACTCTCAATATAATATCAAAATTATCTAATAGAACAATTGTGAAGTTAGTATTGCCAATAAAATTACTAATAGTTATCTTCATAATAGTTGTCATATTAGGCACCTTATGGGCTGTTAAGTTAACTACCTTGATTTGACTATCACTCTTAGTGACTTTAAGTTCCAACAATTTTAGCATTTATTATGCAACAAAATTGCAAATGACATTAATGTTCCATCAATTCTTGATTATTAAGCCCAATCTTCACATGCATTAGGTCAAATTATGGGAGACATTTTAGTTAGACTACCCTTACCAAATATAAAAGATTGATATGAGAGGAGCCAACATCATCTATAATAAAGCTTTTGCCCCTTTCCTCAGTAATCATGACACTCAACTTTTCCCTTTTAGGGCATTCCCTAGCATAAGGAGGGTCATTACAAATGAAACAACTATAATTGAACTTATTTTTACCTTTTTCCCAATTAGTAACTTTACCTTTGTCCTCACTACTATCTTTATGCTTATCTTTCTTCTTACCCTCCTTCATTTTTCCCTTTTCTTTGTATTACATTCCCATATCATAATCAAAAGACTTATTGATTTTGAAATCAACAAAATTATCGATAGTGACCATGGTAGAAGGCAAGTCTTTGACATCATGCCTTTATAATTCAATTTTAGCCTATGGTTAAAGGCCCAAAAGAAAGTTAAAAAGTATATCTTTAACATGTTGTAGATATCAAGCATCAAGGAATTAAATTCTTTCACATAATTTCACACCATGCCACTATGTTTTAGTTTTTTTAAGAATTTCCTTCTGACCTAAGATGTGTTGTAAGGAAGAAACTAATCCTTAAGTTCCATTAGAATCTACCCATGTTTGCATCATCATCAATCCTAGTCTACCACCATAACTTGGTATCCTTGACAAGATATATGTTAGTAAGGGTCAAATTCTCCTTATCCAACACCAAAGTAGCCATGAAATATTGTTCCATGTCTCTTAAGAAATTTTCTATTACTTTGGAATCACATTCTCCCTAAAAGGCTTTAGACTCTAAGACTTTTATCTTTTTAGAAGAATTAGCAACCAAGTGTGGTTAGTTGCCTATCACCTTCTTGATGACATTAACATCATGCTCTACATCAGCAAAGTGATTAATCCATGTAAAATCAAGATTATCATAATTAGGTATATTAATATTTCCAACTATTTAAGTCTACCCAAAACTATAAAAGCCTACACCTTAGGACCATCACCAAGTGCCTTGTCAATCTTGGTTACCCATTCTTATAACACTTCAACACTTAATCCATCAATTATAGATCAAATCTTATTACTTTAATACTAATTGTCACATGGGCAATATTTTGCTTAAATTTCTAGCCTTATGATGGTACTAAGTTACACTTTGTCTTAGTTAACACTTATAAGAATCACTTCCCTACCTTTATAACTTTTCTCACAAAAGTACAAAGGATTTATGTTAGTCCTTGGATATGGAAATGCGAACATTTTGTAGCACCTTACACTAATACTTTGGATTAACATTAGGTATAAGATGGACACATCAAAGGAAATAGGGTTAATGTGGAAGTAACGTGTATGGCAACATGTCAAAGGAGGCTAAATGTGAGCTATGACATTGGTGTCAAGCAAAGAGTCAGAGTTGGGAGTATGGGTGACATTACAAAAGCATTGTTATGGCATTGTGGTAATATATGATGGCACTAGTATCAAGTAGGAAAGATGTTTAGGTCATTGGTTGGTGTAGTAGCAACATACACTAATGGCACATCAATGTGTTAATTGATAGCTAAGTAACTACTCAAACACATCAATATTTTTTCCTACTAATGCTCTTTAAGAAAGGTATGTATGTCATACTTAAGAGTTAGATAACATTGATGCATATGTTGGGGTCCAAGTTAACAATACGTGAGCATAAAGCAATTTGGCTAACATGTGTTTGAAGAATTACCTGCAGCATCACAAAATGTTGGTGTATGGGCTAGGGCATACATCATAAAGAAATCAGCTAAGAGTGAACAACAAGCTTTCATAACCTTAAGTCCCACGAAAATATGGAGATCATAAGTGGTTATTCCTACTAATGCGGGCATGCAATTGGTGGGTAACATATGTGCTAATCAAGCTTCTTAAGATGTTTAATTCCTTAAAGATAACAAGATAAGGAGGTGTTGTTGGCTAAAAATGAGGGAGCATTTGTGGGCATCTTAGAAAAGATAGATTGTGTCATCTGAGTAGGAGAAATATGAGGATAAGTTTAATGTTTAAGGCACTTAAACATGGAGCACAAAATTTGAATGTAAGGGCACTTTCTTAGGCCATTAAACCATAAAACCATATAATCCATTAAAGCACGGTTAATTTGGTAGTCAAATCATGCGAATCTAAGTAGTTAAGGGTGTTAATTATAAACTGTATAAATAGATACGAGCAACCAAGAGCTAACCAAAAGGAACAAAAAGAGAGAGTTATTCACATGCACAATTAGAAATTAAAAGGTGTGGGAAACTCTTAAAAGGTATTTCACATTGTATCCTTTGTATGCTTCTATGAAAAGTAATAAAAGGTTGGAAAGGTTCCTATACATGCTGGTGCCTATCACTATACTTGTGTGCAATCGATTGATAATACTTTGCTTATGTTTTTATGTGCAAGTTTGGCTAAGACCAAGAGGGTATCTTAATATCATCACAAGGCCAAAAATTTGAGTAGAAAAATTAGTTGTGTGATAACTTGTTGAGACCTTACACAAGTATTTCTCTCACTATTTATATATTGACCTTTGCCTATAACTATATACATACATAAATATACACACATATATATAGTTAGTAGTTAACACCATCAACAACCTAAGGACATGCATGACTTGGTTACCAAGTCAATCATGCATAGTAGGGATCCCCACTTTTAGGATATACAATTAAGTTGGAGTATAACTTAACACCTTATTAAGGTCTTGATTAGCCACTCTTTTTGGTCTCTTATGTTCTCCTTTACTTAAGGAGTTTGTGCCAACACATTACCTTAAATAAGGGTTTAGCTTACTTGCCACTTATGCCACTAAACCTTAGTTCCCATGCTTTAGAGGAGAACAATACCTATGATCCCCTATTTTATGGTACATGATGCATAATCTAACTTGGTTTGCACTCTAAGCCCTTAACTTGTTAGTTAGCTTACAATTAGACTCGTTTAGTGTTAGCTTAGGCCCAAAGTTTGTGTACCAATAACCCATTGATCTCATAGCCAATCCTCTAAACACAAGTTAGCCACTTACAACAAGATTTTATAGTATTATCCTAAACTCAAGTTTGAACACTAGTGCTCATTAACTTTGGTAAGAGACATGTATTGTCCCCCTAAAGAGTATTAGAGAATTTAGTCATTTGGTAGGAAAATACTTGATATGATTAAGCTATCATTCAATAGCCAACAACATGCTAACGTGTCATCAATACATGTGATTAGGTCACTAGCTTACACTTCTACACCAACTAATGACCCAAACACCTTTCCTACTTGACCTAATGCCTTAGCTTCTCATATTATGCTACTCTACACATGTCTTGCTACATCTTACTTGCTTGGCTACTCATACCCAATCTCCATGTAAGAATTAGTGCAAGTTGCTACCAATTTGCTTACATTCTCAAGCCAATGAGCTTAACAAACTAACACCAGTTCTCTTCCTTGCATTTTTAACTCCATCTTTTGGTGAATAACACCTATAATTTAGACTAGTGAGGTGACTTAGCTTGGACATTACATTATGCCAAATACTTTGTAGGAACTTTAAATTATAATGCTAATTTTTCATATCACATTATATACAATTTGGATCTTTTTCTTTAACAAATAAAATAGATATGCTTGATATTGTAATAACATTTATATATATATATTCAGAAGCTACTAAAGTTGAAACTTATAAAGGTAAGTCCTTTTTCCCAATTAATTCATCTAAAATTACATCAATATAATAGACTAACTCATGAGCTATTCCATTAGCACTTTTATAAATATATTTGTTATTAAATTTCATAAAAGAGAAAGAATTGCTCTTAATGTCAACAACCAATAGATGAACCATAAAAGCTTTTACCTACAACTTAAACCCAACTAACATGGTAGAAAGGCAATCAAATTCCAAAGTAACCTTACTCAATAGTAAGGATGCATCAAGTTGGATTTCCAATCAAATAGCTATTAATTCAAGTATCTCAACCATAAAATTATCACAAAAAGATTTTAACAAGGCAAAGACTAATCTCCCTATGTGATTGCCTTTTACAATACCAACACCATCATGATTAAGAAAAAGAGCCACATCAGTGTTCACTTTGAAAGATCCTAAAGATGAAGCAATCTAAGTTTAAGCAACCAAAGACTAGCAAAAGGGTTATGGCTGAACAAGTTATGAGAGAAGAAAATGCAATTAAAGAGTCCTATCAATTGTTTGCTTCACCAAAATGGTTCTTTTTTTTTTTTTTTCAAAATCCTATAAATTTCACAACTTCCATATTGCCCATATAATCATCAATGTCTTCTTAAATTGCTTGTTATCTCACTATCTAGCAAGTTACTCAAGACATGACTCAAATTTCTCCCAATGCCTTTCATATACACAAAGGCCAAGGCAATAAAGGAGCCAAGTTCTAGCAACTTTAAGACAATAAATAAAGAGATAAAGAATCACCTTGATGCAACTCCCTAGTTGGGTAAAAGTGAGTATGAAACTAAAGACAAACATGTCATGACAAGAGTAGCTCAAGAAGCATTAAAACTCATATGCAACATCATATTTTCAAAGAAAATCTAATGAATGAATGAATGAATGAATTACATGGGTTTCTTTCTTATTAAGAAGTTTTCTTCTTTTGATATTACAAAACCTCACATATAAATAGGATGAAGAGAAAACTATACAAGGAAACTAAATAACAATTCTACCAAACCAACCTAAACACAAAGGATTATAACACAATCTCCTAATTAACAATAATCTCAAAAATCTCTCTAGATTGTAGCTCATGCCAACATCCTCCCTTAAGTTAGTGAATAGATATCTCTAATGTCCAACTTGACCAATGAGCTATGAAATGCTCTACCTATAACTACCTTTTGTCAAAATGTTTGCTAATTGGTCTTTTGATATCATAAAATGAAGTTAAATGATCTCTTTTAATAACTTTTTCTTGATAAAATGTCAATTTATTTCCATGTGCTTAATGCAATCATGTTGAATTGGATTATAAGAAATCTCAATTGTAGACCTACTATTACAATGCAAGTTCATAAAAGCACTTTGTAATAAACTAATTTCTTCCAATAAACACCTTTGCCAAAGCAACTCACATAGTTCCTTTTCCAAGCTTCTAAACTTGGCCTCTACACTTGATAAGGCAACCACCTTTTGTTTCTTACTTCTCTAAGTAACTAAGTTACCACCAACAAATGTAAAGTACCCTAAGGTAGAACATCTTTAATAACATTCTTGGCCTAATCCATATTTGTATACTCCTCAATATTTAAGAGACTATCTTTTTTAAACATAAAACCTTTTTCCCATGGCTGAATTCAATAATCTCAAGATCCAATAAGCTACATTCATATGATTTGCATTTGGATTATGCATAAATTGACTCACCACACTAACAGAGTATGCAATGCAATGCATGGTCTAATATAAGACAAGTATATCAATTGTTCTATTAATGGCTTGTACCTCTTCTTGTCCATTGAACTTAAATGAAAACTTTGTCCCATATCATGATGTTGAACTATGGGAGTCTCTACAAGTTTGTAATCTAGCATTCTTATCTCTACTATAAGATCAAAAACATATTTCCTTTGTGAAAGAAAGATGCATTGTTTTGATCGAGCCACTTTAATGTCTAAAAAATATTTTAAACCCTCAAGATTTTTCATATCAAACACTTTTGCAAGTTGTTTTTCTAACTTAGTAATTCTCTTTATATCATTTCTTATGATTATCATATCATCAATATAAATAATAAGTGTTACCATTTCTTTCCTATGTTTTAAGAATAAAGTGTGGTCTGCATTACTTTGTTTGTAGTTGTATCTGTATCTCTTCCTAGTCTCACTAAACCTTCTGAACCATGCTCTTAAGAACTATTTTAGACCATACAATGCCTTCTATGGCTTATACACCATATAAGTTCCTTTTGATGCCCAAAAGCCTAATGGAATCTCTATATAAACTTTTCTACTAAAATCCCATGAAGGGAAGCATTCTTGACATCAAATTGGTGCAATGACTAATTAAGATTTGTCACAAGAGACGAGGACTAAAATAGTGTTTAGTTTTACCACTAAATTGAATGTTTCCTGATAATTAATACCTTTTTTTTTTTTGTGTATATCTATTCACAACTAGTTTATCCTTATATCTCTCTATGAAGCCATATACCTCGTATTGATTGAAAAATGCCACTTACACCCCATTGGTTTTTTCACTTTGGAAAGAGACATTATTTTCCATGTATTATGTCTCTATAATGCTCCCATTTCCTCTTTAATCACCTTAGTCCACTTTGGATCCTTCAAGGACTCATCTACATTGGATGGTATATGTTCAAAGGATAATTAGTTCACAAACTTCTCAAATGAGGTTGATAAATTTCAAGTGCTAACATGGTTGGCAATTAAGTATCTAGCCTTCTTATTCTTTACATCAAGAGAATACCTATTCCGTGGCACTCCACAATTATACCAATAACGCAATTTATATCCATTAGAATAATCATTAGAGCAATTAAGAGAAGAGTTTGTGATTTGTACATCGAGATTATTTTTTAGAGATTAGTTATGTATTGTAAATTAGGTATTGCTAAGGAAGGGTTATTTAAGAGATTTTAAATGAATCACTTTACTAGTATCTTCTTGTCTTATCAAAGTAGTATCTTGTGGTGAAAGATGATCTTGTTCATTGAATTTTATTAAATCTATTTCCAACTGATAATCATTAAATCTAGGTCAGACCTCCCATTTTTCCATCATGTTGTTGAACCCTACCATAGACGTTTCTAAATTTTCAAAGAAATTTTTTATCTCTATGAAAGTAATATCCATAGAAATATACCAACACTTGGTGTTTAGATTGAAACATTGATATCCTTTCTAATAGGCTCTTTAACTTAAAAAAAACACACTAAACTGCATCAGGATCTAATTTAGTCCATTAATTTTTATGAAGATAAATATAGACTACACACCTAAAGATTTTTAGTAAAAGAATCATAATAAGTAAAAGAACCATATGTTGTGAGATAATTTGTATAGGCATTCTGAAGTTTAGAACCCATGATGACATCTTGTTCAATACATAGACTACCATAATTACTACTTTAACCTACAATCATCTAGGCATATTTGCTAAAGTTAATGAAGCTCTCATTATTTCTAGAATATGCCTATGTTTCCTCTTAACAATGTCATTTTATTGGGAAGTTTAAGAATAAGTTATTTTATGGAATATATTATGTATATCAAAATACTTTCAAAACTTATTGTTAATGTATTCTCTGTCATTATCTAATCTTAGAATTTGAATGTTAGTAGAAAACTAGGTCTTAACCATATTGTGAAATGAACAAAAAATATTAAACACTTCACTCTTAATATTAATAACATAAAGCCAAATCATATGGGTACAATCATTGATAAATGTCATAAACTATCTAATATAAGATTGTACTTCAATCAGTGTTAGCCCCCACAAATTTGAATGGATTAGTGCAATGGTTTTTGACACCAACCAATGCTCAATGGAAAAGAAACACAATGACTCCTAGCTAATATAAGGCTACACATTTAAATTATCACTCTTGAAGACTTGAAAATAAACTTAAAAATAGAGATTTCATGTATGGAAATGATGGGTGTCCCAATTAGTGATGTTATAACCAAACTTGCTCTTCTCTGCCATTTACTTGGTTCATTTTATAGTCTCACCTAAGTGTGAGTTTATCAACATAGTACAACTCTCCTTACTTAGTACCACAATTAATAATCTCCTTAATGAGAATATCCTTGTTTATTTGTCTTATGGACAATAATTTATTTGCAAAAAATGAAATTAAAAGTGTGTTTAAGAGGGGAAGAGAAGATGAGGGTTCTAATATCCTAGCTCCAATCACCGAATACTTTACATCATTAGCATTTGCAACATAGGTTCTTTTTGGTTTAGCTAGTTTCACAAAATCTTTTCCATCAAATGTCATGTGTTCCATAGCCCCCAAATCAATAATCCAACCATAATTACCTAGTTCTTTAAAGATTTCTAATTCACTAGATGTTATGGCTAAGGAAATTGCTTCATAAGAGAGATCACCAACCCTAACTCTCCTCTCTTGAGTTATAGGTAAAAGTTTTGGTTGTATTCCAATGTCCATTAATGAAACTTAACATGGATTGTCTCTAACACCATTGCCTTGCTTTCTCTTGAATTTTAGTTTATGCCATCACTTAAGGTATGCATAGAGTATGAAGTAGGTCTCTCAAGTATGCTTTGGATTTCCATAGTTTTTCCTTCATAAGTAACAGCATTACCAAAGATCTTTTTTCTAAATAATAGCATATGCCTACTCTATTATGAGAAACGGTTGGAGTTAAAGGAAATTTCCTTTAATTTTATTAAATCGATCATCTAAACCATCCAGAAAGGTATGGACTTTGTTCTCTTGGATGATATCATTATACTTCTTGGTGTCTACTTCACATTTCATTGGATATAGACATCGAAAATCAATTTCCTTCCTCAAGCCTTGAAGGGTATTGAAATCTTTTTCAATGGAACCTCCCCCTTGCTTCATTTTCATCACCTTTCTCTTAAGATCATAAAATTGTGAAGTATCTGCATCATCAAAATAGGTCATGGCTACAACATCCCACACTACCTTTGTTGTAGAGAATTAGGTATAATTGCCAATGAATTTAGGATCCATAGAGTCGATCAACCATCTTTTTACTACTGCATTTTTTATCCTCCATTTTTTGAATCTAAGATTCGTTTCCTGGGGCTATGGAATATCCCTATTTTAATAGCCCAACTTGTCTTTGCCTAAAATATATGTCCCTATAAGTTAGGACCTCAATTCATAGTTACTATTATTTAGCTTGATGTCAATAGTCACTACTCCAAGTTCTTGACTTAAGGATGTTGAGCTCGGTTCAACATCTAGGTTATTCTTGAAGATAGGTCTGCAAGGATAGAACTCTCCCCTTAAGACCTCTCCACCATGACAACAAATTCTATCATCCTTCCTTTTTCTTTTTTTCCTCTTTTATTTATTTTTCTCTCCTTACTGAGTTTTGAATCTTTAATCTAATGCCATGATGAACAAATGAATTACATAGGTTTCTTTCTTATTGAGAAATTGTCTTCTTTTGATATCATAGAACTTCACATATAAGTAGGATGAATAAAACTATACAAGAAAACTAAATAACAATTCCACCAAACTAACCTAAACACAAGGAATTACAACATAATCTCTTCATTAACAATAATCCTAAAAATCTCTCTCGATTGCAGCTCACCCCAACAAAATCCATTCTATCCCACCATATGCCTTCGCTATATTTTCAAAGCCATATAACCATGAGCACCACGGCATTTTGACTTCATGTAGTGCAAGCACTCATGAGCAATCAATGCATTATCTATGATCAAATAGCCTAGTACAAAGCTACTTAAGGCTCCAAAATAATACACGGTACTACGGTTTCTAATCTATTTGCCATATTTTTGGTGACTAATTTGAAAATAACGTTGCAAAGATTAATGAGATGAAAATCTTTGCAAGTTTCAAGTGATGCTACTTTAGGGATGAGACAAATATAGATATAGTTCAAAGTCTATGGGTCTCCTCTATTGTTTTAAATGTAAAGTACGATATGAATCATATCATCCACCAACTGTAGTCCAAAAGTTGTGATAAATTAAAGTAGGCATACCACCCAGTTCTGGGGCCTTCGTCAAATGCATTAAAGTAAACCTAGCCGTCAAGATTGTATTCATGTCCTTTGTGAACCTCTTATTCACCACAGCAATAACCAATTGAATATCTGTGGGCATTTGTGATTCGAACAAATCCTCAAAATAGGATGTAAAACTAGAGACAATATTTCCGCACGTGTACTGCCATACCCCATGTTGGTCAGCCTCCTGTGTATGTAATTTAGTCCATTTAACGGGTGAGGGTTGAGGACAATCACCATAGGGTTGGAGTATATTTTTCAGCCTTTGATTATCAGAATTGGTAATGAGGTTTACTTCACAGTCCGGTCGACACGCCCAAGACAACCATAATGGTAGCAAAATAACTTTTTTTGTAATTATAAAAAACCACTGTTTGGCGGCTATCTTGACATCACACAGTTAGAGCATCTAGGAAGAGGATTTTGCGTATCAATAATAATTCGAAAGTGCAAGAAGAGCCCCAAATCTTTCTGATCAGAAGTGTCCATTTGCACAAATTGACCCATTCGATTGCCAAGAGTGACTGTTGTGACTGGAGAAATTAAATTCAGGAGATGATCATAAACTCTGTTCTAGACAGACATCAGGAAGAGTTGAGTACTCGATAATTGTTGTTTAGTTCTAGTAATGTCCTTGAGAAGTAATACATTCTTTGTCAAAGTACCATGGTTCATTGTGGAGGACAAACTTTTAATCACGCGCCGTAGAGAACTGTAAAAGAAAGAGGTTTCTTTCCAAGTCCTTGGCCACAAAACCCTATCGTTGCTTCCAAGCCATCTGCATGGTACTACTAAGAAGGGCTCTGACGTTAGAAACTTTTTGGTCCACAATTTGCCCACAATATAATTATGCTACATGCTTGTCCAGTTCTGATGTTTCAATAACAATGAGGTCAACTGGAGCACTCTCTAGATCTGTCGGATCTCGTATTGTGCCCGAATTAGATCAAGGAAATTGATACCTTTTCTACCTTTTTTTTTTTTTTTTTTTTGAGAAGACAGGGAAATTGATACTCATATAATTGCGGCGTTGAGAAATAATTAACATACAAAATTAATCCTAGAAAAGGAAAAAATGACTTAAACTAATAGTGTGAAGCACACTTGCATGAGACAAAAGAGGAAAAATGGAAGACTCAAATTTAATATGTTTGATAAGAAAGTCAAGAGACCACCATCAAATTTTCCTTTTTTATACATTATGAGTTTATTTAAGTCACAAATTTAATTTAAACGATAATATTTTCATTTTATAAATTCTCTCAATAAGTTAAATTAAAAAAAAAATTATATTTTTGTACTTAAATTTAAAATATAATTATATTTCATATATTATATTTTTAAAAAATTAAAATTTAAAATATATATATATATATAATAACATTTATAAGTTTTTATATTTACTAATTGTTAGAAAAATTTACTTTCGATACAAAAGTACCACTATAAATGATATAAAGGAACCAAAATGCTCTTACAATGAAAAATGTCTAAATATCTTGCCATATCCCACACTCTCTAGAACTTTATCTTACTTCTCTCTTTTCTCTCTACAATAATTTTTGTGAGGAAGAGAATGTCGCTTAGTAGGCTTGAATAGAACCAGTCTAAAATCCAAAGTCGATCCACTTTTCTCTCCTTCATTCTCCGTGACTCTAATACTATTATCAACGACGACATGGGAGAATCCAAACATGAAATCGAAGTTGTTGAGAAGCAACTTATGCGAGGGCTTGCAGTCGATGAAGGAGGTGAGGATGTGGATCCCCTTCTCAACGACAGTGCAGGAGGAAAGTAGGAAGAGGGAGAGGAAGAGGAAAGCGTAGACGCCAGCAGAAAATCGCAAATTGCAATCTCAAGTTCAAATTTCTTCGTTATTTTCTACTCCCCTGTCTCCTTTTTGCTTTAATGTTTTTGTTCTTGTTGTGTTAACTATGAGAAATATAAATAATTATATTCTGCGATAGTGGGAGGAGTCGTCTCTTTCAACATTACATGTGAGGGTTCAAAAGTCATTTAATTATTTTTATTTAGTTTGATTGACATTTTTTTGTCATAATATTATTTTATAATTTTTAAAAACACAATATATAAAATATAATCATGCACCAAACTTAAAATACAAATTATGATTTTTCCATTAGATTGGTGGGGCTTCATAAAACTTTCGAAGAACTCTTAGTTTTGTCTAAGCTTGGGCCAAACAACACATTTTTTTCAGAAACTACTGACTTCGGCCCAAATAAGACCGAGAGAATTTTTCTCAAGTATTCAGGTTTAACTTTAGACTTTCTACTTAAAGTGCAGCTTCAAGTGTTTTTAGGGACATGAGAAATTTATTCCCCCAAAAAAAAAAAAAAAACAGATAGATATACTCATGTTGTATGATTAATAGCATAGTGATAGATGTGTCAAACACGGTAGAGTCGAGTAAATTTAAGTAAAATTATTTTGAATTTAAATTAATTTTTAGATTAAGTTAATTTTAAATTATTTAAATTTAAATTATTTTAAAATTTAAATTATTTAGATTTTAGTTAAAAAGTTATTATTTAAATTTTAATTTGTTAATTTTTATTAATTTTTTTATTTTAACATATTTTTTATTTTTTATATATTAATTTGTATTATAGGTATATAATTTTTTTTATATTCTATATATTAAAATTTTATTTTATTACTCATGATTAAGTCAATTTACAAGTCGGTTTCCTAATTTTTTTTAAAAATTATATTTTTATTTTTCTTATGTTAGAATATTCGCAAATATTGTAGTTGGTTTGTAGGAGCCGATCTAGGCTGGTATATAGAGATTTATACAGTTTTTGTGGGATAATTTGGTATTTTCTAGAGTTGATTTTTCATAAAATTTCTTTGCAGTGAAAAAAATAGAAAATTAAAAAGGGACTAGGGCGAAAAAGCTTATAAATTTAAGAAACTAAAACAAATATGAATGTATTGAAGGGAGTGAATCCTAAGTATGACGTGACCTACACATAACATGATTGTAATAAGTCTACCTAAAATGATCCAAACCCAAACTCGATTCAATATATTTCACACATCTAAGAGACATAGAAGATCAATCATTTTAATTACTTGGAATAAGAAATTTTTGAATAAAATAATTCTATTTTGATTCAACAAAACCCATTACTAAAGGTGTTAAAATTTAAATTGATCTAACAACTTGACCAAAAGTCATCAAAAAAATAGTTTGATTGACAATTGACTTAAACTCAAAAGCATTTAAAAATTTAGAATTAAACTTAACTTGACTTATGACTTTGATTTTCAAGAGAATAAAGGTAAAAAATTAAATTTATAAAATTTAAACCATAAATTTATGTAAAAAAAAAATATTTCTCATCATTATATAAATGATGTTAGATATCCTTTTTTTATTTTTTATCAAAATTTGTCTTAATTTCACTAAAGTGATGATATAAATATTGTTATTTTTTGACTCAAGTCCCAAATCGAGACTTTTGAAAGTAAAAGTCAAAATCTCATATCGGGAATAAAAGTATAGTTAACTATCTTTACTTCTTATAAATAAGGACTCATGTAATGAGTTATTTATAAAAGATTAAGGGAAAATTAAGAGAGTTAAGACTTCATCTCCATGAGCTTATGGTCTCAGTATTTGGGTTTTGTTAATTAGACTCTTAAGTCCTTTTTGTATTCTCCACCTCAATAATATTTACTCTCACTTTTTCCTGTAGACGTAGGTCATATCGACCAAATCACGTAAAATTTATTATCTCTTGTTTTCGGTTATTTTTCTTACTTTTTTTATTGTCTTTAAGGGCTATAACCCAGTGCCCATTCCCCAACAAACTGATATCAAAGCCTTGGTTTGGTTCTGGAAAATAGTCATTATGACATTAATAAAGTATTATTTTGAGAAGTTCGATTGAAGTGTCAACTTTGGAATGTGGTAGTTGAAGATGGAGGTCATGTTAGTTCAATATGACATTGATATAGCATCGCTAGGGAGGCAAAAAGAGTCAAAAAAGATGTCAAATGAGGAGTTTGTTGGTCTTAATAAAAGGGCCAGATTAGGTATCATCTTAAATTTTTTTGATGAGGTTTTAAAAGAAGTAGCTACTGAGGTTACTGCTAAAGATTTGTGGGAGAAATTAAAATTTTTGTATATGAAGAAAATAGTGGAGAATATGTTTTATTTAAAATAGAATTTGTATATGTTTTGTATGCCTGAAAGATCATCACATTTGGATAAATTTGATTTTTTACTTATGGATTTGAGTAATATAGATGTTCATATTGAGAATAAAGATCAAGCTCTATGATTGTTGTATTCTCTTCCTCATTCGTTTAAGTATTTCAGAGAAATAATACTTCATGGTAAAAAAATTATTTCTTATAAAAAAATTAAGTCTATTTTAAAATCAAAAGAACAGATTAACAATGATATAACTAAGGAGAATAGTAATAGTAGTCAAGTTGACAATTTAGTGGTTCATGACAGATCAGATAAGAGAAATATAGATAGTTAGAGGTCCAGTAAATCTAAATCCAAGTATAAAAATTTGGTATGCACTTATTGCAAAAAGAAAGGACATATCAAAGCTAATTGTTTGAAATTGAAAGCTAAGGATAAGGAAAAGTACCAAGGTAATGAGTTAGTTCAATCCAATGTTGTAGAAGATGAAAGTGATGGGATTATCTTCTTTACTAATGATAAATCAAGGTCTACTCATGAACGGATCTTGGATTCTGGTTGCACATACCATATGTGTCCCAATAGGAATTAGTTTTCCACCTATGAATCTATTTAAGGTAAAGTTGTCATGATGGGTAATGATGCAGCTTACAAAATTGCTGGGATTGGTACAGTTAAAATCAAGACTCATGATGGTATCGTGATAACACTTACACGGGTCAGACATGTTTTAGAATTAAAGAAGAATTTCATTTTTTTGGGAACACTTGAGGCTCTTCATTACAAGCACACCAGTGAAGATGGAGTTCTGAAAGTCAATAAAGGTACTCTCGTTGTCATGAAAACTTGCAGATTTGGAAATTTGTATATTTTACATAGAATTACAGTTATGGGTACTACTGCAATCTCTACAGAGACAATTACTGAGAGAAAAATTTCAATTCAGAAAATTAGTATCAAAAATAATCCTACAGATATGCTTACAAAATCTCTTTCAATTATTAAGTTTAAATAGTGCTTGGACTTAATTGACGTATTATGATGATTTGGGAGTTTATGAAAAAGGTGAAACATTATTATTATGGCTGCATGTGAGACTTGAGCCAAGGTGGAGATTTATTAGTTTTTGACTCAAGTCCCACGTTAGGACTTTTAAGGGTGAAAGCCAAAATCTCATATTGGGAATAAAAGTATAGTTGACTACTTTTACTATTTATAAATAAAGAGTCATGTAATGAGTTATATATAAGAGATTAAGGGAAAATTAAGAGAGTTAAAACTCTATTTCCATAAACCTATAATCATAATATTTGAGTTTTGTTAACTAAACTTTTAAGTTTCTTTTATATTTTTATATTTTCTATTTCAATAATATTTATTTCCACTTTCTCCTGTAGACATAAGTCATAATTGCGTATATATAAGAAAAATGATTAGTCTTGCTTCTTCACAAGATAGAAAATGAATTGGTAGGAAAGTCTTTCGGCAAAGAAAGTACGATCAGTTCATTAATAGTAGCAACATTCTCCCTTGACTTTTGAAAACTATTTTTTCAGAATGGAATTCTCTGCCAGAGTTGCAGAACTAACAACTTTATTAGCAAGTTAAATTAGCAACTTTTACACAAATTTTCAAATGGATGAGATCGGTCAAGTAGTTTCAGTTGTAAAATTTATTATTTCTTATTTTTCATTATTTTTTTATTTTTATTATTATTTTTAAGATGTATAACCTAGTATCCATTCTCTAATAGATATCATAATTTTTATTATTTATTACTCATTTATTACTCTAGTATCATTTATTTATATTATTGATTAAAAAATAATAATTAAATTACTTCTCATTATTCTATTTTAAATATGAATCTTATAATTATTTATTTAAAAAATATAAATTAAGTATATTATTTGATTTTTTATATTTTATTTATTTATTTATTATTATTATTATATATATATATTGATATAAATTAATATAAAAAATAATAATAATTTTTTTGTATATTATAAGATAAGAAAAATAAAAAAATAATTTTAAAAAAATTAAAAAATTAACTTGCAAATTGACCTAAACATAAATAATAAAATAAAATATTAATATATAAAATATAAAATATATATATACTTATAATACAAATTAATAAATAAAAAAATAAAATATATATGTTAAACTAAAAAAATTAGTAAAAAATTAATAAATTAAATTATGAATAATAATTTTATAACTCAAATCCAAATAATTTAAATAAAAAATAATATTAATATAAATAATTTAAAATTAACTTGATTTAAAAATACTTTAAATTTAAAATAATTTTACTTAAATTCAGTCAATTTTACCTTATTTAATATATCTATCACTATACTATTAATCATACAACGTGAGTATATTTTTCTCTTTTTTTTGGAATAAATTTCACATCTCCCTAAAAACATTTGAAGCTGCACTTTAAGTAGAAAGTCTAAAGTTAAACCTAAATTGCTAGAGAAAAATTCTCTGGGTCTTATTTGGGCCGAAGTCAGTAGTTTCTTAAAAAAATGTGTTATTTGGCCCAAGCTTTGACAAGACTAAGAGCTCTCCTAAAATCTAATGAAGCCGCACCCATCTAATGAAAAAAATCATATTTGTATTTTAAGTTTGGTGTATAATTATATTTTATAAATTATGTTTTTAAAAATTATAAAAATAGCATTATGACAAACAAACGCCAATCAAACTAACAGAGGGATTGTTTTTAGTTTATAGGATTCACTCCCTCCAATACATTAATATTTGTTTTAGTTTCTTCAAATCATAAACTTTTTCGCCTTAGCCCCCTTTAAATTTTTTTTTTTTAAGTACAAAGGAACTTTATGAAAAATCAACTCTAGAAAATACCAAATTATCCCACAAAACTGTATAAATCTCTACATTTCAGCCTACATCGGCTCCTTTAAACCAACTACGATCCGTATGGAGAGCCTTGGCGTTTAACAAAAACTATGTGGAGCTTGACTCCCTTTAATACGTATATATTTGTTTAGTTTTTTAGATTTGTTCCCCATATTTTTTTATTTTATTGTCCCTGCTCTCTTTTGAGGTTGTTCCACCGAATTATTCTCGTTATACACTTTCTTTTAAACTTTCCTTAATAATTTTTTTATTTCTAAAAATCTCTTTAATTTGTATGCTCATAACAAAATCAAGAATGACAAAAATTTAATCTCAAATTCAATTGTGTGCCTATTATTATTGATCCACATTTTTTTATAAATCCATCACTGCAAGCACAAACGCGTAATTACAACTATTGAAAAGAGTTTGAGCACGTGACATGCAATTGGCTGGCACGCATGCATCTGACAACTTACTGACGGATGCATTCGGGCCACGAAAACATGCCACTAATTCTATGCCATCAATCATTTACCTTGTTGAAATAAATGATTCTAAGATGGCCCTCCAGTATGGTTATTTGATCCCATTAATGGCGACACATTTATTTAAAGTAATAACATACACCTCCACGTCAAATTATTTTTTAGCATTTGTTTTTGTGATATGATTCAACCATTGAGACACACAATTTCATGGAGTCATGGGGATGTAATAGAATTTTATATTATATATAAAATATTTTATATTATATAAAAATATTTTAAATAAATATATATTTATGGATATAAATTTTATTTGTGTGGTGTAAAATATTATTTATATAATATAAAATATTTTATATGTAATGTAAAATTATATTATATTTAAAAGGAGTCATCGAGATTTGTGTCCAAGGACAACTAATTGAGTTAAAACCTTTCTGCAACGCCGGCCGATCAAACCTCATTATTCCCAATTCCCGGGCCAGGAGCTGGCCGAATGGAAACATCACTCTAACTAGAAAATAACCGATTTCCACACCGTTTGCTGCAACAACTGAAAGAGTGCCACCTGAAGGCTGATCACTAGTGCAAGGACAACTACGAACGATGGCTGGCCCAATCAATCTAAAATTCCGAGCCATGTACATGTGCTTTGCGGGCTTTGCTTTTCAAGGTCAGAATCTCGTGTTTCCACCGATACCCAACCGCCGAAACGTTGCAGCTTGAGCCTTTGATTAACTAGCTAACAGTGCTTATGATAACATAGTTCAATTCCGCCGCCAACTCTTAATGTTTGTTTTGTCCTGTAAGTTTTGCAAAACTGCATTTCCCTTTTATATTGTTAAATCCGCAATTTATCATTAAGAAGAATCACTTAAATCCCGCCAAGCCAAACCAAAAATTTAGGAAATTATGAGATGCTAAAGGCAAAATTTCTGTAACAAGAGTACAATGACCCTACAACGCAGCGTTTTCGTAGTCTTACGAGAAAAAAGGCGCATTATGCAGTGACTGGTTTGGACTTTTTTGAAGAGATTGTACTACATGAAAAGGAGTGCCCTTAAAGGCTCTAAGGACTGAAGCACAGCCCCCCACTTTAAGCAATCTACAACTCATCCTTAACGGCAGATGGCTCTGTATCCTCCTCATCATCCTTGGCAGCTTCTTCTTCACCCTTCTGCACATCAGCGGATTTTCTTGTTTCAGTTTCAGTTTCAGCTTCTTCAGCATCGTCTTCCTCCTCAACAGCAACATCAGGACTAATGTTTAGGGCAGATTTCACAGAGCTATAGATTCGGGAAGCAAAATCCTTGGGATCATTAAGCATGAATCCGCTCTCCATTAATGCTGTTTGATACATGAGCTGTGCTGTATGCATTATACCCTCATCCTGAGAACGTATGCGTTGTGTGATTAGACAACGGAAACTACAGCTAAAGCTCAAATTCTTAAAGCTAATCCTCTCATGTGAAAATGATTGCAGAAATAATCAAAATTACTAAAGCAGAAACTTCAACCTGCTAAAAACAGTGATGCCCCAATGGATTCCATGCATAACTCTAAACATGCTAGTGGAAATCAAAGTTGATAAAATAAAACAAAATTTCCATATAGAATAGAGATTGGGTTGCACAACTCCCCTCAGCAAAACTACAAGCTAATGGTCTTCAAGCCTAAATCCTAACTTTTTCATCAGATTTAACAGAAGGATACCATTGCAAAAGTTAAAACCAACATTTGACAGTCACAAGGCAAAAAAGACACTCACAAAGGATATAAAATATTCAATATCAAGGTCACATTCCAAAATGCACACATTCACAGAGATTATTAAAGAAATATCGAGAAAGAAGTACCTCAGGGTCCTTCACCACTCTCTCACGCAGCTCCTTGACGATTGGATGCCTAGGGTTAATTTCAAGCACCCTCTTGCCACGCATATAAGCCTGTTTGCTAGCATCTGTTAATGTCTGAGACTGCATTATCCTCTCCATGTTTGCACTCCATCCATACTTTGACGTTACAACTACGCAAGGCGTGTTATCCAATCGATTGCTAATCTTTACATCATCCACATTTTCACTGGCAAGAGCACCCTTCCACCACTTGGTTAATTCCTTGAATGACTCCTTCAATTCCTTGTCTTTTGAGCCTTTAATTTTCAGGCCCTCTTTGGAGACATTCTGGAACTTCTTGTCTTCATAGTCCATCAAATATTGCATCAAATACTCATCAACAGGATCAGTGAAGAATATAACCTGGTAACAGCTCATTTGAAAAACGTAAAGCAAATATAAGCATACGAGCAGACAATGGCTTCAATTCCAAGACTACAAAATAAACTTGGGGGGAATATATGCAGGAAAAATAATTTTTTTCTCTTCTGTTCCACATGCCAAAATGTACCAAAAGCATTACCTCGTATCCTTTCTTCTTAAGCCTCTCAAGGAATGGAGACTTTTCCAAATGTTCCTTGTTCGATCCAGTTATGTAGAAGATGTCTTTTTGTTCTGGTTTCATTCTTGAGATGTACTGATCCAGTGATGTCAATTTGCCATCTGACTTCGTGCTGCAAGAAAGGATGCACACAAGTTAAGCTACCACTAATTGGAACACTGACCCTGGAGCAGAACATGGTGATAAGCACATAGAATTAGTACTTACCTTTCAAATCTGAGAAGCTTTGCCAAGCGATTCCTATTAGTTGCATCCTCAACGATGCCAAGTTTAATGGACTTGCCAAACTCATTCCAGAATTTAGTATATTGACCTTTCTTCTCATCAACACCAGAATCCTCAACATCTGCACCATTGAGTTATTAAACTATCAATGAAAAATCACCTCACAACTCCGAAACCAGCAACAAAATAAAAACAAAATGGATTAGTAGACAGAAATTAAAAATTTATTTTCTTCTGAAGGATCAGAATAAGCCAAACAATGCATGTTGCAGTCCATAATACAGGAACAGGTAACATGTTAAGTGATCCAGCCAATTACACAGATTCCAAATTGTTGCACTACCTGTCTTGTCCTTGTCACTTGACTCATCAGGATCCTCATCAGCAATTTTACGGATCACATCAAGGGCCTTTCTGATAAGTTTCTTCTTGATTGTTTTTAAGCTGCTGTGCTGCTGAAGCATTTCTCGTGAAACATTTAGTGGTAAAGTGTCTGAATCAACAAGACCCTGCCCAATGTATGACCCATTTGGTAATCAATGTCTGCAGCGTCTTCATTTTACAATCCCAATTAGAAGAATAACTCATGAGCCAGTCCATACCTTCAAAAAGTTCAGATATTTTGGCAAAAGCTCGTCAAATTCGTCTGAGATGAAGACACGTCTAACATACAACTTCAAGTTGGATTTGTTTGAGTTGTAGTAGCTCTCATACAAATCATGAGGTGCCTTTGGAGGGACAAATAAAATAGCTTTGAATTCAACATCACCTTCTGCAGTAAAATGACTCCAACCAAGTGGCTTCTCACCGCTGAAATCCTGTTCACCAACACAACATTTTGTCACTGAAGAAAAGCAAAACATTCACAAGACAAATAAGTACATTTGGGAAACATTTTTAACAGGCCAACAATCATCACAACATAGCATATTACCTTTGCTAGAGACTCATAGAATTTTGTATACTCTTCATCAGTCACCTCCTTTGGATTCCGCAACCATATAGCCTTAACATCATTCAAAAGTTCCCACTCATAAGTAGTTTCCTTCACTTTCTTTGTCTTTGGTTTTTCCTCTGTATCCTCGTCTTCGGTTTTCTCAGATTCCTCTTCTTCCTTAGAAGTGCCTGAAAGATGAGAAAGCCACATAGCAATCAGATCATATTCTTGATGACACATAAATAACATAGAAAAAGAGAATATGCAATCAAAAAGACATACTTGTTTCTTCTTCATCACTTGATTCATCATCATCTGTAGGAACCTCCACATCAACCTCTTTACTTGCCCATAAATATATAGGAAAATTGATGAATTCAGAATATCTTTTCACCAGCTCCTGGAAATATAAATTTCCCCCCTTGTGACAATCAAATTGGTAATTTCCAAATAACAAAACGTGCAAACCCACCGAAAGCTTAATGCCAATCACTCACTTGATAATCTACCCCAGTAATCCACCCAGACCAACTATTCTACCATGCAGACAATGAACTCCTTGCACTAACTTGAATATTAAATTTATTCCTCCCACAGATACAAAAACTTGAGTTATTGCTAGCAAGTACAAAGAATAAAACCAATTGAAGACAAGGGGCATTATGAATTAGTGAACAGGAATGTCCTGCATATGATCCTACCAAGGAGATTGTTGCACCCACAAAAAGGAAAATAAATGATAAAAGGCATTTGCAAAATAAACTGCAGTGCAACCATAAGAAAATGAGCCCATTATCCAATTATCATCCCAGATAAGGAGAAAAGAATCCCCGCTGATAGCTAAATATGTAAGGGTGGTGAGACATTGCACAAAAAATAATGATACAAAATTGTGCACCAGGAAACTTGTACGGTTAAGAGGGAAAGAAAACGGCATGAATTGCCAACAAAAAGCAGGTAAAGCAAGGAAAACGAATATACTGGTCAAAGATAAAAATTGCATCTAATGTCACCTTCTAGGTAGGTATTCACTTAGAAGGGATGGTGGACAGAACAAAAACCAAAGGAATTAACAACATTTAGGTAATGAATGATCCTTGACCAAAAAAGTACTTACCTTTAATTTGCTCTCCTCCGCATACTCCCCAGCTTCATCTCTAAGATGCAATCTAATCTCAGTCCCACGTCCCAATGGTTCATTCCATGTATCCTCAGAGACTGAAAATGCCCCATCAGCCTTTGACTCCCATACATACCTGAACGACACAAGCAGGGCATAACCAATCTTTCCACATAGGCCATGGGTTGGAGAATTTAATTCCATTCAAACTAAAAAATAAAATTAGAAGAAAGGCTTACTGCTTGTCATCATTGTGTTTGCTAATGACTTCAACATAATCAGCCACAAGATAAACAGAGTAGAACCCAACTCCAAATTGTCCTATAAGGTTGAGGTCCCCACTTGACTGCATTTTCTCCACAAATGCTACGTGCAGAAAGGAAAAAGAAAAATTAAACTCAATAGACTAATAATAAATAAAAGCTCACCAAATCATGGGTATTATCTGTTAGAACTCTGTGCAAAATCCATACCGGAAGTTCCCGACTTTGCTATGGTGCCCAAGTTCTTGATCAAATCCTCCTTAGTCATACCTATGCCTCTGTCACGGATTGAAACAATTTTCTTTTCTTTGTCCAACTTAATCTGCATTTACTTATAAATCCTCCTTAGTCAAACACTATTACTACTTTTTGCAGTAGACTGTAACCCACTAATACAAGACAGCAGCACTAACCTCAATGTCAAGCTTGGTACTGTCACCTTCGCCCAGAACCTCCTTGTCCGTGAGGGAAAGGAACCTAATTTTGTCTAGTGCCTGAAATTTAAACAATTGATTGTTTTTTTTTTTTCGTTTTTACAAACATTCAAATCAGATTTGAAATTTTATAATTTCACAGTAGCCCAGAGGAAAGGAGGGCAAAGGACACATTATGAAAGCTTACATCAGAAGCATTTGAGATCAACTCCCTGAGGAAAATGTCTTTGTTGCTATAAAGAGAGTTGATGAGGATATCCATGAGCCGAGACACTTCAGCCTGGAACGCAAACTTCTCCGCATTACCGCGAAGTGTCCTCTTTGAAATCGACTCCGCTTCCCTGAAAACCCAAAATTGATTTCGACACCAATTGAAATTGATTACGCGTATGTAAACTCAGCAGTAGAAGAAGAACAGAAATTTATTTTTTTGTTTAAGAAAAGAGAGAGAGAGAGAGAGAGAATCTAAAAGCTCACCGTTTGGCGACATCAGAATCAGTTGACAGTCCATTGGGAACGGCACCGAGTTTCTCCTCGACCTTTGGAGGATCGACGGAACTCTCGACATCACTCTCTGCATTTGCGTGCAGATTCCGGCCTAGAAAGCCACAGGTCCCAGCCACCCCCCCCCCAAAAAAACAGAAAAAAGTCAAGCAAATGTACTATCATATCACTCTAGGCAGCCTAGAAATTGGCTGCCATTTTTCCCAGTTGATGAAAATGGACAACAAATATGAGAAGAGTTTTAGAGTTACCTTGATCTGCAATGATAGAAAAGAGGCAGATCAGAAGAAGAAGAAGGGAAGGGATCGCCCACCTCCTCATGCTGAACTCTCAGGGTTTCTAGCAGCTTCGATCTGTGAAGGGGATCAACTCACTCTCTTTTTAGACGCGGGTTAGGGTGAGGCTCATTGTCACTTCGCGACTCATTTATTATATACAAGTGCGGTTTTTCATTTTTCATTTAAATCTCGCGATGCCGTGCCTTTGGGTTCCTGCGTCCTGTGACGATTTTCATTGGCTCGGTGCTCCCACCGTGGACGATCTGACGGTAAGTGATTTGTTTCCTCCATCGTGGCGTAAGCTTATTGGCTCGAGTGTCGTTACTTGACGTGGCGAAGCCGAGTCGTTTGGAGGGGCCCAGCGGTGACTTAGTAACCGAGCCTGTTGACCGCTGTGATTGGCTATTAATTGCCACGATGGATAATCTACTGGATGGAGCTAATGTGTCCAGCAAGCCTCCAGCCGGTTAATGGATTTCTATTTCTAGATTGTTCTACACGGCGTTTCTTGGGGAAGAACGTGTTAATTTACACTAATTTAGTTTGTTTAATGCGATCGAGAACATGTGATATTAGGGAATATTGGGTTATGTTTTGGAGGCCAAGATGGAAGACAAAGACTCTAAAGTCAATGTCAACGAAGACCTAAATTTTTTTAATTAAAAAATTTATTAAATTGTAAATTATATAATAAAAATAATTTTTATTATTTTTATAAATTTTATACTCCTTATGAACAAAATATATATATATATATATATTTTTTTTTTTCTTTAAAATGAAATATTAAAACCTCCAAAATAAAAATTATTTTACTGGCCTTCTCGAATTTGGCCTACCGGAAAACACATGAAATAATCCAGTCCTCCTGTTTTCTGGCTCAATCAAGAGAAATAATGAAGCTAATAAATGAACTTTAACAGTCAAAAGGCTTTGTTTTAGTTTCCAATTCTCAAACGGCTTTTCAATGAAAGTAATGATCTTATAAGCCGATACCAACAAAATGATTTAAGCTCAAATTAGAGTGCAAAAGAAGTAAAGCAAGCATCTGTGACTGCCCACGACAGCGTTACAACAAAAGGAATTGAAGTTTTTCAATTTCTTCGCGGCAAACACTGAAATTAGCTCCTCAAAAACCAAATTCGAGGAATCCCGAGGGCCAAAATAAAAACAAGGCAGAAAATTTGGGATATTGGAGTACAAGGGCCAAAAAAACTTAAACAAAAGGGAAGTTTGTTGGGAACAGCAGGATTTAATTGAATCTTTTTTTGATTTTGAGTCTGATTTCTTTTTGATGTGTTATTGTGGAACTCTTTGTTGTGTTATTATATTATTGTGGAACTCTTTGTAAATGTTTAATATGAGTATTGAGGTCATGGTATTAAACGATGCATTTTAAATATTTTGAATAATTGGTACATTTTGTTAAGTTAATTAATAATATAATTACCACCAAATGAAAGTGAAACAAGAAAGGATAGAGGAACTTGCAATTTCTTTCTCTCTTTAGTTTCAATGTTTTCTCTCAAATCTCAAATATCTCTTTTCCTTCTCCTAACCCTAACCCTAAGTCCCTAGATTACAACGAGGGCATTTGAGAAAGGGGAAGAGGGGTTACCATTGGTTCTCTATGGTGCCAAGGCGGTACATTTAGGATGGAATCTTAAAGAATGAAGAAAGATTCCAAGCTAGATTTTGGAATTTCTCAAGAAACGAACAAAAGGTAGAGAGTGATACCGACAAGAGAGAGAATGAGAGAAATTTTCTTAGTTCAATTTTGTAAGTAATTTTTTAAAAATAAATTTGAGAATTTTTTTATTTTTAAATTTAAAAAATTTATTACATAAACAAAAACGAAATTATGACTAAAAGAGAATAAAATGATTTTTATTTTTTAAATTTCATTCATGAGTGTGTAAAATAAAAATAAAAAAATTAAAAAGACATACGTAAAAATTTTAATTTCATCAAAATATTAATAAAATTATAAATTAACCACTAAATTAAAATTTTACTTGTTAAAAAATTTTTGTTGCACTCTACTATTTGGCTAAATATTAGTGGTTCAAAATTATTTAAATTTAAATTTTTAACTATTATTATTATTATAATTAATTTAAAAATTTATTAAAAGTATTAAAAATTAAATTAAATATTTAAATATTTTTAAAATTAAAAAAAAAATCACTATATAAATATTTTTCACTTCAAAAATTACCAAAATAATTATTTTTTTAAAATTTCAATAATATAAATATACAATATTTAGATTCACACATTATGTGAATTTTGAATATTTAATAAGAAATATGGAAATAAAAAAATGTTGAAATATATTTTTAATAATAATTAATTAAGTTAATTTGCCTTTATCTCAAATTTGAGAAAAAGTAATTAAATAAAATTAAAATAAATTTAGTTATTAGTTATAGTTAGTATTTTACCTAATTTAAGAGTTTATTAGGTTTGATTTTATGCTAAAAAGATTAAAAAAATAAAATTGAGTGATGACTTAAATTTAGGTTTTAACTAAAATTATTATCCTAATTAGTTTAAAGTCTCTTAAAAAATTACAAATATTAATATTTTTTAATTTAAATTAAACTCATTAATATTTCTAAAATTAAAAAAAATCAAATAATAAAACAAAAGAAAATTTTAACTATGAATATTTTTTTTACTATTTTCATAAAACAAAGAAAATTTAGGTATAAATTTTTTTCCTTTTTTACATTTAAAGAAAAAGGTGAATTTTAGAAAAAGTTAAATCTTCAAAAAATTTATTTGGAAGTAGTTTTTTTTTTCTCCTATTATCTCCTTTAATTTACAAATTAAAAGAAAATTGCCACATACCCATTGAATGTGGATGGAAAAAATATGGTAACCATGATTAATTTTACCATATATGCACTTGTTTCACATTTAACCACTCTTATTAAAAGATCATGTTTATATTAGTAATCATGCTTTCATTGGATTCATAATATATCCTTTTTAGGTATCATGTTCTTTCAGCAAAATATGTGGTAATTTTTAGGTTAAAATATTGGAGAGATGGATTGTAAGAGCACAAAGGAAGTGAAAACCATAACATCCCATTCTAACTTTAGTTTCTATGTTACATGCATTAAACTAAAATTTGAAACTTTATACATTATTATAATCTTTATGATTGGTATATGTTTCAAAATCCTTTATTGAAAAATATAGTTAAAAAATGAATCAAAACTTAACAAAAAAATAGTGAAATAAAATTTTGATACATTCTAATTATAACTAAATTTATAATCAAATTTTTAATTAATATTATTATTATAATCAATTATAAATACTAATTTTAAAGGCTTAAATGAGAAAATTAATGTCTAAAATTGATAAATTCAGTTAAAAGAAAATGACAAAAGAATAATTGAGTCAAATATACTTAATTTTGTATTGAGAAAAGGAAGAGTGAATAGATATTGAAATTTTAATTTTATTAAAATATTAAAAATATTATAAATTAATTATTAAATTAATATTAAATATTATAAATTGTAAAAATTTATTATAAAATATTCTAAAATTAAGGAAAAATAGTTATATAAGTGTTTTTTTTCTTAAATAATTGCTATAATTCACTGAATTTTTTTTTAATTTTGATAATATATATTTACTATAATATTAAACTTGTACAATGTACATTTGTCATATTTATTAAAATGTATATTTTTATTTGTGTGTTATTTAAAAAAAATAAAAAGAGATTTAAATTGTTTTTTTTCAAAAAAAATTTAAATATTTTTTTAGGAAAACAAAAAGGACAAATAGAAAAAAATAATTATGAGTGTTTTTTTTTTCATTTTCAATGAAAAATGATTTTTTTTTTTTTTTTACAATCTAAGAAAATAAAAGAAGAATTTTAAAATTTTTTTCCCAGACTTTTTTAAATTTTTATTAATTATGAGTATTTGCATTATTCAAAATTTAAATATATATGAAAAATTATTGATATGAATTAAGTAAATTGTAATATATATTTGATTATAATTGGGTTGACTAAATTAAATATATTTTAAAATTTTAATTTTATTAAAATATTATAAATAACTACAAACAAACTATTATATTAATTTCAATTATTGTAAATAGTGAAAATCTATTAAGAAAAATTAAAACTTGAATTAAATACTCACAAAAATATACAAAAAATTAGTATTAAACCCTTTTAAACTTTTACAATTAGGCTAAAAAATTAACTAATTTGAAACCTAAATGAAAATGTCAAAAAGTTAAAAACCTAAATGAAAATATTCATAAAAATTTAAAACTAATTTTATGCATATCTCAATACTTATATATTTCTAAAATTAAGCAAGCACTATCACATAAAAGTTTTTAGCTCAAAGAATTGATTCTCTCACTTTTGATAAAGAAAGAAAGGGGTGTTATTAGCATTTTTTTTATGACATGCATCTTAATGAACCTTATGTTGCAATTTTAGGAATTATCCATAATTTTCCAGCATTGTTTGGTAGCTCATTGGAGCTATAATTTTTTTTTTCTCTACTTTATGATAATTTTGAGTGTTGTTTAAAGCTTTATTGTAATAAAGCACTTTCTTCGAAAGATGAAAGAGATTTTAATTAAATATGAATATGCTCTTTTTGGTTAGTAGTGTGTTTTATTTTTACATGCCTTCCTTTATTTTTCCTTATTATAGGATATTAATATGATCATATCATTAACAATATTCTAACTTTAAAGTCCCTACTTTAGCAAGATAAAGGTGATAGTTCAATAATGGCTATTCTTAATCGAGGCAAAAAGGGTTGAGAAGACACCATATGTCATATAGTCATTTTTTTTTATTTAAAAAAAATTTTTTGGTTACTGTGTACAAAAAGACTTATGAGAAATAGACAATGGTTGCCTAAATAATTATTTTATTTTGAATAAATTAAGCACTATCAAATTTTTGTTTATTATTTTCTTACATTTATTTCCTTATTTTTCTCTCTATTATATTTGTTATTAACTATTTTATCTTTTGATCCTCTCATTTGTATGAGTTAGGTATTTGATTTATGAGATAGAAATCTAGATTTTAAAATTCTCAATAACTCATACAATTTGCAAGCTAAAAACTAGTGTATATTTATATTATTGAAATTGAGAAACAACTTTGTCATTTTAGCATATTGTTATTTTTAGCATATTTTGAAGTTAAAAAAATTAATGTATTAACATTTGTTTAATTTTAAGAATATTTTTATGTTTAATCATTTTAGAAGACTCTAAATAACTAGCTAAAGTAACAATCATATCAATATCCAAATAAATTTTTATCTCACTCAATCACCCCTTTCCAAATCTAAATCAATTGTTTAGTAATGATCAAACATTGTCCTATTCATATTATAAAATCAAACCCAAATAGATTGATAGTTAGTACAACTTTTTTTCTTATTGCAAGGTTTCTATTTGTTAATCCCTAACTATAGTTTTTCCTTCTTTTCTTAATTTCTTTTTCTTTATCAATTTTGATTATTTCTTTTAAGGTGTGCTTGTGATTTTGCAATTACATAAGATTGATATGTAATCTAACTAATGACTTGTAAATTTTAAAATTGCTCTTATCCCTGTATAATTTTTCTACTTGAATGGAGTGCAATTTACACTATAAAAACCAATGAGTTTATATATATATATATCTTTTTAAGGGAAACAAAAGAGAAGAAGATTGTTGCTTTTGTCTTGATTGAACTTTAGTGCTCAAAGTAGAAGTAGAAACCTAAACGATTATGACCAATGCTTGTGAAGAAGGTTTAAGTTAATGTTCCTTAGAGAAAGTTTAATTCTAATTAATTAGCTTAAGCTTAAGCTTCAACAATTGGAATGAAAGAAACATGAGAAAATGGAAAAAAAAAATGAATGGATATTATGGAATGTAATGAAGGAAAATACTATATATCAAGAAATCATAAAGAAATATACTAATAAAAAAATCAAATTTGAAAAGATTGTTGAAGAAACCAAAGGAAAAAATAGAATTCTAATAGTTATAAAAAAAAAAAAAAAAACCTTATAGTTATAATAAAACATAAAACATAAAACATATTTTATTTAATAATTTTAAAATATACATATATATATATATACTAATTTCAATTGGTTTTATTTTAAATTTTGTACTTGTCTTGTTACAATCTTTATGTGTGTAGTTATATTTGTAGTGAAAAATTAAGATAGTTTTGCACCTTCATTAAACATTTAAGGTAGTCAATGCTAAATTGTTCATCCAAATAAAATACCTTTATTAAATAGATTTCAAATTAAAATAAATAAAATTTTGTCTAAGTTTGTATCCTAATTAACTCATATTGACACTTTTAATAGGGTTATAAAGTTTGCACAATGTGTAGATCTAATCCTAGTTATGTATATCTTTCTAACTAGTTGGCCAAATAAAAAAAAAAAAAAAGAGTCTAGAATAATAATATTGGTCTCTAACGTTTCTCTCTCTAAAAGAGTTTGGAGAGTTATTTTCAATTATTTGTATAGATCACCATTAAAGCTAGACGCTTGGATAGTGGTGGTTAATGACAATAGCTGAAAGGCTAGAAGAAGAAGAATAAAAAAAACCTTGATAACAATTTTACTTTTTAAGTTAGTTTTGTAATCATATGTAACAAGTAATCAATCCACTTTTAATTTTAAAATTTCTATTTTAAAATATCTCTTTGGCTTTTGATAATGTGTGTGACCCATTATGATTTAACATGTTGATAATAAATATAAACTATAATTCTAAAGTATAAGATAAATTACACTTCTTTAATTTATCATCAATTTTCTAATTAATTAATTCATATTCATAAATGATAATTGATGTTTAGCTATGTATGATGACCATCCAAATGTTAAAATTATCAAAATAGTTTAACTAATCCTTTTAGTGCTTAGTCTTTTAATGTAATTCAATTCTTTCATTATATTAATGTTTCAACTAGATATAAAGTATGAAATTAATATTTACTCTATATTTTCTAATTATATTAGTTCCTAAACATTCATATAGTCATTTATTCCATAAATGATATTATAACTCATTATGAATCATCATTCCACCTTATGCAAGAATTTTTTGAAACTATACTCTAATGTGATGAATCTTTTATTTACTGAACATTTTTATTATGAACAAATAGAAAATTTTCTTATGCTTACTTTAATGTAATGGATATTTTATTAATTACTCAAATATTTGCATATAGTTCATGATATGTCCAACTCTCACCCCACAAATGATCCTTGATTAAGACGAACTAGAGGTAAGATAAAAGCATATTGATTTCCATATAAGATATTATGGTGATATCAAGTCTAAAGATCATTTACATGACAATCACATAAGAAATTCCTTATACATAAAACGTAATGCTTCGTTTAGGAATCTTCATAGCATATCAATTTAATGAATTTGATCATTTAACAAACACTTACACATTTATTTAAGTATCTTCATATTTCAATTTATAAGATTAGTTGGTTTCTTCATAAAAAAGAAACATAACATGTGTTGGTCTCATAGCATATCAATGTCTTATCTTGATGGAGCAATGAACATAAATATTTAAAAATAATACTTTGATACATATGATCTAATCATAATTATCTTTGTAAAGTATATTTATTTAATGACTATATTATTATATAAATAATACTAAAGATAAAAAATCTCTTTAATTGATTAATTATATGCATAAAATATCAAATATATATTCATAATAGTAACAAAAACATTAGCTACTAGGACATAAACTAACAAAAATATAAATTCATACATGACCATGTATAAGAACGAGAATTTGCTAAATTTTAGTCACAAAACATTTGATTAGGAATGCACAAGCAAATTTCTTCTAACGTAAATTTTTGTTTGCCACAAAATAATGGTAGCTATCTTTAGAAATAAGCTACCATAAGAAGTATCTCACCTTAAAAGTATCATAAAGAAAATTTTTAGCACATAACTATTGTTTTTTTTCCTCTTGTTCTTGGGCTACAAAATGCTTGATATGTGGTGAAGTCAAAGTGAGAAGAGAGAGATAATAAACCTCATTCTCATTGAACCTTTTAACATTATATATTATGCGTTGGAGTCAAAACTACCTATAATGATCAAACAAAAAGCTAAATAATAGACTATGAGCTTATAAAGATTAGTTTTTTCACACTTGTGGTAGATATACATATCTTACATATCAAAATTTCAACAATTCATTAATTTATTATCTAATACATATGAAAACATTAAACCCATAAAACATAATTAAGTAGCCAAAGTCTTAAGTCCTAACTAACCTCCTAGAAAAGAATTATGTTAAGTGGCATCCTTGATCCAAGGTTTTTAAAAAAGGATTGGACTAGCTGATCCAATTAGTAAAATTGAAAATTGATTTGGTTTTTGATTCAATTATTCTTTAAAATCATTGGATACTAGAACTAGTGAATTGGTCAATTCAATTGTGAATTGGTGAATTAGAACCAAGTTTTTTATTTGACATTATTAACTATATAATTTGAAATGCTTTTATTTCATATACTTAATTATATTATATTATATTATATCATGTATCTATTCCTTGAAACTAGATTATATTTCTTTTATTGAAATATTTTTCTCTTAAAGGAATAAACACTTCAATTACCTTAATGTGAAAATATATAAATTATAATGTAATTTTTACTTAATTTATTTGATTTGAATTTCTTACATCTATTGATAGAATATGTCTATTATGTTTTTAATACAATCTTATATTAAATTATAGATTACATATAGTTAATTTTTTCAAATATAATATTATAATATATGTAATACTCATATCTTTTTTATTTTAATGTTTTACATACTAATATTTTTCTATTATGTGTATATCATAAATCTTTTACATATTTAATATTTAATATTGATTTAATCACTTCAAACCTTGGTTTATTTGGTTAAATCTTATATTACTAAACTTTTTAATTTAATAACTAATTCAATCATTAAAATATTGCCTTGACCACATTCTTATCATTTTGATCATGGATGAAGTTGAAAACAAATTTTTTTGTTCATGATGAAAAAGTATTCTAAACAACCAATAGTCAATCAAAACAACCAAACAATTCTCACATATAGACTAGATCTAAAGGTAAATGTGGTTGGGTAGTGGGAGGAGTAAGGATTTAGGGAGAGTCTAAGTAATAGGAGAAACACATTTGGTTATTAACAATATTACCAAGTATGAGAGCATTAAAGGGAAGAAGAAAGCAAAGAAATGAAGGGCGGGATTTGTAGAGGTGGGAATAGGCTTATGGCTACTAGAATCATAAAGCAAATATTAAGTGTATGGTATTTTTTTTTTTTTTTAATTTTGTTAACATGAATAGTAAAATTGATAAGTGTTACAAAAATTTTAAAATTAATAAAAGCTATATAGAATTGGAGGAGATACCAAAAGTAAGGAATTTATTGGAATTATTTGTAATAAATAATTTATTAAAATTTGTTACCTTAGATGAATAGATTTCCCATTGTTTGTATTTAATAATAGCCACATGTTTAACTTCATAGTTTCAAGAAATTTTATGTCTTCTTAAAACCACATGTTTAATTTCGTAGTTTCAAGAAAATTTATATGTCTTCTTTGAAAAAAAAAAAAAAGTATCTACCACTTATTAAATTGAGGAAAGAATTAATGAATTTTCCTTTTTAATTTTAGCCAATTATCTAAAAATTTTGATTTATCACTCATTACTCTTTTTAATTGCATTTGTCATTTTTGATTTTCAAATTATATAACAGATAATAAATTTTTAATTAATCATTAACTTAAATAGGTTTATTTACCTTTTATTGTATAAACATTTATAATAATATTCTTAATTGTCTTACTATAAACCTAGAAAAACTAATGATTAGTTTGTTTGTTCAAAAATAATTTATCTATACAAGATATTTATTGAAAAAAAATTTTATAAAGAAAATAAATTATTTTTCACTATTTAAATGTAATATTCAAAAAATTTTCTTAATTTTAATTGTTATTAAGCAAAATCAAACTAATAAAGTTGAGGATTTTGACATAAATTAATTATTATTATAGATGAAAAGGTTTTAAAAAAAATCTTTGATTATCTCCTCATAATATATAGTAGAATTTAATACTAAATAATAAAAAAAGAAAAAAAAAAAGAGACTTACTATGACGGTGATGTAGTTGACTAGAGATCACCAATTGGCGATTATTAAGAGTAATGAAATGAGTGACAACTCAAAAGTGACATTATGTCTCTCTAACTTGTACTCTCTTTCTCTTTCACTCATCATAAAGTTTGTAGGAGATGATTTTTGCTTATTTTGAACAAAATTCATTTTTCATAAAATAGTTATTATTTTCCATTAAGTATACATGTTCAATTTGCTAAACTTAGAAAATTAAGGAAAAAATTTTACTAGAAACAAATGGACCTTTAGAAAGTTTTCCCTCAACTTCCCCAATATACAATTAAATATAAAATTTATATTACAACAAAATTTTATAATCAAACATAATATTTTTACACCCTAAGAGGTTAATTATTCCTAATGTACAATCAAATATATGGACATTCATGTTGGTAAGTTGAGAAATAACATTATCAATAGTATTGTCTAAATAATTGATGCATATAACTCTCCTTGATTTGTTATTGATTCATGCAAACAAAAAGTGAACTTTGGGAATAAAAATCCATTGTACTGCTTAAAACTTATAGCCTATAATGCCAGTCACAAACTTCTTTCCTAAAATTCTCCTTTTTTTTGGTCATAAAATATGGCTTTTTACAATAAAAAAAAGTAAACATTAAATATTCTACCATTCATATGTATCTATATTGTGCTATGCAAGCTTTAGAAATCTACAATTATGCATGGCAAGGCCTATTAAATGGCAACCATTTTTTATCTTGAATAGTCATATTACATTTTGCAGAGCATAACTTTTATTGACAATCGCTTTTATTGCTCCATAACAAGATTGAGAGAATTTTAAAAAAGTGTGGGTGTCTAGAAGGGTTATCTTCCAACATTCTCTCACTAAGTGATTTTAGAATTTATGGGTAGTTTTGAAGGATTTTGGCCTTAGGTTACGAGTAGCTATGCCAATTGATGCTTGTAAAGGAGAATATATAGCATAAAATGCTTCACAAATTACCATCTCACAAATCATCATCTTGAAACTAAAGGCCCCCAATATGTAGATCATTTTGGCAAAAGTGGTTCACAAAAGTATAGCAAGTATGATTGTTTAGCTATTGTAGCATAAGGCATGCTTATGTATAGACAAGCATTATATTGAAATGTAAAGCCAAAACAATAATTTAGAATTGTTACTTATACTAAAAAAATTGTACTAGGATTAGTAATGTTGAAAGTCTCTTCTAGAGATTAGTAAATTCAATTTGAAGATAATGCTTATATACAATGAATATGAAGAGTTTTTAAAATATGTATGCTAAAATTTTACACCAAAAAGGAACAAAAAAGAAACAACGAGGGAGAGAGAGGATCAATGAGGATTACCTTAAAAATAACAACTGCAAATATGACCTTTTGGCTTTCTGATTGGCCTACACATCGAGACTAATGGTTGGCTCTTCTATATTGCAAAATTTTGAAATAATCACCTCTTCTTTCTTAATCTTAACTATTACATACGTCAAAATAGTGGACATTTAATTCACTAAAGAGGCATGTTTAGCTTACTTAACCATTCACTTCGACTTATATAAAGTAGCTTTTCAAATTCTTAAAATTTAAAAAAACAAATTCTTCTTCCTTTAAGAAACATTATGAGATATAATAACAAGTTAAGTTATGCAATTATAACTTTTAAGGAAATTAAGTATTAAAGAAGTTGTTGAGAATTATAAAAAAATTAAAAAGATAAGCTAAAAAACAAAGAGAAGTTTATCATATGACAAGTGTTTTTTATAAGACAAATATAAAACAATAGTGCAAAGGTAAAAGTAGATTCCTTCACCAGAAACACTTTTGTCTATACTTGGTTTGTGTTCTAGATCATCAAGCATTCAATGCAGTTCCTTACCTATAAAAGGACTCAAACGCTTTAAGCTTCGATAGAACACTTCTTTCCTAAAAATTTCTCTTGTATCAAATTCTTGTAAAGCCTTAAAGGATTTCACTTCAAGTTTTCCAAAGCCTTGTAATTTGTAAGTTTTATGAATTTATAAATTACAAGCTTTAATAAAATCTTATTTCAAAGCTTTGTTTGCATCTGCATTAATGCATTTTGCATTCAAATTTTAAAATATATTATATTGGTTGGAAACTTGTAACAATTTGTAATGAGCTTTTTCTAGGATAACCTTTGAAAATACCTAAAATGAAAAGCACTAACTAAAAACATGGGTTGACATGTTTAACTTAGAAAACCAACACTTAAGCCCTTTAGCCTCTCAAAACATTCCAAGGCCACGAAAGCAAGCAACCGATGACTCCACTGAGTCTTCAACTTTAAGCCTACCCAATTTCAAAGCCTTTGAAAAATTAAGTCCAAAGGATCAAAAGCTCCTAAAAGCTTGATTTGATAAAATGAATTCAAATTGGTCCATTGCAAAGTTAAAGTAAAGGCCCACACTAAAGCCTTCTTCATCCTCTTTAAGCTTAATGGGCAAAGCCTCCTCCTTAGGGGTCATCAATCGAGAAGAAGTCTTGATTGAAAATTTTGATAAATCTATAGACACATGAAAAATTCCAACCCTTGTAGGAAAGAAAATTTATCAAGTAAGCCGATTTAAGCTCTTATCAAGCACTGATTACATGATTAAAATAAAGGAAAGGGATCGTTGTCTTTATAATTCCTTTGAAATGGTAAAACTTTTTTCCTATGCCTCTGTAAAGCATCATCAAAAGCACTACAATTTCTCGCACTATGGCCTTGTCCAAGTAAGAATCAAGCCCTTTTCTAGAAAAGGGTTAGACACTTTAGTTCTTGTGGCCTTTAAAAATTATGTTATCTTTTAAATTTTGATGATTCTCTCTTAGGCATCACTGAAACAAGTATGTGCTCTGGAACAATTTATTTTAATTATTTTCCAAATTTCACAATTTCTTTGCATGATAAGAATATCTTTAATGTTCTTATCTTGTAAACCAATCTTTATAATTACAAATTCATTGAAGGATTGATTCCACTCAGCTTAATGTACATGATACATTGTAAGGCTATGAAAAAGGTGTTCAATACCAAAGCCCTCCGTCATGGAGTTAGAGGACAGATAGCTCCATGGGAAATAGACATGCGTAGAGCTAATCTTCAAACACCCAGGTATATCAAATGGCATGAGGTAAATTTACCTAATACTTGGAAACTTGAAAATGTTACTACCCTAAAGCCTCTTGTGACAACTAATGTCAATAGGATCACCTAACACAGGGATGACATTGTTAGCATATCTTTTATTAGATACTCCATAGCACTAGATCTGAATCTAGTAAGGATGAAGATCTTGAAACAAAAATTTCAAACTATCTTTAATGAATTCTTTCTACATGATAACCATTTAGTACTTATGCTAGAATAAGCATTACAAGATCTAATCTTGTTAGAGTAGATCTACACAGACAACTTCCTTAAGTTGTTTATGCTTAATTGCAATGAGGATCTTAGGTTCTCCAGATGTAGATGACATTGCAACAACATCACAAGTTCAATTTCCTATTGAGTCTAAGGTACATCCTAAGTTTAATGTTTTGAAAAAGGATTTTGTGATAAAAGGGAAAATTTTGCAAAAAGAATTTTATAGCCCTCTTTATACTAAAAAATGAGAATGGTTTTTCAAAAATTTTTCAAAATGAGAAAAAATTGAAAGTCCAGTAGGATTGTTATGATTGGATGATTAGAAATAAAAAACATATTTTATTTTTTGATTGGTTTGATGAGTATTATTTTCAATGGGGATACAAGTACCTATGGTCATATTTCTCAAAGGAAGATGAGATACATGCTCAAATCCAATCAAAACAACGAGAGATTATGAATGGCTCTAAAATTGAGTCAATTCATCTTCAGACATGTGAAATTCAATTTAAGCACAAAGGTACTTCTATTCTTGTGTCACCATTTAAGATACGTAGATAGGATGAAGATTTTTCATCAAAAGATATTCAAAAATTAATTGAATAAAATAATTATACAAACAAAATTTTACAAACAATTGGTAACCAACTTTTAAATGTGGATGCCAGTATTTTAAACTTTTCAATTTCAAGAGAAATTTCAAAACTAAAAGCCTCTGTTATAAAGTTTTCAACAAAACCTATTTTTAAACCATTTTAAACTTCAAACACAACTTCTGATGAAATTTATGAAGCCTTGATGCTCAGGCTATAGGCCCTATAGAAATCTAAACTTGAGGCATCTTCAAGTAATGTGGTACAAGTATTAATGACACTTGATGACAGCACTTCCCAAGCCTTTATATCTTATATAGAATCCCTAAAGGTATGGCATATCACTGCAGACCTAATGGGAGCAACTTCAAAGATGTATTATCCCATACCCACGACACTTAACATTGCCTTTTAATAAAATCTAGTTCAAATTCAATTTATGAATAGAACATTGATGGGTATTTATAATATCATATTCTAAATCTCCTTCAACAAATGACAATGGTGTCCAATGTGTATAGGACCCATAGTTATACTTCTGACCAAGCAATTGCTGAGATCATTACTGTAAGAGTCTCAAGACAACTTAAAGGATGGTGGGACCATATTCTTATCCTAGCTGACCACACAAGCATTTTCCAAGCTATCAAGCAAGATGTCTATGGTGAGTCACTTCTTAATAATAACCATTAAACAATTCTAGATGTTATGGCAAGTTTAATCTTTGCCATAACAAAGCATTTCATAGTTGACCCATCTCACCAAGAGGATAAGAATGTTGAACTCTTATCCAATCTTAAATGCAAATATTTGTATAATTTCCATTAGTATAAAGATACATTTCTAATAGGTGTTATGTAACAGGATGATGCAAATCAAGTTTTTTGGAAAGAAAAGTTTTTGGTTGGTTTACCTAAATTGCTTGGTGATAAGGTAAGATTTAAATTACAGGCTCAGTATAATGGTCAAATATTTTATCATTAGCTTGCCTATGGTGAACGAATAAGTTTTGTCCAGAAAGAAGGTTTGCAAATCTATGCAGATCTAAAGCTTCCAAAGCAAATCAAGTAGGAGAAAAAGTAGAATTAAAAAGAGTTAAGATCCTTTTATGCCCAATTTGACGATAACCTTTACCAAAAGGAAAAGTCTAAAAGGAAGTGTAAGCTTATTTCTAAGTCTAAAAATTACTTTTATCAAAAATCCAAACCCAAATAGTACTAAAAGTCTTCAAAGCCCAAACCTAAACATAAGTCCAAACCCAATAAACTTAAATAGACCAAAGCGCAAACATCTCAATATGTTTGTTATAATTGTGGAAAGCCTAGTCACATGTCTAGATACTATAAACTCCATAAAAAACTCCAAACTCTTGAACTTCTTGATACTGCTTAAGCCCAACTCCAAGCACTATTAATTGAAACCTTAAAAGCTACTACTCTTGAACTTGCTTCCAAGGATGAAGCTAGTCTTCAATTGATGAACTTGACTCTTCTTCTGAAATAGGATTAGAAGAAAAAGAGGTAAGTGTCCTAATGCATGATTAAGAACAAATCCTTGAGATAATTGATATGTTGGGAAATGACCAAGCTAAAGTATAATTTCTACAAAAGTTAATTAAAAGCCTATCATCTTCTAGCCCAAATCCCTTGCTTCAATCCATCTAAGCTCCTTATAACCTTAAGGATGTTTTAAAGCATTTTGAACAACCACAATGTAAGCCTATGATTATATCAGACCTTAGACATGATATAAACCAAATTAAACAATTTATCTATGATCTCAAAACCTAATAAGCTTAAGATCACCAAGCATTAGTGTCCCTATTGAACCTAGTAAATCCTTAAAATCAAAAGTCCTGGATCAACCAGGATCTTTAAAAGCCCCATAACTTGAAAGCCTAAAAAATAGTGAATTTCTATTTCTTTTAACAAAAATAACAACCCAAAAATGGCTTGTTAAAATCCTTTTGAAATTTGTTAACCAATTTTTTTTAGAAACCATAGCTTTTGTAGATACTAATGCATATCTCAACTACATAGAGGAGGGACTTGTACCTACCAAATATTTCAAAAAAACTTTGGAGAGTCTCAAATTGGCAAGCAACCATAAGTTATAAGTTAACTACAAGTTGTCTGATGTCCAAGTTTATCAATAAGGAATTGATATTCAAACCTTTTTTTGTCCTTATTAAGAACCTCAAACAAAAGGTAATTCTTAGAAATTCCTTTCTTAATTTGATTAAGCCTTTCTAAGTCAATAATTAAGGCATTCATACTAATGTCCTTGAAAACATAATTACCTTTTATTTCATTCAAAAACCACAAATAAGAAATTTAAATCTTTTAAAATATCTTTCTTTTCACAAAGTAGCAAAAATTAATCTTCTACTTAAAACCAAACAAGCACATCTCCAGTTTTTAAAATCTGAAGTGTTCTTAAGCAACTTGAATAACTTTCTTCCCTTATTGTTCAAAAAAAAAAAAAGCAAATTCTTAAATGCCAAATCGAATCTTCAATTTGCTTTGATGTTTCTAATGGCTCCTGGTTTCAAAAGCAACATATGGTTACTTTTTCGTATGCTAATCATTTCGATGAAAGGAATATCTTGACCAAAGCATAACCTATTCAGATGAATCCTTAACTAATGGAACATTACGAAAACAAGATTGATAGTCTTCTCGAGAAGAAGATCATCCAACCAAGCTAATCACCATGGAGTTATGCTACTTTCTATGTTGATAAAAATGTTAAATTAGAACATGGCATACCTCATTTGGTGATTAATTACAATACATTAAATGATGCTTTGGAATGGATTAGAAATCTTATTCCAAATCAAAAGGACCACCTTAAGAGGTTAGCCATCACCCAAATCTTTTTAATGTTTGATATGAAATATAAATTATGGCAAATTTAGATTCATGAAGCAGACCATTACAAAATGACCTTTACGATACCTTTCGGCTAGTACAAGTGGCACATAATGCCTTTTAGACTAAAATGCACACCCTTTAAATTTCAGAGGATTATGAATGAAATTTACATGCCATACATGCACTTTATCATTTTTTTTTAATGATGTTTTATTATTTTCTGAAGATTTAGATAAACACTTTAAGCATCTCAATGCCTTCATTCATGCCACAAAGGATGTTAGCCTAACTTATGGTTGGCAAAATATGGTTGGTTTATTTTGGTCAACTTATTAGCTTTTCATTGGGTTCAAATTAAATTTATTCAATATGTTTGACATAATTGAAATTGCATACCTCTATTATACTCACTTATGGATTATAATGGAGTTGATTTTTAGACTAAAGCATCCTATGGTTTTTTCTTCTTTTGATTTAAAGGGGTTCTCTACATTGCTCTTGTGTGATTGCTTTGATTGCCATATTTGTTATTCAATCATCTCCTTATAAGTTCAAGCAAATGGGAGAAGTCTCTTGGGCTATTTGTACTTTACTACCCCTTCTCCCAACAAATGGTATTAGAGCTATTGGTTAATGTGTTTGGCTTTTTTGAATAATGAAGTTGAATGTAAATAAAATGATTTGTTTGAATGGAAAGAATTATTGTATATGGAGAAGTAAAATGAAAGATCTCTTATTTATGAAGAAATTGCATTTGCTAATATTTGTTACTACTAAACTTGAGTCTAAAATTGATGAGGAATGAGATTTTGAGCATGAATAGGTTTGTAGATTTATATAACAATTTGTTGATAATAATGTTTGCAATCATATTTGCAACAAGACACATGCACAAACTTTGTGTAGCAAGTTTAAGACATTATATGCTTTAAAGTCTAGTAATAATAAGTTGTTCTTATTAATGAAAATGATGCAATTGAGATATAAAGAAGGGAGTTTAGTTGCTAACCATTTGAATGAATTTTAAGGTCTCATTGATCAGTTGTTAGACATAGGCATTAAGTTTAATAGTGAGGTTCTTGGATCAATTGTTAAGCCAAAGCAAGTTAAGATTAAGGTACAAGAATGTCTAGTGTTATTATTGTGGGATAATGGATCATATTCAAAAGTATTGCTACAAGTAGAACAGAGAAAACAAAGATGGTAGTGATAAATGTGAGAAAAAGAATAGTGGTAATAATCATGTTGTTACTACACAAACCTTTGGTACTTGTGACCTCACTATTGATGTGATGAGAATGATTAATTTGACATCTTATGAGATTGATTGGGTAATAGATAGTTCCCTTTATGTTACTTCATGAAAGAAATTTTTTATAACATATACACCTTATAATCATGAGTGTTAAAGATGAGTAATAAATGCTTAGCAAAAGTCATTAAAATTAGTGATGTTTGCTTAAAGACCAATAATGGAACATAGATGGCTTTGAGAGATGTTAGACATATCCTAAGTATTTATTTAAATTTAATTTTCATAGGAAAGCTTGATGATGAGGGCTTTGGTAATACTTTTAATGATTGCTAATGGAAGCTTACTATAGGCTTCTTAGTTGTTGCTTGAGGTAAGAAATGCCCCAATTTATATTTCATGCAAGCTTTTATCTTTAAAGATGTTGTGAATGTAGTGAAAATTGAAAATTCCATTAAATTATGGCATAAGTAGCTTAGTCATAAAAGTGAAAAGAGGATTAATTGTTTGGAAAGGAAAAACCAACTTCCAAACATGAATAGTGTAGTTTTGAAGAAGTGTAATCTAGTTGGAAAACAAAATAAAGTTACCTTTAAGAGTTACCAGTCTTCAAGGAAATTAGAGTTGCTCGAATTAAGGTATTCTTATTTATGTGGTCCTTTAAAGGTATGCTCACTTGGTGGGTGCCCTTTATTTTGCGACTTTTATTGATGTTAATTTAAGGAAACTTTAGGTTTATGCATTAAAGACTAAATATTAGGTTTTTGGCATGTTTAAACAATTTCATACCTCAGTTGAGAGACAGATAGAGAAGAAGTTAAAATGTATCCATATTGATAATAGTGGTGAGTGTAATGGCCCATTTAGTAAGTATTATAGAGCACATGGGATCGAACACTAAAGGACACCTCCCAAGACACCATGTTAAATGGCATAGCTAAAAGGATGAGTAAAACTCTCATATATAAATATGCTCAGATGCTTTTGGATTGAAGCCTTGAATACAGTGACATATGTGATTAATCTATCTCCTAGTACACATTTTAGATTATTTGTTAACCAATGTCTTTTCATAAAGAAGAATAAGGAAGAGATGCAAAGAGTTCATTATGCATTAGTTATAGGCAGTTTGATGTATGCAATGGTGTGTGTGAAGCTTGATATCGTTTATGCAGTTGGCATAGTTAATTAGTTTCTTTCAAATCTTGGTAAGAAGCATTAGAATGTAATAAAGTAGATATTGAGATATTTGTGAGGCTTTGATGATATGAGACTTTATTTTTTAAGTGATAAGCCTACTCTTGTTGGATACATATATTCAAATATAGCAAGCAACATTGACTCCAGAAAGTTTACTTTGAATTATTTGATTACACTTGTAAAGGAAGTAGTCAATTAACAATCTCAAATGCAAAAGTGTGTTATATTCTCTACTACAATGACAAAGTTCATTACTATAATTAAAGTGTCCAAAGAGTTGTTTTGGATGAAAGGATTCATGAAGGAGCTCGATTTTAAACAATTGAAGTATGTGTTGTATTCTGATAGATAGAGTGCAATCTATCTTGGTAAGAATCTAACTTTTCATGTTAGGTCAAAACATATTGATGTGTAGTATCATTAAGTGCACAATATTCTTAATTCTAAATAGTCAGCACTAAAAAAGATTTATATAGATGATAATGTTGCTAATATGTTGACAAATATAATGCTAAAAGATAAGTTTGAGCTATGTTGTTTAGTGGCTAAGATGACTAATACCTCTACATAGTTGGGAGGGGGCCTTGTTGGACTCATTGCTCCCCTCTTATGTGGTATGAAGATCCAATTGTTATGGAGATGAAGTCTAAATATATTTGTTTATAACTTATAAACCAAAAATACTTAATGAGTATACCCTCATTAATTGCTAAAATCTCAATTAAAAAGAAAGAAAAAGAGGTTGTAGAAGGTAAGTAAAAGAAAGTTGGGTGGTTGTTGAAATTTTCAGTTTAAGGTGTTGTTTTTATATCTTACAATTGGAATGACAAATGGTGTTTGATCAACCTGAAACTTGGATTGCTAATAAAGGACATCTTATTCTTCATTTTGAATAATAGAGATTTGTTTTTGGGTTGTTTTTTTTTTTTTCTTAAATTGGGTCCTTCTCATTTTATATATTGCTTACTCCTCCCTTTCATTTTCAATGTAGGATTTTAATACATACTCACACATTCACACTTGAAATCTCAACAATTAGTTTTGAATCTTGGGTTAAGCTAAGTACCATAACTTCTTCTACCCATCTTGTATATTGTTCCTTTCATTCCATGTTGGAATAGGAACTTATTTATATTGATAATTCATATTTATAGACAAAATGTTACCAAAAAATGATCTTCTTCATAATCTCATAAGATTATGAAAAATGAAATATTTATTTTCTTGACATGAATTTGACATAACATGACAAATTCCTATTTACTTATATTTTATTTAGTGTGAGCATGCACCCATACACACACACACACACACATATGCTTTTTAATTCTATGACAAAATGGTTGTGGAGTGGGAAAGTCCTTTGATCATTTTGGCTATTTAAAAGTATTTTGCTTCTACCTTAAATCATTTCATTTTGAAATAATGAATGTTATTTTTTATTTATAATTTTCAATTTTGATAAAATATAAAGATTGAGGGACACTTATTAATGAAAAATTAATACCTATTTAAATTGATTGTTTAGAAAACTAAAAGTTTGGGAAATTCAAAAGGTTAAAATTAATTTTTTGGGAAATTGAAAAAGTTAGTTAATTAATTCTTAGTTTTCTTCTATTCTCTTAAACTTTGCATCTTTATTCATAGTATGAAGGACATAGACCCAACCATTATAAGCTATATGTACTTACTTCCATGATTAAATAGTTAATCCAATTTGTTTGGAGATGAACCAAAGGCTTAGCAATTTGAGTCAACCAAACTAAGGTATACTTTAATACCTACCACAAGTGAAAATATCATGGACTCATGGCATAAAAGAAACCAACAAAGCATTTGGTAGTGTTTGTTTTGACAAAGCAAAACCTTACCTTTACATTGTGGCACTAATTATTAAGTCAACAAAAGAACTGCTTCTATCATGAAGTCACTCACATCCTTTAATAATTAATTAAGATATATGTTTCACTTTCCTCTTAGATATCTATTTGGTTTTGCCTTATATTATATTTTATTTATTGTTTATAAGATAATATGATAATTTATATGATAGTATAAAAATTAGATACGAATGAAGTTCAATGAGTGATACTTTGATAAAGGTAAAACTCCTTTTTTTTATTGCCAATTTTTTAGTTTTTTATGATTTAATTGTGTGATTATCAACTATTAGACTAATTACGTTCCATAAATCATCATAAATGGATTGCATAGCTTTTTAAGGCCTTGATGGATGGCAATGTTAATAAGTTTGTGAGGCCTTTTTACATAAAAAATGTCCATTTTAATTACCAATTTTTAAGTTTTTTATGATTTGATTATGGTAATTATCAATTATTTACTAATTACTTTCTATAAATCCATCATAAATGGATTGCATGGCTTTTTGTGGCCTTAACAGATGGTGATATTCTTAAGTTTGTGAGGCCTTTTTACCTAAAAGTCCTTTTTTGTTCTCAATTGTTTAGTTTTTTATGATTTAATTAAAGTGATTATCAACTATTGTACTAATTACTTTATACAAATCCCTAATAGATAGATTGCAAGCCTTTTGTGGCCTTAACAAATGGTGATGTTCTTAAGTTTGTGAAGCCTTTTTACGCACTCAAATTCGAGAGCATTTTTATATCGCTCGACAACTCAATGATTGTATGACTATAACTATAATTTCTTTTTTTTTTGAAATGTCATTGCAATAAGGACATTGTTATCTTACTAGAGTATTGGCTTCTAAATAAGCTAATAGTGTAGTTTTCTACCTTAAAGCCCAACAAATTTTGATAAAGTTGATATCCATCTACTTTTTCTCTTTGCAAAATGAATCTAGCAATCCATAATAAAAGAGAAAAAAAAAAAAACAATGAGAGAGAGAAGGAAAGTATAAGATAGTCACTAAGATTATAGTGATGACAATATGACATACCTTATTGTGCTTGATGTTCGACTATATTTAATATGCTAGGCATTTTAACTTTAGTTATTATATTTTTTTTAAAACCATAATTTTATGTTGTTATTCATGCTTTGATTGGTTAATCATCATTGTGTATATGTATACTTATTTCCTTTTCCATATTTAACTCTTGAATTTTGAGATTATAAAATATTTTTCAATTTTTTTTATAATATTTTGATTATACTTTAATTTTCAAAAATAAATTTATAAATTTCAAAAAATAATATAAATATTTTAAATAATCATTTGCTTGTGTGGGTAAGCAAATTAGTTTAGTTCTATTTGGAATTATTAAAATAACTAATTTATTACTATTATTTGAAATTATCCACGTTTTGGTTTGTCATCTTAATGGAGATAAAAAATTATCTTTACCAAGATGATAGACTTTTTTTTTTTTAATTATCAATTGGATCCATTAGAACAAGTTGCACACTCATTAACTAGAAATACAAAAAGAAAGGAATTTCACAATCAAACTTCTAAAATAGAATAGAATGAGAATGAGCTTAGAAAATCTAAAATTCAAACCTTTCACTTTGTATTAAAAGTTGAAACTTAATGGTTCTTATAAATGTACTTCTTTAGAATCTCATTAAATGAAACAAAAGAATTATATATCTCTAAAATAATAGATAAGAATGTTACAAATATAGCTATTGCAATAATCATGAAAGGGGCAATTACCCATCTAAAAGATACTTTACCATATGAACAACTATATGAAAAGAATGACAAGTTAATAGCTAAGATTTGAGTAGTTTACTAAATTCCTATACATACATGCATGTACAATTTATGTTATGTGAGCCCACTTATATGGAATCTATTCCAAACAATACGTCATGGTTCCTTACTTTGCTAATATACAAATATTTAAATTACATTATTTTTAGACATCTTTTAGACTTATTATTGATACTAAGTAGTAGTTAGAAATTTGTATTTATTTTTTAAAATATTATGCGTGAATCAAATATATCATGATCAATTCTTTGAAAAAAAAAAAAATCAATGAAAGGACATATAGAAATGATAAAGTAAAGCAAAAGTATTAATAAAAATTATAAAATATATATATAGATAAGGTAAAAACCTATGGATCACCTTTTGTTTCTTATGCTTAGTTGGAATTATTTTTTAATTCATTAAAAGAATCTATTTTGTTATTCTAGAAAAGGAGAAATGAACAACTAAAAGAAAAGAAATAAATTAATTATTCATCAAAGATCCCTTTGTTCAATGATCATAATAAGATGAGGATTCCTTCCTTTATAAGTGTTAAAATATATAATTTGGTGCCTCTATATTTCATGCATATTCCATATCATACCTAGTCAAACTTATTTATTTATGTTTAAATTATTTAGCTGTTTGAAAACATGTGTAGCTTAATTTAAAATACTATAGCACTACATGTTTATGTGAAAATAATTAGTTATTTCTTCATAAATCTATATTACTTCTTCTTTGGGGTGTTATCATTGGTAATTATGTTTTAGTCTATAAATAATGAATTGAAAATATTGATTACTTTTTTGATATAATAAAAACTAAATTGAACACATAAATTTGATTAGGTAGAATGGCAATTTCCAAGGACTTGGGTCAACTCCAACTAAAAGTATGGGCCTATACCTAGGTTCACAAAAAGCTTAAACTTTCATCTCACGTCTAAGCTCATGCCCAAGTTGCAAGCTCAAGCCCTTGTGTGCAAGTTAAACCTAGTGGGTCTCATCAATCATCTTTTAAATATTTAAAAGCTTTTATTAGGAATGTATATAAAAGGCAATGTATTCTCTCCATAAGAGATAAGAACACCTACTATAACCATAAACGTACTAGTACAACACACATCTCAATAGGAGGACCTCTCTCTTTTTCTCTAAAAACCACTTTTACATATATTAACTTGAGTGTCATAATGCTAACATAGGGAAGTACCTTAACCTAAGTTTTCCCTTATTTTGCAAGCCCAATCATAAGGCCCACATTATAACTGAGTCCCCAGTCAAAGACACTAACATATGGTGCTATCTATTAGAATAACACGTTATGTGTGTCTCTCATTTTCCTCTCTCACAATACTTCTCTTTAATTAAGGTACTACAATGGTGTTTAGTACTTGCTACTACAAGCAAGTTGTATTAATGGAGTGTCCTCCACTCTCACTCTTTCCACCCTCTACATAGTTGCCTTAGAATGTGTCTAACTTAATGCCACCAAGATGGACATGTAAACTTCTCTTTCTTGTTTACTCCTATAACAACTTCTTACCCATTGAAAATTGGACCAAATATAGCCTTTACAAGCCACCCTTAACTTACTACCCTTGAAAGTTGCATAGAGGCCTTGCATGACACCCTCAATTTGTTCCTTACGATGCAAGATACCCTTACCCTAAGAATGCTAGAAAATCCCTCAATAAGGGGTGAATGCCAATATGACAAGGGGGTTACTATGGGAAATTATGAAGGCATCAACCAATTAGCTCCTTCACCTATACTAGAAGGGCAAGACCAAATTATAGCCATTTGGACTAAAAAATGTCGGAGCAATATACTAAAAACTAGTAAATGAAATGTTCTAGTTTTAGATAGGTTGTAAAATGGAAGTTTATGTGAACTACAAGTTGGTAAAAGGTTAAATGTCCTTAAATCACATTTATGACCTAGAAGAAACCTTTGTTACTTTAAACCACTATAAGATAAAACTTAACCTCTCAAAGTGCACCTTTAGGTTCCAGTCCGTGAAATCTTTGGGTTTCTTGGTGTTTAATTGGGTAATCAAATTCAACTGTGAAAAGATTGATGTTATCTAGAAACTTCCAACCCTAAGGTGAGTTAGAGATATGCAAATACTCATTAGAATGACAACCCACCTAAATAGGTTCATATCTCGATCTAAAGATAAACATCGCCATTTCTTCCAATTATTTAAACAACTTATAAACTTTGAGTAGATTATGGAGTTTGAGGAAACTTTTTAAGTAATTGAAATAGTATTTATCCACACTCTTGCTACTCAACGAGCTGGTATTAAGTGAAAACCTTTACTTATACTTAGCGGTAAAATAATACATAGTGAGCTCGGTTCTTGTTTGTGAGGAAAACAATGTATAGAAACTAGTTTATCATGTTAGCAAAATTTTGTAAGGAGTAAAAGTTAGATACCTTAAATTTGATGAGCTAGCATTCATCTTAGTGGTTATAGTGAGAAAACTAAGGTAGTATTTTCTGATGCACAAAATAATTGTCCTTATAAGCCAACCTTTGAGGTTGGTCTTACATTGACCCAAAGTAGTTGGATGACTATTGCAGTGGTCCATCAAGCTAAGAGAGTTCTACATTTAGTTATAGCCCTATACAATCATCTAAGCCCAATCTCTTGCCAATTTTATAAATAAGTGCATTAATCTTGATAAGAATGAGCCAAAAGAGACCTAACTTGAGAGTTAGATGATACATATGGGTGGATCATCTAGTAAAGAAGTAGCGTAGGTCTTGTATTTGTAGGTTTAAGAGATATAGTGTTGGAATATGCACTCTACTTCCAATTCCTTGCTTTAAACAATAAGATGGAATATAAAGCCCTTATCACATGGATAAAGATCATGAGAACTTTAAAAATAAAACAACTTCAAATTTTCAATGATTCCCAAATCATCATTAAGTGAAAGGTGAGTTTAAAGCCAAAGGAGAATTTATGACAAAGCATTTGTCCAAAGTTTGATCACTAATGTTGACTATTTAGTAAGCAAGTGTTACATTCACAATCTAGTGCATTCAATTATCTAAAAATTCTAGGGTGAATGCATTGTCTAAACTCCAATCTAATCTTAACCTAGAACTTGGTTATGCTATATTCGTGGAGATGCCTGAGAAGTCAAGCTACAAGGATGTTATGGAAGAAGTTATGCATATGGATTAAAAACCCTTGTGGATGGACCTCATCATCAAGTATTTATAAGTGAATTTAGTATAAAGTAACAAAGTACGTCAAGTGTGAGGATCAATTTTCAAGCAAGCTTACTCCTTACCCTTGCTTTGGTTTCTTAGCCCAACAAAGCCAAAGCATGTCATAAAGGAAATTGATGAAGGAATCTATGGTAACTATGAAAGCACTCACTCACTTGAAACCTTAGCTCAAAAGTAAGGCTTTTACTAGTCCACCATGAAGGAAGACTCAAAGGAGTTCATTAGAAAGTATGATAGATGCCAATGATTTAGTAACATTCCCTAACTTTAAGCAATGTACCTCACTTTAATATCTACCCTTTGATCATTTATCCAATGTGGGCTCAACTTAATTGACCCTTTTCCAAAGGCCACAAGGGGAAGAAATTACACAGTTATCACAGTGGATTACTTCATGAAATAGGCAGAAGTTAGAGAACTAGCCTCTATCACAACTAAACAAATTAAAATTTTGTGCAAAATATTATTATTTTCCATTTTAGAATCCTAAAGTATTGATCATAGATAATGGCTAGCAATTTTTTAATGAAATATTCAAAGCCTTTTACTCCAACTTGAAAATCACTCAAAAGTTTGTGGCAGTTAAATATCTAAAACTAATGGCTAATTATAATCACTAACTAGAGCACAATCCATGGCCTCAAGAAGAGCCTAGAAAGAAAGAAAGGATTATGGGAGGACAAGCAATTAAGGTGTTATAAGCTTACAACATAACTCCAATAATCATCATAAGGGAAACCCTTTTTTTCTTTTTAGAATAGAAGCCACGATTCCAAAAAAAAAAAAATGGTGAATCAACTAAGAGGAACTTTTTTTTTTTTATAAGGAAAGTAATGATTAATAACTAAGGGACAACTTAGACTCGTTGGATGAGAAAAGAGAACAAGCCCTCATCTAAATTGTGGCCTATCAAAGGAAGATGTATCAATGCCATAACAAAAGGGTTAAAAAGTGTCTTTTTGCCAATGGCAACCTCGTGCTCCAATGATGGAAGGCTAGCAAGTGTGATGACTAGACCAATAAACTCGCATCAACCTTGGAAGGGTCTTACCATTTAACTGAAGAAATTGTCCTAGGACTTATAGGATTGAACAGGTGGATGGGACCCCCATACCAAGGGTGTGGAATTTTGCTAGCCTAAGGAAATACTTCAATTAGGGAAGCCTTTATTAAAAGAGTTCCTTGAAAACAAAATGTAATCTCCTTTTACAATATGGAAGCACCTTTTGAAGCAAATGAAAAGAATCTTTCCTTTTGCTTGTTTAATTCCACCCTAGTCCAAGAATTCTACACAACTAAGCCTAGCTCATAAAGCTAACTTCTCAATAATAGACTAGGTTCTAAAAACCCTAAAATTCAACCAATATATAAGAGTCATGCCTATTAGGAAAATAGGCCAACTTCAAAGGATCTTGGTATAGTGGGTCTTTTCAAAAAATATCATGTAGGATGAAATCACCCAAATGGTGAGTCTTTTAAAAAAAATAGCCTAATAAAGTTGTCAATTGACCTATTTGAATAATCAACTTGCAAAAGAAGTGAGCTTAACTAAAAGGAGTGGGGACAACACCATGTGAAAGCCCACTTACTCTAGAAAATGGTATGTTATAAAAAAAAAAAAAGCGTCTTTAAACAAAGCATGCACCACTAATTGGGTAACATGGGTAAGGATCCAACTCACCTTTACAAGCACATCATGATAATTATAAAGGCATACCTACAAACAATTAACATAAACACTTCTCATGTAAAAGATGTTACAAATTATTTATATTTGATGTTTGTATAAATTACATGAAAGTTCAAATGAAATATGAAAATGTGAACTACAAATTGGGATTGAACCTAGCTACTAAAGAAAATAGTTGTAGTTAATGATAATGATACCCACAACAGGTGAGTGTGAGGAAGTGAGCTTGGTGGGAAAACACATAATAAAGAAAGTAACCTATTTAATATCTCATTAGTCTAGTGTCTCCAAGGCCTACCACCCAATAGAGTTCAATTAAGCACTTAGCCTCTCCTTTCACCACACACCTTTTTCCTACTAAACAAAGAAAGGGGATGTTACAATGAAAAGTAAGGAAAAGTAAGACGATTAGTTGGGCAGATTCATTTGTCTTAAAAGGACTATGACAAAGGGTAATCTATCTTAAGATCCATCAGTAATCTATACAAAGCCTAGGAGGTGACCGTAAGAGTAAAGCATTATCAGGACTTAAAAGTGTTGTTAACAAGTATTATGGAAAAAGAATTAAGTAGATTTATGTAAAAACACCTAAAGGTTATAGAGATGCATTGCAAACATTAGAAGTAAAACCCTATTTATAGACGATTTCCCTTATGGAAAGATCACACATGGACTTCATTTAATGGTATCTTAATTAGTGTTGGTTATAAGGAACACCATGCATAACTTTATATGCAACATTAATGGATGTGACAATTTAACTAACAAGAATCCAAATGCCCAAAGGACTCACACTTGCATAGAATATGTAAGGTAGACTATGAATAATGCCATGTTAGCGTGGAGAAAGACTCTAAAGGGTGTAATGTAAAAATGCATTATGATTGCCAAGTTAGACCAATAACTCAAATAACACAAACTAATTAGGAACTAATCAGAAATTTGGCCAATCTCAACCTAGGCAATAAGCTCATCTTAGGAATGAGTGCTCTCAAATAGTGCTTAATAACCATAGTAGGAAAAGAAGAAACATAAGGCAAAATTTCTAGTATGAGGGTATAAACTATTATAGAAACACAAGCCAAAAATGAGCTTTCACAAGTGAGATGAAAGCTATACAATAATGCACCTAAAGCTAAATAATGAAGTAGAGAAAAATTAGAAGAGAAAAAACATCCCCCAACTTCATTACTTAAATAAAAGGCTTTATAATTTCAAAATTTACATAGCATAAAAGGAATCAAAAAGCTTAAGACAAAAATAGTATGCTTTGAGATTAACAAACAAAAAATCCATGATTACTACATAATAGGGTCTTTAGGAGCCTTTACAAGAGGGTCCTCTTGTAAAAATTGTAATGGTAATTGTTTTAAAGAAGCCATGGGAAAGTTTACACCACTAAGAGCTCTCAAAAAAGGTAGCTCTAGAAAATCTAATCCTTAGTAATACCTTTCAACTTTAGTTGGTGCCTAACATAAAGGTTTGCATGCTTAGTAATTGTCTATTAGCTTCTACTCCCATTGTAAACCCTACTTAACTTAATGTTTAAGTTTACCCATTTTAGCCTAGAGCTTGACCTTTATCTTAGATAAGGTAACTTTTAAATTAGCATAAACCTTATGTTAAACCTCTAAGAGCTTCTCTAAAGCTACCACTCTAAAGTTAAGACATGATTGCATGTTTTGCTCTTTCTATAAGCCTATCCCCTAAATGCCTATAGAGTATGGAGGCATTTTTCCTCTCCTTATCTATACTTTTGCATAGAGAATGGAAACTAGTTTCCTTCTCTCTAAGCTACTACAACTTTTAGCAAATGGATAGATTAGACTGAAGGTGCTCCAACACCCTCTTCTACATCTCTTGCAATGTGTGAGTCATCCCATTAAACATGGAATTGATCTTATTAAAGGTGTTTTCATCAACTATAGATGCCTTTTAAGGGAGTAACTTGGGTAATAGAACAAGAGCTCACCCATAGTAGTCACTCATTGAACAAAGTAATTATGTTTGTCAAAGGAACTTGGGAAGCGATTAGATTCCTACTTGGATAAGGAAGTAAGAGTATCATTTGTCTGAGCCCCTTCTTGGATGAACCCTTACCCATATAGGTATCGAGCCAAAAGACTTCATAGCATTAAGAGGAAGAAGATCATAAATAGTATCCTCATGCAAGGGTACTTCTTGCTGTTGGTAAGACCCAAGCCTTAACCATTAATGGCCTACTCATCCTCATAAGCCTTAGGAGGTGGCTTCTTGTTACAACCTTTAACAAGAGTTAATTCTTCAGCCTTAATGATAGCCTAACAACCAAGTTTTCACTATTCACTAAGGAGTTGCTCACAAAAAATCTACTTGCCATAAATATGCCCAATAAGAGAAGAATCTTAAGTAGCCTATTCCATATCAATAATAAGAACCTTAAGAACTTGGGTTGATAGAGTGTCCATAACTTCAATGCCATCCACCTCTTATCTATATTCTTTAAGAAGATCCTTAAAGTTAAAGGGGTATTTGATATCTTAATGTATACCCAAAGGAAAAGTTTAGATTAATAACCTAAAGTCTTCCAAAAGAAAGAAAGAATTAGATAACTTGTTCACTTGGCTCTTTAAAATCAAGAAAGTGACAAACTTTAGGCCCTTAAGCTTTAATGATTCATAAGAACTCAAAGAAAGATCATGCAACTTATCCTCTTTTACTTGTGTCTCCTTAGCTCATTACCACAGCTTAGACTCCCCCTTAAAAACAATTAGGTCACAATCTATTTAGGCATGTAATCACTAGATCCCAAAGTGTTCTAACCTAGTCTCCTTTGTAATGAACTTTTATAAGTATGACAAGTGTGATAACGATCCTAATCAACTAAGCTTATGGTCATTGATAATGGAAGATCTTAGGTACTATAAGAAATATTAGAATTCTAATTTGTCCAAAATCTAATTTTCCTATGAAGAAGAAATCACTTAAGGATGATGTAAAAGTCAAAGACCACCCCTCTAGCTCTTCTAATATAGGAGCAAGATGTCAAAATTCAATTAGTATAACTTTGTCTCTAGAAGAAGCCACATAAGGCAAGCTAAAAGGCACTTAATGTGCATGGTTCCAATAATCCTTTAATGAGTCCCTATACAGAACCAACAATCCATTCAAACATTAGCATATAGGTGACAATTATGTGTTCTTAAGACCATAATACAAAAGAAACTCCTATAGAGTTTGATGCATAAGTATATGTGATATGGGAAAAGGATCCAATAATAGCCTTTACTCCAAGGATATAGGAGAAACTCCACCGCCTTAAAGATATGGGGCTGATAACACTCACCACTCCTGAGGGATCCACTTAAGAGATACAAAAATGCTAGGGTTAAGTCACCACTCAAGGGAATCCCCCATAGAGATTCAAAACATAAAAGAAAACTCTTCAAATTCCTTAGGGTTAAAGTTTAATTATTCACCAAAAGTCTACGTTTTTAAATACCAAAGAAAACTATAAAGAAAAGGCTTTGGAACATCCCTCCAAACATAAGAAAATGCTTCAATATCATGACTTTTAACTATCCTAGCATCTAGTAAAGGAACTTGACTCTTGATGTTCTAAATTCATCCAAATCTAGACATCTAAAGCTTTCAAATGGCTACTCATGATTGTCATTAGGCTTAGGCAAAAGGTCCAATAATTGGACCAAGTTTGACTTGTAATCCGTCTTTAATAGCCTAATGAGCATTTTTTTTATGTGGCCTAGGTATTGGATTAATTTTTGGATATTCTCAGGAGATGCTCCTATATCATGCTCCTTCAATTGAAAAGACTTACCCCCAAGTCTACATAATCTTCATGAAATGGAATAAGATTAACAACATTGAAAATGTTGGAAACTTCATATTTAAGTAGCAACTCAACCTTGTATGCATTATCTCTAATATGTTTTAGTACTTTGAATAGGCCATTAGCTTTAGGTTTCAACTTGACAAGTTTTCCAAGTGGAAAATGACCTTTTTTAAGATGAATCCACACTAAATCTCCTTCTTTAAACTTAGCAAACCTTTTGTGCTTGTCCACTTAAGTTTGTTACCTCTCATTCTACTTTGCTATCTTCTCCTTAACTTGTTATGCAATTTTTTTATGAATTTCACATAGTTCTCAGCATTACCACTAAATTGATGTTTTATTGGAAGAAGAATGAGATCTAGGGGACTACTAGGGTTAGAGTTGTACACAACTTCAAATGGACTGCATCCAATAGGCTAGCTAAAAGACCTGTTACAAGCAAATCTAGCATAAGGCAAAAGTAAATCTCATTCTCTAATATATTTTTCATTTTTACCAAATTCCTTAAAAGATTTCCCAATGTCCTATTGACAACCTCAGTTTTACCATCAATTTAAGGATGACAAGTAGTGCTAAATTGTAATTTACTACCTAATTTCCTCCAAAGGGTCCTCTAAAAATGACACATAAATTGCAAATCATGATATGAAGTATTGACCTTGGAATGCCATGAAGCTTTCCAATATTTTTAAAATAAAGATCAACAAGCTGTGAAGCATTAGAAGTTTTAGCACAAAGAACAAAATAAGCCATTTTAAAAAATCTATCAACCATAACAAAGATAGAACCTTTTTTCCATTGTGTGCGAGGCAAAATAACCACAAAATCCATACTAACATCTTCCTAAAGGGAATTAGGAATTGGAAGTGGTGTATGGAAACCTATATTCTAGATATGGCTTTTTGCTTTATGGCATACTACACATTACTCCATTATTTTCATGACATCTTGACTGAGTTTTTGGCTAAAAGAAATTTTCTTACACCAAAATCAAAGTTTTGATTCTCCTAAAGTGACCGGCAAGTCCTCATCTATGAGCTTCTTTAATAATGGCTTCCCTTAAGGAGCAATTAGGAATGCATAACCTGTTATCTTTGTAAAGGAAACCATCTTGTAAAAAGAAATGATTAACTAATCCATTTGAACAACAAGCCCAAATAGATGAAAAATTAAAATCCAATGAATAGAGTTCTTTTACAATCTTAAATCCCAATACCTTTGTCTCCACTGTGTTTAAAACCAAATGTCTTATACTTAATACATTAGCTACTTTGTTGAGCTTCCCTACCCTATGCTTAATAGAAAAAGTGTAGGGTTGAAGAAATTCAACCCATTTAGCATGGTAACTATTAAACTTGTGTTGTGTATTCAAGTACTTCAATGCCTCATGGTCAAAATATAAGATAGATTCATTAGGCAATAAGTAGAGACTCTAATGTTTTAGAGCATGAACAATGACATATATCTCCTTGTCATATGTTGAGTATCTTTGTTTTACATCATTCAACTTCTCACTCAAGAATGCAATTGGCCTACCTTCTTGACTTAAAATAGCACCAATGCCCATATTGAAAGCATCACTCTCAACTTCAAACAACTTTTCAAAATCTAGAAGTACATGTACCAAAGCATCAACTATCATCTCCTTTAAGCTCTTTTGGGCAGTTTCTGTCCACTAGAATGAATTCCCCTTTAAGTACTCAATGATAGGAGCAACATAAGTGTTAAATCCTTTAATAAATCTTTGATAAAAAGATACAAGGCCATGAAAGCTTCTTACATCATGAATGGATTTAGGAGTGGGCCAACTAGCAATTGCTTCAACTTTGTTTAAGTTAACTTTAATTCCTACGAAAGATATAACATAACCAAGAAACATAATGTTATTCATGTAGAATTGACATTTCTTAGCATTAGCATACAACTTCTACTCTTTTAACACCTGAAACACTTTGTTCAAATACTCCGAGTGTTAAGAATCATATTTGCTATAAATAAGAATGTTATCAAGGTACACAACAACAAATTTACCCATGAATGGTCTAAAGGTATAAGTTATAAGTTGCATGAAAGTGACGGGTGCATTAGAAAACCCAAATGGCATGACTAGCCACTCATAGAGACCATTTCTAGTTTTAAAGGTTGTCTTCCACTCATCTCTAAATCTTATTCAAATTTAATAATGACCACTTTAAAGATTAATTTTAGAGAAAATACAAAACCATGTAATTCATCAAGTAAATCATCAAGTCTAGGAATAGGAAATTTATACTTGATAGTAATTCTATTGATGGCTTTGCTATATGTGCACATACGCCAAGATCCTTCCTTTTTGGGTGCTAAAAGGGCTAGAACAACATATGGACTCATGCTTTCTCTCACAAATCCCTTCATTATCAAATCTACCACTGGCCATTACAACTCTTCATGTTCTTTAGGATTCATGCAATAAACTGCTTTATGTGGGAGGATAGAGCCTAGAATTAAGTCAATTTGGTATTGAATATCTCTTATTAAAGGTAGACCAAGGGGCATTTCTTTTGGCACATCTGCAAATTCTTTTAATTAAGTTTGAACTTGTGGATTATGTTCCCTTAATTTAGCAATTGATTCTTCCATAAGCATAATAGCATACATCTCTTTATCTTATAAAAACATCTTTTCAATCAAATTGCTAAAAAGTTAAGTATTCCTCTCCCTATTCATATATTTTAGGAACATGATATGGTTTAATTTGAACTAAAACAATTCTAACACTATCCTTCACAAATGAGTAAGTGTTTTTATAGCCATCATTAACTACTTTGCTATCATATAACCATGGTCTGCCTAACAACAAGTGAGTAACATCCATGGGAGCAATATCACACTAGACTTCATCTCTATAAGTTTGCCTAATAGAAAATTCTACCAAGCATGTTTTATTTACCCTGACCTCAATTCCTTTGTGAATCCATTGCATTTTGTAAAGGTGAGGATGCTTTTTAGTTTTCAAACTTAGTTTCTCCACCATCTTTGTCGCTACCATATTATAAGTGTTTCCACTATCAATAATGAGGTCATAATTTTCCATGAGAAGTGCATTTAGTATGAAAGATACATTCCTACAACCCTTCATTTTTGTCTTGCTTATAAGTGATGTTCAAACTTCTCTAAATCACAAGCATTTCACTCTTATCAGTGTAAACAACTTCTTCATTATACATAAGGTCTCCCAACTTTTCTTCATTTTTCTTCAACATCTTCCTTCACCAATGTCATAACTTTGCAATTTGGCCATTTAAAAGCAATATGCCCAAAGCCTTGACATTTAAAGTATCTTTTTGAGCTATAATTAGAAGAACGAGCTTGTTTGTCACCTTTGGAAGCTATTTTGTCACCAAAATACTTGATTGAAAAGTGTGTCCTTGAACTTAAACCACTCCCTTGGTTTGAAGGAAAAGTTTTAGTGGCTAATTTTAGAGTAGCCTTTTAAACATCCTTTCTTACATCATTAAAAGACTAATATGGTTGTAATCAAATGGCATCACCAATTTCCCTTTTTAGGCATCTCAAGTATCAAACAATAGTTTATTCTTCTAGTTCAACCATATCACCCTTCAACATGAGTTGTTCAAACTCCATAGTATATTCCTCCATGCTCATTTCTAGCTATTGCTCAAGAAAATGAATTTTCATGTACATTTCCATTCGATAATCTTTAGGTAGAAAACTCCTTTTCAACTCTTTTTTCATTTTCTCCCATGTTCTAATTTTGTATCTCTCACCTTGATCTCTTTATTTCTTCAAGTTCTCCCACCATAAAGAAGCATACTTCCTGAGTTTTAAAGCCACTAACTTGACTTTCTTATCCTTAGGAAACTCCTTATATTTTAAAATATGTTTAATAGTATGTTGCCAATCAAAGAACTCATCAGGTTACATTTTTTCCTTTAACTCAGGAATTTCAATCTTTATGTCAAATCCTCTGAAGTTGGAATGATTCCTTTTCATAGGAGTGAGATGAAAAGAGGAGACATTACTTGTTTCATGATAATCTTCAAAAAATGGGCTCTCATGTGCAGCATTAGAAGAATCAACATCATGATTACGTGTCCCTTCATATTGATTCAAGCACCACTGGAGTTCATGAAGTTGTCTCCTCAATTCATCCATCTCAAAATCATGAGTATCTCTTTCTGGAGTTATAATACGTTGTCCATAACAAGCCACAAAACTTGGGTCCTGTGGGTTATGCTCTGATACCAAACTTGATATGAGAAAAGGATTCAATAATAGCCTATACTCCAAAGATATAGGAGAAACTCCACCACCTCAAAGATATGGGGCTGATAACACTCACCACTCTTGAGGGATCCACTCAAAAGATACAGAAATGCTAAGGTTAAGTCACCAATCAAGGGAATCCATCATAGAGATTCAAAACATAGAAGAAAACTCTTCAAATTCCTTAAGGTTAAAGTTTAATTATTCACCAAAAGTCTACCTTTTTAAATACCAAAGAAAATTATAATAAAAGGCTTTGGAATGTCCCTCCAAGCATAAGAAAATGCGTCAATATCATGACTTTTAACTATCCTAGCATCTAGTAAAGGAACTTGACTCTTGATGTTCTAAATTGATCTAAATCTAGACATCTAAAGCTTTCAAATGGCTACTCATGACTGTCATTGGGCTTAGGTTTAAGGTCTAATAATTGGACCAAGTTTGACTTGCAATTCGTTCTTCTAATAGTATAGTGAGTGAGCATTTTTTATGCGTGGCCTAGGTATTGGATTAATTCTTGGATATTCTCAAGAGATGCTCTTACATCAAGAGGTAACCTTATCATAAACTAGTCCATGTAAAATATTATGTAATTAAGGATAAGAGAACATGCTTTATATGTTTATGAAAGGGCCAACAATGAATACCTTATAAGGATACAATACTCATTTCTAACCTTTTCTCAATGTCAACTAGGTCAAGGCATGAGGGGTATAAGTTTATAAATCAACTAAGGTGGTCACTGGCTAAATTGATAGAAGGGATGAGTAGACCTCCTTAAAGTGCTAGAACCAAAAGTCAAGGGATTTGATTGAGGAGTAAAGACCAAACCCTTGTGTGGTGTGCTCATTGTGCAAACCAAAAGAAAAGGAGAGAGATTTATTGTACCTATCAAACCTTTATGTCCATTAGTTATCTACTTGAATTCTCAATACAACAAGGCTTTAAAGATTTGTGGAAGAACTTTTGCCTTCTTAAGGGACATGATAGAAAAGCAAATGAGTTAGCTTAGGCAATGCCTTTGATGAAACAAAAGGAGGCCAAAAAAGGAAGTTTTCAAACCCTTGGCATCCTTAAAGAAAAATGTCTCAAAGAAAAGATTAAGCAATTAAGAAAACGTGGCATAAACATGAATGCAGGTTTCAAAAATATCATCTTTCCATCTCATATAATTTAGCATGACATTTCAAGATCTTGTCACCTTAATAAAATAGTAATTAATGGTCAGCTTAGAAGGAAATCAACTTGGCCTCTTTTTAAGAACCAAATTCCAATTCAACTTAGCTTGGGAAGAAACTAGCTCAGTCCTTTTCTAAAAACCAAAATCTAGCTTAACTCAACAAGGGAAGAAATTAGCCTAAGCTCCTTTAAAAGGTCCAAGTTCAACTTTGCCCAAGGTAATCTGGGATGACCAAAGTAAAGTATATATATCAGTTACCTAAAGCTAGCTCAAACTGATATGCCTTTGTAGGACTAAGCTCAATAAACCAGAATTTTTATTACAACAATGAAGAGGCTACAATACTACAATAATGTAGGTGAAAGAGAAAGAAAAAAGGTCACAAGCATAAATAAGGAGGAGGAACAAAAGAAAGTTATACTCAAGGCCATTTCTCATTCTTAAAGTTGAAGAATAAAGGATTAAAGCTAAGGAACAACATAGTAAATCTCTCTTTAGCTTGATCATAAATGTGCTTAAGAGAATGACCTATTAACTGCTTAGCTTTACAATGAAACTCCTTCGTTTCTATGTCCCAAGCCCTTTTATGTCCCAAAAGCTAGTTGATGGGTCATAAATGGCATTATCATTCATTAGATCTCAGCTTGACCACTTTTATTTACAACTAACCCTCAAAAGTAGTCTTCCTTGCCTTACGAGCTCTCATGTTCTCAACCAACTCAAAGATTTTTTTTCTTAACAAGCTTGAGCTCCTTAGATTACAGAATTGTGGTAGAGGCTTTAGTGTAAAAGGTGTCCTTTTTCAATCTTTCATTCTCAACATGAAGTCTTCCTACCTTTACAATTTGCTATTGAACTTGCTTTTCCAATTAACTTAAACATCCTCACCCATAGCTCTATGTTCCACTTGTTAGCTTCTCTCTTTAAGGCTCAAAGATTATCTTGTACCAGAAACAAGCTGCTTATGACATCGACATTTTGCAAACCAAGTTAACCATGTAAATGGCCATAAAATACATTTGGTCAAACATGTCACTCCCATTAAACTAGCATGACGTGTTTTGTATGCATAAATGACAAATCAAATGCCTAAATTTTCTTCTTAGAGGCCCTCTAGCTCCCTTCCTCAAGCACTAGAAAGTTCAGATCTAGAATAATGTCAATCTTAGTTGCCTCTTTAACACAGTAACTACAAGAAATGGTAGCCAAGGGATCTTTAAGGTTAGTGGAAAGGGTAGTGAAAATAGGCATGACATAGGAACCACTTATGCTACATGCTCCCTATTTAATGGCAAGCACTTGGGGTAGAATTGAAGATAAAGACTCACCTACCAAGCCCTAAGGACCCGTGGGAATTGAAGGTCATGAGCACTTGGCATCAACCCTTCTAAATTTATGAGCACTTTTCAAATTTGGCATAATATGGGCAACACCCTTGGTCTCTCTCCTACTCTTGTCTAGCCTTTGTTTCATCACCATCAACATCATCATCTAGCTTAGGTGATGCCATTACATCACTGGACATAGTCTCCTCCATAATGTTCCCAACTCTTACCACTTAAGACTTCCTAGGTGTAATAATTTTGCCCTACAGGCCCCTACTTAACCATATTAACCCTTGTCTTCTCTCCTTGGAAAAGTTCTATGAGTGACATGAAGCCTTGGTGAACTCATGCCTCATTAGCATTGAGAATAGGGGGCTTGATGACTCACTTCTCTAGTGAAAATTCAAAACAATAGTCTAGTGGAGGATTATCTCAAACAAAAAAGAAGCATGACTAGTAGTTTTCAACTTTATTAGGGATCCCTTTTCTCATGATCTCCTTAGATGCCCAGCCACCTTCCTAACAATATTAGGTAAAGCCTTCCTTGTCATTAGAATGAACTATCTTGATGCCCATGGCATCAAAAAGAATATAACTAGTTAAGGGAAGACTTGCTTGCTAACATAGTATGAAAAACCCCATTAATAGCCACATGTTGAGAATAATCTACCTTAGAGCCATATTGTAATTCTACAAGAAGCCTAAAATTGGCTTAACCAAAGGAAATCTCATGCCAACTAACCTCTAGGTTTTGAGAGCATAAAATTTTTAAATCATATTTTTAAGCTCTCTAAAGCCCTTTAAAAATTAAAGCAAGCACCTTAAGTTTGGTATGAGCAACTGAGCTCATTCTTGATTAAGAAAGGATTCTCAAAAGGTAAGGTAGACACTTTATTCACAAAGGTAAAAGGAAAAAGTTCTTTTAATTGTGTAAATTTACGTTGATGATATTATTTTTGACTCCACTAACAATTCATTGTATAAGGAATTTGATTTTCAAAGGGAAAGGAATGTATTATGAGCATAATGGGGAAATCAATTTCTTACTTGGTCTACAAATCAAGCAAAGCTCAGATGGAATCCTCATTTGCCAAACAAAATACAAAAAAGAGATTTTGAAAAAGTTTGGAATGGAGAACTCCAAGCCTTGTGGGACACCAATGCCAACATCCACCAAACTTGAGTTTGTGGGGACAAATGGTTAGCTTGCTAAGATTTTTACAAAGTTATTAAGTGAGGATGGTTCTTGAGAATTAGAGAGCATTTAAGCATGGTCAACACATCTTAGGCTCTCATTTTGCACTTTACATGTTTTGCTTATTTAATTGATGTTTGAGATATGCTTTAAGTGTTTGTAATTGATTCCATATGTAAAAATACTTGTTTTGAAACATGTCTTAAAAAAAAAAAAGCATGTTGTTCATTCTCATGATCAATCAACCCAATTTTTTGTTATGGTCAATCAAGACAATTTTTTTAGCTCAATTGATTAGCAGATTTTATGATAACTTCTTTCCTTTTTTTAAACTTGGTCAATCATATCCTTTTAAAAACCGTTCCAAAATAACAAAAACCTTAAATTCTCTTAAACAAGACATCAACCACCTTTACCAAATCTCCCCAAAATTCTTCAAGATCCACCAAAATACTTCCATAATCAAGCAAATTTCCTTCCTTAATCCCTAATTCAGTCTATAAATCACATCACCTATTCACCAAATCATCAATTCTTCTTCCTTTAAGGCTAGATGAAAAGAAAGAGGCAAGCAACAAAGAAGACTCTTCACTAAAAGGAGCCAACTCTATCACTATTGCTAAAGAAATCACCATTGCCGAAGCCAATGAAAGACTCCTCTCCACCACTGAAAGGCAACCCAAACTCCTCCTTACTCTTTTGACAAGTGAAACTTGTCCTTTCTCCTCTATTATTAGACCCTGCCTCAATCGTTGTCATCGACCTCTTACTCACCGAAGAAGTCTTTATCTTATTCATCGTCATCTAGATCAAAAACCTCCTTGCACAATATTGGCTTGGATAAGCCACTAGTTGAAGAATTTGAGGACTCTTAGGATATGGCAAACCAATGAGGTATTCATCTTTTTAATTTACTTATAAGGTTGCATATAAGAAGTATAAAATGATTTCAAGTTTAAAGAAGTATTGGGTGGGAACACAATTAAATATTCTTTGAAAAAGGCTTTTATTGATCAAGGTTTTATAGATGGGTTCATTGTGCAATATTGGTTGAATTTCATCAATTAAAAGTGTGGGTACTATCCTAACATTGTGAAATTATTTCTTGCCAATATTGAAAAATGCTTAGATCAAAGGATAGTTTTGTATGTGAATGAGACAAATGTGATGCTAACACTTAAGTCTATTGTTGATATTTTCTTTGTTCCATTTATTGGTGGTGAAGTTAAATTTGACAAAGAATGGATTGTAGAAAAATTTTCTATAATTGAACAATTGAAAGTTGTGTTTGATAACCAATTTGATGATGATAGGAATATTTTAACGGATGAATTTTTTGAAACAATTCTTATGAGCCACAAACTTGAAAAAGCTAGCTTTTTACCTATTATGGATCATGTTTTGCAAAAGATTATTACAGGTGCTCTCTCTTTAGAAAGTTAGCACGTGGATTACTTATGTTATTATGATATATGCCTTTTAACTTATGTGATTAGAAGTGATCCATTTAGTCTTCCTAAACATGTCATGAAAGTAATTAGGTTTTTCTTTTTCTCTAAGGGATATACAAAAGAAAATTAGTCATAAACCTTTTTACATTGTCATTTGAGTCCTGTACCTTTTAAATTTGTTTCAAATCAATCCACTTTATATGGAAGTTGTCAAAACCATTAGTAATTGTACATTGATCAAATGGAAATTATTAATAGCTTAATCACTTGTCATCCAAAAAGAACTTATTTGAAACAAATTTAAAAGATCTAGAATTCAAATGAAAATGCAAAAAAGTTGAGAATTCAATTATAAAAATTCATAAAAGTTTAAGCCAAGTTTTTGCATATCCCATTTTTCTAAAAAGCATATTTTTCTTCCTTATGGGATGGCTCTGTCTAATATACTTAGACAATTATTTGTGTTGGATGGAGATAAATTACCTATAAATGTGTCTAGTTTGACTTTGATAAGTATTAGGACTCTATCTCAAATATATCTCGTAATGATAAATGGAGTTTATTAAAGATTGCTTCTGGGGATAACTAAGCAATCCACCAAAGGCCATAAATCACAAGCTTCAAAAATTATCAAGATACAGAAGGTTGTAAAGAGCTTACAAGAGTATGTAGCTACTATCTAAAAGGCATTAAACAAGATTAATGCTACACAACAAGCATTTCAAGATGATTTCTCTTTTTTGCTAGAGATGGTCCACAACAAAGCTTTGACCTTGAAGTAGCTAAGCTCATTCACTTTTTGGATCATGACAAAGGGGAAGAAGTATGATTGATTCTTGATTTCATTTTCTTCTACTTATTTCAACCTTCAACCTATTCTTGCTCTTTCTTGCCCTTTCTTAACTTTTGGACAGTTTGTTTTGTATCACGTAGCTTGTTTCATTATTATTAGTTATCATGTTGTTATTAGTTTTGGATGACTATATTGCTATGATCAAATATTCTCCTTATTAATATGTTTAGTTACTCCTTATTCATGATTTGATACTCTTTATTTATTGGGCTTTTTTTTTTTTTTTTGGAGCATGCTAAGCATTCACAATAGAATCAATTATGTTGCCACTATCAAAATTGAGGGCAATATTAGATTAGGTACTCATTGATTTAGTTTTGATGTGTCAACATACATTGTTTATTGATTTGTATGCTTGGTTGAAATTCTTGTGTAAAGTCACCTCATGTTTGTTTAAATTCTTTTAAAGAATATTTATGATTGTTGTTCCTTTATATAGTTGCCACATTAGTTTTGAATTTATACTCTCATGGCAAGAAAATTTATTTGAGCATTATTTTTATTTGGACACTCAGTTATAAGAGCTCAAGTTATTGAGATATTCCTCTTCATATGGTAAGTTTATGGTGATAAAGAAATATCCCTACAAGGCTATGTGTTGAAAATTTTGAGAATTTCATCTTCCCAAGGTAAGAAAATCAATCTTTTGTCCATGATTATGGCAAACACAACTTGGCATTAGATCACTTTTGAAAATGATTTTCTTCCCACACTCTAACATATATCTTTAAGATTGTGATATTGCACTTCTAGGAAAAATCCTTTTAACTAAGATTACGTTACATATGACAAGATTTTCAAGGCATCAAATCCCCACAAGGAAATTATTTGCATATAAGGAAAAAGGGTCAATGGTGAAATAATTTTATTGCACTAGTGAAATTCAAAAAGGATTTAAAATTAAGAATCAATCTCTCAATTCTTATGTTGAAAAGTATTTGTTTAGCTAAATTTGATTCATTCTCTATATGGAAAAGTTTATTTGTTGGAAATTTTTAATTTTCTTAAAAAGACAAATTTAAAGCCAAAGTTATGAAGATTTTGCACTATTCCAAAATATCTACTGGAAAAATTAACATAAGGAAATATTTTTCTAAGTCCCAACGAAGTTAGAAATTTTCCATATATGGTAGATTAGGTCACTTTATTGCATTAATCAACCAATACCAAAAATGTAGAGTATCAAGCAAATTTTCCATAATATCTAGCCAACTCTCTAAGCGAGATTTTCTCTATGTCCAATGGTTATAAGACTCTAAGGTTGTATAAAACTTGTTTTATATAATAACCAAAAGATCTCTTTTCAATTATGTTGTGCTTTTGTGAGGATCAAAAAGAAGAAAAGAGAGAGAAATGTTATGTAAGAGCAAGTGTTGTTTAAAGTGAAAGTGAGAAGAGCTTGAACATTCTAAGTATGTGGAATGAAAGCTTGAATGTGAGAAGTGAGCACGTGTGCTCAAAGTGTTGTAAGAAAACTCGAGGACCTTTGTTTATGTTATTAATGTTCTCCTCCTAGTCGGAGAGTTTAATAATGGAATTCAAACTCTAAAGGTTAAGCCATTGAAAAAAGAACAAGGGTTAAGAGATCCAAACCTTTAAAATTGTTGTATCTCATTTCTCTCTTCCTTGAACTCTTTTATTTACGTACACACAATAGCAAGTTGTTATTTACCTTGTCTTCGATTATTCTTTTTGCTCAACTTATATATAGGGATTGTTATTGCTATTCATATTGTGATTATTTTTATTTTTTCATATTACATATTTGTTAGACATGTGTCCTCACAACTTAATTCATAGTCTTCTTGAATATCTTTGGAGCAACAATTAGTATTAGAATAGCTAGCCATTATTCCAAATGAGATTTTCTCTACTTCCTCTAGTTTAAAAACCTAAGGCTATATAAAACTTGTTTTATATGGTAAACAAAACATCTCTTTTCAATTGTATTATGTGTTTATGAAGATAAGAGAAAAGAAAGGAAAGAAATACTCTATAATCACAAATGTTGCTCAAAGTAAAAGTGAGAAAAGTTCAAGTGTTTTAAATGTATAGAATAAGAGTTTGTTTTTGAGAAGTAAGCATATATGCACTCAAAATATTATAAGAAAGTTTGAAGAATTTTGTTTATATTACTATTGTTCTCCTTTTTATTAGAAAGTTTAATGGTAAAATTAAAAGTCTTAAGAAAATAATGTGGGATTAGAAAATCTAAATTTTTATAGATTCTCAAATTTCATTTTTACTCCCCTTAAACTCATTTATTGTTTCACACATTCATATACTTAGCAAGTTGTTATTTACCTTGCATTTGATTTTTTTTATACACACATTATATACACAAATTCTTATTACTATTTATATTGCAATTATTTTTATTTGTTCCTATTAAAAAATTTTTAAACACGTATCCTTGTAATCTAATTCACCATCATTTCTTTTGAGTATCTTGGAGGTCAATAAATTTAAATTGTTGTAAAAAAAAAAAAAAAAAACAGAATAAATGTTACACCGGAAAAATTCATGGGAATGAAACTAAATTAGAAAAGCAAATGTCAGAAACAGATGTGGGCCAGAAAGGACAGTCGAGAGTTGAGACCGTAGCCTCTTCTCTTAGGTACTAATCTAGGTTACTTTGTCTAATGGACGTAGTTTTACTTTTGACCTTCACCGTCTTTCTTTTCTCAATTGATTTTTTATTAATGATCATTAGGACACACAAAAATATAATGCGTATGATTTGTGCCAATTTCAAAATAATTAATATAACTGATCATTCAATTGAGATTATAAGAAAAATCTTAAGAATGTTATATAAAGATTTATATAAGACACACATTTCCAATCATTCATATTTTAATATTCTTAAAATTAATGTGTCAAGATGTTCATGCCACATTGTATCCATGTTTCATAGGTTGCTTTATTGGGACAAATTTGACGAGAGAAGAAAATTTTAAATAAAAGAATTAGAGTTAAATGGAGAATAAAAGAAAGATGGTGTGAGAGCTCGAGCGTGAGATGGTTGTATCATGATATTGAGGTTTTTAATTTTTTATTATATATAAGGGTATTGTCGTCTTTCAACCACTTCTATTTAGATTGACTCATGTTTCTTGGTGGTGATATATTTTTTATAATTTTTAAAATTTTAAAATTTAATGATTCCATCTCATGGCATCGCTGACTCCCTGCTGGAGCCAAATTTATTGGTTAAGGTGCGGAGTGGAAGGATTGAGGGCGTCAGTGGAAGGAAAAGTACCAACCTGTGGTTCTCACCCTCACATACTTTGCGGGAGGAGTGGGGCCTAGGCATGCTGCTGTGCTAGTGCTGTCTCTTCGGTTCCTTGTCATTGGGCTTTGTATATTGGGTCGCAACATCATGGCCTTCTCGGCGGCCCAATGCCACGGAAAATAAAATTACTGTAGCAACAGTACATTTGTAAAAATTATTTTATTTCCTTTATCGTAGAAAATTTACAAATGCACCTCATCAAAAATTGATGTGCTCGGAAGGCATGGCATTGGACTCGTTCATAACTAGTTTTGTTACTTATGTTATGCGCAAATGTAACAGTGAACCAAATAATTTTATTAGAAAAAATAATTAATTATTTTTATATATATTATTTTTAGAATTTTTAATTTAACTCAATTTAAAACTAAATCAAGTTAAATAAATATCAAATATAAGTAAAAGTAAAAAATTTAAGTGAAATCTTCTATTATTAATTTTAAACATTTTAAGATTTTTCACCTTAATTTCACAATTACAAAATTATTACCTCGGTACTACAAATTATTTACTCACAATAACTGTACGTTGTAAACTAATATATAAATTAACTCATGAAATTATATAAATTAGTGAATGGTTTGAAATTTTCGATAATAACGAAAACCACCATGAAAGCAGGGTAAAAATATTATAAAATAAGGATACAATCAGCACCTAGTAGTAGGCAATTCACGAAGAACAAAGTCAAGAACTTGACGAGCTTCGTGTTGTGCATCATCCTTCCTTCTCCACTCAAATAAAAATAAAATGAAAAAAAAAAAAAAAAAAGAGCCCTACAAGGTGTAGGTCAGCACTTGCAGCCAAATTTATCACAATTCTGAATTCTTTCTCCCTCCTGCATTCAGGAAAAAAAAAAAATTGATAACAGTGGAGTGAGGAAAACATAATGCGAACGTCAAAACTCATAAAAGAAATTAATTAATTTTTTTTTTTTTTTAAAAAAAAACCCCGATTCCAGCCTAATCATGCCCAAACCACCCACCCCATAACTAAAAAATAAATATATAAAATGAATAAGAACCTTTGGCCGCCATGTCCTTCATCATAATCAATGAGAGGAATTTTGAACTTCCTGAACATAAAAAGGAAGTGACCCTGCAGGATACATGCATTCTCTCCCATCGTAGGCAGGAATCCGATCCCAGTACAATTTAACCAATTGCTCCATACTGCTGTAACTTTTGTTCTTTAACTTGCAATCCAAAAGATTGTAGGTTACTTGTCTCTTTGCCCTCCTCATAAGTTACGCACATAAATTATTGTCTTTGAAAAAGTTTAAAAGAAACGATAGCTATGCCACTTGACACACCAACGCACAAGCTTGCATACAAACCTTTGCAAACATTATATTTTACTTGTGTTCACAAGGCATAAAATTAATAAAAAAAACACTAGTCAAACGGATAAAAGAGATATACGATGACATCTATCTAAATCTCACTTCTTCTTTTTTTTTGATTTTTTTCTAAAAAAATAATATGTAAATTAATAAGATAAAGTATAAATAAAAAAATAAAGATATGAAACAATTATTAAAAGATATTAATATATATTTGATACTTATTTATTCATATTATCTTAGTATTGTAGTGCATTATATTATTTTTCAAAAAAAAAAAAAGGGTATGCATGGTTTGTGATATGAACCGACCACATTAGCTAACTCTCTTTTCCTGTCCAAGATAATAAGACCCAAAATTAATACATTATCTCACAAACATAGTTTAAGAACGGATATACAAAAAGTTAAAGTTCTAAAATGAATGAATTTGTTAATTGAATTCTAAATAAATTTACCCATTTTCATTTAATTTATAATCATTAAATTTATTTTTAACAACTTTTTTAGAAAAAAAAAAAGTCAAAGAATTTATTAAAATTAATATAAGAAACATTAAATTATTAATAGATTAATATTTCTATAACAAAATATATTACTTAAAATAAATTTAAAAATATAAAATTAAATAAAATAAATTAATAAAAATATTAAGAAGAATTTAATTACAAAAATATAAATCAATTTTTTTGTATAGTGTTGTTTAAATTTTTTTTTTTTTCAAATTCTTTATTTTAGCCTACAATGATGTAGACAAATTCCGTAATAATTTACGTAAGTTTAATTGTCCTTTGTAATCATCACAAGTTTTTTAACATTTCAATAACAGGAGCGTCACGCATTTTGCAATACTTGCCCAATTATTATTGTTACAATAATCCAAATTGTATTTATATGTTTAATATTATAAATTTCAAAGGGAATTTGTTTCTACCTTCTACCAAATTGTACAAAATATAACGTGTAAACGCAATACAATAATTAGGAAAATGACAGGATAAATACTAAGTGGTTAATTTCAATTGAAACGAGGTTTAAAGCGTTAGCACTCGGAAGCCACTGAACCATAGCCCACTTTGAGGGACAACAGAAGTTACGAAATTCGCACCCATGTCTTAGTCCTCACCACCGACCTTACAATGCACTTCATCGCACAAGAAGAAATGCACCCATCGTACAAATAAACCCGCAAAAGCCAGCCTTTGTTCCTCATAGTGGCTTTTGCGTTACACTTTCTACGAAGTTTCCTCATTCCCCAAACAGTGCATTTCATTTAATGCTGGTCATGATTATGTCCGTGCCCTTTTGCCTTTGTCCGCCGTGCAACTAGCAATTTTTTAAAAATTAATGTGTATAATTAGTAAAAATTATTATATTAGTATAGATTGATAGTCGAGAGTATTTTAATAATTAAGCGGATTGGACACAGGTGGCTACGGCTTACCTGTTAGGTTAGCAACGACTCAGTCAATGACATTAACAAACAAAAGTGATTAATCAAATGCCCGTGCGGGAAGCAGATCTTTAAAGCAAACGGTCGAAGTACTATGGAAAATTTTTCTATCGAGGTTAGGGGCGTTTGGAAACCCCCTCGTCCAAATAGCGTAAACTCGCTTCTGCCAACATTAAGGGGAAAAAAAAAGATTCGTGTTAGTTTTCATTTATAAAAACCGTCAAAAGTGAATTAATGGTAATTTTAAATTTTTAAAAATACAAAAATCTTATCCAAACGATTTTTTTATTAAATTGAATGAATGAATTAATTAAAATTAATAATTAATAAATTAATAATATCAAAATTTTTAATTATTAATTTTAAAATTTGTAAAAAATAAATAAATAATAATTTTTATTTTAATTTTAATTTTTTAAAATAAAAATTATATTATTTTATATAATTTTTTTATTTTTAAATTATTATTCGTAAAATTTAAAAATATTTATATACGATATATTTATTTATTTTTTATATTTAAAATTATATGTATTTTATATTAATATTTATTTTTAATTTAAATTATTTATTTTTATAAAAATATATAAAATAAAATAAAATATTATAAATTATAATATATTTTATATTACTTAATTTTTTTAATTTATTATATATAAATTAAATAAATATAATTAAATTATTAAATTTTATATTATAATATATATATATATAATTATATTTTATTTTATTTTTATATAATATATATAAATATTTTAAATTTTATATATTTAAATTATATATTAATTTTATTTTATTTTAAAATTTAATTTTTTTAAAATTTTTTAATTTAATAACTAACTTAATTTTTAACATAACTATTGTTATTTTGCTGCGCACTACAATATATTATCCAACTTGCTATTCTGCTTGAGGTTACTTCCGTTTAATTTTGTTGTTATGTATTCTACTTGATATTACTTTTAATACACAGCCACCTATGCAGCGCGTTTTATTACGTCTGAATGTAAAGACAGACACGTGATATTATCCCTTTGGAGACTACCAGAAATACGGCGGACGCAGTAAGTATATACGACGGGGAAGACAAAACACGGAAGGAAAGAAAAGAAAAAAAATTAAATACCTTTTTTTTTTTCTCTTTCCTCTCAATTCCAAACAGTGAGAGACAGCGAGGGATAAGTTCCAACCTCCAAATTTAAAGACAGGGCAGGGAGATTTCGGTAATTTTAATACGCTCTCAAGTCTCCGAAGTCCATCCGACATTCCCAATCCCAAGACGATGCGTTAAAACCGTTTCCGTTTCCACTTTTGTCTACCGACTTCCAGATTCCAGATCAGCTCTTGCCCCTCAATTTTGGTAAAAGGAGGAAAGCTGTAAAAACTAAGGCAACGGTTCCGAAGAAGAGAAGGGCGCGAGCGCCAAGTGAGAGTGGGCATGGCGATGTCCGATGCAGTAATTGGGAATTTAACGTTGATCTACGTGGCGGCGATCGCGGTTATTAAGGCGTACGGGCTGGTGTGCGGGCGGAACCTCAGTTGTGGATTTGTGCTCACTGTGTCCACCACAGCCGTGGGCTTAATCTTGATTGGGACGCTGACATGGGACGTGTCGCGTAAAGCCACGTACGCCGTTTCCCGGGATCATCATATCCACCACGTCCAGGAGATGTGCAAGGGTGGTATTTGCTGGCACGGCGTGGCGGTCCGGTCTCCAGCTTCTCAGGTACGGTTCAGGCTTCCTCAGCAGCATCATCGTCCCCACGGCAATTTGTAAGAAAAAGACAAGGATTGACGAACATAAAGGAAGGATTAAGGAATTGGCTTTTTATCTTTTATTTTTTATTTTTTTATTTTTAAATGCAGATAGTCTATCTCTATCCTGGATGTCGGTGTTTTCGGCCTTACTTGCGGCCTGGTTGGGTTTGTTTTTTGATTTTTTTTTTTTTTTGTTCGAGAGAAATTAATGAATGATGATAATGTGTAAAAATAATTTAATATTTGTGTATAAATAAGATGATGGCCCCGGGCATTTATTGTGAAAACTGTGAAATACTTTTTTCTTACATTTATTTAATTCTAGACTGAAAAAAATATTTACGTAGAATACTATTTAAAAAGTAAATTTTTAGATTTTTTTATATATATTTAATTATTTTATTTTAATAAAAAATTAATTTTCAGTGGGCCATAATTTAATTTCAATTTTAATTCATTATTTTTTTAAGAATTATTTACACGGAGTTTTGATAAGTTATTGTTTAATTTTTAATTTAAATTAATTATTATTTTTTTAAATTAACCCGAAAATTACTTCATCTACTTTAATTTTACTAGGTTTGCTAATCATATTCCTTATTTGTAGTCTGAATAGTTCTTTCGTATAATCAATAATGTGTCCAAGACCATTGGTCCCATCGGTTTCATTAATTTTGTTTTTTAATATTAGTAAAATAATTTTAAAAAATGAGTTTTTTTCTTTGATTTTTTTCCGGAGTCCTTGGCATCATTCTTTAAGACGTAGGAAACTAGCAAAGATTGAGAGAAGGAATTTTCTACTGATTAATATTACTCAAACTAAACTAGTTAATGAAAGATGATAATGTGCAAAAATAATTCAATATTTGTGTATAAATAAAATAATGGAGATTGAGAGAAGCAGGAATCGTGGATTCATAATGAAGATATATCTTCGCTTAGAAGATAAATTTCCACAGGGTGGTCAATTGTCTTTTTCTGCCTACATTTTGTTTGAAATTTGTACGCTTGTTCAATTTTGCTTTTCAAATATGATTTCTAAATCTATGATTGCACATAATATCATGTTGTAAAGTGATTTCAATCTATAATTATCTTTCTTTTTTTTTTTTTTTTTTATATGTGAAGAAGTCGTTGATCCTTATCATCGTCATATGTATATTGAAAAACCATATTTGCATGTCAAGTAGATGGTCAATTTTTTTTATTATTGTTAACCATAATAATATCAGTCAAATTGTTATTTTTATATTAAAATTTACATATTGATAATATATATATTAAGAAAAATATTTTGTACATCTGGTAGATTTCAAAAAATTAGTGTATGCAGATTAGTGATAAAATTTTTGGTATACCGATGCACTTCTCTCTTCTCTTTAATTTTTTAAAAAGAATTTTATAAACGAATTGTTTAGCATGTCTTTAGATAGGAATGCTTCCTTATATTTATAAGTTACTTATATCCATAAAGCACATACATTCATGCTTATCCATAGAGTCTTGATGAAAGCTTCATTATGAGTTCTTATTACTACATTCAATTATTCAATAAAATTGTTATATTTTTCATTTATTAAAGGTTAATTAGTTCGTGAGTTATAATATAAGTATAGGTATTGTCACTCATATTTTTATATCCACTTCCTAAGATTAGAATATAAAATGTTATAAATCTAAATTCTTAACTATTGAAATATATATTTTTGAAAGTTTACTTGGGTCGTGAGTTATAATAAAAATATAGGTTTTGTCATTCTCATATTCCTATATCCACTTCCTAAGATTATAACACAAAATGTTATAAATCTAGATTCTTAACTATTAAAATATTTTTTTTGAAAGTTTAATACAACTATCATTGTGTAAGCATGGGTTCATTAGTTTGCATAAATTATAACACAAAAACTAAAGTTTTTGTAGTTTTAGGGAACAATTTGCATAAGTTCTTTGTGTTTTTTTTTTTTTGTAATGTTCATAAGAAAGTCAATTGAGTCATAAATTACACAATGAGATAACTCTTTCCATTCTTTTAAATTTCATTATTCTCTTTTCAGGGTTATAATAAAAAATCTCTAATATAGAAGAATAAACTCTTTTTACTACTTATTTGTTCCCTAAGGAACTTTGTGCCTATTTTATGTCCTTCATATATGGGTTTTTGGTTTTTATTCAAATCATGTTCTTAATTTAAAAGTTGGAAAATCATAGCATATATATGTGTCAGTAACTTAGACTCGAATAAGAAGAATTAATTGAAGAAATGAGATTGAATAAAAAATAGAAAAAACTAATTTTTAACATAAGAAAAGCATTTTTAGTTGAGTGAATGTTATATAATGAAGTGATTGTTATAAATATATAAAGTGAATGTAGTCTATATAATACAATATGAGTGCATTTGGGTCATGATACTATGTGAGATAGGATATGATATGCTAGTCTTATCTCAATATTTTTTATGTTTGGTAAATCATTTAGATTGACTAGCATATAATTGTTATCTCATATTTTTGAATTAATATTGTTTCATAATTAATATTGTTTCATATATCTTTATAAGCTAGATTATCCTATAACATAAATTATTTTTTTTCCTAAAATATCTTATATATTAAACTTATAATATTAGTATAAAACTTTTTTCTTATCTTTCATTTTTGCTCTTATCACTACTTTGATTATCATTGTCATTGTTACCATTGTCATTGTTACCATTGTCACAATCATCACCTTTACCACTATAACTCACTCTTTCACTCATCTCTTTCTATTTGTCCCTCTCTCTCCCTATCTTTTTTCATCTCTCTTTTCCAACTCTCCTTCTCCCTTTCTCTCCTTTTCTGTCCAACTCTCTCAACCATCTTTCTTTCCTTCTCTAACTGTATTTCTCTTTCATCTCTAACCAAGAGGTGCATCAATCCTTGAAGGAAAATAACCTCAAATACAATGCAGCTGTAGACAAGCATCAGAGGCATCAAATGTTTAACGTGGGTGATAAAGTGATAGTATATTTGCACAAGGGGAGGCTGCCTGTGAGAATTCATGGCAAGCTAAAGCAGAAACGTTGTAGTCCTTTTTAAGGTTTTGAAAAGGATCAATGACAATGCAAATGTGAGACCTACTCGATGATATGGGGCATATATAAAATCTTTGACTTAGCAGATATCTCTACCTATCATCCCAAAGGCAACCTATAGGATTACTTGAGAACAAGTTCTTTCTAAGTGGAGGAGAATGATGGGGAATAATAGCCCATGGTTAGCTAATAATATGAAGCCTATCATGCAACCCAAGGCCAATCTGAAGTCAGCTGTATTTAATAGTCAAGAAACAATGAATCTGCAGAGATAACAAGATAACAAATAATATATAATAAAATAAACAATCAAACAAGGGGGAAAAAAAATTTGCTGACAATTTTTAGTCCTTTAAGATTTTTGCCCATCATCTTTTTCTTTTTTCTTTTTCTTTTTAGAATCCATCATCTACATTTGCACTGTTACCCTTTTATACCATTTTTCGCCAGTTTTCCGTTATTCTTGCTACATGGCAGTCCATATATCGATATGTAATCCCAATTTTGCCAAGTCAAATGTCATTGTCAACAAATTTCTAATGATGCACCAACAAATTATTTTAAAACAATTATGAAAATTATAAATCAATCTTAGAAAATAAAAAATTATAAAAATTAGAAATTAATTTTGAAACATTCTAATAAAATATAAAAAAAAATTGATTTTAATTTTAAATATAAAAAAATATTTTACTTTAATTTTTAAAAATAAAAAAAAAATTTAAAAATAAAAATTAATTTTAAAATTTTTAAAAAAATAAAATTCTAAATTAAATTTGAAAAATTGAAAAAAATATGTGACAGAAATATTAGTCTAGGCATTGTGGGAGGAGGAGTGTTTACTCAGTAGGCATTGCACTGAAATCGACGATGAAGGGATGAGTGTCAAACTCATTCAAAATTAATTTTTATTTGTTACAATTTTTTTTAATTAATTTTTATTTTTCAATTTTTTTCAAAAATTTTTATTATTTTTAAAATTAATTGCTATTTTTTTTGAGAAATTTCTTATAATTTTTTTATAGAAATTTTTATAATTTTTCTATATCTTTCATAATTAATTTCTATTTTTTATGTTTTTTTCTATTTATATAAATTAATTTATAATTTTTTAAAAAATTAATATATAATTTTTTAAAATTTTTGAAAATTTTTTCTTTTTGTAGAAATGTTTTTAGAATTTCTTTTATATTAATCAAAATTAATTTTTAATTTTCATATTTTTATTTATTTTTTATTTTTTTAGAATCTTTTTTTTGGCTTTTTTTAAATTAATTTCTAATTTTTCATTTTATTGAATTTTTAAATTTTATTTATAATTTTTAAAATATTTTAAAATTATTTATTGTCATAATATTATAACTTTTATTGATGTGACATTTAACTTAGCAAAATTAGGATAATGTGGTAGAACATGAATAATCATGTGATAAGGATAATTGAGGACTAGTAAAAAAATGTTATAAAAGGTGATATAACAAATGTGAAGGGGAGATTTTTTTTTTTTAAATAATAAGCAAAATTATAAAAAGGGCTAACAGTTGTGATGAAAATATAATATTTTCTTTTAATTAAACAATTAAAAATAAAGAACGATAAGAAATGAAAAAAATATGTATAATAATTTATAATAGTTCAATTTAAATCAAAAGTTTATGTCTTACCTTTAAGGTTCCTATCTTAGGAGTTCAATTTTACTAACTCTTTTTTTTATATAGTAAAGGTAATACTTTACATTTGGTTACCTTGATTATGATCGCAACAAACTCTTGTGAATCTTTTACAAGAACTAATGGTTTTTAATACTTAAAAGACTTATGCTTTATCATTTTTTACTGAAGTATTCTTACTATTTTATAAATATAATTTTGTTCTTTTAAAGCTCTTGCACTTGATTTTTTTCTTGCATATTTTCTTTGATTGATCACTTAAACTCTTTTGTAGATAAAATAAACAAAAATTAGTTATTAAACATTGATTTCTTTCTATAAAGAACATCAATTTCCAAAATAGAAAACATTAACTTTAAGACATTGATCGATTATAATATTCAAATTAGTTAATTAGTCCAAAATCTTAATAATTTTTTTTTAACTGTAACACTTTCATCTTTTTAATCCCATTGGTAGATTGACATAAATTTTTTGTAATTTTTTAAATTTTCAAATTTTTAACTCTTCATCTACCTTTAATTGACTACAACCATAGTTAGGTCAATTGGTTTGAAATTCTTGTAACATTTCTCTTTATAGTTTGAAACCTTCCTTGGTGTATGGTTAACCATAAGCACTAATTTAGTTGACCAACCCAAATTTTTTGTTTCTTTTCTACTTTTCTCTCTATTTTTTTATTTTTACATCAAGTTATTTGGTCAATGATATACGTCGATCAACCTAAACTTTTTACCAATTTTGAATTTTTGTGATTCTTTCCATCTTTACTTAAGATCACTTAAGTTCTCATTCATCATCTTTCTAAAATTAGAGAATTTGCAGAGGACAAGATCTTGCACAATTATTAGTTCAATTCAACATTCAAATTCAAAGTTCTTATCATAAAAAGCATGAATCAAAACAATATTTTTTCAAATAAAGCTCACATACTTATTGATCAATCAAATAAAGATATAGGAAGAATATTCAAATAAATTGACATAAATGACATCAATAAAGTGTGAGGGACACATAAAAATATAAAGAAATAATATATAACATATGATCTCAATAAACTCAATAATTTCAACAATTTTGTTTTCTTTTGTTTTTTTTTTTTTTGTTGATAATGATGACTATGATTGATTAATAGGGCTAAAAACATAAAGAAGATGTAATATCTCTTGCTAAATGTATGCTCTCCCCCTTGTTGAAGTAATCAAAGCAATTGATTAACTAATAAGCAAGTGCTAGAGTAATAAAGCATTGATTAATCATTAAACATAAGCAAGTATCAAAACAACAAAACTTTGATTGATCATGAACAAGTATTAGTGCTAAATATATTTGATCAACTAATAAGTACTTCAAAGCAAGTATTCAAACATTAACATGACAAGTATCAAAGCATAAAATAGTAAAGTATTAATTAAGTATAGTCATATAAAAATAAAAACAAAAAGAAATGAAGTAGCATCATCCAAAAAAAAATCCTTATCCATCCAAAAGATCAACAAAGGTCATTAATCAATTCTCTCCTCCTTAGGCATCATAAAAAATAGTGTAAGAATAGGACTTCATTGCTTCCTCTTCTTGGAACTCACATTAGATGGGCTTCCTTTTTGTATTAAACTAAGAATAGATGCCAAAGATTTCTCTATCTCATTCCTAATGTCTTAATGCTCAACATGAATTTGATCAATATCATCTTGAAGACCATTGAGATTCTCCTTAAATTCTTTAACTTCCTTAATTAAAGAGGAAAAACCATTAATAAGAGAAGTTATAGGAGATGTTGATGTACCTATAGTGCTAGATGTTTTATTTGATGGCTCGATGCTTGGATTTGGTTTCCTTAAAGGAGAAGACCATTTTCCTTTACTTGTAACCAACTTCATTTGCTCTAATTTAGTAATGCTAATGAACTTACCATTACAAACATATTGAGGGGCCTTACTAGTAATAATGACTCCTAAACTTGAGTAGTAGGTGACTCAAATGCATACTATAAGGGAATTTTCTAATTGTCTCCTTTTAAACCTTCTTAAGAACTCTTATCAAATTCTTTAGCATGCTAAATTTTTCATTGTTCAAAATATAAGTCAAGAAGTAAATGTCAAAAAAGGTCAAGTAATCATAATGCCCTCTTTTAAGATTAAAGTTGTAAGCTATAATTCTTTGCACTATCTTAAACTTTGAAAGGTTTCTTGATGTTGACATTTTCCTCACCAAGCTTTAAACACATTTTTCATATGCTCTTAAACACTAAACTTCCACAAATTCCAAGAATCATTCAAATTAACATTACTAGAATCTAATGACAAGTTGACAAAGTCAATAAGCACCTTAAGGGTAATTTTTACTTTCTTTCCATACACATAAGAAGTGATTATATAGTAGGATTTATTCACCTTTATGTTTGCAAAGAAATATTTCAATATCATAGTATAATATTCACATTGAAATGTGATAAACTTTATCCATTTCTAAAAGGCAAATAAAAACCATTATTTTCAAACTTAGCAACAAAATATAAATTCAATGGTTTGCTAGTATACATAATTTTCTTCTTAAACTTAACAAATTCATTAGCAACATCAGAGGTTATAAAAGTAAAGTAGCAATACCTTAAAGTGTCAAAATTTTAAAAAAGATGATGGAGGATCAATTATGTTTGGTGGATTTGAAGGTCCAGATACCTTTAGAGGTGGTGGAAGTGATGGTGAAGTTATGGGTAGTGCTATTGGGGATGAAGAAGGCTTCAAGGATGTCTCCAATAAAGATAAAGTTGGTGGTTTAGCACTTTTTGATTTTTTATCCATCTTTCTTTTTGAAATAAGTTGTATCTTTTTTGCCCAAGCTTGGTAATAGCTCTTGGATTGGGTATTAAGGTTACTGGCAATGCGAATGAGAGAGAAGGAATGACAATAATGCTTCAAATTCTAGACAAAATCAAACTCAATTTCCTTACTTTAGGCTTCTCCTTCTTTGAACTAGATCCAAATTTTGGTGCCATTGATGATGGATTTGAGAGATTAATGCCTTTGAAGTGTTGATTTCAATGGATTTAATAGAAATTAGTCAATTTAGGGTTTAAATTTGAAAAATGAAAGAAAGTTTTTGAAAAAGAGGAATTTTCACATTCTAAAAAAGGTAAAGTGAGAGGGGAGTTTTTAAAATACCATTAGTCAACTAGTGTAAGCCATGGGTCGATTGCTTACATTGGTCAAACCTGTACTTTCAGTTTAGTTGACCTACTCCTCTTGGATAAAAATATTGATTTTCATTTTTCTAGGTTAAAACATCTATATCAACATGTGATACAAATATCAAACATATAAATACATATAATCATGCCTTAAATAACATAAAAAACATATAAATCACAACAATCACGTAACTAAGAGATCAATCCACCACAATCATTCTAATTTCTCTTTAATGGTAACAAACCTATCCTCACTCAGGGGTTTGGCAAAGCTATTAATCAACTAGTCATCAGTGTTCATAATCTTTGGGGACATATCTTCTTTAAACATGTGATCCTTAATAAAATAGTGCTTAAGGTCAATGTGGGTGGTTTGGGCATAGTGCATAGGTTTTTGGTCATATTGATTGTACTTATGTTATGACACTTGATAGACAAATGGGAGTAGTGCAATTAAAAGTCCTATAAGGTTTGTTTCATTAAAAAAAAAAAAAAAGTATAATAAGCTCTTGTTGCCCTTTACTTTACCTAAGTTGTAAAAAGAGCAACTAAACTTTTCTTTCAACTACATTATGAGACTAAAGTGCCAAGGAACTGACATGAATCCATGGTACTCTTCCTCTTAATTCTATCTCCCTCAAAGTTTAAGTTTGTGTAACCCAATAAGTCAAAGGTTGATCTCTTAGGATACTAGAATCCTAAACCCATTTTTGCCTTCATATAACTAAGCACTTTCTTAAAGGTAATTAGGTTTGACTTCCTTAGGTTAAATTGAAATCTTGCACATAATCGAATAACAAAAACATCAAATTTGGTCTATTAGTAGTAAGATAAAGAAGATTACCAATCATAGCTCTATATTGCTTTTCATCAATAACCTCACCATTTATGTCATTGTCCAACTTTGTGAAAGTAGTCATTGAAATGCCATAAGGTTTGGAATCCTTGCCAAACTTCTTCAATAGCTCTTTGATGAGATCTAAGGAGAATTCAATGCATAAAGGGCTTTTAAGGATCCATTGAGCATTTAGGAAAGGCCTATGATAGGTTCAAGAGCTAAAATGATGAAAGAGAAACTGAGTAGGTTGATTGAAGAAATTTAGGCCATAAAAGTTAATTCAAGTGTAAAGGGTGGTAAAACATATCTTAATGTGGGCCAAGACCTTATTAATTTGATTAAAACACTTAATAAGCCATGGTTACAATAAATTCCACTCCTAAATAAGAGTTTATTATAAAATAAGGCAACTCTAAAACAAATAAGAGTAGATTTATTGTTAACATATTTAGAAAGTTTGTCATTATGTCTAGGGTTAGAGTTGTTAATTTAGTCTATGAATAGGGTTGATTTCATTATAAAAAAAGGCAAAATATTAGTAAAAGTAAAAGTGAAAATTATTGATAAGATTAGAAATAACAAGGACCTTTGCACTGCCTTTCCTAGCATGATATCCTTTTAGGTAAATTGGTATCAAAGGCAAGTTACCGCACCTATGACATAGGTTAATAACTCTCAATTCTTGGAGGGCTGGGGGATATGGGCCAAACTTTAATGAAACAAGGTGGGTCGATAAGATTAGAAATAATAAGGACCTTTGCATTGCTTTATCTAATAGGTTATCCTTTTAGGTGAATTCAAAGTTCTTTAAGATTCATCCTTGTGAGCTAAAAATGTAATCCATGTAAATCTACTATAGTCATCTACAATGACATATGCATATGATTTACCACATAAAGATAAAACATAAGTAGGCTAAATAAGTCCATATGCAATAGTTGCAAGGGTCTAGAAGTAGATATTACCTTTTTACTCTCAAATGAGGTTTTTCTTTGCTTACCCATTTGGCATGTGACACATACCTTGTACTTCTTAAATTTTAGCTTTGGAAGGCCTTTTACAAGGTTGTGATAGTTGAGCTTTAAGAAATGCTCCATGCTTAAATGACTCAACCTTTAATGTCACATTTACAATTCTTCACAACAAAGGTCAAACACGTAACATCTTGGCCAGTCAAAGTGTGTAAACCAATCATTACACTTTGTGTAATTGCTTAGCAAGAAGCAAGGGATCATTCACTTTAAAATAAGTAATAAGGAAAATATTTTACTAAAATGATAACTTATAGTTGTTATCATACAATTGACCAACAATCCGTATCAAATTACATAAATAAACATCTAAAATCCATGTTAAATTGCTCAAATACATTATATGACTATAGTCACCATAGAAATATCATCTAACATAATCTTTAGCATGGTATCTATACGCATGAGTATCATATTTATCATGATTATACCATCTATCATGAGAGAATGCATTCCTACAAGATGCTTTAGGTCTTTGTGTGTCTGGTGTACATATAGGCATACTTATGAGATGCTTTTCTACCATAATATAATGCATGAGTATTCTTATGAGATGAACTTGTAGATGTTTATACATGTGTGTAAGTATAAGCTGTATTGCCCTAAGAAGTTTTGGGTTATATGTGTGAGAAGCATAGTCCAAATCAATCTTCTCACCTTGAGGTTTTTAAGAGTCAAGTAGAATCTCTAGTTTGTCTCTGGTTTGAGCAAACTTAGATAGAGACACTTAAAGTTTGGATAATTCCTTTTTAAGGTGAATGTTTTCATACAAGAGCTTTATGAGTCTTCCTTATTATAGTTATTGTCCAACACATTATTCTTTGAGAAGTATTTTCTTACTTCAAAGAAGCATTCTTCACATGGAGACATTTGTTCTTCAACCATGTCTTTAAGCTTTTTATCTATGCCATTTAATGTTTTTAAGAACTTATTAATCAAAGATTCATCATCATTAAAGGTATTATAGTTAGAATTTATCTCATCCTTTATAACCCTTAATGTATAGTTGACTTTAACATCATTAGAATTATCTTTTAAGTCATTTGGATCATCCTAAGTAACTTTTAGGGATTTCTTTGCTAGTTTTTTTTTTTTTTGACCTTTTTTCATGTTTGTAGGACAATTGTGAGCAATGTGACCAAGTTTGTTATGATTATAATAAGTGATCTCATCCTTGTCTTGATTACCCTTAAAGGATCTTTTGCCACCTTATTTCATTTTTGTTTTTTTTTTTAGAGTTATGTGATCCTCTTAGGTAGCATTACAAGTTGCTTTTCATCTTCTTAAGTCTCTTGATAATTATTATTGTCATCATCATCACTTTCTTTGGGGGAGGAGGCTCTAAAACCAATTACTTTCTTCTTCTTAAAAACCTTCTTGGTAAAGGTCATTTTATGGATCATCAAGGACCTAATTAACTCATCTAAACTTAAGGTGTTTAAATCCTTAGATTTAATAATTAGATTTACCTTGGGGTTGACCTCAATATATTTTTCACAAGATCACTTGTCTTTATGTCCTTTATGAGATTCTTAAGTGGATTCATGATGTTCATGAAACTTATGTACATCACTAAGATTGTCTCATCATTCTTCTTCTCAAAGAGCTCACACTTATGCATGAGCAAGTTAATCTTTATGTTGTTGATTTGTGTTGTACTCTCTTGAATAACTCTAATTTTGTCCTATATCTCCTTTGCCATCTTACATGAAGAACCTCGTTATATTCATTCTCACTTAAACCATAATGAAGCATATAAGTAGCTTTGGATTTGAAAGTTTAAAATTTTTTGGCCTCCATGGTGGACTCACTCTCTTTCCCATTAGTGGTTGCTTCAAGGCTTTTTCTAGAGGCTACTTAACTATTTCCTAGAGTTTATAGTCATGAGACTAGATATTCATAGTCATCTTGTCTCTCTAGTAGTTGTAGTTGATATAATAAAAATTGCTCATTTGGGCTTTTTTAGGACTACTTTCAACTATTTCCTAAAGTTTAAAGTTATAGGATTGGATATATATAGTTATCTTATCTCTCTAGTAGTTGTAATTGGTACCATTAAAGTTGAGGGGTCTAATGATATTTCCTCCTTCAACATGACATATGGGAATAAGGGGTGTCATGGATTGGCTATAAGAGGTTATGCTTGTGAAATAAAGACTAAGCCTTGATACCTTTTGTTGATCCCTAAGGTAATCCAAGAGAGAGGTGATTAGGTTTAATTAGCTTGGTCATTCAACTTGCCCTCAATCTCAATATCAAAAAATAATAACAAGATAATTAATAATAAATAATAAACCAAGTATTTAAACAATTGAAAATGAAATGAGGTAAAGGAAGAGAAAGTATGCACAATGATTTATAGTGGTTAGACTTAAACTTAAAGCCTAGGTCCATTTGTTGAGGTTCCTCCTTTGAGAGTTTAACTTCAGTCACTCATTCTTCTTTTGTAGGGTGAACATAACCCTTTACACTTAATCTCCTTGACCTTAATTACAACAAAGATTTTGTGAAACTTTTACAAGAACCAATAGTACTTTAACACTTGGAGACTTACACTTTGCCATTTTTTACTAAAGCACTCATGTTCTTTCACAACCTTAACTTTTCTCTCTTAGAACTCTTGCTCTTGATCTTTTCACTTTGTATTGCCTTTTTGTTTTAATCTATAACTTAGCTCAATACAATATCTCAAGGTTATCTACAACAGTGTTTCTCAAACTCTCATATAGATAAAATAAATAAAAACTAGCCATTGGACATTAATCACTTTTTATAAAGAAAATTGATTTCTAAAATAGGAAAATTTAACTCTAAGGTATGGATTGACCATAATACTTATATTGATTGATCAACTTAAAATCTTTTTAACTTTTTTAGCTTATACACTTTCATCTTGATAGTCGCTTTCATGGACTGTAGGTATAGTTTGGTCAATTGACTTGAACAATTTTTTCAACTTTAAGGCTTTTAGCTCTTTAGTAACCTTTGATAAATTAGTCTAAAATTTTTATAACTTTTCTCTTTATAGCTTGAAACCTTCCTTAGTGTTTGATTGACCGTAGGCATTAATTTGGTCAATTGACCTAAATTTTTCATTTATTTTCTACTTCTCTTCTCTTTTTATCAAGCATTTTGGTTAATAGCATGAGTTAACCAACTTAAACCTTCTGCTAGTTTTGAATCTTCATGACCTTTTCCATCTTTCCTCGAGATTATTTAAGATCTCATTTAATAGCTTTCTAAAAATAGAGAATTGATTGAAAACAAGATATTTGAATAATTATTAGGTTAATTGAAAATTAAAATTCAAAGATCATACTATAAAAAGCATAAATCAAAATAATATCTCTTAAATAAAGCACACATGCTTGTAAATCGATCAAATAACGATATAAAAAGAATAATTCAGATAATTTGACATAATGGCATCAATTAAATATGAGGGATACATCAAAATATAAAGGACTAATTTATAATAATGATCCCAACAAACTTAATAATCTAAATAATGCTCTTATCTAGGATTACTTTAGTATTTGCCTAACATTCCTACTACAAATGCAATATCAAGTCTAATGCAAACATATATACACATATATATGTAAGGCTACCAATTACTAATATATATGGTATGTTATTAATCTTATCTCACTCCAAGTTATATTAAATGCATTGTGTAAGACTAAACTTATCTCCTTTGACTATAGTTACTACAATGGAAGAATAACTTTTCATCTTAAATCTCTTTAAAAGTTATTCAGCATATATGTTAGGACTTATCTTGGTGAATTTTTATGCCAATGACATATGAAAGTTGATTTTTATGCTTCATTTCAAGGTTTAAAGAGATAAATTTCTTAGTCATATACAACAACCCTTAATCATTGCATGCAAGTAAAATATCATTGGCATGCAAGACGAAGATAATATACTTATCTTATAACCTTAAGGTATATATATTGATCTAAAATATTCTTTATAAAGTAATATGAGACAATGATATTTTGAAATTTAATATACCATTATTAGGAGACTTGCTTGAACCCATATCTGAATTTCTTAAGCTACCATAATTGGTGACTTCCATTATTAGTATTGAAACTTTTAGGCTGACTTATGTATATCTCTTCCTTAAGATTCACATTCAAGAAAATTGTTTTCACATCTATTTGATGCAACTATACATTAGAAGGAGCCATTATTGCAATGATAACTCCAAGTAAATAACTCTTTGAGAATGGAAAAAAGGTTTCATGATAGTTAATGCCTTTTTTTTAAGTGAACCCTTTGACTACAAGTCTAGCTTTGTATCATATGATATTACAAGATGAGTCCCTTTTTGATTTATAAACCCATTTATAGCCTTTAGTTATATCTCCTTCTAGAAGTTTAACAAGGTTGCAAAATTGATTATTTGTCATAAATTTCATCTCTTTTTTCATGATATTATACTATAATCCAAACTTTTTTACTTTCCATGGCTTATGAAAATGCACTAGGATCATCTTTAAGATTGACATCAATCTTTTGAAGGTATATGACATAGTCATCAGGAATTGTAGATCACTTAAGCTCTTTGTTATGTCAATTTTCATTTTATGGTTCATGTCCCATAAGTTCCTTATTTGCTTGCATTACATTAGGCACTTAATCATGATTTTTGTTCTTTAATATCATTATGTGAATTTTCTTGAATAACTAAACTCTTAGAGTTTATGAGGCACTCAATTGAGTCTTTACATTCCTTGAATTGCATATTCAAGAAAATTCACTCCCACTAAACTCAAAACCTTAAGGAATTTCACATTCCTAGTTTTAATAATTCTAAATATATTTGAAAGACAATAAAATTTATATCCCTTAGAGTCTCTTATATTGCTAATGAAGTAACCGTTTGTTATCTTTGGATCTAGATTCTTTAATTAAGGATTAGAGAACCTTGCTTTAGCAAGATAACCTCATTATATGCATATGCCTTAATCCATCCATTCCATAACTCAAATGGAGTCTTAGGAATAACCTTTAATGAAGCCTATTAAGATATACACTATAGTTTTCAAGGCTTCACTACATATACTTAATGGGAGATTAGAATTACTACTCATGCTTCTCACCATGTCCATAAATGTTCATTTCCTTCTTTTAGTTATAACATCTAAGGTGTACATGGTGTGTTATAATGTGCAACAATACCCTCTTGTTCAAGGAACTTAACAAATAAACCTTTCATTTGTCCCATTTCTTTATATCTCCAACAATATTCTCCATCCTTATAAGATCTTACAATTTTAATTTTTTTTATTCTTTAATTTCTTTGCCTTAGCCTCAAATGTCTTAAAAAATCTAATACTTTGGATTTATCAAACAATACGCAAACATACATAAATTTTTTATGGTAATCAATAAATAAGATAAAATATCTCTAACCATTAAAATAAGGAGTGGAAAATGGTGCACATCTTTCTGTGTGTAGAATCGTAAGAATTCCTTAACTTCATTTGGCACCTTTAGTATCTTTATTAGCTTGTTTTACCTTTATTCAATCAACACAAGTTTCAAAATTTTTAAAGTCAAGAGTTGTTAAAACTCCATCATTTTCAAGGCTTCTTATTCTTTCAAGAGAGATATGGTTTGATCTTTTAAGCTATAATAGAGAAGATTGCTTATTGATAATACATCTTTTAATGCGAATAATGTCATGTAATATAAAAATGCATTATTAAGTTATATAAACCATTAACCACATATCTAAAAGTGATGGTAGTTTTGTCATGCAAAATATTGAAATTGGAATTATCAAAGACAAATTGATCACCAATATGAGCCAATTTTGAACTGGAAACCAAATCCCTTAAGAATGATGGAACATAAAGGTGTTTTCAAGGTCTAAAACAAAGGAAATTTTAAAAGTAAATAATAATTTCTTATAGCCTTATTATGAGAGTGCATCCAAATTCTTGAATAATTGCCTTGCTTAACTTTCTTAAGTTTTGAAAGTCCTTAACATGGACTATTAAACCAAAATCAATCCACCACATGGAACATCAATGAAAAATGATTGATGGCACCATACAGATATGAAAATACATTTATTTTCTAGCCATGCCTTATACTTAAGGCAAATCTTTTTCAATTGTTTATGTTTCTTGCAAAAGAAGCATGCATTTTTCTTGCTAGATTTCTTCATTGGCACATTTTCATCTTTCTTCCAATGTGGAGCATCTTTACCCTTCTTGCTATCAAGCTTCTCATTTATCATAAGATAAGTACTTTCCAAATTCTTGTGTTTTATTTTTTCTTCTTGATGAATACACATAATCAAAATTCATTGATTGATCATCCATAAGTGTGTGTTAAGATATCTTGAATGGTATAGATACAAAAGGAAGAGAATTCAATATAAAATGTACTAGAAATGTCTTATTTTCTTAATGTGCTCGCACATACCTTTAGAACTTTTAAAGTCCTTTCCTAAGAGTTTCTTTATTAGGGTGCTAATCAATGTCTTATTAAATTTCACAAATTGTTTCTCAGTAGTTCTCATGAAATGATTAGGTTTCTCTTTATTAGGTATAAAGCCTCTTATGCATTTACTAATATGAGACTTGATAAGCATCAAGTTCAAACAATTCGGTTACTCCCACTTCTCATATCAGGCTTTTCATTTGATGTACTTGATTATGTGAGAAAGGTTGTTTGTTCATATAAAAAAACAAATCAATATACATGCACCACCCCAAATTTAAAATGACCTTTTTTAGTTCACAAAATTGTCACTAAATAACATTTGAATATGAGTAGGATCATTATAAAAAGTAGTAAGAATAACTACATTAACCAAGAACATACATACATTAATGCCATGAAACTAAGGGGCTACAAAAAATTATAAATTCAAACCTTTTTACAAGTAGAAATTGCTACGTAAATTGAATTTATATGTACTATAAAACTAATAAATTAAAATTAAAACATAAAATTTTCATGCTTATGGGATAGGAAATATTTATTTTCATGTATAATTCTTTATTTTATTCTAATTAATTTATCAAAATAAATACTTTCTTGTAGAGATAAGTAATTTATCTTAAAAAATTAATCACAAATTTTATATGCCATTTATAATCAAATGACTATTTAACTTAATATGATCCCTCAATAAAACAATATTACCATAATAACTTAAGATCCTATAGCTACTCTTCAAAAAAAAAAAAAAGCAAAAAAAAAAAAAAACAAAAAAAAAGAAAAGATCCTATGTTTACTCTTAAATTACCATAATATTCCTTACAATGACATAAATAAGACTAAGTCACAAATTATTGTGAACCATCATGTACATAAGTAAGGATGTGACATAGTGTAGAAGAATAACATTTTGTTTAAGCAGGGATATGAATGACTATTTAGGCTATCTTTATGGTGGGAAGCATTCCCCCAAAATATAAAATTTTTTCCTGCTTCATTGGTTGAGGGTTGTGTGTTGAACATTGAACCTAGGGATGGGAATGAGCTGACCTTTGTTAAGATAAAGGTAAATTTTAATCTTTAAATTGTGGCATTAGTGATTTAGAGTGGGAGGTAGCATAATTTGGTGATCAAAAGGAAAAATGATGACAAAGGTGGGGTTGGACTATAGATTGCAAGCTAGATGATACGAACTCTGATTATATGTAAACAGAACCCAACATCAATGTTGGTATAAGATTGTTCTAACAAAGGTTAAGGGATTTGAAATTCTGACCCAATGATTATAAACAATTAAGAACTAGAACTATAAGATTCAGATGCCACTCCTAACAATAATAATGTTGAAGAAGATAAGTTTATTGAACCAACACACTCAAGTATGAAAATTCAGAATTAGTTCTCAAGGAACTAGAGAAAATAGCTCATACATTCATGAATATGGGTTCTACCTCCAGCCACCCTTTCTACCCCTTTTATATGTTAACCCTCAAAAACCTTAGTTAATAAGATGGGCTTATTAAGGAAATTCGTTGGTGCCACCTCCAGCCACCCTTTCTACCCCTTTTATATGTTAACCCTCAAAAACCTTAGTTAATAAGATGGGCTTATTAAGGAAATTCGTTGGTGCCACCTCCAGCCACCCTTTCTACCCCTTTTATATGCTAACCCCCAAAAACCCTAGCTAATAAGATGAGCTTATTAAGAAAATTCGTTCAACCCACTACATAACAATATAACCCATGAAAATAATCCATTTAAATGCCCAAACATGGGCTCCCAAATCCAACTTCCTTCCCAAGGCCATGGTTCTCAAATTCCTCCACAGATGACACATTTGCAAGCCCTAGTGAAGCCTCCATCATTCTTAACTCGTACCTAGCAACTTCCTGATAGTAAATGTCGCACAATAAGTTGTTGAGAGCTTCCTTTATCTTCTTTGACCTTGCCCTTGTCATTGGTCCTCCAAGGTTTTGTAAAGCATCAACTCCCTTGTTGATTTGAGCTAGTACAATATGGCTTCCATCATTGAACCCTAACTTCACCACGAAAGCTAGCTCAAGAGTGGAGGTTTGACCCAACTCTTATAAACAACCCAAAGACCCCCTCAGGAACTGATGTGGGACATATCATACCCGACCCCTTTAAATTGCACGTCTATGTGTTGCCTCAGTCGGCGATCGACACAGTGACAAGGAACCTTTGTACATGCGCCCACTTGACCCACTGAGGTTTGGCTCTGATACGACTTGATAAGGGATTGGACCCTAACTCCACCACGAAAGCTAGCTCAAGAGTGGAGGTTTGACCCAACCCTTATAAACAGCCCAAAGACCCCCTTAGGAACCAATGTGGGACACATCACTAGAACTACCCATTAAGAAGTAGAGTATTCATGGAGAAGAGGAACAATTGGGTCGGAATCACTATTGTCTGGAGGGGGGGATTTCCCCTGAAGTCGAAATAACTTAGGAGCCTTATGACCCTTTGTTTGTTAGTTGGTTATTGACCATATCATTTGGTATAATCTTACTTAGCAGAAAAATATGGTCAGCAAACTCTTATGAATCTAATACAAGGGTTGTAAATTTGAAGAGTCCAACTGAGTTATTGAGCAATTGGCTTAAGAAGCAACAAAATTTGTAGGTGAGAAGTAAAGGTCTTGAGCAGAATCAGATGTATTGCATAGTGAGTAGCATTTTCAGTAGGTTATTTATGGCTTAATAGTCAGTTATCCTTGCATTTGATTAATTTATGTGTTCAATGTATTGTATGTGTATGGACTTAGCTTGTGGGTGTTACTATTGGTGTTCATAGAGAGTGAAGTGTTGTATTTGTAAGGAAATTGATTTGTAATGCAAGTATTTTGGTGGTCGCAGAATGGAGGCTTTTGTTGAAATTTCTCAATGAACTCAGTGATTAAAGATATGATTGTAATTTAACTTCTATGATTCCCATCATGCTTCTTTTGCATTAACAATTTTCGTAAATCATTATGACTAGGTAGACACTCATTTTATGAAGTTGTATCTTTGAATTAAATGCCAATTATTCCAATTTATCTAATTTGAGGAAGAAATTGGATACAAAGGGATTGTTGTTTCTATTACTTTAATTTCTAATACTTTGATATCAAGATGTTCTTATTGTTCCATAAAAAAAATTGAATTATACACCTATTTGTCTTAAAATTTTATTTTGTAGACTAAATTTATTGAGTGCAGATGGGATTCCCAGTGTTGGTTAGTTATAATATGTAAGTTGATTAATATGAAAATGGCACGACAAGTTAAAGAAAAGTAGGCTGAACTCTTCTTAGCACTTTTGGCACGACATGGAATATATTTTTATTTTTTGTTTTGTCACTACTTCAAGTGACTACAATTTGATTTTGTGTTTAAGGAAAGCGTTGAATAGGAGAAATTTTTCCTAAAATAGATGCAGATGTGTAATGTCTTGTATGAGTAGTATAAGTCGATTGAATTCAATATAATCCTTCAAGAAACTAGAATGTTGTTAATGTCATTTTGATAGATTCTAATTAGTCACTTTTATGGTAGGTTTGTTATCCTTTTAGTTTAGCAAGGCTGAGTTTCCTAAAATGGATAGGTTTGCTTAAGCTGAAGTTGCCAGCGATGGTAGAGATGGTGGAGATGTTATGGGAAATAGAGAAAAGGGATAATGAACAACTAGTTAACCAAGAACCTATGGTTGGAATGATATTTAAAGAGATTGATGAATTGTATGAATATTACAAGACCAATGCAAGATCAAGGGTTTTGGATTTGCCATGCATGGGGGTCAAAAGGATGAATGAGAGTGGAAAACAAATACGTGGATGGCAATTTCTTGCAGTAAAGGTCAGAATCATAAGGCAAAGGGGAGCAATTTGTTGTCACATCCTACCAAGAGGCCTAGATGCAAAGCTTGAATTTGTTGTGCTAAGATGGAAGGGTTATGGATAATAACTTGGTTGAGTTGGAGCACAACACGAGGTCAATAACTAATTTTATTAGACATCATCAAATAATAGATGTCCATTCTAAGTGGTAGTTAGAATCAAATGATATGGATGGTATAAGGCCTACTGACAAAGTCAAATCAGATATTTAGTGAGCATGATGAGTTGCCATGTTAGTGTTGATCCAACCATGTTAATAAGGTCCATAGGTTGCACTTAGTAGCAGGGGATATTGATGCTATCCACAAAATATTAGGGAGGATGCAGGCTGAAAGTAAGGGTTTATGTCCTTGATTAAGCTAGACAAAGAAGGTAGGTTGAAACATGTGTTTTGGGCTGATGGAAGCTGTAGGGTAGTGTACCAAGAGTTTTGTGACAATCACTTTTGACACAACCTACCTTGTCTACAAGTATGATCTGTGGTTTGGGACTTTTGTTGGGGTGAATCACCGTGGTCGACCTATCCTACTATGATGTGTTCTATTGAATAACGTGAAGTCTAAGACTTATAAGTAGTTTGCAAATGGTTGAGTTGCTGCATGGATGGTAAGCACCCCCGATGCTATTATCACTAATCAATGTGGAGCCACTAAGGATGCTATTAAGACATTTTTCATGAACAACTCGACAAATGTGGTGTTTATGGCATATTTTATGTAAATTTCCATCTATGTTGGAGAGAAACCTCTAATATGAGGTTGTGAGAGGCCTTAATGGTAGCAATATATGATTCTCTACCTTTCTTTCTTTATTTTTTTTTTTTTAAAGGAGAAAAAAACATGGAATAAACTATTTCTAGACCAAATAGTCTCTCCTAGTTATGAAAGGCCCTCCATTACTAGCGCACAAGCAACCCTGTTGGTATTTTTGCGTACATGATTAAGGCTAAACTTTGAAAATGAGAGGATAAGCCTTGAAATCTTCTGCCAACAGAGTGTGGAACAAACTGTTTGTTGGGTTTATATAGCTCAAATGACTTCCAAACAGTCATACTCAACACATATACATGTGAGGGCCAATTTTGAAGCTTTTTCCATTGCCAATTTAGTAGCTAGGAGCTGAAGAATGGTGGGAGAAATGACACCATGCAATGCTAGTGAAAAAGCAAGAATTGGCTCATTGTAGCGACCTTGAATGACCACTACAATGCATCTGCTAACCTTGCCTGTTGATATGTTTGTGCTGATCTTCACAAAATCAAGAGCAAGTGCTGTCCAGGTTCCTTAATATTCTTGTGGCTGAACTAGGTGATTTGGGAGTGCTTGTTCACGCATGAAAATTTGGTACAGCTTTAGCACCATATCAATTACCATGTATAACTGAAGTTGTGTTTTTTCCATTTGAAGCAAATTTGTCTCTCCCCATAAAGCCTAGCATATCATGGCTGTCATTTTAATAGCTTCAATATCATTAGTCCAGCGAAAGGACCTGAAACAATCACCAAAATCAAATTTCATTGCATCCCTTACTTGAAGTCCAAAAGGGTAAATACACTATACTCCTGCCTCTTAGGAGCATTGTAATAAGGCATGAGAAATTGTTTTTATTTCCTCTCTCCACACGGGCACATTCCTTGGTGGACCAGATTGTCATTTGTAGGTAAATATCCTTGGCAAGCTCTCCAAACAAAGTGCTCCACTTTGCAGTTGCCATGCATTTTTCCACCAACTATTGCCAGTGTTAGAACTCAACGTTTGAGGGGCAAAGGGGCTGAAGACAACACATAACTAGGCTATGTGATTTACACTCTTTACAATGTAGAAACCATCTCAATCATAATGCTATATGAGCTTGTCTCTAGGCCCATAAAAGCTGAGAGGAATGGACAGAATTTGATTGATCTCCAAAAGCATATGATGCATGAAAATAACTAGTAGCAAGTACACTAGTTGCTTAAGTAATACAGGTAGTGAATAAAACATTGTCCCATAATGATTGAAAGTAAACAAGTACCAAAACACTAATTAATCCTAACTTCATCTAGAAGACCTATTCAAAGGTTTAAAAAACTAAATAAGGAAAAAAAAATTTAAGAGAAAAATCAACACAACAAGATTTAACCAAGTGAGAATATACAAAGGCTTTTGGGTTCACTACACTAAAGCTTCATGGAATTTTAGCTAAACTACTATCATGAAGAGAATCTATTCATAGGACAAAGAAATTTCCTATGTTATTCAATACTCTTTCTCAAATTATATTAAATCTATCTTTATTTATTAACCTACTATATCTTTATATAGATTAAGATAAATAAAAAGGATTAAGTTTTGTAAAAAAAAAAAAATCTAGCTTAAGTACATCCTTTGGAAATCCACCTATCATTACTGCATGAGTTATATTTATACATCTCTATATTTCATTCAAATCATGATATTTATTATTTAACCTAACATAAGGAATCTCCTTTTAGTCTCAACAATGAATATCAAATCAATTTTAATCAAGCATTGAATAGCCTTAAACACAATAACACATACCTATCATGAAATGAAAGTTTTTGAATTACATAAAAGCAAAGAAAACTAGATAACTATGGTTAAATTAAATTATAGTCCTAACTAAGAAAATTAGTTCATTCTCAAAGCAATACAAACAAATCTAAACATTAAAGACAAGAAGAGTTTTAAGTGAATAAAATGATGAAACAACTCTGAAATTGCTCTTTTGTAGTTGCCATCACTCTTCTTTTCTTAATCTCTTCACATTGCTCTCCTTTGGTGCTCAGTTGTCTATTCTTTTTTGTATGGCTATGAATTTTTTTTTTCTCTTTTTTGTGCCTCCTTTATAGTGTTTTATTCCTTTTTGTTGATTAGGGTTTCTTATCTCTAGTCAACTTTTAAATTGTTTCTAATTGGTAACTTATGGCTTAAATATCTCCCTTTCAAAAACTAAATTACTTTGGCAAACATTACAAAGTTGTATGTTTATCTCTTAGCTTTTTCTAGCCATAAGAATCACCTATTTGGATGTGTGTAGGAAATGTGATACCTAAAACACCAAATAGTGCTCAATTAGCAATGGGATAGGATCATAATTAGCATTAGTTTTCTAATTAGAATTGGATTCTTCTTCAAGTAAATCTCCAAATCAGACCAAAACGTTTCTTTAGGATTCTTTTCTTTTTTTTGCTCCCCCATCAATAATTCTTCATGTTTATGACACAAATAGATTCCAAATAATCATTTGCTCCTTTCCTACAAAAGAAAGTAAAAGTATGTGAATTCTAAATAAAATTGAACTTAAAAAAGAATAATAATAACAATTTGAGACTAAAATTATATGAAAGCATATATTAAATTAGACCTTATCAAATACTCCTAAACTTAATTTTTGTTTGTCTTCAAGCAAAAGAGAAACAACAAATGAAAAAGGACACAAAGAAATTTCTAATGATTTCACTTAACCTTCTAATACTTGTGAAGTTCCCGACTTCTCCCTAGGATCTACTACTCTCCTGATACTGAGAGGGGGGGTGAATCAGTATCACCACAATTCGCAATTCGCAGGTAAGTGAACAACTTCAACCTCTTCTTAAAAGCAAACTCTTTCTCAGACTCGATTAAGGTAGATCTATTGCTACCTACTAATCACAATAGTCCCCAAAGTCACCTTTCAGACACCTTGCCTAGCAGACAATACGGATGTTCTTATTTAGGTCTTTGTTAGGTTATGAGTTGGCTGATACTTCAGCTGCATTCACAAGTCAATTCAAAACACAGAATGTAAAGCAAATTAAGGACACACAAGATTTACGTGGTTCCATCAACGTGACGTACATCCACGGTGGTAGGGACTCTCCCTTACCGAGACTATCCACTATACTTGAGAATTCAGGTTACAATGGATGTCTTTGATTCTCTGCTTCTTTCACTATTGCAATTACTAAGCAAGTACAATACAAAGAGTGTCACTTACTGTGTCTACCCTTCTTCTAACTTGTCTTGCCTCTGTTGAATTGAAAGGCTGCTCCACTGCTACTTAGAAGTTCACTACAACGCTTTTTAACCTCTCTTGAAGAAGTCTGGAAATACGTTGAGTTCAATGCTTCGCCGAATTCCTTCTCTACGTTGTATCACACAACTCCTGCTTTTACTATCTCACGGTCTCACCCGTCTCCTTGCCCCACAATCTCACTGTCTCACGGCTCGCCTGTCCGTTTCTCTCTCTTGCTGTCTAGTCGGATTTCTCTCTCTTCTCGACGGATTTCTCTCTCTTCTCGCCGGACTTCTCTCTCTTCCTGCCGGATTTGTCTCACCGTCTGCCGGATTTGTCACCGTCGACCGGATCCCAGTTCTGCTGTCGCCGGATCTCCTCTGCCCCTGCCGGATTTCCTTCTGCTGTCGCCGGATCTGCTGTCGCCGGATCTCCTCTGTCCCAGCCGGATCTCCTTCTGCTGTCACCGGATCTGCTGTCGCCGGATCTCCTCTATCCCAGCCGGATCTCCTTCTGCTGTCGCCGGATCTCCTCTGTCCCAGCCGGATCTCTCTCACGCCGTCGCCGGATCTCCTCTGTTCTGGCCGTCAGGTTTCTTTTTCTCTCCTTCCCGTCAACTCTTTCTCTCTCTCGGCGGTTCTGTTTTTGCCGATGGTTCTCTCTCTCTTCTGTATCGTTCTGCCGTCGCCCCCTTCACCAGCCGCTTTGATCGTCTCTCTTTTCTACCGATGGTGTAGGGTTGCCGTGTGCCTTGCCGACGACGTCCTTTCTCTCTCTTCCAGGTGTTTTCTCTCTCTTCGTCCAACGGCTTCACTGTGCGGTTACTGTTCACTCGACGGCACTGTTCACTCTCTTCGTCCTTACCGGTGGTGTTCTTCCGTGTAGGGTTTGGTGTTCTCTTTGGTTGGTCGGTTGTTTAAGTTTTGCTGAATGCTCAATATTGCCGACTCACTCTCTTCTTGCCGTGTATGCAATTGTGTTGGCCTTACCCTATTTTTGTCTTCCAAGGTCTTTATATATCTTTTCCATGAAACCCTAATAGGGCTTACGTGGCGAATTTACGTTCTTACCCTTACACGTGGATTTACCTTCTTACCCTTCCACGTAGCTTTACTTTCTTGCAAATTTAAACCTAGTTGACAACAATTACAACCCACACAAAACTGTGGGAACAACAATCTCCCCCTTTGTAATTGTTGGCAACACTCATAACAAAAGCCACTATGCAGCAGTTTCAACTCCCCCTAAATATGCACTCCCCCTTTCTTAACAGCTCCCCCTGCACTGTTGCTTCTCTCCCCCTTTGCCAACCAATTACAAATTTGAAAAACTTGCAAAGTAGAGATGGAGGATTTACCTGAACTTCAGGCTTGAGGAGGCATTTGCACAGATAGACTTAATCTGTGCTTTTCAAACATCTTCTTATTAATGGGTCTTGCAACTAGCTCCATGTACCATTCTTCTCAATTTGATCCAGCTCCTCATTGGTAGCTTTGACCCACGCTTGGTCTTGAATAGCCTCTTCAACAGATTTAGGTTCAACTTATGAGAGTAAAGCAGCAGCTCCCACCATTCTTCTTCTTGTTGTAACTCCTGCTGATGGGTCACCTATGATCTGATCTCCTCGATGAGCACTGGTCCATGTTTTCTTTGTCCTTTTTCCTTGCACCGTCTTAGTTGTAAGAGGATCTCTTTCTTCCTGTTCAGACTCACTTTTCTCCGAGTCTAAACTTACTTCTTGTTCCTTTTCTTCAGGTTGGTCTGATTCTTCATCTACATTGAAGTCATCTTCTTCATTGTCCTCAGCTTCTCCATTTTGCATTGTTTTCCAGTTCTCATCTATTCTCACATCACTGGTAGTGATTACTTTTCCCAGCTTATGTAGGAAAACTCTGTAACCTTTTGTCTTTGCTGAGTATCCCACAAAGATGCCTTCATCAGACCTAGCGTTGAATTTTCCCAAGTTTTGCTCCTTGTTCTTCACAAAACATGGGCTGCCAAAGACTCTGAGATACTTGGCTGTTGTCTTCTTCCCACTCCATAGCTCATATGGAGTCTTATCAGTATTGGGCTTTAGTAGAACTCTATTCAGTAGGTGCACTGCTGTAAATGTTGCTTCTGTCCAAAATCTTGTGTGAAGCTTGGATTCTAGCAGTAGAGTTCTTGCCATTTCAACCACAGCTCTATTCTTCCTCTCTACCACCCCGTTCTGTTGAGGTGTTCTTGCTGCTGCCATCTGATGGTGAATTCCATGCTTTTCAAGGTAATCTTCAAAAGCTCCATTTGTGAATTCAGTGCCTTGATCTGACCTCAATACTTTGATCTTCTTTCCACTCTCATTTTCAGCCAATCTTCTGTATCTCTTGAAGCATTTCAGAACTTCTGACTTGTGTTTGAGGTGCATGATGCAGGTCCTTCTGGAATAATCATCGACAAACAGGACGAAGTACCTCTCATTATTCAACCCTTTTGTTCTCATCGGCCCACACAAATCAGTATGCACAATGTCAAGCACTGCTTCAGAACTGAACTCTTTGGTCTTATACTGCTTTCTAACATGTTTTCCTTTAGAGCATGCTGAGCAAACATACTCTCTCTCTCCTGAGGTCGGGAATATCTCTGATTGCATGAGTAGTGGTCAGCTTCCTCATGTTCTTTTGTGATAAGTGTCCTAGCCTCCTATGCCATAGTTGATTTTCTTCTTCTTTGGTGAGTAGACAGCTGCTTGTCTTATCCTCGTCAATCACATATAAATTTCCAGCTGTTCTCTTCCCGGCTGCAATAGTATTGCCTTCTTTACTCTTTACCTGACAATCTGTTTTTGTGAATATTACCTTATGATCTTCGTTGCATAACTGACTGACAGATGCTAAATTGTATTTGAGTCCTTCAACGTGCATAACATCTTTCAGCTTTCCTCTTCCAATTTTTACTGACCCCTGACCATTGATGTTGAGTGAATCATCATTGCCAAACTTGACTCTGCCTTCTCTTGATTTACTCAGTTTTGATAATTTACTCTTATCTCCCGTCATGTGCGAAGTGCATCTACTATCAAGGATCCACTGCTTATCCTTGCAGTCAGTTTTGAGTGCAATTTCAACTATATTAGCCACCTCCCTTTTAGCTTTATATTCCTTCTTTTGAACTGGTTGGAAGATAGCTTTCTCCTTTTTCTCACCTTTGACTACACTGCTTGTTTTCACTGTGCCATTAAGTGCCTTCTCTTGCTCAGGGAGAAGTGTCATGCATCTCTTGGCATTATGGCCATCCTGCCCGCACCTTTCACACTGTTCCAAGTCTGCCAATATCGCAAACTTGTTCTTTGAAACCACTGGTTTGGGCTTCCACCAACAATCCTTGTCAGCGTGTCCTTGCCTTTTACAGTATGTGCAAGAACTCACGACAGGTGTTCTCTTCTGAATTCTGTATTGTCTCCCCCTGCATGCAGCATCGTATCTTCTCAAGTTGGAGACATATACTGGCCTTCTCCACCAACAGTTACTCGCCTTATGACCCCAAACTCCACAATAAAGGCAATAACCTTGAAACTGTCTCTTCTTGGGTCTGATCATAGCTTGTCTTCTTCTGTTCATCACTTGCTGTGTAGGCAAAGTAGCTGGCTTCTTTACTTGTGTGACTTTCATTTCAGTCACCTTCTTCTGTTCAACCGTAGCCCTCTGCTGGCTGACTTTCTTTTCGTCCTTCTTGTTTGCCACCCTAGGTTGCTTCTTCAGATCTTCTTTAGTCTCAGCTATCTTCTTCTGAGTCACAACCTTCTCTTTTAACTTCTGCGGCACATTCTCATTTTCTTTAACCAATGCAGTCTCAGATTGCTGCACTTTTTCTACATTTTTCTCTCCTTTTCCAGAACTTGTTTCTCCTATCATTTTAAGCTTCTGCAAGTTCTCTTTGCTGCTTTTGAGTTGTTGTTGAAGTCTCAGCAACTCTTTCTCCATTTCTTCAATTTTTGAGGCCCTTGAGCTAAGCTCTACTGTAAGGTCTTCACATATTTTGATCTGTTCCTCAAATCTTCTCTTCAAATCAATATGCTCAGCCCTTATTTCACCGTTTTGACTTTCAGCTTCCTCAGACTTTGCTTCAACTTGTTTTATATGGGCCTCCAACCTTCTTATGGTTTTGCCCTTTCTGATTATCTCCTTTGAAGCTGCTTCCAGCTCAGCTTCAAGATCTGGCTCTTCTTCATCAACTTCCTCTTCCTCTTCAGAGGTTGAGCTACCACTTTGTGCTGATGCCATAAAGACATACTCATCTGATGAGTCTTCATCTTCCTCCTCATCAGCTTCTTTTGTCTGACTCACATAACTCTTGAATGAGCCTCTCGTCTTCCTCTGTGGGTTGACAATCTTCTTATTGGACTTCTTTGATTTGAATGATGATCTTTTCCATCTTGAATTCTGCTCATCGTCACCATCCTCATCTTCATCATCAAGTTTCACTTTGCACCGAGAAGCAAAGTGTCCAGTTTTCCCACATCGATAACATCTCAAGGACAACTGTCCTTTTCCCTTCTTAGACCCCCTTTTGAGTTTCCTTGTGAAGTAAGCCAATACTTCACCTTCACTTTCTCCCTCATCATCATCATTATCCTCACTGGATGATTCTTCTTTTTCTTTTATCTTCAAGTGTTTCATAGCTTTGAAAGCTGCCTCCTTTGATATACTTGACGTTGAGGAGCTCTCAGTCGACTTTATTCTCATCTCATATGCAATGAGATTGCACTGAAGATCATGCAGAGACATAGAGTTGAGATCTCTACTCTTCTCTATGGCTGCCACCTTTGAAGCAAACCTCTCAGGCAAAATTCTCAGAATTTTCTTCACAATCGATGAGTTCTTCTTGTTCTTTCCATGACTTCTCAAGTCATTTACAGCGTCAATAACCCTGGTGAAGAACTCTTGAACTGTCTCATTTTTCTGCATTCTGAGAGATTCATATCTCTCCTTGAACACTTGAAGCTTAGCCTCCTTCATTCTGCCATCACCTTCATAGACTTTCTGCAATCTGTCCCATATCTCCTTGGCAGATTTGCAGTCCATAACTTTAGCATACTCAGCATCTGTTAATGCTGAAATGATGACATTTGAGGCCTTCCCATTTATCTCGAATTGCTTTAACTCCTCTAGGGTTAGGTCTTTACCTTCTTCCGGAGCCACAAAACCCTCCTGTACGCATTTCACCACGTTCATGCCCATAGGTTGCAAAATACCACTTGCATTCTTGCTCTCCACATATGATAGTTGGTTCCGTTGAAGATTGGAACCTTCTTGCTATAAGTGGTGCTAATGCTGGTACCGGCTTCCATTTCTCAGTATGCTGAACAAGTCAAACTTTTAGATCCCTTCAAAGTAATACACCAAGCTGTTAAGCTTCAAACTGGTGAACCTGTGCTCTGATACCAATTGAAGTTCCCAACTTCTCCCTAGGATCTACTACTCTCCTGATACTGAGAGGGGGGGTGAATCAGTATCACCACAATTCGCAATTCGCAGGTAAGTGAACAACTTCAACCTCTTCTTAAAAGCAAACTCTTTCTCAGACTCGACTAAGGTAGATCTATTGCTACCTACTAATCACAATAGTCCCCAAAGTCACCTTTCAGACACCTTGCCTAGCAGACAATACGGATGTTCTTATTTAGGTCTTCGTTAGGTTATGAGTTGGCTGATACTTCAGCTGCATTCACAAGTCAATTCAAAACACAGAATGTAAAGCAAATTAAGGACACACAAGATTTACGTGGTTCCGTCAACGTGACGTACATCCACGGTGGTAGGGACTCTCCCTTACCGAGACTATCCACTATACTTGAGAATTCAGATTACAATGGATGTCTTTGATTCTCTGCTCCTTTCACTATTGCAATTATTAAGCAAGTACAATACAAAGAGTGTCACTTACTGTGTCTACCCTTCTTCTAACTTGTCTTGCCTCTGTTGAATTGAAAGGCTGCTCCACTGCTACTTAGAAGTTCACCACAACGCTTTTTAACCTCTCTTGAAGAAGTCTGGAAATACGTTGAGTTCAATGCTTCGCCGAATTCCTTCTCTACGTTGTATCACACAACTCTTGCTTTTACTATCTCACGGTCTCACCCATCTCCTTGCCCCACAATCTCACTGTCTCACGGCTCGCCTGTCCGTTTCTCTCTCTTGCTGTCTAGTCGGATTTCTCTCTCTTCTCGACGGATTTCTCTCTCTTCTCACCGGACTTCTCTCTCTTCCTGCCGGATTTGTCTCACCGTCTGCCGGATTTGTCACCGTCGACCGGATCCCAGTTCTGCTGTCGCTGGATCTCCTCTGCCCCTGCCGGATTTCCTTCTGCTGTCGCCGGATCTGCTGTCGCCGGATCTCCTCTGTCCCAGCCAGATCTCCTTCTGCTGTCGCCGGATCTGCTGTCGCCGGATCTCCTCTGTCCCAGCCGGATCTCTCTCACACCGTCGCCGGATCTCCTCTGTTCTGGCCGTCAGGTTTCTTTTTCTCTCCTTCCCGTCAACTCTTTCTCTCTCTCGGCGGTTCTGTTTTTGCCGATGGTTCTCTCTCTCTTCTGTATCGTTCTGCCGTCGCCCCCTTCACCAGCCGCTTTGATCGTCTCTCTTTTCTACCGATGGTGTAGGGTTGCCGTGTGCCTTGCTGTCTCCTCGCCGACGACGTCCTTTCTCTCTCTTCCAGGCATTTTCTCTCTCTTCGTCCAACGGCTTCACTGTGCGGTTACTGTTCACTCGACGGCACTGTTCACTCTCTTCGTCCTTACCGGTGGTGTTCTTCCGTGTAGGGTTTGGTGTTCTCTTTGGTTGGTCGGTTGTTTAAGTTTTGCTGAATGCTCAATATTGCCGACTCACTCTCTTCTTGCCGTGTATGCAATTGTGTTGGCCTTACCCTATTTTTGTCTTCCAAGGTCTTTATATATCTTTTCCATGAAATCCTAATAGGGCTTACGTGGCGAATTTACGTTCTTACTCTTACACGTGGATTTACCTTCTTACCCTTCCACGTAGCTTTACTTTCTTGCACACTTAAACCTAGTTGACAACAATTACAACCCACACAAAACTGTGGGAATAACAACTTGCTTCAAAGATCACACGTCACACATTTATCAAAAAAAATTCAGGTTATGATACAAGCTTAATATTTGTTTCATGCACACTCAAAATCTTAAGTAAGTCAAAAGGAATGTATGAATGAACAATTACAAATCCATGGATGTTTCTTGGGTTGGTTTATGCAAATTAAGGTATAATGGAGTTGATCTATGAAGTATATAGGAGTTGATCTATGAAGTATATATGAGTGAACTTCTATTCTATAAGTTTGCTTTTGATATCCCTTTCTACTAATGTAGACACCCACAATATCAATGATCAATAAGACTTTATTAAACTTGTATCATTAAGCTATGGTAATGACTAATAGAAGGAAAGGATAGGATATAAATCAAAGTAACATAACATAAGAATTGAAAACTTACACCTCCTTCTTTTTCTATTTTTTAATATTTTCTCTTTTTCTTTTTTTCCTTTTTTTTTCCTCAATGAACCAATCTTAATTTAAACCAAATCTTGAAACTTTAAATTTTAAAGCATTAATCAATCATAAGATTTAGTTCATTTGACCAATATAAAATTTCTAGCAAAATTCTACTTCCTGCAATTTATTCACATTGGTTGATTATAGCATTTTGATTGGTTGATCGATCAAAACTTTCTTTCAAAAATTATTTTTTTAAAAGTAAGAACTCTTTTGATCATTCAATTAATCATATCAACTAGTCCAATTGATTGAACAAAATTTTGTTTTAGTTCATACATTTTGTCCATGTGATTGACTATATTTATTAGGTTGGTTGACCTAGCAAAACTTTCCATAATATTTCAACTTTCCATCTCTTCTCTTTATGTTATTCGGTCAACATGACTAGTCAACTAATAAAAAATTTTTGTCAACACTAAGAATAAACTATTTTTTCCTTTCCTTAGTTCTCTTAAAGGGTGCTCTTGATTTTTTAGGCTTAAAGGTTAATGGATATATTGGGTTATATTAAGAAACATAAGGCTATAATGATTCAAGGTTTACGGGGGTGAATAAAGATAAAATATAAATATGACTAACTTAAAAGGCTCAAACAAAATAAAGATCGTCTAAATCATCTTTCTTGTACTATAATTCTTTAGGGTTTTGCCTTAAAGGATAATTAACCATGTTCTAAAAGTCACATTTGAAATCATAAAAATATCATTATATTTTCTTAAACTTTCTCTAAGCATGCAACAAATGTCAATGATCATGGTCATTATTCAAAATTTTAGAACTTAAATATAACATAAAGTTAACATATGAATTAAAGATTAAATAAAAACAATATTCATTAGTTTCTTTAAATCATGTTTCAATGTAATCATAATTATCAAAACAAAGGGAAGTTTAAGCAAATCAAAGCAAATTTCATTCCAGTAAACAAATTATGTAAAGATGGATAACCAAAAGTAAAAGCAACAAGAAGTGAACAATTTTCCCTAAACTTAAAATCAACATTGTGCTTAATGTTGCAAAAATCTAAAAGAGAAAATGAAAAAAAAATACTTCCTTGGAAGTATGGGTTGCCTCCCACAAAGCACTTCATTTATAGTTCTTAGCTTAACTCCCTACAGTTTCCTTCTAGTCCATGTAATTGAATGTTGGTTTCAAATTTGAAAAATCCACCATTAACATAGGGCTTTAATGTCTAACAATTAACTTTAAATGTCTCTTTTGTGTGATAAGAAATTCTACTACTCCATGAAGAAGAACTTTAATTACTGTGAAAGGTCCAAACCATCATGACTTTAATTTAATTGGAAAATGTCAAAGCAAAGAGTTATATAAAGTAAATATTTTTATCTTATTACAAAATTATGCCTTAAAAAATATTTTTCATGCTACTTGTTGGTGCATTCTTTATATATCTTAGCATTCTCACAAGCTTCATGATGAAATTTATTCATCTGATTCAACTATAGCAATCGAGTTTGTCCTATAGCTTGCATATCAAAATTTAAAACATTTATATCACAATATATTTTATGCTTAAGTCTAATAAGCAAATGACATGCTTTTCCAAAAAAAATTAATCTATATGGAAACATACCAATAAGAGTTTTAAAAGATGTCCTATGTGCCCAAAGTCCATTATTCATTTTCATTGACCAATCTTTTTTAGAAGGATTCACAGTCTTTTTCCAAAATCCTCTTCAATTCATTTTTTTGAAACCTCTACTTGTCCATTAGTTTGGAGAAGGTATGAGGTAACTAATTTATGCAAAACACCATATTTCAATTGTTTATTGCCAAAGTGTTTCCCCCCATCACTAATGATTGTCTTGGGTGTTCCAAGTCTTGTAAATATATGTTTCTTTAAGAACTTGACAGCAACCTTAACATCATTAGTAGGACTAACCACAACTTCCACCTATTTTTACCCATAATCCATAGCCACAACTATGTATTCATTATGAAAAGATTTAGGAAAAAGGACTCATGAGATCTATGCCCTTAACATCAAATAATTTAATAACAAGAATATTGTTTAAAGGCATCTCATTCATTCTAAAAATATTTCCAATTATTTGACAGTAATTACGAGAGGGTACATAAGCATGAGTATCATTGAAAAGAGAAGGCCAATGAAAACCTAACTAAATAACCTTTGAAGTTGTTTTAGTTGCACCAAAATTTCCACTAGCTCTTGATTATGACAATGATAGAGAATGACCACAATTTCATCCTCAAGTGCACACTTTTTGATAATTTGATCAACACCAATTTTATACGAGAATGGTTCCTCCCTAAAGTAGTATTCAACATCAAAAAGAGTTTTTTTGCTAATAAGATGGATTAAGGGGAAGAATATTACTTGTTAAATAATTTACAAAATCAACATACCAAAGAAGTGATGTAATTTGAATAAAATAAAGATACACCTATGGAAATTATTCTATAATACGTTTTTTTGGCTAGTTTCTCCAATTTAAGGACCTTAATTCTTGCAACTGGTTTGCCATTAAATTTTTAGTTGCCTTTTTGTCTTTTACCTATATGTCAAACACTTGTAGCAATAAAATATGATCAATTAAGGCTTAGCATCTCTTTTAGCAAGTAAATACTTGAGTAAAGCGTAGTTTGTATAAAATAACCTTGGCCAAAATCAAATAAGATCAAAATTTATTAAAACTAAATACCACTACCAAAAGCTTCTTTTAAATTGTTACATAGTTCTTTAGGCCTCTATCAATAAATGGTTGAAATATTATATGATTTGAAACTTCTTTTCCCTTTTATGCTCTGTAATAGCTCTTTATCATTTGCATCACACATGAGGTTAAATGATAACCTCTAATTTAGTGCTACCATGATAGGTGCATTCACTTTAACCATGATAGCTTTTCCTTTTCCTCCTTTAAAGTGTTGAAAGCCTACAAACATTCATCAAATAAATAAATGGAGCATCTTTAACCAAGAGATTTGGAAATTTTAGAAAAAAAAAATCCTTATTGAATCATTTATAAAGTCTTGTATGGCCTAGGAAGCTCCTTGCTACTTTCGCTAAACTTGGTATGGTAATTTTTCAAGTACTTCTACTTTGGATCAATCTACCATAATCTTGTCATGGGAAATCTTGTGTCTTAGGACTATTCATTTCTATACTACATAAATGTCATTTTTTCCAACTTAAAAGAACAAGACTAAATCCAAATTATGCAAATAATCTTTAAAAGTGCAACGAAAAACTGAATAATTAATGAAATTTTCAACCATGCAATTGAAAATTTCCATCATACATCCTTAGAAAGCGGTAGGTGCATTAAATAAACCAAACAACATTCTTTTGTATGCAAAAGTACCATATGGCAAGTAAAGGTAGTTTTCTTTTGGTCATCCAATGCAATAAGAATCTAATTATAACTTGAATCCATCTAAGAAGCAATAAGATTCATGTCTAGCAAGTATTTTTATCATTTGACAAATGAAAGATAAAGAAAAGTGATTTTTTTCTGATGGCATTATTAACTTTCTATAATCTATACAAACTCACCACCTAGTAACTATGCTAGTAAGAATTAGTTCCTTTTGATAATTCTTGCCAATAATCATACCCCCCTTTTTAGGTATTACTTGAATTGAACTTACTCTAGAGTTATTAAACATAAGACAAATTATACCTACAGCCAATAATTTAATCTCTAAGCCTTTACCACATCTTGTATGCTTAAGTTTAGCCTTCTTAAGGGTTGGATACTAGACTTTTAATTCTCTTTCATTAGAATTTTGTGCATACAAATTGAAGGGTTGATTCCCTTGAGGTCAACTATTTTCCACCTTAAGCCTTTCTTGTACTCCTTCAAGACTCTAAAAGGTTTTTTTATTTTTTCATCAAATTTGTTAAAGAAGAAGAAATAATCATCAATAAAGAGGAAAAAACTTTAAAAATGCATATTTTAAATGAGAAGATAAAGGTCTAAGAACAAATGTAGAGGGCTCCTCAATTGAAGACTTTTACCGAAAGACTTAAGTTATGTTAAGAATTGCAATTTTTAACTCTAGTGGATTTGCCTCCAACCTTATTCCTTATATTCTCACTTTTAGTTGTAATACTCTTTAATTAAATAATGCAAGTTTCAAGTGAGTCTTCTAACTTGTCTTCTTGAAATAACTCATTTTACTAAAAGATTACTCTAAATTTATCAAAAATTAAAATATATCATATTTGATTAGAAAATAAATGATTTATATAATTGCATTTTTTATTCTAATCATTATTAAACTTAAATTTATTTTATATTATTTACAAAATTTAAATAATAAGTTAGTCAAGTTTCATGAAATGTAAAAACTAACATTTTTGAATTTAAAACCCTATAATTTTGTAACTACTTGTATCTAACCTAATATTATTCAAATTAACAATCTTATATAATAATTTGTACAATTTTAAATTTCTACAATTTCAATAAAATGTTATTTTTAAATTAAAAAAATAATAATATAAACTCTTTTTGAATAAAAAAATGACTGATTTAAATAATTTATTTTTTATTTTAATTTTTATTCAAATTTAATATTATTTTACATAATTTATATAATTTAAAGATTAGATTATTTAATATTTACGAAAAAGTAAAAAATAACCTTTTTTAATATAAAATTAAAAATTTTAGTAACTACATAAATTGGTCCAAATGGTGTTCAAATTTTGATGTCTTATACTATAATTTTTGTAATTTTAGCTAAAAAGTAATTTCAAATTCATCAAAAATTAAAATATATCATATTTTAATAAAAAAAATTGATTTAACTAATTATATTTTTTATTATAACTGTTATTTAAATTTTTTAGGTTCTTTATCTAATTTAACTAATAAGTTTGTCAACATTTATTAGAAATTTTAAATTATCATTTTTGAATGCAAAATCTCATATTTTAGTAATTATTTAAATCAAACCAAATTTTACTCAAATTTACAATTTTTATTATAATTTTTATAATTTCAATAAAAGGTCATATTAAATTTAACAAAGAAAAAAAATCCTATTTGAGTAAAAAATGATTGATTTAAGAAATTACAATTTCAATTCAAATCATTATATAAATTTTAATATTTTTTATATAATTTATGTAATTTAAGTATTAAATTACTTAAAATTCATAAAAAAAAAATATAAAATTACATTTTTTTAGTACAAAAGTTAATATTTTAATAATTATATAAATTAATTCAAATGTTATTTAAATTTAAAATTCTTTACTATTATTTTTGTAATTTTAGTATAAGATTACTCCAAATTAACAAAAAAATAAAATATATATTATTTGAATAAAAAATAATTGATTTAAATAATTGTATATTTTTTTTATTTTAACCATAATTCAAATTTATATTTTTTTTATGTTATTATGCAATTTATGTCATATATTAGTTAACATTTATAAAAAATAAAAAATAATATTTTTGATTGCAAAACTCATATTTTAGTTGCTATTTAAATTAAATCAAATATTATTCAAATTTATAATTATTTATTAAAATTTTTATAATTTTAGTAAAAATAACTTTAAATTCATTAAAAAGAAAAATAAACTCTATTTTTATTAAAAAAATAATCAAGAAGTACAAGTTATTCACATTTCATTTGATGGTCAGAGGCAAATTGAAAGTTAATCAATGGGAATTCTAAAGATTCCCCTAGGGAAAAATAGAGATGTCTCCTACGTTACCCCTAATATGTGGAAGTATCAATGTAATTTCATAGAGTCATTCAGTCTAAATGTTACATGATTTAAGAAATTACATTTTTTAATCAAATTATTATTCAAATTTAATATTTTTTATATAATTTATACAATTTAAATATTAAATTACTTATAATTCATTAAAAAGTAAAAATTGATATTTTTGAATGCAAATGTCAAGATTTTACTAATTATATAAATTAATTTAAATGTTATGCAAATTTAAAATATTTTAATGTAATTTATGTAATTTCACTAAAAAAGTTACACCAAATTCACTAAATAGTAAAATTGATTTTATTTGAATAAAAAATAATTTAAATAATTATATTTTTTATTTTAATTATTTTTAAAATTAAAATTTTTTTATATTATTTACATAATTTATGTAACAAACTAGTTCAAAATTATGAAAAATAAAAATTGACATTTTTGAATACATAATTTAAATTTTAATTGTTATTTAAATTAAATTAAATATTATTCAAATATATAATCTTTTATTGTAATTTATGTAATTCTAATAAAATGTTATTCTATTCACTAGAATGGAAAAAAAAAAAAAAAACAAAACCCTTATTTGAATGAAAAATTCCCAATTTGAGAAGTTACATTTCATAATTTAATCATTATTCAAATTTAACTTCTTTTTTATAATTTATGCAATTTAGGTATTTGGTTATTTAACATTTACAAAAAAGTAAAAAGGGACATTTTTGAATACAAAATTTAATATTTTAATATTATATAAATTAATCAAAATGTTATTGAAATTTAAAATTTTTTACTTTAATTTTTGTAATTTCAATAAAAAATTTACTCCAAATTTACTAAAAATTAAAATATATATCATATTTAAATATATAACAATCAAATTATGTGATTACATTGTTTATTCAAATCATTAGTCAATTTAATTTGTTTTATATTATTTATGCATATTAAGTAACATTTTAGTCAATATTTATGAAAAGTTAGAAATGTAATTTTTGAATACAAAATCTCAAATTTTAGAAGTTATTTAAATTAAATCAAATATTATTTAAATTTATAATCTTTCATTATAATTTCTATAATTTCAATAAAAAGTTACTATAAATTTACTAAAAAATAAAATAAATTCTATTTTTATTTAAAAAAAAACAATTTTAGTAGATCATTTTCTATTTTAACCATTATTCAAATTTAATATTATTTTATATAATTTATGCACTCTAAGTAGTAGATTACTCAACATTTATTAAAAAAATAAAAAATAAAATTTTTGAATATAAAATTTTAAATTTTAATAATTACATGAATTAATTGAAATGTTATTTAAATTTAAAATCTTTTATCATAATTTATACAATTTCAATTAAAGGTTACTCCAAATTCAATAGATTATATTTAATTAAAAAATAACTAATTTAAATAATTACATTTGAATATGAAACCTAAGATTTCACTAGTTACTTAAATCAAACAAATTATTTAAATTTATAATTTTCTATTGTAATTCTTGTAATTTCAATAAAATGTTACGCTAAATTCAACAAAATGTAAAATATACCCAATTTGAATAAAAAAATATCCAATTTAAGTAATTATATTTTTCTAACCTAACATTTACTCAAATTTAATATATTATATATAATTTATATAATTTAAGTATTACATTACTCAACATTTATGAAAAAGGATAAAAAAAATAGTATTTTTAAATATATAACTCAAGATTTTAGTAACTATATAAATCAATCTAAATTTTACTCAAATTTAATGTATTTTATTGTAAATTTTTTAATTTTAGTAAAAAATTATTGTAAATTCACCAAAATATAAAATTGATCATATTTGAATAAAAATGTTTGATTTAAGTAATTATATTTTATATTTTCATCGTTAATTAAATTTAAATTCTTTTACATTTAAGTAAAATAGATCTTATTTACACTTAATATCTTTTTATGTAATTTATACTATTTAGATTACTTAGCTTTCATGACAAGGTAAAAAACAATATTTTTTTAGCATAAAAATCTATATTTTAATAACTATATAAACTAATTCAAATATTATTCAAATTTAATTTCTTTTTTGTAATTTCTTCAATTTTAGTAAAATGTTACTCTAAATTCACCAAATTTACAATCTTTTATTGTAATTTCTACAATTTTAGCCAAAGATTCTTATAAATTAACTAAAAAGTAAAATATACCTTATTTAAATAAAAAAATAAATGATTTAAGTAATTACTTTTCTATTCTAATCATTACTTATATTTAAAATTATTTTACATAATTTACCCAATTTAAGGATAAAGTTACTTAAGATTTGTGAAAAAGTAAAAATTGAAATTTTTAAATACAAGATTCTAGATTTTAATAACTATATAAATTAATTCAAATCTTATTTAAATTTAAAATTTTTTCTATAATTTCTATAATTTTAATAAGTGGTTACTCTAAATTCTCCAAAAAATAAAATAGATTATATTTAAATAAGAAATAATCGATTTAAGTAATTGTATATTTTATTCTTTCTATTATTGAAATTTAGATACTTTTTTATATTATTTATACAATTTAATTAACAAGTTTGTCCACATTTATGAAAAGTGAAAAAAAAAATTGATATTTTTTCTCATATAAAAGCCTAAATGTTACTAGTTACTTAAATCAAATTAAATGTTGTTCAAATATGTAATTTTTTATTATAATTTTTACAATTTCAATAAATGTTTGTTCTAAATTCACTAAAATGTAAACTATATCATATTTGAATAAAAAATTGACTTATTTGAGCAATTAATTTTTTTATTTTAACTATTATTCAAATTTAATATATTTTATATAATTTATATAATTTAAGTATTAGTTTACTCAATATTTATAAAAAAGTAAAAAATGACATTTTTTTAATATAAAACTTAAGATTGTAGTAATTATATAAATTAATCTAATTTTTATTCAAATTTAAAGTTTTTACTATAATTTATACAATTTTAGTAAAATGTTACTTTAAATTTGTTTATATAAAATATATTATATTTTGCATAAATAATTTTTAATTTAAGTAATTGCACTTTGTATTTTAATTATTATTTAAATTTAAATTTTTTTATTCTATTTGCACAATTTAACTAATAGTTTGCTCAACATTCATAAGAAGTAATATATGATATCTTTGAATACAAAACCTAAATTCATCATTCAAGTTTATAATTTTTTATTGTAATTTCAGAAATTTCAATAAAAAAGTTATTTTAAATTTATCAACATATAATATATACCCTATTTGAATAAAAATATGATTAATTTGATTATTTACTTTTTCTAACCTAACCAATAATCAAATTTAATATATTTTTATATAATTTATTTAATTTAAATATTAAGTTATTTAACATTTATAAAAAAGTGAAAAACATTATTTTTGAATACCAAATTTAATATTTTAGTTATTATATAAATCAATTCAAATTTTATTCAAATTTAAATTTTTTTATTATGATTTTTATAATTTCAATAAAATGTTACTTGAAATTCTCCAAAAGGTAAACTAGATTATATTTGAATAAAAAAATGTTTGATTTAAATAATTATATTTTATATTTTAACTATTATTCAAATTAATTTTTTTTATATTAATTATGCAATTTAAATAACAAGTTAGCCAACAATCATGAAAAGGTTAAAAATGACATTTTTGAGTACAAAATCTAAGATTCTAATAGCTATATAAATTAGACCAAATGTCATTCAATTTAAAATTTTTTATTGTAATTTTTACAATTTTATTAAAATATTTTTTAAATTTACTAATAAGTAAAATAAACTCTATTTGAATAAAAAGATGATTGATTTAAGTCATTTATTTTATATTTTAACTATCATTCAAATTTAACATCTTTTAATATGATTTACGCAATTTAATGATTAAATTACTCAACATTCATAAAAAAAAAATAAAAAATAAAAATTTTAAATACAAAATTCCAAATTTTAGTAGTTATATAAATTAATTAAAATGTTATTCAAATTTAAAATATTTTATTATAATTTATGTAATTTTAGTAATAAATTATTTTAAATTTATCAAAAAATAAAATTGATCATATTTAAATAAAAAATGTTTGATTTATGTTATTACATTTTGTATTTTAACTATTATTCAAATTTAAATTATATTTGTGTTATTTATGTTATTGAACTAACAAGTTAATCAACATTCATAGGAAGTAAAAAAATGATATTTTTGAATATAAAACCTATATTTTACTAGTTACTTAAATGAAGCCAAATGTCATTTGAATTTACAATCTTTTATTATAAGTTCTATAATTTCAATAAAAGATTACTTTAAATTCACCAAAATGTAAAATATATCCTATTTGAATAAAAAAATGACTGATTTGAGTTATTATATTCTTCTAATCTAATCGTTATTCAAATTTAATATATTTTACATGATTTAAGCAATTTAAGTATTAGGCTACACAAAATTCATGAAAAAGTAAAAAAAAAAAAGGGACTTTTCTTGAATATAAATCTCAAAATTTTAGTTATTATATAAATCAATTCAAATGTTATTTAAATTTAAAATTTTTAACTGTAATTTCTATAATTTCAATTAAAGGGTATTCTAAATTCACTAAAAATTTATTTAAGTTAAAGTTTAATATTTTTTATTCTAACTATTTTTCAAATTTAATTTTTTTTTATATTATTTATGTAATTTAAGTAACAAGTTAGTTCACATTTATGAAATGAAAAAATGTCATTTTTTAATATAAAACCCAAATTTTAACTATTACATAATTCAAACTAAATGTAATATAAATTTATAATTTTTTGTTATAATTTCTACAATTTTGGTAAAATATTATTTTAAATTCATTAAAAAGAAAAATAAAGCCTATTTGAATTAAAAATTTCAATTTGAGAAATTTTATTTTCAAATATAACTATTATTCAAAGTTAACATCTCTTTATGTAATTTATGCAATTTATTTATTAGATTTCTTAATATTCATGAAAATGTAAAAATGACATTTTTGAATATAAAACTCTTAATTTTAATAACTACATCAATTAATCCAATTATTATTCAAATTTAAATTGTTTTACTATAATTTCTTCAATTTTAGTAAAAGGTTACTCTAAATTCACCAAAAAGTAAACTATAACATATTTGAATAAAAATGACCAATTTAAGTAATTGCAAATGTAAAGGAACTCCTGAATGAGAAATCCCTAACCTATACTTCAATGTTTATGTATTTATGTAATTAAATCTTTAATGCATATATCTATCAAGTGTTCACACATGTAAAGTCTCTATCCATATGACGTTTTTGTTCCTTGCCTCCAATCCTACACCTGATTGGTATTAGACCCATCATGTTCCTTGTGTGATGGGAGATAGGTATAATATTCTTAGTTTTCTTATTACCATGGTCTATCTCATCTTGTTTAATTGTCAAGGGGAGATCCCAAGAGTAAGTGTAGAGTAAGGGGACAAAAATCGAGCATGAGCACGATATAAGGGGAGGAAACTGAATGAGTGTGGTCTTGGCAGTATGTCCTAAGGGTAAGGTAATGAGATCATTGGTTAGCACTAAGATGTAGGTAGGTGAAATCCTTGTATTGCAAACTCCATTTATATGAAGAAGTCCTTGTATCCCAAACTCAATTGTAAGGTATCCCTATAGCAATTCAACCATATTAGGCATATGCTTGTACCAAGTCACCATGCCTACTATGTTTCAACCTTCATCCTCAAGTCATGTACTCTAAGTCTAGTTCTAAGAACAACATGTCTAAGGAAGAGACCTATATAGAAACATTTAGCAAAGCCATAGATCACTGAGGTATAGTAAATAAGAGTACTTAGTAGGATTTAGTTAAAATGGTAAATGATTTATTTAGTAGCATCATAAAACTTATTTCAATTAGAAAGAGTTTTATTCATTTTTTTTCTCACTTTTAAAGGATACATGTCCAAAACACAATGTTTTGGTCCTACAAAAGTAGAAAATTTCATAAAGCATATTAAATATTATGACCATAAGATAGATAATTTGCACTGCAAGTGTCTCATAAGATTCTTTAATGAAGAGGAGGAAGAAATCATAAATCAATTTCTAAGTAACTTAGATGACCCTCTTCAAGATCATATAATAATAGAAGATGCAATACCCATACTAGATAAATCATTAGCAATAATTCAAACTTTTCTTTCCTTGAAACCTCTAATTTTCATTCCTTAGTCTTTTGTAGTTTAACACAAGATAGCCTAAATGACCAACTTGTTAGCTACTTAAGGGATACATTTGATCTTATAATTGTCTTGATGGAACAACTTTTTAGAACACAAACTACCTTTAGTCCTATTTCCTCACCTAGTCTTATTTTAAAGCTTGAAACTCTTGATTTGACTGAGAGCTAAGATCCTATAAAAGGGTTGCCTCTACTAGATCAAAATCCAAAGGAGCTTGTTGTTAGACTGACCAACTAATTGTTGACCTGACTGACTATTTGAACTATACATCTTGTAGTCAAAGTCCAATATCACCAGTCTCTTATAACATTAGCCTCCAAAATATATCCACAAATAACTCATTCCAAAAACTCACAAGCAACTCACATGAACCAAAGAGTCTTTTGAGCCCACAACCCAAATAGCCTACTCCTAATGTAGCCAACTTGGACATTTAGCTTACTACTATAAATTTAGCCAAAAAGCGCAATCCCTATAGCTACCTAAACTAGTCAATGAATGGATCCAAAACCTGTTAATTGACTCTTTTGATTTTGAACTTTCATCTAAAGAAAACCAATCATCTTAAACCTTATAACCCTTCTAAAGGAACTTATTTATTTTAATAGCTCTAGTATTCTTCCTAATATAAATTTAGTGTCAATCTTCCACTTCCTTGACATTCTCACATCTTCCTTGAATAAGGAACTCAAAGTTCTACCTTAAAGAAACTATACAGAGTTCAATTCATGTGGCTTTAAGGTTAGAATTATAATTCTTCAGAAATGGCAGCCACTTTCTTTAGTAATATACCTTTATTATTGTCTAATTATTTTTTATTCGTTTTAGATGGCCAATTTTGATAAGTACCAATATGCACATACCTACTAAAGATATGAGGATATTAGTCTACTCAAATATCATTTTGAGCCTTTTAACTTCAAGATCATTAGGCCATTTTAGAAATAATTGATATTACCAAAACTCTAATGCATCCTAAACTACAAGTTCTTTAGAAATCTCTATTATGACTAAGCTGTACTCAAAAGGACACTCAAAAGGTTTGAGGTGCTTGTTGTACTGGTGGTGAACTATTGTGGTTTCTTGGAAAACTACTATAGGACAACTTACATATGAGCTTCTATTACTAGATAGCATGAGGGTTAAATTGCTTGTAAATCTTTTACTAGTAAGTAGTAGAAGGCTTGAGTTATGGATAATAATTGTCTATTGTTAACTAAAAGACTTTTATCCAAGCTTGAAGTACTAGATTTGGTCGACAACTAGAGTCCTTAGAAAGGATTATCCTTGTGATCTTATTCTTAATCAAAATCTAGAGGAGTTGGATTGACTAACTAACTTTTGACCAAGTAATTTGACTATGACCCAAAGACCACTGAATTTGATGAAACACTAGGTTAATTCTACTAACTCAATAGTCACAATCAATCAAACAATGTGAATATTAGATGGAGTTTAACATACTAGGTAATAAGAAAAGATGGGACTAATTGATAGACTAGATAATGACATGAACTACTTGATAAATAATATACTCATATTTGGATTGATTGACAATTATTCAAGCAATGGTTAATGGATTGAATGTTTAAACTAGATTGACTCTTTGAAACTAACCCCTTGAGGACTAGTGGAAATGATGACTATTTTAGAGACTTTAAAGAGGTAAGATTGATGAAAGTTAATGGAAAAGACTTGAATTGTGCAAGTATCTCACTATAAGACCTTAAACTCAAGAGTTGGACTTGAGATTAGGACTATGGAATTGAAAGACCACCAAACCTTGAAAATTTTTGAAATTTTTTTTTCTTTTTTATGTTAGTTATCCTTCTTGGCAATTGTTAATGTTAAAGGCCTCTTCATCTTCCATTCGATACTTTGATTGTCCATAGGATAATTTGTTGTTTTTGTTTTTGAGGTATAGAAGTCAAGGAGATATGCCTTCTTTGTGTTGTAGAGTAGCAATGATCCAAGTCAATGTTGAAATTTCTGAAGAAGAATCATTAGTAAGTGGTCCTTTATATTTCACAGTACTGAGTATTGTATGAGAACCAATTTTAGTTGTTTGCCTAAATGTAAGCCCACTAGTGATTGACTTGAGTTGCTAATGCTTTCCACCAACAAGCCCCAGGAATATCTCTGAGAGTGTTGAATCACTTCCTTTGTTGATTGTAGAGGTGATGTATGGCAAGATGAAATCCAAAAAAGAAATTTGCTTCAAAGTAGAACTGATGATATCTACGATGATGTTAGCAGTGTTGCTAGAGTGGTTTCCTTGATAAAGTTTCTAAATTATTTTGTAAGAATTTCTTGGAAAATTTGACCAAATTGGTTGAATAGAGAAGTTTAAAGCAGATCACTCCTATGAATATGGAGTCTCACATGGAGGCCATAGTCATAGAACCTTTTCTAATTGAGAGGGCACTAGTGAAGATCAAGAACTGCTAATCACAAAATGTTAAAAGTGTTGGTGTTGGCAACTAGAGGAACTATACTACATTCTTTACAACTAAACAACATGTTATACTTGCATGTCCACTTCCTATAATGATGTGGTTTGCTAGGTTCTGAGATTACGAGTCTTCAAGCTTCTTCAATAACTGCTGAAAGTGTTTCCAAAAACACCTATTTTGACTAATTTTGTGAGATGTTTGGAGAGATCTTTAGGAAAGTATAAAAGTCCTTTACAATTCTCTAACTAGGAAAGAGTGAGATGGATAATGGTAAAAATAAAATGTCTTAGAGGAGGATAATGGCAAAATGGTAGAGGACGTTGATACTAACCTAGAGATCTAAGAGAAGTTTGGGTGTTGACATGCTTTTTGTATTTTGAAGGAGGCTAGTATGGTTCTGAGGATGGAGAAGATGTTTGAATACTAGCATGCTTTTTATATTTTGAAGGAGGTTGGGACTATTTGAAAAATGAAGAACTCTAAGGACTGGCATGCTTTTTGTTTTTAAAAGAAGGTTGATGTAACCTTAAAAATGGAGGAGAAGTTTGAGTACTAGCTTGTTTTTGAGTAATCATGGCTTTTGATTTTGGTGGTGAAGATGGAGAAAGGGATGTCTTAGAGTTATTAGAGCTAACCTTGAGTAAGGATTCCTTGAGAATTGAAATTTTAGTACTAAGAGTTTGAAATTGTTGAAGTAATGATGTGCAGATTTTCTTAAGGTCTTGATGCTGTTGAAGTATAGATGAGTGGATTTCTTTTTTCAAGATTTTCTTTTTGGAGATTGAGTTGCCAAAAAATGGTTGATGATAGTTTCATAATCAGAACATTTTTGAATATTAGTTAGACATGAACTATATTGATTTAAAGGAAAACATTGAGCATAGTGATGTTGAACAAATGCAAACTTTCTAAGTTTTCTAGATGAGCAAAAAACACAATTACTAAACTATTAAGTACAAGCAAAGAATCTTTTTTACTGGCTATATGATTCCAAAGATTATTTAGGAGTTCTAGTCCTATCAACTATTCCTAATCTAGCCTAATGATCTTGAACTTGGAAGGCTCAAAATGATATTTAAGTGAACTAATACACTTATATCTTTGGTAGTCTATGCATATTGGTACTTATAAAAACTAGCCATTTGAAACAAATAAAAAATAATTAGATGATAACAAAGGTGTACTATAAAAGAATATGGTTGTCATTTCTGAAAAATTATAATTCTAACCCTAAAGCTCCATGAATTGAACTTTGTATAATTTTTGTGAGGCAAAACTTTGAGTTCCTTATTCAAGGAAGATGTCAGAATATCAAGGAAGTGAAAGATTGTAAGAAACAAGTTTCCTTTGAAAGGTTACAAGGTTTGAGATGACTGTGTTTTCTTTAGGTGAAAGTTTAGAATCAAAAGAGTCAATGAGTAAATTTTGGATTTATTCATTAATGAGTTTAAGTAGTTATAAGTCTTGGGCTTTTTGGCTAAGTTTATAGTAATGAGCTGGGTGTTTGGGTTTACTACATTGGGATCATTTGGCTGGTAATGGTGCTTGATTTTGATTGCTCCAGTTTTGATTAATATATTTTTTAAAATTAAAATTAAATATTATTTAAATTTATAATCTTGTAATTTCTATAATTTTAGTAGAAAATTACTCTTAATTTACCAAAAAATAAAGTAGACCCTATTTATATAAAAGACTATTGATTTAAATAATTCATTTTTATTCAAATTGTTATTCAAATTTAATGACTTTTTATGTAATTTATCCACTTTCAATATTAGGTTAATCAATATTCATAAAAAAGTAAAATATAACATTTTTCAATATAAAACTCTAAATTTTAGTAATTATATAAATTAATCTAAATGTTATTTAAATTTAAAATCTTATATTATAATTTTTGCAATTATAGTAAAAATGTTATTCCAAATTTATTAAAAAGTAAAATAAATCATATTAAAATAAAAAAAATGATATATTTATGTAATTGTATTTTTTTATTTTAATTTTTATTCTAACTTAAATTCATTTTTTATTATTACATAATTTAAATAACAACTAAATCAATATTAATGAAAATTAAAAAAAATTACAATTTTGAATACAAAGTTTTAGATTTTAATTGTTATATAAATCAAACTAAATACTATTCAACTTTACACTTTTTATTGTAATTTTTTAAGGTTACTATAAATTCATCAAAAAATAAATAAACTCTATTTAAATAAAAACATAACAATTTTAAGTAATTATATGTTTTATTCTAATCATTATTCATTTTAAAAAGTAATTATAAAAAATAAAATTCATTTTACATTTTTTACACAATTTAAGAAATAAATTAATCGACATTCATAAAAGTAAAAAAATGATATTTTTGAAAATAAATATCATATTTTAATAGTTACTTTAATCAAATCAAATATTATTCAAATTTATAATTTTTTTATTATTTCCATAATTTTTTGTAAAATGTTATCCTAAATTCACTAAAAAATAAAATATACCCTATTTGAATAAAAAAATAACCAATTTGAATAATTCATTTTCTATTCTACATGTTATTCAATTTTAATGTCTTTTTACATAATTTATATAATTTAAAAATTAAGTTATTTAACATTTATGAAAAGGTTAAAAAGGACTTTTTTAATAAAAAATTTAAGATTTTAGTAACAATATAAATAAATTCAAATATTATTTAAATTTAAAATTTTTTACTAAAATTTATGTAATTTCAATAAAAGGTTATTTTAAATTCATCAAAAAATAGAATAGACCTCATTTGTATTAAAAAAAAACTACATATTTAAGAAATTTATTTTCTATTCAAATTAATGTCCTTTTACATGATTTCCTCATTGTAAGTATTAAATTAATCAATATTTATGAAAAAGTAAAAACAATATTTTTTCATTTGAAACTCTAAATTTTAGTCACTACATTAATTAATTCAAATATTATTCAAATAAAGTCTTTTACTATAATTTTTATAATTTTAATTAAAGTTTACTCTTAATTCACCAAAAGGTAAAATATCTCATATTTAAATAAAAAAAGATTGATTTAAATAATTGTATTTTTTATTTTAACTATTATTCAAATTTAATTTTTTTTTATATTATTTAAATAATTTAAATAATAAGTTAATCAACATTCATTAAAATAAAAAAAAAAGAAATTTTTGAATAGAAAATCTCAAAATTTATTACTACTTATATCAAGCTAAATGATATTTAAATTTAAAATATTTTATTATAATTTATATAATTTTAATAAAAGGTTACTCTAAATTTATCAAAAATTAGATAGATTTTATTTGATTAAAAAATAACAAATTTAAATAATTTCATTTTTTTAACTTTTATTCAAATTTAAATTTTTTTTCTATTATTCATATAATTTAAGTAATAGATTAGTTAATATTTATAAAAAGTAAAAAATGACATTTTTGTTCACAGAACCCTATATTTTAGTAATTACTTAAATCAAATCAAATATTATTAAAATTTACAATCTTTTTTTTTTGTAATTTTTATAATTTTAGTAAAAATATTTCTTTAAATTTACCAAAATGTAAAATAAATCCTATTTAAATAAAAATAACTGATGTGAGTAATTTATTTTTCATTTTAATTGTTATATAAATTTAGCAATTTTTTTTACATAATTTGTCCAAATTAAGTATTAGGTTACTCAATATTTATGAAAAAGTAAAAAATAAAGTTACTTATCTTTAATGAAAAAGTAAATAATGACATTTTTTAATACAAAATTTAAAGACTTTTATGTTATTTTTTGCAATTTTAGTAAAAAGTTATTGCAAATTTTCTAACTGTTTTAAGTAATTATATTTTTAATTTTACCAACTTGTTTTTAGAATTTTTGTATTTTTTTTGTTTTGCAATTTTATTTTATTTATATAATTTAAATAACAAGTTAATCAACATTTATAAAAAGTAAAAACAAACTTTTTTTAATACAAAATCTTATATTTTAATAACGACTTATATCAACTAAATATTATTCAAATTTAAATTTTTTTATATGATTTATATAATTCAAATAATAGGTTAATCAATATTTATAAAAAGTAAAAAGTAACAATTTTAATACACAATTTTAGATTTTAATAACTATATAAATAAAACTAAATATTACTCAAATTTATATTTTTTTATTATAATTTTTGTAATTTTAATAAAAAGTTATTTTTAAATTCTCCAAAATACAAAATATACTTTATTTGAATAAAAAATGACAAATATGAGTAATTACATTTTTTATTTTAATTGTTACTTAAATTTAACATCTTTTCACATAATATATATAATTTTAATATTAAATTACTCAACATTCATGAAAAAGTGAAAAATGATATTTTTGAATTGAAAACTTTAAATTTTAATAATTATATAAATTTATCCAAATGTTATTCTAATTTATATTCCTTTTACTATAATTTCAACAATTTTAGCAAAATTTTACTTTCAAGTCACCAATAAAATAAACTAAATCATATTTAAATTTTAAAAAAATTTGATTCAAACTATCATTCAAATTTGAATTATTTTTATATTATTTATAAAATTTAAATAGTAGATTAGTCAACATTATGAAAGGGAAAAAATTGACATTTTTAATAGAAAATTTTAGATTTTTGCTGTTATTTAAATTAAATCAAATATTATTCAAATTTATAATTTTTTATTATAATTTCTATAATTTTAATAAAAAGTTACTCTAATAATGCCAAAAAAATAAAATAGACACTATTTGAAAAAAATATAATCAATTTGAGTAATTTTTTTTTATTCTAAACTTTGTTCAAATTTAACATTTTTTTTATATAACTTACATAATTTAAATATTAAATTACACAATTTACGAAAAAATAAAAAAAATCATATTTTGGAATATGAAATTCACGATTTTAGTAAAGATATAAATTATTCTAAATGTTAATTCTAAGTTTTTTATAGTGATTTATATAATTTTAGTAAAAAGTTACTTCAAATTTATTAAAAAATAAAATAAATCATATTTAAATTAAAAATAAATGATTTAAATAATTACAATTTATGTTTTGACTTTTATTCAAATTTAAATTTTTTTTATATAATTTATATAATGTATGTAATATGTTAGTCAGCATTCATGAAAAGTAAAAATATAATATTTTTTAATATAAAATCCTAAATTTTAATAGTTATTTAAATTAAAATAAATGTTATTTAAATTTATATTCATTTATTATAATTTTAGTAAAATGTTATTCTAAATTCATTAAAATATAAAATATACCCCATTTGAATAAAAACAATCTATATGAATAATTAAATTTTCTATTTTAACCATTAGTTAAATTTAATATTATTTTACATAATTTATACAATTTAAGTGTTATGATTTAAAATTCATGAAAATGTAAAAAATGTCATTTTTGAATATAAAATTTAAAATTTTAGTAATTATATAAATTGATTCAAATGTTATTTCAATTTAAAGTATGTTACTACAATTTTTGCAATTTTAGTAAAAGGTTACTCTAAATTGATTAAAAAGTAAAATATATTATATTTGAATGAAAAATGATTAATCTAAGGAATTGTATTTTTTATTTTAATTATTTTTTAAGTTTAATTTTTTTATATTATTTACGTAATTTAAACAATAAATTAGTTAATATTTATGAAATGTAAAAAATGACATTTTTAATATAAAATTCTTAATTTTTGTAGCTACTTACGTCAAAACAAATATTATTAAAATTTACAATTTTTATTAAAATTTCTATAATTTTAATAAAAAATCATTCTAAATTCACTAAAAAGTAAACTAAATTCTATTTGAATTAAATAATGTCTCATTTTTTCTTCTAAGAGTTATTTAAATTTGATGTCATTTTACATAATTTATGCAATTTAAATATTAAATTATTTAATATTCATAAAAAAGTATAAAACAACATTTTTGAACACAATATTCAAGATTTTAGTTATTATATAAATTAATTTAAATATAATTCAAATTTAATATCTTTTATTGCAATTTTTTTATTATAGTAAAAGGTTATTGTAAATTTACTAATGAATTTAAATAATTCCATTTCTTTTTCTAACTATTTTTAAATTCAAATTCTTATTATATTATTTAGGTAATTTAAGTAACATGTTAATTAATATTCATGAAAAGTATAAAAAAAAAATTTTGAATACAAAACCCTAAATTTTAATAGCCACTTATATCAAATCAAATGTTATCTAAATTTACAATTTTTTTATTATAATATCTAAAATTTTAATAAGAGATTGCTTTAAATTCACTTAAAAGTAAAATAAATCCTATTTAAGTAATTCATTTTCTTTTCTAATTGTTTTTCAAATTGAATATCTTTTTGCGTAAATTATGAAATTTAAGTATGAGATTACTCAACATTCATGAAAATAGTTAAAAATAACATTTTTGAAGATGAAACTTTTGATTTAAGTAATTATATAAATTAATCCAAATGTTATTTAAGTTTGAAACTCGTTATTATAATTTTTTCATTTTCAACAAAAGCTTATTCCAAATTCACCAATAAGTAAAATATATCATATTAGAATAAAATATGACAGATTTAAGTTATTACATTTTTTATTCTAATTATTATTCAAATTTAAATTCTTATTAGGTTATTTATATAATTTAAGTAACAAGTTAGTCAACATTTTTTAATATAAAATTTTAAATTTTAGTAATTACTTATATCAAATCAAATGTTATTTAAATTTATAATCTTTTATTATAATTTCTTCAATTTTAGTAAAATGTTACTTTGAATTAACTTAAAAGTAAAATAAACACTATTTGAATTAAAAAATGATCAATTTAAGTAATCACATTTTTTTATTATAATTGTTATTCAAATTTAAATTTTTTTTGTAATGTTTATGCATTTTCAATGAAAAGTTAGTCAATATTTATGAAAACTAAAAAATGATATTTTTGAATATAAAATTTTAGATTTTAGTAGTTTTTTAAATCAAATCAAATATTATTCAAATTGACATTCTTTTATTGTTATTTATATAATTTACAGAAAAGTTACTCAAAATTCATTAAAAAGTAAAATATACCTTATTTGAATTAAAAAAAAAAAATCGATTTAAATAATTATATTTTTATTCTAATTATTCTTTAAATTTAAATTTTTTTATAATATTTATGTAATTTAAAAAACATATAGTCAACATTCATGTAAATTAAAAAGATAACATTCAAATTTGCACAGTTTAAGCAATAACTTAGTGAACATTTAATAAAAGTGAAAAGTGACATTTGTGAATGCAAAACTCTATATTGTGGAGGCTATTTAAATTAAATTAAATATTGTGCAAATTTATAATTTTTTATTATAATTTGTATAATTTCAATAAAATATTACCATAAATTCAAAAAAAAAAATTAAATATGCCTTATTTTAATAAAAATAACTAATTTAAATAATTACACTATTTTTAACTCAAGTTGTTATTAAAATTTAACATTTTTTTATATAATTTAAATAATAGGTTACTAAACATTCAATAAAATGTAAAAAAAGAAAAAAAAAACAAGGTTGTTCAATACAAAACATAAGATTTTACTAATTACTTGAATGAATCTAATTGTTATTCAAATTCAACACCTTTTATTGTAATTTTTACAATTTCAATTGTTATTCAAATTTTAATTCTTTTTATGGTATTTGACATTCATGAAAAGTAAAAATTGATATTTTTTAATACAAATCTCTTAATTTTAATACATAGTTAAGTCAAATCAAATGATATTAAAATTTACAATCTTTTTATTGAAATTTTTATAATTTCAATAAAAAGTTACTCCAAATTCAACAAAAAAAACCCTATTTGAATTTTTTTTAAAAAAAAGCCTAATTTAAATAATTTTATTTTCTAATCTAACTATTATTTAAATTTAATATTATTTTATATAATTTATGCAATTTAAATATCAAATTACTCAACATTCATTAAAAAAAAAAAAGAATTACATTTTTAACTACAAATCACAAGATTTTACTAACAACATAAATTAATTCAAATTTAATGTATTTTACTATAATTTTTACCATTTCAATGACAAGTTACTTAAAATTCACAAAAAAATAAAATAAATCATATTTGAATAAAAATGATCGATTTAAGTAATTGTATTTTTTATTCTAATTGTTATTCACATTAATTTTTTTTTATTTATGCAATTTAAATAATAAGTTAGTTAACATTTATAAAAAGTAAAAAATTAAATTTTTTAATATGAAACTCTAAATTTTAGTACCAATCTAAATTAAACCAAATATTATTCAAATTTATAATTTTTTATTTTAATTTATATAATTTTAATAAAAGGTTAGTTTAAATTTTCTAAAAAGCAAAATAAACCCCATTTTTTATTTTCTAAATTTTTAATGTTTTACTATAATTTTTGTAATTTTAGCAAAAGGTTATTTTAAATTCACTAAAAAATAAATCATATTTGAATAAAAATGATCGATTTAAGTAATTGTATTTTTTATTCTAATTGTTATTCACATTAATTTTTTTTTTATTTATGTAATTTAAATAATAAGTTAGTTAACATTTATAAAAAGTAAAAAATTAAATTTTTTAATATGAAACTCTAAATTTTAGTACCAATCTAAATTAAACCAAATATTATTCAAATTTATAATTTTTTATTTTAATTTATATAATTTTAATAAAAGGTTAGTTTAAATTTTCTAAAAAGCAAAATAAACCCCATTTTTTATTTTCTAAATTTTTAATGTTTTACTATAATTTTTGTAATTTTAGCAAAAGGTTATTTTAAATTCACTAAAAAATAAAATACAACCTATTTGAATAAAAAAAAATACTAATTTGAATAATTTATTTACAAATCTAATCATTATTCAAATTTAATATCCTTTTATATATTTTATATAATTTAAATATTATATTACTCAATATTCATTAAAATGTTAAAAGTTACAATTTTGAATACAAAATGTTAGATTTTTGTAATAATATATATCAATCGAAATATGATTCAAATTTTAAATTTTTTATTATAATTTTTGTAATTTGAATATAAAGTTATTCTAAATTCACAAAAAAGTGAAATAAGTTATATTTAAATAAAAAATGATCAATTTAAGTAATTGTATTTTCTATTCTAACTATTATTTAAATTCAAATTATTTTTAAATTATTTATATAATTTAAGTAATATATTAGTCAAAATTCATGAAAAGTAGTTTTTAAATACAAAACTACACATTTAATAATTATTTAAATCAAATGAAATGATATTCAAAGTCACAATCTTTTATTGTAATATATACAATTTCAATAAAATTTACTCTAAATTAAACAAACAATAAAATGTACCTCATTTGAATAAAAATTGATTGATTTAAGTCATAGATTTTTCATTCTAAATGTTTTTTAAATTTAACATCTTTTTATATAATTTATATAGTTTAGGTAATAGGTTATTCAACACTTATGAAAAGTTAAAAAATAAAAAATAAAAAGACATTTTTTAATACAAAATTCAAAATTTAGTAACTATATAAATCAATACAAATATTATTCAAATTTATAATATTTTATTATAATTTCAATAAAAGATTACTTCAAATTTATCAAAAAATAAAATAAATTATATTTAAATAAAAAATAATTGATACAAGCAATTGTAATTTTTTATTCAAACTATTATTTAAATTTAAATTCTTTTAATATGATTTATACAATTTAAGTAGTAAGTTTGTCAACATTCATAAAAAGTAAAAAATAATATTTTTTTAATACAAAACTATAGATTTTAGTGATAAGTTAAATTAAAATAAATGTTATTCAAACTTATAATTTTTTATTGTATTTTCTATAATTTTAGTAAAAAGTTAATCTAAATTCATTAAAATATAAAATTGACCCTATTTGAATTGAAAAGACTAATTTAAGTAATTACATTTTTAATCTAATCATTATTCAAATTTAACATTTTTTTATACTTTATGTAAATTAAGTATTGAGTTACTCAATATTTATAAAAAAGTAAAAAATATTTTTGAATATAAAACTCAATATTTTAGTAATAATATAAATCAATTCAAATGTTATTGAAATTTAAAATATTTTACTTTAATTTTTGCAATTTTAGTAAAACATTAGTTCAAATTCACCAAAAAGTAAAATAAATCACATTTGAATAAAAAATATCTAATTTAAGTAATTATATTTTTATTTTAATTATTATTCAAATTGAAATTTTTTTATGTAATTTAAGTAATTTAAATAATGTAAACAAAATTTTGAATGCAAAAGCCCAAATTTGAGTAGCCACTAATAAATATCACACCAAATGTTATTCAAATTTATAATTTTTTATTATAATTTTTACAATTTCTATAAAAGGTTATTCTAAATTCACCAAAAAATAAAATAGATCATTTTTAGATTTCTAAATAAAAAAAGCGTTTGATTTAAATAATTCATTTTTATTATAACCATTATTTAAATTTAATATCTTTTTACGTAATTAGAGCAATTTAAGTATTTGTTTACTCAACATTCATGAAAAAATGGAAAACAATATTTTTGTATACAAAATTCAAAATTTTAGTAACTATATAAATCAATTCAAGTGTGATTTAAATTTAAAGTCTTTTACTATAATTTTTATAATTTCAATAAAAGGTTATTTTAAATTTACTAAAAAATAAAACAAATCATTTTTAAATAAAAAAACAAATAATTTAAATATTTACATTTTTTGTACTAATATGTATTCACATTTAAAAATTTTTTTATATTATTTATGTAATTTAAATAATAGGTTTGTTAATATTCATAAAAAGTAAAAAATAAAAATTGATATTTTTAAATACAAAACCTCATATTTTGATAATTACTTAAATTATATCAAATGTTATTCAAATTTACAATCATTTGTTATAATTTTTGTAATTTTAATAAAAAATTATTCTAAATTTAACAAAAAGTAAAATATATCATATTTTATTAAAAAATTCAATTTGAGTAATATATGTTCCATTTTAACTATTATTCAAACTTAATATCCTTTTATGTAACTTATGCAATGAATGTCTTGGGTCAATCAACATTTATAATAATATTTTTTAATACAAAATTTGAAATTTTAGTAATTATATAAATTAATTCAAATATTATTTAAATTTAAAATTTTTTATTAAAATTTTTGCAAATTCAATAAAAGGTTACTCTAAATTTACTAAAAAGTAAAATAAATTATATTTGAATAAAAAATAACTAATTTAAGTAATTAAATTTTTTATTCTATTTATTATTTAAATTTAAATTCTTTTTATACTATTTATACAATTTAAGTAACCAATTAATCAACATTTATAAATGATAAAAAGTGATCAAAAGGTTATTCCAAATTCATCAAAAAAAATAAAAAAAAACAATCTATTAAAGTAATTATATTTTTTTTTATTTTAGTTATTATTAAAATTTAGATTTTTTTATATTATTTATACAATTGAAGTAATAAGTTAGTTGATATTCATAAAAAGTAAAAAACGAAATTTTTATTAAAATTTAAATATTTTTTACATTATTTATACAATTTATATTACAGATTAGACAACATTTATAAAAAATAAAAAATGATATTTACAATATTTTATTATAATTTTTATAATTTTATTAAAAAAGTACTCCAAATTTACTAAAAAGTAAATTATATTTTATTTAAATTAAAGAAAAATTGATTTGGATAATGTATTTTCTATTCTAATTGTTATTAAAATTTAACATTTTTTTATACAATTTAAGTTTTAAATTACTCAACATTCATGAAAAAATAAAAAACATCATTTTCAAATTCAAAATTCAAGATTGTGGTAATTATATAAATTAATGCAAATTTTATTCAAATTTAAAATTTTTTATTTTAATTTTTACAATTTCAATGAAATGTTACATCAAATTTACCAAAAAAATAAAAATAAATCATATTTGACTAACAAAAAATTAATTTAAGTAATTTTATTTTTTTATTTTAACTATTATTTAAATTTAAATCTTTTTATATTATTTATATAATTTAAATAATAATTTATTTAGTTTTCATGAAAAATAAAAAATGATATTTTTAATATAAAATCTAAATATTTTAATAGTTATTTAAATTTATAATTTTTTATTATAATTAAAAAATTTTAATAAAAAGTTATTCAAAATTCATTGAAAACTAAAATAAATTTTATTTGAATAAAAAATAACTAATTTAAATAATTTATTTTTATTTAAACTATTATTTAAATATAATATCTTTTTATATAATTTATATAATTTAAATATTAAATTACTTAATATTCATTAAAAAATAAATAAAAAATATTTTTCAATACAAAATTTTATATTTTAATAACAATATAAATAAATTTTAATATTATTTAAATTTAAAATTTTTTATTATAATTTTTATAATTTTAATAAAAAATTATTTCACATTCAAAAAAATTAAATTTTATTTAAATAATTATTTTTTTATTCTTATAATCACCCGAAAATATTGAGCAACAAAATGATACAATGCCTGCCCCCTGTGACACCATTGCTGAGGTCTTCCACATGCCGTCGGGAGCGTCCACGCCAATTGACGGCTCCTCAATTGATTCCAGTGGTTCCAATTGTAGCAGCTGCTCTTCAAAGGAGCCACCAACCAGCGTGGACTCTCCTGATAGCATGTGGAAGACCTCGACAGTGACATCACGAGGGGCATCATTGCCATTTTGCGACTTAATATTTTTTGTTGGTGACACCATCGTGATTCCGATGGAGGCTACAAGAATTTCGTCAGAATCATTGGTGGAGAGGGGGGGCTCATCGTTCAACTAGAAGGCAAAAGAGCAGCGATGCAAGTACTCTTCTTAAGGAGTTGACACGTGGCATAGCTTTGCAATTGAACGAAAAAGATCTTCACTGTGCATCGCCTTAAATTTCATCTTAGAGAGAGTTTGATTTTACGGTTTCGAGATTTGATCGTTTTTTTTTTTTCTTTTTCGGGTTTGTTAAACTTCCTCCCCACTCTACGTTAATTTGAAAATTTCTTTTCTTAAAAATTATTGTGTCAGCATGATAACTAATAAATTTAGTCAAACGTTATGTTAAATTTGGTGTCAATGATAAATTCTTTTTATATAAAATATATAAATATAAATATAAATATCATGATTACTAATATTTTTATAATTAATTAATTTAATTAAAAAAAAAAAGAGAAACTTGGGGACTATTTTATATTTAATAATGCATATAAAGTATAAAAAAATAAAGTAGAATGAAAAATACAAATTTGAAATTTTACTTTTTTATTTTTTTCATAAAAGTAAATATCATATTATTTATGAAATATGAATTAATTTAAAATTTTACATAGATTATTTTATTGACTTAAACATGATTGTTATGCATATCACTAAAAAAGACATATAGTTGGTGGTCAATCTAGAAATGAACATCTAATCAACATAACAGGAGCTTGTAAGTGATGAAAATGTGTCATATGAAGGGCAATAACAAAATTCAAAGAATAACATGATTACATATCTACATTCTCTTAAAACAGTTAGAGTTTATTATTTACTTTAATTATGAAAAACATTTCTTTATGATGAAAAATTATCATAATCTATAAGTTCTATTATATATATAAAGCCCTGTGCTTTAGTTTATTCAACTTAATTAAGGTCAGCGCAATAATATATTCTCCCAAACCCTAAATCTTGAGCATTATCACATTTTTATGAATAATTATTCAAAATAATAATAATAATAAAATAGGGATCTATAATTAGAGAGGACATATGCTTTGTTGAGATTGGTTAAAAATAATCATTTTCAATCCCAAAACATGCATCTCTAGCTCTAAATAAAAAGGTACCAACTACCTTTGTTTCCACTCCTGGTTGCTAACTTAAGGAAGAATATTATGTAACTAAAACTAAAAAGAGAAAAAAAAACAAGTCTTGTTTACCCAAAAAAAAAAAAGGGTCATTGCATTTTCCCTTATTTCCTTCTAATAAGGCCATTTTATCCCCAAAAAGATCTGGCAAGAGCAAATCATGCATACCTTCTAAGATGGCCATTCTTTTTCTCGTCCTTCTATTCGTCATGACCAACTTATTCTCCACCTTCCTCGTCAAATTCAATTGGAATCCAATTGTAAATGCATTGGAAAGAACCCAAAGCTTCACTCATCAAGGGACATCTACCATCAATGACATGAAGAATGTCGTGGAAAATGTCATGAGTGGCACGAAGAATGCCATAAAAACACAAATATGGCAACAAAAAGCCATGTAAATGGGATGGTATATGCCTAAAACGATACCAAGAACACTGGTGAAAGTGTCATTAGTGGCACCCAAGGCATCTATAATAACATCCAAGGTGTTGTTGGCAATGGAGCCTATGCTTTGCTCCCTAGCCACCGACCTCTAACTCTCTCATGTCTATTGTGTTTTGACACTTTTTTTGTTTGATCTTTTCTAATCATTAAAAGACAATAAACTCATTTGCATGTTGGTTATGTTAGTGGCAGATCCAAAATTATGAAAGCAGGAGGTCTTATTTATAGGCAACATAAATGTTTTGAGGTATTCACTTAAGATTTTAAGTGTTACAACAATATTAGAACTTTTAAATACTTTAATTTAAAATAATGCAATTTGTCAACTTGAGTAAATTTGGGGACATTAGATAAAAATTGAAATTTTGAGTCATTACAAGTAGATGGTACTATTTATTTATATTTGGAAAAACTATTAAACTATTAGTTTTTATTTGAAAAATTGCATAAAGTTCAAATTTGCAACCAAAGGAACTTTAGAAAATATGACTTATTTCCAATTGTTATTCTTAAGTCATCTACTAAATTAATAAATTAATTAATGACAAAAAGTTATTCATCATCTTTTATTTAATATATGTAGTTAAAATAAATAGCACCAAAGAGAAAAAAACTATATACAACAAGAGTTGTATTTTCTTTGAGGAAAAAAAAAATAGAAATGCGATATAATTAAACATAAGGAGTGGAGAGAGAGGGAATTATGATAATTTCTATTTTGACTTCATTGTTTTGTGTAACTCATTCATAATCTTATACTACATAATAGGTGGTGTCATGTTGCCGGTGTTTGTTTATCTGTCACGTGCAAGTTAAAGGACATGGTTTTACCCATCTCTTTTTTTCAATGGAAGGTTTTGAAGTCTCGCAAAATTCAATGTTTTTTTTGTCGTTTCGTTTCTTGCTATGATTTTCAAGTTTTAGAGCTTGCTAGTGAGTTGCCTTCCTACATTACATATGATTTTTTTTTTTTTCTAAGTCAATCTATGATTTTCAAATAAAAAGAATTTCTATACCTATATAGAACATTTGACAGGCATGATGGATTTAGTTTTTCATCATCTAAATTATGAATCAAAGAGATTTTTTGCTGCTAATTCGATTGGAGAGAAGATTGTATTAAAGCTAACATAAGAACCAAGTTTGAATCAACAATGTTGCCTATTTATTAGTGATTTAGATATGGATGCTCAGAATTTTGATAAGAATTGCAATATAAATCTCTTTGCATCATAAGTTGTCATTATATCTAGCCTTCATCACATATTTGGTAGGAATGTGTTGAATATGATTGGAAGTTTAATGATTAACCAAGTTGTTCTACATAATATAATGGCCTCACTCATTTTACCTCTTAAATTTGTTGCAATAATGTTTTATGAACATTTACATATTGGTGATTTATTTTTGAGGAAAATAACATTGAAAGTTGCTTGTTGAATTTGGAAGATGTTATAGGTTACTCCAATTGGAAAATAGAAAGGTCTAATAAGTGAGTGTTTGGAGTTTTAGGAGATCAATGTCATTTCTAATTTAAGATGCTTACAAGTTCATAATGACCAGTATAGGTAAAAAGAACAAGGACAAAGAAGAAATCATTTTTTTCACTTAAAAAGTCCTTCAATTGATTTGAATTTCACCTCTTTGAAGGGCAAAACCATCCAATGTGATTGGACTGGTACAAATTGGATACATGAAATTTTAAGATGTCTAGTGTACCATCCTTTAATTGAGGAATTCTTTAGTGCCTTATATATATAATTTATTTATTTAAAATAAATACTAGTTTTATCAATTCAACCTTAGTGTTACTAATTGAATCAATTGAACTTTAAACCTCTAAACTTTCTGATTCAATGATCAATTTGGTTCTTAAAACCTTGGCCAACAATCTATTTTGATTCAAGCCAAGGCTTAATCTAAAACAAGAAGCTTAGGCTAAAAGATTTATGAGGCCTTTTTAAGACCTTTCACTCGTGGTGGTTAATCCAAGTTAGGTTATCCTAGCTTGTCCTTCAATATGATTTTTAAAAGGTATACAATAGAAAATTGAGCTTATTTATGTAAATTCATAAATGAAAAATGATAATTGAAAAATGAAGAGCAACCATGTAATTCCACTAATTTTTATTAGAAAAGGAAAAGGTAACTTGTATATAAATTCCTTCTCAATTGAAAACCCAACATCTATGTCTTTGTTCCACTTGTTCTATAATTCTTAAGGAATGTGTTTTCTTTTATATTCTATGTTTCAAAATTAATGACAAGGAGTTTGCATCCATCTTTTAGCAACAAGACAATGAAAGCACCACCAGGCTGAGGTGGGGAGAGGGAAATTTTTTTAGGCTTGCCCCTTTAGTTCTTTTAAGTTCTTGTAATGTATTTTGTTTTCTTCATTCAACCTTTTGATTTTTTTTAATTAATAATTCACTTATTTCTTGGTTAGTTTTTCTAATTTTAATTTCCGAGAATCATTCAATATTCAATGATTTTGAGAAAGGGTTTAATTTCTAGCAACATGGAATCAAGAACCTGCAAATTTGGTTTACTCTTTGGGTAATAGTTTGTGTATTTGATATTTTTTTGAATTTTTTATTTGTTTTATTTCTTTTATAGCACCTAACTTGTGGATTAATAATGAGGCAAAAAAGATCCAATTTTTGGCATCAAGTAATCAAGAATAAGTGAATTCATTCTACTTTCTTGATTTGGCTTCTTGATCAAATCAATTGCACGAAGAAGAGAGCCCTCATATTAAATCTTATTAGTTTTGGGAGTAAGTCAAAATTTTTGATTTTAGGTATAGAGCTTGTCTTTTAAGCAAATGGTCAAGGAATTATAATTTGGTCTCATTTTTTGCACCTTACAAGGGTTCTTTCTTTTTATGATACATTTTTCTTTTACCATGACAAAATAGATCTACTCCTAGGAGCCAAGCTTACCATTAGTAAGTTTATATCATTATATGAGAGTTTTTTTAATTATTTAAGTTGTGATCATGTTACCAAATTCACCAAAATATAAAATATACTTTATTTAAATTAAAAAAAGATTAATTTAACTAATTATATTTTCTAACTTAACTATTATTAAAATTTAATATTATTTTACATAATTTATATATTTTAAGTATTAGACTACTTAACAATCATGAAAATGTAGAAAGAAAAAAAAAAACCATTTTTTACTATAAAATTTTAAATTTTAATAACTATATAAATTAATTTAAATGTTATTAAAATTTAAAATCTTTTAAGTTATTTATATAATTTAACTAATAGGTTAGTCAGCGTTTATGAAAAATAAAAAATGTACATTTTCGAATACAAAATTTCAAATTTTAGTAATTATTTAAAATAAATCACATGCTATTGAAATTTATAATTTTTTATTGTAATTTTTAGAATTTCAATAAAAAATTTCTTTAAATTTACTGAAAAAATAAAATAGATACTATTTGAATAAAAAATAATTAATTTGAGTAGTTTAATTTCTATTTTAACCATTATTCCAAATTTAATATCTTTTTATATACTTTATGCAATCTAAGAATTATATTATTCAACATTTATTAAAAAATAAAAAATGAAATTTTTTAATACAAAATTCTAGATTTTATTAATTTCTATAAGTTTTTTACTTTAATTTCTACAATTTTATTTAAATAATTATATTTTTTATTCTAACTATTATTCAAATTTAAATTATTTTTATTTTTATTTTTATTTTATTTATGCAATTTATGTAAGAGGTTTGTTGACATTCATGAAAAATAAAAAATGACATTTTTAAATATAAAATCTGAAATTTTAGTAGTTATTTAAATCAAATTAAATGTTATTTAAATTAACAAATTATTATTGTAATTTTTACAATTTTAGTAAAAAGTTATTTTAAATTAATTAAAAAGTGAAATAGATTCTTTTTAAAATAAAAGAATAATTGATTTCAGTAATTCATTTTCTAATTTAATTTTTATGCAAATTTAATATTTTTTTACATAAATTATATAATTTAAATATTAAAATACTCAACATTTACAAAAAAGTAAAAAATGATATTTTTTTTGATACAAAATTTCCATATTTTAATAACTATATAAATCAATTCAAATTTAAAATTTTTTATTATATTTTTGTGACTTTATGAAAAAAAAAAACAAAATTTTTTAATACAAAACTCCATAATTTAGAAATTACATATAACAATTCTAATGTTGTTTAAATTTAAAATTTTTTACTATAATTTTTGTAATTTTGGTAAAAAATTATTCCAAATTTATTAAAAAATAAAATATATTATATTTAAATAAAAATAACAAATTTAAATAATTATATTTTTTATTTTAAATGTTATTTAAATGTAATTTTTTTATATTATTTAGGCAATTTACGTAACATTTTAGTTGACATTCATAAGAAGTAAAAAATGATATTTTTTGAATATAAGACCTTAAAATTTACCAGTTATTTAAATTAAACTAAATATTTTTTAAATTTGTAATTTTTATTATAATTTTTATAATTTTAAAAAAAAAATTATTTTAAATTTATCAAAAAGTAAAATAGATCCTTTTAAATAAAATCTAACCAATTTGAGTAATTCATATGTTTTTCTAATTGTTATTGAAATTTAATATCTTTTTATATAATTTATATAATTTAAATTTTATAATTACTCAACATTTATAAAAAGTAAAAAATAATATTTTTTAACACAAAAACATTAATTTTAGTAACTATTTAAATTAAATTAAATGTTATTTAAATTTAAAATTTTTTATTATAATTTGTATAATTTTAGTAAATGATCATTTAAAATTTAACAAAAAGTAAAATAAATTATTCTAATTGTTATTTCAATTTAAATTTTTTTTAATATTATTTATATAATTTAAATAATAAGTTAGATAATAGTCTTGAAAAATTAAAAATGATATTTTTAAATATAAAACCTTAAATTTTAATATTTGTTTAAATCAAATTAAAAGTTATTCAAATTAATAATAATTTATTATAATTTTTACAATTTTAGAAACAAGGTAATCTGAATTCAATAAAAAATAAAATAAACTCTATTTGAATAAAAAAATAACTAATTTGAGTACTTTATTTTTTATTTTAATTATTATTCAAATTTAATATGTTTTGACATAATTAACACAATTTAAATATTAAATTACTTAATATTTATAAAAAAGTAAAAAATAATATTTTTGAATACAAAACTTTAAATTTTAATAATTATATAAATTAATTCAAATATTATTTAAATTTAAAATTTTTTATTATAATTTTTATAATTTCAGTAAAATATTACTTTAACTTGACTAAAATTAAAATATATTATATTTAAATAAAATATAATTAATTAAATTAATTATATTTTTTTATTCTAACTATTATTCAATTTTAAATTCTTTATATGTTATGTATGCAATTTAAGTAATAGGTCAATTGACATTAATAAAAAGTAAAAAATGACATCTTTTAATACAAAACTTTTAGAAATTTAAATTAAATCAAATGTTATTCAAATTTTCATTATATTATTATAATTTCTATAATTTTAATAAAAGGTTACTCTAAATTTATAAAAAAATAAAATAGACTTTATTTTACATCAAATGATAAAAGGGCATATATTTATCTCAATGCATCTAGTAGAGGAAGCAAGAAATCCACTTGATGTAAATGATGTGGTGTTGAAACAAGACCTGAATTTAGTTTAAGGGATGTCATGCCAAAATAATAACACATTAAGTGGTTTTCTTGTGGTAAACAGATGGAAAAGTTGGGAGAACTTTAGAAAGCTAGACGTCCATAACACAGAAGAAGAACCTGAAATAATTAGGTTGCTAATTACTGTTGAAGACATAGGTGATGGAGTACCATCGGATGCACAAAGTCGAATTTTCATGCCCTTTATGCAGGCTGATAGTTCTACTTCACGAACACATGGTGGGACTAGAATAAGACTTAGCTTTAGCAAACATCTGGTGAATCTCATGAGTGGAGAGATTAGGTTTGTTAGTGAACACCTCACTGAAAGTGCTTTCATTCACTGCATCTTTCAGAAAAGGAGTACCAAGCTCTATGGATACAAGATGGTAGCCTTATAATCCCCCTATTTTGGAATTTCAAGAATGGAAAGTGTTGGTAATTGAAAAAAGAAGCATTAGAGCTGAAGTCACAATATATCATCTTCAAAGGTTGAGTATAAATGTGTATATAGCCTCCAAACTACAATCAGCTAGCAGTTATCTATCTAGTGGCAGCACTACAAGGTATTGAAACTTTACAAGCATGATTGTCAGAAAGATTTCAAAAAGGGCTTGAACTTTAACACACTCAAAAAGAATTCAGTTTATGAACATTTAACCAATGCAAGGAAATAGTTATATTTCCCACGGTGGAATCTTATAGAGTTTCATTTTGCTAATTTGTTTCATCACTACTTTTCTATAGTACCATAGATAATTGATGTTGTACAGTTAAGCTTCATTTTGTTAATTTGTTGTTAACTCATTTGGATAGTATTCTAGCTGACCTTACTATGGTCCTTATTGATAAAAATGTTTGGAACGAGGAAAGTGGTACTCCTTTATAGCATTTCCTAAAAGAGCTGAAGGGGATTGGTGGACTAAAAATTGTGGCAAATCTTCCCAAGGTTTTTATCTCAGCTACTACCATTAGTCCTAATGAGCGTGCTGAACTCAAATCTTCTGGCTTAGTGGACTGTGCACTGATGAAGCCTCTTCGTTTAAGTGTCTTGATTTCTAGCTTCCAAGAAGCCCATGGTAATGGTAAGAAGAATCAAGTAGATAGGAGAAAACCATTAACACTTAATCTTTTGAAAGGAAAACAAATTTTGGTGGTAGATGACAACAAGCTGAATAGAACATTGGAAGAAGGTGTTCTAAAGAAATATGGAGTAATTGTTACTTGTGTGGAAAGTGGCAAGCCTGCTATAGAGATGCTTAAACCACCACATGCATTTGATGCATGCTTTATTGATCACCAAAAGCTAGAAATGGATGGGTATTCTACTGCCTTCTCATAAAAATAGATTATTCACAAACTTTCATCTTTTAGTTCCCATTCCCACCATTATAAAAAATAAACAGATTAAAGGACGACAATGTATCAACTCTGTAATTTATTTCTTTAAACTCTAGCTTTGGTCTATAATTGTGTAGGTTTGAAGCTCCTAGGCAGATATGGTGCATGGAATGTCAGTTTAATGAGCAAATCGAAACCGTGAAAGTGTCAGTGAATGGCTTTGGAAACAAGGTGAATTGGCACATACCAATATTGGCTATGACAACTGATGTGATGCAGGCCACAAAAGAAGAATGCCTGAAGTGCGGGATGGATGGCTTTGTGTTGAAGCCATTTGAAGAAGAATAGCTTTATGATGTAGTGTCACCTTTTTTTTCTTTTTTTGAGTCTGGTTGATGGAGTGACTTGAGATGTCAACAGCTACTTGTCCGGGTTGTGTCTAATTTGATGACAAAAAGCATTAAATTGGCAAAAATACGATGGCCTTACAACTTCGAGGCCACAAATAGAACGATCCCTTCGAATTTTCAAGCTTGTAGACATCAGATGTATTTTCATCATGCATATGGAACTTAGATTGTTAGCTGTATTTGTGAAGAATTTCCCTATGATGTGGATTTATATGGTCACCCATTTTTCTTTCAGGCAGAGCATGGGCCTTTGTGCAACCATGAGGTTGTTCATTTATGAATGGAAGGTCATGGGTTCAAGACTTTTGGAAACCTCTTTGCACATGTGAGGGAAGGCTACCCCTGTTTTCGGGTGTCGAGGTTTTTGAGCAAGACCGATGGGACGGTAGAACCAAAATTCCATGGGATGTTTGTGATCACCTCAATCTGACTAATAAAAAGGTGATTTTTTTTCTTTTTTTTTTCTGCACATACATAATTTTTTGATTTCATTTTTCACTAAAACAGGTTGTTGAAAAAATATTAGGGTGGTTATGATTTGTTATTTAGAGTATGATGAGGTTATTTGGTTCGTTTACCTATCACCTAGATTTGAAACTTGGACAAGTGAGAGTGATTTATTTGATTAAGAATCAAAGATGGCCATCTTATACCAATAGCATTTTCATTCAACATACTGAGGAGAAAAAACTAACCACATTGGAAGACAAATGGAGAAAAGGATGCAAAAGTCACTAGCATAGGGAGGGAAATCTCTGGATATGGCAAACATTGATGATTGTTCTAGCTATTTATTCTTTGTTTTACAAATTTAAGGGTTCCAAAACATCGAAGCTGTTTTGCATTAGGAAATATAGGAACTTCAATTTTTTTGCTTCTACCACCACTTTAATTTTGGTTTCACATAATTAAACAAATTAAAATGTCATTAAGTCAAAGCATGCATTGATTTAAGTAGCATAAGTATAAGTTCTTTCTTGACATTTTCATTTAAGTGAAAAAGAAAGTGAGAAACTAGACATTTAAAAAAAACATCTAATTATATTTATAACAATAATTTTAAGATGTTAACTATATCTATCCCTACGATAAAATGTGTTCATGAAAAATTTTGGTTTGATAAAATAGATATATGCTTGGTTCTCACTTGAATTGTTAGGTAACTTATTACAATACTCCTATGTCTTGGATTTTAAAGCAGATATAGTAATACGAATTCTAATTATATGTAAACGGAACCCAATACTAATTTTGGTATAAAATCATTCTAACAAAGATTAAGAGATTTGGAGTTCTAATCCAATGATTATAAACAACCAAAAACCAAAACTATAAGATTCAAATGTCACTCCTAACAATAACAACATTAAAGAAGATAAATCTATTGAACTAACACACTTAAATATAAAAGTTCAGAATTAGTTCTTAAAGAATCAGAGAAAATAGCTCATACATTCATGAAAAATCAGGTTTCCCTTCAGCCACCCTTTCTACCATTTTTATATGTTAACCCCCCAAAACCCTAGCTAATAAGATGAGTTTATTAAGAAAATTCGTTCAACCCACTACATAACAATATAATCCATCGAAATAATCCATTTAAATCCCCAAACATGAGCTCCTAAATCCAACTTCCTTCCCAAGGCCATGGTTCTCAAATTCCTCCACAGATGACACATTTGCAAGCCCTGGTGAAGCCTCTATCATCCTTAACTCATACCTAGCAACTTCTTGATAGTAAATGTTGCACAACAAGTTAAGAGCTTCTTTTATTTTCTTTGACTTTGCCCTTGTCATTGGTCCTCCAAGGTTTTGCAAAACATCAACTCCCTTATTGATTTGAGCTAGTACAATATGGCTTCCATCATTTCTGCTCTTCTCAAAATGATTTATCCTCAAGTCAGCACCTACATCATTAAAGAGAAAAGGAGGAAGGTTAGAAACATTAAATGTTGCACTCACATTATACTCACCTGGCAAGTCAAGTTTATATGCATTATCGTTGACTCTTGCCACCACTTGAAAAGGACCATCTCCCCTTGGTTGCAACTTTGATTTCCTTTGCATAGGAAATCTATCCTTTCGCAAATGTACATAAACCCAATCACCAGGTTCAAAAGTGATATACCTACGACCTTTGTTGGCTTGTGTTTCATATTGTTTGGTTTTTCTCTCAATGTTAAGCCTAGCTTTCTCATGAAATTGCCTAACTACTTTAGCTTTCCTTTTCCCATTTAAATTAACCATATCTTGCATAGGCAATGGTACTAAATCCAAAGGAGATAATAGATTAAAATTATAAACAAGCTCGAAAGGAGAATAACCTGTAGCACTATGAATCACACGATTATAAGTAAACTCCACAAAAGGCAAACATTCTTCCCAGGTTCTAGAGTTCTTACCAATAACAGCACGCAATAATATACCAAGAGTTCAATTTACTACCTCAGTCTGTCCATCAGTTTGTGGATGGCAAGTTGTAGAAAATAACAACCTTGTTCCAAACTTACCCCATAATGTCTTCCAAAAATGGCTCAAAAATTTTGCATTACGATCTGATACAATATTCTTTGGCACTCCATGTAGGTGAACAATCTCTCTAAAAAATAAGTCTGCAATGTATGTGGCATCATCTGTTTTGGTGCAAGCAATGAAATGGGCCATCTTTAAAAACCTGTCAACTACAACAAGAATACAATCTCGGCCCTTCTTAGATCCAGGTAACCTAAGAATAAAATCCATAGAAATGTTGGTCCAAGGTTCACAAGGAATTTCTAAGGGCGTATACTTACCATGGGGCAAAACCCTAGACTTAACTTTTTTACAGGTAATACCCTTAGCACAGACTCTTTCAACATCCCTTTTCATATGTGGCCAAAAGAAATGTTCATTTAAAACATCAAAAGTCTTTTCAATGCCAAAGTGTCCCATTAAACCACCCCTATGAGCTTCTCTCACAAGCAATGCTCTCATAGACCCTTGAGGAATACAAAACTTATTTACTCTAAACAAATACCCTTTATGTTTATAGAACTTACCAAAGGCAGCTTTCTCACATGTAGCATATACCTTATTAGAGTCAGCTTCATTAGCATATAAATCAATAATGTGCTCAAACCCCAGTAACTTAACGCTCAAAGTGCTAATCAATGTGTACCTATGTGACAATGTGTCAGTAACAACATTTTCCTTACCTAATTTGTATTGAATTACATAAGGAAAAGTTTCAATAAACTTAACCCATTTTGCATGTCTCTTACTCAACTTCTCACTAAAGAATGCAATAGGTCGTTTCTCTTGCATGAGATCTCTCCTAATCCCAATGCCTAATGCATCACATTCAATTTCAAAGATCTTAGAAAAATCAGGCAAAGCAAGAAGTGGTGCATTACATAACTTAGACTTAACCAAATCAAAGGCATCTTGTTGTTTTATACTTCACTTGAAACTCACACTCTTTTTAATCACCTTAATCAATGGTGCAGCTATGGTACTAAAATCCTTAATGAACCTCCTGTAAAAGTTAGCCAAACCATGGAAACTTCTCACATCACTCACACTCTTAGGTGTAGGCCATTCTTGAATTGCCTTAATCTTTTCTTTATCAACCTCTATGTCATGAGTAAACACAACATAACCCAAGAAAATGACACGATCCTTGCAAAAATTGCATTTTTTCAAATTAGCATATAATTTCTTTTTCCTTAAAACATCAAGCACACAATCTAAATGTTCAACATGCTCTTTTAAATTCCTACTGTATACTAATATGTCATCAAAATAAGCTATAACAAACTTTCCTAAGAAAGGTCTTAAAATATGATTCATTAATCTCATAAAAGTATTAGGTGCATTAGTCAAACTGAAGGGCATAACTAACCATTCATACAAACCATGCTTGGTCTTGAATGCAGTTTTCCATTCATCTCCTTCCCTCATCATAATTTGATGATACCCACTCTTAAAGTCAATTTTAGAGAAGTAACAAGCACCATGTAATTCATCTAGCATATCATCAAGCCTGGGTATAGGATGTCGATACTTAATTGTTATTTTGTTGATAACTCTACAATCAACACACATCCTCCAAGATCTGTCTTTCTTTGGCACAAGTAACACTAGCATTGCACATGGGCTCATGCTCTCCCTTACATGTCCCTTCCTTATCAACTCATCAACTTGTTTCTGAAGCTCCTTTGTCTCCTCAGGATTGCTTTTATACATTGGCTTATTGGGAATGGGAGCTCTAGGAATAAGATCAATGTGATGTTCAATCCCTCTCCTTGGTGGTAAACCATCTGGGATCTCCTTAGGGAATACATCATTATAATCCTACAACAAAGATGAAATAGCACTAAGTAAAGATGAATCAAGGTTAGTGTTAGAGAAATAAGAATCCTTATAAAAGATCAAGATCATTTGTTGCCTAACTTGGAAGGCAACCCTAACATTTGCTCCCTTTGCAAACACACTTACTTATTTTCTTTCATCTTCACTCTTGTGAACCTGACCACTCTTGTACTTAGCACTCTCAAATGCGTTTACCTTGTTTTTCCCTCCTTCACTTTCTTTTCTCTTGACTCTCTCTTTCTTTTCGCTCCTTCTCTTTTGCTCACTTTCATAAAGTCTCACTTGGTTTTCAAACACCTGTTTTAGAGTCAATGGAACAAATGTAAATGGTTTTCCATCCATGGTGAAAGAATAGCGGTTCTTGTAATCATTATACAAAACTTTTCTATCAAATTGCTAAGGACAGCCCAATAACAAATGCTAGGCCTGTATAGGTATAACATCATAAAATAACTCGTCCTTATGTCTATCAATGGAAAATGGAACCACAAATTGTTTAGTCACTTTCACCACTCTACTGTCATTCAACCATTGCAAATTATATGGCCTAAGATGTTTGGTTGTAGGCAAGTTCAATCTTTCCACCAACTCTGTACTCGCTACATTAGTACAACTTCCTCCATCGATGATCAAGCAACAAAGTCTATCTTAAACCAAACATCAAGTATGGAAAATATTTTCCCGTTGCATCTCAACATCATCCTCCTCCTTAACTTGCACACTAAGGGCTCTCCTTACTACTAAAAGCCTTCCACCATGCTCTAGATACTCTATCCCTTCATCAACATCACTAACATCCTTTAGTGGCTGCATTTGGTCTTTATCACTAGCATCATTGCCAGACACATGGTCACCATTCTCCTTAAGGTACATGGTTCTCTTGTTAGGACATTGTGAAGCCACATGACCCCTACCCAGACATCTGAAGCATTTGATATCTCTAGTTTTTCCTTGGGTGCCCTCAAGTTTTTGTTCAAATTTGCCCCTTTCCAGGTTGCCCCTACTAGTCTTAGGTCTATGTGAATTAGTTTTAAGCCTAGAAGTCATCTTTTCTTCCTTATTCCCCTCAGTTCAACTTCGAAAAAAATGAACCTAAGTTCTAATTATTTCTAGAAGTGCTCATTCCCTTAAGTTGCCTCTCAACTTTCATGGCAATGTGTACCATGTCTTCAAACTCTACATAGTGTTGTAGTTCTACCACATGAACTATGCTTTTATTCAACCCTTGGAGGAACCTAGCCATGGTTGCCTCCCTATCCTCCATTACATTTGCCTCAACCATAACAATTTCCATCTCCTTATGGTATTCTTCCATACTTTTGGAACCTTGTGTAAGGCTCTGCAACTGGTTATACAAATCCCTATAATAAGAGCTGGGAACAAATCTCCTTCTCATAATAGTTTTCAACTAATTCCAAGTTTCTATGGTCCTCTCCAAATTTCTTCTCTTAGTGGTAACTTGTTGGTCCCACCATACTACAACATAATCAGTGAACTTTACCACAACTAACTTCACTTTCTTCTCCTCAGAGAAGTTGTGACACTCATATATTAATTCTACCCTTCATTCCTAATCTAAATAGACATCAAGGTCAGCTTTCCCTTAGAAAGAAGGTATTTTCATTTTAATACTACCAAGATTTTAATTACTCCTTCCTCCACTCTATTTCTGTTATCCCAACCTCCATTATACCTATCATAAATATTTCCATTGTGTCTTACTCCTCTACCATTCCTATTACTACGTCCTCCTCTAAATCCACCTTTGAAGTTTTTACCAGCATTATCACCGTCATTGAAATAATCATCACCATCTTCACTAAAGTCATGTTCAAATGCTCCTTCATGACCCTCCCAATTGGCCTCTTAGGATTGACACTTAATTCCCCTTCTATTTTATCCATCCTGTCTTGAACTTCCCAAAACATTTGGTTAATCCTATCAAACTTTTACTCTAAGGATTTCATAAGTAATTTGAAATCTGGAACAACTACTTCCTCCTTTCCATGTGGGAAACTGCCTTCTTTAGCATTAGACATTAGATATGCAAGATTGTTAGTAAATAAAAAATATACCTCACAAAACTCACTCCCTTGCGTGTTTGCTCTCTACTCAACTATAGTAGTCCTCAACTCTTGTGTTTCACACAATGAATTGAAAGACTATAAGAGCTCTTTCAATAGTTCCAGGCAAACTAAATTCAGAACAAACAAAACTTGAATATATCAATCTTAGACCTACCTCTTTAGAGAAGTGGCACGATCAAGAAGATAGGCAATAATGCAAACAGAATGTCAAGGAATTCAATGATATGAGCAGTGCAATCAAATAACAATCAATTATCAAATATAGTTGAGTAAATGACCAATTGAGCAATGAAGTCGGGTTTTCTTTTTTTAACTAATGGGTATTTTTATAGAAGGAACGAATAGCAGAAAGGTAACCCAAGAAATACACGATTTTTTTTTTTGGTTAACTAATGGGTATTTTTGTAGAAGAAACAAATATTAGAAAGGAAACCCAAGAAATACATGATTTTTTTTTTTTGGTTAACTGATGGGTATTTATGCAAAATGAATAACAACAGCAGCTAAACACAAGAAACACACGAATTTCTTCTTTTCTTTTGTTTTTTTTTTTGTTTTTTTTTTTGATTATTTAACCAACAATAAATAATACATGAAATAGATGATAACAAAAGTATAACTAACCCAAGTTAAAGCCAAGGATCTGATACCAAATGATACGAAATCCAATTATCTGCAAACGGAACCCTACACCAATGTTGGTATAGGATCGTTCTAACAAAGTTTAAGGGATTTGGAGTTCTGACCCAATGATTATAAACCAAAAACTAGAACTATAAGATTCAGATGCCACTCCTAACAATAATATTGAAGAAGATAAGTCTATTAAACCAACACACTCAAGTATGAAAATTCATAATTAGTTCTCAAAGAACCAGAGAAAATAACTTATACATTCATGAAAAATCGAGTTTCCCTCCAGCCACCCTTTCTGCCCTTTTTATATGCTAACCCCAAAAAGCCCTAGCTAATAAGATGAGCTTATTAAGGAAATTCATTCAACCCACTACATAACAATATAACCCATGAAAATAATCCATTTAAATGCCCAAACATGGGCTCCCAAATCCAACTTCCTTCCTAAGGCCATGGTTCTCAAATTCCTCTACAGATGACACATTTGCAAGCCTTGGTGAAGCCTCCATTATCCTTAACTCATACCTAGTAACTTCTTAATAGTAAATGTCACATAATAAGTTGTTGAGAGTTTTCTTTATTTTCTTTGACCTTGCCCTTGCCCTTGTCATTGGTCCTCCAAAGTTTTGCAAAGCATCAACTCCCTTATTGATTTGAGCTGGTACAATATGGCTTCCATCATATAGATCGCCAGAAAATCAAGAGTTATGATGACTGACACTACAAGAATACGTTGGTGGTTAGAGTTTCATTAGAATGAAAATCAAGTGAATGAATTATAATCCATTATGGCCCTTGTCCCAAGTCTATTCCTGGGGCTCTAATCTTTTATAAGTTGTTGTAGTGTTGTTAACTAGTAGTTAATGGATTAACTTTTCTTTGAACTTCAAAGCAAGGTTTTGAAAACTGAAATAAACTAGCCAATTGGACCAATAAAATTGGGAATTGAGCCGTGTTCCCGTCTTATTCACTGTAAAAATTATTGGTTTTAAAAATTAGTGACCAAATTAATGAATTGACTAGTTGGAATGTAAACTAGTGAATTAATCATGATTTTTCCAATTTGATTAGTTTAAAAAAATTTTAAAAAATTAAGAAAATAATTTTTTCTATATTTTAATTTTTTAAAAAAATAAAAGTCATATTAAAATTTTTTTATAAATTTAATATTAAAAATTTGTTTTATTAGTTTAATTTTTATTAAAATAATTGAACTAGTTAAATCTTAAATATCTAAGATTTTTGTTTTAATAGCTGATTTGGTTCTTAAAACCTTATTTTATAGTAGTGTCTAGTTAGGATCTCTCATATGTTATTATCAAATATGGTAATTAAGAAAGAAAATTATTTATTGAAAGTAACATTCAAAGAAAACCCACTAAAACACCATGTCAAATACAATACAAACCAGTTTTAACTCAAAATGTCCTCCCTTTATCATCATTACTAGCTAATATCCCCTCCTTATCTAACAAAAAGGTTCAAGGAAAAGTCATGTTACACCTTTTTGCAACCTGACAAAGGCTTAACTTCTCTAAACTAGGATCATGATGACAGTCCTTCAAAAGCATTTTAAAGATATCTAATAATGTAAACTCCTTACAATCCTTTAGAGATCAAGTGTGATCACACTCCACTTGCCTTTTTGAGTATTGATGCTAGCAATGCATGTTTTCCTTCAACATCTTTCTCTATTTTGTGAAGAAGTGTGTCACTAGGACCAACATATCTAAACTTGTTAATACCATCAATGGTTTTTTTGGATGGATGTTTCTCTTTACTATTACATATTTGATCAACTTTGCAATCTTTTTTAGAATTGCTTATGCCTTTCTCTTTGTTCTTCTTGTTCTTTGCACCATGTTTGATCTATTGAATCCTAGATTCTAATAACCTAGCAGAAAATTCCAACTTTCTCTTTGGTGAAGCCTTCTCCGTGACATTCCATGCTGCTAGCATGCAATTTGACCATCGTTTCTTCATTTTGGCAATCTTGTGGTAACTTTGAACTATGAGTGTGTGGATCAATTGGCTCAATGGGTGTTTTATCAATAGATTCTTTCAAATTTTCTCTAATTTTTCTTTTTCAGCATCATAACCATTTCTCAAAGTCTCCCAAGTCATATTATTATTATCCAAATCTTTTTACCTTTTAGTTGAAGGACCTAATTTACCCATAATTTTCAATAACCCACCTAAAGTTTTCTCAAATTTAATAGCTAAACTACTTCTTCAAGCCTCTAAATCCAATTTTTTATCCAAAACTTTTGATTCATTCAATGGAGATTTCAACTTCACCATAATTTTCACAATTGTCTTTAATGTCTTCCCCTTATAAGTGCCTAAACCACTTCCTAGTTATTCAAATTCCAAATTTCTATTTGAAATTTTTGACCTTTTAACAGAAGATTTGCAAACACCTTCATTTATAGTTGATTCCCTTTTCAAAACCATAACTTTCATGGATTCATAGTAAAGTGCCTTGTTTACATGAGCTTAATAAACACCAATCAATGAAATCATACTTGAATTGATCTCAATTCTCTCCGTTAATTCTATCTCCAAAGAAAACCTTAGATCAGTGTCCTTCCCTAAATCAATAGCTATTGAATCATCATCCATACAATCATTGCTAATGGCCTTGATTTTCTTACCATTTCCTATGCCTTTAACTGATTCCAACAATTCCTATTATAGCAACTGCTCTTTAGAGGAGCCATTAGCTAGCGTGGACACTCTTGGTAGCGTGTGGTTGGCAAAGAGGGGGAATTCATTGTCTAGTTAGAAGGTAAAAGGGTAGGGATGCAAGTACTCTTCTTAAGGAGATGACATGTGGAATAGCTTTGTGATTGAATGGAAAGGATATCTATTATGCATCTCTTTGATCAATTCTGTCTTTAGAGAAAACCCTAGATCAGTGTCCCTCCCTAAACAATGGCTACCAAATCATTATCTATACGATCATCACCAATAACCTTAATTTTCTCACCATTTCCTATGCCCTCAACTAACGTAGCAGTGTCACATCTTGTTGTAGTAAATGCTCTTTAGAGGAGCTGCCAATCGACATGGACACTTCTAACAATGTGTGAAAGACCTTGGCAATGGCATTATGAGGGGCATTATTTCCATTTTGTTGCTTGATATTTTTTGGTGCTAACAATATCATGATTTGATGAAGGTTATGGGAATTTTGCCAAAATTGTTGGAGAAGAAGGGGAACTTATCATCTGGCTAGAAGGGAAAAGGGCAGTAATGCAAGTACTCTTCTTGAGGAGATGAAATGTGGCATAACTCTACAATTGAATAGAAAGGATATCTATTGTGCATCTTTTTGATCAATTTTGTCTTTAGAGAAAACCCTAGATTAGTGTCCTTCCACAAATCAATAGCTACTAAATCATCATCCATATGATCACCACCTTTCTTGTGCCCTCAACTGATTTAAGCAGTTCTTGTTGCAGCATCTATTCTTTAAAGGAGCAACCAGCTGGCGTGAACACTTCCAGTGGCATCACGAGGGACATTATTGCCATTTTGTTGCTTAATATTTTCTAGTGGTGGTAACATTGTGATTATGGTGGAGGATATGGGAATTTCCCCATAATCATTTGCAAAGAGGGGGGACTCATCATATAGCTAGAAGGCAAAAAGGTAGTAATGCAAGCACTATTCTTGAGGAGATGATGGTGTTAAAGGTTACTCTAATTGGAAAATAGAAAGGCCCAATAAGTAAGTGTTTGAAGTTTTAAGGAGATCAGTGTCATTTATAATTTAAGATGCTTACAAGTTTATAATGACTGGTAGAGGTAATGATTCAAAAGCTTTTACTACATGCATAAGAAAAACAACAACAAAGAAGAAATCATTTTCTCACTCAAAAAGTCCTTTAATTGATTTAAATTTCACCTCTTCGAAGAGCAAAACCAACCAATGTGATTGGACTAGTGCAAATTGGATAGATGAAATTCTAGGATGCCTAGTGTACCATCCTTTAATTGAGGAATTTTTAAGTGCTTTATATATATAATTTATTTATTTATTTAAAATAAATATTAGTTTTAATGGTTTAACCTTAATTTTACTAATTGAATCAATTAAACTTTAATCCTCTAAACTTTTTGATTCAACGATTAGTTTGGTTCTTAAAACCTTGGCCAATAGTTTATTTGGATTCAAGCAAGCCAAGGCTTAATCCAAACAAGAAGCCTAGCCTAAGAGATCTGCAAGGCTTTTTAAGACCATTCACTCATGGTTGTCAATTTAGGTTGGACTATCCTAGCTTGTCCTTCCATATGATTTTTAAAGGGCATAAAATAGAAAATTGAGGATATTTATGTAAATTCACAATTGAAAAATGAAGGGCAGCCATGTAATTCCACCAAGCCTTACTAGAAATGGAAAAGGTTACTTGTATATAAATTCCTTCTCAATTGAAAACCCAACATCTATGTCTGTGTTCCACTTGTTCTATAATTCTTAAGGAATGTGTTTTCTTTTCTATTCTTTGTTTCAAAATTAACAACAAGGAGTTTGCATCCATCCTCAAGCAGTAGGAGAATGAAAGCATCACTATTGCCTAATGCAAAAGTTAGGCAAGGTAGGGAGAGGAAAATTTTTTTAGGCTTGCCCCTTTAGTTCTTTTAAGTTTTAGTAATGTGTTTTCTTTTCTTAATTCAACTTTTTGTTTTTTTCTTTAATATTTCACTTATTTTTTGGTTAGTTTTTCCTAATTTTAATTTCCAAGGATCATTCAACATTCAATGATCTTGAGAAAGGGTCCAATTTCTAGCAACAACAAATCAAAAGCTGTCAAATTTGGTTTACTCTCTTGGTAATGGTTTGTGTATTTGATTTTTTTTTTTTTTTTGCATTTTTTATCTATTCTATTTCTTTTATAACACCCGATTTATGGATTAATACTAAGGCAAAAAAGATCCAAGTTTTAGCATCAAGTAATCAGGAACTAGTGAATTTGTTTTACTTTCTTGGTTTGGCTTCTTGATCAAATCAATTACATAAAGAGGAAGTTCCTCATATTAAATTTTATTAGTTTTGGGAGAAAGTCAAAATTTTTGTTTTTAGGTACAAAGCTTGTCTTTTAAGCATGTGCTTAAGGAACTATAATTTGGTCTCATTTTTTACACCTTGCAAGGGTTCATTCTTTTAAAGATACATTTTTCTTTTACCATGACAAAGTAGATCTACTCCTAAAAGCTAGGCTTGCCATTAGTAAGTTTATAGTGTTACATGCAGATTTTTTAATTATCTAAGTTATGATCTTGTTACCAAATTCATAAAGCCTATTTTGAAGCACTTGCTTAAGTGAGTGAATTTGAGCCTTTAATGCACATCATGCATTAAAATGTGTGGCTTTACAACTATTATTCTCTTATGCCACATTTAGTGACATTTGAGTGAGCCCACCGAAATATAGGAATTATTTTTAAATTTAAATTATGATGGACTACTGCATGACACTTCTTAGTGGTAGGTTGAAGGAAATATAATAATGGTCTACTATAAGATTGAGTTATTTTCACTGATTTAGAACTAATAGTGTTGCTTTGGTTTTGGAGATTTTTAAGTTTCATCTTGATTTCTAGTTAGGGTTATGGCTACTACTTCTTGTATTTTATGAAAAATGAATGTCTTTCAACTTTTAGTCTCTTGAGCTGACAAACAAAAGGATGTGAACTTTGTAAAGCTAGTGTTAGCTCCTTTACATGTTCCCATTAAATGGTAAGGTCAGATAGTTACTTTTTCTTATATCTTACATTTGATAATATAAAAATGAAACTATGTTCTTGTTCATCCACCTTGTTTAATGGAGTTGGAGATTCCCACCATAAATAAGTTTGGGATTCAATCCCTTTTTCTTTTTTTCTTTTAATCATATAGTTTGCATTTGTTATTATATGTTACTTAGATCTTTTTGTAGGCCTTTGGTTTGTTCTTATAAACTTATTGAAATTTGTTCATTTGAATCTTTCTCTTAATTTCCTGTAGATAAGGGAGGCTATACAATATGCTTTGGCTTCTTTATTAGACCAATTGCACCAAGCAAAGGTTCTTCACATTTAATTTGTAATTTTGGGCTTTAATTAGCTAGGTCAAGGAGTACTCATTTCTTTTTTTTTCATAATACTATAGTATTTTCTCTTAATACATAATGTCATTTGCTGGTTTAGGGGATAACCAACATCAAAGTAAGTAACCTTGTAGAGCAATTGGTTGCTAAACACATTGGAACCATTTTTTTTTTAGGTTTTTTTTCCTCCATGCTTTGATTTATGTTGATTTATTACTTTATTGTTATCAATTTACAAAATGAGTTGACATTTTCTTAACATCCTAATGGTTGTCTCCTTTACAAACTATTACTTACAACTATGCAACTTATTGAAAATTTTCTTTCTGATTTCATCAAGGCAGTTGGCATGAGTGTGTTAGCATAGTTACATATTTTGCGAAGTGTACATTACCTATTAAGGATGTTGCAAATCTAAAAATCAATGGCTTGATAGGCCACCATGGGTACCAATGATAGTTGGAAGCCAATGAAGGATTTATTCAGCCTCAAATAATTTGCCAACTTTAATCACTTATAAATCTTCTACTTCAAGTAATTTTTGCAACTTTAATTTCTTAAGTGTTATTATTAAACTTACACTTATCAATTATTATGTTCTACTTGATAGTCATGTTATAAAACTTTGGACATGTACTTAAAATACCAAAAACAACATTATGGCATGTCAGTGTAGATATTTATGCATACATAGCATTTTCACTTTCTTGCTTATTTCCTACTCATAAAATTTTCTTATAAAAAATCATAGTGTTTGCATTGCAAATCACATGTCATGAAGTATCAAAATCAAGTCAGTCCATCATCTCTCTAAGAATTTTTAATTTTTTAGTAGCCCATGCTTCTAATCCTTTTATTAGCAAAGATGTAGTTGGCATTTTATGGATATTTAGTTTCAATATTGTGCTATATTTGTGATGATGTGTCTTTTTTTATTTGTAATAATATCAATGACTTGCTTCAAAACACTAATTCTATAAAATGGATTTAGTTCATTATGAAATTGTGAAAAATTATAGCATTATATTGTTGGATTTGCTATAGATATTAGGAACCTTAATCCTTAATATTGTGGTTAGTGAAATAATGCTTTAGTCAAAATGTATCTAACTAATATAGTTGGCTCTTGTAGCATATGGTGCTTGGATATGTGCAATTAAACATCATGTTTTTCATGTTGAAAATTCATGAAGATTGTCAAGATTAAACCTACCAAAATCTTCTTTACAAATAAGAAAGATTAGCAATGAAATAACCACCCAAATTACATCCTAGAATTGTGAATTACTTTGCTAGGAGTAAAAATAATATGTTTTAAGGTAAATATATAACATTATCTATGAACCAACCAAGTCTCAAACACTTTTCCCTCTTAAACTAATATCACCACTTACTGCCACAATGCCTCAAGTTACATTGAAACAATGCCACTTGCACTTTAAGATCTAATTCTTTGCTAATGTCATATCTCATATTTAACCTCCCTCAACTTGCTATCATGCATGTTGACTTCAAATTCACCTTGATTCCTTTGACAAGCTCATAACATGCTAATGTTCTGTTAAGCATTGGTGTAAGGTGCTACTAAATGCTTGCATTTCCATATTAAAAGACTTAAAGGGCTAATATAAACCCTCTTGTACTTATTCAAAATATCTTCATGCATATTGTGATGAATCCCATGCTAAGTTTCTTACTGACTAGTTTTTAGATCATTTGCAGCATCATTTCTCAAACTAGCATTATCATAACTTGCCTTATAAATGGCAAAAGCATCATTGAAGATGTCATCCTCCACCCTTTTGCTTTCATCAAATTTTGTAGTTATCTTATTCATGTTCATGAAATTGAATAGAAAAGGGGAGACGAGGATGCATATTTCATTATTCTTGATGCATAAAACTTCTATGTTAAGGATGTCCCACTTTAGCAACTATGGGGTAATCACTTTGCCACCATTGAGGCCCCTTTTACTATTAGTAATTTTACTTCAACCTTTGCTCTCTTTGCTTTGTCCACCAAGGGTAGGCACTTTCTTGTCATTTAATGTGAAAATAAGGCCATCCTTTTAAACTTGGTCATAATGCAAAATTGAGATATGCCTAAACAATAACTTGATAATAAGTGATTGTTATGGCAAATCCCATTCACAAAAACTTATTCACTTATTTTTGTTATCTTATGTATCATTTATTTTATTGATTGCTTTTGGTTTAAGCATTATGGTTCTAGTACACATTGTGTCTTAGTTGCAAGTGAAAGCCTTTCATTTGATTCTCTTTTAGCATTTATTGCTTTTTCCTGCATGTAGCTATATGCACCTTTAGGGGAATTTTTCTTATAGGATCTATACTTTTCACACCAATGAAAGATCTATTAGAAAACAAAATTGGAGATGAAGTTTTCTTTTAGAGGGTGGGACATCAATCACTGAGGGTATTGAGAGGCAAAAGAAAAATTGTTATATCCAAGTGGGAAATGTGTGGAGCCATTTCTTTATAGGGAGCATTATGTAGCTGATGACGTAATTTTTCATACATAATTTAGGCTCTTATCATAGTTTTTATACCTTTAATTTTTCTAGCTAGCAACCAAATAAAAACTGCTACTAACATGCAAACAAATTCTCATTACTCGATTGAACTCTTTTATAGTTTTATAATGTCTTATGTGTTGCTACCATTGCTGTGTACCATTAGGAGTTTATGTAACAAAACTTTGATTTGATAATCTAACTTTTAGATATTTAAATTCTTAGAGAAGTATCATATTATGGATAAAGGATGAAGAACATCAAATATCCACTTTAGGTAATGAATCAAAGTTTTCATTATTTGTCCTTTGTTACAATGGATTTTTTTATTGATGTTTGTATGATTACTCTGTTCTTACATGGCCTCACAAATATTTTTGTGCTTTGCCTTTTTTTTATCATTTTTATTATGCATCATTATTTGTTTTGACATTTCCATGCTAATGGTGGCTGCACCTCTTTCATGCATATTTGACAATATGGAGTTTCTCTATAAATCTACTACTAACAATTCTCCCTTTGTTGCATTTAATGGATAAGTAGGTTCATTAGAGTTCTTTCAATGATTTTATGGAAGGTTTGCAATTTGATTAAAGTGACATGATATGTTTGTTTGGAAATACTTATTTTTTGTAGTTTGTGTGCAATTACATTAAAGGTCATAAAGGACCAATTTCTTGTTTGATGGCATCTTATGGTGAGGTAGTTCATTGTTTCTAACTACTAATATTTGCTATTAAAATTTATTTTGTTAGCCAATTTATCATTGAAATAAATTTCCTTTTTTTGTTTTATTTCAAGCACTCATTTTTAGTAAGTTGTTTTTCACATAAAATGCAATTCTAATAATGTAAACAAGAAGAGATCTCTATTCATGGAAAATTCTATAGTTTGGTGCCTTTTAGAGATCTTCATGTAGTTTCAATTTATTTTAGAAACACCTATACTTTCCAAGTATTTCAATCACCTTCTTATTAGAATTATAGCTTTTAATTGTTAAAATACAATATTTTATAAATTTTAGAGAACATATTAGAAAATTGATTTTTGTCTTCCCTAAGAGAGTTATAAATAAATATTAAAAAATTAAATCCTTTTATATCTATTGTTCTCTCCTTTTTACTACAATTTTATCTTCCAAAAAAATGTTCTTAATAAATTTTGAATAGTTTTAACATTCCTTTTTTGAGTTAAGTTATTGAATGTTTGATTTTTACCTTTAAAATACTATGCTCAATATTGACTTGTGCAATAGATAGTTGTTGTTCCCACAATCTTGTATGAGTTGTAATTGTTGTTAACTAAGTTTAAGTGCGAAGGGTAAGAAGGTAAAAGCCACATAGAGGAGTAAGAATATAAAAGCCACATGAAAGGGCAAGACAGTAAATTCGCCGCAAGTAAGTCCTAGGGTTTCATGAAGGAGTATATAAAAGTCATCGGAAGACAACAAAAATAGACATATCGGTTATTGAGAAAAATAGACAAAAAACCTACGCACACCACTGGCAAGAGAGAGAAACCCGTGAGAAAGGCACACCACCGGCACACCAGCAGTCAGCAACTGAGCAGATCGGCATACCACCGGCACACCAGCAGTTGGCAGTTGAGCAGATCGGCACACCACTGGCACACCAGCAGTCGGCAGTTGAGACAGATCCGGCTAGACAACAAGGAGACCAGAGAGATCCGACAAAACAAAGGTCCTGTCAACAGTGAGAGATCCGGCAGAAGGAGATCTAGTCGATGGTGAGAGATCTGGCAGAACAGGGGTCCAGTTGACGGTGAGAGATCCGGCAGAAGGAGATCTGGTCAACGGTGAGAGATCCGACAGAATAGGGGTCTGGTCGACGGTGAGAGATCCGATAGAATAGGGGTCTGGTCGATGGTGAGAGATCCAGCAAAAGGAGATCCGGTCAATGGTGAGAGATCCGGCAAAACAGGGGCTGGACAGAAAAACAGAAACCAACAGTGAAAGAGATCCAGTCGAAGGTGAGAGATCTGGCAGAACAAGGGCTGGATGGAAAAATAGAAACTTGAGGCGAGCCGTGAGACAAGGAGATGGGTGAGACCGTAAGACGGTGAAAGTAGGAGCTGTGTGAGACAACCTAGAGAAGGAATTCAGCAAAGCATCAGAAAGAACTCAACGTATTTCCAGATTTCTTCAAGAAAGGTTAAAGACTGTTACAGTAAACTTCTAAGTGGCAGTGGAGCAGCCTTTCAATTCAATAGAGGCAAGACAAATTAGAAGAAGGGTAGACACAGTAAGTGACACTCTTTGTATTGTACTTGCTTAGTATTTGCAATAATGAAAGGAGTAGAGAATTGAGACATCCATTGTAATTGGAATTCTCAAGTATAGTGGATGGTCTCGGTATAAGAGAGTCTCTACCACCGTGGATGTATGTCACATTAACGGAACCACGTAAATCTTGTGTGTCCTTAATTTGCTTTACATTCTGTGTTTTGAATTGAGTTGTGAACGCAGTTAAAGTATCAGCCAACCTATAACCTAACGAAAGTCTAAATAAGAACATTCGAATTGTCTATTAGGTAAAGTATCTGAAAGGTGACTTTGGGGACTATTGTGATTAGTAGGTAGTAATAAATCTACCTTAGTCGAGTCTGAGAAAGAGTTTACTTTTAAGAAGAGGTTGAAGTTGTTCACTTACTTGCGAATTGCGAATTGTGGTGATACTGATTCACCTCCCCTCTTAGTATCACAAACTAGTAGATCCTAGGAAGAAGTCGGGAACTTCAATAGTTGAATTAATGGATATGAAAGGAGGTAATTGAAAGAACAATATAGTGTTAAAATTTTTAAAACTAAATTAAAACCTTTGGTGGTGTATGTGGATAAGTGTCAAACCATATATTGCTCCCCATGAATTTTACTCTTCATTTCTTATAAGACCATGGTGAAGATTCATGAGAACTTATACCCAAATTGAGCTTAAAGGTATATTTGTGTTGTTCTTGATATTGTTTCTACTGAATCTATTAATTAATGAAGCAATTTTTCCCCTATGCAATCAAAATTGCATTTATCATATTCTAAAGCCATGTAAAGTTGACACTATGTTCATATGAGAGAAACTAGATTTGTCAATGAAATAGTATTTTTACTGCTAAAAAATATCTAATTACAACTATGAAATTAATCAACATATATTTTAACAAAATATGCACTATAGTGGGTAATGCTATGTTTGACGCCAATTTAAATTCTAAATTAAATTCTTTTATATAAAGAAAACATGGGCTTAAGAAGTAACAACAACAATATGGTTTTTTTTTTTCTTTTAAATATGAATAAGAAGTTTGCTAGAAATTCATATTTATGCATTTTTGCTAGCAACATCAACATTCACAAGGATACAATGTGCAATAGAATTATTATTAGATATTTTGAGTTTAAAGGAAAGAGAATTCTATATGAAACCCCAAACTCATGTTTGAGACCCCATGCCTTATTTTAACCCATTGTAAGGAGAGTGCAATGAGTGGGTGGGAGGCATACCAAAACACCATCCAAACTACCACATTAGGTGATAAGGTAGCTTTCACATTAGCTTTATCTCAAATGAATATTGGTATTACAAAAAACATAACATAACACAAATACATCAAGTTACTACTAATTCATTGTTTCAAAAAAAAAAAAAAAAAAAGCTTACTCCTAATTTGGTCAACATGTGTAATTTAGCAAGAGGTAACAATTATTGTTGAAAATTCCATCAAAGATACCTTATGCTTCATCAAGGGGCAATTAAAGTAAAAAAAAGAAAAAGGTACATAACAGTGGTGTACCTACTACATATAGGATTGACCCCCGTGCTATTGAATTGAGTAGGATTACCGATGTTAATTAATGGACCAATACCTTAACCATTAGAATATTAAAAAAAGCCTTAAAAAAATTAACAAATCAATTTTCTTACATATCAACATTTTACTAAGTGGAAATATTACTTTTCTTAAAGAAATAAAATTTCCAATGGATCATTCATTAATTATTTTTAATTGAGAGATCAATTTAAATTAGATATCTTTGGATAACATAAACTTTTTTCTATCTTAAAAAGTTCCCCATATACCAATAAGCTTTCTTCTTTAAGTTATAAATTGATGTATTTGATGGATGTACACAAAAGGGTAATGGCCTTGTATGTAATCTTTTAACATAAAGAATTAATTGAGAACTTTTGTATAAAATATTATCGTGCTATAGTCACAGCATGCTTATGGAAATTACTATATTTATTCCTAGTTTGTAGCATAACCTGCTACATATATCCACTAGCTAGTTTAATCCAAATTCGGTAATCACTACCTAGTGCCTTCCCTACCCTTGGGGAAATATCTATGTAATTGCCTAGTAACTTTGATTCTTGATATTAACTTTTTTCCAATCACTATATTAATTGACCAAAAAACATTTAGTCGTTGTTTAAAATCAAACAATATACATTTGAAACATTACATTTCATCTTTATTCCTTGGGTGCAACATAACCTATCACGTATATACACTAGCCAGCTTGATCTAACTTTGATAATCACTCCACAATGCCTTCCTAGCCCGTAAGGAAACATCTATGTATTTGCCTAGTAATTTTAATGTTTGAAACTGACTACGTTCCAAATTTTTGATTATCCCAATCATTTCTTCACCCTTACATACAATATGACCAAATAGTACATAAATTGACCAAAAAACATTCAGGTATTGCTTAAAACCAAAGAATACATATTTGAAACATTTCTCTTCCCGATCATAGAAAACATTCAAACAAAGTGAGTCCTTCATCAACTACCATTATTATGCATTACATTTGTTATGGATAATAGTCCATACAATATGCACATAAACATAACAACAACAATTTTAGTTATAGTGCAAATAAATGATGGGGGAGAAAAGGTTTGTAGGGCATAACAAACCCAAAATGAAAAAATTTACAAAAATGCATATTAAATAGTGTTTTTATAATTTTTTCCATACAAAAGGCTTCATCCCCAAACCAGAATGAGTTACCCAACTAGAAAGAGTTACCTTTTTGTAAAAGACATAATGTTGCTAATAAAATAAAAATCAACAAACATAGGGTATTTGTTAAGGTTAGGGTAAATAGTGAAACGATAATCTAGGTGCTACCGTATGGGCATTATTAGGTGCATTTGTAGCACCATCGCTTTCTTTTGGTGTTGCTTATCCTACCTATATTTTAGCTTGTTTTCCTTTACTTTTCTTTCCTAACTAATTTTTGTAACAATGCTCCTAAAAAGGAACACCAACATAAATTGTGGTGAAATTGAGAGTGACATGATAAGTATTATGTATGTGTATAAGAAGAGTAGATCGGAGAAAGTAAGACAAATGAAAAGAAAGAAAACTAAATGGGGTTAGAGAAGAAGAAGAAAGTAAGGTTAGGGGATGAGCAGTCGAGATTTGCAAAAGAAAATGTAACAATGGGATTAGAGAAGAAGAGTGGGGTTAGAGAAGAAGTGTAGGGTTAGTTTGCAAAAAAACGTAGCAGTGTCATATCCTCTCAACTTTATAAAAAATAAAAAGTTATTTTAAAAAATAATATGGTGAGTTGTCCCTACCACCATTGCAAATAGAAAAGATCTTTTAAGAATTTTTTTTTTTTTTTGTGGTCAAAAATAGAAGACAAAAGTTAACCCTTTTATTTTTTTTAGTATTTTGGATTGTTGTATTTTCTTTGGAAACCCTTTTATTTTTTTTAGTATTTTGGACTGTTGTATTTTCTTTGGAAAAAGGTTCTTTTAATGACATTTTTTTATAGTTTCTACCATTTTGACTCTTACCATATATGATACCAGTTTTAGTGATTTTGTTGTTCCATCTTATAGATGGGACTTGTAGCCATATATGATAATAATGACTATAGTATTACTATACCACATTGTAAATTTACACATTCATCATAATCTTAATTTCTTTTTATTTATTTATCCTTTTATTTAAGGAACTTTTCTTTTTGTAAGATCTTTTATATTAAGAAAATTAAGTAAAACTTATAGATTATGATAATTTTTTTTTGTATAAAAATATTTTTTTGTAATTGAAGTAAATAATGGACTTAAACTTTTTCAAGAGAATGCACATATGTGATTACATTATTTGGTCAATTTTGTTACTATTCTTCATATGAAACATTTTTATCACTTACAACCTCTTGTTATGTTGATTAGATGTTCATTTCTAGATTAACAATGAACTATATGTCTTTTCTAGTGATATGCATAATGATCAAATTTAAGTTGAGAAATTAATATATATAAAATTTTAAATTAATTCATATTCCATAAATAATCTAATACTTTACTTTTAAGAAAAAAATAAGAAAGTAAAATTTCAACCTTGTATTTTTCATTCTACTTTATTTTTTATACTTTAAATATAAAATAGTTTCCCAAGTTTCTCCCTCTTTTTATTTTTTAATTAAAAAAGTAAATTACAAAAATATCAGTAATCATGATATTTATATCCTATTTATATTTAAATTATATCAGTAGAGAATTTATTATCTAAACATAATTAAACTTGAATAAATCTTTTTCATAATCAATTTTAGTATAAATAAATTTAGAACCCAAACTCAAACTTAAATTTATATATAAATAAATACATCAAATTATTAATTAGAATACTATTGTATCTCTATGTTTCATAAAATAGTTAAATTCAATTTAACATATGGTTAGACTAAGAAATTTTTAAATTAATGTAGAGTGGGAAGGAAGTTTAAAAAAACCTAAAAAAAATAAAATCAAATGCAATTTAAGTGTTAAGTTATTCAACAATTATGAAAAATTAAAAAAACAACATTTTAGAATACAAAATTTCAAATTTTAATAACTACTTAAATCAAATAAAAAGTTATTAAAATTTAAAATTTTTTATTATAATTTTTACAATTTCAATAAAATATTACTCTAAATTTACTACAAGTAAGATAAATCATATTTGAATTTAATAATTACATTTTTTTATTCTAACCGTTATTTAATTTAAAATTCTTTTTATATTATTTATACAATTAAAATAACATATTAGTCAATATTCTTAAAAAGTAAAAAATGACTTTTTTGAATATAAAACTTTAAATTTCAATAGCTATTTAAATCAGATTAAATGTTAATCAAATTTATAATTTTTATTATAATATATGTAATTTTAGTAAAAGGTTAACTAAATTGATCAAAAGTAAAATAGACTTTATTTAAATAAAAAAATTGAATGATTTGAATAATTCATTTTCTATGCTAACCATTACTCAAATTTAACCCATTTTTATGTAATTTACATAATTTCTATATTAGGTTACTCAAAATTTATGAAAAAGTAAAAAGTAATATTATTGAATACAAAACTCCATATTTCATTAATTATATAAATCAATTCAAATATTATTCAAATTTAAAATTTTTTACTATAATTTTTTTAATTTCACTAAAATGTTCTCCCAAATTTACTAAAAAAATAAAATAGAATATATTTTAATAAAAAAAGTCTAAATTAAATAATTTTATTTTCAAGTCTAACCGTTATTCAAATTTAAATTATTTTTATATTATTTACATAATTTAACTAATAGGTTAATTAATATTAATAAAAAATTAATCAACATTTTTATAATACAAAATCTTATATTTTAATAGTTACTTAAATCAAATCAAATATCATTTGAATTTATAATTTTTTATTACAATTTTTATAATTTCAATGAAAAAGTTACTTTAAATTTAACAACATGTAAGATAGATTATATTTGAATAAAATAATAACCAATTTGAGTAATTACAATTTTTAATCTAGTCATTATTCAAATTTAATATCTTTTTATATAATTTATGCCATTGAAGTATTGAATTACTCAATATTCATAAAAAAAAAAATAAAGAATGATATCTTTCAATACAAAATTTTAAATTTTAGTAATTATATAAAAAATCTAAATGTTATTGAAATTTAAATTCTTTTATTATAATTTCTATAATTTTAGTAAAAAAATTACTCCAAATTTACCAAAAAGTAAAATAGATTATATTTGAATAAAAATAATTGATTTGAATAACTATATTTTTTATTCAAATTGTTATTAAAATGTAAAATTTTTTGTTTGATTTACATAATTTAAGGAATATAATTCTCAACATCTATAAAAAAAATTAAAAATGAAACTTTTGAATAAAAACCTCATATATTAGTAACTATTTAATTCAAATTAAATATTATTCAAATTTACAATTTTTTATTATAAATAAAAGATTAATTTGAGTAATATATTTTCTATTCTAATTGTTATTCAAATTTAACATCTATTTTGAAATAATTTACGCGATTTTGGTATTAAATTACTTAACCTTTCTAAAAAAAAGTTAAAAACCACTTTTTTGAATGCAAAACTCTAAATTTTAGTAATTATATAAATTAATTTAAATATTATTCAAATTTAAAATTTTTTACTATAATTTCAATAATTTCCTAATATAGTTATTATAAATTTACCAAAAAGGAAAATATATTATATTTTAATAAAAAAAATAACTAATTTAAATAATCATATTTTTTATTGTAACTGTTATACATATTTAAATTCTTTTTATAATTTTATATAATTTAAGTAATAGATTTGCCAACATTAATTAAAAGTAAAAAAATTAACATTTTTTAATATAAGACCCAAATTTTAGTAGTCATATAAATCAAATCTAATATTATTCAAATTTATAATTTTTTATTAAAATTTCTATAATTTGAAGAAAACTTTATTCTAAATTCAACAAAAAGTAAAATAAATTTTATTTTAATATAACATGACTCATTTGAATAATTCATTTTGCATTTTAACCGTTATTCAAATTAAGTGTATTTTTACATAATTTACAAAATTTATATATTAAATTACTTAATATTAATGAAAAAGTAAAAAATAACATTTTTTCACTTTTAGTAAAAGGTTACTTCAATTTCACCAAAAAAAAAAACAATCATATTTAAATAAAAAATAATTGATGTAAGTAATCACACTTTTTATTATAATTGTTATTCAAATTTAAATCTTTTTTATATTATTTATGTAATTTAAGTAATGAGTTAATCAATAATCATGTAAAGTAAAAACCAACATTTTTAATGCAAAACCCCAAATTTTAGTACATTTTTAAATTAAACCAAATATTTTTTAAATTTACAATTTTTTTATCAAAATTTAAATAATTTCGATAAAAAGTTACTATAAATTTATCAAAAAGAGAAATAGATCCTATTGGAATAAAAAAAATTTGATGGAAAAATCATGTTTTTTAATCTAATTATTATTCAAATTTAATATTTTTTTACTCAATATTAATTTTTTACTCAAATCTAAGTATTAATTTACTCAATATTCGTGAAAAAAAGTTAAAAAAAATTAACATTTTTCAATACAAAATTTAAAATTTTAGTAATTATATAATTAAATTTAAATATTATTCAAATTTAAAATTTTTATTGTAATTTCTACAATTTTAGTAAAAAGTTATTCTAAATTTATTAAAAAATAAAATAGATAATATTTATTAAAAAATAAATGATTTAAGTTATTGTATTCTTTTATTCTAACTATTATTCAAATATAAATTGTTTTTATATTATTTATATGATTTAAATAAAAAATTAGCCAACATTTATGAAAAATAAAAAGATTACATTAAATTTAACAAAAAGTAAAATAAACCCTATTGAATAAAAAATGATCAATTTTAATAATTTATTTTTTATTCTAATCATTAATTAAATTTAACATCTTTTAACGTAATTTACGCAATTTAAATATTATATTACTCAATATTTATAAAAAATAAAAAATGATATTTTTTAATATAAAACTTCATATTTTAATAATTATACAAATCAATTTAAATATTAATCAAATTTAAAGTCTTTTGTTATAATTTTTACAATTTTGGTACAAAGTTACTATAAATTCTCAAATAAGTAAAATAGATCATATATAAATAAAAAAAATGACTAAATCAACTAATTATAATTTTTATTTTAACCGTTATTTAAATTTAAATTTAAATTTTTTTTATATTTTTACGTAATTTAAGTAGTTAGTTAGTTAACACTTAGGAAAAGTAAAAAAATAATATTTTTAATACAAAATTCCAAATATAATCTTTTCTTATAATTAAATTAAATTAAATGTTATTTAAATTTATAATCTTTTCTTATAATTTCTATAATTTTAGCAAAAGGTTATTGTTAATTCACCAAAATATAAAATAGACTTTATTTAGAAAAAAAAAGAGACTAATTTAAGTAATTACATTTTCTATTGTAACTATTATTTAAGTTTAACATTTTTTTTACATAATTTATATAATTTAAGTATTAGATTACTTAATATTCATAAAAATATTAAAAAAATATCATTTTTGAATACAAAAATTCAAATTTTACTAACTATTTAAATCAATTAAAATGTTATTTAAATTTTAAAATTTTTATTATAATTTTTTCAATTTTAGTAAAAAGTTAATCTAAATTCACTAAACAGAAAAATAAATTATATTTAAATAAAAAAACAACTAATTTAACTACTTAAATCAATCAAAATGTTATTTAAATTTAAATTTTTTTATTGCAATTTTTTTAATTTTAGTAGAAGGTTATTCTAAATTTACCAAAAAAAAAAAAACCATATGTAAATAAAAAGAAAAAAATAACTAATTAAAATAATCACATTTTTTATTATAATTATTATTCATATTTAATTTTTTTATATTAATTTATACAATTTAAGTAATAGATTAGTTGTCAATCATAAAAAATAAAACACAACAATTTTTAATAATACAAAATCCTAAATTTTAGTACCTTTTTAAATCAAACCAAATACTTTTCAAATTTACAATTTTAGTAAAAGATTATTATAAATTCATTAAAAAGAAAAATATATCGTATTGGAATAAAAAATAATTAATTTGAGGAATTACATTTTCTAATCTATTATTCAAATTTGATATATTTTTACATAATTTCTTCAATTTAAGTATTAGACTGCTCAATATTTATGAAAAAAGTAAAAAAAAAAAATGACATTTTTTTATACAAAATTTAAAATTTTAGTAATTATTTAAATCAATTTAAATGTTATTTAAATTTCAAATTTTTTTATTATAATTTCTACCATTTTGATAAAAAAATTACTCTAAATTTACCAAAAAATAAAGTAGATAATATTTGAATAAAATATAAATGATTTAAGTCATTATTTTATTCAAATTGTTATTCAAATTTAAACTATTTTCATATTATTTATGTAATTTAAATAAAAAGTTAATTAATATTTATTAAAAGTAAAAGGGTTATGCTAAATTTAGTAAAAAGTAAAATAGGTAATATTTAAATAACAAATGATTAATTTTAATAATTCATTTTTATTCTAATTATTATTTAAATTTAATATTTTTTTTATATAATTTATATAATTTAAATATTAGATTATTCAATATTTATAAAAAAAAGTAAAAAATGATATATTTGAATATAAAATTTGATGTTTTAATAATTATATAAATTAATTTAAATGTTATTTAATTTTAAAGTTTTTTATTATAATTTTTATAATTTTAGTAAAATATTATTTTAAATTCACAAATAAATAAAGTAAATCATATTTAAATAGAAAAAATTGGCTAATTTAACTAATTGTATTTTTTATTTTAACTATTATTAAAATTTAAAATTTTTTTATATATTTATATAATTTAATTAATATATTAGTTAACGTTTATGAAAGTAAAAAGTAAAATTTTAGATATTAGTAATTATTTAAATAAAATTAAATATTAACTAAATTTATAATTTTTTATTATAATTTTTATAATTTTAATAAAAAATTACTTCTAATACACTAAAAAGTAAATAATTCTTTTTTTAATAAAAAAATAATTAATTTAAATAATTTACTTTCTATTAAATTTTATTTAAATCAAAAAGACTGATTTGAAAATTTTATTTTATATTTTAACTATAATTTAAATTTAATATCGTTTTACATAATTTAAAAAATTTATATATTAAATTACTCAACTTTTAAGAAAAAATTAAAAAAAATGTATAAATTAATTGAAATATTAATTAAATTTAAAACTTTTTTATATCATTTTTATAATTTTAATAAAATATTAATCTAAATTTATTAAAAAGTAATATGATCTTTTTATATCATATTATCAAATATAAAGTGTAATATAAATTTAAATATATTAAATTGACCTAGTAATTTTTTTAATCATTTATATATTTATAAGACGGATTATATAATATTCTCGAGGTATAGATGGTCGGGAGCTAGATGGCAAGGATGCAAGACTTGCAGACTACTTCGATGTGACTGCAGCGACAAGCAAAGGTGGTCTCATGGCCGCAATGTTGGCCGCCCCAAATGAACAAAACCGTCCTCTCTTCGCTGCCAAAGACATCACGAAAACCGTCCTCTCTTCGCTGCCAAAGACATCACGAAAACCGTCCTCTCTTCGCTGCCAAAGACATCACGGGCTTCTATCTCGAGCATTCCCTAAAAATTTTTCCACAGAACGGGTAAATCAAGTGTAATCAGGATCATTTGGGATGCCCATAAATAATATATATGCAGATAAATACTGTTTGATTGCAATTAATAGCAGGGGCATTCTTAGGTCAATGATAAAAACATTTAAGGCAATATGTGGACCCAAGTATGATGGGAAATACCTGGACAAATTGGGGAGAGAAGCTGGGAGATGCTCGCTTACATGACGCTTTAACTAATGTTGTGATACCCACATTTGATATCAGGCACTTGCAGCCAATGATCTTCCCTACTAATGAGGTCTCTCCCTTTCCCTTCATCCATATCAGTTCAATTCTTGTCTCTGAAAATTTTCGCCTTTTAAGAGTTTAGAATTGAAACATAAAATGTCATGAGGACTTCCGGCGGGTTAAATCGGAAGTGCTGGCTAATTGAGAAGCTAGCGACATCGTAAAGGCTTATTATTGGACCTTGAAAGAATGAGATTAACATTGAATTCTATCCATCATTGAGCTTAGTACAAGATACACATAACTATAGATATAAAAATAAAATATTATTGTTGCTCACATTAAAAAAAAAAAAGAAAAACAATATTATTGATGTACAAGTGAATTGTAAGGTCTCGCGTAGATCAAGTCAAATGTTAATTCAATACTTTTGGCATCCATGAGTGTGTCAATTACTTGTGCCCATTCAATTTTTTGCTACCTAATTAACATTCATCAATTGTCTATAGTGGACTTATGTTAATTAAATTGATTCTCAGTGTGCATTTAACTTCTGTTTTTTTGTTTCCCCACAAGGTTCATACTACAAGCAATACAATAGGGAATTTATCCTCCTACTGCCCATAAATCCACTCTCATACATCCATCCTGTGCGTTTAAATCCAAACTTCCGATGTAAAAGTTCAAACTCTCAACTATTAGCCCATCCTTTTACCGACATTACCGATTTTTCTTTAAATAAAAAACAAAAACAAGCACAATGGTGGAATTTTCTCATTGTTAATTTAGAATCACATAATTTTATTAGTAATAAATTTTCCTTTTCTTTTGTCCCTAAAGAGATATTGTGGTAGCTTAAAACTCAAACTTTCAAGATAGGGAAAAATAAAAAAAAAGTACACACTCACAACTAGAAGTCTCAAATGTAAATCAACCAGATGATATGACAAACATGTACACAAAATAGAGGAGATTTATTTTTACATATGCTATAATCCATAACCTCATTGTAATCCTTATAATTTGTTTATATATTTTTTGAAAAGTAAAAAATGTAACTAATCCAAGTTCCCTGCAGCTTAAGAAAGCTCCATGCTTAGATGCCAAATTGGGAGACATGTGCGTCAGTACTTCGGCGGCTCCTACCTACCTTCCCGCTCGCTATTTCGAGAATACAGATTAGAAAGGATATGTTAAAGAATTTCATCTCATTGACGGCGGTGTCGCGGCAAATAATCCGGTAAAAATTTGTCGTTCTTACTGTTTCTGTTGTGTTTTTTTTTTTTTTTGGTTATGGGGGAGGGGGGAGTTTGTGTAATTATTAATATTATTATTTTAAACTTTCAACCTTCCAGGCTTTAGTTGCAATAACCCAAGTGACAAAGCAACTTTTTGATGAATATCCGGGACCGCTTCCTAGTTAGTTGTTGGATCTGATACGTTACAATTACAAATTCACGTAAAAATTTTGATAAGGGTGGATAAGAAATATTTAAATTGTTTCTATTTATTTTTATAAAAATTTTATTTATTTATAAGTAATATAAATAATAAAATAAATTTTAAAAATATAACAACTCTAATATAAGTATAACTATTAATAAAAAACATACATAATTTAAAAAAAAAAAGAGATAAAATAATAACAATTGAAATAAAATAAAAGATAAAAATAAAATTATAATAATAGTTGAATTTAAATTAACTTGTAACACTCCTCATTATTCAAATTCACACACTTTAACTTGTAGCCTTAAATATTCATGTTTGTCCTAAAGTAATGAGTTTGTAAGAATATTTGCCACTTATTTCTCAATACTACAATGCTTTAAAGTGATAATTTCATCTACCACCAACTCTCGTATGAAATGTGTCATAATATCAATATGCTTGGTCCTTCCATGGTACACAAAATTCTTAATCATGACAATGGTTGATTTGTTATCACAATAGATTTATATAGCTCCTAGCTAATCTTGGCTTAGATCAAATAGTATTCTTCTCAACCAAATTACTTGACATGCTGAAACTATTGCAACCATATATTCTGCTTCTAAATATGATAAGGCAGTTGTGGCTTACTTCTTTGAACTCAATGTTATTACTCCTGACCTAAGGTTGAAGGTGAATCTTGAAGTACTCTTCTTGTCTTCTACACAACTTGCCTAATCACTATTAGTGAAACCATGTAAATTAAAATTTGAAACTTTATCATACCATATTCTAAATTTTGTTGTTTTAGCTATGAAGCATAGGATTCTTTTAATAGTTCCAAGATGATGCTTTGTGGGCTATGCATAAACTTAGATATCACCCCAACTAAATATGTAATATCATGTCTAGAATGTGTTAAATAGATCAATCCTCCAATTAGATGTCTGAATTGCCTTTTATTTGCTGATTCTGTGTCATCATTTGCTTGAAACTTCTCATTCAAATTCATAAGTGTGGGACCATTCTTGTAATTTAGCATATTGAATCTTTTTAAGAAATCAATTGTATATTTCTTTTGAGAGATAAAAAAAAAAAAAAACTACCTTTAACTTGTTTTACTTTAATGCCAAAAAAATAGTGAAGCATTCCAAGATTAGACGTTTCAAACTTCTTCTTTGTGATCAATTGAAGTTTTCTTATAAGATTTATAGATGATCCTATATATATCATATCATTAACATATAAGTAAATACAAAGAAAATTGTTACCTTCCCTTTTAGTGTAGAGAGTAGCTTCATTTTTACTTTGTTCAAATCCATTTTGCAGAAAATAAGAATCAATATTATTATACCAAGCTTAAGGAGTTTGTTTTAATCCATTTAAAACCTTTCTCAATTTATGTACATACTCCTCCTTCCCTTGAATTTCAAACCCTTCAGGATACAAGACATAGACTTTCTTTTCCAATTTCTCTTTTAGAAATGCAAACTTTACATCAAATTGATAAATTGACCAATTTAATTGAGTAGCTATAGCCAAGAAAGTCCTTACCTTTTCAAACCTTGCTACAGGTGAAAATGTATCATCATAATCAATTCCATACTGTTGTGAATACCCCTTTGCCACCAATCTTGCTTTACGCTTTTGTATACTCCCATCAGCATTATACTTGGTTTGAAACACCCATTTCACTCCTATAACTTTCTTTTCTTTAGGAAGTTTCACAAGATGCCATGTTGCGTTCTTTTCAATGGTTACTAGCTCTTCTTCTATTACCTTACACCACTCCTTTTATGTCACAACTTCTTCGAACATTGTGGGATCAGCAACATACATGACATGAGTGACTTCATAAATGTACCTTAAGGACCTATACTTTTATGGCTGCTCTTCTTCGGATGAACTTTGCAAGGGAGATGTTGAAGTGTTGTTATGTTTTGAGTTTCCAAACCTAAGTGATACAAACTTCGATTATATGTAAATAGAACCCAACACCAATGTTGGTATAGGATCGTTCTAACAAAGGTTAAGGGATTTGGAATTCTGACCTAATGGTTATAAACAACCAAGAACCAAAACTATAAGATTCAGACGCCACTCCTAACAACAATAATGTTGAAGAAGATAAGTCTATTAAACCAATACACTTAAGTATGAAAATTTAGAATTAGTTTTCAAAGAACCAGAGAAAATAACTCATACATTCATCAAAAATCCATTCTCCTCCAGCCACCCTTTCTGCCCTTTTTATATACTATCCCCCAAAAACCCTAACTAATAAGATAGGCTTATTAAGGAAATTCGTACCCCCAAAACCCTAACTAATAAGATAGGCTTATTAAGGAAATTCGTACCCCCAAAACCCTAGCCAATAAGATGGGTTTATTAAAGAAATTTGTACCCCCAAAAACCCTAACTAATAAGATGGACTTATTAAGGAAATTTGTTCAACCCACTACATAACAATATAACTCATGAAAATAATCCATTTAAATGCCCAAACATGGGCTCCCAAATCCAACATCCTTCCCAAGGCCATGGTTCTCAAATTCCTCCACAGATGACACATTTGCAAGCCCTAGTGAAGCCTCCATCATCCTTAACTCGTATCTAGCAACTTCCTGATGGTAAAGTCGCACAACAAGTTGTTGAGAGCTTCTTTTATTTTCTTTGACCTTGCCCTTATCATTAATCCTCCAAGGTTTTGCAAAGTATCAACTTCCTTGTTGACTTAAGTTGGTACAATATGGCTTCCATCATTCCCGCTCTTCTCAAAATGATTTATCCTCAAATTAGCACCTCAATCATCAAAGAGAAAAGGAGAAAGGTCAGAAACATTAAATATTGCACTCACATTATACTCACATGGCAAGTCAAGTTTATATGCATTATCATTAACTCTTGCCACCACTTGAAAAGGACCATCTCCCTTTGGTTGCAACTTTGATTTCCTTTGCATAGGAAATCTATCTTTCCATAAATGTACCTAAACCCAATCACCAGGTTCAAAAGTGATATGTCTATAACCTTTGTTGGCTTGTGTTTTATATTATTTGGTTTTTCCCTCAATGTTAAGCCTAGCTTTCTCATGAAATTGCCTAACCACTTCAGCCTTCTTTTTCCCATCTAAATTAACTCTGTCCTATATAGGCAATGGTGCTAAATCCAAAGGAGAAAATGAATTAAAACCATAAACAAGCTCAAAAGGAGAATAACCTGTAGCACTATGAACAACATGATTATAGGCAAATTCCACAAAAGGCAAACATTCTTCCCAGGTTCTAGAGTTCTTACCAATAACAGTACGCAACAATATACCAAGAGTTCGATTTACTATCTCAGTCTGTCCATTGGTTTGTGGGTGACAAATTATAGAAAACAACAATTTTGTTCCAAATTTACCCCACAATGTCTTCCAAAAATGGCCAAAAATTTTGCATCATGATCTGATACAATACTTTTTGGCACTTCATGTAGGTGAACAATCTCTCTAAAAAATAAGTCTGCAATGTGTGTGACATCATCTGTTTTGGTGCACGCAATGAAATGTGTCATCTTTGAAAACCTATCAACTACAACAAGAATACAATCTCGGCCTTTCTTGGACCAAGGTAACCCAAGAATAAAATCCATAGAAATGTTGGTCCAAGGTTCATAAGGAATTTCAAAGGGCATATACTTATCATGCGGCAAAACCCTAGACTTAACTTGTCTACAGGTAATACACTTGGCATAGACTCTTTCAACATCTCTTTTCATATGTAGCCAAAAGAAATGTTCATGTAAAACATCAAAAGTCTTTTGAATGCCAAAGTGTCCCATTAAACCACCCCCATGAGCTTTTCTTACAAGTAATGCTCTCATAGACCCTTGAGGAATACAAAACTTATTTACTCTAAACAAATATCCCTTATGTCTATAGAACTTACCAAAGGCAATTTTCTTACATGCAGCATATACGTTATTAAAGTCAGCATCATTAGCATACAAACCAATAACGCACTCAAACCCCAACAACTTAACACTCAAAGTGCTAATCAATGTGTACCTATGTGACAATGCGTCAGCAACAACATTTTCCTTACCTGATTTATATTGAATTACATAAGGAAAAGTTTCAATAAACTCAACCCATTTTGCATGTCTCCTATTTAACTTACCTTACCCCTTCAAGTATTTTAAAGACTCATGATCAATATAAATTACAAACTCCTTGGGCCAAAGGTAATGCTGCCATGTTTCTAAAATCCTAATAAGTGCATACATTTCTTTATCATAAGTTGGATAATTCAATGTTGCCCTACTCAACTTCTCACTAAAGAATGCAATAAGTCGTTTCTCTTGCATGAGAACTCCCCCAATCCCAATGCCCGATGCATCACATTTAATTTCAAAGATCTTAGAAAAATCAGGGAAGGCAAGAAGTAGTGCATTACATAACTTAGACTTAAGTGAATCAAAGGCATTTTGTTGTTTCTTACCCCACTTGAAATCCACACTCTTTTTAATCACCTCAATTAATGGTGCAGCTATGGTACTAAAATCCTTAATGAACCTCCTATAAAAGCTAGCCAAACCATGGAAACTCCTCACATCACTCACACTCTTAGGTGTAGGTCATTCTTGAATTGCCTTAATCTTCTCTTTATCAACCTTTATGCCATGAGTAGACACAACATAACCCAAGAAAATGACATGATCCTTGCAAAACTCGCATTTCTTCAAATTGGCATACAATTTCTCTTTCCTCAAAACATCAAGCACACAATGCAAATGTTCAACATGCTCTTCTAAATTCTTATTGTATACTAATATGTCATTAAAATAAGCCATAACAAACTTTCCTAAGAAAGGTCTCAAGACATGATTTATTAATCTGATAAAAGTACTAGGTGCATTAATCAAACTGAAGGGCATAACTGACCATTCATACAAACCATGCTTAGTCTTGAATGCAGTTTTCCATTCATCTCCTTCTCTCATCCTAATTTGATGATACTCACTCTTAAGGTCAATTTTAGAGAAGTAACAAGCACCATGTAATTCATCTAGCATATCATGAAACTTGGGTATAGGATGTCAATACCTAACTGTTATTTTGTTGATAACTCTACAATCGACACACATCCTCCAAGATCCATCTTTCTTTGGCACAAGCAACATTGGCACTGCACATAGACTCATGCTTTCCCTTACATGTCCCTTCCTCATCAACCCATCAACTTGCCTCTGAAGCTCTTTTGTCTCCTTAGGATTACTTCTATATGGTGGCTTATTGGGAATGGGAGCTCCAAGAATAAGATCAATGTGATGTTCAATCCTTCTCCTTGGTGGTAAACCATCTGGGATCTCCTTAGGGAATACATCATTATAATCCTACAACAAAGATGAATCAAGCTTAGTGTTAGAGAAATAAGAATTTTTGTAAAGGATCAAGATCATTTGTTGCCTAACTTGGAAGGCAACCCTAACATTTGCTCCTTTTGCAAACACACTTACTTGTTTTCTTTCATCTTCACTCTTATGAACCTGACCACTCTTGTACTTAGTACTCTCAAATGTGTTTACCTTATTTTTCTCTCCTTCACTTTCTTTTCTCTTAACTCTCTCTTTCTTTTCACTCCTATTTTGCTCACTTTCATAAAGTCTCACTTGGTCTTTATACACCTGTTTCGGAGTTAATGGAACAAGTGTAAATGGTTTTCTATCCATGGTGAAAGAATAGCAGTTCTTGTAACCATTATGCAAAACTTTTCTATCAAATTGCCAAGGACGACCTAATAACAAATGCTCGGCCTGCATAAGTACAACATCACAAAACAACTCGTCCTTATATCTACTAATAGAAAATGGAACCACGACTTGTTTAGTCACTTTCACCATTCCATTGTCATTCAACCATTGCAAATTATATGGCCTAAGATATTTGGTTGTAGGCAAGTTCAATTTTTCCACCATATGTACTTGTTACATTAGTACAACTACCTCCATCGATGATCAAGCAACAAAATCTATCTTGAACCAAATATCGAGTATGGAAAATATTTTCCTGCTACATCTCAACATCATCCTCCTCCTTAACCTGCACACTAAGGGCTCTCCTTGCTACCAAAAGCCTTCCACCATGCTCTGGATACTCTATCCCTTCATCAACATCACTAGCATCCTTTAGTGGTGGCATTTGATCTTCATCACTAGCATCGCTGCCAGACACATAGTCACCATTCTCCTTAAGGTACATGGTTCTCTTGTTAGGACATTGTGAAGCCATATGACCCCTACCTAGACATTTAAAGCATTTGATGTCTCTAGTTTTTTCTTGGGTGCCCTCAAGTTTTTCTTCAAATTTGCCCCTTTCTAGGTTGCCCCCACTAGTCTTGGGTCTATGTGAATTGGTTTTAAGCTTAAAAGTCATCTTTTTTTCCTTCTTCCCCCAGTTCGACTTCCAAAATGATGAACCTAAGTTCTGATTATTTCTAGAAGTGCTCCTTCCCTTAAGCTGCCTCTCAACTTTCATGGCAATGTGTACCATGTCTTCAAGCTCTACATAGTGTTGCAGTTCTACCACATCAGCTATGCTTCTATTCAACCCTTAAAGGAACCTAGCCATGGTTGCCTCCCTATCCTCCATTATATTTGTCCTAACCATAGCAATTTTCATCTCCTTATGGTACTTTTCCACACTCTTGGAACCTTATATAAGGCTCTGCAACTTATTATACAAATCCCTATAATAAGAGCTGGGAACAAATCTCCTTCTCATTACAGTCTTCAACTCATTCGAAGTTTCTACAGTTCTCTCCAAATTTCTTCTCCCAGTGGTAACTTGTTGGTCTCACCATACTACAACATAATTAATGAACTCTGCCACAGCTAACTTTACTTTCTTCTCCTCAGAAAAGTTGTGGCACTCATATATTAATTCTACCCTTCATTCCTAATACAAATGGGCATTAGGGTCAGCTTTCCCTTAGAAAGAAGGTATTTTCATTTCAATACTATTAAAATTTTTATCTACTCCTTCCTTCACTCTATTTCTGTTATCCCAACCTCCATTGTACTAATTATAAACATTGCCATTGCCTTTTACTCCTCTACTATTTCTATTACCATGTCCTCCTTTAAATCCACCTCTGAAGTTTCTACTTACAGTATCACCGTCATCATAATAATCATCACCATCTTCACCAAAGTCATGTTCAAATTGCTCCTTCATGACCCTCCTAGTTGGCCTCTTAGGATTGACACTCGTTTCCCTTCTATTTTATCCATCTTGTCTCGAACTTTGCAAAATATTTGGTCAATCCTATCAAACTTCTGCTCTAAGGATTTCATAAGCAATTTAAAATCTGGAACAACTACTTCCTCCTCTCCATGTGGGAAGTTGCCTTCTTTAACATTAGACATTGGATATGCAAGATTGTTAGTAAATAAAGAATATACCTCAAAAAATTCACTCCCTTACGTGTTTGCTCTCCACTCAACTATAGTAGTCCTTAACTCTTGTGTTTCACACAATGAATTGCAAAACTCTAAGAGCTCTTTCAATAGTTCCAAGCAAACTAAATTTAGAACAAACAAAATTTGAATATATCAATCCTAAACCTACCTCTTTAGAGAAGTGACATGATTAAGAAGATGGGCAATAAAGCAAACAGAATGTCAAGGAATTCAATGATATGAGCAGTGCAATCGGAGAACAATCAATTATCGAATATAATTAAGTAAATGACCAATTGAGCAATGAAGCCAGTTTGTTTGTTTTTTTTTTTTTTTTGGTTAACTAATGGGCATTTCTATAAAAAAAAAAAACAAATATTAGAAAGGAAACCCAAGAAATACACAATTTTTTTTTTGTGTTTTTTTCTTCTTTTCTTTTTTTTTTATGTTTTTTTTATTGATTATTCAACCAATAATGAAGAATACATGAAATAGATGATAACAAAGGTATAACTAACCTGAGTTAGAGCCAAGGCTCTGATACCAAATGATACAAACTCTGATTATATGTAAATAGAATCTAATACCAATGTTGGTATAGGATCATTTTAACAAAGGTTACGGGATTTAGAGTTTTGACCCAATAGTTATAAACAACCGAGAATCAAAACTATAAGATTCAGACCCCACTCCTAACAACAACAACGTTGAAGAAGATAAGTCTATTGAACCAACACACTCGAGTATGAAAGTTCAGAATTAGTTTTTAAAGAACCAGAGAAAATAGCTCATACATTCATCAAAAATCCGTTCTCCTCCAGCCACCCTTTCTACCCTTTTTATATGCTATCTCCCAAAAACCCTAACTAATAAGATGAGCTTATTAAGAAAATTCCTACCCCTAAAACCCTAACTAATAAGATGGGTTTATTAAGAAAATTCATACCCCCAAAAACCCTAGCTAATAAGATGGGCTTATTAAGGAAATTCGTTCAACTCATTACATAACAATATAGCCAATGAAAATAATCCATTTAAATGCCTAAACATGGGCTCCCAAATCCAACATCCTTCCCAAGGCCATGGTTCTCAAATTCCTCCATAGATGACACATTTGCAAGCCCTGGTGAAGCCTCCATCATCCTTAACTCGTACCTAGCAACTTCTTGATGATAAATGTCGCACAATAAGTTGTTGAGAGCTTCCTTTATTTTCTTTGACCTTGCCCTTGTCATTGGTCCTCCAAGGTTTTGCAAAGCATCAACTTCCTTATTGATTTAAGTTGGTACAATATGGCTTCCATCACTAAGGTGCCTAAAGCAGATGGTGAGACTAGTGGAGTTTGATCTGCTGTTGTTCGTCAATCACAAGGGCTTCATTCTCGGTTTTTTTTTTCCCTTGTGTCAAGCAAAATTCTACTTTCTTTACTCTTGTGCCATCTCCATTTATCCTCCTCATTGAAGGTGACATTCCTGCTTATAATCACTTTGCCATTTACAGGGTTATAAAGTATATGTGCTTTTGACTTTGTACAATATCCAACAAAAATGCACCTTATAGCCTTTTTATTAAGTTTGCTACATTTTTTAAAATCAATAAATGTATACGTAGTACAACCAAAAATCCTTAAATAGCTTACCCAAGACCTTCTACTTGTCCAGGCTTCATATGGGATATAATTTGCTATTACTTTTATTGGAGATAAGTTCAACAAATAGACCATGGTTACAATTACTTCTCCCAAAAATAAAGTTGGAAGATCCTTTTCTTGTAACATGCTTCTTGCCATTTCAACTACAATTTGATTCTTTCGTTTTGCTACTCCCTTTTACTCTAGTGTGTATGGGCTGTTAATTCCTTGCGTATTCCATTCTCATCACAAAACAAATTAAACTCATAAAATGTGAATTCTCCATCTTTATTAGTTTTTAAAGTTATAATGTATCTTCCACTCTACTTTTCTATAAGGGCTTTAAACTTTTTAAAAACCTTAAAGCCTCTAATTTTGTTTATAGGAAATAAACCCAACACATTTGGCTACAATCATCAATTAATAACATAAAATACTTGCTTCCACCAAAATAAATAGTCTTCATAAGACCACATATATTAGCGTGTATCAAATCTAAATTTTCTAGTGTTCTCCAAGCTAATCCTTCAGGAAATGTCTTCCTACTTTATTTGTTGTAAACTTATGCTTCAAATATCTCTAGGGATTTAATATTAAGAAGTCCCCATACCATTTCTCTTTGATGTAGTAACTTTAAACTTCTTCCATTAAGGTAGCCATAATGTAAATGCCACATCTTTAATTCCTTTTTCCCATGTACTACCATTGCATGGTGTTGGACATTAGTCATATTGATAGAAAAGAGTGTATTTGCTATCATGTTTGTTTCCACCAATACTTATTGTGATTTTCTGTCTTTAACCACACAAAAATTCTTTGCAAATAATATTGAGAAGCCATTAGTTATCAATTGCCCAACATTTAGTAGGTTCTGTGTAAAACTTGGAACAAAGAAAACATTTGAGATAAGTTTTATACTTCCATTCACACTACCTATCGCCATAATTCCTTTGCCCTCAACTTGCATTTGTTTATCATCACTTAGCTTGACTTTCATGTTGTATACATTATCAATGTCTTTTAACAGTGAGTGTATGCCTGTCATATGATTAGAGCATCCATTGTCCAAGAACCAAAGGTTTCATGTCTCTTGCGTGGCTTCACACTTTACCATAAATAATTTAATCTCCTCTTCATCTCCCTCGTCTACTTCTACAACGTAGTTTGCCTAATTTGCTCTTCTTTAGCATTTTGCCTTGCTATGTCCATATCTCTTACAATATTGACATTGAATAGATTGTTGTTGCCATCTTTCTCTATAACATCCTTGTCTGCAAAAACCTCCTTTACCCCAGCCTTTTGCACCAATTGATTTTGGTTCTTCATATAAATTAACATTTTTGTTGCAGATTTGAATTCTCCCCCTTCACCTAGAGTGCCTTTTCTTCTACTTGCTTTATTGTTCTATTTAACCTAACTTCATAAGCTTGTAAAGAACCCATTAATTCATCAAAAGTAAAAATATAGATAAGTCCTTAGATTCCTCTATTACAACAACTATATGATCAAATTTTGGGGATAAACTCCTTAAAACCTTTACAACAATAGTTTGGTTAGAATATGTCTCACCACATGTTCTCATTTGATTTGTAATGGTTGATACCCATGAGAGAAATTCTTAGATAAATTCTTCATGTCTTATTGATGCAGTCTCAAAGTCATTTTGGAGGAGCTGAAGCTTCATTACAATCACTTTTAAGTCACCTTGAAATTCTTTTTTTTTAGAATTTGCCATGCCTTATTAGAGGTGTTTGTTGTAGCAATCCTAGAGAGAATATTGTCATGCACTACTTACTAGATGAAGAAGAGAGCTTTCGAATCCTTTTTCTTATTTTCTCTAAACCAAACTTCATTGTTTGGATTGGGGTAGCCATGCTCAACTAAATCCCATAGTTCCTAAGATTTAAACAAAGTCTTTACCTTAATGCTCCATGATTTATACTTTTCTCCACTGATGATTGGGATTAATGGTTAAGACGTTGAGAATGTGTACATTGCCATGCTTGCAAAACCCTTAATCTCTTGTGTTTCTCTCAATCGCCCAATCAAGAGACCAAGTCAAGTTATGATACCAAATTTATTGGAATAGATATGTGATAATCACAAACTCGCCTAAAAATTTCAACAAAAATGGATAGAAACTATTCAGATTACCTTTATTTATTTTTTAAGAAAATTTACCTATTTATAAGTAATATAAAAAAACAAAATAAATTTATAAAATATAGTCATTCTAATAGATACGTGACTATTAACAAGAAATGTAACTCTAAAAAAGAAAATATAAAAGATAAAATAATAATAGTTGAAATAAAATTGGAGATAGATATAAAATAGAAATAATAGTTGAATTTGAATTAACTTCCAACATTAGCCCCGTGGACTACTCCGCTTTCTTGTGATTTCAATAGGCACCGGCTTGCCAAAGGCTGAAAAGAAATATAATGCTCAAATGGCAGCCAAATGGAGCATATTGGGCTTGGTTGCTTCACTGTGGCTCGGTTCCATTGGTAGACATATTGACTCAAGCAAGTGCCGATATGGTTGACTACCATATCTCCGTGGTCTTCCAGGCACTCAATTCCGAACAAAAGTACCTAAGAATCCAAGTAATTAATATATATTGAAATATCACAAAATATTGTAGCTATTTTCATCTTGTTTTCATGAAATTAAATTAAGAAAACTTGATGATATTTGTTCTAAAATTAATTAAAATTCAGGATGATACATTAAGTGGAATAGAATCTTCGGTTGGCATTGCCACAAAAGACCAATTGGAGAAACTCGTTGAAATTGGTGAACAACTGTTGAGGAAACCGCTTTCCAGGGTGAACTTGATGACAGGACTACTCGAACCAGTCGAGGATTGTGGTATAAATGCAGAGGCACTTAAGAAGTAGGACGCCTAGTTATTCATGATGATTATAATCCTAATTATAGAGCTACCTGTTATTATTTCCATCAAATATTCATTGTCTAGATGATTAATTAAAGCCCACTTATTTCCCTTATCGCAGGTTTGCAAGGTTATTGTCTGAACAGACGAGAACTGCGGGAAAGCAAATTTCCACGTGCCAACAAAAAGCACTTGCAGTGACAGATATCAGACAATATTGTCAAGTTCTGAGAACCCCAATTTGGATTTAGTATTGGTTTATTTCCCTCATTTGTTCAACTTACGTGTGCCATATAATTAGTGTGTATAAATAATGAGTCATCAAGATTGTTATTTGTTGTGCATTAATTCTATTTTTATATGAAAGTGTGAAAGTAAAGAGACTTTTTTTTCAAATAAATATAAATTAAGTGTTTATATTGACTTATAAAAATTTTTTAAAATTTAAATTATAAAATAAAAATAAAAATATTAATAATATATTATATTTTATTATTAATATTAAGAAAAAAGTCAATAAAAGAGAGAAGTTGACTGATTCATTGTATTTATAAAAATTTATAATTAATTAAATATAAAAATAATATGATTTGAATCTAAAATTATTTAATTTTAAAATCTTAATATTTATTAAAAAATTATTTTATTTAAAAATTTAAATTATTAAGTAAAAATTAAAATATTTATTGTATATTATATTATAACACTGAAAAAAGTTAAATAAGGGAGAGAAGCGGGTTCTGATGGATAAGCCGAGTGTTATGGCTGAGAGAGACAGTACCAATTTCCTTTTACTGATAAGGCCATTGCCTTTCTGCTCCGTCCACTAAAAGGGAGACATATCCGTTTGTCTGTGCAATGGTCTTTTTTGTTTTTGTTTTTTTTTTTTTTTGGTTTGATACGTGTAACAGTGACTGTCTTGCCAATAGTGCTTTATTTCATTTATTGCGCTATTTTTTTCCAAAGGGTAATGATTCTCGCAATGTAAGAATGAATTCAAATGCTTTTCGAAACCTCTTGTAGTCATATACCACTGTATGATCGTGAAATGAGCAAAGACTGAGGACTTGTGAGTATGCCCATTGACTGTCCACCAACGCTCTTCAATCACTCAGTTTATAGGCCAAGAAAAAATTGCCCCAAGGTTTGATCGCCATCAAGGCCATAGTTGACTGATATCTTGCTTCCTATATAATGCTTGGGGTGCAAATAGATTTAGATATCTAGTTCCCCTTTTCTCTGCTTTCCCTTTTCCATTAAAATCAAAAAAATGCGTAGTGCTTGCCGCAGCTGTGATGGTTTGGTCTATGCATGCAGCTTGTCATTGTCTGGTCTGGATGATGAGCATGCGAACCTTCATGTTTTTTCATTTTTGTGGGCCCTTAGAGAGGAGTAGAAGCCCGGGGAGAAAGGATTTAGAGGGACAGGAGCTCCATTCTCTGCCTCTCAACTCTCGCCATAAGACGGCTGGTCACCTACAAGTTGTTTCTCTAATGGCTACTCATTGAACTTGTGAAAGTTATTGGGCCATGACCTCAGCTGGACCGTCTTTTGTGTAGTCTTAAATTATTTATTTGGTCCGGGGCCAATTATTTTGGGCTTATTTCAGACGAATAAATCGACTGTGATGCGGCACCCGTTTTCCGATCAAGCTCAACCAACCGTGATTATTATTTTTTTTTTTCGGAAGTGAAATTAGTACAGCGGATTCAAGGCTTTCAAATAAAAAGAAAGATTTCTAATTTCCTTTTTTTTTTTTTTTAAAGCAAATAGAAGATAGTTGTCTCATATATCAATCATTCTGCCAAACTGCTCTTATAATATTCCCCTCATTGTAATTCTTTCAATTTTAAGAAAAAATTATTATAAATACATTAAAATATAAAATATATTCTATTTAAATAAAAAAATTAATTAATTTAAGTAATACACTTTATATTTTAACTATTATTCAAATTTAAAATTTTTTTATTTTATTTATATTATTTAAATATTAATTTACTCAAAATTTATGAAAAATTAAAAATAATATTTTTTAATATAAAATTTTAAATTTTAGTAATTATATAAATTAATTAAAATATTATTAAAATATAAAATTTTTCACTATTACTTGTATACCAAAAAGTAAAATAAATTATATTTAAATAAAAAAATTAATTTAAATAATTTTATTTTTATTTTAACTATTAATGAAATTTAAATTCTTTTTATACTATTTATATAATTTAAATAATAAGTTAATTAATATTATATAAAATAAAAAATAATATTTTTGAATACAAAATTTTAAATTTTCATGACTAGTTAAACCAAAGAAATGTAATCCAAATTTATAATTTTTTAGTGTAAATTTTACAATTTTAACAAAATGCTACTTTAAATTTATTGAAATATAAAATGAATTTTATTTGAATAAAGATATTTAATTTGAATAATTATATTTTTTTTTGTAAATATTATTAAAATTTAATATTTTTTAATATAATTTATATAATTTAAATATTAGATTACTAAAATTTCATGAAAAGTTAAAAAAGAACATTTTAGAATATAAAACTTAAATCAATTAACATGTTATTTTGAATTTAAAATTTTTTATTATAATTTTTTACAATTTTAGTAAAAAATTATTTTAAATTTACTAAAAAATAAAATAAATTATATTTAAATAAAAAATAACTGGATTTAATTTATTATATTTTTATTTTAATTATTATTTAAATTTAAATTTTTTTATATTATTTACTTAATTTAAATATTAAATTAATCAATATTTATTAAAAGTGAAAAACGTCAATTTTGAATACGAAAAATTTAAATTTTAGTGATTATTAAATTTAATTTAAATGTTATTTGAATTTACAATTTTAGTGAAAAATTTTTCTAAATTCACCAAAAACTAAAATAAACTTAATTTAAATAAAAAAAATTAATTTGAATAATTTATTTTTAATTTATTTATTATTTAAACTTAACATATTTTTATGTAATTTTTACAATTTATATATTAGATTACTTAATATTTATTGAAAGATAAAAAATTATATTTTTAAATATAAAAATTTTATATTTTAGTAATTATATAAAATATTCCAAATGTTATTCAAATTTCAAATTTTTTATTATAATGTTTGTAATTTCAATAAATGATTACTTGAAATTCTCTTAAAAGTATAATAGATTATATTTGAATAAATAATAATTAATTTAAGTTATTATAATTTTTATTTTTACCATTATTCAAATTTAATTTTTTTATATTTTTTATGTAATTTAAATAATAAATTAACATTCATTAAAAGTAAAAAATATCATTTTTTAATACAAATCTCCTAATTTTAATAACTATTTAAGTCAAAATAAATTTTATTCAAATTTATAATATTTTATTATAAATTTTGCAATTTTACAATTGACCAAAATGTAAAAATATTCTATTTAAATTTTAAAAATTGATTAATTTGAATAATTGCATTTGATATTTTAACTATTATTCAAATTTAATATTTTTTATATAATTTATATAATTTAAATATGAAATTACTCAACATTAATTAAATGTAAAAAAAAAAATTTAGAATAAAAAAACTCTGAATTTTACTAACTACTTAAAATAACCAAAATATTATTTGAAATTAAAATTTTTTACTATAATTTTTGCAATTTTGGAAAAAAATTACTTTAAATTTAATAAAAAAATAAAATATATTATATTTGAATAAGCAAAACAATTGATTTAATTAATTACATTTTTTATATTAATTATTATTCAAATTAAAATTATTTTTGTGTTATTTAGGAAATTTATGTAATAGATTGTCAACATTCATGAAAAGTAAAAATGATATTTCTAAATACATAACCTTATACTTCATACTCATTTAAATTAAATCAAATATTATTCAAATTTATAATTTTTTTATTGTACATTTTATAATTTTAATAAAAGGTTACTAAAATTTTGTCAAAAAAATAAATTACACCATATTTAAGTTTATAATCTTTTATTATAATTTTTACAATTTTAATAAAAAATTATTCTAAATTTTTCAAAAAGTAAACCATAGTCTATTTGAACAAAAATTGACCGATTTGAATAATTAATTTTCTATTCTAATTTTTATTTAAATTTAACATCCCTTTATTTAATTTACACAATATAAATATTAAGTTAAATTAATTCAAATGTTATTCAATCACATTCATGAAAAAGTTAAAAACCATATTTTGGAATGTAAAATTCCAAATTTTAGTAATTATATAAATTAAATCAAATATTATTCAAATTTACAAATATTTATTGTAATTTTTGTAATTTTAATAAAAAATTATTTTAAATTCATTAAAAAGTAAAATAGATACTATTCAAATAAAAAATAATTGATTTAAATAATTTATATCTTATTTTATCCGTTATTTCAATTTAATACTTTTTAAAATGTAATTTATGTAAATTAAATATTAGATTACTTAATATTCATGAAAAAGTAAAAAATAATATTTTTAAATACAAAACTCTAGATTTAATAATTATATAAATTAATTTAAATATTATTTTTTTATATAATTTGTGCAACTTAAGTATTAGGTTTACATTAATGAAAAAGTGAAAAACATTATTTTTGAATACAAAACTTAAAAATTTTATTAGGTACATAAATCAATTAAAATATTATTTAAATTTAAAATTTTTTACTAAAATGAACCCAAAATTTATTCAAATTTACAATTGTTTATTTTGATTTATGCAATTTGATTAAAATGTTATTTTAAATTCAACAAAAAGTAAAACATATTTAAGTGATTCATTTTATATTAACTATTATTTAAATTTAATATCTTTTTATATAATTTACACAATTTAATTATTAGATTACTCAATATGCATAAAAATGTATAAAATGATATTTTTGAATACAAAATTCAAAATTTTAGTAACTAAATAAATTAATTTAAATGTTATTGAAATTTGAAGTTTTTTATTGTAATATCTGTAATTTTGAAAAAAAGTTATTTCAATTTTATCAAAAAATAAAATAGATCATATTTAAATAAAAAATAACTAATTTAAATAATTACAATTATTGTTCTAACTATTATTCAAATTTAAATTCTTTTCATATTATATATGAAATATAAATAACAAGTTAGTCAACATTTAGGAAAAGTAAAAATTGTCATTTTTGAATTTAAAGCTCTACATTTTAGTAACTATTTAAATTAAATCAAATGTTATTCAAATTTACAATCTCTTATTGTAATTTCTACAATTTCACTAAAGGGTTACTTTAAATTTACCAAAAAACAAAATAGATCTTGTTTGAGTAAAAGAACGAATAATTTGAGTAATTTATTTTTTATTTTAACTATTATTCAAATTTAATGTTTTTTATGTAATTATACAATATATGTATTAGATTACTTAACTTTTATGAAAAATGTAAAAAAATAAAATTTTTGAATGTAAAATTTAAGATTTTTATAACTTTATAAATCAATTCATGTGTTATTCAAATTTAAAGTCTATTATCGTAATTTTTGTAGTTTTAGTAAATGGTTACGTCAAATTCACTAAAAGGTAAAATATATCATATTTAAATAAAAAAAACTGATTTAAGTAATTACATTTTTCAATCTAACTGTTATTTAAATTTAATTTATTTTTATATTATTTACATAATTTAAATAACAAATTAGCCAATATTCAAGAAAAGTAAAAAATGACATTTTCGAATTTAAACCCCCAAACTTTTGTACTTACTTAAATTAAATTAATTGTTATTCAAATTTACAATCTTTTCTTATAATTTTTGCAATTTCACTTAAAGGTAACTCTAAATTCACCAAAAAAAAAGTAAAATAAATCCTATTTAAATAAAAAAATGATTGATTTGAGTAATTTATTTTTTATTTTAATCATTATTCAAGTTTAACGTCTTTTTATATAATTTATGATATTTAAATATTAGGTTACTCAACATTTATGAAAAAGTAAAAAACAACATTTTTGAATGCAAACTTAAGGTTTTAGTAACTATATAAATTATTTTAAATGTTTTTCAAAATAAAAATATTTTGCTATAATTTTTACAATTTTAGTAAAAGATTACTCCATATTCACTAAAAAAAAAAAGATTATATTTGAATAAAATAGATCCTTTTTCAATTGGTATCAGAGCCATGTTCTTTATGTCTTAAGGGAATAAGTATAGTATTCTTGGTATACTTGTTCTAATGTTTTGTCTATTCTAGTTTGATTGCCCAAGCAAGATACCAAGCATAAGCACAGCATAAGGGGAAGAAACCAAATAAGTGTGGTCTTGGTAGTATGTCTTAGAGGAGGCAGTCAGACCATTGGTCAACACTAAAACATAAGTAGGTGACATTCCTATATCCCAAGCTCTATTTTAAAGAATCCCCAAAGCAATTCAGCCAGTGTTGGCATATCCCTATATCAAGTAACAATATCTATTATCTTTAGACCTTATACCTCAAGTCATGACTCCAAATCTAGTTCAAGCAAAGTCATCAATAAGGAAGAAATTTGTATAAAAAACTTTAGAAAAGTCATACACAATTGGTTTATATTTAAGCTAGCTAAAAAAGAAATTTACCACCAAAGTAGATTCAAGCTCTTTGAAAGCATTGATTACACCATTAAAATAAAAGAGAGAAATTATAATCTCTACAACTCCTTTGAGATTGTTAAGCCCCTTTCTCAAGCCTCTATGAAGCAACATATGAGAAAATAGAAGTTTCTTCATTTTGGCTTCATTTAAGTAGGCATCAAGCTTTTGTCGAGAAAGGGTCTAGACACCTTAGTCCTATTGGTTCTTGAAGACTATAGGTTAATCAATATTGATGATACTCTTTTATGAATCATAAAAACAAGCTTGGTTCAAGGCCAATTTATTTTAATTGTTTTCCTAACTTCATAGTTTCTTTGCATGATAAGTAAATCTTAAATGTTCTAATTTTACAACTTAAGCTTCATAACAACAAATTGATAAAGGGATTTATTCATTTAAGCTTGATATGCTGAATCCATTATAAGGTGATGAAAATAGCCTTCAACATAAAGGCACTCAAGTATGGCACTAAAGGTGAAATAATCTTATGATAGATTGATATTCATCATACAAACATCCAAATGCCCAAGTTTATTAAGTGGCATGAAGTGTCACTTCCTAACACTTGGAAGCTTAAGGGTGTAACTACACCCCAACCTTCAACAAATGATTATGCTCTTAAATATATATAGGACCCAAAGTCATCTCTCTAACCTTACAATTATTGAACTCTTAGTTGCTAGCTTTACTAGTTAACTAAAAGGTTCATAGGATAATAGTCTTATTTAACCTAATCATACCAAAATGTTGCAAGCTATTAAAATAGACCCACAAGGAGAACCCCTTTTGGATGATCAAGCCTAGCCAATTCAAGATGTAGTGGCATTTTTGGTCTTTGAAATTTCCAAATTTTTCATCTGTCATCCTTTACATTTGAAGAACAAAACCAGCAAATTACTTTCAAATCTCAAATGTAAGTGTCTTCACAACTTTCATTGGTATAAAGAAACTTTTTTTTAACCCGTGTCATGTCGCAAAAAGATGGCAATTAGTCCTTCTAGAAAGAAAAGTTTCTAGTTGGACTACCTAGGCTCTTTGGTGACAAGTAAAATCTAAACTCTAAGCCCATTTTAATGGTCCAATTCTTGGCCTTGGCCTATGGTAAGCTTGCAAAGCTTCATCTAAAAAGAAGGCCAACGAATTTATTCATATCTCAAGCTTAAAAAATAATTAAAGCATGAATAAAAACAAACTTAAAAGGAACTAAGTTCTTTTTGTGCCCAATTCGATGGTTATTTATTATAAGAGCAATCTAGGTGTAGGAAGCCTTTTAAGTCGATTAGAAATCTTGCCTACTCCAAAACCCATAGGCCTCCAAACTATATCCATAGACAACCCATTCCAAAAACACAAATGTAAGCCCAAACAGTCTTTTAAGCCTAAAGCCCAACCACCACATATCTCCACAACGACCTACTTTAGATGTGGCTAACCTGGACACCTATCTCGTTATTGTAGACTTAGAAAGGAAGTTCAAGCCTTCCAATTACCTAAACCAATTTATGACCAAATCTAAAACCTATTCATTGATTATGATTCTTCATCAAAATATGAATAAGGCCTCAAAGTAGATGAACTTGCCACCTCATCTACTTCAAGTTGTGAGAAATAGGTAAGTGTTCTCATAAAAGACCAAGAACTCATTCTAAAATTACTTTATTCTATGGGTAATCCATAAGCTAAAACCAATACCACCAAAAGCTTTTTTCCCAAGCACCTTCAAGCTTTAATCAACATCTGTTACTTCAATAAGTCTAGACACCTTACAATCTTACAAATATCCTTAAGCATTTTGATCAAACCAAAGCAAAACCTATAACCCTCCAAGAACTTTAACACAAAGTTAACCAACTTAAACTAGAAATCAAACAACTCAAGCAACAAAAATTAGTAGACCATAAGCTATTGTTATCTCTTTTTCAATAGTCTTTAGATTTGTTTGTTATACCAAACACTCCTCAAGCCAATCCAAAGACATCTTAACACCTAAATTTTGATATGTCTACCCTAGATCAAGTTGAATTTCTATTTTTACTTACAAAAATCACAACTCAAAAATGGCTTGTCAACCTTATAATTTGAATTCATGATTTCTATCTAACAACTATCACTTTGTTAGATACTAATGTAGATTTGAACTATGTCTAGGAAGGCCTTATTATAACCAAGTACTATGACAAAACATTGAAAGGATTTAAGTTAGCAAGCAACCACTCCCTTCCAATCTCATATGAGCTTTCTAATGCTTACATTTGCCAGTCAAGTATGAACATCAAAACTTTTTATTTTGATTAAAAATCTTAAGCAAAAGGTTATTTTAGGTACGCCTTTCTTTAACCTTATTTAATCCTTTCTAGTCACAAACCAAGGCATCATAACTAAAATCCTTGGCCAAACACTTAATTTCTAATTTATACATAAGTTTTGAGTTAAAAAACTCAATCTTTTGAAAGATATCTCAATTAAAGAATTCATAAAGCTCAATTTACTCCTCAAAATCAAAACATATCATCTTTACCATCTCCTAGTTGATATAAGCTTCAAAAAACTCAAACATCAATTACTTTAAACAATTCTCCAAGCTAAAATCCAAAACTTTCATAATCAAATTGAAACATCTAATTATTTTAAGATACCCAATGCTTTTTGGCATCATAAGCGACATATGATATACTTACCTTATGTTAAACATTTTGATGAATGAAAAACACCAACTAAAGCATGTCTAATTCAAATGTATCCATAGTTAGTGGAATATTGCAAATGAGAAATTCAAGCTTTACTTGCTAAAGACATTATTTAGCAAGTCACCGTAAAGTTATGGAACATTTTATATGAACAAGAATGCTAAAATAGAATGTGGAACTCCTCAGTTAATTATCAATTACAAGCCTCTAACCAAACCTTGAAATGGATTAGATATCCAATTTCAAATCAAAAATATCTATTACAATGCCTTGCTAAGGTTTTGATATTTTCCAACTTTAATTTGAAATCTCGATTTTGGTAGATTCATATCAAGGAGATAGATAGGTGTAAGATTGCCTTCACTATACCTTTTGGCCAATATGAATGGAATGTAATGTCATTTTGAATAAAAAATGCTCCCTATGAGTTCTAGAGGATTATGAATGAGAATTATTCTTATTATTCTTAATTTTTAGTTATCTATATTAATGATGTTTTAGTGTTTTCATCCAATGTAGACCAGCACTTTAAGCACTTGGTAATCTTTGTAAAGGTCACTTGCAAGCATGGCTTAGCCATATCCAAGCCTAAGATAAGCCCCTTTCAAACTAGGGTAAGATTCCTTGGTCATTATATCTATTAAGGTACTCTCATCTCTATAGAATGGTTATTCCAATTCATTGATAAATTTCAAAATTAGTTTACTAACAAATCTCAACTTCAAAGGTTTTTAAGAAGTCTTAATTATGTAATAAACTTCTATCCCAAGCTTAATTTTGTTTGTAAGCCTTTACATGATAGACTCAAGAAAAACATGATTCCTTAGTCTTTAAAGCACATAGTCATAGTTTAAGCCATTAAATAGTAAGTTAAAGAACTTTTTTGTTTACATATCTGTCATCTAGATCTACCTAAGATAGTTGAGATTAATGTCTTAAACATAAGTTATGGTGGGATTCTCAAACAAGTAAATGGTAAACAAGAATACCTTCTTCATTTTACCTCTAAGCATTATAATGATTACCAACATTGGTATTCCATAATCAAAAAAGAAATTTTAGCAATTGTTTTACACATTTCCAAATTTCAAAATGATTTGCTTAATAAAAATTTTTTGCTTTGCATAGATTGTCAAGCTACAAAATATGTTTTACAAAAAGATGTTCAAAATCTTGCATCAAAACAAAATTTTCTAAGATGATAAGCAATTTTAAGCATATTTGATTTTGACATTGAATTTGTATGTGATCTTCAAACTCTCTACCTGATTTTCTTACAAGAGAATTCTTGCTGGGCTCTTTATCACTATAATGCCAAAAAAGAAACTCACCAAGCTTATTACCAAAATCTCATCCAAGCTACTCAAGCTTGGGCACAACTCATAAAGTAAGAAGAAATGACCTAAAAGAAAAGCTTATGCTCCTTAAGCTCCTATAATTCATCCTTAAATTCAATCATTAGCCCAAATCACTAAGTAACCCTTTCAAGCTTACCCTCCAAAGCTCCCCAAGCACTCAAGAATTTGTTAATCTCTTTACCATAATACCAAGTACCTCAACACCTACTTCTTCAAAGTAGTACAAGCCTAAAATAAGCATTGGTGCTTCTTCTAGTAAGAACACCAAGTAAGCAGCAAGTAAAGAGGTGGTTAAGGTTTCACTGGCCACTCTCTAAAAATTAATTTCAAAAGGCAAAGAGGTCATTGTTTCAGATACCTCTCTTTAAATGCTTTCTTCAAATTGGTTCTATAAGTCAGATAATTTTCTTGAAATAAAAGAATTTACTTTTCAAAAAGTGAAAACATGTACTTTCATTGAAAGCAATTTTGTCTTCAAGCACCAAGTAACATATGTGACTTTAATAGTGACTATTAATTCCCATATGTAACTTTAATAGTGGGATTTATTCTCCAAGATCTATGGAGATAATGAGGCAACAAAAAATAATGGAGTAGAATATTATGAGTTGCCTCCAAATTAATTTTATAGGCTATGTTTTAGCAATGTTTGGCATTGCCTTTCTATTGATGCATTTCATGACAATGATTTATTATCTTATTACTTATGACATAACAAGTTGTTTTAGAATTATTGAATTGGATTCAACTCTTCTTTAATTAGTTTTTCATTAGGTGCCTATTTTTCCTTTTTCTTACTAAGGAGGAGGAAATTACAAATGGAGAATTGGGCATTTTATATAATACAAGGACACACCTAACTCGAATAATGTCATTCTTTAATCACACCTTTAAGAAGTGCACTAATCCAATTCAACTCTCAATAAAGATAATGTTGTTCCCTTTTCACTACCAGTATTTCAAAACCATTGTTACTATGGTAAAAATTGCTACTTAAAGTTAAATGTAGTAGTTTCTAGTCTACTAAATTTTCAAATGTTGTAATAAATCCTACATAGTAGTTTTCTCAGGCTAAAGCAACAAATATCAAACTGCTAGATAAAAAAATTTGACTATGAATAATTGTTAGAATAAAAAATGCAATTATTTAAATGAATAATTTTTTATTCAAATAAGGTTTATCAAACTTTTTGGTAAATTTAAAGTATCTTTTTAATGAAATTATAAAAATTATAATAAAAAATTTAAAATTTCAATAATATTTGGTTTAATTTAAGGAGAAATTGAAATCTGGTATTTTGTTTAAAAAAATTTCCATTTTTTAATTTTCATTAATGTTGAACAATTTATTACTTAAATTATGTAAATAATATAAAAAGAATTTAAATTTGAATAATACTTAGAATAAAAATGTAATTAATTAAATTAATCATTTTTTTTATTAAAATAGGGTTTATTTTACTTTTTGGTCAATTTAGAGTAACACTTTACTAAAAGTATAGAAATTACAATAAAAGAATGTAAATTTAAATAACATTTGGATTGATTTAAATAGAAACTAAAATTTAAGGTATTGTATTAAAAAATTTCATTTTTTAATATTTATGAATGTTAACTATCTTATTACTTGGGTCACATAAATAACATAAAAAGAATATAAATTTGAATAATAATTTGAATAAAAGATGTAATTTCTAAAATTGATAGTTTTTTTTTATTCAAATATAATATATTTTACTTTTTGGTGATTTTGGAGTAATGTTTTATTGAAACTACAAAAATTATATCAAAAGTCTTTAAGTTTAAATAACATTTAGATTGATTTATATAGTTACTAAAGTCTTGAGTTTTACTTTCAAAAATGTCACTTTTTACATTTCATGAATGTTAAGTAACTAAATACTTAAATTTTGTAAAAAGACATTAAATTTGAATAATGGTTCAAGTAGAAAATGAATTAATGAAATTAGTCATTTTTTTTATTCAAATAAGGTTTATTTTACTTTTTGGTGAATTTTAAGTAATATTTTATTAAAATTATAGAAATTACAATGAAAGGTGGAAAATTTTAATAATATTAGGTTTGATTTAAGTAACTACTAAAATTTAAATTTTGTATTTAAAAATGTCATTTCTTATTTTTCATGAATGTTGACAAACTTGTTACTTCAATTATGTAAATAACATAATAAAGAATTTATATTTGAATAATAGTTAGAATAAGAAATGCAATTACTTAAATCAATAGTTTTTTTATTCAATTAGGGTTTATTCTACTTTTTGGTGAATTTGGAGTAACCTTTTATTGAAATTATAAATATTATAGTAAAAGATTTGAAATTCGAATAACACTTGGATTAATATATGTTGTTACTATAATTTAGAGTTTTGTATTAAAAAATGACATATTTTACTTGCTTATGAACGTTAAGTAATCTATTACTTAAATTGTGTAAATTACTTCAAAAAAGTTTTAAATTTGAATGATAGTTTGAATAGAAAATAACTTACTCAAATTAATTATATTTTTATTTAAATAAAATCTATTTTACTATTTGTTGAATTTAGGGTAAGCTTTTAATGAAATTGCAAAAAAATTACAATAAAAGATTGCAAATTTGAATAATATTTGATTTTATTTAAATAACTACTAAAATATAAGGTTTTGTATTCAAAAATATCATTTTTTACTTTTCATAAATGTTGATTAAGTTGTTACTTAAATTGTGTAAATAATGTAAAAAGAATTTATATTTGAATAACAGTTAGAATAAAAAATATAATTAATTAAATTAGTCATTTTTTTTAATTCTAATAGGGTTTATTTTACTTTTTAGTGAATTTAGAGAAAGCTTTTGTTGAAATTGCATAAATTAAAATAAAAGATTGTAATTTTGAATAACATTTGATTTGATTTAAGTAAAAACTAAAATCTAAAATTTTGTATTTAAAAATGTCGTTATTTCATTTTTCATAAATGTTGACTAACATTTAATTTAAATTACCTAAATAACATGAAAAGGAATTTAAATTTGAATAATGGTTTGAATAAAAAATATAATTGCTTAAATCAATTTTTTTTTATTCAAATATGATTTATCATAATTTTTTAGTAAAATTTGGGTAACCTTTTTACTAAAATTGTAGAAATTATAGTAAAAAATTTTGAATTTAAATAACATTTGGATTAATTTATATAACCACTAAAATCTTATGTTTTTCCTTAAAAAATTTCAATTTTTTACTTTTTCATGAATGTTGAGTAACTTCATACATAAATTGCATAAATTATGTAAGAAGACGCAAAATTTGAATAACAATTTAATAACAAAATGCATTTACTTAAATTGATTATTCTTTTTATTGAAATATGATTTATTTTACCTTTTGGTGAATTTGGAGTAAAATTGTAGAAATTACAATAAAATACTTTAAATTTAAATAACATTTACATTGATTTATATAGTTACTAAAATCTTAAATCTTTTATTTAAAAATTTTGTTTTTTACTTTTTTTTTATAAATGTTAAGTAGGCTAATACTTAAATTACATAAAATGATATTAAATTTAAATAATAATCTATTATTTCTTATTCAAGTAGGGTCATAGTGAGTTCAAAGTCCTCATTTAGAGCCAACATGCTTCACTCCAATCTTAGGGGTAAAACCTAATCATCAGAAGAGCATGATGCTTATTGGTGACATTGGTGCTGGCAAAGTGTTTCACAAAACCTCTTGACCTCACCCTAGGGTTGGCTTTAAGATAAAGACCTTGTAAAGGTATAAGAAATGTTGAGAGATTCCATATTATCGAGCTGAAAGGTAGTACTTATGTTTATGATCATAGCATATCATGCGTCTCATCTCTATGGCATTAAAGGGTACCTATGCACTATGTTCTAGTTCATTGATAAAAAAGATAAAGTTTAGGTGTTTTTCAAGCAGTAAAGACAATCAAGATCAATTACTTCTTTATTTGATAGAATTCAATGAATTTAGAGATAAAAATAATAATGTTGTTAATCTCATGATTAATTTAATATTTGGCATAAGCATCATTTTCAACTTCATAATCAATTTGTGCGAATATGTCCTTTATACTAAAGAAGAAATCTTGTTAGCAAGAATGAAAAGATAATTTCATTCTCCTAGAATTGAAGCATTAAATATGTGCAACAAAAGAAAATTAAGATCAATTACTACTTTATTTGATAGAATTCAATGGATTTTGAAGTGTAAAATAACACTGTTGTTATTCCCATGATTAATTTGATGTTTGGTGCATACACCACAAAGTTTAACATTAAAATTAATTTATGTGAATGTGTCCTTTCAACTAAAGGTGAAAACATGTTAGTAAGAAATCATGAGACAATTTCATTCTCCTAGAATTAAATCACATTCAATACATGTAAGTAAAAAGTAAAGGCAATCAAGATCAATTACTCCTTTATTTGAAGGAATTCAATTGATTTAGAGTGTGAAGACATAATGTTGTTATTCTCAAGGTTAATTTAATGCTTGGTGCATGCACCTTTCTTAACTTAATAATTTGTTTATGTGAAGGAAATGTTACAACAGAAGCATGGGAAAAGGCTTTACTATATGAAAACCAACAAAATAAATTTAGTCGATTGATTCAAATCCAATTTTGAGCACTATTTGAATAAGGAATTATTATAGGCTTAAAAGCCAAAAAAGCTATTGTGTTACAAAAAGAGGAATGGATTATAATTGAAAGTGAGATAGAAGATTATATAGATAAGTTACAAAATATGTTCTTATCAGAATAGTAACCATTGAAGGATAAACCTTCCCTTCTCCTTCTTATATGAAGGAACATTTTGATGTTAAGAAAATGACCTTTAATAAGGCTTAAACAAAATTATGTTATCTAAGACCAACACTTATTAATCTTCTACTGAAAGAACAAGTTGACTATGTTAATTATGATGGCAGTAGTATAATGGAATGGAATTCAGATGGTCAAACAAAACATCAAATTCATTTGATATTTGCATTATATGATGATGTTTGCAACTATTGCTAAAACAATGAGTAATTATGGCCTTAAGATTACAAAAATAATTACAAGTAAATTTAGCTAATAGCTTAAAGGCTGGTGGGATTTTTATTTGTCTAAAGAGGCAAAATAACAAATTTTTTTTGCAATTAAGGCTAAATCTATAGTATTACTTTCTGATAGTGTTAATGCACTTAATTTATATTATTACCAATCATTTTATTAGTTATGTCATGCTATTGGTCAATAAGACTAATGAGAAACTCATTAATTTGAGATGCCTTAACTTACCACACTTTAGGTGGTATAAAGATGTGTTCTTCTTTAAAGTTTTTACAAAGAAAGATAGGCAGAATATTTTCTAGAAAGAAAAATTTCTTTTAGGGCTACTACTATATTTGTTGAAAGAGTTAAGACTTGATTAAATTCTAACCCTGCTTGAACTATTAATTATAATTAATTCACTTATAGAGACTTAGCTGCTAAAGTAATAGTTAAAGGAGTTAAACTTTGTAATGAAACAAAACTACATAGGCAATGGTAGAATGAAAAAGCTTAGGGAAAAAAAGCTTTAGGAAGCTTTTGTGAGTAGATGGATTATCCACCCTTTTGATATCATTAAAAACAAAAGAGTAGGAGTTATCACTCCTATAATACTCAAAAAAGGCAATATAATGAAAAGAAAAAGGGCCCCCATTAGGACTGGGAAGCCAAAAATAAATGATAAGAGAAAAAAAAGACTCAATTTAGAAAGACTATTATGTGCTAAGAGTGTGGAAAAATAAGGCACCTATTCTAATAATAATGAAAGCATGCTCCAATTTTTACTATGTAATTAGTTTGTGTGAATGAGTTCTTGAAGCTAAAGGAAAAATCTTGCTAGCTTGAAATGAAGTGATGGTTTCATCTTGGAATTGGACAATTCAATACCTGTAAGGAAAGTCAAACAAAATCAATTGGTCCATTATTTGATGGAATTCAATGGATTTAAAATGTGAAGTCATAATGTTGTTATTCTACTGATTAATTTAATGTTGGGTGCATGTACCAATTATAACTTCATAATAAGTTCGTATAAATGAGACCTTTCAACTGAAGGTGAAATCTTATTAGCAAGAAATGAATAAATGATTTCATTCTCCTAAAATTGAACTATTTAATACTAGCAAGTAAAGAAAATCAAGATCAATTACTCCTTTTGTTTGATGGTATTCAATGGATTTAGAGTGTTAAGTCATAATGTCATTATTCTCATGATTAATTTAATTGTTGGTTCATGCTCCAATTATAACTTTATAATCAATTTGTTGAATGAATCCTTGCAACTAAAGGAGAAATATTGTTAGCAAGAAAAGAAGAGACTATTTCATTCATGTAAAACTAACAATTTAATACCTATAAAGAAAGATAATCAAGATCAATTACTACTTTGTTTCATTAAATTTAATGGATTTAAAGTGCAAAGTCATCATGTCATTATTCTTTCAATTAATTTCATATTTAGTGCATGCACCGTTTTTAATTTCATAATCAGTTTGTATGAATGAGTCCTTGCAGCTAAAGGAGAAATCTTGTTTGGAAGAAATGAAGTGACATCTTCATTCTCATAAAAATTGCACCACTTAATCCACTTAAAGACAAGCAAGATCAATTACTCCTTTAATTGTTGAAATTCAAAGGATTTAGAGTGTGAAGTTATAATGTCATTATTCTCTTAATTAATTTAATTCTTGGTGAAAGCACCATTTTTAACATCATAATTAGTTTGAATAAATGAAAACTTGAAACTAATGGAATTTAAAGACTTTTTTTTCTAATTTTTATATCTCTATGGTGGATTTTATTGAGTGGTGACTTAACCCTAGCACTTTTGTATCTCTTGAGTGGATTCCTTGAGAGTCTTAAGTGCAACCAACCCTATATCTCCCTAAGGTGATGGAGTTTCTCTTGTATTTTTGGAGTGAAAGTTACAATCAAATATGTTTCCTATATCAAAATAAGTTCTTGCAACTAAAGGAGATATGATGATGGCAAGAAATGAAGAGATAGTTTCATTCACCTATAATTAAATCATTTAATACTTACAAGGAAAGAGATGAATTACCTTAATTTTTGATAGAATTCAATTGATTGAGAGTGTGACGTTATAATGTTATCATTCTTGTCATTAATTTAATGTTTGGTGCATGCACCTATTATAACTTCAAAATTAGTTTGTGTGAATGAGTCCTTGCTACTAAAGGAGAAATCATGTTGGCAAGAAGTGAATTAGATGGTTTCATTCTATTAGAATAGAACCATTCAATAAAGGCAAGAAAAGACAATCAAGATTAATTACTCTTTTATTTGAAGGAATTTAATGGATTTGGAGTGTGAAGTCATAATGTTGTTATTCTCATTATCAATTTAATGTCTGATTCATGACTCAATTTTAATATCATAATCAATTTGTGTATAAGAGTCCTTGCAAATAATAGTGAAATCTTGTTAACATGAAAATAAAAGATGGTTTCATTCTCCTAGAATGGTTCCATTCAATACCTACAAGGAATGACAATCAAGTTCATTAACTCGTTTGTTTGATGGAATTCAATAGATTTAGAGTATAAAGCCATAATGTTGTTCTTCTCAAGATTAATTTAATGTTTAAAGCATGCACCAATTATAACTTCATAATTAGTGTGTGTGAATGAGCCCTTGCAACTAAAAGAGATTTTATTAGCGAGAAAGGAAGAGACAACTTCATTCTCCCAGAATTAAACCATTTAATTCTCATAAGGGAAGACAATCATGATCAATGAGACCTTTGTTTGATGGAATTCAATAGATTTAGTGTGTAAAGTCATAATGTCATTATTCTTTTGATTAATTTAGTGTTTGGACCATGCACAAATTATAACTTCATAATCAGCTTGCATGAATGAGAACTTGCAACTAATGGAGAATTTTTGGTTTCAAGAAAAGAAGAGGTAATCTCATTCTCTAGAATTGAACCATTTAACACATACATGAAAAGAAAATCAAGACTAATTACTCCCTTGTTTAATGGAATTCATTGGATTTAAAGTGTAAAGTCATACTATTGTTATTTTAGTGATTAATTTATTATTTGGCACATGTACTGATTTTAACTTCGTAATCTATTTGTCTGAATGAGTCCTTGCATTTAAAGGAGAAATCTTGGTAGTTTAAAATGATGAGATTGCTTCATTTTCCTAAAAATAATCCATTCATTACCTACATCGAAAGACAATCAAGATCAATAACTCCTTTCTTTTATGGAATTCAAAGAATTTAGAGTGTAAAGTCATAATGTTGTCATTCTTGTGATTAATTTGATATTTGGTGCATGCACCAATTTTAACTTCATAATCAGTTTTTATGAATAAGTCCTTACAATTAAAGTAGAAATCATGTTGGCAAGAAATGAAGAGACAATTTCTTTTACCCAAAACATAACCATTCAATACTTGTAAGGAAAAACAATCAAGATCAATTACTCCTTTATTTGATGAAATTTAATGGATTCAGAGTATGAAGTCACAATACCATTATTCTTGTGATTAATTTAATGTTTGGTGCTTGTAACATTATTAACTTTATAATCAATTTGTGTGAATGAGTACTTACAAATAAAGGAGAAATCTTGTTAGCAAAAAATAAAGAGAAAATTTCATTCTCTAAGAATTAAGCCATTCAATGCATACAAGTAAAGATAATCAAGATTAATTACTCCTTTATTTATCAAAATTCAATGGATTTAGAGTGTAAAGTGATAACATTGTTATTCTCATGATTAATTTAATGTTTAGAGCATACACAATTTTTAACCACATATTCAATTTGTGTTAATGAGTTGTTGCAACAAAAGCACAAATCATGTTAGCAAGAAATGAATAAATGATTTCATTGTTCTAAAATTTAAGTATTTAATACATGCACAAAAATACAATCAAGATCAATTAGTCTTTCATTTGATCAAATTAAATGGATTTAAAGTGTGAAGTCATAATGTTGTTATTCTGGTGATTAATTTAACATTTGATGTTTGCACCAATTTTAACTTTATACTACATTTGTGTGAATCAATCCTTGCAGCTAAAAGAGAAATCTTGTTAATTGCAAATGATGAGACAATTTCATTCTCCTAGAAATGATTTATTCATTACTTGCAAAGAAAGACAATTAAATTAATGACTGTTTTATTTATTAGAATTCAATAGATTTTGAGTGTGATGTTCTAGAATTGATCTATTCAATACTTATGAGGACAGATATTCAAGATCAAAGTCTCCTTTATTTTATGGAATTGAAAGAATTTGGTGTGAGAAGTCATAATTGTTATTCTCAAGACTAATTTAATGTTTAGTGCATGCACCATTTTTAACTTCAAAGTTAATTTTTGTGAACGAGTCATGGCAACCAAAGGAGAAATTTTGTTTGCAAGAAAAAGAGATAGCTTCCTTCTCCTAGAATTGAACCTTTCAAAACCTACAAGTAATGAAAATCAAGATCAATCACTCCTTTTATTTGATGGAATTGAATGAATTTAGAGTGTAAAGTCATAATGTCATTGTTCTCATAATTAATTAGAAGTTTGGTGTATGCACTAATTTTAACTTCACAATCACTTTGAGTTAATGTGTCCTTATAATTGAAGGAAAAATCATGTGAGCAAGAAATGAAGGGACAATGGCATTCTCATAAAATTGAACTATTCAATACATGCAAGGAAAGTGAAACAAGATCAATTAATCCTTTGATTGATCGAATTTAATAGATTTAAAGTGCAAAGTCATAATGTTGTTCTTGTGATGAAATTAATGTTTAGTGCATACACCAATTTTAACTTCACAATCAATTTGAATGAATGGGATGTTACAACTAAAGGAGATAACTTGTTAGGAAGAAATGAAGAGATAGTTTCATTCTCTTAGAATCAAACCATTCAAAACCTTTAAGGAATCATAATCAAGATTAATGACTCTCTTGTTTGATGGAATTCCACTAATTTTGAGTCTGAAGTCACAATGCCATTATTTCTCATGATTAATTTAATGTTTGGTGCATACACCATTGTTAACTTCATAATCAATTTATGTGAATGAGTCATTGCAACTAAATAACAGATCTCATTAGTAAGAAATGAAGAGATGTTTTCATTCTCCAAGAATTTAACATTCAATAACTACAAATAAAGACAATTAAGATCACTTACTCCCTTGTTTGATAGAATTCAATGGATTTAGAGTGTGAATTCCTAGAATTAAACCATTCAATTCTTGCATATAAAGACAATCAAGATCAATGACTTCTTTGTTTAATGGAATTTAATGGATGTAGAGTTTGAGATCATAATATCTTTATTCTTATGGCTAATTTTATTTTTCTTGCATGCACCAATTTTAACTTCAAAATCAATTTATGTGAATGAGTCCTTGCAACTAATGAAGAAATCTTGTTAGGAAGAAATAAAGAGATGATTTCATTCACCTAGAATTGAACCATTCCATACTTGCAAGGATAAATAATCAAGATCAATTACTCCTTTTACATTGAATTCAAAGGATTTAGATTATGAAGACACAATGTCATTATTCTCAAGATTAATTTAATATTTGGTGCTTTTTCTCAATTTTTACTTAATAATTAGCTAGTGTGAATGATTCCTTACCACAAAAGGAGAATTCATGATAGTAAGAAATGAAGAGATAGTTTCATTCTCCAAAAATTAAATCATTCTATATTTCCAATAAACAATCAAATCAAGATCAATAACTTCTTTGTTTAATAGAATTCAATGGACTTAGAGTTTAAAGTCAAAATATCAATATTATTGTGATTAATTTGATGTTTGGTACATGAACCAATTTCAATTTCATAATCAATTTGTGTGACTACTTACAACTAAAGGAGAAATCTTGTTTACAAGAAATGAAGAGATGGTTAGCATTAGCAAGATCAATTACTCCTTTATTTAGTGGAATTCAATGAATTTAGAGTGTCGAGTCATAATATCATTATTCTCCTAATTAATTTGTTGTTTAGTGTATACATTAATTTTAACATCATAATCAGATTGTATGAATGAGTCCTTGCTACTAGAGGAGAAATTAAGTTAGTAAGAAATGAAGAAATGATTTCATTCACCTAGAATTGAACCTTTTAGTAACTTTAAGGAAAGACAACCAAGATCAATGATTTCATTGTTTGATGGAATTTAATGGAATTAGAGTGTAAAGACATGTTATCATTATTCTTATGATTAATTTAATATTTGGTGCATGCACCCATTTTAGCTTCTTTATCAATTTGTGTGTATGACTCCTTGCAACTAAAGGAGAAATATGGATTTCAAGAAATGAAGGGATGGTTTCATTCCCCTAGAATTGAATGATTTAATACCTACAGGGAATGAAAATTAAGATCAATTACTCCTTTATTTGATGAAATTTAATGGATTTAGAGTAAGAAGTAAAAATGTTATTATTCTCTTGATTACTTTGATGTTTGGTGCAAGCACAAATTTTAATTTGATAATCAATTTGTGTGAATGAGTCCTTGCAATTAAAGAAGAAATCTAGTTAGAAGATATGAAAAGATTGTTTTGTTCCCCTTGAATTGAAGCATTTAATACCAGTAATGAAAAAAATCAAGATCTTTTACCCCATCATTTGATGGAATTCAATGGATTTCAAGTCTAGGAATAAGAAACCTATATTTGATGTTAATTTAGTTAATGGTTCTAATATCTATGCAATGACAAGATCCATTGTTTTGGGATACTAAGAGGGCAAGAACAACACATGTACTCATGCTTTCTCTCACAAATCCCTTATTTATCAAATCTTCAACTTGCCACTGCAATTCTTCATGTTTTTTAGGATACATGTAATAAGCTAACTTGTTTGTGAGGATGAAGCCTAGAATTGGGTCAATTTAGTGCTAAATATCTCTCATTGGACGTAGGCTAAGGGGTGTTTCTTCCAATACAACATCTATAAATTCTTCTAATAAAGGTTGAACTAGTGGATTATGCCCCCTTAATTCAACGATTGATTCTCCTACAAGCGCAACAACATACATCTCTTTATCTTCTAAAAACAACTTTTCAATCAAATTGCCAAAAGTTAAAGTATTCCCCTCCCTTTTTATAAACTTAGGAACATGATCTAGTTTCATTTGAATTAAAACAATTCTAACACCATCTTTCACAAATGAGTAAGTGTTTTTGCAGCCATCATTAACTACTTTAATATCATATAACCATGGACTACCTAATAACAACTAACATCCATAGGAGCAACATCACACTAAACTTCATCTCCTAATAGAAAATCCTATTAAGCATGTTTTGTTTACCCTTACCTAAATTCCTTTGTGAATCCATCGCATTTTGTGAGGATGAGAATGCTCTTTAGTTTTCAGGCTTAGCTTCTCCACCATCTTTGTTGCTACCACATTAAAAGTGCTTCCATTATCAATAATGAGGTCACATAATTTGCCATGAGAAATGTACCTAATATGAAAGATGCTCTCCTATAACTACTCGTTTTCCTCTTGCTTTGGAGAGACACTCAAACTTCTATAAATCACAAGCATTTCTCCCACATCAGTGTAGATAACTTCTTCATCATAAATAGGGTTTCCCAGCTCTTCTTCCTCCTCTTCAACATCTTTCTCCACCAATGTCACAACTCTATGATTTGGGCATTTAGAAGCAATATGTCCATAGCCTTGTCCATTAAAGCATATTCTTGGGCTGTTATTATAAGAACTAGCTTGCTTGTTACCTTTAAAAGCTCTTTTGTCCACAAAAGACTTGGTTAAAGAGTAGGCCTTGAATTTGAACCATTCCCTGGGTTTGAAGGAAAAGTTCTAATGGCTAATTTTGGAGCAGCCTTTTGAATATCCTTCCTTTGCTTTTTAATAGTCAAAGCAAGCTTTCTTACATCATTGAAAGACCAATATGGTTGTCATCAAACAATGTCACCAATCTCCCTTTTTAGGCCTCTCAAGTATCGAGCAATAGTTTGCTCTTTAGGTTCAACCACATCACCCTTCATCATGAGTTGTTCAAACTCCACAGTATATCTCTCCACACTCATTTCTAGTTTATGCTCAAGAGAATGAATTTCCATGAACATCTCCATTTAATAATCTGAAGTAGAAATTTCTTTTTCAACTCCTTTATTTTCTCCCATATTCTAATTTTTCTTTATCCCTCTCAATCTCTTTATTTCTTCAAATTCTCCTACCATAAAGAGACATCCTTCTTAATTTTTAAGGCCACCAACTTTACCTTCATATCCTCAAGAAACTCCTTATACTCAAAAATATGTTCAATAGTATTCAACAATCAAGAAACTCATCAAGTTTCATTTTTCCTTCAATCATAGGAATTTCAATTTTAATGTCAAAGCCTTTGAAGTTGGAATGATTTCTTCTTGCAAAAGAGTGATTCATTTAATGTTTGGTGCTTTGCCCCACAATTATAACTTAATATAATCAATTAGTGTGAATGAGTCCTTGTAACAAAAGAAGAAATCATGTTATTACGAAACAAGGAAACAATTTCATTCTCATAGAATTAAACCATTTAATACCTATAAGGTAAGAAAATCCAAATCAATGGCTTCCTTGTTTGGTGGAATTTAATTGATTTAGAGTGTGATGTTTAAGAATTGATCCATTTAATTCCTACAAGTAAAGACAATCGAGATCAATTACTCCATTATTTAATGAAATTCAATGGATTAAAAGTGCCTAGTCATAAAGTCATTATTTGTGTGATTAATTTAATATTTGGTACATGCACAATTTTTAACTTCACAATTAGTTTGTGTGAATGAGTCCTTTAAAACAAGAGGTAAAATCTTGTTAGCAAGAAATGAAGTGATGGTTTCATTCTCTCATAATTAAACCATTCAATATCTATAACAAATGAAAATCAAGATCAATTACTCCTTAATTTGATGGAATTCAATTGATTTTAAGTGTGAGGTCATAATATTGTTATTCTCTTGGTTAATTTGGGGTTTGGTGCTTACACCACAAATTTTAGCTTCATTATTAGTTAGTGAGAATGAGTCCTTACAACTAAAGGAGAAGTCTTGCTAGCAAGAAATAATGAGAAAGTTTCATCCTCCTAGAATTTAACTATTTTGTATCTACAAGGAAAGATAATCAAGATTAACTACTCTTTTATTTGATGGAATTCAACAAATTTTAAGTATGTAGTCATAATGTCATTATTCTTATGATTAATTTAATATTTGGTGTTTTACCCCAATTTTAGCTTAATAATCATTATTGTGAATCACTCCTTGCAACAAAAGGAGAAATCATTTCAGCGAGAAATGAAGAAACAATTTCATTCTCCTAGAATTGAAACATTCAATACCTGTAACAAAAGATAATCAAAACCAATGACTCATTCATTTGGTGGAATTCAATAAATTTTGAATGTGATGTTCTAGAATTGATCCATTCCATTCTTTGTGGTAATGACAATCATAATCAATTACTCCTTTATTTAATGGACTTTAATGGAATAAGAGTGTATAGTCATAATTTTGTTATTCTCGTGATTAATTTGATGTTTGGTGTTGGCACCACAAATTTTAACTCTATAATCAGTTTGTGAGAATGAGTGCTTGCAACTAAAAGGGAAAATCTTGTTAGCAGGAAATGATAAGACAACTTTATTCTCCTAGAATTTACCAATTAAATACTTGTAAGGAAAGAAAATCAAGATCAATTACTCCTTTATTTGATGGAATTTAATGGATTTAGAGTGTGTAGTCATAGTGTTATTATTATAGTGATTAATTTAATGTTTGGTTCTTTGCTCCAATTTTAGCTTAATAATTTGTTAGTGTGAACTTGTCTTTGCAACAAACTGAGAAATCATTTATAGGTTTTATTCTCCTAGAATTGAAACATTCATTAGCTATAAGGAATGGCAACCAAGTTTAATGACTCTTTTGTTTGGTAAAATTCAATGGATTTAGAGTGTGATGTTCTAGACTTGATCCATTCCATTCTTGTGGACAATCAAGACCAATTACTCCTTTATTTGATGGACTTCAATGAATTTTGAGTATATCATCATAATTTCATTATTCTTGTGATTAACCTAATGTTTGGTGCATGCAACATTTTTACCTTCTTAATCAATTTGTGTGAATGATTCCTTGCAACTAAAGGAGAAATCTTTTAGCAAGAAGAGAAGAGATGGTTTCATTCTCTTGGAACTAAACCTTTTAATACTTGCATCAAATTATCAAGATCAATTACTCCTTTATTTGATGGAATTCAATGGATTTAGAGTGTGATGTTCTATAATTGATCCATTAAATTATTGCAAGTAAAAAAAATAAAGATGAATTACTATTTTATTTGATGGAATTCAATGGATTTATAGTGTGTAGTCATAATGTCATTACTCTTATGATTACTTTAATATTTGGTGCATGCACCATTTTTAACTTCATAATTAGTTTATTTGAATGTGACCTTACAACTAAAGGGGAAACGTTTTTAGCAAGTAATGAAGAGACAATTTCATTCTCTTAGAACAAAACTATTCAATACCTATAACAAAAGAAAATCAAGATCAATTACTTTTTTATTTGATGGAATTCAATGGATTTTAAGTGTAAGGTCACAATCAGTTTGTGATTAATTTGATGTTCGATGCATGCAACACAAATTTTAACTTCATAATCAATTTGTGAGAATGTGTCCTTACAACTAAAGGAGAAACCTTGTTGGCCAGAAATGATGAGACAATTTCATTCTCTTAAAATTTAACCATTCTATACTTGCAGGGAAAGACAATCAAGATCAATTACTTCTTTATTTAATGGAATTCAATGGATTTAGAATGCCATGTTTTACATTTAAACCATTTAATACTTGGAAGTAAAGATGATTAAGATCAACTACTACCTTTTATTTGATGGAATTCAATGGATTTAGAATGTCATGTTTTACATTTGAACCATTGAATACCTGGAAGTAAAGATGATCAAGATCAACTACTACCCTTTATTTGATGGAATTCAATGGATTTATAATGTATAGTTATAATATCATTATTCTTGAGATTAATTTAATATTAGGTGCATGCTTCATTTTTATCTTCATAATTAGTTTGTATGATCAAGTCCTTACAACAAAAAGAGAAATCTTTCTAGCAAGAAATTAAGTGATAGTTTCATTTTCCTAGAAGTGAACCATTCAATACCTACAAGTACATATAATGAAGATTAATTACTCTTTTTTAGATGAAATTCAATGGATTTAGAGTGTGAAGACATATTAATGTTATTCTCGTGATTCGTTTAATGTTTGGTGCTTTGCCTTAATTTTAACTTAATAGTCAATTAGTGTGAACAAGTCTACAAAAGGAGAAATCATGTTAGTAAGAAATGAGGAGACAATTTCATTCTCCTAGAATTGAACCTTCATTTCAAGGACACAAGAGCCTTAGAGATATAGGGCTAATAGCTCTCACCACTCTTATGGGACCCACTTAAAAGTTATAGAAATGCTAGGGTTAAGTCACCACTCAATGTAATCCACCATAGAGATGCAGAACATAGAAGAAAATTCTTTAAATTCCTTAGGGCAAGAGTTTAATTATTCACCAAAAGTCTACCTTTTCAAATACCAAAGAAAACTATAAATAAAAGGCTTTGGAACATCTCTCCAAGCATAGGAAAATGCTTTAATATCCTAACTTTTGACTATCCTAGTGACTAGTAAAGGAACTTGACTCCTGATGTTCTAAATTCATTTAAATCTAAATATCTAGAGCTTTTAAATGGCTACTCATGATTGTCAATGGGCTTGGGCTAAAAGTCTAGTAATTGGAACGAGTTTGACATGCAATTCATTCTTTTGATACCATAATAAGCATTTTTTGTGTTTGGCCTAGGTCTTTAATTAATTCTTGGTTGTTCTCAAGAGATGCTCCTACATCATACTCCCTTGGTTGAAATGGACTTGCCCCCAAGTCTTCATAATCTTTATGAAATGGAATAAGATTTGCAACATTGAAATTGTTAGAAACTTCATATTTAGTTGGCAACTCAATCTTGTATGCATTATCTCTAATATGCTTTAGTACTTTTTTAACTTAGCAATTTTTTCAGGTGGAAAACACCCTTTTTTGAAATGAATCCACACTAAATCTCCTTCTTTAAACTCAACAAACCTTTTGTGCTTGTTTGCTTGAGTTTGGTACTTCTCATTCTACTTTGCTATCCTCTCCTTAACTTACTCATGCAATTTTTTTTATGAATATCACCCAATTCTTAGCATTGCCATTAAGTTGATGTTCTTTTGGAAGACAAATGAAATCCAAAGGGCTACTAGGGTTAGAGCCATACACAATTTTAAATGGACTGCATCTAGTAGGTTTGGCTAGAGGTCCTATTATAAGTAAATTCTGCACGAGGCAAAAGTAAATCCCATTCTCTAACTTTTTCATTGTTACCAAACTCATTAAAAGATTTCCTAAGGTTTTATTGACAACCTTAGCTTGACCATCAATTGAGAATGACAAGTAGTGCTTAATTGTAATTTAGTACCCAATTTCCTCTAAAGGGTCCTCTAAAAATGACTCATAAACAACAAATCACGATATGAAGTAATTAACCTTGGAATGTCATGAAGCTTTGAAATCTCTTTAAAATAAAGATTAGCAACCTGTGAAGCATTAGAAGTTTTAGCATAAGGAACAAAATAAGCCATTTAAGAAAATCTATCAACCACAACAAAGATAAAATTTATTTTTCTTTGTGTGCGAGGCAAACCAACCACAAAATCCATATTAACATCTTCCTAAGGGAAATTAAAAGTTGGAAGTGGTGTGTAGAAACTCATAGTTTGGACAAGGTTGTTTGCTTTATGGCATACTATACAACACTTCATTATTCTCAAGACATCTTGATTGAGTTTTGGCCAAAAGAAATTTTCTTACACCAAAATCAAAGTTTTGTTTCTCCTAAAGTGACTAGTAAGTCCTCTTTCATGAGCTTCTTTTATAATGGATTCCCTTAAGGAGCAATTAAGAATGCATATCATATTATCTTTGTAAAGGAAATCATCTTGTAGAAAGAAATTGTTGTTCCCACAGCCTTGTATAGGTTGTAATTGTTGTCAACTAGGTTTACGTGTGCAAGAAAGTAAACCCACATGGAAGGGCAAAAAGGTAAAACCATACGGAAGGGTAAGAACGTAAAATCGCCGCGTAAACCCTATTAGGGTTTCATGGAGTAGAGTATATAATGGTTTTGGAAGACAAAGAATAGGGAGAGTCGGCAATATTGAGCATTCATCAAAACTTAGACAACCGACCAACCAAAGAGAACACAAAACCCTACACGGAAGAACACCACCGGTAAGGACGAAGAGAGTGAACAGTACCGTCGAGTGAACAGTAACCGCACAGTGAAGCCGTTGGACGAAGAGAGAGAAAACGCCTGGAAGAGAGAGAAAGGACGTCGTCGGCGAGGAGACAGCAAGGCACACGGCAACCCTACACCATCGGTAGAAAAGAGAGACGATCAAAGCGGCTGGTGAAGGGGGCGACGGCAGAACGATACAGAAGAGAGAGAGAACCATCGGCAAAAACAGAACCGCCGAGAGAGAGAAAGAGTTGACGGGAAGGAGAGAAAAAGAAACCTGACGGCCAGAGCAGAAGGAGATCCGGCGACAGCAGAAGGAGATCTGGCTGGGACAGAGGAGATCCGGCGACAGCAGATCCGGCGACAGCAGAACTGGGATCCGGTCGACGGTGACAAATCCGGCAGACGGTGAGACAAATCCGGCAGGAAGAGAGAGAAGTCCGGCGAGAAGAGAGAGAAATCCGTCGAGAAGAGAGAGAAATCTGACTAGACAGCAAGAGAGAGAAACGGACAGGCGAGCCGTGAGACAGTGAGATTGTGGGGCAAGGAGACGGGTGAGACCGTGAGATGGTAAAAGCAGGAGTTGTGTGATACAACGTAGAGAAGGAATTCGGCGAAGCATTGAACTCAACGTATTTCCAGACTTCTTCAAGAGAGGTTAAAAAGCGTTGTGGTGAACTTCTAAGCAGCAGTGGAGCAGCCTTTCAATTCAACAGAGGCAAGACAAGTTAGAAGAAGGGTAGACACAGTAAGTGACACTCTTTGTATTGTACTTACTTAGTAATTGCAATAGTGAAAGGAGCAGAGAATCAAAGACATCTATTGTAACCTAAATTCTCAAGTATAGTGGATAGTCTCGGTAAGGGAGAGTCCCTACCATCGTGGATGTACGTCACGTTGACGGAACCGCGTAAATCTCGTGTGTCCTTAATTTGCTTTACATTCTGTGTTTTGAATTGACTTGTGAATGCAGCTGAAGTATCAGCCAACTCATAACCTAACGAAGACCTAAATAAGAACATCCGTATTGTCTGCTAGGCAAGGTGTCTGAAAGGTGACTTTGGGGACTATTGTGATTAGTAGGTAGCAATAGATCTACCTTAGTCGAGTCTGAGAAAAAGTTTGCTTTTAAGAAGAGGTTGAAGTTGTTCACTTACCTGCGAATTGCGAATTGTGGTGATACTGATTCACCCCCCCTCTCAGTATCAGGAGAGTAGTAGATCCTAGGGAGAAGTCGGGAACTTCAATTGGTATCAGAGCACAGGTTCACCAGTTTTGAAGCTTAACAGCTTGGTGTACTACTTTGAAGGGATCTAAAGTTTGACTTGTTCAAGCATACTGAGAAATTGAAGCCGGTACCAGCACTAGCACCACTTATAGCAAGAAGGTTCCAATCTTCAACGAAACCAACTATCATATGTGGAGAGCAAGAATGCAAGTGGTATTTGCAACCATGGCCATGAACGTGGTGAAATGCGTACAGGAGGGTTTTGTGGCTCCGAAAGAAGGTAAAGACCTAACCCTAGAGGAGTTAAAGCAATTCGAGATAAAATGGGAAAGGCCTCAAATGTCATCATTTCAGCATTAACAGATGCTGAGTATGCTAAAGTTATGGACTGCAAATCTGCCAAGGAGATATGGGACAGATTGCAGAAAGTCTATGAAGGTGATGGCAGAATGAAGGAGGCTAAGCTTCAAGTGTTCAAGGAGAGATATGAATCTCTCAGAATGCAGAAAAATGAGACAGTTCAAGAGTTCTTCACCAGGGTTATTGACGCTGTAAAATGACTTGAGAAGTCATGGAAAGAACAAGAAGGACTCATCGATTGTGAAGAAAATTCTGAGAATTTTGCCTGAGAGGTTTGCTTCAAAGGTGGCAGCCATAGAGGAGAGTAGAGATCTCAAACTCTATGTCTCTGCATGATCTTCAGTGCAATCTCATTGCATATGAGATGAGAATAAAGTCGACTGAGAGCTCCTCAACGTCAAGCATATCAAAGGAGGCAGCTTTCAAAGCTATGAAACACTTGAAGATAAAAGAAAAAGAAGAATCATCCAGTGAGGATAATGATGATGATGAGGGAGAAAGTGAAGGTGAAGTATTGGCTTACTTCATAAGGAAACTCAAAAGGGGGTCTAAGAAGGGAAAAGGACAGTTGTCCTTGAGATGTTATCGATGTGGGAAAACTGGACACTTTGCTTCTCGGTGCAAAGTGAAACTTGATGATGAAGATGAGGATGGTGACGATGAGCAGAATTCAAGATGGAGAAGATCATCATTCAAATCAAAGAAGTCCAATAAGAAGATTGTCAACCCACAGAGGAAGACGAGAGGCTCATTCAAGAGTTATGTGAGTCAGACAAAAGAAGCTGATGAGGAGGAAGATGAAGACTCATCAGATGAGTATGTCTTTATGGCATCAGCACAAAGTGGTAGCTCAACCTCTGAAGAGGAAGAAGAAGTTGATGAAGAAGAGCCAGATCTTGAAGCTGAGCTGGAAGCAACTTCAAAGGAGATAATCAGAAGGGGCAGAACCATAAGAAGGTTGGAGGCCCATATAAAACAAGTTGAAGCAAAGTCTGAGGAAGCTGAAAGTCAAAACGGTGAAATAAGGGCTGAGCATATTGATTTGAAGAGAAGATTTGAGGAACAGATCAAAATATGTGAAGACCTTACAGTAGAGCTTAGCTCAAGGGCCTCAAAAATTGAAGAAATGGAGAAAGAGTTGCTGAGACTTCAACAACAACTCAAAAGCAGCAAAGAGAACTTGCAGAAGCTTAAAATGATAGGAGAAACAAGTTCTGGAAAAAGAGAGAAAAATGTAGAGAAAGTGCAGCAATCTGAGACTGCATTGGTTAAAGAAAATGAGAATGTGCCGCAGAAGTTAAAAGAGAAGGTTGTGACTCAGAAGAAGATAGCTGAGACTAAAGAAGATCTGAAGAAGCAACCTAGGGTGGCAAACAAGAAGGACGAAAAGAAAGTCAGCCAGCAGAGGGCTACGGTTGAACAGAAGAAGGTGACTGAAATGAAAGTCACACAAGTAAAGAAGCCAGCTACTTTGCCTACACAGCAAGTGATGAACAGAAGAAGACAAGCTGTGATCAGACCCAAGAAGAGACAGTTTCAAGGTTATTGCCTTTATTGTGGAGTTTGGGGTCATAAGGCAAGTAACTGTTGGTGGAGAAGGCCAGTATATGTCTCCAACTTGAGAAGATACGATGCTGCATTACAGGGGGAGACAATACAGAATTCAGAAGAGAAACACCTGTCGTGAGTTCTTGCACATACTGTAAAAGGCAAGGACACGCTGACAAGGATTGTTGGTGGAAGCCCAAACCAGTGGTTTCAAAGAACAAGTTTGCTATATTGGCAGACTTGGAACAGTGTGACAGGTGCGGGCAGGATGGCCATAATGCCAAGAGATGCATGACACTTCTCCCTGAGCAAGAGAAGGCACTTAAATGGCACAGTTGAAAACAAGCAGTGCAGTCAAAGGTGAGAAAAAGGAGAAAGCTATCTTCCAACCAGTTCAAAAGAAAGAATATTAAAGCTAAAAGGGAGGTGGCTAATATAGCTGAAATTGCACTCAAAACTGACTGCAAGGATAAGCAGTGGATCCTTGATAGTGGATGCACTTTGCACATGACGGGAGATAAGAGTAAATTATCAAAGCTGAGCAAATCAAAAGAAGGCAGAGTCAAGTTTGGCAATGATGATTCACTCAACATCAATGGTCAGGGGTCAGTAAAAATTGGAAGAGGAAAGCTGAAAGATGTTCTGCATGTTTGAAGGACTCAAATTACAATTTAGCATCTGTCAGTCAGTTATGCAACGAAGATCATAAGGTAATATTCACAAAAACAGATTGTCAGGTAAAGAGTAAAAGAAGGCAATACTATTGCAGCCGGGAAGAGAACAGCTGGAAATTTATATGTGATTGACGAGGACAAGACAAGCAGCTGTCTACTCACCAAAGAAGAAGAAAATCAACTCTGGCATAGGAGGCTGGGACACTTATCACAAAAGAACATGAGGAAGCTGACCACTACTCATGCAATCAGAGATATTCCCGACCTCAGGAGAGAGAGAGAGTATGTTTGCTCTCAGCATGCTCTAAAGGAAAACATGTTAGAAAGCAGTATAAGACAAAGAGTTCAGTTCTGAAGCAGTGCTTGACATTGTGCATACTGATTTGTGTGGGCCGATGAGAACAAAAGGGTTTGAATAATGAGAGGTACTTCGTCCTGTTTGTCGATGATTATTCCAGAAGGACCTGCATCATGCACCTCAAACACAAGTCAGAAGTTCTGAACTGCTTCAAGAGATACAGAAGATTGGCTGAAAATGAGAGTGGAAAGAAGATCAAAGTATTGAGGTTAGATCAAGGCACTGAATTCACAAATGGAGCTTTTGAAGATTACCTTGAGAAGCATGGAATTCACCATCAGATGGCAGCAGCAAGAACACCTCAACAGAACGGGGTGGTAGAGAGGAAGAATAGAGCTGTGGTTGAAATGGCAAGAACTCTACTGCTAGAATCCAAGCTTCACACAAGATTTTGGACAGAAGCAACATTTACAGCAGTGCACCTATTGAACAGAGTTCTACTAAAGCCCAATACTGATAAGACTCCATATGAGCTATGGAGTGGGAAGAAGACAACAGCCAAGTATCTCAGAGTCTTTGGCAGCCCATGTTTTGTGAAGAACAAGGAGCAAAACTTGGGAAAATTCAACGCTAGGTCTGATGAAGGCATTTTTGTGGGATACTCAGCAAAGACAAAAGGTTACAGAGTTTTCCTACATAAGCTGGGAAAAGTAATCACTACCAGTGATGTGAGAATAGATGAGAACTGGAAAACAATGCAGAATGGAGAAGCTGAGGACAATGAAGAAGATGACTTCAATGTAGATGAAGAATCAGACCAACCTGAAGAAAAGGAACAAGAAGTAAGTTTAGACTCGGAGAAAAGTGAGTCTGAACAAGAAGAAAGAGATCCTCTTACAACTAAGATGGTGCAAGGAAGAAGGACAAAGAAAACATGGACCAGTGCTTATCGAGGAGATCAGATCATAGGTGACCCATCAGCAGGAGTTACAACAAGAAGAAGAATGGTGGGAGCTACTGCTCTACTCTCACAAGTTGAACCTAAATCTATTGAAGAGGCTATTCAAGACCAAGCCTGGGTCAAAGCTATCAATGAGGAGCTGGATCAAATTGAAAAGAATGATACATGGGAGCTGGTTCCAAGACTCACTAATAAGAATGTCATAGGAACAAAGTGGGTGTTTAGGAATAAACACAATGAAGATGGCAAGGTAGTGAGGAACAAGGCCAGGCTGGTTTGCAAAGGCTACACTCAGATAGAAGGGGTAGATGTTGATGAAACTTTTGCACCAGTAGCAAGGTTAGAAACTATCAGAATGTTCTTAGCTTTAGCAGCACACAAGAGGTATAAAGTCTATCAGATGGATGTGAAATCTGCCTTTCTGAATGGGCTCCTGAAAGAAGAAGTGTATATTGAACAACTCGATGGAGTACAAATCAGTGAGGATGAGACACAAGTGTGCAAGCTGAAGAAAGCCTTGTATGGTCTTAAGCAAGCTCCAAGAGCATGGTACAGCAGGCTGGATGCATACTTGAGAAGGTTGAATTTCAGAAGAGGAACGGTTGATAATAACCTATATGTGTGCAATTCAGAGAAAGGCCAGCTGATAACCATAGTATATGTAGATGACATCATCTTCGGCGGGATCACTCTGAACTATGCCAAGATTTTGCACAGAAGATGAGTGAGGAATTTGATGTCATTGATTGGAGAAATGACGTACTTTCTTGGATTACAGATAAAGCAGTGTGAAGAAGGTATCTTTATTTCTCAGACGAAATATGCCAAAGAGATGCTGAAAAGGTTTGGCATGGAAGATAGCAGATCTGTCAGTACCCCTATGACAGTGGGCTGCAAGTTAACAAAAGATCAGGAAGGAAGGAGTACAAGCCCTACAGAGTACAGGAAGATGATAGGAGCCTTCTGTACCTTACGGCATCAAGGCCTGATCTTATGCAAGCTGTGTGTACTGCCAGCAGATTCCAAGCTGATCCTAAAGAGTCTCATGTGTTGGTAGTGAAAAGAATCCTAAGGTACCTCAAAGGAACATTGGAAATGGGCTTGTGGTATCCAACCATGGATCCTGTTAAACTACAAGCATACACTGATGCAGACTGGGCAGGAAGTATAGATGATAGAAAATCAACCAGCGGCTGCAGCTTCTACTTGGGTTCAAAGTGTGTTGCATGGTTAAGTAGAAAGCAAAACAATGTTGCTTTGAGCACAGCTGAGGCTGAGTATATGGCTGCTTGTGCAGCATGTACACAGGTGATATGGATGTTAAGACAATTGGCAGACTTGGGTGTTGAAATGAAATTACCAGTGAGTATACTTTGTGATAATCAAAGTGCTATTGATCTCAGCAAGAATCCGGTTCAACATTCGAGAAGCAAGCATATTGACATCCGATATCACTTCATCAAAGATCAAGTGGAACAGAGTACAATTCAGTTGGAGTATGTTGGCACTAGAGATCAAATTTCAGATATTCTAACTAAACCTCTGTCCACAGAGTTGTTTGAAAAGCACAGATGGAGTCTATCTGTGCAAATGCCTCCTCAAGCCTGAAGTTCAAGTAAATCCTCCATCTTCACTTTGTGAGTTTTTCAAATATGTAATTGGTTGGCAAAGGGGGAAAGAAGCAACAGTGCAGGGGGAGCTGTTAAGAAAGGAGAGTGCATATTTAGGGGAAGTTGAAACTGCTGCATAGTGGCTTTTATTATAAGTGTTGCCAACAATTACAAAGGGGGAGATTGTTGTTCCCACAGCCTTATATAGGTTGTAATTGTTGTCAACTAGGTTTACGTGTGCAAGAAAGTAAACCCACATGGAAGGGCAAAAAGGTAAAACCATACGGAAGGGTAAGAACGTAAAATCGCCGCGTAAACCCTATTAGGGTTTCATGGAGTAGAGTATATAATGGTTTTGGAAGACAAAGAACAGGGAGAGTCGGCAATATTGAGCATTCATCAAAACTTAGACAACCGACCAACCAAAGAGAACACAAAACCCTACACGGAAGAACACCACCGGTAAGGACGAAGAGAGTGAACAATACCGTCGAGTGAACAGTAACCGCACAGTGAAGCCGTTGGACGAAGAGAGAGAAAACGCCTGGAAGAGAGAGAAAGGACGTCGTCGGCGAGGAGACAGCAAGGCACACGGCAACCCTACACCATCGGTAGAAAAGAGAGACGATCAAAGCGGCTGGTGAAGGGGGCGACGGCAGAACGATACAGAAGAGAGAGAGAACCATCGGCAAAAACAGAACCGCCGAGAGAGAGAAAGAGTTGACGGGAAGGAGAGAAAAAGAAACCTGACGGCCAGAGCAGAAGGAGATCCGGCTGGGACAGAGGAGATCCGGCGACAGCAGATCCGGCGACAGCAGAAGGAGATCCGGCTGGGACAGAGGAGATCCGGCGACAGCAGATCCGGCGACAGCAGATCCGGCGACAGCAGAAGGAGATCTGGCTGGGACAGAGGAGATCCGGCGACAGCAGATCCGGCGACAGCAGAAGGAAATCCGGCAGGGACAGAGGAGATCCGGCGACAGCAGAACTGGGATCCGGTCGACGGTGACAAATCCGGCAGACGGTGAGACAAATCCGGCAGGAAGAGAGAGAAGTCCGGCGAGAAGAGAGAGAAATCCGTCGAGAAGAGAGAGAAATCTGACTAGACAGCAAGAGAGAGAAACGGACAAGCGAGCCGTGAGACAGTGAGATTGTGGGGCAAGGAGACGGGTGAGACCGTGAGATGGTAAAAGCAGGAGTTGTGTGATACAACGTAGAGAAGGAATTCGGCGAAGCATTGAACTCAACGTATTTCCAGACTTCTTCAAGAGAGGTTAAAAAGCGTTGTGGTGAACTTCTAAGCAGCAGTGGAGCAGCCTTTCAATTCAACAGAGGCAAGACAAGTTAGAAGAAGGGTAGACACAGTAAGTGACACTCTTTGTATTGTACTTACTTAGTAATTGCAATAGTGAAAGGAGCAGAGAATCAAAGACATCCATTGTAACCTGAATTCTCAAGTATAGTGGATAGTCTCGGTAAGGGAGAGTCCCTACCATCGTGGATGTACGTCACGTTGATGGAACCACGTAAATCTCGTGTGTCCTTAATTTGCTTTACATTCTGTGTTTTGAATTGACTTGTGAATGCAGCTGAAGTATCAGCCAACTCATAACCTAACGAAGACCTAAATAAGAACATCCGTATTGTCTGCTAGGCAAGGTGTCTGAAAGGTGACTTTGGGGACTATTGTGATTAGTAGGTAGCAATAGATCTACCTTAGTCGAGTCTGAGAAAGAGTTTGCTTTTAAGAAGAGGTTGAAGTTGTTCACTTACCTGCGAATTGCGAATTGTGGTGATACTGATTCACCCCCCCTCTCAGTATCAGGAGAGTAGTAGATCCTAGGGAGAAGTCAGGAACTTCAGAAATGATTAACTGATCTATTTGAACAAGAAGCCTAAATAGATGAAAAATTAGAATAAGATGAATGGAGTTCTTTTACATTCTCAAATCCTAATACCTTTTTCTCCATTGTGTTAAAAAACAAATGTCTTCTATTTAGTGCATTAGCTACTTTGTTAAGTTTCCTTATCTTGTGCTTGATTGAAAAAGTGTAAGGCTGAAGAAATTCAACCCATTTGGCATGGTGATTATTAAGCTTGTGTTATGTATTCAAGTACTTCAACCCCTCATGGTTAAATACATGACAAATTCATTGGGCAACAAGTAGTGACTCCAATGTTCCAAAGCACGAACAAAAACATAGAACTCCTTGTCATATGTTAAGTACCTCCATTTTACATCATTCAACTTCTTGCTAAAGAATGCAATTGGCCTACCTTCTTGACTTAAAACATCATCGATGCCCATATTAGGGGCATCACTCTCAACTTCAAACACCTTTCAAAAATCTATAAGTATAAGTACTAGAGCATAAACCATCATCTTCTTTATTAGCTCAAAGCTCTTTTAGGTAATTTTTATCCACTAGAATGAATTCCCCTTCAAGCACTCAGTGATAAGAGCGACAAGAGTGCTAGATCCTTTGATAAATCTTTGATAAAAGGATATAAATCCATGAAAGCTTCTTACATCATGAATGGATTTAAGAGTGGGCCAACTAGCAATCGTCTTAACCTTATTTGGGTTAACTTCCATTCCTATCAAAGGTACAACATAACCAAGAAACATAATGCTATTTGTGTAGGCACTTCTTTGCATTAGCATACAATTTTTGCTCTTTTAACACTTAAAACACTTGTTTCAAATGCTCTAAGTGTTGAGAATCATATTTGTTGGGACCAAGAATGTCATTAAGGTACATAACAAATTTACCAATGAATGGTCTAAAGACATGAGTCATATGTAGCATAAGAGTGTTGACCGCATTAGAAACGTAAATGGCATGACCAACAACTCATAGAGAACATTTCTAGTTTTAAAGGCTATCTTCTACTCATCTCCAAGTCTCATTTGAATTTGATGATAACTACTTTTAAGATCAATTTTAGAGAAAATGATAGAACCATGTAATTGATCAAGTAAATCATCAAGTCTATAAATAGGAAACTTGTACTTGATAGTAATTTTGTTGATGGCTTTACTATCTATGCACATACACCAAGATCCATCCTTCTTAGGTATTAAGAGGGCAGGAATGGCACATGGACACATGCTTTCTCACATGAATCCCTTCATTATCAAATCTTCAACTCTCTGCTGCAACTCTTAATGTTCTTTAGGATTCATGTGATAAGCTACTTTGTTTAAGAGGGATAGAGCCAGGAATTAGGTCAATTTGGTGCTAAATATCTCTTATTAAAGGTAGGTTAGGGGGTGTTTCTTTCAACATAACATCTGCAAATTCTTTTAATAGATGTTGAACTGGTGGATTATGTTCCCTTAATTAAGCAATTGATTCTTCCACAAGCGCAACAACATACATCTCTTTATCTTTTAAAAACATCTTTTCAATCAAATTGCTAGAAAGTAAAGTATTCCCCTCCCCATTTGTATACTTGGGAACATGATCTGGTTTCATTGGAACTAAAACAATTCTAACACCATCCTTTACAAATAGTTAAGTTTTTTTGTAGCCATCATTAACTACTTTCTTATTATATAACCATGGTCTGCCAAATAGTAAGTGAGTAACATCCATGTGAGTAACATCACACCAAACTTCATCTCTATAGTTTTGCCCAATAGAAAATTCTACTAAGCATGTTTTGCTTACTTTTACCTCAGTTCCTTTATAATTCCATTGCATTTTGTAAGGGCAAGGATGCTCTTTAGTTTTTAGGCTTAGCTTATTTGCCATCTTTGTTGCTACCACATTAGAAATGCTTCCACTATCAATAATAAGGTCACATAATTTTCCTAGAGAAGTGCACCTATTATGAAAGATGCTTTCTTGCAGCCACTCATTTTCATCTTGCTTAGAAGTGATGTTCAAACTTTTTTGAATCATAACCATTTCACCCTTATCAATGCAGATAACTTCATCATAAATAGAGCCTCTTAGCTCTTCTTCATTCTCTTTAACATCTTTGTCCATGAAGGTCACAACTTTATGATTTAGGCATTCAGAAGCAATATGCCTTTGGCTTGTTTGACACCTTTGGAAGCACTTTTGTCACTAGAAGACTTGGTCGAAGAGTATAGCCTTGAACTCAAGCCACTTCCTCAGTTTGTAGGAAAGGTTCTAGTGGTTGATTTTGGAGCAGCCTTTTGAACCTCATTCCTTTGCTTTTCAATAGTCAAATCAAGCTTTCTTACATTGTTGAAAGACCAATATGGTTGCAATCGCAAAGCATCACCATCTCCTTTTTTAGTCCTCCTAAGTATTAGGCAATAGTTTGCTCTTCCAATTTATCCATTTCACCCTTCATCATGACTTGTTCAAACTCCACAGTATATTCCCTTACACTCATTTCTGGTTGTTGTTCTAGAGAGTGAACTTTCAGGTACATCTCCATTTGATAATCCTCAAGTAAAAAGCTTCTTTTCAACTCCTTAATTTTCTCCCATATTCTAATTTTCTTATCCCCACTTGATCTCTCTATTTCTTCAAGTTCTCCCACCATTAAAAAGCATACTTCTTGAGTTTTAGAGCCACTAACTTGACCTTCCTATCCTTAGGAAACTCCTTACATTCAAAAATATGTTCAACTATATGCAACCTATCAAAAAACTAATCAGGTTACATTTTGCCCTTAAACTTGGGAATTTCAATCTTCATGTCAAATCCTTTAAAGTTAGAATGATTCCTTCTCATAAGAGAGCAATGAGAAGAGGAGCCATTACTTGATTCTTGATAATCATCAAAAAATGGGCTTTCATGTGCAGCATCAAAAGAATCATCATCATGAACACATGTTCCTTCATATTGATTCAAGTGCTACTGGAGTTCATGAAGTTGTCTCCTCAATTCATCCATCTCAAAATCATGACTCTTTTTCTAGAGTTGCAATACACTATCCACAACAAGCCATGAAACCTAGGTCCTTTGGGTTATGCTTTAATACCAAACTTGATATGGGAAAAGGATCTAACAGTAACCTTTACTTTAAGGATATACGAGAAACTCCACCACCATATAGATATAGGGCTGATAGCACTTACCACTCTTAGTGGACCCACTTAAGAGATGCAAAAATGCTAGGGTTAAGTTATCACTCAAAGGAATCCACTATAAAGATACAAAAAATAAAGAAAACTCTTCAAATTCCTTAAGGTAAAAGTTTAATTATTCACTAAAAGTCTACCTCTTCAAATACAAAAAAAAAAAAAAACTATAAATAAAAGGTTTTCAAACATCCCTTTAAGTATAAGAAAATGCTTCAATATCTTGACTTTTGACTATCTTGGTAGCTAGTAATGGAACTTGACTCTTGATGTTCTAAATTCTTCTAAATCTAAACATTTAGAGTTTTTAAATGGCTACTCATGACTATCATTGGCCTTAGGTTGAAGGTCTAATAGTTGGAACAAGTTTGACATACATTTCATTCTTTTGATAGCATAATGAGCTTTTTTTGGGCTTGGCCCAAGTTTTTGATTAATTCTTGGTTGTTCTCAAGAGATACTCCAACATTACAATACTTGCAAGGAATGACAATCAAGATCAATGACTCATTTGTTTGACAAAATTCAATGGATTTAAAGTATGATGTTCTATAATTGATCCATTCAATTATTGCAAGTAAAGATAATTAAGATGAATTATTCCTTTATTTGATGGAATCTAATGGATTTAGAGTATGTAATTATAATGTTATTATTTTTGTGATTAATTTAATATTAGGTGCATTAACCATTTTTAACTTCATAATCAATTTGTGTGAATAAGACTTTGCAACTAAAGGGGAAATATTATGAGCAAGAAATGAAAAAATAGTTTCATTCTCCTAAAAATGAACCATTCAATACTTGTAATGAAAAAAAAAATCATGGTCAATTACTCTTTTTTTTTATGACATTCAATGGATTTTGAGTATAAGGTCATAATGTCATTATTCTTATGATTAATTTGATGTTTGGTGCATGCACCACAAATTTTAACTTCATAATTAGTTTGTGAGAATGAGTCCTTGTGACTAAAGGAGAAATTGAAATCTTGTTAGGAAGAAATGATGAGACAATTTCATTCTCCTAAAATTGAATTGTTTTATACCTACAAGGAAAGAAAATTAAGATTAATATCATTATTTATTGGAATTTATCCCAATATGTCATTTTAGGATTTTTTTTTTTTTTTTTTGCATATGATGCACTACCTTAATAAAAAAATTAATTATAAGGGTATTTAAGCCAAATTAGTTGAAAGATTATTAACTTTGAATTTATATATGTCTCTAGTATAGAGAGATATATTTACTTCAAAACAATATTAAGCGAACAAAAAATTTTATTTTTTCTATTCAAATGGAGATTGCTTATAAGCATTGATGATAATGCAAGAGCATCTCATGAGAAAAACCTAGAATTTATCCAAGACTTGGCCCAAGTACAAAAAAAAAAGGCTCATTTTGTTATTAAGAGAACAAAATGCATGTCAAACTTGTTACAATTATTGGACCTTTAGTCCAAGCCCAATGACAGTTCATGAGTAGTCATTTGAAAGCCTTGAATGTCTAGTTTTGCATGAATCAAGAACATTAAGAGTTAAGTTTTCTTGTATCATCCACCAAGATAGTCAAAAGTCTAGATTGGCATTTAATGGTTAGTTAAGTGGATGGTTAGTATGAAAATACTAAGTTATTGCTCCATTTTCCTATGCTTAAGGGGATATTCCAAAGCATTTAATTTATAATTTTCTCTTGTATTTATGGAGGATACTTTTGGGATTAATTAAATTCTTACCTTAAAGAATTTAAAGAGTTTTCTTTTATGTTTTGTGTCTCTATGGTGGATTCCATTAAGTGGTGACTTAACCCTAACATTTTTGTATCACTTGAGTGGATTTCTTGAGAGTGGTGATGTAACCCACCCCGTATCTCTATGGTGGCAGAGTTTCTCTTGTATCCTTAGAGTGAAAGTTAGAATTGAATCCTTTTACCATATCAAGTTTAGTATGAGGGCCATGGTTTTTATGGCTCATTGTGGGCAACATATTGCAACTCAATATAGAGATAATAATGATTTTGAGATGGACAAATTGAGGAGACTTCCTAAACTCCAATAGCACTTCAATCATTATGAAGGAATGCATGATCATGATGATAATTCTTCTGATGCTTCACATAAGAACCTATTTTCTAATGATTATCAAGAATCAAGTAATAGCTCCTCTTCTCATTGCTCTTTTATGAGAAGGAATCATTCCAACTTTAGAGACTTTGACATAAAGAATGAAATTCTCAAGGTTAAAGGAAAAATGCAACCTAATGAGTTTCTTAATTACCTGAATACTATTGAATGTATTTTTTGAGTGTTTTGAATTTCTTGAGGATAGGAAGGTAAAGTTGGTGGCCTTAAGACTAAGGAAGTATGCCTCTTTATGGTGGGAGAATTTGAAGAAACAAAAAGTTTAAGGGGGAAGAAGAAAAATGAGAACATGGGAGAAAATGAAGAAGGAATTGAAAGGGAGATTTCTACCTAATGATTATTGAATGGAGATGTTCACAAAAATTCATTCTCTTGAGCAACAACCAAAAATGAGTATAGAGGAATATACTATGGGGTTTGAACAACTCATGATGAAGAGTGATATGGTTGAACCAGAAGAGCAAGCTATTGCTTAATCAGAGGCTTGGAAAAGAGAGATTGGTGATGCTGCTCAATTGCAATCATATTGGTCTTTCAATGATGTAAGAAAGCTTACTTGGACTATTGAAAAGCAAAGGAAGGAGGTTCAAAAGGTTACTTGAAAAGCATACACTAGAACTTTTCCTTTAAACTGAAGTAGTGGCTTGAATTCAAGGTCATACTCTTCAACCAAGTCTTTTGGTGACAAATAAGCTAGTTCTTCCAATGATAGCTCAAGAAGATGCTTTAAATGCCAAGGCTATGGGAATATTGCTTTTAAATGCCCAAAACATGAAGTTGTGACATTGATGGAGGAAGATGTTGAAGAGGATGAGGAAGAGCTAGGAGTCCCTCTTTACTATGAAGAAGTTATTTATGATGATGAGGGAAAAATGCTTATGATTCAGAGAAGTTTGAATGTCACTCCTAAGCAAGATGAAAATGAGCAGTTATGGGAAAGCATTTGTCATACTAGGTTATGTGACCTCATTATTGATAGTAGAAGCACTTCTAAGGTGGTAGCAACAAAGATGGTGGAGAAACTAAGATTAAAAACTAAAGAGCTTCCTTGCCCTTACAAAATGTAATGGATTCACAAAACATGCTTATATAATTTTCTATTGGGCAAAACTATAGAGATTAATTCTAATGTGATGTTGCTTTCATGGATGTTAGTCATTTGCTATTAAGTAGACCATTGTTATATGATATGAAAGTACTTAATGATGGCTACAAAAGCACTTACTCATTTGTGAAAGTTAGTGTTAGAATTGTTTTAGTTCCAATGAAACCAGATCATGTTCTCAAGTTTACAAAAGGGGAGGGGAATACTTTACATTTTGGCAATTTGATTGAAAAGATGATTTTAGAAGATAATAAGATGTATGTTGTTGTACTTATGGAAGAATCAATTGCTCAATCAAGGGAACATAATCCACTAGTTCAGCCTCTATTAGAAGAATTTATAGACGTTGTTTTGTTGTTCCCACAGCCTTATATGGGTTGTAATTGTTGTCAACTAGGTTTAAGTGAGCAAGAAAGTAAAGCCACATAGAGGGGTAAGAACGTAAAAGCCACATGGAAAGGCAAGACAGTAAATTCGCCGCAAGCAAGCCCTATCAGGGTGTCATGAAGGAGTATATAAAGGTCATTGGAAGACAACAAAAAGTGGGGCAATTGAGCAAAATAAACAGAAAACCTAAACAACCAGCTAACCAAAGAGAGAAGCCATTAGAAGAGAGAGAAAAATTATACACGGCAGAACAAGGGCTGGATGAAAAACAGACACCACCGGCACAGCAGCGGTCAGCGAGGAGACACCACGACAGAACAGGGGTTGGACAAAAAAACAGACCACCGGCACAGTAGTAGTTGGCGAGGAGACACCACAGCAGAACAGGAGCTGGACAGAAAAACAGACACCATTGGCAAGAGAGAGAAACCAGTGAGGAACAGCACACCACCGGTAAGAGAGAGAAACCGGTGAGGAATAGCACACCACCGGTAAGAGAGAGAAACTCGTGAGACCAGAACATCTGGCTGGACAGTGAGAGATCCGGCTGGACGGTGAGGAGACCAGAACATGTGACGGCATCTGGTTGGACGATGAGAGATTTGGCTGGACGGTGAGGAGACCAGAACGTGCGACAGCTTGATTTGACTGGACGGTGAGAGATCCAGCTGGATAGTGAGAGAGATCCGGCTGGATAGTGAGAGAGATCCGGCTGGACAGTGAGAGAGATCCAGCTGGACAGTGAGACAGATCCGGTTGGACAGTGAGAGAGACCAGAATGTGTGTCAGCGTGAGACCAGAAACGTGCGTGAGACATGGAATGGCAAACCAGAAACATGAGGCGAGCCGTGAGACAATGAGACGGGTGAGATCGTGAGACAGTGAAAGCAGGAGCTGTGTGAGACAACCTAAAGAAGGAATTCGGCGAAGTATCGGAAAGAACTCAACGTATTTCAAAATTTCTTCAAGAGAGGTTAGAGAGCGTTGCGGTGAACTTCTAAGCGGCAATGGAGCAACCTTTCAATTCAACAGAGGCAGGACAAGCTAGAAGAAGGGTAGACACAGTAAGTGACATTCTTTGTATTGTACTTGCTTAGTATTTGCAATAGTGAAACGAGCAGAGGATTAAGATATCCATTGTAACTAGAATTCTCAAGTATAGTGGATAGTCTCGGTAAGGGAGAGTCCCTACCATTGTGAATGTACGTCACGTTAACGGAACCACGTAAATCTCATATGTCCTTAATTTGCTTTTAGCGTTTTTGTGTTTTGAATTTTGAAACGCAACTAAAGTATGACAAGGCCAACCCATAACCTAAACGAAGGGCCTAAAACAAGAACATCTGAATTGTCTATTAAGTAAGGTGTCTGAAAGGTGACTTTAGGGACTATTGTGATTAGTAGGTAGCAATAGATCTACCTTAGTTGAATCTGAGAAAGAGTTCACTTTTAAGAAGAGATTGAAGTTGTTCACTTACCTGCGAATTGTGAATTACGGTGATACTGATTCACCCCCCTCTCAGTATCACAAACTAGTAGATCTTAGGGAGAAGTCAGGAACTTCAATTGGTATCAGAGTATAGGTTCACCAGTTTGAAGCTTAACAGCTTGGTGTACTAGTTTGAAGGGATCTAGAAGTTTGACTTGTTCAGCATACTGAGAAATGGAAACCGGTACCAACACTAGCACCACTTACAACAAGAAGGTTCCAATCTTCAATGGAACCAACTATCATATGTGGAGAGTAAGAATGCAAGTGGTATTTGCAACCATGGGCATGAATGTGGTGAAATGCGTACAGGAGGGTTTTGTGGCTCCAGAAGAAGGTAAAGACCCAACCCTAGAGGAGTTAAGGTAGTTTAAGATAAATGGGAAGGCCTCAAACATCATCATCTCAGCATTGACAAATGCTGAGTATGCTAAAGTTATGGACTGCAAATTTGCCAAGGAGATATGAGATAGATTGCAGAAAGTCTATGAAGGTGATGACAGAATGAAGGAGACTAAGCTTCAAATGTTCAAGGAGAGGTATGAATCTCTTAGAATGCAAAAAAATGAGACAGTTTAAGAGTTCTTCACCAGAGTTATTGACGCTGTAAACGACCTAAGAAGTCATAGGAAGAATAAGAAGGACTCATCGATTGTGAAGAAAATTATGAGAATTCTGCCTGAGAGGTTTGCCTTAAAGGTGGCAGCCATAGAGGAGAGTAGAGATCTCAATTTTATGTCTCTGCATGATCTTTAGTGCAATTTTATTGCATATGAGATGAGAATAAAGTCAATTGAGAGCTCCTTAATGTCAAAGGTATCAAAAGAGACAGCTTTCAAAGCTATGAAACACTTGAAGATAAAAGAAGAGGAAGAATCATCCAGTGAGGTTGATGATGAGGAAGAAAATAAAGGTGAAGTATTGGCTTACTTCACAAGGAAATTCAAAAAGGGGTCTAAGAAGGGAAAAGGACAGTTGTCCTTGAGATGTTATCATTGTGGGCAAACTGGACACTTTACTTCTCAGTGCAAAGTGAAACTTGATGATGAAGATGAGGAAAGTGATGATGAGCAGAATTCAAGATGGAGAAGATCATCATTCGAATCAAAGAAGTCCAGTAAGAAGATTGCCAACCCACAGAGGAAGACGAGAGGCTCATTCAAGAGTTATGTGAGTCAGACAAAAAAAGCTGATGAGAAGGAAGATGAAGACTCATCAGATGAGTATGTCTTTATGGCATCAGCACAAGGTGGTAGCTCAACCTCTAAAGAGGAAGAGGAAGTTGATGAGGAAGAGCTAGATCTTGAAGTTGAGCTAGAAGTAGCTTCAAAGGAGATAATTAGAAGGGGCAGAACCATAAGAAGGTTGGAGGCCCATATAAAACAAGTTGAAGCAAAGTTTGAGGAAGCTAAAAGTCAAAAGGATGAAATAAGGGCTGAGCATATTGACTCGAAGAGAAGATTTGAGGAACAAATCAAAATATGTGAAGACCTTACAGTAGAGCTTGGCTCAAGGGCTTCAAAAATCAAAGAAATGGAGAAAGAGTTGCTGAGACTTCAACAACAACTCAAAAGTAGCAAAGAGAACTTGCAGAAACTTGAAATGATGGGAGAAACAAGTTCTGAAAAAGGTGGGAAGAATGTAGAGAAAGTGCAGCAATCTGAAGCTGCATTAGCTAAAGAAAATAAGAATGTGCCACAGAAGTTGAAAGGGAAGGTTGTGACTTAAAAGAAGATAGTTGAGAATAAAAAAGATCTGAAGAAACAACCTAGGGTGGCAAACAAGGAGGAAGAAAAGAAAGTTAGCCAGCAGAGGGATACGGCTAAACAAAAGAAGGAGAAGAAGATGATTGAAATGAAAGTCACACAAGCAAAGAAGCCAGCTACTTTGCCTACACAACAAGTGATGAACAGAAGAAGACAAGCTGTGATCAGACCTAAGAAGAGGCAGTTTTAAGGTCATTGCCTTTATTGTGGAGTTTGGGGTCATAAGGCAAGTAACTGTTGGTGGAGAAGGCCAGTATATGTCTCCAACTTGAGAAGATACGATGCTGCATACAGGGGGAGACAATATAGAATTCAAAAGAGAACACCTGTCATGAGTTCTTGCACATACTGTAAAAGGCAAGGACACGCTGACAAGGATTGTTGGTGGAAGCCCAAACTAGTGGTTTCAAAGAACAAGTTTGTTATATTGGCAGACTTGGAACAGTGTGAAAGGTGCAGGCAGGATGGCCACAATGCCAAGAGATGCATGACACTTCTCCCTGAGCAAGAGAAGGCACTTAATGGCACAGTGGAAACAAGCAATGCAGTCAAGGCTGAGAAAAAGGAGAAAGCTATCTTCCAGCCAGGTCAAAAGAAGGAATATAAAGTTGAAAGGGAGGTGGCTAATATAGCTAAAATTGCACTCAAAGCTGACTACAAGGATAAGTAGTGGATCCTTGATAGTGGATGCACTTCGCACATGATAGGGGACAAGAGTAAATTATCAAAGCTAAACAAATGAAGAGAAGGCAGAGTCAAGTTTGGCAATGATGATTCACTCAACATCAATGGTCAGGGGTCAGTAAAGATTGGAAGAGGAAAACTGAAAGATGTTCTACACGTTGAAGGACTCAGATATAATTTAGCATCTATCAATTAGCTATACAACGAAGACCATAAGGTAATATTCACAAAAACAGGTTGCCAGGTAAAGAGTAAAAAAGGCAATACTGTTATAGCCGGGAAGAGAACAACTGAAAATTTATATGTGATTGATGAGGACAAGACAAGCAGCTGTTTACTTACAAAAGAAGAAGAAAATCAACTCTGGCATAGGAGGCTGGGACACTTAACACAGAAGAACATGAGGAAGTTGACCACTGCTCATGCAATTAGAGACATTCCAGACCTTAAGAGAGAGAGGGAGTATGTCTGCTCAGTATGCTCTAAAGGAAAACATGTCAAAAAGTAGTATAAGACCAAAGAGTTCAATTCTGAAGCAGTGCTTGACATTGTACATACTGATTTATGTGGGCCGATGAGAACAAAAGGGTTGAATGGTGAGAGGTACTTCTTCTTGTTTATTGATGATTATTCTAGAAGGACCTGCATCATGCACCTCAAACACAAATCAGAAGTTTTGAAATACTTCAAGAGATATAAAAGATTGGTTGAAAATAAGAATGGAAAGAAGATCAAAGTATTAAGGTCAGATCAAGGCACTGAATTCACAAATGGAGCTTTTGAAGATTATCTTGAGAAGTATGGAATTCACCATCAGATGGCAGCAGCAAGAACACCTCAACAGAACGGGGTGGTAGAGAGGAAGAATAGAGTTGTGGTTGAAATGGCAAGAACTCTACTACTGGAATCCAAGCTTCACACAAGATTTTGTACAGAAGCAACATTTACAACCGTGCACCTACTGAACAGAGTTCTACTAAGGCCCAATACTAATAAGACTCCATATGAGCAATGGAGTGGGAAAAAGACAACAGCCAAGTATCTCAAGTCTTTGGCAGCCCATGTTTTGTGAAGAACAAGGAGCAAAACTTGGGAAAATTCAATGCTAAGTCTAATGAAGGCATCTTTATGGGATACTCAGCAAAGACAAAAGGTTACAGAGTTTTCCTGCATAAGCTAGGAAAAGTGGTCACTTCCAGTGATGTGAGAATAGATGAGAACTAGAAAACAATGCAGAATGGAGAAGCTGAGGACAATGAAGAAGATGACTTCAATGTAGATGAAGAATCAGACCAACCTGAAGAAAAGGAACAAGAAGTAAGTTCAGACTCGGAGAAGAGTGAGTCTGAAGATGAAGAAAGCGATCCTCTTACAACTAAGACGGTGCAAAGAAGAAGGACAAAGAAAACATGGACCAGTGCTCATCAAGGAGATCAAATCATAGGTGACCCATCAGCAGGAGTTACAACAAGAAGAAGATTTGTGGGTGCTACTACTCTACTCTCACGAGTTGAACCTAAATCTATTAAAGAGGCTATTCAAGACAAAACCTGGGTCAAAGCTATCAATGAGAAGCTGGATCAAATTGAGAAGAATGATACATGGGAGCTGGTTCCAAGACCTACTAATAAGAATGTCATAGGAACAAAGTGAGTGTTTAGGAATAAACACAATGAAGATGGCAAGGTGGTGAGGAATAAGGCCAGGCTGGTTTGTAAAGGCTACACTCAGATAGAAGGGGTAGATGTTGATGAAACTTTTGCACCAGTAGTAAGGTTAAAAACTATCAGAATGTTCTTAGCTTTGGCAGCACATAAGAGTTATAAAGTCTATCAAATGGATGTGAAATCCGCCTTTTTGAATGGGCTCCTGAAAGAAGAAGTGTATATTGAATAACTCGATGGAGTGCAAATCAGTGAGGATGAGACACATGTGTGCAAGCTGAAGAAAGCCTTGTATGGTCTTAAGCAAGCTCCAAAAGCATGGTATAGTAGGCTGGATGCATACTTGAGAAGGTTGAACTTCAGAAGAGGAATAGTTGATAATAACCTATATGTGTTCAACTCAGAGAAAGGCCAGCTGATAACCATAGTATATGTAGATGACATCATCTTTAGAGGGGATCACTCTGAGCTATGCCAAGATTTTGCACAGAAAATGAGTGAGGAATTTAAGATGTCATTGATTGGAGAAATGATGTACTTTCTTGGATTACAGAGAAAGCAGTGTGAAGAAGGTATCTTTATTTCTTAGACGAAATATGTCAAAGAGATGCTGAGAAGGTTTGGCATGGAGGATAGCAAATCTGTCAGTACCCCTATGACAATGGGCTGCAAGTTAACAAAAGATCAGGAGGGAAGGAGTACAAGCCCTACAGAGTACAGGAAGATGATAGGGAGCCTTCTATACCTTATGGCATCAAGACCTGATCTTATACAAGCTATGTGCACTACTAGCAGATTCCAAGCTGATCCTAAGGAGTCTCATATGTTGGCAGTGAAAAGAATCCTAAGGTAGCTCAAAGGAACACTGGAAATGGGTTTGTGGTATTCAGTTATGGATTCTATTAAACTACAAGCATACACTGATGCAGACTAGACAGGAAATATAGATGATAGAAAATCAACCAATGGCTATAGCTTCTACTTGGGTTCAAAGTGTGTTGCATGGTTAAGTAGAAAGCAAAACAGTGTTACTTTAAGTACAGCTGAGGTTGAGTATATGGCTACTTGTGCAGTATGTACACAGGTGATATGGATGCTAAGACAATTGGCAGACTTGGGTGTTGAAGTGAAGTTACCAGTGAGTGTACTTTGTGATAATCAAAGTGCTATTGATCTCAGTAAAAATCCGGTTCAACATTCGAGCAACAAGCATATTGACATCCGGTATCACTTCATCAAAGATCAAGTGGAACAAGATACGATTCAGTTGGGGTATGTTGTCATTAAAGATCAAATTTCAGATATTCTAATTAAACCTTTGTCCACAGAGCTATTTGGAAAGCACAGATTGAGTCTATTTATGCAAATGCCTCCTCAAGCCTGAAGTTCAGGTGAATCCTCCATCTCCACTTTGTGAGTTTTTCAGATTTGTAATTGGTTGGCAAAGGGGGAGAGAAGCAACAGTGCAGGGGGAGCTGTTAAGAAAGGGGGAGTGCATATTTAGGGGGAGTTAAAACTACTGTATAGTGGCTTTTGTTATGAGTGTTGCCAACAATTACAAAGGGAGAGATTGTTATTCCCACAACCTTGTATGGGTTGTAATTGTTGTCAACTAGGTTTAAGTGTGCAAGAAAGTAAAGCCACATAGAGGGGTAAGAACATAAAAGCCACATGAAAGGGCAAGATAGTAGATTTGTCACAAGTAAGCCCTATCAATGTGTCATGAAGGAGTATATAAAGGTCATTAGAAGACAACAAAAAGTGGGGCAATTGAGCAAAACGGACAGAAAACCTAAACAACTAGCCGACCAAAAAGAGAAGCCATTAGAAGAGAGAGAAAAATTATACAGGGCAGAACAGGGGCTGGACGGAAAAACAGACACCACCAGCACAGCAGCGGTTCGCGAGGAGACACCACGGCAGAACAGGGGCTGGACGGAAAAATAGACACCACCGGCAAGAGAGAGAAGTCAGTGAGGAACAGCATACCACTGGCAAAGAGAGAGAAGCCGGTGAGGAATAGCACACCACTTGCAAGAGAGAGAAACTAGTGAGGAATAGCATACCACTGGCAAAGAGAGAGAAACCAGTGAGGAACAACACACCACCGACAAGAGAGAGAAACCCGTGAGACCAGAACATGTGGCTGGACGATGAGAGATTTGGCTGGACGGCGAGGAGATCAGAACGTGCGATGGCTTGATCTAGCTGGATGGTGAGAGATCTGGCTGGACAACAAGGAGACCAGAACGTGCGACGGCTTGATCTGACTGGACGGTGAGAGATCTGGCTGGACAGTGAGAGAGATCTGGCTAGACGGTGAGACAGATCCGGCTGGACGGTGAGAGAGACTAGAACTGCGTTGATGTGAGACTAGAAACGTGCGTGAGACGTGGAACGGCAAACTAGAAATGTGAAGCGAGCTGTGAGACAAGGAGATGGGTGAGACTGTGAGATGGTGAAAGCAGGAGCTGTGTGAGACAATCTAGAGAAGGAATTCGGTGAAATATCGGAAAGAATATGTAATTTTAATAAAAAATTATTTTAAATTCACCTAAAAGTAAAATATATCTCATTTAAATAAAAAAAACATTTCTTTGAGTAATTTATTTTCTATTCTAACCATTGTTCAAATTTAACGACTTTTAATGTAATTTATATAATTTAATTATTAAATTATTTAACATTTATTAAAAAGTAAAAAATGTCACTTTTAAATACAAATCTATAAATTTTAATAATTAGATAAATCAATTTAAATGTTAATTAAATTTAAACTTTTTACTTTAATATTTGCAATTTTAGTTGAAAGATGCACCAAATTCACCAAAAAATAAAATATATCATATTTGAATAAAAAAAATAATTAATTTAAATAAATATATTTTTATTTTAACATTTATTCAAATATAAATATTTTTATATTATTTATACAATTTAAATAATATATTAGTCAATATTTATAAAAATTAAAAAAAATGACGTTTTTAATACAAATTCTCAAATTTTGGTTTCCACTAAAATCAAATAAAAAATTATTTAAATTTATAAATTTTTTATTCTAATTTCTGTAATTTTATTAAAAAATTACTTTAAATTCACGAAAAGACTTAAGAATGGATTCATACTACTAAAGTTGTATTGATGTGCTTGATGCAAAGAATCTAATGTTTGACATAGGTACAAAAATTTATTTAGTATGATTTTGTGCAAATAACTCCTTAGGATGAAAGGAGTTACCTTCTTAATAAGAAATGAAGTGATAATCTAATCTTTCATGTGATGAACCATTCCACCCATGTATAAAAATCTAATCAAGATTAAGGACCTATAAGTTTAGTGGATTTCAATTGATTTATTTAGACTACAAAAATTGTACTTTTGACCATAGCAAGGAATCTAATGTTTGGTGTAGATACAAAATTTAATTTCACAATCATTTTGTCTAAAAGAGTCTTTGAAATTGAAAGAGAAGCCATATTAGCATGAAATGAAGTATAGGTCATATCCTTCAAGATTGAACCATTCAATTCTTGGAAGAATAGCTAATCAAGATCAATGAGACCTTTGTTTGATAGACTTAAATGGATAGATTGCTAAAGGTGTATTCATGTGCATGTCACAAAGAATCTAATGTTTGGTGTTGACAAAATCATTCATTTCATGATCATTTGTCTTGATGAGTCCTGGTAACAAAAGGACAAAACTTGCTAGCATGAAATGAAGTGGTGATCTCATCTTTTACATAATTAACCATTCAAACCATACTAAAAAAGGTAATCAAGATCATTAACTCCTTTAGTATCTAGAATTCATTTAATTAAGTCTACCAAAGTTATATTGATGTGGTTGTCACAATGAGTCTAAAATTTAGTGTAAAAAAGAGTTCATTTCATGTTTGTTTTGTATGGATGAGCCTTGAAACAAAAAGAGAAGCATTGTTAGTAAAGAATAAAGAGACAATATGATTTTTCAAATAATGAATCATTTGAACCATGTTAGAAAACATAATCAAGATCAATAACTTTTAGGTAATGAAACATTCAAACCATGTTAAAAAAAAAGTGTGATTGGTCTAGATTACCTTTTCTTATATACTTAATGAGTGTTTTAATTACTAAATAATGGAATTATATCTCCATTCTAACCCACAAGGCTCCTTTCCTCATTGCAAAGACTCATTTCAACAAAATGTTGGTGACATTAGCTTTTATGTCTACATAAAACATTATATTCATTGGAACAAGCACATTTGCAAACCTTTGATGCTCTAAACCCATTGAATTCTATTACACACCTTGGGTACTTTGAACCCATTAAATGGTTTAATTCTTGAACAATGAGAAACGCCTCTTCATTTTTAATAACAAGACTTCTCATTTTGTTGCAAGGACTCGTTTGCACAAAATCATCTCATAATTAACTTTTTGTCAACTCCAAACATTATATTTTTTGTAGCAAGCTCATTTGTACATCTTTAATACTCTAAATCCATTAAATTTCATTTAAAAAAAAGGTGTGGTTGGCCTATATTACCTTTTTTATACATATTAAGTGTTTTAATTGGTGAATAATGAGATAATCTCTTCATTTCTAATCAACAGGGCTTCTTCCTTTGTTGAAAGGACTGATTTATACAAAATGAGGGTGAAATTAACTTTTATACCTATACAAAACATTATGTTCATTGGAACAAGTTTGATTTCACACCCTTAGGACAATAAACCCATTGAATTCCATCAAGTAAATGAGCCATTGATCTAGAATATCTTCCTTTAACAATGAGACTATCTTTCCATTTTTTTATGACAAGATTTTTCTTTTTGTGACATGGACTCATTCACATAAAAAATGATCTCATAATTAAATTTTGTGTCGTTAAACATTATATTCATTGCCACAAGCTTGTTTATACCTCTTTGGTACTTTAAATTGATTGAGTTCCATCAAAAAAAGGTTTGATTTGTCTAGATTGCCCTTTCTTACATGTATTGAGTCTCTCAATTACTGAATAATGAGACCATCTCTTCATTTCTAATTAAAAAGACTCCTTCCTTTGTTTTAAGGACTCATTTATGCAAAATGATGGTAAAATTAACTTTTGTATCCATACAAAACATTATATTCAATGGAACAAGCATGTTTGGACACTGACAAATTTGACTGTTGCGTCAGTCAAATTAATTCTTAGGGTGGCTTGAAGGCTTGTAGTTAGTTGCAAGACCCTAGTCGTCTCCCAATGAACCAATGTAGTTTTTTGACTATATAATAGAGACTAATTCCAGTAATTCTTGAACCTTGATGACCTATCCTTGATTCTTAAGGATATAGGAATGTATGTCTAGTTGGTTAGCCCTAGTCCTAGCCGAGATCTCACACTAGACGACTTTATACTCCCTAAAATCTCTAGACGATCACCTAGATTTGACTAACTATAACTCATAAAAACCTGCTATTACGCAATTATCATGCAATCTAACTAGCCTAAACACCAGAGTTTACTAACCTAAGTAGCACATTTGCCCCTCAATCTTATCCTAAGCATGACTCAAGTCTTCGATCGGTAGCTCTCAAGACACTCCTCAACTCACCCAAAACCATTCAGTATCATCACCTAAGGAATCCCATTAAGTGACTGAATGAGAATAATGCTAGAATGAGAAAACTAGAATGCATTCATTTAATGATAGAACATGATGTCCGGGTACATGAATTCAAGAACATTAGAGTTGAAATAATTTACACAATCATGGAAAGAAGGAAAAGAAATGCAAAAATGAGAAGAATATGTTCTTTTCATCTATCCTTCCCCCCCCTCTTTATCTATGTTCATTCACCCCTCTTTATCTTCCTTATACTTAATGCTCCCTTTGCCATTCGTGCTTGCCTCTTCATCTTCCTTGCACTTCAATGCTCCTTTGGCCGTTCATGCTTGCCTCTTCAACTTCCTACCTTCTAGAATGGATTATTTCTCAACTTGGACATTAATCCCAAGTGGTTTGGACATGATTCCAGGCCTTAAATTCAGATAGTGGAGTATCATGGCCCAAAACATACAAATTAGCCCAGTTTCCAGCTCTGTGGAGGCTTACTGAACTTCACCTGTGCATAACTCCATTCAGATGGCCTTATCTTCTTCTGTTTCCTTCACAAGAGTTGTAGCTCTTCAAGTTAGCTTTCCAAGGACTCCAATGTGGCAGCTAAACTCCTTCCCGTTTATGAGATATGGCCAAAAGCCTAAGCAGTGCGCGGCTGATCTGCTCTGTCCAGCGCCCCTCTTGTGATCAGAGTTCAATATTTTGCCTTGTCCAATTGGTTCAGAATTTGCATGTGGTTTTTTAGTGGAAGTCATAGCTCAGTCTCTTAGCTATCCATAGAAATTGGTTTTGTTAAAAGAAACCTCCTGTAACATAAGAAATAATCAAAGTACCCAAACTACGCAAAAAATTGAATTTTGCCAGACTTTTCTAATAATTGGGCATATGGACAACTAAGTGAGAAGCCAATCAAATTACATCATCTAGACTATCAATCATGCATAAAATATTAAGTATAAGGCAAAATATTATGCAAAACTTGGTTATTATCACTCCCCCACACTTAAATGTTTGCACGTCCTCGACAAAGCAAAAATAAAAATAACTCCAAAGGGTTTCCCAACTTCCTATCCTATAAATGTTATGTCTATGCAAGATGCAACCCTTTCCTAGACATTTCCCACTTCGGATGACTTCCTAGGTCCAAGAATAACTCATCAAAAAACAAACACTCAAACTTAAACCACACCACACATCATGGTTCTCATTCATCCACACCATAAAAATCACATACAAGTTACCATCATATAGGAAACTTCGGCCAAGTGATAGGTCCTCATGGATTCTCTCAATTCTCTCAAGGATTTAGGGATCTATTTACACTTAAAACACCCTCCATAGATAACCCACACAACCATATGCTTGCAATCATTCTAAATCTCCACCACTTTATATAGGGGTAATACAAAAATCAAGAGGACTTTCATAAGTTGTAATGGGGTCATGGGTTGTAATGCATTGGGTAGGTAAGAATGAGGGATGGATGGGCTGCAATGTCATTCCAAGGTAGGGACAATAGAGGAGAGGAGTAAAAGATCATTGAAGGAAGAGCTTTTAACATAAAGGTAAAGGTTTCCCACATTGCAAACAATATCAAACAAATCACTCTTCCCGCTTAACTCTTCCAATCATTATAATTTTCCTTTTCCTTTCCTACCAAAAACATACCCAAATGACAATTCTTAATTGGGTTCTCAAGATTTTTGTTTTTTTTTTTTAGATGAATGCTTTCTTTTTTATTTTGTCTTTTTACATTTTACATGCCCCACATAATTGCAATCCCTCCCCCACACTTAAATCATGTTTGTCCTCAAGCATATGAAAGGGAGTCCCCCACACTTAAATCAAAAGCTCTTTTTGCAATGTCTAAGGGTGTTAATCGTGAATGTGTAATGGTTAAGAACAAACAAGTTTAAGGCTCAATAGGGCTAACAATGATCATAATTTATAAAGGGTGGTTTATTTGGCCCAAACTCAGGAAGAAAAAGATGCCTCTGTTGTTCTCACAGCCTTGTATAAGTTGTAATTGTTGTCAATTAGATTTAAGTGTGTAAGAAGGTAAAAGCCACATAGAGGGGTAAGAACGTAAAAGTCATATGAAAAGGGTAAGACAGTAAATTCGCCGCAAGTAAACCCTATTGGGATTTCATGGAAGAGTATATAAAGGCCATCGGAAGACAACAAAAAGACGTGTCGGGCAATTGAGCAAAACGGATAGGAAACCTAGACAACCAGCCAACCAAAGAAAAAGCCATTGGAAGAGAGAGAAAAATTATACACGGCAGAATAGTGGCTGGTTGGAAAAACAAACACCACCGGCAAGAGAGAGAAACCGGTGAGTAACGGCACACCACCGACACACTAGCAGTCAGCAGCTGAGTAGATCGGCACACCAGCAGTAGGCAGACGGTGTGATAGATCCGGCTGGGACAGAGGAGATCCGGCGACAGCAGAAGGAGATTCAGCTGGGACGGTGACAGATCCAGCTAAGACAGAGGAGATCTGGTGACAGCAGAAGGAGATCCGATCACAGCAGAAGGAGATCCGGCTGGGACGGTGACAGATCCAGCTGGGACAGAGGAGATTTGGCAACAGCAGAAGGAGATCCGGCTGGGACGGTGACAGATCCGGCTGGGACAGAGGAGATTTGGCAACAGCAGAAGGAGATCCGGCTGGGACGGTGACAGATCCGGCTGGGACAGAGGAGATCCAGCGATGGCGTGAGAGAGAGCCGGCTGGGACGGTGAGAGATCCGGCAGAAGGAGATCCAGTCGACGGTGAGAGATCCGGCAGAACAGGGATCTAGTCGAGGGTGACAGATCCGGCAGACGGTGAGATAGATCCGGTCGACGGTGACAGATTCGGCAGACGGTGAGATAGATCCGGCAGAAAAAGATCCAGTTGACGGTGAGAGATTCGGCTGAATAGGGGCTAGACAAAAAAAAGGAAATGTGAGGCGAGCCGTGAGACAAGGAGACGGGTGAGACTAAAACGGTGAAAGCAGGAGCTATGTGAGACAACCTAGAGAAGGAATTCAGCGAAGCATCAGAAAGAACTCAACGTATTTCTAGATTTCTTCAAGAGAGGTTAAAGAGCGTTACGGTGAACTTCTAAGCGGCAGTGGAGCAGCCTTTCAATTCAACAGAGGCAAGACAAGTTAGAAGAAGGGTAGACACAGTAAGTGATACTCTTTGTATTGTACTTGCTTAGTATTTGCAACAGTGAAAGGAGCAGAGAATTAAGACATCCATTGTAACTAAAATTCTCAAGTATAGTGGATGGTCTCGGTATGGGAGAGTCCCTACCACTGTGGATGTACGTTACATTGACGGAACCACGTAAATCTCGTGTGTCCTTAATTTGCTTTACACTCTGTGTTTTGAATTGAGATGTGAACGTAGTTAAAGTATCAGCCAACCCATAACCTAACGAAGGCCTAAATAAGAACATCCAAATTGTCTATTAGGCAAGGTGTTTGAAAGGTGACTTTAAGGACTATTGTGATTAGTAGGTAGCAATAGATCTATCTTAGTCAAGTCTGATAAAGAGTTTGCTTTTAAGAAGAGATTGAAGTTGTTCACTTACCTGCGAATTGTGAATTGTGGTGATACTGATTCACCCCCCTCTCAGTATCACAAACTAGTAGATCCTAAGGAGAAGTCGGGAACTTCAATTGGTATCAGAGCATAGGTTCACCAATTTGAAGTTTAACAGCTTGGTGTACTAGTTTGAAAGGATTTAGAAGTTTGACTTGTTCAGCATATTGAGAAATGGAAGCCAGTAGCTGCACTAGCACCACTTACAGCAAGAAGGTTCCAATCTTCAAACTAGTAGATCCTAGGGAGAAGTTGGGAACTTCAACCTCTATCATTTTCATGCATACAAATGTCATGTGATTTTGATAAAGAACAAGAGCAAGTTCTAGTGTGCAAAGTTCCTAGGAGTGGACCCTCATGAAAAATAATGAGAATGACATGTGATATAATCCATTCAATTAAGCTCAAATACCCTCTCCCAGTTTCCCTCTATCAATGTGGCCAAGTAGCCTAAAATCTAGCTCCTAGCATGCTTATTCCATGATGGAACTCACTCAAACCAATCAATGCCATAGAATATAAGTATGTCATTTGTTGTTTAATAGTTTTTCATTGGCCTAAGTCATTAGTTATCATGACAACTATCCAAGAAATTTTATTCATGAATATGAATGAAACTACCATGCAACTATCCTTATTTGATGCAAACAAACACTACAACTAAAAGAAAATGATGGGATTAAAAAGCTTATCAAGGTGCTGGGTAGTGTGCATCCAGCAAATGTAATTCCTCTCCTGGTGGTTCTTCATGGCTAAGTGTTTCATGGAAGTGCTTGAGCCTATGACCATTTACTGTGAACCTTCTCTTTGATGCTAGTTCTTCCACCTACACAGTACCATAAGGATACACATGAGTAACCAGAAAAGGTCCTTCCCAACGAGAACATAACTTACCTAGCATGAACTTGAGCCTTGAGTTGTAAAAAAGAACTTGTTGCCTGAGCTTAAATGTCTTGCGGTGAATAATTTGGTCATGCAACCACTTTGTCCTCTCCATGTAAATCCAAGAATTTTTGTAAGCCTCCATTTGGACTCAAGCTCTTGAAGTTGTAACTTCCTTTCAGCTCTTGCTCAGACTAGATCCAAGTTACAACGCTTAACCGCCCAATATGTTTTACATTCGATTTCCACCCGCAAGTGACACGCTTTCCCATAAACTATTTGGTATGGGGACATATCAATTGGGGTTTTGTAGGCAGTGCAGTATGCCCATAATGCTTCCTCTAACTGTGCACTCTAATCCTTTTAGTTTGGTTGAACCATTTTTTCGAGTATGCTCTTGATTTCTCGATTGGAGACTTTGGTTTAGCCATTTGTTTGTGGCTGATACGGGGTGGAAATCTTGTGGACTACACCATATTTTGTCAGCAAGGCTTCTACTTGTTGGTTACAAAAATGGGATCCCTGATCTGAGATGATAGCTCGTGGAACTCCAAACCTACAAATAATCTATGAATGGACAAAGCTTGCCACTACTTTGGCATCATCAGTTCAAGTAGCCTTAGCTTCTAACCACTTAGAAACATAATCAACTGCCAAAAGAATGTAAATATAATCGAACAAAATTAGGAATGGTCCCATAAAGTCTATACCCCAAACATAAAAAAATTCATAAAATAATAAAGGTTGTTGGGTCATCTCTTGCCTATGTGATAAATTCCCAGTTCATTGACATCGGTTACATGTTTTATGAAAAACATGGGCATCATGAAATAAAGTTGGCCAATAAAGACCTAAATCTAGCACTTTCCTAACTGTTTTAAAAGAACCAAAATGGCTGCCATATGTGTTAGAATTATAGAACCTTAAGATAGACTCATGCTCATACTCAAGCACACATCTCCTAATGATGTTATCACTACAAAATTTCCAATGGTAAGGATCATCCCAAACATAATATTTGGACTCACTTCGAAACTTGTCTACTCAATGCTTAGAAAAATTAGAGGGAATCACCCGAGCAACTAGGAAGTTAACTAAGTCAGCATACCAAGGAGTGTGTTGAAGTCGAGACATACCATGGATTCGCAAGAAGTGCTCATCTAGGAATCATCTTGAATGGGAAGGGGTTCTAGATTCCCTTCAATTTGGCTAAGATGATTAGCCACCAAATTGTTAACTCCACTTCTATCCTTAACCTCAACATCAAACTCTTAGAGTAATAACATCCATCGAATCAGTCGTGGCTTGGTGTTAGGCTTTTTCAAAAGGTATTTAAGCATTGCATGATCAGAGAAAACTACAACTTTAGATTCAAGTAAATAAGATCTAAACTAGTCAAGAACAAAAACAATAGCCAAAAACTCCTTTTTTTTTTTATAGTATAGTTAGATTGAGTGACATTGAGTGTGCGAGATGCATAATGGATGACTCGTGGTTACCCATTAAATCTCTATGCCAAAACAGCTCCCACTGCATTGTTGGATGCATCACACATTAACTCAAATGGTTGAGACCAATCTGAGGCTTGAACAAATGGGAGGGCTATTTTGCTAAAATTCCTTATAAATCTCCAATAAAACCCTACATGACCAAGAAAAGATCGAACTTCCCGCACACATGCAGGGTAAGATAAATGAGAAATAACTTCAAATTTTGCTAGATCAACTTTAATACCATCCTTAGAAACTACATGTCCTAACACAATTCCTTGCTCAACCATGAAGTGATATTTTTCATAATTAAGGACCAAGTTAGTTTCTATGCACCTCTTAAGAACTTGAGATAATCTTTCTAAACATTCATCAAAAAAGGAGCCATAAACGGTGAAGTCATCCATAAAATCTTCCATGCCTTCTCCAAGAAATTAGAGAAAATACTTAACATACAACATTGAAAAGTGCCTGGAGCATTACACAACCCGAATGGCATCCTCTGGTAGGCATAAGTGCCAAGAGGATATGTGAAAGTAGTCTTCTCTTGATCCTCAGGGGCATTGTGAATCTAAAAGTATCCCATAAAACCATCCAAAAAACAGAAGTGAGATTTCCCAGACAATCTTTCAAGGATTTGATCAATAAAAGGTAAAGGGTATTGATCCTTCCGTGTTGCTTGGTTGAGTCACCGATAGTCTATACACACTTGCCAAGAATTTTGCACATGAGTTGGCAACAATTCATTATTCTTAGTCTTGACTACTGTAATTCTATATTTCTTAGGCACCACTTGGACTGGACTTACTCAATCACTATTCAAGATTGGATAAATAATTCTAGCTTAAAGCAATTTGGACACTTCTTTCTTCACAACATCAAGAATAAGTGGGTTGAGTCTTCATTGTGGTTACCTCACAGGTTTGGTTCCTTCTTCAAGGAAACTTCTATGCATGCAAATTGCTGGGCTAATCCCCGTAATGTCCCCAAGTGTTCAACCAATAACCTTCTTGTACTCCCATAAAACTTTAAGCAACCAAGCTTCCTGCAACTCATCAAGGCCCTCAGCAATAATCACTAGAAATTTTCTATTCTTAGCTAGGATTGCATACCTTAGATGCTCTGGAAGAGGCTTTAAATCGAGCTCAGGAGGTTGTACAATGGATGGAAGAAGTCTGATTGACTTGCTCTTAATTGTTTCTAATTGAGCCTTTTCTGTTATTCTTGGTTCTGATCTGTCCATTCCCTGCTGTTCTGCCAAGTGTGCCACTTGTTCTGTCCTTTCAGGGGCTCCTCTAAATGTAAATGAATCATAGATGTTGCATACATCATTCCCAAGTTGTGCAATATGACAAGGAACTAAAGGAGTGGGAGAGAGTGCATTTTCCAAGCTATATTGATCAACTTTGTTTCTGCCACTTCTTTCAAGTTGTTCTAGGTTGAGTGGCACTTCTTTCTTCTGTTCAAATTCAACACCTTCTTGGGCTCCTTGTCCCCCAAAAAGTGTCATGTCACAAGTTAGAGAGTCATCACAATGAGCTATCTCTAGGAATTCCTTCTTAAGCTTGAGTTGCACTTCCTCCACCAATTCCTCAATAAGCTCGATATGGAATATTGAATGATCCTTCGATGGGTGTTTCATGGCTTCAAGAATGTTAAATTGAATAATTGAGTTGCCAAATTCCATCAATAACACCCTAGAGTGCACATCAATTTTAGTTCGTGCCATTTTAAGGAATGGTCAACCAAAAAGTCAGTAGGGAAGATTAACTTATTGACTTGGACTAGAACATCCTCAACTATTTCGAGTGGATAGGCATTACTTCTGTTGGCCAATTGGATAACCAATTATGTTTGGTCCAAGATCTAGCTTAATAAACATTGAAAGAGGCATAACATTGATTGAAGCTCCAAGATCCAAGGCCTTATCAAAATTTTGGTTACCAATAATGCAGGGAATTGTGAAAGTACCAAGATCCTTACATTTTTGTGGTAGAGGCTATATAAGAGCTAATACATTCTATCCCATACTGACCTTCTCCCTTCCTTGGAGCCTCCACTTATTTGTGCACAGCTCTTTCAAAAACTTAGCGTACCTCGGCACTTGCTTGATTGCATCAAGAAGTGGAATGTTGACTTCCACCTTTCAAAATATCTCCAGAACTTCCTTATCCTTTTCCAGTATGTCATCCTTTTTTTAAGACTTCATTCTTTGAGGAAATGGGAGTGACTCAATGGATTGGTTAGCTATCTCCTTTCCCTCGATGGTTGGATCTTCCTGGCTCGTCCGGGTCTTGGTCAGGTTTGAAGCAAATGATTATTTTTTATCCTTCTCTTTCACTGGTCTTGGCTACACGTCCAACACCTTTCCAAACCTTAATTCAATGGCATTTACACCCCCTTTGGATTGGGGATGGATTGGCTTGGCAATTGCCTAGACACTTGCTGTTGAAGGGCATTCATCGAAATGGCTAGTTGAGTCATCTATATCCACAGATCTTGGATGGTTGAGTCAATTTTTTGCTAGAATTGAATATTTTGATCAGCCAATTGCATGGTGCGAGTTGTTAGCTGCTTCATCAAATCCTCTAAAGATGACTCGAACCTAGGTACAAGTGGTTGATGTGTCTGGCCATGCAGTTGTTGTTGGTGCTGACCTTGGCTGAATCTCCAAGGTGGCTATCTTGGTTGCTCTTGTGATGTCAATTTGAGTTCCCATACCGAAGGTTGGGATGATGATGCCACCCTGGGTTGTATGTGACTGAGTATGGGTTATACCAAGGCCAATCTTCCTGTTGATATGGCCTTCCTTAATATCCTCCAGCTGTTCGGACTTAATCTTGTGACTCCTTTGCCAATGTTGGGCATGATGCAGTAGGATGCCCTAAACTTGCACAAATACCATACACTTGGCTCTTAGGGGCAAATCAAGAACCCTCTTAGCCTGGTTGTTGTTAGTCTATAGTCAATCTCCTTACAAGTGAGGTAAGTTCGTCAAGACGGTGCTCCACTTTTTGATGATCTTTTATATAATTTAAGCAATAAGTTAGTCAACATTTTTGAAAGGTTAAAAAAATAAACATTTTTGAATATAAACCCCAGAATTGAATAGCAACTAAATCAAATCAAATGTCATTCAATTCTATAATTTTTTATTGTAATTTTCATAATTTTAATAAAAGGTTATTATAAATTCACAAAAAAAGATAAATAGTTCTTATCCGAATAAAAAATTATTGATTTGAGTAATTCATTTTCTATTTTAACTATTATTCAAATTTTATATCCTTTTACGTAATTAATGCAATTTAAGTATTAGATTACTCAACATTTATGAAAAAGTAAAAAAAAATATTTTTGAACAAAAAATTCAAGATTTTAACAACTATATAAATCAATACAAATGTTGTCAAAATTTTAAATTTTTTACTCTAATTTTTGCAATTTTACTAAAATGTTACTGTGAATTTAATAGCCAATTTAAGTAACGACATTTTTTATTATAATTGTTATTTTAATTGCATAAATTATGTGAAAGGATATTAAGTTTGAATAATGGATAAAACAAAAAATGAATTGCAAAAATTAGTTGTTTTTCTTGTGAAATAAAGTTTATTTTACTTTTTGATGAATTTCAAATAACCTTTTTACTAAAAATGGATAAATTACAATAAAAAATTATAAATTTGAATAAGATTTGATTTGATTTAACTAATTACTAAAATATGGGATTTTGTATTTAAAAATATCATTTTTTACTTTTCATGAATATTAATTAAAGAATTTAAATTTAAATAATGGTTAGAATAAAAAATGTCATGTTTTTTAATCAAATAAGATCTATTTTATATTTTATTGAATTTAAACTAACCATTTATTGAAATTGCAAAAATTATAATAAAAAATTATAAATTTGAATAATATTTAGTTTAATTTATATTACTATCAAAATTTGAGGTTTTGTATTCAAAAATATTTTTTTTTAATATTTTTTGAATGTTGATTAATTTGTTATATAAATTGTGTAAATATCATAAAAGGAGTTTAAATTTGAATAATGGTTAGAATAAAAATACAATTAAATAAATCAATTATTTTTTATTCTAATATGGTTTATTTTATTCTTTGATGAATTTAGAGTAAACTGTTATTGAAATTGCAATGATTACAATGAAAGATTAAAATTTTGAATAACATTTGGTTTGATTTAAGTATAAATTAAAATTTGGGGTTTTGTATTTAAAAATAGCATTTTTTTAATTTTCATGAATGTTAACTAATTTATTACATAAATTGTGTAATTAATATAAAAAAAATGAAATTTGAATAATGGTTAAAATGAAAAATGCAATTACACAAATTGATTATTTTTTGTTTAAATAAGATCTATTTTACTTTCTACTAAATTTAGTTTAACTTTTTACTGAAATTGTAAAGATTACAATAAAAGATTGAAAATTTGAATAAAATTTGGTTTGATTTAAGTTATTAGAAAAAATTTAGGGTTTTATATTCAAAAATATCATTTTTTTACTCTTCATGAATGTTCATTAACTTATTACTTAATTTGTATAAATAATAAAAAAATAATTTAAGTAATGATTAAAATAAAAAATATTATTAATTTAAATTGTCTTTTTTATTCAAATAGAATTTATTTTATTTATTAGTAAATTTAGAATGACTTTTACTGAAATTACAAAAATTATAGTAACATATTATAATTTTTAATAACATTTGTTTTAATTTAAATAAAAACTAAAATATGAAATTTTGTATTAAAAAAATTCATTTTTTAATTTTGATGAATATTGACTAATCTATTATTTAAATTAAATAAGGAACATAAAATTAATTTAAATTTGATTAATAATTAAATAAAATAATACAATTACTCAAACCAATCGTTTTTTATTTAAATATAATCTAATTTAATTTTTGGTGAAATTGGAGTAACCTTTTATTAAAATTGTTAAAATTATGTTAAAAAATTTTAAATTCGAATAACATTTAATTAATTTATATTATTACTAAAATTTTTAGTTTTATATTCAAAAATATTATTTTTTTACTTTTATATGAAAGTTAGGTATCATAATACTTATATTATGTAAATTAAGTAAAAAGGTATTAATTTTTATTAATGGTTATAATAGAAAGTGAATTAGTCAAATTGGTCAATTTTCATTCAAATAGGGCCTTTTTTTTAGGTGAATTTAGAGTAATTTTTTATGCTAAAAGTGCAAAATTTCCAATAAAAGATTGTGAAATTGAATAATATTTGGTTTGATTCAAATAGTTATTAAAATTTGAAATTTTGTATTCAAAAATTTCATTTCTTAATTTCATGAATATTAACTAACTTATTATTTTAATTGTATAAATTATATAAAAAAAATTTAAATTTAAATAATAATTAGAATAAAAAATATAATTACTTAAATTGATCATTTTTTAATCAAATATAAATTATTTTATTTTTTGATGAATTTAGAGTAACTATTTGGTAAAATTGTAAAAATTATAATAAAAAATTGTAAATTTGAATAAAATTTGATTTGATTTAAGTAGAAATGAAAATTTAGAGTTTTGTATTCAAAAGTGTCATTTCTTAATTTTTGTTATTTTTGAATTACTTGTTATTTAAATTTTGTAAATAATATAAAAAAATTAAAATTTAAATAATGGTTAGTTACTCAAATTGGTCAATTTTTATTCAAATAAATTCTATTTTACCTTTTATGAAATTTAAAATAACATTTTACAAGAATTACATAAATTACAATGAAATATTGTAAATTTTAATGGCATTTAGTTTTGTATTTTAAAAATGTTTTTTTTTTTGACATTTTATGAATATTGAGCAAACAAATTTTTACATTGAATAAATTACGTGAAGAGATGTTAATTTTGTATAATGGTTAAAATAGAAAATAAATTACTTAAATTATTCTTTTTTGGAACAAATAAGGTATATTTTATTTTTTTTGTACATTTGAATAATCTTTTACTAAAATTATATAAATCATAATAAAACATCGTAGGTTTAAGATAGAAAATATAATTATTTAAATTGATTATTTTTTATTCAAATAGGGTATATTCTGCATTTTGATAAATTTAAATTAACCTTTTATTAAAATTGCAAAAATTACAATATAAAATTGTAAATTTGAATAACAATTTATTTGATTTAAATTACAACTAAAATTTAAAATTTTGTATTCAAAAATTTTGTCTTTTATATTTTATAAATATTGAATAACCTAATATGTAAATGACGTAAATTACATAAAATGAAATTAAATTTGAATAACATTCAAAATAGAAAATGAATTACTAAAATTAATCATTTCTTATTCAAATAAAGTATATCTTACTTTTTAGAGAATTTATAATGAATTTTTACTAAACTTGTAGAAATTACAATAATATAATTTAAATTTGAATAATATTTGATTTGATATAAATAAATATTAAATTTTAGAGTTGAACATTAAAAAAAAAAGTCATTTTATACTTTTTCTAAACATCAAATTACTTGTTATTTAAATTGGGTAAATAATATCAAATGAATTTAAATTTGAATATTAGTTGGAATAAAAAAATTTATTTACTTAAGTTAGTTGTCATTTATTCAAATATGATCTATTTTGATTTTTAGTAAATTTAGATTATTTTGTACTGAAATTATAGAAATTATAGTAAAAACTTTAAATTTAAATAAAATTTGGATTTTATTTATGGTTTTATTAAAATCTAGAATTTTTTATTCAAAGTGTCATTTATTCACATTTTATTGAACATTGAGTAACCTAATAGTTAAATCACACAAATTACATAAAAAGAAGTTAAATATATATAATAGTTAAAATAGAAAATAAATTACTCAAATTAGTCAATTTTTATTCGAATAGGTCTATTTTTCTTTTTTGTAAATTTAGAATAACTTTTTACTAAAATTATAGAAATTATAATATAAGATTATAAATTTAAATAACATTTAATTTGATTTAAATAACTACTAAATTATGAGATTTTTATTCAAAAATGTCATTTTTTAAACTTTTCATAAATATTAACTAACCTATTAGTTAAATTGTGTAAATAATATAAAAAAAAATTTAACTTTGAATAATGGTTAGAATAAAACATATAATTGCATAATTTGGTCACTTTTTATTCAAATAGGGTGAATTTAGAGTAATTTTTTACTTAAATTGCAAAAATTATATGCAATTATAATCCTTATGTAGAAATCTTCTTTGCAACTCCTTCTTCATTTTCTCCCATTTTTTCTTCTACCTTCTCGATCTCTTTATTTCTTCAAGTTCTCCCACCATAGAGAAGCATACTTCCTAAGTTTCAAAGCCACTGACTTGACCTTCCTATCCTTAGGAAACTCCTTGTATTCAAAAAGAGGTTTAACAATATGCAGCCAATCAAGAAACTCATCAGGTTACATTTTTCCCTCAAACTTGGGAATTTCAATCTTCATGTCAAATCCTCTGAAGTTGGAATGATTCCTTCTCATAGGAGAGCATTAAGAAGAGGAGCCACTACTTGATTCTTGATAGTCATCAAAAAATAGGTTTTCATGTGCAGCATCAGAAGAATCATCATCATCATCATGTGTTCCTTCACACTAATTTAAGTGCTATTGGAGTTCATGAAGTTATCTCCTTAATTCATCCATCTTAAAATCATGACTCTCTCATTCTAGAGTTGTAATATGTTATCCACGACGAGCCATGAAACCTGGGTTTTATGAGTTATGCTTTAATACCAGACTTTATATGAGAAAAGGATCCAATTGTAACCTTTACTTTAAGGATACAAGAAAAACTCCACCACTTCAGATATATAACACTAATAGCACTCACCACTTTTAAGGGACCCACTCAAGAGATACGGAAATGCTAAAGTTAAGTCACCACTCAATGGAGTCCACCATAGAGATATAGAACATAGTAGAAAACTCTTCAAACTCCTTAGGGTAAGAGTTTAATTATTCACCAAAAGTCTACCTTTTCAAATACCAAAGAAAACTATAATTAAAAGGCTTAAGAACATTTATCTAAGTATAGGAAAATGTTTTAATATCCTAACATTTGATTGTCTTAGCAGCTAGTAAAGAAACTTGACTCATGATGTTCCAAATTCATCTGAATCTAGACATTTAGAGCTTTTAAATGGCTACTCATGATTATCATTGGGCTTAGGTTGAAGGTTTAGTAGTTGGAACAAGTTTGACATGCAATTCGCTCTTCTAATAACATAATGAGCATTTTTTGTGCTTGGCCTAGGTCTTTGATTAATTCTTGCTTGTTCTCAAGAGATGTTTTGGCATCACAATATTTGCAAGGAATGACAATCCAGATCAATGACTCCTTTTTTTGATAGAATTTAATGGATTTAGAGCGTGATGTTCTACAGTTGATCCATTCGATTCTTGCAAGTAAAGATAATTGAGATGAATTATTCCATTATTGGATGGAATTCAATGGATTTAGAGTATGTAATCATAATGTTGTTAATTTTGTGATTAATTTAATGTTTGGTGCATACACCATTTTTAACTTCACAATCAATTTGTGTGAGACTTTGCAACTTCAAAATAATCCATTCAATACCCACAATGAAAGAAAATCATGATCAATTACTTCTTTACTTGATGACATTTAATGGATTTTAAGTGTGAGGTCATGATGTCATTATTCTTATGATTAATTTGATGTTTGGTGCAAGCACACAAATTTTAACTTCATAATTAGTTTGTGAGAATGAGTCCATGTGACTAAAGAAGAAATTAAAATTTTGTTAAGAAGAAATGATGAGACAGTTTCATTCTCTTAGATTTTAACTATTTTATACCAACAAGGAAAGAAAATTAAGATTGAAACACCTTTATTTGTTGAAAATCAATGGATTTAAAGTGAGTTGTTCTATGATTGTCATTCAATTCCTACAAGTAAAGAAAATTGAGATGAAATATTTCTTTATTTGATGCAATTCAATGGATTTGAGTGTGTAGTCATAATGTCATTATTCTCATGATTAATTTAATGTTTGGTGCATGTACTTCACAATCAGTTTATGTAAATGAGACCTTGCAACTAAAGGGAAAATCTTGTTAGCAAGAAATAAACAAAATAGTTTCATTCTCCTAAAATTGAACCATTTAATACTTGTAGTAATAGAAAATCATGATCAATTACTCCTCTATTTAATGACATTTAATGGATTTTGAGTGTGAGGTCATGATATCATTATTCTCATGATTAATTTGATGTTTGGTGCTTGGACCACAAATTCTAACTTCATAATTAGTTTGTAAGAATGTTTCTTTGTAACTAATGGAGAAATCTTGTTAGCAAGAAATGATAAGACAGTTTCATTCTCCTAGAATTTATCCATTAATCAAATCAAGTTTAAGTGAAGGAACTATATGGTTCTCTTATTTTGCTAATCAAATCCTAATGCTTGAATAATAAAAAAAATGAGGATTTGATATGACTCTTGTATTCAAAAATTTGATTCTTATTTATAAAATTCATTATAAGGTTATGAACACCATAGTTCCTTGTGTTAGTCTCCTAAGTCCCTTGATTAATTTGGTAGCACCTTGTACCAATGTTTTCCATAGCTTTTGCATGCAAAGGTCATGTAAAAGGAAACAAGGTGGATGTGCAAGACAATGCACATGGCAGCAAAGTTAGGAAAGGCTACATGCAAGCTATGGCATTGGCAAGGACTTGGACCTGATGGTACAACTATCGTTATTGCAAGATTGTGGAAGCCATGGGACAACAAGTGATGGCATTGGCTTCAAGTAGGGAAGGCATTTGGGGCATTGTTTGGTTCGACAACATGTGACAATGATGCTTAGCACAAGCTGTAGGGGAATATGGGTTGCCATGGAGATAAGTTGACCAAGTAAGACATAAGGTTTCACTATCTCCTCGAATCGTGCAGCAGGAGGATGCCAAGAAGTGGGGAGTTGTCCTAAAAAAAGGGGAACCCACTAAGCATGATTGGCTTGGCAGCCAAGTCATGCATATATCTTTAGGTAGTTAGGGGTGTCAACTACCACCACTATAAATAGATATAATGTGGCAACCAAAAGCCACATACAGCACTTATACACAACACTTGAGTGATTCAATTGGAGGAAACATTTGGGTGAGAGGCAAGAGTTTGGCACTTGGCATTTATTCCTTTATATACTTTTGGGAGAAAAGTAATAAAAGGTTGGGAAAGTTTCCATAACTACCATGTGCCTATCTGCTTTCCTTGTGTGCAATTGTGTGAAAAGTTGATTGCTTTGTTGTGTGGTGGTTAGGCTGAAACCAAGAGGACATCTTGGTTTCATCACTTGGCCAAAATTTGGTTCAAAAATTTGGCCGTGTGTATAATTGGTATTAGAGCTACTCTACTTCTTCTATTATGCTAGCAAGGTTAGATGGAATGAGAAGGACAAGGAAACAAGTTAGTTAAACATAATATAAAGTTGCCTTTCCTTCCTTCACTTCTATCTTTGTGGTTAATGAATCACTGGATCATACCTTGAGACTGAGGTCTCCCTCTTTATCTAATATGGGTTATCATGATGAAGACCAAAGTATGTAAGTTCTTAAGACCTATAATGAGGTTGAAGAACAAGTGATAACAACCAAGTTTTACATAATATTTTGCCTCATACTTAATATCTTATGCATGTTTGATAGTTTAGATGATGTAATTTGACTGGTTTCTCACTTAGATATCCATATGTCTAATTATCAACAAAGTTTGATTAAATTTAGTTTTGGAGCAGTTTACGTACTTTGGTTATTTTTTAGGTTGAAGGAGGTTCCTTTTAATGAAACCAATTTCTATGGATAGCTAAGAGACTAAGCTATGACTTCCATAAAGAAACCACGTGCAAATTCCAAACCAATTGGACAAGGCAAAGTATTGAACTCTAATCACGAGAGGGGCATTGGACAGAGCAGATCAGCTGCACATTGCTCAGTTTATCTCATAAACGGAAAGGAGTTTAGATGAAAATTTTGAGTCATTAGAAAGCTAACTTGAAGAGCTACAACTCTCATGAAGGCAACAGAAGAAGATAAGGCCATCACAATGGAGTTATGCATGGGTGAATTTCAGCAAGCCTCCATGGAGTAGGAAATTGGGCTGATTTGTATGTTTTAGGCCATGATACTCCACCATCCCAATTCAGCACCTGGAATCATGTCCAAACCACTTGGGATTATTGACTAAGTTAAGGACTAATCCATTTTAGAAGGTAGGAAGAGTTTCAAGGCAGGTAAGAATTGGTTAAAAGAACATTCAGCGCATGGAAGATGAAGAGGAAAGCATGGACTGCATTGGGAAAGAAAGAATAACCCCGTGACATGCTGTAAGATCATGAACAGCCAAAGGAGCATTAATTATAAGGAAGATGAAGAGGTGGTGAACAGACATAGAAAATAGATGGTCATGGGCTGAAAAAACAAAAGGGAGAGGATAGGTGGAAACAACCTCATTCTTCTCATTTTGCATTCCTCTTTTCCTTCATTCCATGACTTTGCAAATCATTTTTACTCTGGGGTTCTTAAACTCATTCACCTAGAGATCATGTTTTATCATAGAATGAATGCATTTTAGTTTTCTCATTCTAGCCTTATTCTCGTTTGGTCACTTAACGAGATTCCTTAGGTGAGTTAAGAAGTGGCTTGAGAGCTATTAATCAGTAACTTGAGTCACACTTAGGATGAGATTAAGGGGTAGATTTGCTACTTAGGTTAGTGAACTCCAGTGCTTTGGCTAGTTAAATTGCATGATAATTGTGTGATAGTGGGTTTTTTGTGAGTTATAGTTAATCAAATCTAGGTGATTTTTTAGAGATTTTAGGGAGTGCAAAGTCATTTAGCGCGACATCTCGGCTAGGACTAGGGCTAACCAACTAGACATACATTCCTATATCCTTAGGAATCAAGGATAGGTCATCAAGGTTTAAGAATTACTGGAATTAGTCTCATATCATATATTCTAAAATATACATTGGATCATTGGGAGACAACTAGGGTCATGCCATTGACTACAAGCCTTTGGGCCACCATAATAATAAATTTGACTGATGTGATAGTCAAATTTGTCAACAAGCTAAAGAGTTAATTTACTCTCCTAAAAATTCCCTAAAAAGAAAATGGATTTTTTGACCTTAACTCCAATTTAGTAAGAGCAATGGTCATGAAGTCATAAAAAAGATATTGCCAATATGGGTGTTGTTGATATTTTTACTTATATGACAATGGTTTGTAAACTTAAAAGAAAAGTTTTCTTGATTTTATAGCTTGCAATGAGTTTTTAGCTTTGGAAAAAGCTTATAAAAAATATTTAACAAAAAAAAGGTAAAAGGGTTAAATAGTATTCACCCTCCGCCTTTAAATCTTTGTTAAAATTAATGATAATGAGACTAATTTTCATGTTATAAGGTTAAAGCAATTGCCTAGTGCTATTATAAAGTAAGGTAATTATAGTAATTTGTATTTTCAATTTGTTGGATCTCAAATTACTTGTCTTGGGCAGAAGGTTAAGGAAACAACTCAAAATAAGGTTGTTAATCCCAAACCTTTAGTTAAACTAAAAATAGAAAAAAGGGTTTTATTTAATCTCAAGAAATAAACTACAAAATGATAGTTAAAGGTTTTGATAAATGAAATCTTTAAAAGACTTCAAAATCTAGGCTTCAAAAGCCAAAGAGGCTATTGCGTTAGAAAAAGTGGAACAAATTACAACCGAAAGTGATATAAAAGATTATATAGATAAGTTACAAAATACGTCCTTATCGAAATAACAACCTTTGTAGGAAAAACCTTCTCCTTCTTATGTAAAGGAACATTTTGATGATAATAAAATGACCTATAGTAAGGCTAGAAAAAAACTATATTATCCAAGACCAAAACCTATTGATCTCATATTAAAAGAACAAGTTGATTATAACTATGTTCAATATGACAGTAGTAGCACAATAGAATGGAATTTAGATGTCAAACAAAGCATCAAATTCTTTGGCTATTACATTATATGATGATGATCACAATTACTATTAAAACAAAGGGTAATTGTGACCTTGAGAATGCATAAAAAATTACAAGTAGATTTACCAAACAACTTAAATGATGGTGGGATTTTTATATGTCAAAAGAGGCAAAATAATAAATATTTTCTATATTTAAGATGAAAGCTAGAGAATTACTTTTTGATAGTTTTAATACACTTATTTATAACATTATCAATTATTTTATTGGTATTGCCACTCTTTTAGTTTATAAGATTTATGAACAACTCATTAATTTGAGATGCCTCGACTTGACGCACTTTAAGTGGCATAAAATGTGTTCTCTAAAATTTTTACTATAGAAGATAGCTAGAATTTTTTTTGTCCGAAAAATTTCTTTTAGCATTACCTACCTTATTTGCTGAAGGAGTTAACCATATTAAAACTATTGATTATAATGATTATACTTATGGGGAATTAGATGATGAAGTAGTAGTTGAAGGAGTTAAACTCTGTAATAAAATGAAATTACATGGGCAATTGTAGAATGGAAAAAGCACAAGGCAAAAGAGCTTTAGGAAGCTTTTATGAGAAGATGGATTATCCACCCAATTGATATCTTAAAAGACAAAAGACTAAGTGTTATCACTCTTACAATAATCAAAAAAAGCAATATAGTAAAACAAAAAGGGTCCTCATAAAGTCTAAGAAACTAAAAATAAAAGAAAAAAGAAAGAAAAAAGTCTCAATCTAAAAAGACAATTGTTTTCTATAAGTGTGGACACATGGGGCACTATTCTAATATGTGCAAAATGAAGTAAAAACTTAAAGAGTTAGCTATAAGTGAAGATATTAATAGATCATTATGCATATTTTCTTCTCAAAGAGTGATTCTTAAGAATTAGATTTTGAAATAGAAGTTATTGAAGAAGATCTATCTTCTTCCACTTCTAACTTTAATAATGAAGAAAGTTGTGATGGTCAATTTAATCATTACAAAGTAATGACAAAATTTGTCTTTAAATTCCTTTTGTACTAGTTAAGAATTTATCCCAACATGTTATTTTGGGAATTCTTCTTTTTTTTTTTTTACATAAGATGCTTTATCTTATTAAAAAAAATTAATAATAAAGGTATTTAAGCCAAAATTAATGGAAAGATTATTAGCTTTGAATTTATGTTTGTCCCTCAGTATAGAGAGATAGATTTACTTCACAAAAATATTAAGAGAACAAAAAACTTTTATTTTTTCATTTCAAGACAAGATTGCTTATAAGCATCTATGATGCAGGAGCATTTCTCGAGAAAAACCAATAATTAGTCCAAGACTAGGCCCAAGTACAAAAAATGCTCATGCTATTTGTAGAACAGAATGCACGTCAAACTTGTTACAACTATTGGACCTTTAGTCCAAGCCCATTGACAATTCATGAGTAGTCATTTGAAAGTTTTAGATGTCTAATCTTACATGAATTAGGAACATCAAGAGTTAAGTTTTCCTTTATTAGCTGCCAAGATAGTCAAGAGTCAGGATTAGCATTTAATGGCTAGTTGAGTGGATGCTTAGTATGAAAATACAGAGTTATTATTACATTTTCCTATGCTTAAGGGGATGTTTTAAAGCATTTTATTTATAATTTTTTCTTGCATTTGTGGAGGAGACTTTTGGGATTAATTAATTGAGTGGTGACTTAAATTTAACATTTTTGTATTTCTTAAGTGGATTTCTTAAGAGTGGTGAGTGAAACCAACCCTGTATCTGTAAGGTGGTGGAGTGTCTCTTGTATCCTTGGAGGGAAAGTTAGAGTCAAATTCTTTTCCCATATCAAGTTTGGTATTAGAGCCTTAGTTTTCATGGCTTATTATGGACAAGTATTACAACTCAATATAGAGATAAAAGTGATTTTGAGATGGATGAATTGAGGAGACAAATTCATAAACTCTAGTAGTGCTTGAATCATTATGAAGGAATGTATGATTATGATGATGATTCTTTTAATGTTGCACATAAGAACCCATTTTTTGATGATTATCAATAATCAAGATATGGCTCCTCTTCTTGTCACTCTTCTATGAGAAGGAATCATTCCAACTTTAGAGACTTTGACATGAAGATTGAAATTCCCAAGTTTAAAGGAAAAATGCAACCTGATGAGTTTCTTGATTGGCTAAATACTATTGAAAGTATTTTTTGAGTGTATTGAATTTCTTAAGGATAGGAAGGTAAAGTTGGTGGCCTTGAAACTTAGGAAGTATGCCTCTTTATGGTGGGAGAATTTAGAGAAACAAAGAGATCAAGAAGGAAGAAAAAAAACTAGAACATGGGAGAAAATGAAGAAAGAGTTGAAAAGGAGATTTCTAACTAAGGATTATCAAATGGAGATATGTATAAAAATTCATTCTCTTAAGAAACAACCAAAAATGAGTGTAGAGGAATATATTATGGAGTTTAAACAACTCATGATGAAGGGTGATGTGGTTGAACCAGAAGAGCAAGCTATTGCTCAACACTTGAAAGGCCTAAATAAGAGAGGTTGGTGATGTTATTCAATTGTAACCATATTGGTCTTTCAATGATGTAAGAAAGCTTGCTTTGACTATTGAAAAGCAAAGGAAGCCAGTTCAAATGGCAGCTTGAAAAGCATCCACTATAACTTTTCCTTCAAACTGAGGGAATGGCTTGAATTCAATGTCATACTCTTCAACCAAGTCTTTTGGTGACAAACAAGCTGTTTCTTCCAATAACTACTTAAGAAAATGCTTTAAATGCCAAGGCTATGGGCATATTGCCTTTGAATTCCCAAATCACAATGTTGTGACATTGGTGGAGGAAGATGTTAAAGAGGATGAAGAAGAGTTAGGAGTCCTTACTTACATTGAAGAAGTTATCTACAATGGTGAGGGAGAAATGCTTATGATTCAAAGAAGTTTGAATGTCACTCTTAAGCATGAAAAAAATGAGTGGCTGTGGGAAAGCATCTTTCATAGTTGGGGCACTTCCATGGCCAATTGTGTGACCTTATGATTGATAGTGGAAGCACTTCTAAGGTGGTAGCAACAAAGATGGTGGAAAAGCTAAGTTTAAAAACTAAAGAGCATCCTTGCCCTTACAAAATGCAATGGATTCATAAAACATGCTTATAGAAATTTCTAAAAAAATCCATTTCTTGTATCAACCTACAAGAGAATTTCTTCTCCTGTTATTATAGGTAAGGTTCAAGAAATAAAGAAAATGATAGAATCACTAATATGTTTAGAAATTCCCACAGCCTTATGGAATAAGAATGAACATATTGTTGAACTACCCTACCATATGAGCTAGACTTTCATGAAAGTCAAATTTCAACAAAGACTAGACCCATTGCTATAGGCCTTTGGCATTTAGAAATATGTAAAACAGAGATACAAGAACTCCTTAAGAAGGGACTTATTTGGTAAAGCACAAGTCCTTGGAGTTGTCTTACATTATATGTAGAAAATAATGTAGAATTGGAATGAGGTGTTCCTAAATTAATTATTAATTATAAGCCTTTAAATAAGGCACTACGATGGATCAAGTATCTTATACCTAATCAACTTAATCAACTTTATGAAACCAAGATGTTTTCAAAATTTGATATGAAATTTGGTTATTGGCAAATTTACATCAATGAGAAAGATAGATATAAAACAACATTTACAACTACTTTTGAGCATTAGAAATGGAATGTAATGCCTTTTGGTTTTAATGCTCCTTTTGAATTTTAGAAGATAATGAATGAAATATTTAATTTGTATTTTGCATTTATGATTGTTTATATCAATGATGTGTTGGTTTTTTCTAATACCATCAAACAATATTTTAAACATCCATAATTATTCATTAATGTAATGAAAAGGGCAAGATTGATTACTTTAGAAAGAAAAATGAAGCTATTTCAAACCAAGATTTGTTTCCTTGGTCACTTCATATAAAATGGTTCTATTATTCTTATTGATAGATCATTTGAGTTTGTCTTAAAATTTTTTAAACAAAATTCGAGTCCAACAACAATTATAAAGATAAAATATAGAGTTAAAGAACTCCCTTGTTTGGCTATACCCCATCTTGATGCCTTTAAAATCATTAAGACAAATGCATCTAATAAAGTTTATGGTGATATCCTTAGGCAACACTTGTACTCTAAAGAACAAATACTTCACTTCACCTTTGGATTATGGAAAGGCACTAGAGTTAATTACTCCATGATTAAAAAAGAAATTTTTTCTATAGTATTATGCATTCAAAAGTTTGAAAGTGATTTATTACATTAAAATTTTTTTTTAAGAGTTGATTACAAAACTACAAAAGATGTTCTTACCAATGATGTTAAGAACATAGCATCAAAACAAATCTTTGCTAGATGGCAAGGAATACAATTTGCTTTTGATTTTGACATTGAGTTTGTATAAGGAAATTCCAATTCCCTTCCTAATTTTCTAACTCATAAATTTTTGTAGGGAAAGTTGCATGAGCAAATGCCCACTCATATTGGGGCTGCAATCACCGATAGCGTTGGTTATTTCACTGGCAAAAAATGCAATCAAAAATTCAAATTCCAAAGTTCATAAACTTCATGACGACACTTATGAGCATGCTTTAGGCAAAGGGTTAACTTGCCTGTTAATTCCAATATACATGGGTTATTTTTGTCCTCTCAAGAGCAATTATGCTTAATTTCTACTGAATAAGGTAGCACGCTTTTATCTTAAGGATGAAATCTATCCTAATATTTGTCATAAAGATTGTTTATACTATAAATAAATTATACATGAGACAGGATCTATGGTTGTTGAACCCATTAAAAGGGGTTCTAGAACCTTTTAAATTCATTTTATAATATTTATACACTTAAAATAATAGATTAGTCAATATTAACGAAAATTCAAAAACAACATTTTTGAATACAAAATTCCATATTTTTGTTTTTATTTAAATTAAATCAAATATTATTCAAATTTATAATATTTTATTATAATTTTTGCAATTTTTTTTAAAAAATTACTCTAAATTCACTAAAAAGTTAAATAAATTTTGTTCGAATAAAAAATAAATGATTTAATTAATTATATTTTTACTCTAATTATTATTTAAATTTTAATTTTTTATGTGATTTATGCAATTGAATTAATAGATTAGTCAATATTCATAAAAAATTAAAAATATCATTTTTAAATATAAAATTTTAAATTTTAATAACCACTTAAATCACCCAAATTTTATTAAAATTTATAATATTTTATTATAATTTCTACAAGTTCTTTAAAAAGTTTCTCTAAATTTACAAAAATAAATGTTAAAATTTATCGTCAAATAAAATAGATCATATTTACATAAAAAATTATCAATTTAAATAATTTTATTTTTTATTTTAACTATTATTCAAACGTAAATTTTTATTATATATATATATTTTTTTACACAATTTAAGAAGCAGATTAATGTACATTCATGAAAAGTAAAAAAATCACATTTTTGAATACAAAATTCTAGATTTTAGTAGTTATATAAGTTAAAATAAATATTATTAAAATTTATAAATTTTTATTATAATTTGTGTAATTTTAGTAAAATATTACTTTAAATTCACCTAAAAATAAAATAAATCTTATTTGAATAAAAAAAATTGCTTTGAATAATTCATTTTTTATTTTAACCATTTTTCAAATTCAATGACTTTTTATGTAATTTATATAATTTAACTATTAGTTTACTCAGCATTCATTAAAAAGTAAAAATTATCAATTTTGAATGATCCTTTTGAATAAAAAATTACTCATTTTGAATAAGCACAAAAAAGAAATTAATCATAAGAATAATAATATTATGACTACACCCCTAAATTCATTGAATTCCATTAAATAAAGGAGTAATTGATCTTGATTTTCTTTACTTGTAGGTATTGAATGGTTCAATTTTAGAACATCACACTCCAATTCCATTAAATTCCTTCAAACAAAGGATTAATTGATCTTGATTGTCTTTCCCTGTAGGTATTGAATGATTGAATTTTAGGAAAATGAAACTATCTTATCATTTCTTGCTAATAAGATTTCTCCTTTAGTTTTAAGGACTCATTCATACAAACTAATTATGAAGTTGAATTAATGTTGCATTCACCAAACATCAAATTAATTATCTATCCTTTAGTTACAAGGACTTATTTACACAAACAAATTTTGAAGTTAAAATTGGTCTATGCACCAAACATCAAATTATTCACAAGAATAAGGACATGTGTAATTGATATTGATTGTCTTTATGTGCTAGTATTAAATGGTTCAATTCTAGGAGAATGAAACCTTCTCTTCATTTCTTGCTAACAACTTTTTCCTTTAGTTGCAAGGATATTCACACAAACTAAGTATGAAGTTAAAAATGGTATGCACCAAACATTAAATTAATCATGATAATAATGATATTATCACTACACACTCAAAATCCATTGAATTCCATCAATTAAAAGAGTAATTGATATTGATTGTCTTTCCTTGTAAGTATTGAATTGTTTAATTCTAGAACATCACACTCTAAATCCAATGAATTTCATTAAATAAAGGAATAATTGATTTAGATTGTCTATTGTTGCTTGTGTTGAATGGTTAAAAACTAAGAGAATGAAATAATATCATTATTTCTTACTAACAAGATTTCTCCTTCAGTTGCAAGGATCCATTCACATAAACTATTATGAAATTAAAATTTGTCATGCATGCACCAAACATCAAATTAATCATGAGAATAATGACATTATAACTTCACACTTTAAATCCATTGAAATCCACCAAATAAAGTAGTAATTGATCATGGTTATCATTACTTCCTAATATTGGTTGGTTTAATTCTATGAGAATGAGACTATCACTTCATTTCATACTAACAAGATTTCTACTTTGGTTGAAAAGACTCATTCACATTAATTGATTATGAAATTAAAAATAATGTATGCACCACACAATAAATTAATCATCATAATAAATGATGTTATGACTTCACACTCAAAATTTGTTGAATTTCATCAAACAAATGAGTCATTGTTCTTGATTGTCTTTCCTTATAGGTATTAAATGGACTAATTAAATGAGAATCAAAACCATCTCTTCATTTTCTATTAACAAGATTTCTCCATTAGTTACAAGGACTCATTCATACAAATTGATTATGATGTTAAAATTGGTGAATCACTTTAAGTTCTCAATCCATTGAATTCCTTTAAACAAACAAGCCATTGATATTGATTGTCTATCCTTACAAGTATTGGCTAGTTTAATTGTAGGATAATGAAATTGTCTCTTCATTTGTTGCAAACATGATTTCTAATTTTGCTGCATTTAATCATTCAGGATAACATATTTTTAAATTAAAATTAGGGCAAACCACCAAACATTAAATTAATTACGATAATAATGACATTATGACTTCACACACTAAATGCATTAAATTCAATCAAATAAAGGAGTAATTAATCTTGATAGTCTTTTCTTGCAAGTATTGTGAAGTTCCCAACTTCACCATAGGATTTACTAGTTTGTGATACTGAGAGGAGGGTGAATCAGTATCACACCCCTTAAAAAACTCTGATAATTTAAGCCAAAATGAATTCTTTCCCAGATTCAACTAAGGTAGATCTATCGTTACCTACTAATAACAATAGTCTCCAAAGTTACCTTTCAGACACCTTGCCTATTAGATGAATCAATTGTTCTTGACTAGGTCTTCTTTTAGGTTATGGGTTTAATGATTCTTTCGCTGTGTTCACAATTTAATTCAAAACACAGAATGTAAATTCAAAGCAAGGATACGAGAAATTTACGTGGTTCCGTCAATGTGACGTACTCCATGGTGGTATGGATTCTTCCTCTACCGAGACAATCCACTATACTTGAGAACACCAGTGTGGTATCCCCTATGATTACAATGGATGTCTTAATCTTTTACTCCTTTCATTATTACAAATACAAAGTAATTACAATACAAACAGTGTCACTTACTATGTCTACCCTTCTTCTAGTTTGTGTTGCCTCTGTTTGATTTGAATGGGCTGCTTCATTACCACTTGGAAGATCACCAAAACACTCTCTAACCTCTCTTGAAGAAATCTGAAAATTTGTTGAGTTCTCTCAAATGCTTCACCGAATTTCTTCTCTAGGTTGTTTCACATAACTCCTGGTCTTACCGTCTCACGGTCTCACCCGTCTTCTATTCTCACCATCTCACGATCTCTCCCATTTTTTGGTCTCACCGTCTCACCTGGTCTGGTCTCATCGATTTTGGGTCTCACGGTGTGTTCTGATGTCACACATTTCACCCTTTTTTGGTCTCACCAATTCTGGTCTTCCGGTGTGTTTTGGTGTCACCCGTTTCACCCTTTTCTGGTCTCACGCCTCACCTGGTCTCACGTCTCACCTAGTCTCATGCCTCACCTGGTCTCATGTCTCACTTGGTCTCGCGCCTCACTTGGTCTCACGCCTCACTTGGTCTCACCAGATCTCACGTTTCACTTGCTCCAGGTCTGGTCTGGTCTCATCCATTCCAGGTCTGGTCTTGATCTGCTCTCACATTTCTAGGTCTAGTCTTGATCTGCTCTCATGTTTCCATGTCTGGTCTCGATTTGTTCTCACATTTCCAGGTCTGGTCTTGGTCTGTTCTCACGTTTCTAGGTCTGGTCTTGATCTGGTCTCATGTTTCCAGGTCTGGTCTTGATCTGTTCTCATGTTTCCAAGTCTGGTCTTGATCTGCTCTCATGTTTCCAGGTCTGGTCTTGATCTAGTCTCACGTTTCCAGGTCTGGTCTCATGGTGTTTCACCCTTTTCTCGTCTCCCACGTTTCTGGTCTATTTTTCACTGTTGCACATTTTTGGTTTGCTCTCACCGTTGCACATTTCTGGTATGCTTTATCCATCACATGTTTTTGGTCTACTTTCACCGTTGCATGTTTCTGGTCTGCTCACACCGTGGCACGTTTCTGGGTCTGGTCCCATGTCTCTGATTTCCTCTCTTACGGTGGTTCCACCAATTCTGGTCTACTTTCACCGATTCTAATCTGCACTATTTCACTATTTTTCAAGTGGTTTTTCTAAAAGAGATAAGTCTTGGTATATATACTCCCTTCTATGAAAACCTTAGTAGGGCTTACTGTAGTTGCGGCGGATTTCCTTTCTTGCCCCTCCATGTGGCTTCATATTACTGTTCCATTCAAAATTCAGCATTATCCTCCTTCTTAATTTATTTTTCTTACCATTTTCTTTCTACTAAAAACTCATCCCTTGAATGCTTGAATGAGCCACTTCTGCTTGCACACTTAAATTTGGTTGACAACAATTACAACCTATATAAGGCTGTGGGAACAACATATTGAATGGATCAATTAGAGGACAATCAAATTGTCTCTTCATTTCCTATTCATTAATAGGATTTCTCCATTAGTTGCAAGGACTCATTTGCAAAAATTGATTATGAAGTTAAAAATAGTGTATGCACCAAGCATTAAATTTTGTAGTACAATAATGATATTATGACTTTAAACTCTAAATCCATTATATCCCAACAAATATAGAAGTAATTGATCTTGATTGTCTTTACTTGTAGGTATTGATTGGTTCAATTTTAGGAAAATGCAACCATCTCTTCATTTCATGCTAATAAAATTTCTCCTTTAGTTGTAAGGACTCATTCACACAAATTGAATATGAAGTTAATAATGATGCATGTAACAAACATTAAATTAATCACAAAAATAATGATATTATGACTTTACACTCAAAATTAATCACAAAATTTTGAAAGTGATGTATTAAAAGAGATAAGAATTGATTGTAAAGTTACAAAAGATGTTCTTACGAAGGTTGTGAAGAACATAGCATCAAAACAAATTTTTGCTAAATGGCAAGGAATATTATTTGCTATTAATTTTAACATTGAGTTTATACAAGGAAATTCCAATTCTCTTCCTAATATTTCCTAACTCATAAATTTTTATAGGGAACATTGCATGAGTAAATGTTTGCTCCTACAAGGGTTGCAATCCTAACTAAAGTCACTTATTTCACCAGAAAAATATGCATCTAAAAATTCAAGTTTTGAAGTTACTAAATTTTGTGATAATGCTTATGAGCATGTTCTTGTTAAAGGGTTAACTTACTTGTTAATTCCAAAATTTATGGACTATTTATGTCCTCTTGCGAACAATTATGCTTAGCTTCTACTTAATGAGGTAGCATACTTTTATCTTAAGAATGAAATCTCTCCTTATACTTATCTTAAACATTGTTCATACTATTAACAAATTCTATATGAGATAGGATCCATGGTTATTCAACCCATTAAATGTGGTTTTGGTATCTCTTCTTTTGGATAGAAGGATAGGCTTAAGCTAAGTTGAAGATATAAAAGGTTCTTTTATCATGAAGATTGGCAAGGAGACTTGTTCACTACTAAAGAATTGAAAGACTGTGGAAGGTTAAGTCTTACAATTATTTTGATTGTATGGAAGCATGGGAAAAAGATTTACTATATGAAAATAGGCAAAATGAAATTTAGCTAGTGGATTCAAATCCATTCCCATATGACCCTAAAAGGTTTCCTAACTAGTTTAAAGCCTCATTCTTCAAATGGGGTTACTTTACCTAATAAGGTAGGAACTATTTATAAGCAATTTTGCACAAAGATGATCATCTTAGAGATCTATTATCTTGTTTGCTTCCTGGTATGTTCCATTGATTGTTAAATGAGATTACTTTATAGCAATGGCACATTAGAAGAATTAATATTTGTTGGTAAGATAAGTTTGATTTTTTCAATGATAGTGTCTACATGGCTAAAGGGATTATTCATATAGTGGACCACATCCTATTATTCCTAAGCCTAACTTTACTTAGTCTCTAGAATAATTGCTTAAAGCTCTCAAGGAATCTATATCAAAGGGGAAACTAATGGAGATGATAACCACTTTGCTACAACCTTAAGCAATGGCTTCTCAAGCATCTTTCTCACAAGAACCATTGCAAGACAATACTACTCAAGCAAGGGTGGTAAAGGAATATATTCTGCTTGATTCTAATAATGCTTATGAACTCTAGATACTAAGTCTCTTTTGTCAAAATAAAGCTACTTTATGCAAACCAACTAAAATGGAAAGTGGTTTTGTCAACTTTTAAAAAACTACTTTATATAAACCAACAAAAAAGGAAAGTGGCATAGTCACCATTTTTCATCTTTTATAAACCTACTTTATGCAAACAATCAAAAGAGGAAAGTTGCTTTAGGACACTTTATGTAAGGTCAATTTATGGAAAACAACAAAAGGCATTAAAGTGACTTTAAAGGAATCCTAGGGAGGGTTAAACCCCTTTTAAATAAGACTAAAAATCCCAAATGGGAGAGCATCTTCTTTCCTCCTTCCTCCATCTTCCCTTTTGATTCTCTCTTTCTCTCTTATTCCATCTCCTTGTAAGCTTGTAATGACTTGGAAATAAAGCATTTATTTTTGTAAGATTTCTTTCTTTTCTATTATATTAGATTTGTAACCTTTGCTTTCCTTCCCTTTACATTTTTTATTTAGTTAACTTTGCTTGTCTTTAGTTAAGCTTGGCACTTGCTTGTTACATTAGATTGAGAATGAGTCCTTCCAAATAAAGGAGAAATCTTGTTAGCAAGAAATGATGAGAGAGCTTTGTTCTCCTAAAATTTAACCATTTATACCTACAAGGAAAGACAATTAAGATTGATTACTCCTTTATTTGTTGGACTTCAATGGATTTAAGGTATAATGTTTTAGAATTGAACCATTACATACTTGTAAGTAAAGATAATCAAAATCAACTACAACTTTATTTGATGGAAATAAACAGATTTAGAGTGTGTAGTCATAAAGTCATTATTCTCTTGATTAATTTAACATTTGGTGCATGCTTCATTTTTAACTTCATAAATAGTTTGTGTGAATGAGTTCTTGCAACTAAAGGAAAAATATTTTTACCAAGAAATGAAGAGACAAGTTCATTTTCCTATAAGTGAACCTTTCAATACCTACATGTAAAGACAATCAAGATCAATTACTTTTTTTTTTTAGATGGAAATCAATGGATTTAAAGTGTGAAGATATAACGTCATTATTGTCATGACTAATTTAATGTTTGGTGCATTGCCTTAATTTTCACTTGATAATCAGTTAGTGTAAATGAGTCCTTGGAACAAAAGGAGAGATCATGTTAGCAAGAAATGAAGAAATGGTTTCATTCTCCTAGAATTGAATTGTTTAATACCTATATGAAAAGATAATCAAGTTTAATGACTCCTTTCTTTTATGGAATACAAAAAATTTAGAGTGTGATGTTCTATAATTGATCCATTCAATTCCCATAGGTAAAGACAATTAAGATCAATTACTTCTTTATTTATTTGATCGAATTCAATGGATTTAGAATGTGTAGTCATAATACCATTATTTTTGTGCTTAATTTAATGTTTGCTACATGCACCATTTTTGATTTGATAATTAGCTTATGTGAATGATTCCTTGTAATTAAAGGAGAAATCTGGTTAGTATGAAATGAAGACATGTTTCCTTCTTCTAAAATTGAACCATTCACTACCTGCAACAAAAAATCATGATGAATTACTCCTTTATTAGATGCAATTCAAAGTATTTTCAGTTGCATTTTTAGTGTGAAGTCAAAATGTCATTATTCTTATAATTAATTAGATTTTTGGTGCATGCACCACAAATTTTAACTTCATAAGTAATTTATGAGAATGAGTCTATGCAAGGAGAAATTATGTTAGCAAGAAATGATGAGACAATCACATTCTCCAAGACTTTAACCATTCTATTCTTACAAGGAAAGATAAGCAAGATCACTTACTGATTTATTTGATGGAATTCAATGGATTTAGACTATGTTGACATAATGTCATTATTTTCATGATTAATTTAATGTTTGGTGTACATAACACTTTTAACATCATAATTAGCTTGTGTGAATGAGTCCTTGTAACTAAAGGAGAAATCTTATTAACACGAAATGAAGAGATGGTTTCATTCTTATAGAGTTTAACCATTCAATTCTTATGAGGATCGAAAATGAAGATAAATAACATCTTTATTTGATAGAATTGAATGGATTTAGAGTTTGACATAATAATGTTGTTATTTTCATAATTAATTTGATGTTTGACATATGTATTATTTTGAACTTCATAATCATTTTATGTGAATGTGTCCTTGCTACTAAAGGAGAAATCTTATTAGCAAGAGATGAAGAGATAGTTTCATTCTTTTAGAATTGAAGCATTTAATATGTGTAACAAAAAAAAAATCAAGATAGCAAGAAATGATGAGATGATTTCCTTTTACCAAAATTTAACCATTCAATTCTTACAAGGAAAGACAATCAACATTAATTAATCCTTCATTTAATGGAATTCAATGGATTTAGATTATGATATTCTAGAATTGAACCATATAAAACTTGTAAGTAAAGACAATCAAGATCAATTACTTCTTTATTTGATAAAATTTAATGAATTTAAAGAGTGAAATAATAATATTGTTATTCTCATGATTAATTTAACATTGTGCATGAGCATCATTTTTAACTTCTTAATCATTTTGTATGAATATGTCCTTCGTATTAAAGGAGAAATCTTATTAGCAAGAAATGAAAAGATGATTTCATTCCCAAAAAATTAAAGCATTCAATATGTGCAACAAAAGAAAATCAAGATCAATTACTACTTTATTTGATGGAATTCAATGGATTTTAGAGTGTGAAATAACAATGTCATTATTCTTACATTTAATTTGATGTTTTATGCATGCACCACAAAGTTTGATTTCATAATCAGTTTGGGTGAATGTGTCCTTACAACTAATGGTGAAATCTTGTTAGCAAGAAATGATGAGATGGCTTCCTTGAACCAAAATTTAACTATTAAACTTTTGTATTAAAAGATAATCAAAATCAATTACACCTTTATTTGATGGAATTCAAAGGATTTAGAGTGTGATGTTCTACTATTGAACTATGTAATACCTGCCAATAAAGATAATGAAGTTCAATTACTTCTTTATTTGCTAAAATTCAATGGATCATAATGTCATTATTCTTGTGAGTAATTTGATTTTTGGTGCATGCAACAATTTTAAGTTCAAAATCAATTTGTGAATTTGTCCATTCTACTAAAGGAGAAATGTTGTTAGCAAGAAATGAAAAGATAGTTTCATTCTTCGAGAATCAAACCATTCAATGCCTACATGTAAAGATAATCAAGATCAATTACTACTTTATTTGATGGAATTCAATGAATTTTAGAGTGTGAAATAACAATATCATTATTCTCATGATTAATTTGATATTTGATGCATGCACCACAAAGTCTAACTTCATAATCAATTTGTGTGAATGTGTCCTTGCAACTAAAGGTGAAATCTTTTTAGTAAGAAATGATGAGATGGTTTCCTATAACCAAAATTTAACCATTAAATTCCTACAAGGAAACACAATCAAAATCAATTACTCCTTTATTTGATGGAATTCAATGGATTTAGAATGTGAAGTCATAATGTCATTAGTCTCATGAGTAATTTGATTTTTGGTGCATGCACCAATTTTAAGTTCATAATCAACTTGTATAAATGTGTTTATGCTACTAAAGGAGAAATCTTGTTAGCAAGAAATGAAAAAGCAATTTCATTTTCTGAGAATCAAACCATTCAATACCTACATGTAAAAATAATTAAGATCAATTATTGCTTTATTTGATGGAATTTAATTGATTTATAGTGTGAAGACATAATGTCATTATTCTTGCGAATAATTTAATGTTTGTTGCATGCTCCATTTTTAACTTCCTAATTTGTTTGTGTGAATGAGTCCTTTAAATTAAAAGAGAAATCTTGATTGCAAGAAATGAAGAGATAGTTTCATTATCCTAGAATTGAAGCATTCAATACATGCAAGTAAAAAAGTAAAGGCAAACAAGATCAATTACTCCTTTATTTGAAAGAATTCAATTAATTTAATGTAAGAAGACAAAATGTCATTATTCTTAAGGTCAATTTAATGCTTTATGCATGCACCATTGTTAACTCAATAATTTGTTTATGTGAATGAAATATTGCAACAAATGCATGGGAAAAGGCTACTGTATAAAAACTAGCAAAAGAAATTTAGTTGATTAATTCAAATCCTTCTTACATGACCCTAAGAGGTTTCCTAACTAGTTTAAAACCTAGCTCTTTAAATGGTGTCTACATCTCATTACTTTATCAAATAAGGTAAGAATTTTTTGTGAATAATTTTGCACAAAAAAAATGATGATATCAAAGATGTGCTACTCTTATTTGCTTCTTGGTATCATGTCCCACGAATTGTTAAATGGGATTTTATTATAGTGGCAAAGTAGGTTAATATTCTAGATGTTAGCATCAAGCATGTTCCATGGCTTGTTAGAAGAACTAATATTCTTCAGTGGGACAAGTTTGATTTTTTCAATGGTGGAGTTTATATGGTTAAAGGGATTGTTCATATTAATGGACCATGCTTTATTATTATCCTCAATCCACTTAGTCTCCAGAATAGTTGCTTAAAACACTCATAAAATCTATATCAAAGGAAAAGCTATTGGAGATGATGACAATTTTGCTTCAACCTCAAGCATTAGCCTCTCAAGCATCTTCCACATAAGAACTAAAGCAAGACAATAATAATTAAACAAGGTTGGTAGAGGATGATATTAAGTAGGGTTATTGAGATCCTTACTAGCTTTAAATATCAAGTCACCTTTTGTCAACTTTTATAAAGCTACCTTATACAAACCAATAAAAAGGAAAGTGGCTTAGCCACTTTTTATCATCTTTTATTTACCACTTTATGCAAACAAATAAAAGAGGAAGCTAACTGTAGGACATTTTAAGTAAAGTCACTCTATGGAAAACAACAAAGGACATTAAAGTGACTTCAAAGGAATCCTAGGTAGGGTTAAACCCCTTAAAAATAGGACCAAAAGTCCCAAATGAGGATATCTTCTTTCTTCCTCCATCCATCTTCTTCTCCCCACTCTCTTTGCTTCTATCTCTTTGTAAGCTTGGAATGTCTTATGAAAAAAGCTCTTATTTCTATTTGTTTCATTTCTTTCATTTTTTAGCTTTATTAATATTTGATTTGTAAGTTCTTTTTCTTTCTTTAATTTCATTTTATTCGACTATAGGGTTCAATTCTAGAAGAATGCATCTGTCAATTCATTTCTTAGGAATAAGTTCACTCCTTTAGTTGTAAGGACCGATTCACACAAATTGAACATGAAATTGACATTGATGTATGCACTAAATATTATATTAATTATGAAATAATGACTTTATGAATTTCTCCTTTTGAATCCATGATATTCCACCAAACAAGGGAGTCATTGATCTTTATTGTTTCTTCTCATAGGCATTGAAGAATGCATCAGTCAATTCATTTCTTAGGAATGAGTTCACTTATTTAGTTGTAAGAGCTCATTCATACAAATTGAACATGAAATTAACTTTAGTTTATGTACCAAAGGAGGTTCATCTTCTTTCTTTCTCCCTCCATCTTCTCTATACCTGTCTCTTGTAAAATTTTCTCTTCTCTTCCTTCTCTTTGTAAGCTTGGAATGTCTTGTGAAATAAAGCTATTCTTTCTGTAAGTTTTCTTTCTTTTCTTTTTTAGCTTTATTAATATTTGATTTGTAAGTTTTCTTTCTTTCCTTAATTCCATTTTATTTGGTCAAATTTGCTACTTGTTGAGTGTGAATGGTATTAGAGAATTTGAAGTTTTTGACTTCTCCCTAGGATGTACTACTTTGTGATACTAAGAGGGGCGGTGAATCAGTATCACCATAATTCACAATTCGCAGGTAAGTGAACAACTTCAACCTCTTCTTAAAAGTGAACTCTTTCTCAGACTTGACTAAGGTAGATCTATTGCTACCTACTAATCACAATAGTCCGCAAAGTCACCTTTCAGACACCTTGCTTAATAGACAATTTGGATGTTCTTGTTTAGGTCTTCATTAGGTTATGAGTTGGCTGATACTTTAATTGCATTCACAACTCAATTCAAAACACAAAATGTAAAGCAAATTAAGGACACACGAGATTTATGTGGTTCCATCAATGTGACGTACATCCACGGTGGTAGGGACTCTCCCTTACCGAGACCATCCACTATACTTGAGAATTCTAGTTACAATGGATGTCTTAATTCTCTACTCCTTTCACTATTGCAAATACTAAGTAAGTACAATACAAAGAGTGTCACTTACTGTGTCTACCCTTCTTTTAACTTATCTTGCCTCTGTTGAATTGAAAGGCTACTCCACTGCCGTTTAGAAGTTCACCGCAATGCTCTCTAATCTCTCTTGAAGAAATCTGGAAATACATTGAGTTCTTTCCGATGCTTCACCAAATTCCTTCTCTAAGTTGTCTCACACAGCTTCTGCTTTCACCGTTTCGGTCTCACCCGTCTCCTTGTCTCATGTCTCGCCTCACATTTCCTTTTTTTTTTTTTTTGTGTCCAGCCCCTGTTCTGCCGGATCTGTCACCGTCGACTGGATCTATCTCACCGTCTGCCAGATCTGTCACCATCGACCGGATTCCTATTCTGCCGGATCTCTCACCGTTGACCGGATCTCCTTCTGCCGGATCTCTCACTGTCGACCGGATCTCTTTCTGCCGGATCTCTCACCGTCCCAGCCGGCTCTCTCTCACGCCATCGCCGGATCTCCTTCTGCTGTCGCCGGATCTCCTCTGTCCTGGCCGGATCTGTCACCGTCCCAGCCGGATCTCCTTCTGCTGTCACCGGATCTCCTCTGTCCCAGCCGGATCTCACGCCGTCGCCGAATCTCCTTCTGCTGTCACCAGATCTCCTTCTGCTGTCGCCGGATCTCCTCTATCCTAGCCAGATCTGTCACCGTCTGCCGACTGCTGGTGTGCCGATCTACTCAGCTGCCGACTGCTGGTGTGCCGGTGGTGTGCCATTACTCACCGGTTTCTCTCTCTTGCCGGTGGTGTTTGTTTTTCCAACCGGCCACTATTTTGCCGTGTATAATTTTTCTCTCTCTTCCAATGGCTTCTTCTTTGGTCGGCTGGTTGTCTAGGTTTTCTGTCCGTTTTGCTCAATTGCCCAACACCTCTTTTTGTTGTCTTCCGACAACCTTTATATACTCCTCCATGAAAACCCAATAGGGCTTATTTGCGGTAAATTTACTGTCTTACCCTTTTCATGTGGCTTTTACGTTCTTGCCCCTCTATGTGGCTTTTACCTTCTTGCACACTTAAACCTAATTAACAACAATTACAACTCATATAAGGCTATGGGAATAACAATCTCCCCCTTTATAATTGTTGGCAATACTCATGACAAAAACCACTATGCAGCAGTTTCAACTCCCCTTAAATATGCACTCCCCCTTTCTTAACAGCTCCCCTGCACTGTTGCTTCTCTCCCCTTTTGCCAACCAATTACAAATTTGAGAAACTCGCAAAGTGAAGATGGAGGATTTACTTGAACTTTAGGCTTGAGGAGGCATTTGCACAGATAAACTCAATCTGTACTTTTCAAACAGCTTCTTATTAGTGGGTCTTGGAACTAGCTCCCATGTATCATTCTTCTCAATTTGATCTAGCTCCCCATTGATAGCTTTGACTCAAGCTTGGTCTTGAATAGCCTCTTCAACAGATTTAGGTTCAACTTATGAGAGTAAAGTAGTAGCTCCCACCATTCTTCTTCTTGTTGTAACTCCTACTGATGGGTCACTTATAATCTGATCTCCTTAATGAGCATTGGTTCATGTTTTCTTTGTCCTTCTTCCTTGCACCGTATTAGTTGCAAGAGGATCTCTTTCTTTATCTTTAGACTCACTCTTTTCCAAGTCTAAACTTACTTCTTGTTCCTTTTCTTCAAGTTGGTCTGATTCTTCATCTACATTGAAGTCATCTTCTTCATTGTCCTTAGCTTCTCCATTCTACATTGTTTTCCAGTTCTCATCTATTCTTACATCACTAGTAGTGATCACTTTTCCCAACTTATGCAGGAAAACTCTGTAACCTTTTGTCTTTGCTGAGTATCTCACAAAGATGCCTTCATCAGACCTAGCATTGAATTTTCCCAAGTTTTGCTCCTTGTTGTTCACAAAACATGGGCTACCAAAGACTCTGAGATATTTGGCTGTTGTCTTCTTCCCACTCCATAGCTCATATGGAGTCTTATCAGTATTGGGCCTTAGTAGAGCTCTGTTCAGTAAGTGCATGACTGTAAATGTTGCTTTTGTCCAAAATCTTGTGTGAAGTTTGGATTCTAGCAATAGAGTTCTTGCCATTTCAACCACAGGTCTGTTCTTCCTCTCTACCACCCCGTTCTGTTGAGGTATTCTTGCTACTGCCATCTGATGGTGAATTCCATGCTTCTCAAGGTAATCTTCCAAAGCTCCATTTGTGAATTCAGTGCCTTGATCTGACCTCAATACTTTGATCTTCTTTCCACTCTCATTTTCAGCCAATCTTTTGTATCTCTTGAAGCAATTCAGAACTTCTGACTTGTGTTTGAGGTGCATGATGCAGGTCCTTCTGGAATAATCATCAACAAACAAGACGAAGTACCTCTCACCTTTCAACCCTTTTGTTTTCATCGGCCCACACAAATCAGTATGCACAATGTCAAGCACTGCTTCAAAACTGAACTCTTTGGTCTTATACTACTTTCTGACATGTTTTCCTTTAGAGCATGCTAAGCAAACATACTCTCTCCCTCTCCTGAGGTTAGGAATATCTCTGATTGTATGAGTAGCGGTTAGCTTCCTCATGTTCTCCTGTGACAGGTGTCCCAGCCTCCTATGCCAGAGTTGATTTTTTTCTTCTTTGGTGAGTAAACAGCTACTTGTCTTGTCTTCATCAATCACATATAAATTTCCAGTTGTTCTCTTCTCGGCTGCAACAGTATTGCCTTCTTTACTCTTTTCCTGGCAACCTGTTTTTGTGAATATTACCTTATGGTTTTCGTTGCATAGCTGACAGACAGATGTTAAATTATATCTGAGTCCTTCAACGTGTAGAACATCTTTCAGCTTTCCTCTTCCAATCTTTATTAACCCCCGACCATTGATGTTGAGTGAATCATCATTGCCAAACTTGACTCTACCTTCTCTCAATTTGTTTAGCTTTGATAATTTACTCTTATCTCCCGTCATGTGCGAAGTGCATCCACTATCAAAGATCCACTGCTTATCCTTGCAATCAGCTTTAAGTGCAATTTCAGCTATATTAGCCACCTCCCTTTTAACTTTATATTCCTTCTTTTGAATTGGTTGGAAGATAGCTTTCTCCTTTTTCTCAGCTTTGACTGCACCGCTTGTTTTCACTGTGCCATTGAGTGCCTTCTCTTGCTTAGGGAGAAGTGTCATGCATCTCTTGGCATTATGGCCATCCTGCCCGCACCTTTCACACTGTTCCAAGTTTGCCAATATAGCAAACTTGTTCTTTGAAACCACTGGTTTGGGCTTCCACCAACAATCCTTGTCAGCATGTCCTTACCTTTTACAGTATGTGTAAGAACTCACGACAGGTGTTCTCTTTTGAATTCTATATTTTCTCCCCTTGTATGCAGCATCGTATCTTCTCAAGTTGGAGACATATACTGGCCTTCTCCACCAATAGTTACTCGCCTTATGACCCCAAACTCCACAATAAAGGCAATGACCTTAAAACTGCCTCTTCTTGGGTCTGATCACTGCTTGTCTTCTTTTGTTCATCACTTGCTGTGTAGGCAAAGTAACTGGCTTCTTTGCTTGCATGACTTTCATTTCAATCACCTTCTTCTCCTTCTTCTGTTCAGCCATAGCCCTCTGCTGGCTGACTTTCTTTTCTTCCTTCTTGTTTGCCACCCTAGGTTGCTTCTTCAGATCTTCTTTATTCTCAACTATCTTCTTCTGAGTCCCAACCTTCTCTTTCAACTTCCATGGCATATTCTCATTTTCTTTAGCTAATGTAGCCTCAGATTGCTGCACTTTCTCTACATTATTCTTTCCTTTTCCAAAACTTGTTTCTCCTATCATTTCAAGTTTTTGTAAGTTCTCTTTGCTACTTTTGAGTTGTTGCTGAAGTCTCAGCAACTCTTTCTCCATTTCTTCAATTTTTGAAGCCCTTGAGCCAAGCTCTACTGTAAGGTCTTCACATATTTTGATATGTTCCTCAAATCTTCTCTTCAAGTCAATATGCTCAGTCTTTATTTCACCGTTTTGACTTTTAGCTTCCTCAGACTTTGCTTCAACTTGTTTTATATGGGCTTCCAACCTTCTTATGATTCTGCCCTTTCTGATTATCTCCTTTGAAGCTGCTTTCAGCTCAGCTTCAAGATCTGACTCTTCTTCATCAACTTCCTCTTCCTCTTCAGAGGTTGAGCTACCACCTTGTGCTGATGCCATAAAGACATACTCATCTGATGAGTCTTTGTCTTCCTCCTCACCAGCTTCTTTTATCTGACTCACATAACTCTTAAATGAGCCTCTCATCTTCCTTTGTGGGTTGGCAATCTTCTTATTGGACTTCTTTGTTTTGAATGATGATCTTTTCCATCTTGAATTCTGCTCATCATCACCATCCTCATCTTCATCATTAAGTTTCACTTTGCACTGAGAAGCAAAGTGTCTAGTTTGCCCACAATGATAACATCTCAAGGACAACTGTCCTTTTCCCTTCTTAGACCCCTTTTTGAATTTCCTTGTGAAGTAAACCAATACTTCACCTTCACTTTCTTCCTCATCATCATTATCCTCACTGGATGATTCTTCCTTTTCTTTTATTTTCAAGTGTTTCATAACTTTGAAAGTTGCCTCATTTGATACCTTTGACATTGAGGAGCTCTCAGTCGACTTTATTCTCATCTCATATGCAATGAGATTGCACTGAAGATCATGCAGAGACATAGAGTTGAGATCTTTACTTTCCTCTATGGCTGCCACCTTTGAAGCAAACCTCTCAGGCAGGATTCTCAGAATTTTCTTCACAATCGATGAGTCCTTCTTGTTCTTCCCATGACTTCTCAAATTGTTTATAGTGTCAATAACCCTGGTGAAGAACTCTTGAACTATCTCATTCTTCTGCATTCTGAGAGATTCATATCTCTCCTTGAACACTTGAAGCTTAGCCTTTTTCATTCTGCCATCACCTTCATAAACTTCCTGCAATCTGTCCCATATCTCCTTGGCAGATTTGTAGTCCATAACTTTAGCATACTCAGCATCTGTCAATGCTGAAATGATGACATTTGAGGCCTTCCCATTTATCTCAAATTGCCTTAACTTCTCTGGGTTGGGTCTTTACCTTCTTTCAGAGCCACAAAACCCTCCTGTATGCATTTCACCACATTCATGCCCATGCTTGCAAATACCACTTGCATTATTGCTCTCCACATATGATAGTTGGTTTCGTTGAAGATTGGAACCTTCTTGCTGTAAGTGGTGCTAGTGCTGGTACCAGCTTCCATTTCTCAATATGCTGAATAAGTCAAACTTCTAGATCCCTTCAAACTAGTACACCAAGTTGTTAAACTTCAAACTGGTGAACCTGTGCTCTGATACCAATTGAAGTTCCTGACTTCTCCCTAGGATCTACTAGTTTGTGATACTGAGAGGGGGGTGAATCAGTATCACCACAATTCGCAATTCGCAGGTAAGTGAACAACTTCAACCTCTTCTTAAAAGCAAACTCTTTCTCAGACTCAACTAAGGTAGATCTATTGCTACCTACTAATCACAATAGTCCCCAAAGTCACCTTTCAGACACCTTACCTAATAGACAATTCGGATGTTCTTGTTTAGGTCTTCGTTAGGTTATGGGTTGGCTGATACTTTAGCTACGTTCACAACTCAATTCAAAACACAAAATGTAAAGCAAATTAAGGACACACAAGATTTATGTGGTTCCGTCAATGTGACGTACATCCATGGTGGTAGGGACTCTCCCTTACCAAGACCATCCACTATACTTGAGAATTCCAGTTACAATGGATGTCTTAATTCTCTATTCCTTTCACTATTGCAAATACTAAGTAAGCACAATACAAAGAGTGTCACTTACTGTGTCTACCCTTCTTTTAACTTGTCTTGCCTCTATTAAACTGAAAGGTTGCTCCACTGCCGCTTAGAAGTTCACCGCAATGCTCTCTAACCTCTCTTGAAGAAATCTGGAAATACGTTGAGTTCTTTCCGATGCTTTGCCGAATTGCTTCTCTAGGTTGTCTCACGCAGCTCCTGCTTTCACCGTCTCGGTCTCACCCGTTTCCTTGTCTCACGGCTCGCCTCACGTTTCCTTTTTTTTTTTTTTTGTGTCCAGCCCTTGTTCTACCGGATCTGTCACTGTCGACTAGATCTGTCTCACCGTCTGCCGGATCTATCACCGTTGACCGGATCCCTGTTCTGCCGGATCTCTCAACGTCGACCTGATCTCCTTCTGCCGGATCTCCCACCCTCGACCAGATCTCCTTCTGCTGTCGCCGGATCTCCTCTGTCCCGGCCAGATCTGTCACCGTCCCAGCCGGATCTCCTTCTGCTGTCACCGGATCTCCTCTGTCCTGGCTGGATCTGTCACTGTCCCAGCCGGATCTCCTTCTGCTGTTGTTGGATCTCCTCTGTCCCAGCTGGATCTGTCACCGTCCCAGCCGGATCTCACGCCGTCGCCGGATCTCCTTCTGCTGTCGCCGGATCTCCTCTGTCCCAGCCGGATCTGTCACTGTCCCAGCCGGATCTCACGCTGTTGCCGGATCTCCTTCTGCTGTCGCCATATCTCCTCTATCCCAGCCGGATCTGTCACCATCTGCCGACTGCTGGTGTGCCGATCTACTCAGCTGCCGACTGCTGGTGTGCCGGTGGTGTGCTGTTACTCACCGGTTTCTCTCTCTTGCCGGTGGTGTTTGTTTTTCCAACCGGCTACTGTTATGCCGTGTATAATTTTTCTCTCTCTTCCAATGGCTTCTTCTTTGGTCAGTTGGTTGTCTAGGTTTTCTGTCCGTTTTGCTTAATTGCCCAACATCTCATTTTGTTGTCTTCCGATAACCTTTATATATTCCTCCATGAAACCCCAATAGGGCTTATTTGCGGTAAATTTACTGTCTTACCTTTTTCATGTGGCTTTTACATTCTTGCCCCTTCATGTGGCTTTTACCTTCTTACCCTTTCATGTGGCTTTTACCTTCTTACACACTTAAACCTAATTGACAACAATTACAACCCATACAAGGCTGTGAGAATAACATAATTATTCTAATAAGGCACTATTTTAAGCTTAAAAAGTCAAAGAAGTTGTGTTATAAAAAGAGGAATGGATTACAACTAAAAGTGAGATAGAAGATTATATAGATAAGTTACAAAATACATTCTTATCAAAACAACAACCATTGAAGGATAAACCTTCTCCTTTTTATATGAAAGAACATTTTGATGTTAAGAAAATGACCTTTAAAAAGGATTAAACAAAATTGTATTATCTCATACCAACATTTGTTGATCTTCTACTAAAAGAACAAGTTGATTATATTAATTATGATGGCAATAGTATAGTCAAATGGAATTCAGATGGTCAAGCTGAACATTAGATTCTTTTGATATCATATAATGTTTACAATTGCTGCTAAAATAAGGAGAAATTATGGCCATGAGATTACAAAAATAATTACAAATAGATTTACCTTATAGCTGAAAGGCTGGTGGGATTTTTATTTATCTAAAGAGGCAAAACAACAAATATTTTATGTAGTTAAGACTGAATCTAGAGTACTACTCTTTGATAGTGTTAATACACTTAATTTATATTATTACCAATCATTTTATTGGATATGCCAAGTTGTTGGTAAATAAGACTAATGAGTAACTCATTAATTTAAGATGCCCTAACTTGTCGCACATTAGTTGGTATAAAGATGTGTTTATCTTTAAAGTTTATACTTAGGAAGAATATTTTCTAGAAAGAATAATTTCTTTTAAGGCTACTAACCATTTTTGTTGAAAGAGTTAAGACTTAATTAAATTCTAACCCTACCAAAACTATTGATTATGTTCAATACACTTATGGAGACTTAGCTACTAAAATAATAGTTAAAGGAGTTAAACTTTGTAATGAAACAAAACTACACATGCAATTGCAAAAAGAATAAGCTCAAGGCGAAAAAGCTTTAGGAAGATTTTGTGAGTAGATGGGCTATCCACCCATTCGATATCCTTGAAAAGAAAAGAGTAGGAGTTATTACTCTTATACTACTAAAAAAAGGCAATATAATGAAAACAAAAAGGCCCCCATAAGGACTGGGAACCCAAAAATAAAAGACAAGAGAAAAAAAGACTAAGTCCAGAAAGATAATTGTGTGATAAAAATGTGGAAATATAGGGTATTATTCTAATAAGAAAGAAAGCATGCTCCAATTTTAATTGTATAATTAATTTGTATGATGAGTCCTTAAAACTAAAGGAAAAATCTTGCTAGCATGATATGAAGTGATTGTTTCATCCTATTGGAATTGGACAATTCAATACCAACAAGGAAAGTTAGTCAAAATTAATTAGTCCATTATTTGATGAAATTTAATGGATTTAGAATGTAAAGTCATAATGTTGTTATTCTAGTGAATAATTTAATGTTGGGTGCATGCACTAATTATTACTTTATAATCTATTCATATAAATGAGACCTTGCAACTAAAGGTGAAATTTTGTTAGCAAGAAATGAACAGACGATTTCATTATACTAGAATTAAACTATTTAATACTTGTAAGTAAAGACAATCAAGATCAATTACTCCTTTTATTTGATGGTATTTAATGAATTTAGTGTGTTAAGTGATAATGTCATTATACTCATGATTAATTTAATTGTTGGTTCATGCTCCACTTATAATTTTATAATCAATTTCATGAATGAATCCTTGCAAGTAAAAGAGAAATATTGTTAGCAAGAAATGAAGAGACTGTTTCATTCTTATAGGACTGGACAATTTAATACTTGTAAGGAAAGATAATCAAGATCAATTACTATTTTGTTTCATTAAATTCAATGGATCCAAATTATGAAGTCATCATTTTGTTATTCTTGCAATTAATTTAATGTTTGGTGCTTGCACCATTTTTAATTTCATAATCAGTTTGTATGAATGAGTCCTTGTAGCTAAAGGTGGAATCTTGTTTGGAAGAAACAAAGTGATAGCTTCATTCTTATAGAATTGCACCACTCATTCCACTTAAAGACTTATTTGATGGAATTTAAAGGATTTAAAATGTGAAGTTATAATGTCATTATTCTCATGATTAATTTAATGTTTGGTGAAAGCACCATTTTTAATATCATAATTAGTTTGAATAAATGAGAACTTGAAACTAATTGAATTTGAAGAGTTTTCTTCTTATTTATGTATCTTTATGGTGGATTCCATTGAATGGTGATTAACCCTAGCATTTTTATATCTCTTGAGTGGATTCCTTAAGAGTGGTAAGTGCAACTAGCCTTATATCTCTCTAAGGTGGTAGAGTTTCTCCTATATCTTTAGAGTGTGAGTTATAATCAAATCCATTTCCTATATCAAAATGAGTCCTTGCAAATAAGAGGAATGATGATGGCTAAAAATGAAGAGATAGTTTCATTCTCCTAGAACTGAACCATTCAATACATATAAGGAAAGAGACGAGTTACTCCATTGTTTGAAGGAATTCAATTGATTCAGAATGTGAAGTTATAATGTCATCATTCTTGTCATTAATTTAATATTTGGTGCATGCACTTATTATAACTTCAAAATTAGTTTGTGTGAATAAGTCCTTAATACTAAAGGAGAAATCATATTGGCAAGAAGTAAATTAGATGGTTTCTTTTGTTAGAACAAAACCATTCAATACCTATAAGAAAAGACAATCAAGATCAATTACTCCTATGTTTGAAGGAATTTAAAGGATTCAGAGTGTGAATTTGTTGTTCCCACAGCCTTGTATGAGTTGTAATTGTTGTCAACTAGGTTTAAGTGTGCAAGAACGTAAAAGCCACATAGAAGGGCAAGACAGTAAATTTGCCACAAGTAAGCCCTAGGGTTTCATGGAGGAGTATATAAAGGCTATCGAAAAACAACAAAAACAGACGTATCGGCTATTGAGAAAAACAGACAGAAAACCTACGCACACCACTGGCAAGAGAGAGAAACCCATGAGAAAGGCACACCACCGGCACACCAGCAGTCGGCAGTTGAGCAGATCAGCACACCAGCAGTCGGCAGTTGAGCAGATCAGCACACCAGCAGTCGGCAGTTGAGCAGATCGGCACACCACCGGCACACCAGCAGTCAGCAGTTGAGCAGATCGGCACACCACCAGCACACCAGCGATTGGCAACTGAGTAGGTCAGCACACCACCGGCACACCAGCAGTCAACAGTGACAAATCCGACAGACGATGAGACAGATCCAGTGATGGCGTGAGAGAGAGCCAGTTGGGATGGTGACAGATTCGGCTGGGACAGAAAGAGATCTGGCCGGGACAGAAAGAGATCTGGCCATGGCGTGAGAGAGATCCGGTTAGGACAGAGGAGATCTGGCGACGACATGAGAGAGATCCAGCTGGGACGGTGAGAGATCCGGCAGAAGGAGATCCGGTCGACGGTGAGAGATCTGGCAGAACAGGGGTCCGGTCGACGGTGAGAGATCCAGCAGAATAGGGGTCCGATCGACGGTGACAGATCTGGCAAAACAGGGGCTGGACGGAAAAACAGAAATCGTGAGGCGAGCCGTGAGACAAGGAGATGGGTGAGACCATGAGACGGTGAAAGCAGGAACTGTGTGAGACAACCTAGAGAAAGAATTCAGTGAAGCATTGGAAAGAACTCGACGTATTTCTAGATTTATTCAAGAGAGGTTAGAGAGCGTTGTGGTGAACTTCTAAGCGGCAGTGGAGCAGCCTTTTAATTCAACAGAGGCAAGACAAGCTAGAAGAAGGGTAAACACAGTAAGTGACACTCTTTGTATTGTACTTACTTAGTACTTGCAATAGTGAAAGGAGCAGAGAATTAAGACATCCATTGTAACTGTAATTTTTAAATATAGTGGATGGTCTCGGTGAGGGAGAGTCCCTACCACCGTGGATGTACGTCACATTGACGAAACCACGTAAATCTCATGTGTCCTTAATTTGCTTTATATTCTGTATTTTGAATTGAGTTGTGAACGCAGCTAAAGCATCAGCTAACCCATAACCTAACGAAGGCCTAAACAAGAACATCCGAATTGTCTATTAGGCAAGGTGTTTGAAAGACGACTTTGGGGACTATTGTGATTAGTAGGTAGCAATAGATCTACCTTAGTCAAGTCTTAAAAAGAGTTCACTTTTAAGAAGAGGTTGAAGTTGTTCACTTACCTGCGAATTGCGAATTGTAGTGATACTGATTCACCCCCCTTTCAATATCACAAACTAGTAGATCCTAGGGAGAAGTCAGGAACTTCAATTGGTATCAGAGCATAGGTTCATCAGTTTAAAGTTTAACAGCTTGGTGTACTAGTTTGAAGGGATCTAGAAGTTTGACTTGTTCAGCATACTGAGAAATGGAAGCCGGTACCAGCACTAGCACCACTTACAACAAGAAGGTTCCAATCTTCAACAGAACCAACTATCATATGTGGAGAGCAAGAATGCAAATGGTATTTGCAACCATGGGCATGAACGTGGTGAAATGCGTACAAGAGGGTTTTGTGGCTCCGGAAGAAGGTAAAGACCCAACCTCAGAGGAGTTAAGGCAGTTTGAAATAAATGGGAAGGCCTCAAATGTCATCATTTCAACATTGATAGATGCTGAGTATGCTAAAGTTATGGACTACAAATCTGCCAAGGAGATATGGGACAGATTGCAGAAAGTCTATGAAGGTGATGGCAGAATAAAGGAGGCTAAGCTTCAAGTGTTCAAGGAGAGATATGAATCTCTCAGAATGCAGAAGAATGAGACAATTCAAGAGTTCTTCACCAGGGTTATTAATGCTGTAAATGATCTGAGAAGTCATGGGAAGAACAAGAAGGACTCATCGATTGTGAAGAAAATTCTAAGAATTCTGCCTAAGAGGTTTGCTTCAAAGGTGGCAGCCATAGAGGAGAGTAGAGATCTCAACTCTATGTCTCTACATGATCTTCAGTGCAATCTCATTGCATATGAGATGAGAATAAAGTCGACTAAGAGCTCCTCAACGTTAAAGGTATCAAAGGAGGCAGCTTTCAAAACTATAAAACACTTGAAGATAAAAGAAAAGGAAGAATCATCCAGTGAGGATAATGATGATGATGAGGAAGAAAGTGAAGGTGAAGTATTGGCTTACTTCACAAGAAAATTCAAAAAGGGGTTTAAGAAAAGAAAAGGACAGTTGTCCTCGAGATGTTATCATTGTGGGCAGACTGGACACTTTGCTTCTCAGTGCAAAGTGAAACTTGATGATGAAGATGAAGATGGTGATGATGGGCAGATTTCAAGATGGAAAAGATCATCATTCAAATCAAAGAAGTCCAATAAGAAGATTGCCAACCCACAGAGGAAGACGAGAGGCTCATTCAAGAGTTATGTGAGTTAGACAAAAGAAGCTAATGAGGAGGAAGATGAAGACTCATTAGATGAGTATGCCTTTATGGCATCAGCACAAAGTGGTAGCTCAACTTCTGAAGAGGAAGAGGAAGTTGATGAAGAAGAGCCAGATCTTGAAGCTGAGTTGGAAGTAGCTTCAAAGGAGATAATCAGAAGGGGTAGAACCATAAGAAGGTTGGAGGCCCATATAAAACAAGTTGAAGCAAAGTCTAAGGAAGCTAAAAGTCAAAATGGTGAAATAAGGGCTAAGCATATTGACTTGAAGAAAAGATTTGAGGAACAGATCAAAATATGTAAAAACCTTACGGTAGAGCTTGGCTCAAGGGCTTCAGAAATTGAAGAAATGGAGAAAGAGTTGCTGAGACTTCAGTAACAACTCAAAAGCAGCAAAGAGAACTTGCAGAAGCTTGAAATGGTAGGAGAAACAAGTTCTGGAAAAGGAGAGAAAAATGTAAAGAAAGTGCAGCAATCTGAGGCTGCATTGGCTAAGGAAAATGAGAATGTGCCACAAAAGTTGAAAGAGAAGGTTGTGACTTAAAAGAAGATAGCTGAGAATAAAAAAGATCTGAAGAAGCAACCTAGGGTGGCAAACAAGAAGGAAGAAAAGAAAATCAGGCAGCAGAGGGCTATGGTTGAATAGAAGAAGGAGAAGAAGGTGACCGAAATGGAAGTCACACAAGCAAAGAAGCCAGCTACTTTGCCTACACAGCAAGCGATGAATAGAAGAAGACAAGCAGTGATCAGATCCAAGAAGAGGCAGTTTCAAGGTCATTGCCTTTATTGTGGAGTTTGGGGTCATAAAGTGAGTAACTGCTGGTGGAGAAGGCCAGTATATGTCTCCAACTTGAGAAGATACAATGCTACATATAGGGGGAGACAATACAGAATTTAGAAGAGAACACCTGTCGTGAGTTCTTGCACATACTGTAAAAGCCAACGACACGCTGACAAGGATTGTTGGTGGAAGCCCAAACCAGTGGTTTCAAAAGACAAGTTTGCTATATTGGTAGACTTGGAACAGTATGAAAGGTGTGGGCAGGATGGCCATAATGCCAAGAGATGCATGACACTTCTCCCTGAGTAAGAGAAGGCACTCAATGGCACAGTGAAAACAAGTGGTGTAGTCAAAGCTGAGAAAAAGGAGAAAGCTATCTTCCAACCAATTCAAAAGAAGGAATATAAAGCTAAAAGGGAGGTGGCTAATATAGCTGAAATTGCACTCAAAGCCGACTGCAAGGATAAGCAGTGGATCCTTGATAGTGGATGCACTTTGCACATGACGGGAGACAAGAGTAAATTATCAAAGCTAAACAAATCAAGAGAAGGCAGAGTCAAGTTTGGCAATGATGATTCACTCAACATCAATGGTCGGGGATCAGTAAAGATTGGAAGAGGAAAGTTGAAAGATGTTCTGCACGTTGAAGGACTCAGATATAATTTAGCATCTATCAGTCAGGTATGTAACGAAGACCATAAGGTAATATTCACAAAAATAGGTTGTCAGGTAAAGAGTAAAGAAGGCAATACTGTTGCAGCTGAGAAGAGAATAGCTGGAAATTTATATGTGATTGATGAGGACAAGACAAGCAGCTGTTTACTCACCAAAGAAGAAGAAAATCAACTCTAGCATAAGAGGCTGGGACACTTATCACAGAAGAATATGAGGAAGCTGACCACTACTCATGCAATTAAAGATATTCCCAACCTTAGGAGAGAAAAAGAGTATGTTTGCTTAGCATGTTCTAAAGGAAAACATGTCAGAAAGTAGTATAAGACCAAAGAGTTTAGTTCTGAAGCAGTGCTTGACATTGTGCATACTAATTTGTGTGGGCTGATGAGAACAAAAGGGTTGAATGGTGAGAGGTACTTCGTCTTGTTTGTCGATGATTATTCCAGAAGGACTTACATCATGCACCTCAAACACAAGTTAGAAGTTTTGAAATACTTCGAGAGATACAGAAGATTGGCTGAAAATGAGAGTGGAAAGAAGATCAAAGTATTGAGATCAGATCAAGGCACTGAATTCACAAATGGAGCTTTTAAAGATTACCTTGAGAAGCATGGAATTCACCATCAGATGGCAGTAGTAAGAACACCTCAACAGAACGGGGTGGTAAAGAGGAAGAATAGAGCTGTGGTTAAAATGGCAAGAACTCTACTGCTGGAATCCAAGCTTCACACAAGATTTTGGACATAAGCAGCATTTACAACCGTACACCTACTGAACAGAGTTCTACTAAGGCCCAATACTGATAAGACTCCATATGAGTTATGGAGTGGGAAGAAGACAACAGCCAAGTATCTCAGAGTCTTTGGCAACCCATGTTTTGTGAAGAACAAGGAGCAAAACTTGGGAAAATTCAACGTTAGGTCTGATGAAGGCATTTTTGTGAGATACTCAGGAAAGACAAAAGGTTACAGAGTTTTCCTGCATAAGCTGGGAAAAGTGATCACTTCCAGTGATGTGAGAATAGATGAGAACTGGAAAACAATGCATAATGGAGAAGTTGAGGACAATGAAGAAGATGACTTCAATGTAGAAGAAGAATCATACCAACCTAAAGAAAAGGGACAAGAAGTAAGTTCAGACTTGGAGAAGAGTGAGTCTGAAGATGAAGAAAGAGATCCTCTTGCAACTAAGATGGTGCAAGGAAGAAGGACAAAGAAAACATGGACTAGTGCTCATCAAGGAGATCAGATCATAGGTGACCCATCAGCAGGAGTTACAACAAAAAGAAGAATGGTGGGAGCTACTGCTCTACTCTCACAAGTTGAACCTAAATCTGTTGAAGAGGCTATTCAAGACCAAGCTTGGGTCAAAGCTATCAATGAGGAGTTGGATCAAATTGAGAAGAATGATACATGGGAGTTGGTTCCAAGACCCACTAATAAGAATGTCATAAGAACAAAGTGGGTGTTTAGGAATAAACACAATGAAGATGGCAAGGTGGCGAGGAACAAGGCCAGGCTGGTTTACAAAGGCTACACTCAGATAGAAGGGGTAGATGTTGATGAAACTTTTGCACCAGTAGTAAGGTTAAAAACTATCAGAATGTTCTTAGCTTTGGCAGCACACAAGAGGTATAAAGTCTATCAGATGGATGTGAAATCTACCTTTTTGAATGGGCTCCTGAAAGAAGAAGTGTATATTGAACAACCTGATGGAGTACAAATCAGTGAGGATGAGACACAAGTGTGCAAGCTAAAGAAAGCCTTGTATGGTCTTAAGCAAGCTCCAAGAGCATGGTACAGTAGGATAGATGCATACTTGAGAAGGTTGAACTTCAGAAGAGGAATGGTTGATAATAACCTATAGGTGTTCAATTCAGAGAAAGGCCAGCTGATAACCATAGTATATGTAGATGACATCATCTTTAAAGGGGATCACTTTGAATTATGCCAAGATTTTGCACAGAAGATGAGTGAGGAATTTGAGATGTCATTGATTGGAGAAATGACGTACTTTCTTGGATTACAGATAAAGCAGTGTGAAGAAGGTATCTTTATTTCTCAGACGAAATATGCCAAAGAGATGCTAAAAAGGTTTAGCATGGAGGATAGCAAATCTGTCAGTACCCCTATGACAGTGGGCTGCAAGTTAACAAAAGATCAGGAGGGAAGGAGTACAAGCCCTATAGAGTATAGGAAGATGACAGGGAGCCTTCTGTACCTTATGGCATCAAGGCCTGATCTTATACAGTTGTGTGCACTGCCAGCAGATTCCAAGTTGATCCTAAAGAGTCTCATGTGTTAGCAGTGAAAAGAATCCTAAGGTACCTCAAAGGAACACTGGAAATGGGCTTGTGGTATCCAGCCATGGATTCTATTAAACTACAAGTATACACTGATGCAGACTGGGCAGGACGTATAGATAATAGAAAATCAACCAGCAGCTACAGCTTCTACTTGGGTTCAAAGTGTGTTGCATGGTTAAGTAAAAAGCAAAACAGTGTTGCTTTGAGCACAGCTGAGGCTGAGTATATGGCTGCTTGTGCAGCATGTACACAGGTGATATGGATGCTAAAACAATTGGCAGACTTGGGTGTTGAAGTGAAGTTACCAGTGAGTGTACTTTGTGATAATCAAAGTGCTATTGATCTCAGCAAGAATCCAGTTCAACATTCGAGGAGCAAGCATATTGACATCTGGTATCACTTCATCAAAGATCAAGTGGAATAGGGCACAATTCAGTTGGAGTATGTTGGCACTAAAGATCAAATTTTGGATATTCTAACTAAACCTCTGTCCATATAATTGTTTGAAAAGCACTGATTGAGTCTATCTGTGCAAATACCTCCTCAAGCCTGAAGTTCAAGTAAATCCTCCATCTTCACTTTGCAAGTTTTTTAGATTTGTAATTGGTTGGCAAAGGGGGAGAGAAGTAACAGTGTAGGGGGAGCTGTTAAGAAAGGGAGGTGCATATTTAAGGGGGGTTGAAACTGCTGTATAGTGGCTTTTGTCATGAGTGTTGACAACAATTATAACATAATGTTGTTATTCTTATGATCAATTTAATGTTTGATTCATACTCAATTTTAACATCATAATCAGTTTATGTGGATAAACCCTTGCAAATAACAATGAAATCTCATTAACATGAAAAGAAAAGATGGTTTCATTCTCCCAGAATGGGTCCATTTAATACCTATAAGGAATGACAATCAAGATCATTAACACCTTTTTTTGATGGAATTCAATAATTTAAAGTGTGAAGTCATAATGTTGTTCTTCTCATGATTAATTTAATGTTTGGAGCATGCACCAATTATAACTTCATAATTAGTGTGTATGAATGAGCCCTTACAACAAAAGGAGAATTTGTTAGCCCGAAAAGAAGAGACAACTTGATTCTCCTAGAATTGAAACATTCAATTCCTACAAGGGAAGACAACATGATCAATGAGACCTTTGTTTAATGGAATTTAATGGATTTAGTGTGTGAAGTCATAATGTCATTATTCTCATGATTAATTTATGTTTAGACCATGCACTAATTATAACTTCATAATCAATTTGTGTGAATGAGAACTTGTAGCAAAAGGAGAATTTTTGGTTGCTAGAAAATAGGAGAATTGTCAAATTCTCCTAGAATTGAACCATTTAATACCTGCATAGAAAGACAATCAAGATCAATTGCTCCCTTGTTAGATGGAATTCATTGGAATTAAAGTGTGAAGTCTTGTCATTATTCTAGTGATTAATTTAGTATTTCGCACATGTACTAATTTTAACTTCATAATCAATTTATGTGAATGAGTCCTTACATTTAAAGGCAAAATCTTGTTAGTAGAAAATGATGAGACTGTTTCATTCTCCTAAAAATAATCCATTCATTGCTTGCATGGAAAGACAATCAAGATCAATGACTTTTTTCTTTTATGGAATTCAAAAAATTTAGAGTGTGAAGTCATAATGTTGTCATTCTCATAATTAATTTGATATTTGGCGCTTGCACCAATTTTAACTTCATAATTAGTTTTTATGAATGAGTCCTTGCAACTAAAGGAGAAATCATGTTGGCAAGAAATGAAGAGATGGTTTCTTTCTCCCAGAATAGAACCATTCAATAATTACAAGGAAAGATAATCAAAATCAATTACTCCTTTGCTGATGAAATTGAATGGATTCAAAGTGTGAAGTCACAATATTGTTATTCTTGTGATTTATTTAATGTTAAGTGCTTGTAGCATTTTTAACTTTATAAACAATTTGTGTGAATGAGTACTTGCAAATAAAGGAGAAATCTTGTTAGCAAGAAACAAAAAGACAATTTCATTATCTTAGAATTTAATGGATTCAAAGTGTATAGTCATAACATTGTTAATGATTAATTTAATATTTAAAGCATGTACAATTTTTAACCTCATAATTAGTTTGTGTGAATGAGTCCTGGTAACAAAAGTACAAATCATGTCAGCAAAAAATGAGCAGATGGTTTCATTTTTCTAGAATTTAAGCATTCAATACCTTCACAAAAATACAATCATGATCAATTACTCTTTCATTTCATAAAATTAAATGGATTTAGAGTATGAAGTCATAATGTCAATATTTTGATGATTAATTTAACATTTGGTGCTTGCACGAATTTTAACTTTATACTACATTTGTGTGAATCAATCCTTGCGACTAAAAGAGAAAACTTGCTAATTGCAAATGATGAGACAATTTCATTCTCTTAGGAATGATTTATTCTTAACCTACTAGGAAAGACAATCAAGATCAATGACTCTTTTGTTTATTAAAATTCAACAAACTTTGAGTGTGATGTTCTAGAATTGATCTATTCAATACCTATAAGGAAAGATAACCAAGATCAAAGTCTCTTTTATTCTATGGAATCAAAAAAATTTGGAGTATGAAGTCATAATCGTTATTCTCATCACCAATTTAATGCTTAGTGCATGCACCATTTTTACCTTCATAATCAATTTTTGTGAATCAGTTCTTATTAGTTAAAAAAAAAAAAAAGAGAGCTTTATTCTCCTAGAATTAAACCTTTTAATACCTACAAGTAAAGATAATCAAGATCATTTACTCCTTTATTTAATGGAATTGTATGAATTTAAAGTGTGAAGTCTCATGATTAATTTGAAGTTTGAGGCATGCACCAATTTTAACTTCACAATCACTTTGAGTGAATATGTCCTTGCAAGAGAAGGAGAAATATTGTTAGTAAGAAATGAAGGGACAATGTCATTCTCCTAGAATTAAACCATTTAATACCTTTAAGGAATGATAATCAAGATTAATGACTCTTTTATTTGATGGAATTCCATGAATTTTAAGTGTGAAGTCACAATGTCATAATTCTTATGATTAATTTAATGTTTGGTGCATGCACCATTATTAACTTCATAATAAGTTTGTGTGAATGAGTCCTTGCAACCAATGGACAGATCTAGTTTGCAAGAAATGATTTCATTCTCCTAGAATCAAACCAATCAATACCTACAAGTAAAAACAATCAACATCAATTTCTTTTTTAAATGATGAAATTCAATGGATTTAGAGAGTGAAGTCATAAGGTTGTCAAATGACAAGAAAGTTTCATTCACCTAGAATTGATGTTTTCATTACCTGTAAGTAAAGACAATCAAGGTCAATGACTCCTTAATTTAATAGAATTCAATAGATTTAAAGTGTGATGTTCTAGAATTGAACTATTCAATTTCTACAAGTAAAGACAATCAAGGTCAATTACTTTTTTAAATGACAAAATTGAATGGATTTAAAGTAAATAGTCATAATATCATTATTCTAGTGATTAAATTTAATTTTTGGAGCATTGTTTAACTTCATAATTAGTTTGTATGAATGAGTCCTTGAAACTAAAGGCAAAAACTAGTTAGCAAGAAATGAATAGATGGTTTCATTCTCCTAAAATTGAACCATTCAAAACTGGTAAGTAAAGTTAACCAAGATTAATTACTCCTTTATTTGATGGGATTCAATGGATTTAGATTAAGAAGTCATAATCTCATTATTTTTATGGCTAATTTAATGTTTGATGCTTACACCAATTTTAGTTTTATAATTAATTTGTGAGAATATTAAGCATGTTATGTCTAATAGAAAATCTACTAAGCAAGAAATCTAGATAGCAAGAAATGAAGAGATATCTTCATCCAATAGAAAATTCTACTAAGCATGTTTTGTTTACCCTTATCTTAGTTCCTTTTGTAAATCCATTGCATTTTTTAAGCGCAAGGATGCTCTTTAGTTTTCAAGCTTAGCTTTTCCACTATCTTTGTTGCTACCATATTAGAAATGCTTCCACTATCAATAATGAGGTCACATAAATTTTCATGAGAAGTACACCTAGTATGAAAGATGCTTTCTTGTAACCACTCATTTTCATCTTACTTAAAAGTGATGTTCAAACTTCTTTGAATCACAAGCCTTTCACCCTTATCAGGATAGATAACTTCATCATAAATAGGGTCTCCCAACTTTTCTTCATTCTCTTTAACATCTTCCTCCACCAAGGTCACAACTTTGTGATTTGGGCATTCAAAAGCAATATTCCCATAGCCTTGGCATTTAAAGCATCTTTTTGAGCTCTTATTAGAAGAATTAGCTTGTTTAACACCTTTAAAAGAACTTTTATCACTATAAGACTTTGTCAAAAAGTGTGGCCTTGAACTTGAACCACTTCCTTAGTTTGAAGGAAAAGTTCTAGTGGCTGATCTTAAAGTAGCCTTTTGAACCTTCTTCCTTTGCTTTTCAATAATCAAAGCAATCTTTCTTACATCATTGAAAGACCAATATGGTTGCAATCAAACAATATTACCAATCTCCCCTTTTAGGACTCTTAAGTATTGGGCAATAGTTTGCTCTTCTGGTTTAACCAAATCACCCTTCATCATGAGTTATTCAAACTCGACAGTATTTTTCTCCTCACTCATTTGTGGTTGTTGCTCAAGAGAGTGAATTTTCATGTACATCTCTATTTGATAATCCTTAGGTAGAAATCTTCTTTTTAACTCCTCCTTCATTTTCTCCCATGTTCTAATTTTTCATTTTCCCTCTTAATCTCTCTATTTCTTCAAGTTCTCCACCATAGAGAAGCATACTTCCTAAGTTTCAAAGCCACCAACTTGACCTTCCTATCCTCAGGAAACCCCTTGTATTAAAAAATATTTTTAATAGTATGTAGCCAATTTCGATCTTCTTGTCAAATCCTCTGAAGTTAGAATGATTCCTTCTCATAAGAGAGCAATGAGAAGAGGAGCCATTACTTGATTCTCGATAATCATAAAAAAATAGGCTTTCATGTGTAGCATCAAAAGAATCATGATCACGATCTCATGTTCCTTTATACTGATTCAAGTGCCACTGGAGTTCATGAAGTTGTCTCCTCAATTCATCCATCTTAAAATCACAACTCTCCCCTTTTGGAGTTACATTACGCTATGCATAACGAGCCATGAAACAATAACCTTTACTCTAAGGATACAGGAGAAACTTCACCACCTTAAAGATATAGGGCTAATAATGCTCACCAGTCTTAAAGAACCCACATAAGGGATACACAAATGTTAGGGTTAAGTCACCACTCAATGGAATCCACCATAAAGATGCAAAAAATAGAAGAAAATTGTTCAAATTCCTAAATCAGAGTTTAATTATTCACCAAAATTCTACATTTTCAAATACCAGAGAAAGCTAAAATTAGAAGGCTTTGGAACATCTTTCCAAGCATAGGAAAATGTTTTAATATCCAAACTTTTGACTATCCTATTGTCTAATAAAGGAACTTGACTCTTAATGCTCTAAATTCATCTGAATCTAGACATCTAGAGCTTCTAAATGGCTTCTCATGACTGTCATTAGGCTTGGGGTGAAGGTCTAGTAGTTTGAACAAGTTTGACATGCAATTTGTTCTTTTGATAGCATAAAGAGCTTTTTTCTATGCTTGGCCTAGGTCTTTGATTAATTCTTGGTTGTTCTCAAGAGATGCTTTAACATCACAATACTTGCAAGGAATGACAATTAAGATCAATGACTCCTTTGTTCGATAGAACTCAATGGATTTAGAGTATGATGTTCAATAATTGATCCATTCAATTCCTACAACTAAAGACAATTGAGATGAATTATTCCATTATTTAATGGAATTCAATGGATTTAGAGTATGTAATCATAATGTTGATATTTTTGTGATTAATTTAATGTTTGGTGCATGCACCATTTTTAACTTCACAATTAGTTTGTGTGAATAAGACTTTGGAACTAAAGGGGAAATATTGTTAGTAAGAAATGAAAATATGGTTTCATTCTCTTAAAATTGAACCACTCAATACCTACAATGAAAGAAAATCTTGATCAATTATTCCTTTATTTGATGACATTTAATGGATTTTGAGTGTGAGGTCATAATGTCATTATTCTAATGATTTATTTGATTTTTGGTGCATACACCACAAATTTTAACTTTATAATTAGTTTATGAGAATGAGTCCTTGTGACTAAAGGAGAAATCGAAATCATGTTTGGAAGAAATGACAAGATAGTTTCATTCTCCTAGAATTTAACTATTCTATATGTACAAGAAAAAAAATTAAGATTGATAACTCCTTTATTTGTTTGAATTCAATGGATTTAGAGTGAGATGTTTCATAATTAAAATTCAATTCCTACAAGTAAAGACAATTAAGATGAATTATTCTTTTATTTAATGCAATTCAATGGATTCAAAGTGTGTAGTCATAACGTCATTATTCTTATGATTAATTTAATGTTTAGTGCATGTGCTTCACAATTAATTTGTGTGAATGAGATGTTACAACTAAATGGAAAATCTTGTTAACAAGAAATGAACAAAATGGTTTCATTCCCCTAAAATTAAACTATTCAATACTTATAGCAAAGGAAAATCATGATCCATTACTCCTTCATTTGATGACATTTAATAGATTTTGGTTATAAGGTCATAATGTCATTATTCTTATGATTCTTTTGATGTTTGGTGCATGCACCATAAATTTTAACTTCATAATTAGTTTGCAAGAATGTGTCCTTGAAACTAGTGGAAAAATCTAGTTAGCAAGAAATGATGAGACATTTTCATTCTCCTAGAATTTAACCATTCTAATCAAATCAAGTTTAAGTAAAAGACCTATGCGGTTATCTTGCTTTACTCATTTTACATTATCATTATCAAATCCTAATTTAATGCATGCTTTATGCTTGAATATTAAAACATAAGGATTTGATATGGTGCCTACATTTGAAAATTTGATTCTTATTTATAGAATTCATTATAAGGTTATGAACATCATACTTCATGGCGTTAGCCCCTTAAGTCCCTTGATGGGAAAATGCAAGCATTGGTAGCATGTTATACCAATTACACCAGTGTTATGTGTAGCTTTTGCATACAAGGCTCATGTCAAAGAAAACAAGGTGGATATGTGAGACAATGCACATGGCAACAATGTTAGGAGAGGCTACATGCAAGCCATGGCATTGGCAAGGACATGGATAGCAAGTGATGGCATTGGCCTCAAGTAAGGAAGGCATTTGGGGAGTTGGTTGGTGTGACAACATGCAGCAATGATGCTTAGCTTAAGTTGTAAGGGAACGTGGACTGCCAAGGAGATAAGTTGACCAAGTAAGACCTGAGATGTCACTATCTCCTTGAATGGTGCAACAAGAGGTTGCTAAGAAGTGAGGAGTTGTTAAAAAAAAAAGGGGAACCCACTAAGCGTGATTGGCTTGGAAGTCAAGTTATACATGTCTCTAAATAGTTAGGGGTATCAATTACCACCACTATAAATATATATAATGTGGCAGCCAAGAGCCACACATAACACTTATACACAACACTTGAGTGATTTAATTATGGGAAACATTTAGGTGAGTGGCAAGAGTGTGGTGCTTGGCATTATTTTCCTTTGTATGCTTTTGGGAGAAAAGTAATAGAAGGTTGAGAAGGATTTTGTAAGTGTCATATGCCTATTTGCTTTCCTTAAATGCAATTGTGTGCGAAAAGTTGATTGCTTTCTTTTGTGGTGCTTAAGCTGAAACCAATAAGGCATCTTGGTGCCATCACTTGGCCAAAATTTTGGTTGAGAAATTTGGCCACGTAACAATTGGTATTAAAGCTACTTTACTTCTTCTATTCTGTTAACAATGTTAGATGGAATGAGAAGGACTAGAGAACAAGTTAGTCAAACACAATATAAAGTTGACTTTCCTCCCTTGGCTTAGGTCTCCCTCTTTATCTAATATGAGTTATCATGATGAAGACCAAAGTATGTAAGTTCTTAAAACCTATAATAAGGTTGAAGAACAAGAGATAAAAACCAAATTTTGTATAATATTTTGCGTCATATTTAATATCTTATACATGTATAATAGTCTAAATGATGTAATTTGATTGGTTTCTCACTTAGTTGTCCATACGCCTAATTATTAAAAAGGTCTAGTTAAATTCAATTTTAGCACAATTTACATACTTTGACTATTTCTTAGATTACAAGAGGTTTCTTTTAATGAAACCAATTTTTATTGGGTTATCATGATAAAAACTAATGTATGGATGTTCATAAAACCTATAATGAGGTTGAAGAACAAGCTAAAGAGTTATTTTACTCTCTTAAAAATGGCCTAAAAAGAAATTGATTTTTTATGACCTTAACTCTAGATTAGCAAGAGTAATGGTCATGAATTCATAAAAAATATATTGCTAATATGAGTGTTATTGATATTTTTACTTATATGACAATGGTTTATAAACTTAAAAGAAATTTTTTTTTTATTTTTCAAATTTTAATGAGTGTTGAGCTCTAGAAAAAGCTTATAAGAAATATTTAACAAAAAAAAGGTTAAAGGGTTAAATAGTATTTACCCTCCGTCTTTAAATCTTTGTTAAAATTGATGATAATGAGACTATTTCATCATGTTATAAAGTTAAAGCAACTGCTTAGTGCTATTATAAAGTAAGGTAATTATAGTAATTTGTATCTTCAATCTGTTGGAACTCAACTTACTTGTATTGAGCAAAAGGTTAAGGAAACAACTCAAAATAGGAATGTTAATCCCAAGAGTTTAGTTAAATCAAAATAGAAAAAAAGGTTTTATTTAAAGCTTTGTCATCTCAAGAAATAAACTACAAAACGACAGATGAAGGTTTTAATAAATCACAATTGATAAATGAAATCTTCAAAAGACTTCAATATCTAGGCTTAAAAAGCCAAAGAAGTTGTTGTGTTAAGAAAAGTGGAAGAAATTACAACTAAAAGTGAGACAATGGGTAAGTTACAAACTATGTTCTTATCAAAACAGCAACCATTGAAGGTAAACCTTCTCCTTCTTATATAAAGGAACCTTTGATGATAATAAAATGACCTATAATAATAAGGGTTAAACAAAACTATATTATCTGAGACCAACACCTATTGGTCAAATAAGGCATCAAATTCTTTTGCCATTACATTATATAATGATGTTTGCAATTGCTATTAAAACAAAGGGTAATAATGACCTTGAGATTGCAAAAATAATTACAAGGAGATTTATCATCAACTTAAAGGATGGTAAGATTTTTATTTGTTTTTGATAGTTTCAATACACTTATTTATACTATTATTTATTATTTTATTGGTACTACCACTCTATTAGTCTATAAGACTTATGAACAACTCATTAATTTGAGATGCCTTAATTTGTCACACTTTAGGTGGTTTAAAATGTGTCCTCCTCTAAAATTTTTACTAGAGAAGATTGCTAAAATATTTTTTGGAAAGAAAAATTTCTTTTAGCATTACTTACCTTAATTGCCAAAGGAGTTAACCTTACTAGAACTATTTATTATAATCAATATACTTATGGAGAATTAAATGATGAAGTAGTAGTTGAAGGAGTTAAACTTTGTAATAAAAAGAAATTACATAGGCAATTATAGAATGAACAAAGCTCAAGGCAAAAGAGCTTTAGGAAGCTTTTGTGAGAAGATGGATTATCCACCCATTTGATATCCTAAAAAACAAAAGACTAAGTGTTATCACTCCTATAATACTTAGAAAAAGCAATATAATGAAACAAAAAAGGTCCACATAAAGTCTACAAAACTAAAAAAAATAGAAAAAAGCCTCAATCTAAAAAGACTATTATTTTTTATAAGTGTGGATAGATGAGGTATTATTCTAATATGTGCAAAATGAAGTAAAAGCTTTAAGAGTTAGTTACAAGTGAATATCTTAATAGATCTTTATGCATATTTTCTTGTCCATAAATGATTCTTAAGAATTAGATTTTGAAATAGAAGTTATTGAAGAAGATCTTTCTTCTTCCACTTCTAACTCTAATAATGAAGAAAGTTGTGATGGTCAATGTAATCATTACAAAGCAATGATGGAATCCATCTTCAAATTCCTTTTGTACTGGTTAAGAATTTATCCCAACATGTTATTTTAGGAATTCTTTCTTTTGCATATGATGCTCTACTCTATTAAATAAATTAATGATAAGGGTATTTAAGCCAAAATTAATGGAAAGACTATTAGCTTTGAATTTATATATGTCCCTTAGTGTAGAGAGATAGATTTACTTCAAAAAAATATTAAGAGAACAAAAAATTTTATTTTTTCCTTTCAAGATGAGTTTACTTATAAGCATTTATGATGTAAGAGCATCTCATGAGAAAAACCAAGAATTAATCCAAGACTTTGCCCCAGTATAAAAAATGCTCATTTTGCTATTAGGAGAATGGAATGCATGCCAAACTTGTTGCAACTATTGGACCTTTAATCCAAGCCTAATGATAGATCATGAGTAGTCATTTGAAAGCTTTTGATGTCTAGTTTCGCATGAATCAAGAACATCAAGAGTTTAGTTTTCCTTTATTAGCCACCAAGATTGTAGGATTAACATTTAATGGCTAGTTAAGTAAATGGTTAGCATGAAAATACTAAGTTATTGCCACCTTTTCCTATGCTTAAGGGAATGTTCCAAAGCATTTTATTTATAATTTTCTCTTGTATTTGTGGAGGAGACTTTTGGGATTATTTAAACTCCACCTTAAAGAATTCGAAGATTTTCTTCTAAGTTCCATATCTCTATGGTGGATTCCATTGAGTGGTGACTTAACCCTAGCATTTTTGTATCTCTTGAGAGGATTCCTTAAGAGTGGTGCGTGTAACCAACCCTATATCTCTCTAAGAATTAATGTAGGATGATACTAGTCAAGCAAGGGTGGTAGATGAATATATTCTATTGGATTCCTAAGATCTTTATGAGCTTTAAATATCAAGTCTCTTTTGTTATCTTTTATAAAGCTACTTTATGCAAACCAACTAAAAAGGACAGTGGTTTTTTTCAACTTTTGTAAAGCTACTTTTTATAAACCAACAAAAAAGGAAAGTAGCTTAGTCACCATTTGTCATTTTAATAAAGCTACTTCATGTAAACAAAAGAGGAAAGTCACGTTAGGACACTTTATGGAAGACAACAAGAGGCATTAAAGTGACTTCAAAGGAATCTTAGGTAGGGTTAAACCCCTTACAAATAGGACTATAAATCCCAAAGGAGAGAGCATCTTCTTTCCTCCATCCTCCATCTTCCCCTTTGATTCTCTCTTTGTCACTTATTCCATCTCTTTGTAAGCTTGTAACGCCTTAGAAATAAAACACTTATTTTTGTAAGTTTTGTTTTTCATTTATATTTGATTTGTAACCTTTGCTTTCTTTTCCTTTATATTTTTTATTTAGTTAACTTTGCTTGTCTTTAATTAAGTTTGCCACTTGCTTATTACATTAGACTAAGAATGAGTCCTTGCAACTAAAGGAGAAATCTTGTTAGCAAGAAATGGTGAGAGAGCTTCATTCTCCTAGAATTTAACTCCTTCATTTGTTGGAATTCAATTGGTTTAAGGTGTGCTGTTATAGAATTAAATCATTCAATACTTGCAAGTAAAGATAATAAAAATTAATTACACATTTATTTGATGGAATTAAATGGATTTAGAGTATATAGTCATAAAGTCATTTTTCTCATGATTAATTTGATGTTTGGTGCATGCTTCATTTTTAACTTCATAAATAGTTTGTGTGAATGAGTTCTTACAACTAAAGGAGAAATATTGTTAGCAAGAAATGAAGTGACAAGTTCATTCTCCTAAAAGTGAACCTTTCAATTCCTACATATAAAGACAACCAAGATTAATTACTTTTTTTTTTAAATGGAATTTAATGGATTTAGAGTGTGAAGACATAATGTCATTATTTTCATAACTAATTTAATGTTAAGTGCTTTGCCCCAATTTTAACTTAATAATCTATTAGTGTAAATGAGTCCTTAAAACAAAAGGAGAGATCATGTTAGCAAAAAATGAAGAAATGGTTTCATTCTCCTAGAATTGATCATTCAATACCTACAAGGAAAGACAATCAAGATCAATGACTCCTTTATTTTATGGAATTCAAAGGATTTAGAGTGTGATGCTCTATAATTAATCCATTCAATTCATATAAGTAAAGACCATTAAGATCAATTACTTCTTTATTTTTTTGATGGAATTCAATGAATTTAAAGTGTGCAGTCATAATGTCATTATTTTTATGATTAATTTAATGTTTGGTGCAAGCACCATTTTTGACTTGATAATAAGTTTATGTGAATGATTCCTTACAATTGAGGGAGAAATCTAGTTAGTACAAAATGAAGACACATTTCCTTCTCCTAGAATTGAACCATTCAATACCTATAATGAAAAATGAAGACCAATTACTCTTTTATTTGATGCAATTCAATGCATTTTTAGAGTGAAGTTAAAATGTCATTATTCTCATAATTAATTTGATTTTTGGTGCATGCACCACAAATTTTAACTTCATAAACATTTTGTGAGAATAAGTCCATGCAATTAGTCCCCATATTTTGTTTGTAGGAAATGATTCTCCAAGAATTTAACCAATCTATACCTACAAGGAAAGACAATCAAGATCAATTACTCATTTATTTGATGGAATTCAATGGATTTAAAGTGTGTTGTCATAATGTCATTATTTTCATGATTAATTTAATGTTTGATGCATGCACCATTTTTAACATCATAATTTGTTTGTGTGAATGAGTCCTTACAACTAAAGGAGAAATCTTATTAACAAGAAATGAAGAGATGGCTTCATTCTCTTAGAATTGAACCATTTAATACTTGCAAAGATAGAAAATGAAGATAATTGATTTCATTATTTGATAAAATTGAATGGATTGATGTGTAATTTCACACAAATCAAGAACATCAAGAGTCAATTTTTCCATGAATAGCGATCAAGATAGTTTGATGTCAGGATTAGCATTTAATGGCTTGTTAAATGGATGGTTAGTAAAAAAATATTGAGTTATTGCCCCATTTTCCTATGCTTTGGGGGATGTTCCAAAGCCTCTTATTTATAGTTTTCCTCTCTATTTGTGAAGGAGACTTTTGGAATTAATTAACTCTTACCCTAATGAATTTGAGGAGTTTTCAGCTAAATTTTGTATCTCTATGTTGGATTCCATTGAGTGGTGACTAAACCTTAGTATTTCTATATCTACTAAGTGGATTCCTTAAGAGTGATGAGTGAAACTAGCCCTTTATCTCTAAGGTGATGAAGTTTCTCTTGTATCCTTAGAGTGAAAGTTATAGTCAAATCATTTTCTTGTACCAATCTACAAGAGAAAATTTCTTCTCTTGTTATTATAACTAAGGTACAAGAAATCAAAAAAAATGATAGAATCACTAATATGTTTAGGAATTCCTACTGCCTTATGGAATAAGAATGAACATATTGTTGAACTACCATATGAGCTAGACTTTCATGAAATTCAAATTTCAACAAAGGCTAGACCTATTGCTATAAGCCCTTCGCATTTAGAAATGTATAAAACAGAGATACAAAAACTCCTTAAGAAAGGACTCATTTGGTAAAATACAAGTCCTTGGAGTTGTCTTGCATTTTATGTAGAAAATAATGTAGAATTGGAAAGAGGTGTTCCTAGATTAGTTATTAACTATAAGCATTTGAATAAGGCATTATGATGGATTAGGTATCCTATACCTAATCAGCTTAATCAACTTTATGAAACCAAGATATTTTCAAAATTTGATATGAAATTTGGTTATTGGCAAATCTAGATCAATGAGAAAAATAGATATAAAACAACATTTATAACTATTTTAGAGCATTATGAATGGAATGTTATGCCTTTTGGTTTAAAAAATGCTCTTTCTGAATTTCAAAAGATAATAAATGAAATATTTAATACTTATTTTTGCATTTAAGATTATTTATATCAATGATGTGTTGGTATTTTTTGTAATACCATCAAACAACATTTTAAACATCTACATTTATTCATTAATGTAATGAAAAGGGCAAGATTGGCTACTTTGGCAAAAAAAAGAGAAGCTATTTGAAACCATGATTTGTTTCCTTAGTCACTTCATAAAAAATGGTTTTATTATTCCTATTAATAGATCATTTGAGTTTGTCTTAAAATTTCTTAATGAAATTTGAGACCAATAACAATTACAAAGATAAAATCTAAAGTTAAAGAACTCCCTTATTTGTATTGAAACAAATCTTTGCTAGATGACAAAGAATACTATCTACTTTTGATTTTGACATTGAGTTTATACAAGAAAATTCCAATTCTCTTCCTAATTTTCTAACTTGTGAATGTTTGTAGGGAAAGTTGCATGAGCAAATGCCCACTCATGCAAGGGCTACAATCCCAAACAAAAGTTAGTTATCTTACTAGCAAAAAATGCATCCAAAAATTCAAATTCCAAAGTTGATAAACCTCTTGATGACACTTATAAGCATGCTCTAGACAAAGGGTTAACTTGTCCATTAACTCCAATATATATGGGTTATTTTTGTCCTTTCAAGAATAATTATGCTTAGCTTCTATTTAATGAGGTAACACACTTTTATCTTAAGGGTGAAATCTATCCTCATATTTGTCTTAAAAAGTGCTTATGCTATCAACAAATTATATATAAGATAGGATATATGGTTATTGAACCCATCGAAGGGGTTTTTAAATCCTTTAAATTCACCTCATGATATTCATACAGTTTATATAACAAGTTAATCAAGATTCATGAAAATTCAAAAATAACATTTTTTTAATACAAAACCTCATGTTTTAGTTTTTATTTAAATCAAAGCAAATATTATTCAAATTTATAATATTTTATTTTAATTTCTGTAATTTCTATAAAAGGTTATTTTAAATTTACAAAAAAGTTAAATAAACTCTATTTAAATAAAAAATGAATGATTTGATTAATTATATTGTTTAGTCTAACTATTATTCAAATTTTAATTTTTTTATATAATTTACATAATAGAATTAATAGTTTTGTAAGAATTCATAAAACGTAAAAAAAACAATGTTTTTAAGTATAAAATTCTAAATTTTAATAGTTATTTAAATCATCTAAATGATTTTAAAATTTACAATAATTTATTATAATTTCTTCAATTTCTTTAAAAGTTTACTTTAAATTTACAAAAAAAAAATGTTAAAATAGATTATATTTGAATACAAAACTCAAAATTTTTATATAATTTATATAATTTAAATATTATATTACTTAACTTTCATGAAAAAATAAAAAAATGATATTTTTTAATACAAAACTCAAAATTTTAATAATTGTATAAGTCAATTTAAATATTATTTACTTTTAAAATATTTTATTGTAATTTTTATAATTTTAATAAAATGTTATTTTAAATTCATCAACAAATAAAATAAATCATATTTGTATAAAAAAATAATCGATTTAAGTAATTATATTTTTTTTACTGTTATTTCAATTAAAATTCTTATTATATTATTTACACAATTTGAGTAACATGTTACCATACATTCATGAAAGTGAAAAAACATAATTGTTTTAATACAAAACTCCATATTTTAGATATTATTTATATCAAATTAAATGTTATTTATATTTACAATCTTTTATTTTAAATTTTGTAATTTCAATTAAAGTTTAATCTAAATTCACTAAAAAGTAAAATAAGTCATTTTTAAATTAAAAAATAACTAATTTAAATAATTTTATTTTTTATTTTAATTATTATTCAAATTAAATTATTTTTTATACTATTTACACAATTTATTTAATAGATTAATTAACATTAAAGATACATTAAAAATGTTATTTTTTAATTTAAAACCCCTAATTTTAGTGAGTTACTTATATCAAATCAAATATCATTCAAATCTATAATATTTTATTATAATTTTTGCAATTTCAATACAAAATTACTTTAAATTCACCTAAAAGTAAAATAGTCTTTATTTGAATTAAAAATAACTAATTTGAATAATTTATTTTCTATTTTACTCATTATTTAAATTTAACATTAATCACAAAAATAATGATATTATGACTCCACACTCTATATCCATTGAATTTCACTAAATAAAGGAGTAATTGATTTTAATTATTTTTACATGTAGGTATTAATTGGTTTAATTCTAGGTGAATCAAACTGTCTCTTCATTTCTTACTAATAAAATTTCTCCTTTTGTTGTAAAGACTCATTCACACAAACTAATCATGAAGTTAAACATGGTGCACATATCAAACATTAGATTAATCACCAGAATCAAGACATTATGACATCATATTCTAAATTTATTGAATTTCATCAAATAATTAAGTAATTGTTCTTGATTGTCTTAATTGTTCTAAAAAGATTTCTCATTTAGTTGCAATGACAATTCATTCATGGAAACAAATTATGAAGTGAAAAATGATGCATGCTTCAAAAATTAAATTTATCATGAGAATAATGACATTATAACCACACTCTAATTGTGTAGTATTTCATTAAATAAAAGAGTAATTTATCTTAATAGTTATTACTTATAAGTATAGAATAGTTTAATTCTAGAACATTACATTCTAAATCTATTGAATTCCATCAAATCAAAGAGTAATTGATTTTGATTATCTTTCCTTGCAAGTATTGAATGGTTAAGTTCTAGGAGAATGAAATTATATCATCATTTCTTGTAATCATTATTTCACTTTTAGTTGCAAGCACATATTCACATAGATTAATTATGAAGTTAAAATATGTGGTGCATGCACAATACATCAAATTAACCATAAGAATGATGATATTTTGAAATCACACTCTAAATTCATTGAATTCCATCAAATAATGGAATAATTAATTTTGATTGTCCTTACTTACTAGTATTGAATGGTTTAATTCTTGAAAAATGAAACTATCTCTTCATTTCTTGCTAACAAAATTTTTCTTTTATTATTAGCCTATCAATAAAAGGTTATACTAAATTTACCACAAAGTAAAATTAATCTTATTTGAATAAAAAAACCATTGATTTAGTTAACTACATTATTTACTCTAGTAGTTTTTAAATTTTAATTCTTTTTATATTATTTATACAATTTAAGTAATAGGTTAGTCAACATTCATTAAAATTTAAAAAATGACATTTTTGAAAACAAAACCCCATATTTAGTTACTACCTAAATCAAATCAAGTATTATTGAAATTTATAATTTTTTATTACAATTTTTGTAATTTAAATAATTGTATTTGTTATTCTAATTGTTATTCAAATTTCAATTTTTTTATATTATTTATACAATTTAAATAATAGGTTCATCAAAATTCATGAAAGGTAAAAAAACAATCACATTTTTGAATATAAAACACTTAATTTTAGTAGATAGATAAATTAAAATAAATGTTATTAAAATTTATAATTTTTTATTATAATTTTTGTAATTGCAGTAAAAAAATTTTTTAAATTCACCTATAAGCAAAATAAACTTTATTTGAATAAAAAAAAAAGATTACTTTGACTAATTTATTTTTTATTTTAACCATTATTAAATTTAATAACTTTTTATGTATTTATAAAATTTAAATATTATGTTACTTAACATTTATTAAAAAGTAAAAAACATTATTTTTGAATACAAACTCTAAAATTTTAGTAATTATATAAATCAATTTAAATATTATTTAAATTTAAAGTTTTTACTATAATATTTACAATTTTAGTTAAAGTTTACACCAAATTCATCAAAAAGTAAAATAGATCATATTTAAATAAAAAATAATTAATTTAAGACTACTTTGAGTAAAATAAACCATAAAAAAATGATTGCATTTTTTTAATGTTTATTCAAATATAAATTTTTTTATATTATTTATGTAATTTAAATAATAAATTAGTCAACATTAACGAAAATTAAAAAAATGGCAATTTTTTAATACAAATTCTCAAATTTTAATTTCAACGTAAATAAAATCAAATATTATTTAAATTTATAATTTTTTATTATAATTTCAGTAATTTTAGTAAAAAATTACTCTAAATTCAGTAAAAATCCAAATAAACCCTAATTGAATAATAAATAATTAATTTAATTAATTGTATTTTTTTATTCTAATTATTATTCAAATTTAAATATTTTATACTATTTACACAATTAAATTAAATTAATAGTTAGTTAACATTAATGAAAAGTAAAACCTTACATTTTTTTAATATAAAACTCTAATTTTAAATAGTTAATTAAATTAAATTAAATATTATTTAAATTTATAATATTGTATTTTACCATAATTTCTATAAAAGGATATTCTAAATTTACCAAAAAATAAACTAAATCCTATTAAAACAAAAAAATCAATTTAAGTAATTCATTTTCTATTTTAACTATTATTCAAATTTAACATCATTTTTTGTAATTTACATAATTTAAATATTAAGTTTTCTCACATTCACAAAAAAGTAAAAAAATAATATTTTTGAATATAAAACTTAATATTTTAATAATTATATAGACCAATTCAAATGTTATTTAAATTTAAATTTTTTTATTATAATTTTTGTATATTCAGTAAATTACTAACAAAAAAAATAGATTATAATTGAATAAAAAATTTAATTTAATTAATTATATTTTTTATTTTAACCATTATTCAATTTTAAATTCTTTTTATATTATTTACACAATTTAATTGGCAGATTACTCAATATTCATGAAAAGTAAAAAATGACATTTTTTATACAGAATCTTATATTTTAATAACTAATTATATCAAATTAAGTGTTACTCAAATTTATATTCTTTTATTTTACTTTCTATAATTTCTATAAAAGTTACTCTAAATTCATCAAAAAAACTAATTGATCTTGATCATCTTTACATGCAAGCAAATGATTATTTCAATTCTAGGTGAATGAAACCGTCTCTTCATTTCTTGTTAATTAGATTTCTTCTTTCCTTGCAAGGACTCATTCACACAAACTGAATATGAAGTTATAAATGGTGCATATACTAAACATTAAATTAATCATGAGAATAAAGACATTATCACTTCACATTCTAAATCCATTAAATTTCATCAAATAATGGAGTAATTAATCTTGATTATTTTTACTTGAAAGTTTTGATTGATTAGATTCTAGGAGAATGAAACTATCTCATCATTTTTTATTAAATAGATTGTTCCTTTAATTGGAAGGACTCATTCTTACAAACTAATTATTAAGTTAAAAATGGTGTATGCATCAAATATTAAATTAATCATGAGAAGAACAACATTATGACTACACACTTTAAATTTAATATTTGGAACATGCGCCTTTTTTAACTTTTTAAATAGTTAGAGTGAATGAGTCCTTCAAACTAAAGGCAAAAATTTGTTAGCAAGAAATAAATAGATGGCTTCATTCTCCTAAAATTGAACCATCCAATACTTATAAGTAAAGTTAATCAAAATTAATTACTCTTTTATTTGATGGGATTTAATGGATTAAGAGTTTGAAGTCATAATCTCAATATTCTAATAGCTAATTTAATGCTTGGTGCTTACATCGATCTTAACTTTTTAATTAGTTGGTGTGAATTAGTCCCCACATTTAATTGAGAAATCTTGTTGGTAGGAAATGAAGACAATTTGATTCACCTCAAATTAATCCATTCAATACTTGCAAGACAATCAAGATCAATTGATTACTCTTCTATTTGATGGAATTTAATATATTTAGTGTGTAAAGTCATAATGTTGTTATTCTCGTGATTAATTTAATATTTGGTGGTTTGCCCTAATTTAATTTAAATAATCAATTAGCTTGAACAAGTTCACATAACAAAAGGAGAAATCATGTTTGCAACAAATAAAGGGACACTTTCATTCTCCAATAATTGAACTATTCAATACATGTAAGGATGGACAACCTAGATCAATGACTCCTTTATTTAAAGGAATTTGATGGATTTAGAGTTTGAAGTCATGCACTAATTTTAACATTATAATTAGTTTATGTGAATGAGTCCTTGTAACTAATGGAGAAATTTTGTTAGTAAGAAATAAAGATACTATTTGATTATCGTCGAATTGATCCATTCAATAATTGCAAGGAAATAACATCAAAATCAATGACTCATTTATTTGATTGAATTCAATGAATTTTGAGTGTGAAGTCATAATGTCATTATGGTCATGATTAATTTATTATTTAGTGCATGCACTATTTTTAACTTCATAATTAGTTAGTGTGAATAAGTCATTGCAACCAAAGGAGAAATCTTGTTAGTAAGAAATAAAGAGACAATTTCATTCTCAAAGAATTGAACCAATCAATACCTATATGTAATAACAATCATGATCAATTACTCTCTTATTTGATGGAATTGATTGGATTTAAAGTGAAGTTATAATATTATTATTCTCATGATTAATTTGATGTTTGGTGCATGCACCGCAAATTTTAACCTCATAATCATTTTGTGTGAATAAGTCCATATAACTAAAGGAGAAATTTTGTTAGCAAGAAATGATGAGATGGTTTCATACTTTAATTATTTAATCATTCAACACAAGCATGAATGGACAATCGAGATCAATAACTCCTTTATTTGATGGAATTTAATGAATTTAGAGTGTGGTCATAATGTCATTATTCTCATTTTTATTTTATTGCTTGGTGCATACACCATTTTTAACTTCATATAGATTTTTTATGAATATCCTTACAACTAAAGGAGGAACCTTGTTAGTAAGAAATGAAGAGAAGGTTTCATTATCCTAGAATTGAACTACTCAATACTTGCAAGTAAAGACAATTAAGATCAATGACTCTTTTATTTGATGAACTTCAATGGATTTATAATGCGAAGAGATAATGTTGTTATTCTTATGATTAATTTAAAGTTTAATGTGTGAACCAATTTTAACTTCAAAATCCATTTGTGTGAATAAGTCTTTGCAATTAAAGGATAAATTTTGTTGGCAAGAAATAAAGACACAATTTGATTCTCCTAGAATAAAACCATTCAATACTAATAAGACAAGATAATGAAGATTAAAGGCCCCATTGTTTTATGGAATTCAATGAATATAGAGTGTGAGGTCATTATGTTGTTATTCTTGTGACTAATTTATTATTTGGTTCATGCCTCAATTTCAAGTTCAAAATCAGTTTGTGTGGATAAATCCTTACAACTAAAGGACAAATCTTGTTTCAATGAAACGAAGAGGTAATTTCATTCTTCTAGAACCAATCCATTAAATTCCTACAAGTAAACATAACAAAGATCAATATTTCCTATAATTGATGGAATTCAATGGATTTAGAATGTGAAGTCATAATGTCATTATTCTTGTGATTAATTTGGTGTTTGGTGCATGCACCAATTTTAACTTCAAAATCTATCTTTGTGAATGAGTCCTCGTAACTAAAGGAGAAATCTAGTTAATAAGAAATGAAGATATGGTTTCATTCCCTTAGAATTAAATCATTCAATACCAGTAAGAAAAAACAATGAAGATCAAAGACCCTATTATTTTATGGAATTCAAAGAATTTAGAATATAAATCATAATGTTATTATTCTTGGGATTAATTTATTGTTTGGTTCATTGCCCATGTTTAACTTCAAAATCAGTTTGTGTGAATGAATCCTTGCAACTAAAGGAAAAATCTTGTTACAATGAAGTGAAGAGATGGTTTCATTATCCTAGAATTGAACTAATCAATACTTGCTAGTAAAGACAATTAAGATCATTTACTCCTTTATTTGATGGAATTCAATGGATTTAGAGTTTAAAGTCATAATGCCAATTTTCTCATGATTAAATTGATATTTGGTGCATGCACCAATTTTTAACTTCATAATCAATTTGTATGAATAAGTCCTAGCAACTAAAGGGAAAATATTGTTACAATGATATGATGAGATGGTTTTATTTTCCTAGAATTTAACCATTCAATACCTATAAGGAAAGATAATTAAGATCAATTACTATTTTATTTGATGGAATTCAATGGATTTAGAGTGTGAAGTTCTAGAATTAAACTATTCATTACCTAACAATCAAGATCAATTATCCTTTATTTAATAGAATTCAATGGATTTAGTGTGTGCAATCATAACATCATTATTCTTATGATTAATTTAATGCTTGGTGCTTGCTCCATTTTTAACTAAATAATTAGTTTATGTGAATTAGTTCTTGCAACTAAAGGAGAAATCTTATTAGCAAGAAATGTTGTGACAATTTCATTTTCATAGAATTGAAAAAATCAATACCTGCAAATAGAGACAATGAAGATTAATTACTTGATTATTTGATGGAGTTCAATGGAATTAGAATATGTTGTCAAAATTTCATCATTCTTGTGACTAATTTAATGTTTGGTACATGCACCATTTTTAACTTCGTAATTAGTTTGTGTGGGTGAGTCCTTACAACAAGAGGAGAAATCTTGTTAGCAAAAAATGAGAGATAGTTTAATTCTCTTAGAATTAAACTAGTCAATACCTACAAAAGACACGCGAGATCAATTACTTCCTTATTTGATGGAATTTTTATGGATTTAAAGTGTGAAGTCATAATGTTGTTATTCTAATGATTAATTTAATGATTGAGGCATGCACCGATGTTAACATAATTAGTTTGTGAGAATAAGTCCTTGAAACTAAATGAGAAATCTTATTAGCTAGAAAAGAAAAGATAGTTTCTTTCACTTTGAATTGAACCATTCAATACCTACAAATAAATACAATCAAGATCAATGACTTCTTTGTTTGATGGAATTCAATGGATTTAGAGTGTAAAGACACAATGTCATTATTCTCATGATTAATTTAATGATTGGATCATGCACTAATTTTAACTTCATAAACAATTAGTGTGAATGAGTCTTTGCAACTCAAGGAGAAATTTTATAGGTAGGAAATGACGAGATGGTTTCATTCTCTTACAATTGATGTATTCATAACCTACAAGGAAAGGCAATCAAGATCAAAGACTCTTAAGTTTAATGGAATTTAATGGATTTAGAGTGTAATATTTTAGAATTAAACCATTCAATTCCTACAAGGAAAACTAATTAAGATCAATTACTCCTTTATTTAATGGAATTAGAGTGTGTAGTTATAATGTTATTATTCCCATCATTAATTTAATGTTTGGTGCATGCACCAATTTTCACTTCATAATTAGTTCATGTGAATGGGTCATTGCAACTAAAGGAGAAATTTTGTTATAATGAAATCAAGAGACATTTTTGTCCTCCTAATATTGAACCATTCAATGCCTGCAAGGAATGACAATCATGATTAATAACTCCTTTGTTAGATAGAATTCAATAGATTTAGAGTATAAAGTCATAAAGTCCTTATTCTAGTGATTAATTTAATGCATAATGTATACACCACTTTTAACTTTATAATTAGTTTTTGCAAATGAATCCTTGCAACTAAAGCAATCTTGTTAGCAAGAATTGAAGAATTGGTTTCATTTAAGGGATTTAGAGTGTGAAGTCACAATGTTATTATTCTCATGATTGATTTAATGTTTGGTGTAAGTAGCACCAACTTTAACTTCATAATTAGTTTGTGTGAATAAGTCCTTTCATTACTTGCTGGAAAAGTGAAGTTCTCGATTTCTCCGTAGGATCTATTAGTTTGTGATACTGAGAGGGGGGGTGAATCAGTATCACCATAATTTGCAATTCACAGGTAAGTGAACAACTTCAACCTCTTCTTAGAAGTGAACTCTTTCTCAGACTCGACTAAGGTAGATCTATTGCTACCTACTAATCACAATAGTCCCCAAAGTCACCTTTCAAACACCTTGCCTAATAGACAATTCAGATTTTCTTGTTTAGGCCTTCGTTAGGTTATGGGTTGGCTGATACTTTAGCTGCGTTTATAACTCAATTCAAAACACAGAGTGTAAAGCAAATTAAGGACACACGAGATTTACGTGGTTCCATTAATGTAACATACATCCACGGTGGTAGGGACTCTCCCTTACCGAGACCATCCACTATACTTGAGAATTCCAGTTACAATGGATGTCTTAATTCTCTACTCCTTTCACTATTGCAAATACTAAACAAGTACAATACAAAGAGTGTCACTTACTGTGTCTACCCTTCTTCTATCTTGCCTTACCTCTGTTGAATTGAAAGGCTGCTCCACTGCTGCTTAGAAGTTCACCGCAACGCTCTTTAACCTCTCTTGAAGAAATCTGGAAATACATTGAGTTCTTTCCGATGCTTCACTGAATTTCTTCTCTAGGTTGTCTCACACAGCTCCTGCTTTCACCATCTCATGGTCTCACCCGTCTCCTTGTCTCACGGCTCGCCTCACAGTTTCTGTTTTTCATCCAGCCCCTGTTCTGCCGGATCTATCACTGTCGACCAAACCCCTGTTTTGCCAGATCTCTCACCGTCAACTAGACCCCTGTTCTACCGGATCTCTCACCGTCAACCGGATCTCCTTCTGCCGAATCTCTCACCGTCGACTGGATCTCCTTCTGCCGGATCTCTCACCGTCCTAGCCGGATCTCTCTCACGCCGTCGCCGGATCTCCTCTATCCCAGCCGGATCTCTCTCACGCCGTCGCCGGATCTCCTCTGTCCCAGCCGGATCTCTCTCACGCCGTCGCCGGATCTCCTCTGTCCCAGCCGGATCTCTCTCACGCCGTCGCCAGATCTCCTCTGTCCCAGCCGGATCTCTCTCACGCCGTCGCCGGATCTCCTCTGTCTCAGCCGGATCTCTCTCACGCCGTCACTGGATCTCCTCTGTCCCAGCCGGATCTCTCTCATGCCGTCGCCGGATCTCCTCTGTCCCAGCCGAATCTCTCTCACGCTGTCGCCGGATCTCTTTCTGTCCCAGCTGTATCTCCTCTGTCCCAGCCGGATCTCTCTCATGCCGTTGCCAGAACTCTTTCTGTCCCAGCCAGATCTCTCTCACGCCATCACCAGATCTCTCACCATCCGCTGGTGGTGTGCTGACCTGCTCAGCTGCCAACTGCTGGTGTGCCAGTGGTGTGTTGACTTGCTTAGTTGTCGACTGGTGGTGTGCCGATCTGCTCAGTTGCCGACTATTGGTGTGCCAGTGGTGTGCCTTTCTTTCTCTTGCTGGTGGTGTGCATAGGTTTTCTGTCTGTTTTTCTCAATAACTGATCCATCCTTTTTGTTGTTTTCCAATAGCCTTTATATACTCCTCCATGAAACCCTAGGGCTTACTTAAGGTGAATTTACTGTCTTGCCCTTCCATGTGGTTTTTACGTTCTTACACACTTAAACCTAGTTGACAACAATTACAACCCATACAAGGCTGTGGGAACAACAATCTCCCCCTTTGTAATTGTTGGCAACACTCATGACAAAAGTCACCGTATAGCAGTTTCAACTCCCCCTAAATATGCACCCCCCTTTCTTAACAGCTCCCCCTACACTGTTGCTTCTCTCCCCCTTTGCTAATCAATTACAAATCTGAAAAACTAGCAAAGTGAAGATGGAGGATTTACCTGAACTTCAGGCTTGAGGAGGCATTTGCACAGATAGACTCAATCTGTGCTTTTCAAACAGCTATGTGGATAGAGGTTTAGTTAGAATATCTGAAATTTGATCTTTAGTGCCAACATACTCCAACTAAATTGTGCCCTATTCCACTTGATCTTTGATGAAGTGATACCAGATGTCAATATGCTTGCTCCTCGAATGTTGAATCGGATTCTTGCTGAGATCAATAGCACTTTGATTTTCACAAAGTACACTCACTAGTAACTTCCCTTCAACACCCAAGTCTGCCAATTGTCTTAGCATCCATATCACCTGTGTACATGCTACACAAGCAGCCATATACTCAGCCTCAGCTATGCTCAAAGCAACACTGTTTTGCTTTCTACTTAACCATGCAACACACTTTGAACCCAAGTAGAAGCTACAGCTGCTGGTTGATTTTCTATCATCTATACGTCCTGCCTAGTCTGCATCAGTGTATACTTGTAGTTTAACAGAATCCATGGCTAGATACCACAAGCCCATTTCCAGTGTTCCTTTGAGGTACCTTAGGATTCTTTTCACTGCTAACACATGAGACTCTTTAGGATCAGCTTGGAATCTGCTGGCAGTGCACACAGCTTGCATAAGATCAGGCCTTGATGCCGTAAGGTACAGAAGGCTCCCTATCATCTTCTTGTACTCTGTAGGGCTTATACTCCTTCCCTCCTGATCTTTTGTTAACTTGCAGCCCACTGTCATAGGGGTATTGACAGATCTGCTATCCTCCATACCAAACCTTTTCAGCATTTCTTTGGCATATTTCGTCTGAGAAATAAAGATACCTTCTTCATACTGCTTTATCTGTAATCCAAGAAAGAACGTCATTTCTCCAATCAATGACATCTCAAATTCCTCACTCATCTTCTGTGCAAAATCTTAGCATAGTTCAGAGTGATCCCCTACAAAGATGATGTCATCTACATATACTATGGTTATCAGCTGGCTTTTCTCTAAATTAAACACATACAGGTTATTATCAGCTGTTCCTCTTATGAAGTTCAACCTTCTCAAGTACGCATCTAGCCTGTTGTACCATGCTCTTGGAGCTTGCTTAAGACCATACAAGGCTTTCTTCAGCTTGCACACTTGTGTCTCATCCTCACTGATTTGTACTCCATCGGGTTGTTCAATATACACTTCTTCTTTTATGAGCTCATTCAGAAAGGCAGATTTCACATCCATCTGATAGACTCTATACCTCTTGTGTGCTACCAAAGCTAAGAACATTCTGATAGTTTCTAACCTTGCTACTAGTGCAAAAGTTTCATTAACATCTACCCCTTCTATTTGAGTGTAGCCTTTGCAAACCAGCCTGGCCTTGTTCCTCACCACCTTGCCATCTTCATTGTGTTTATTCCTAAACACCCACTTTGTTCCTATGACATTCTTATTAGTGGGTCTTGGATCTAGCTCCCATGTATCATTCTTCTCAATTTAATCTAACTCCTCATTGATAGCTTTGACCCAGGCTTGGTCTTGAATAGCCTCTTCAACAGATTTAGGTTCAACTTGTGAGAGTAAAGCAGTAGCTCTCACCATTCTTCTTCTTGTTGTAACTCCTACTAATGGGTCACCTATGATCTGATCTCCTTGATGAGCACTGGTCCATGTTTTCTTTGTCCTTCTTCCTTACACCGTCTTAGTTGCAAGAGGATCTCTTTCTTCATCTTCAAACTCACTCTTCTCCGAGTCTGAACTTACTTCTTATTCCTTTTCTTCAGGTTGGTTTGATTCTTCATCTACATTAAAGTCATCTTCTTCATTGTCCTCAGCTTCTCCATTCTGCATTGTTTTCCAGTTCTTATCTATTCTCACATCACTAGAAGTGATCACTTTTCCCAGCTTATGTAGGAAAACTCTGTAACCTTTTGTCTATCTTGAGAATCCCACAAAAATGCCTTTATTAGACCTAGCGTTGAATTTTCCCAAGTTTTGCTCCTTGTTCTTCACAAAACATGGGCTGCCAAAGACTCTGAGATACTTGGCTGTTATCTTCTTCCCACTCTATAGCTTATATGGAGTCTTATCAATATTGAGCCTTAATAGAACTCTGTTCAGCAGGTGCACGGCTGTAAATGTTGGTTCTGTCCAAAATCTTGTGTGAAGCTTGGATTCCAGTAGTAGAGTTCTTGCCATTTCAACCACAGCTCTATTCTTCCTCTCTACCACCCTATTCTATTGAGGTGTTCTTGCTGCTGCCATCTGATGGTGAATTCCATACTTCTCAAGGTAATCTTCAAAAGCTCCATTTGTGAATTCAGTGCCTTGATATGACCTCAATACTTTGATCTTCTTTCCACTCTCATTTTCAGCCAATCTTTTGTATCTCTTGAAGTAATTCAGAACTTCTGACTTGTGTTTGAGGTGCATGATGCAGGTCCTTCTGGAATAATCATTAATAAACAAGATGAAGTACCTCTCACCTTTCAACCCTTTTGTTCTCATCAGCCCACACAAATCAGTATGCACAATGTCAAGCACTGCTTCAGAACTGAACTCTTTGGTCTTATACTGCTTTCTAACATGTTTTCCTTTAGAACATGCTGAGCAAACATACTTTCTCTCTCTCCTGAGGTCAGGAATATCTCTGATTCCATGAGTAGTGGTCAGCTTCCTCATCTTCTTTTGTGATAAGTATCCAGCCTCCTATGTCAGATTTGATTTTCTTCTTCTTTGGTGAGTAAACAGCTACTTATCTTGTCCTCATCAATCACATATAAATTTCCAACTGTTCTCTTCCCAGCTGCAACAGTATTGCCTTCTTTACTCTTTACCTGACAACCTATTTTTATGAATATTACCTTATGGTGTTCGTTACATAGCTGACTGACAGATGCTAAATTATATTTGAGTCCTTTAACATGCAGAACATCTTTTAGCTTTCTTTTTCCAATTTTTACTGACCCTCGACCATTGATGTTGAGTGAATCATCATTGCCAAACTTGACTCTGCCTTCTCTTGATTTGTTTAGCTTTGATAATTTACTCTTGTCTCCCGTCATGTGCGAAGTGCATCCACTATCAAGGATCCATTACTTATCCTTGCAGTTAGCTTTGAGTGCAATTTTAGCTATATTAGCCACCTCCCTTTTAGCTTTATATTCCTTCTTTTGAACTGGTTGGAAGATAGCTTTCTCCTTTTTCTCAGCTTTGACTGTACCGCTTGTTTTCACTGTGCCATTAAGTGCCTTCTCTTGATCAGGGAGAAGTGTCATGCATCTCTTGGCATTATGGTCGTCCTGCCCACACCTTTCACACTGTTTTAAGTCTGCCAATATAGCAAACTTGTTCTTTGAAACCACTGGTTTGGGCTTCCACCAACAATTCTTGTTAGTGTGTCCTTGCCTTTTACAGTATGTGCAAAAACTCATGACAGGTGTTCTCTTCTGAATTCTGTATTGTCTCCCCCTATATGCAGTATCGTATCTTCTCAAGTTAGGGACATATACTGGCCTTCTCCACCAGCAGTTACTCGCTTTATGACCCCAAACTCCACAATAAAGGCAATGACCTTGAAACTGCCTCTTCTTGGGTCTGATCACTGCTTGTCTTCTTCTATTCATTGCTTGTTGTGTAGGCAAAGTAGCTAGCTTCTTTGCTTGTGTAACTTCCATTTTAGTCACCTTCTTCTCCTTCTTCTGTTCAACCGTAGCCCTCTGCTGCCTGACTTTCTTTTCTTCCTTCTTATTTGCCACCCTAGGTTGCTTCTTTAGATCTTCTTTATTCTCAGCTATCTTCTTTTGAGTCACAACCTTCTCTTTCAACTTCTATGGCACATTCTCATTTTCTTTAGCCAATGCAGCCTCAGATTGCTGCACTTTCTCTACATTCTTCTCTCCTTTTCCAGAAGTTGTTTCTCTTGTCATTTCAAGCTTCTGCAAAGTTCTCTTTGCTACTTTTGAGTTGTTGCTAAAGTCTCAGCAACTCTTTCTCCATTTCTTCAATTTTTGAAGCCCTTGAGCCAAGCTCTACTATAAGGTCTTCACATATTTTGATCTGTTCCTCAAATCTTCTCTTCAAGTCAATATGCTCAGCCCTTATTTCACCATTTTGACTTTCAGCTTCCTCAAACTTTGCTTCAACTTGTTTTATATGGGCCTTCAACCTTTTTATGGTTCTACCCCTTCTGATCATCTCCTTTGAAGTTGCTTCTAGCTCAATTTCAAGATCTTGCTCTTCTTAATTAACTTCCTCTTCCTCTTTAGAGGTTGAGCTACCACCTTGTGCTGATGCCATAAAGACATACTCATCTAATGAGTCTTTATCTTCTTCCTCATCAGCTTCTTTTGTCTGACTCACATAACTCTTGAATGAACCTCTCGTCTTCCTCTGTGGGTTGGCAATCTTCTTACTGGACTTCTTTAATTCGAATGATGATCTTCTCCATCTTGAATTTTGCTCATCATCACTATCCTCATCTTCATCATCAAGTTTCACTTTGCACTAAGAAGCAAAGTGTCTAGTCTACCCACAATGATAACATCTCAAGGACAACTATCCTTTTCCCTTCTTAGACCCCTTTTTGAATTTCCTTGTGAAGTAAGCCAATACTTCACCTTCACTTTCTTCCTCATCATCATCATTATCCTCACTGGATGATTCTTCCTTTTCTTTTATCTTCAAGTGTTTCATAGCTTTGAAAGCTGCCTCCTTTGATACCTTTGACATTGAGGAGCTCTCAATTGACTTTATTCTCATCTCATATGCAATGAGATTGCACTGAAGATCATGCAAAGACATAGAATTGAGATCTTTACTCTCCTCTATGGCTGCCACCTTTGAGGCAAACCTCTTAGGTAGAATTCTCAGAATTTTCTTCACAATTGATGAGTCCTTCTTGTTCTTCCCATGACTTCTTAAGTCATTTACAGCGTTAATAACCTTGGTGAAGAACTCTTAAACTGTGTCATTCTTCTGCATTATGAGAGATTCATATCTCTCCTTGAACACTTGAAGCTTAGCCTCCTTCATTCTGCCATCGCCTTCATAGACTTTCTGCAATCTGTCCCATATCTCCTTGGCAGATTTGTAGTCCATAACTTTAGCATACTCAGCATCTGTCAATGCTGAAATGATGACATTTGAGGCCTTCCCATTTATCTCAAACTACCTTAACTCCTATAGGGTTGGGTTTTTACCTTTTTCCAGAGCCACAAAACCCTCTTGTATGCATTTCACCACGTTCATGCCCATGGTTGCAAATACCACTTGCATTCTTGCTCTCTTTTACCTTTTTCCAGAGCCACAAAACCCTCTTGTATGCATTTCACCACGTTCATGCCCATGGTTGCAAATACCACTTGCATTCTTGCTCTCCACATATGATAGTTGCTTCCGTTGAAGATTGGAACCTTCTTGCTGTAAGTGGTGCTAGTGCTGGTACCGGCTTCCATTTCTCAATATGCTGAACAAGTCAAACTTCTAGATCCCTTCAAACTAGTACACCAAGCTGTTAAACTTCAAACTGGTGAACCTGTGCTCTGATACCAATTGAAGTTCCCGACTTCTCCCTAGGATCTACTAGTTTGTGATACTGAGAGGGGGGTGAATCAATATCACCACAATTCACAATTCGCAGGTAAGTGAACAACTTCAACCTCTTCTTAAAAGTGAACTCTCTCTCAAACTCGACTAAGGTAGATCTATTGCTACCTACTAATCACAATAGTCCCCAAAGTCACCTTTCAAACACCTTGCCTAATAGACAATTCAGATGTTCTTGTTTAGGCCTTCGTTAAGTTATGGGTTGGCTAATACTTTAGCTACGTTCATAACTCAATTCAAAACACAAAGTGTAAAGCAAATTAAGGACACACAAGATTTACGTGGTTCCGTCAATGTGACGTACAACCATGGTGGTAGGGACTCTCCCTTACCAAGACCATCCACTATACTTAAGAATTCCAATTACAATGGATGTCTTAATTCTCTGCTCCTTTCACTATTGCAAATACTAAGCAAGTACAATATAAAGAGTGTCACTTACTGTGTTTACCCTTCTTTAGCTTGTCTTGCCTCTGTTGAATTGAAAGGCTGCTCCACTGCCGCTTAGAAGTTCACTGCAACGCTCTTTAACCTCTCTTGAAGAAATTTGGAAATACGTTGAGTTCTTTTTGATGCTTCGCCGAATTTCTTCTCTAGGTTGTCTTACACAGCTCTTGCTTTCACCGTCTCATGGTCTCACCCGTTTCCTTGTCTCACTGCTCGCCTCACAATTTCTATTTTTCGTCCAACCCCTGTTCTGCCAGATCTGTCACCGTCAACTGGACCCCTGTTCTACCAGATCTCTCACCGTCAACCGGATCTCCTTCTGCCGGATCTCTTACCATCCCAGCCGGATCTCTCTCATGCCGTCGCCGGATCTCCTCTGTCCTAGCTGGATCTCTCTCACGCCGTCATTGGATCTCCTCTGTCCCAACCAAATCTCTCTTATGCCATTGCCGGATCTCTTTCTGTCCCAGCCGGATCTGTCTCACGCCATCGCCGGATCTCTCACCATCTGCCGGTGGTGTGCTGACCTGCTCAACTGCCGACTGCTGGTGTGCCGGTGGTGTGTTGACCTGCTCAGTTGCCGATTGCTGGTGTGCCGATGGTGTGCCGATCTGCTCAGTTGCCGACTGTTGGTGTGCCAGTGGTGTGCCTTTCTCACGAGTTTCTCTCTCTTGCCAATGGTGTGCGTAGGTTTTCTGTCTGTTTTTCTCAATAGCCGATCCATCCTTTTTGTTGTTTTCCGATAGCCTTTATATACTCCTCCATGAAACCTTAGGGCTTACTTGCGGCGAATTTACTGTCTTGCCCTTCCATGTGGGTTTTACGTTTTTGCACACTTAAACCTAGTTGACAATAATTACAACCCATACAAAGCTGTGGGAACAAGACTATCAAAATTAATGATTCATTTTGTTTGATGGAATTTAATGGATTTAGAGTGTGAAGACATAACGTCATTAATCTTATAATTAATTTAATGTTTGGAGCTTTGTCCCATTTTTAACTTGATAATCAATTAATATGAATGAGTCCATGCAACAAATTGTTAGCACAAAATGAAGAGACATTTTTATTCTCTAAGAATTGATGGTATCATTACTTGTAAGGAAACACAATAAAGATTAATGACTCTTTATTTAATGGAATTCAATGGATTTAGAGTGTGATATTCTAAAATTAAACCATTCAATGCTTGCAAGGAAAGACAATCAAGACCAATTGAGTCCTTTATTTAATGGGATTCAATGGGATTCGAAGTTTGTAGTCACAATGTTCATTATTCTCATAATTAATTTTTAATGCTTGGTGCATGTACCATTTTTAACTTTGTAATTAGTTTGTATGAATGAGTCTTTACAACTAAAGGAGAAATCTTATTAGCATGAAAAGGAGAGTTAGTTTCATTCTCTTAGAATTGAACCACTTATAACACAAGTAAAGTCAATCAAGTTCAATTAATCCATTATTTGTTGAAATTCAATGGATTTAGAGTGTGATACAAAATCTCTTTCATTCTCATAATTAATTTGATGTTGGGTGAATGAGTCCTTATGACTAAAGAGAAATCTTGTTAGTGAGATACTATAGATGATGTGATAGTTTCATCTTCTAGGAGAATTAACCACTCAAAACTAGTAAGTAATAAAATTAAGACCAAATCACTCCTTTATTTAATGAAATTCAATGGATTTAAAGTGTAAAGACATAATTTAATTTATTTTCATGATTAAATTTAATGTTTGGAGCATGCACCACTTTAACAAGTCCTTGCAACCTAAAAGAGAAATATTGTTAGCAAAGAAATGAGCGAGAATTTTTTCTCCGCGGATAAAAACCAGAGCGAGAGGAGAGGAGGGATTGAACCAATCAATACTTGCAAGTAAAGACAATCAAAATCAATTACTCCTTTAGTTGATGGAATTCATAGATTTAGAGTGTGAAGTCATAATGTCATTATTCTTGTTATTAATTGCATGTTTAGTGCATGCAAAATTTTTAACTTCATAATAATAGTTTGTGTGAAAGATGCTCTTGCAACTAAAGGAAAAATCTTGTTAGTAAGAAATGAAGAGACATTTTTATTCTCTAATAATTGAACCAATGAATACCTACAAGTAAAGACAATGAAGATCAATTCCTTCTTTATTTGATGGAATTCATTGGATTTAGAGTGTAAAGTCACCATAATGTCATTATTCTTGTGATTAATTGGTTTGATTTGTTTTTTGCATGCACCAATTTTTAACCTTACAGTCAATTTGTGTGAATGAGTACTTTTCCCTAAAAGAAAATCTGTTAGTAAGAAAAGAGGAGACAATTTGGTTCACTTAGAATTGAACCATTTAGTACCTTCAAGGAAGGACAACTAAGAATTAATGTCACGTTGTGTGATGCAATTCAAAGGATTTATAGTGGGAAGACATAATGTTACCATTCTTGTGATTGAAATAATGTTTGCTGCATGCACCAAATTTAACTTCATAATCAATTTTTGTGAATAAGTCCATACAACTAAAGGAGAGATCTTGTTAATAAGAAATGATAAGATAGATTCATTCTCCTAGAATTCATGTATTCTTTACCTATAAGGAAAGATAATCAAAATTGATGACATATTTGTTTAATGGAATTTAATGAATTTAAATTGTTAGGTTATAGGATTGAACTATTCAATTTTGCAAGTAAGTATCAAGATAAATTACTCCTTTATATGCTAGAATTAAATGGATTTAAAGTGTGTGTAGTCATAACATCATTATTATTATAATTAATTTAATGTTTGGTGCATGTACCATTTTTAACTTCATAATAAGTTTGTGTAAATTAGTTCTTGAAACCAAAGGATAAATCTTGTTAGTAAGAAAAGAGAGACAACTTTCATTATCTTAGAATTAAGCTATTCAATACCTACAAGTAAAGACAACCAAGATCAATTACTCTTTCATTTAATAGAATTCAATGAATTTAGGGCATGAAGTCATAATGTTGTGATTTTCATGATTAATTTAATGATTGGGGCATGCACCATTTTTAACTTCATAATTAGTTTATATGAAAAAGACCTTGCAATTAAAGGAGAAATTTTGTTAGCAAGAAATGAAAAGACGATTTCATTCACCTTAAGTGGAACCATTCAATACCTACAAGAAAAGAAAATCAAGATTAATCTCTCCTTTGTTTGATGGAATTCAATGGATTTAGAGTGTGAAGTTATAATGTTATTATTCTTGTGATTAATTCGATGCTTACAACCAAAGGAGAAATTTTATTAGCAAGAAATGGTGAGATAGTTTAATTCTCTTAGAATTTAACCATTATGACTTTGCGTAAAAAGACATTTGAGATCAATTACTCCTTTATTTGATGGAATGCAATGGATTTAGAGTGTGATGTTCTAGAATTGAACAATTTAATACCTACAAGCAATGACAATCAAGATCAATTATCACTTTATTTAATGCGATTCAATGGATTTAAAGTGTGAAGTCATATGTCATTATTCTCATGATTAATTTGATGTTTTATGCGTGCATGAATTATAACTTCATATCAATTTATGTGAATGAGTTCTTGTAACAAAAGAAGAAATCTTGTTAGTAAGAAATGATGAGATAGTTTCATTCTCCTAGAATTTAACCATTTTATTACTGCAAAGAATGACATTAAAGATTGACTACTCTCTTATTTGATGGAATTCAATGAATTTAAAATGATGTGTTAGATTCAAACGATTTAATACCTATAAGAAAAGACAATCAATCAAGTACTCCATTATTTGATGAAATTCAATAGATTTAAAATGTATAGTCAGAATATCACTATTCTTGAGATTAATTTAATGTTTGGTAGATGCACCATTTTTAACTTAATAATTAGTTTGTGAGAATGAGTCCTTACAACTAAAGGAGAATTCTAGTTAGCAATAAATGACAAGATGGTTTCATTCCCCTAGTACTGAAACAATTCTATACTTGCAAAAAAGGACATTCAAGATCAATTGCTCCTTTATTTGATGGAATTCAATGGATTTAGAGTGTATAGTCATAATGTCATTATTATCATGATTAATGTAATGTTTGGTTCATGCACCATTTTTAACTTCATAATCAATTTTTGTGAATGAGTCCCTACAGTTAAAGGAGAAATCTTGTTAGTAAGAAATGGAGAGACAATTTCATTCACCTAAAATTGAACCATCAAATACTTGCAAGTAAAGACAATCAAGATCAATTACTTCTATTTTACATGTTATTCAATGGATTTTTTATGTGAAGTCATAAAGTCATTTTTCTTATGGTTAATTTAATGTTTGGTGCATGCACCATTTTTAACTTCATAATTTGTTTGAGAGAATGGGTCCTTGCAACTAAAGGTGAAATCTTGTTAACAAAAAATGATGAGATGGTTTCATTCTCCTAGAATATAACCATTCTACATCTACAAACAAAGACATTCAAGATCAATTACTTATTTATTTGATAGAATTCAATGGATTTAGAGTGAGAAGTCAAAATGTCATTATTCTCATGATATATTTACTGTTTGGTGCATGAACCATTTCTAACTTCATAATTAATTTGTGTAAATGTGTCCTTGCAACTAAATAAGACATTTTCTTAGCATGAAATGAAGAGATGGTTTTATTATCTTTTAATTGAAAAATTCAAGTATTCCTTTTTTAGATGGAATTCAATAGGCTTATGGTGTGAAGACATAATGTTGTTATTCTCTTGATTTTTTTAATGTTTGGTGCTTTGCCCCAATTCTAACCTAATAATCAATTAGTTTTGAATGATTCGTTGCTACAAAAGGATAAATCATGTTAGCATGAAATGAAGTGACAATTTCATTCTCCTAAAATTGAACCATTTAATACCTACAAGGATACACAATCAAGATCAATGACTCCTTTATTTGATAGAATTCAATGGATTTAGAGTGAAAATTTCTAGAATTGAACCATCCATTTTTTGTAAGTGAAGTCAATCAAGATCAATTACTCTTTTACTCGATAAAATTCAAGGAATTTGGATTGTGTAGTCATAATGTTATTATTCTTATGACTAATTTAATATTTGGTGCTTACACCATTTTCAACATCACAGTTAATTTATATGAATAAGTTATTGTAACCAAAGGAGAGATCTTGATTAGAAGAAATGAATAGATTTTTTCATTCTCCTAAAATTTAACCATTCATTACTGGTAAGTAAAGACAATTAAGATCACTTACTCCTTTGTTTAATAGAATTCAATGGATTTAGAGTGTGAATTCCTAGAATTAAACCATTCAATTCCTACATGTAAAGACAATCAAGATCAATGACATCTTTGTTCGGTGGAATTTAATGGATATAGAGTTTAAGGTTATAATATTTTTATTCTCTTAGCTAATTTAATTTTTGTTGTATGCACCAATTTAAATATCAAAATCAATTTGTGTGAGTGAGTCCTTGCAACTAATAGAGAAATCTTGTTAGGAAGAAATGGAAAGATGATTTCATTCACCTAAAATTAAACCATTTAACACTTGCAAGGATAAACAATCAAGATCAATTATTACTTTTTACATGGAATTCAAAGGATTTAGATTATGAAGACACAATGTCATTTTTCTCAAGATTAATTTAATATTTGGTGCTTTGACACAATTTTTACTTAATAATCAGTTAGTGTGAATGAGTCCTCACTACAAAAGGTGAATTCATGCTCGTAAGAAATGAAGTGTTGGTTTCATTCCCCAAAAATTAAACCATTCTATACTTGCAAAGAAAGACAATCAAATCAAGATCAATAACTTCTTTGTTTGATAGAATTCAATGGACTTGTAGTTTGAAGTCAGAATATTAATATTGTTGTTCTCACAGCCTTGTATGGGTTGTAATTGTTGTCAACTAGGTTTAAGTGTGCAAGAACGTAAAAGCCACATGGAGGGCAAGACAGTAAATTCGCTGCAAGTAAGCCCTATTAGGGTTTCATGGAGGAGTATATAAAGGCCATTGGAAGACAACAAATAAAGACAAGTCAGCAATTGAGTAAAACGGACAGAAAACCTAGACAACCAGCCGACCAAAGAGAGAAGTCGTTGGAAGAGAGAGAAAAATTATATACGGCAAAATCAAAGTGGACGGCGAAGGTGAGGAACGGCATACCACCAGCAAGAGAGAGAAATCCGTGAGGAACGGCACACCGTCGGCAAGAGAGAGAAACTCGTGAGGAACGGCACACCACCAGCACACCAGCAGTCGGTGAGGAGACAACATGGCAAAGAGGTAGAGAGAGAAATGGATGACATAATCAGGTCGAAAGGGAGAAAATACATAGACGGCCAAATAAGAAAGTGGACAGCAAAGGAATGCACGACGAAAAACACAAGAACTCTCGAAAAGAGGTGAACGGAAAAACCCGATTCAGCCAACCAAGAGGGGTACACGACAGAACAGGGGCTGGACAGGAAAAACAGAAACCACCGGTAGAGAGAAATCTGGCTAGACAATGAGAGAGATCCGGCTGAATGGTGAGAGAGATCCGACTGGATGGTGAGAGAGATCCGGTTGAACGGTGAGAGATCCAGCTGGACGGCGTGAGACTAGAACGTGCGATGGCTTAAGACCTGAACGTGCGATGGCGTAAGACCAGAAACATGTGTGAGACCAGCAAAGGGTGCAAACTAGAAACGTGCGTGAGACGTGGAACGGCAAACCAGAAACGTAAGGCGAGTCGTGAGACAAGGAGACGGGTAAGACTGTGAGACAGTGAAAGCAGGAGCTGTATGAGACAACCTAGAGAAGGAATTCGGCGAAATATCGAAAAAAACTCAACGTATTTCCAGATTTCTTCAAGAGAGGTTAAAGAGCATTGCGGTGAACTTCTAAGCGGCAGTGGAGCAGCCTTTCAATTCAACAGAGGCAAGACAAGCTAGAAGAAGGGTAGACACAGTAAGTGACACTCTTTGTATTGTACTTACTTAGTATTTGCAATAGTGAAAGGAGCAGAGGATTAAGACATCCATTGTAATTGGAATTTTCAAGTATAGTGGATAGTCTCGGTAAGGGAGAGCCCCTACCACCGTGGATGTACATCACGTTGATGGAACCACGTAAATCTCGTGTGTCCTTAATTTGCTTTACGTTCTATGTTTTGAATTGAGTTGTGAACGCAGCTAAGGTATCAGCCAACCCATAACCTAACGAAGGCCTAAATAAGAACATCCGAATTGTCTATTAGGTAAGGTGTCTAAAAGGTGATTTTAGGGACTATTGTGATTAGTAGGTAGCAATAGATCTACCTTAGTCGAGTCTGAGAAAGAGTTCACTTTTAAGAAGAGATTGAAGTTGTTCACTTACCTGCGAATTGCGAATTGTGGTGATACTGATTCACCCCCCTCTCAGTATCACAAACTAGTAAATCTTAGGGAGAAGTCAGGAACTTCAATTGGTATCAGAGCACAGGTTCACTAGTTTGAAGCTTAACAGCTTGGTGTACTAGTTTGAAGGGATTTAGAAGTTTGACTTGTTCAGCATACTGAGAAATGGAAGTCGGTACCAACATTAGCACCATTTACAGCAAGAAGGTTTCAATCTTCAACGGAACCAACTATCATATGTGGAGAGCAATAATGCAAGTGGTATTTGCAACCATGGGCATGAACGTGGTGAAATGCGTACATAAGGGTTTTGTGGCTCTGGAAGAAGGTAAAGACCTAACCCTATAGGAGTTAAGGCAGTTTGAGATAAATGGGAAGGCCTCAAATGTCATCATTTCAGCATTGACAGATGCCGAGTATGCTAAAGTTATGGACTGCAAATCTGCCAAGGAGATATGAGACATATTGCAGAAAGTCTATGAAGGTGATGGTAGAATGAAGGAGGCTAAGTTTCAAGTGTTCAAGGAGAGATATGAATCTCTCAGAATGTAGAAGAATGAGACAGTTCAAGAGTTCTTCACCAAGGTTATTGACGCTGTAAACGACCTGAGAAGTCATAGGAAGAACAAGAAGGACTCATCGATTGTGAAGAAAATTCTGAGAATTCTACCTGAGAGATTTGCCTCAAAGGTGGTAGCCATAGAGGAGAGTAGAAATCTCAATTCTATGTCTCTGCATGATCTTCAATGTAATCTCATTGCATATGAGATGAGAATAAAGTCAACTGAGAGCTCCTCAACGTCAAAGGTATCAAAGGAGGCAGCTTTCAAAACTATGAAACACTTGAAGATAAAAGAAGAGGAAGAATCATCTAGTGAGGATGATGATGATAATTAGAAAGAAAGTGAAGGTGAAGTATTGGCTTACTTCACAAGGAAATTCAAAAAGGGGTCTAAGAAGGGAAAAGGACAATTGTCCTTGAGATGTTATTGTTGTGGGTAGACTGGACACTTTGCTTCTCAGTGCAAAGTGAAACTTGATGATGAAGATGAGGATGGTGATGATGAGCAGAATTCAAGATGGAAAAGATCATCATTCAAATCAAAGAAGTCCAGTAAGAAGATTGCCAACCCATAGAGGAAGACGAGAGGCTCATTCAAGAGTTATGTAAGTCAGATAAAAGAAGCTGATGAGGAGGAAGATGAAGACTCATCAGACGAGTATGTCTTTATGGCATCAGTACAAGGTGGTAGCTTAACCTCTGAAGAGGAAGAGGAAGTTGACGAAAAAGAGCCAGATCTTGAAGCTGAGTTATAAGCAGCTTCAAAGGAGATAATCAGAAGGGGCAGAACCATAAGAAGGTTGAAGGCCCATATAAAACAAGTTGAAGCAAAGTCTGAGGAAGTTGAAAGTCAAAAGGATGAAATAAGGGCTGAGCATATTGACTTGAAGAGAAGATTTAAGGAATAAATCAAAATATGTGAAGACCTTACATTAGAGCTTGGCTCAAGGGCTTTAAAAATTGAAGAAATGGAGAAAGAGTTGCTGAGACTTTAGTAACAACTCAAAAGTAGCAAAGAGAACTTGCAGAAACTTGAAATGATAGGAGAAACAAGTTCTGAAAAAGAAGAGAAGAATGTAGAGAAAGTGCAGCAATCTGAGGCTATATTGGCTAAAGAAAATAAGAATGTGCCACAAAAGTTAAAAGAGAAGGTTGTGACTCAGAAGAAGATAGTTAAGAATAAAGAACTAAAGAAGCAACCTAGGGTGGCAAACAAGAAGGAAGAAAAGAAAGTCAGCCAGCAAAGGGTTACGGCTAAATAGAAGAAGGAGAAGAAGATGACTGAAATGAAAGTCACACAAGCAAAGAAGCCAGCTACTTTGCCTACATAGCAAGTGATGAACAGAAGAAGATAAGCTGTGATCGGACCCAAGAAGAGGCAGTTTCAAGGTCATTGCCTTTATTGTGGAGTTTGGGGTCATAAGGCGAGTAACTGCTGGTGGAGAAGGTCAATATATGTCTCCAACTTAAGAAGATACAATGCTGCATACAGGGGGAGACAATACAGAATTCAGAAGAGAACACCTATTGTGAGTTCTTGCACATACTGTAAAAGGTAAGGACACACTGACAAGGATTGTTGGTGGAAGCCTAAACTAGTGGTTTCAAAAAACAAGTTTGCTATATTGGCAAACTTGGAACAGTGTGAAAGGTGCGGGCAGGATGACCATAATGCCAAGAGATGCATGACACTTCTCCCTGAGTAAGAGAAGGCACTCAATGGTATACTGAAAACAAGCGGTGCAGTTAAAACTGAGAAAAAGGAGAAAGCTATCTTCCAACCAGTTCAAAAGAAGGAATATAAAGCTAAAAGGGGGGTGGCTAATATAGCTGAAATTACACTTAAAGCTGACTACAAGGATAAGCAGTGGATCCTTGATAGTGGATGCACTTCGCACATGACAGGAGACAAGAGTAAATTATCAAAGCTAAACAAATGAAGAGAAGGCAGAGTCAAGTTTGGCAATGATGATTCACCAATATTAATGGTCAGGGGTCAGTAAAGATTGGAAGAGGAAAGCTAAAAGGTGTTCTGCACATTGAAGGACTTAGATATAATTTAGCATTTGTCAGTCAGATATGCAACGAAAACCATAAAGTAATATTCACAAAAATAGGTTGTCAGGTAAAGAGTAAAGAAGGCAATACTGTTGCAGCTGGGAAGAGAACAGCTAAAAATTTATATGTGATTGATGAGGACAAGACAAGTAGTTGTTTACTCACCAAAGAAGAAGAAAATCAACTCTGGCATAGGAGGCTGGGACACTTATCACGGAAGAACATGAGGAAGCTGACCACCATTCATGCAATCAGAGATATTCCTGACCTAAGGAGAGAGAGAGAGTATGTTTGCTCAGCATGCTCTAAAGGAAAACATGTCAGAAAGTAGTATAAGACCAAAGAGTTCAGTTTTAAAGTAGTGCTTGACATTGTGCATACTGATTTGTGTGAACCGATGAGAACAAAAGGGTTGAATGGTGAGAGGTACTTCGTCTTGTTTATTGATGATTATTCCAGAAGGACCTACATCATACACCTCAAACACAAGTCAAAAGTTTTGAATTGCTTCAAAAGATACAGAAAATTGGCTGAAAATGAGAGTGGAAGGAAGATCAAAGTATTGAGGTCAGATTAAGGCACTAAATTTACAAATGAAGCTTTTGAAGATTACCTTAAGAAGCATGGTATTCACCATCAGATGGTAGCAGCGAGAACACCTCAACAGAACGGGGTGGTAAAGAGGAAGAATAGAGCTGTGGTTGAAATGGCAAGAACTCTACTGCTGGAATCCAAGCTTCACACAAGATTTTGGACAGAAGCAACATTTACAGCCGTGCACCTATTGAACAGAGTTCTACTAAGGCCCAATACTGATAAGACTCCATAGGACCTATAGAGTGGGAAGAAGATAACAGCCAAGTATCTTAGAGTCTTTGGCAGCCTATGTTTTGTGAAGAACAAGGACCAAAACTTAGGAAAATTCAACGCTAGGTCCGATGAAGGCATCTTTGTGGGATACTCAGCAAAGACAAAAGGTTACAGAGTTTTCCTGCATAAGTTAGGAAAAGTGATCACTTCCAGTGATGTGAGAATAGATGAGAACTAGAAAATAATGCAGAATGGAGAAGTTGAGGACAATGAAGAAGATGACTTCAATGTAGATGAAGAATTAGACCAACCTGAAGAAAAGGAACAAGAAGTAAGTTTAGACTCGGAGAAGAGTGAATTTGAAGATGAAGAAAGAGATCCTTTTGCAACTAAGACTGTGCAAGGAAGAAGGACAAAGAAAACATGGACCAGTACTCATTAAGGAGATCAGATCATAAGTGACCCATCAGCAGGAGTTACAACGAGAAGAAGAATTGTGGGAGCTACTGCTCTACTCTCACAAGTTGAACCTAAATCTATTGAAGAGGTTATTCAAGATAAAGCCTGGGTCAAAGCTATCAATGAGGAGCTAGATCAAATTGAGAAGAATGATACATGGGAGTTGGTTCCAAGACCCACTAATAAGAATGTCATAGGAACAAAATGGGTGTTTAGGAATAAACACAATGAAGATGGCAAGGTGGTGAGGAACAAGGCCAGGCTAGTTTGCAAAGGCTACACTCAGATAGAAGAGGTAGATGTTAATGAAACTTTTGCACCAGTAGCAAGGTTAGAAACTATCAGAATGTTCTTAGCTTTGGTAGCACACAAGAAGTATAAAGTCTATCAGATGGATGCGAAATCTACCTTTCTGAATGGGCTCCTAAAAGAAGAAGTGTATATTGAACAACCTGATAGAATACAAATCAGTGAGGATGAGACACATGTGTGCAAGCTGAAGAAAGCCTTGTATGGTCTTAAGCAAGCTCCAAGAGCATGGTACAGTAGGCTGGATGCGTACTTGAGAAGGTTGAACTTCAGAAGAGGAACAATTGATAATAACTTGTATGTGTTCAATTCAGAAAAAGGCCAGCTGATAACCATAATATATGTAGATAACATCATCTTTGAAGGGGATCACTCTGAGTTATGCCAAGATTTTGCACAGAAGATGAGTGAGGAATTTGAGATGTCATTGATTGGAGAAATGACGTACTTTCTTGGATTACAGATAAGGCAATGTGAAAAAGGTATCTTTATTTCTCGAATGAAATATGCCAAAGAGATGCTAAAAAGGTTTGGCATGGAGGATAATAGATCTGTCAGTACCCCTATGATAGTGGGCTGCAAGTTAACAAAAGATCAAGAGGGAAGGAGTACAAGCCTTACAGAGTACAGGAAGATGATAGGGAGCCTTCTGTACCTTATGGCATCAAGGCCTAATCTTATACAAACTGTGTGCGTTGCCAGCAGATTCCAAGCTGATCCTAAGGAGTCTCATGTGTTGGCAATGAAAAGAATCCTAAGGTACCTCAAAGGAACATTGGAAATGGGCTTATGATATCCAGCCATGGATTCTGTTAAACTACAAGCATACACTGATGTAGACTGGGTAGGAAGTATAGATGATAGAAAATCAACCAGTGGCTGTAGCTTCTACTTGGGTTCAAAGTGTGTTGCATGGTTAAGTAGAAAGCGAAAGAGTGTTGCTTTGAGCACAGCTGAGGCTGAGTATATGGCTACTTGTGCAGCATGTACACAGGTGATATGGATGCTACGACAATTGGCAAACTTGGGTGTTCAAGTGAAGTTACCAGTGAGTGTACTTTGTGATAATCAAAATGCTATTGATCTCAGCAAGAATCTGTTTCAACATTTGAGGAGCATGCATATTGACATCCGGTATCACTTCATCAAAGATCAAGTGGAATAAGGTACAATTCAGTTGGAGTATGTTGGCACTAAAGATCAAATTTCAGATATTCCAACTAAACCTCTGTCCACAGAGCTGTTTGAAAAGCACAGATTAAGTCTATCTATGCAAATGTCTCCTCAAGCCTAAAGTTCAGGTGAATCCTCCATCTCCACTTTGGAGTTTTTTAGATTTGTAATTGGTTGGCAAAGGGGGAGAGAAGCAACAGTGCAGGGGGAGTTGTTAAGAAAGGGGGAGTGAATATTTAGGGGGAGTTGAAACTGCTGCATAGTGGCTTTTGTTATGAGTGTTGCCAACAATTACAAAGGAGGAGATTGTTGCTCCCACAGCCTTGTATGGGTTGTAATTGTTGTTAACAAGGTTTAAGTGTGCAAAAACGTAAAAGCCACATGGAAGGGCAAGATAGTAAATTCACCACAAGTAAACCCTATTAGGGTTTCATGGAGGAGTATATAAAGGACATTGGAAGACAACAAAAAAAGACAAGTCGATAATTGAGCAAAACGGACAGAAAACCTAGACAACTAGCCGACCAACGAGAGAAGCTGTTGGAAGAGAGAGAAAAATTATATACGGCAAAATCAAAGTGGACGACGAAGGTGAGGAACAGCACGCCATTGGCAAGAGATAGAAACCCATGAGGAACGGTACACCACTGGCACACCAGCGGTCAGCAAGGAGACAACACGGCAAAGAGGTAGAGAGAGAAACGGACGACACAATCGGGTCAAAAGGGAGAAAATACAGAGATGGCCGAAGAGGAGAGTGAATGGCAAAGGAACACACGGCAAAAAACACAAGAACTCTTGAAAAGAGGTGAACGAAAAAACCCGATTTGGCCAACCAAGAGGGGTACACGACAGAACAGGGGCTGGGCGGGAAAAACAGAAACCACTAGTAGAGAGAAATCTGGTTAGACGGTGAGAGAGATCCAGCTAGATGGTGAGAGAGATCTAACTGGACGGTGAGAGAGATCTAGTTGAACGGTGAGAGATCCGGTTGGACAGCGTGAGACCAGAACGTGCAACAGCTTGAGACCTGAACGTGCAACGGCGTGAGACTTGAACATGCGTCGACGTGAGACCAGAAACGTGCATGAGGCATGAGACTGGCAAAGGGTGCAAACCATAAACGTGCGTGAGACATGGAACAGCAAACCAGAGATGTGAGGTGAGCTGTGAGACAAGGAGACGGGTAAGACCATGAGACGGTGAAATCAAGAGATGTGTGCGACAACCTAGAGAAGGAATTCAGCGAAGTATCGGAAAGAACTCAACGTATTTCTAGATTTCTTCAAGAGAGGTTAGAGAGCATTACAGTGAACTTCTAAGTGGCAATGGAGCAGCCTTTCAATTCAATAGAGGCAAGACAAGCTAAAAGAAGGGTAGACACAGTAAGTGACACCCTTTGTATTGTACTTGCTTAGTATTTGCAATAGTGAAAGGAGTAGAGGATTAAGACATCCATTGTAATAGGAATTCTCAAGTATAATGAATAGTTTTGATAAGGGAGAGCCCCTACCATCGTGGATTATGTCACGTTGACGGCACCACATAAATCTCGTATGTCCTCAATTTGCTTTACGTTCTGTGTTTTGAATTAAGTTGTGAACGCAGCTAAAGTATTAGCCAACCCATAACCTAACGAAGGCCTAAATAAGAATATCCGAATTGTCTATTAGGTAAGGTGTCTGAAAGGTGACTTTGGGGACTATTGTGATTAGTAGGTAATAATAGATCTACCTTAGTCGAGTCTGAGAAAGAGTTCGCTTTTAAGAAGAGGTTGAAGTTGTTCACTTACCTGTGAATTGTGGATTGTGGTGATATTGATTCACCTCCCCTCTCAGTATCATAAAGTAGTAGATCTTAGGGAGAAGTCGGGAACTTCAAATATTATCATGATTAATTTGAAGTTTGGTGCATGAACCAATTTTAACTTCATAATTAATTTAAGTGACTACTTGGAACTAAAGGAGAAATCTTGTTAGCAAGAAATGAAGTGATGATTTGTATTAGTAAAATCAATTACTTCTTTATTTAATGAAATTCAATAGATTTAAAGTGTAAAATCATAATATTGTTATTCTCTTGATTAATTTGTTATTTGGTAAATACACCAATTTTGACATCATAATCAGATTGTGTTAATGAGTCCTTACAACTAAAGGAGAAATGAACTTAGTAATGAAAAGAAGAGATGATTACATTCACCTAGAATTGAACCTTTTTAATAACTTCATGGAAAGACAACCAAGATCAATGATTTCTTTCTTTCATGGAATTTAATGGATTTAGAGTGTAAAGATATGTTACCATTATTCTCATAATTAATTTATTATTCAATGCATGCACCCATTTTAACTTCATGATCAATTTTTGTGAATGACACCTTGCAACTGAAGGAGAAATCTTGTTTTCAAGAAATGAAGAGACGATTTAATTTCCTTAGAATTTAACCATTTAATACTTGCAAGGAATGAAAGTTAAGATCAATTACTCCTTTATTTGATGGAATTCAATGGATTTAGAATAAGAAGTTAAAATGTTATTATTCTTGTGATTAATTTGATGTTAGGGCAAGCATAAATTTTAACTTCATAATCAATTCTTATGAATGAGTCCTTGCAATTAAATAGGAAATCTAGTTAAGAAAACATGAAAAGTCTATTTTGTTCCCCTTGAATTGAAGAATTTAATACCTTTAATGAAAGAAATCAAGATCATTTAGCCTATTATTTAATGGAATTCAATGGATTTAATTTAATGTGTGAAGTCATAATGATATCCTTGTGATTAAATTAAAGTTTGGTACCTAAATCACAAATTTTAACTTTATAATCAATTTATGAGAATGAATCCTCACAACTAAAGGAGAAACCTTGTTTACAAGAATTGAAGTGGCAGTTTCATTCTCTTAGAATTGAAACATTTAATGCCTATAAGGAAAAACAATCAAGAAACAATGATTACTTAGTTTAATGGAATTTATTAGATTTAGAGTGTGTAGTCAAGATGTCATTATACTTTGTGATTAGCTTAATATTTGGTGCATGCAACATTTTTAACTTCATAATTAGTTTGTGTGAATGATTCCTTGCAATTAAAGTTGAAATCTAGATGGTAAGAAATCAAGAGATAGTTTCATCAGCCAAAAATTGAACCATTCAATACTTGCAAACAAAGACAATTAAGGTAGGTTACTCATCTTTTTTATATGGAATTTAATGGATTTAGAGTCCAAAGACATAATGCCATTATTCTTGTAATTAATTTAATTTTTTGGAGCTTTTCCCAATTCAAATTAATAATTAGTTAGTGTGAAGGAGTCCATGCAACAAAAGGAGAAATCAAGTTAGCAAGAAATGAAGAGACCATTTCATTCCACTAGAATTGAACCATTCAACACTTGTAAGGATAGACAATTAAGATTAATAACTCCTTTGTTTGATAGCATTCATTAGATTTAGGTTTTGAGGTCATAATGTCATGATTCTTGTGGCTAATTTAATGTTTGGTGCATGCACCAAATTTAACTTCACGATCAGATTGTTTGAATGAGTCCTTGCAACTAATGAAGGAATTTTGTTAGTAGTAAATGAAGAGATGATTTGATTGTCCTTGAACTAATCCATTCAATACCTCAAGGATAGATAATTAAAGTCAATGACTACCTTTTTTTTTTAATGGAATTCAATGGATTTACAGCTTGAAGTTATAATGGCATTATTCTTATGGCTAATTTAATGTTTGGTGCATGCACCAATTTAAACTTCTTAATCAACTTGTGTGAATGAGCCTTGTAACTAAAGGAGAAATCTTGTTAGCTGGAAATTATGAAATGGTTTCATTCTCTAGAATTGATGTAATTATTACTAATAAGGAAAGACAATCAAGATCAATGAGTTCTTTGTTTAATGCAATTCAATCGATTTAGATTATGAAGTCATAATATTGCTATTCTCATGATTAATTTAATGTTCAGTGCATGCACTATTTTTAACATCACAGTAAGTTTGTAAGAATATGTCTTTGCTACTAAAGGAGAAATCATGTCAATATGAAATAAAGAGATGGTTTCATTCTCCTAAAAATAAACCATTTAATACTAACAATGAGAAAAAATCAAAATCAATTAATCATTTATTTGATGGAATTTTATGGATTTAGAAGTGAAGACATAATATCATTATTCTCCTATTTAATGTAATGTTTGGTGTTTTTATTTGATGGAATACGATGGATTTAGAAGTGAAGACATAATATCATTACTTTCCTATTTAATTTAATGTCAAGTGTTTTCCATAATTTTAACTTAATATTATGTTTGCATGAACAAGTTCGTGTAATAAAAGGGGAAATCATGTTAGCAAGGATTGAAGAGATAGTTTCATTCACCAAGAATTGACCCATTTAATACTTGCAAATGGAATTCAACAATCGATATCAATGGCTCCTTTGTCAAATGGAATTCATTGGAATTAGAGTTTGAAGTTATAATGTCCTTATTCTCATGGCTAATTTAATGTTTGGTGCATGCACCACATTTAACTAATGGAGAAATCTTGTTAGCAGGAAATGAAGAGATGGTTTCATTCTCCTTGATTGTGATCATTCAATACCTGCAAGGAAAACACCAAGAGCAATGACCTTTCCTAATTGATGGAATAAAAGGATTTGAGTGTGAAGTCATAATATCATTATTTATATGATTAATTTAATTTTGGTGATGCACCATTTTTAACTTATATTCAATTTGTGTCAATATGTACTTGCTACAAAAGGAGAAATTCTTGTTAGCAAGAAATAAAGAGTTGGTTTCATTATATCTAACATTGAACCATTCAAAACCTACAACAAAAGAAAATTAAAATCAATTATTTCTTATTTAGAGGGATTCAGAGGATTTTATGTGTGAAGACATAAGTGTTATTATTCTTATGATTAATTCGATGTTTGAAGCATGCACCATAAATTTTAAACATCATCATCAGTTTGTGAGAATGAGTCTTTGCAACTAATGGAGAAATCTTGTTAACAAAAAATGATGAGACAATTTTCATTCTCCTAGATTTACTCATCCTATAGCTACAAGGAAAGGAAATCAAGATCCATTACTCCTTTATTTGATGGAATTTAATGGATTTTAGAGTGTGATGTTATAAAAATTAAACTATTTAATACCTACAAGTAAAGATGATTAAGATCAATTACTCCTATATTTAATGGAATTTAATGGATTTTGAGTGTATAGTTATAATATTATTCTTGTGATTAATTTAATGTTTGGTGGCTTTTGCCCTAATTTTTAACTTAATAATCAGTTAGCATGAACAAGTCCTTATAACAAAAGGAGAAATCATTGTAGCAAGAAATAATGAAATGGATTCTTTCTCCTAGAATTGAATCTTTTGATACCTACATGGAAAAATAATCAAAGATCAATGACTCTTTGTTTGATGGAATTTAATGGATTTATGGTGTCATGTTCTAAACTTGATTCATTCCATTATTGTAAGTAAAGGCAATAAAGATCAATCACTCTTTTACTTGATAGTCTTCAATGGATTTAAAGTGTAAGGACATAATGTCATTATTCTTGTGATTAATTTAATGTTTGGTGCATGCACTATTTTTACCTTTTAATTAAGTTGTTGTGTTGGAATGAGTGTGAAGTTCCCGACTTCTCTCTAGGATCTACTAGTTCATGATACTGAGAGGGGGTGAATCAAATATCACCACAATTCGCAATTCCAGGTAAGTGAACAACTTCAAACCTCTTCTTAAAAGTAAACTCTTTCTCAGACTCGACTAAGGTAGATCTATTACTACCTTACTAATCACAATAGTCCCTAAAGTCACTTTCAGACACCTTACCTAGTAGACAAACGGGGATGTTCTTTGTTTAGGTCTTCGTTAGGTTTATGGGTTTGGCTGATACCTTTATCGCTGCATTCACAAGTCAATTCAAAAACACACGAATGTAAAGCAAATTAAGGATACACGAGATTTTACGTGGTTCCGTCAAAACGTGAACGTAACATCCACCCGGTGGTAGGGACTCTCCCTACCGAGACTATCCACTATTCTTCTGAATTCAGGTTACAATGGATGTCTTTACACTCTGCTCCTTCAATATTGGCAATTACTAAGCAAGTACAATACAAAGAGTATCACTTACTGTGTTCTACCCTTCTTTCTAACTTGTCTTGCCTCTGTTGAAATTGAAAGGCTGCTCTACTGACTGCGTACGCTTATAGAAGCGTTTGCATCGCAACGCTCTCCTAAGCCTCTCTTGAAGAAGTCTGAAAAGTACGTTGAGTTCAATGCTTCGCCGAATTCTTTCTCTAACGACGTTGTCTCACACAAATTCCTTGCTTTCACGTTTACGGTCTCACCCGCGTCTCCTTATCTTACAATCTCACTGTTCCACGCTCGCGTCGTTGTCCGTTTCTGCTCTCTCTCTTGCTGTCCAGCGGAATTTCTCTCTCTTCTCGCCGCTGATTTCTCTCTCTAGCCGCGGATTTTCCTCTCTTCCTACGATTTGTCCTCCCGTCTGCCGGATTTGTTCAACCGTTGAACGGATCCCAGTTTCTGCCGATCTCTCCACCGTCGACCGATTCCTCTGTCCAGCCGGATCTGTCACCGTCCCAGCCGATGTCCTTCTGTTGTCGCGGATCCCTTCTGCTGTCTGCCAGATCTCCTCTGTCCGAGCCAGAATGCTGTCACGTCCCAACCGGATCTGCCTTCCTGCTGTCGCCGGATCTCCTCTGTCCCAAAGCTGGATCTATCACCGTCCCAGCGGATCTCCTTCTGTGTTGCCGATCTCCTTGTTCCAGTTGGTCTCCTCTTTCTCTCTCTGACGTTGTTCTTGTTGCCGTGGTATCTCTCTCTTCTATGGCCGTCTGGTTTCTTTCTCCGCCGGTCTGCTTTTCTTCGTCGCTGCCCAGTCCAGCCTGTCGTAGCCGTAACGGTTTTCTCTCCCGTCGGGTTTCTCTTCTCCTTCTGTCAAGATTACTGTTCCATGAGGATGACGGCCTATTGTTCACAAGGTTACTGTTACACGACGGCTACTGTTCACAAGGTTACTGTTTCACGACGCTACTTAGTTCCTTGAATACGTTCGTCGCTGCAACAACTGTTTCTCTCTTCGTCCTTTGCGCGGTGGTGTTCTTCCATGTAGGGTTTTGTATTCTCTTTAAGTTGGTCAGGTTTGTCTTCTAAGTATTGTTGAATGCTCAATATTGCGACGCACACTATTCTTTGTCTTTCCAAAGACCATTATATACTCTACTCCAACTGATAACCTTAATAGATTTCACGCGGCGATTTTACAGTTCTTATAAAAATTAGACCCCCATGTGGTTTTACTTTTTTGCCCTTCCATGTGGGTTTTTACTTTCTTGCACTCGTAAACCTAGTTGACAACAATTACAACCCATATAAGGCTGTAGGAATAACATCTCTCCTTTGTAATTGTTGGCAACACTTATAATAAAAGCCACTAAGCATACAGTTTCAACTCCCCTAAATATACACTCTCCTTTCTTAACAGCTCCCCTACACTATTGCTTCTTCTCACCCCTTTTGGCCAATAACTACAAATTAGAAAACACTCGGAAAGTGAAGTATTGGAGGATTTACCTGAACTTCAGGCTTGAGGAGACATTTTGCAAAGATAGACTCCATCTGTGTTCTTTCAAACAGTCTGTGGATAGAGTTAGTTAGAATATCTGAATTTGATTCTCAGTGCCAACAATATCTAACTGAATTGTACCGTACCCTGTCCACTTTAGATCTTTGATGAAGTGATATGCCCAGGTGGTTGTGACAAATCAAGGTATATTGATTCGGATTGTCATATGCTGCTTCTGAAGGCAATGTGTGAACAGATTCTTGCTGTATGTAAGCATAAATTGTGACTTTCGATTGTTCACAAAGTAATTATAAAATAACTCAAGGTGTATACATATTGCAGGTGTCACAACATTCATTTAGTATAGGTTGTGCCTAGTAGCAATTATACTAGCTGTCTTAGTCACTTTGTTGTTTATGCTGCACAACGCAGCCATATATCAGCTCAGCTGTGCTAAGCAAACTGTTTTGTTTCTATTAACCATGTAAACACTTTGTCAAGTAGAAATGCGCGTGGTTGATTTTCTATCATCTATATGTTCATCTGATCAGTGTATCTGTAGTTTACAGAATTCCATAGTTGGATACCAAAGTCCATTTCAGTGTCTTTAAGGTAATTAGATTTTTCATGCAATAATGAGATCTTTAGGATCAGCTTGGATTGCTGNCTTGTGACTAATTTAATATTTGGTCTTTCAAGAAAGAATTAAGAGTCTTATGTCCCAGAATTTACATTCATCACCTAGTAAAGTAAAGATGTTGATATCAATGCATTTAGGGGAATTCAATCATTTAGTATGTGAATCCTAAATAACCATCAATTCTACATTGTAAGACATCACAATCAAGACTTCTTTATTTATAGATTAATTGTATGTTAGAGTTTAACGTCAGATATTTATTCCTTACTAATTTACATTTTTTATGCAAGCACCAATTAACATCCAAAATCAATTTTTGAGGAGTCCTTGCAAAATGGAGAAATCTTCGTTGGGAGAAATGACAACTGATGATTTCATTCACCTAAAATTAACCATTAACACTGCAAGGATTATAACAATCAAGTATCATACTCCTTATATGGAATTCAAAGATTAGATTTATGAAAACAATGTCATTATTTAAGACAATTTAATCTTTGGGCTTTACCTAATGATTTACTTAAAATCAGTTGTGAAGAGTCCTCACTACCAAAGGAGAATTCATGCATAAGAAATAAGACGATAGTTCATTCCCAAAAACATAACCATTCTTACTTCAAGAAAGACAATCAAGATTTTCTTTCATGAATTCTTACAATTTAGATGTAAGTCAGTTTCATTATCTCAGATAATTTATATTCAGGCATGCACCCATTTAACTTCATGATCACTTGTGGAATGACACCTGCAACTAAAGAAAATTCTTTTATTGTCACAAATGAAGAACAATTATCCCTAGAATGAACCATTAATACTTACAAGAAGAAGAATTAAGATCAATTACTTCATTATTTTAAAGAATTCAAGGATTTAGAAAAAATTCAAAATGTATTTATTCTCGTGTATAATTTTGTATGTTGGTGCAGAAACAAATTTTAACTTCATAATTATTCTTCTGAATGATCCATGTGCAATTAAAGAGAATCTAGTTTGGAAAACATGAAAGTTCTACTTTGTTCCCTTAAACTTTATTACCTAATGAAAAAATCAAGATCTTACCCCATTATTTCGATTGGAAATTCATGGATTTATTTTAGTTGCGAATGAATCATAATGTTTATTCTCGTGATAAATAAATTTTCGCTGCAACCACATATTTTTAACTTTATAATCAATTTTAGAAATGAATCCTCGCAACTAAAGAGAAACCTTTTTGCAAAAAATTAGAATGATATTCATTCTCCTAGAATTGCAAACATTCATTGCTCAAGGAAAAACAATACAGAACAGATGATTACATAGTTGATGGAATCAATGGATATAGAGTGTGTAGTCAAATGTCATTACCTTGTGATATTTAAATTGGTGAACGCAACATTTTAACTTCATAATCAGTTTATGTAAAGGATTCCTGCAACTAAAGTAGAAATCTAGATAGCAAGAAATCAAGAGTAGTTTCATCATCCAAAATTGAACCATTCAATACTTGCAAGCAAAACATTAATAGTTACTAATTTTTTTAGATTGGAACTAATGGATTAAGTGCAAAACAATATCATATCTCATAATAATTTAATTTTAATTTTCCCCAATTCAAATTAATAATTAGTTAGTGTGAAAGAGTCTATGCAACAAAAGGAGAAATCAAGTTAGCAAGGATAGACAATCAAGATTAATAACTCCTTTGTTTGATAGCATTCATTGGATTTAGGGTTTGAGGTCATAATGTCATTATTCTTATGGCTAATTTAATGTTTGGTGCATGCCTCAAATTTAACTTCATGATTAGATTGTTTGAATGATTCCTTGCAACTAATGAAGGAATTTTGTTAGCAATAAATAAAGAGATGATTTGATTGTCCTCAAACTAATCCATTCAGTACCTTAAGGATAGATAATTAAGATCAATGACTCCTTTTTTTTTTTTTAATGGAATTCAAAGGATTTAGAGTTGAAGTCATAATGACATTATTCTCATGGCTAATTTAATGTTTGGTGCATCCACCAATTTAAACTTCTTAATCAACTTGTGGAATGAGCCCGTACAACTAAAGGAGAAATCTTGTTATCTAGAAATTATAAGATGGTTTCATTCTCCTAGAATTGATGTAATCATTACTTGCAAGGAAAGACAATCAAAATCAATGAGTTCTTTATTTAATGTAATTCAATCGATTTAGATTATGAAGTCATAATATTGTTATTCTCATGATTAATTTAATGTTCAGTGCATGCACTATTTTTAACATCATAATGAGTTTGTAAGAATGTGTCCTTGCTACTAAAGGAGAAATTGTGTTAGTATGAAAAGAAGCGATGGTTTCATTCTCCTATAACTAAACCATTCAATACCAACAATGAGAAAAAATCAAGATCAATTAATTCTTTATTTGATGGAATTCGATGGATTTAGAAGTGAAGACATAATATCATTATTCTCCTATTTAATTTAATGTTTGGTGTTTTCCCCAATTTTAACTCAATATTATGTTAGCATGAATGAGTTTGTGTAACAAAAGGGGAAATCATGTTAGCAAGGAATGAAGAGACAGTTTCATTCTCCAAGAATTGACCCATTTCAATACTTGCAAAGATAGACAATCAATATCAATGGCTCCTTCGTCAAATGGAATTCAATGGAATTAGAGTTTGAAGTCATAATGTCCTTATTCTCATGGCTAATTTAATGTTTGGAGCATGCACCCAATTTAACTAATGGAGAAATTTTGTTACCAGGAAATGAAGAGATGGTTTCATTCTCTTAGATGTGATCATTCAATACCAACAAGGAAACACAATTAGGAGCAATGACTTCTTTGTTTGATGGAATAAAATGGATTTTGAGTGTGAAGTCATAATACCATTATTCTTATGATTAATTTAATGTTTGGTGGATGCACCATTTGACTTCATATTCAATTTGTAGTCAATATGTCCTTGCTACAAAAGGAGAAATCTTTTAGCTAGAAATGAAGAGTTGGCTTCATTATACTAACATTAAACCATTTCAAAACCTACAATGAAAAAAAATTGAAATCAATTATTTCTTTATTTGGAGGGATTTAGAGGATTTTATGTGTAAAGACATAATGTTATTATTCTCATAATTAATTCGACGTTTTAGAACATGCACCATAAATTTTAAACTTCATAATCAGTTTGTGAGAATAAGTCTTTGCAACTAATGGAGAAATCTTGTTAACAAGAAATGATGAGATAGTTTCATTCTCCTAGAATTTAATCATTCTACAGCTACAAGGAAAGGCAATCAAGATCTATTACTCCTTTATTTGATGGAATTTAATGGATTTAGAGTGTGATGTTTTAAAATTAAACTAATCAATACTTGCAGGTAAAGATGATCATGATTAATTACTCCTTTATTTAATGGAATTTAATAGATTTAGAGTGTATAGTTATAATATTATTATTCTTATGATTAATTTAATGATTGGTGCTTTGCCCTAATTTTGACTTAATAATCAGTTAGTGTGAACGAGTCCTTGCAACAAAAGGAGAAATCATAGTAGCAAGAAATAATGAATTGGATTTATTCTCTTAGAATTGAAACTTTTGATACCTACATGAAAAGATAATCAAGATCAATAACTCTTTTGTTTGATGGAATTCAATGGATTTAAGGTGTCATGTTCTAGACTTGATTCATTCCATTCCTACAAGTAAAGACAATAAAGATCAATTACTCCTTTATTTGATAGACTTCAATGGATTTAGAGTGTAAGGACATAATGTCGTTATTCTTGTGATTAATTTAATGTTTGGTGCATGCACCATTTTTACCTTCATAATTAGTTTGTGTGAATGAGTGCTTGCAACTAATGTTGATATCTTTTAGCAAAAAAGGAAGAGACAGTTTAATTCTCTTAGAATAGGACCATTCAATATTTGTAACAAAAGAAAATGGAGATCAATTGCTGCTTTATTTGATGGAATTTAATGGATTTTGAGTGTCAGGTCATAATGTCATTATTCTCATGATTAATTTTATACTTAATGCGCACTACAAATTTTAACTTCATAATCAGTTTGTGAGAATGAGTCCTCATAACTAGTGGAGAAATCTTATTAGCAAGAAATGAAAAGACGGTTTAAATCTCTTAGAATTGAACCATTCAATACATATAGGGAAAGAAAACCTAAACCAATTACTCCTTTGACTATTGGAATTTAATGGATTTAAAGTTTGAAGTCATAATGCCTTTAATCTCATGATTAATTTGATATTTGGTGCATGCACTAATTTTAACTTCATAATCTAGTTATGTGAATGAGTCCTTACAACTAAAGGACAAATCATGTTAGCAAGAAATAAAGAGACACTTCCATTCTCCTAAAATTGAGCTAGAATTGAACCATTCCATACTTGCAAGTATAGACAATCAAGATATATCACTCCTTTATTTGATAAAATTGGATGGATTTAGAGTGTGAATTCATAATGACGTTATTCTCTTTAAAAATTTAATATTTGATGCATGTACCAATTTTAACTTCATAATCGATATAAGTGAATAAGTCCTTGCAACTAAAGGAGTCTTGTTAGCAAGAAATGAATAGATGGTTTCATTCTCCTAGAATTGAACCATTCAATACCTACACAAACAAAAAATGTAAATCAATTACCCCTTTATTTGATGGAATTCAATGGATTTGAGTGGGTAGTCATGATTTCATTATTCTCTTAATTATTTTAATGTTTGTAGCTTGGATCATTTTTACCTTCATAGTCAATTTGAGTGAATGAATCCTTGCAACTAAAGGGGAAATCTTAATAGCAAGAAATGAAGAGATAGTTTCATTCTCCCATAACCAAACCATTAAATACCTTCAAGGAAAGAAAATCAAGACCAATTATTCCTTTCTTTTTTTTTTTTTGATGGAATTAAATGGAGTTAGTGTAAAGTCATAATGTTGTTATTCATGCTATTAATTTAACATTTGGAGCTTGCACCACAAATTTTAGGTTCATAATGAGTTTGTAAGAATGAGTCCTTACAACTAAAGGAGAAATGTCGTTAGCAAAAAATAATGAGATGATTTCACTAACTTAGAATTTAACTGCTTTTTACTTGCAAAGAAAGACAACAAGATCAATTACTCCTTTTTTTTTTTCTTTTTTGGATGGAATTCAATGGATATTAAGTGTGTACTTATAATGTCGTTATTCTTGTGATTAATTTAATGTTGATGCTTTACCCCAATTTGAGCTTAATAATCAATTAGTGTGAATGAGTCCTTGCAAAAAAAAAAAAAGAGAAATCATTTCAACAAGAAATGAAGAAATAATTTCATTCTCTTATAATTAAAACATTCAATACATGCATCAAAAGACAATGAAGACCAATGACTCCATTGTTTGATAGAATTTAATGGATTTAGAGTGTGATGTTCTTGAATTGATCCATTACATTACTAAAGGTAACAGTTTCATTTTCCTAGTATTAAACCGTTTAATAGATGCAAGGAAATCATGATCAATTACTCTAAGTGATTAAATTCAATGGATTTAAAATTTGAAGTCATAATGTTGTTATTCTCATGATTGATTAATTTGATGTTTGGTGCATGCACCAATTTTAATTTCATAATTTGATTGTGTGAATGAATCCTTAGGATAAAGGGAAAAATCTTGTTAGTAAGAAATGAAGAAATGGTTTCATTATCCTAGAATTAAAACATTCAATACCTGTAAGTAAAGACAATCAAGATCAATCACTCCTTTATTTGATGGAATACAATGGATTTGAGTGGGTAGTCATAATGTCATTATTCTCATGATTAATTTAACGTTTATTGCATGGACCATTTTTCAATTCACAATCAGTTTGTGTGAATAAGTCTTAAAAACTAAAGGGGAAATCATGTTAACAAGAAATAAAGAGATGGTTTCATTCTTCCAAAATTGAACTATTCAATACATGTAAGGAAAGAAATTCAAGACCTTTTTTTGATAAAATTCAATGGATTTTGAAGTTCCCGACTTCTCCCTAAGATCTACTAGTTTGTGATACTAAGAGGGGGGTGAATCAGTATCGCCGTAATTCGTAATTCGTAGGTAAGTGAACAACTTTAACCTCTTTTTAAAAGCGAACTCTTTTTCAGACTCGAGTAAGGTAGATTTATTGCTACCTACTAATCATAATAGTCCCCAAAGTCACCTTTCAGTCACCTTGCCTAATAGACAATTCGGATGTTCTTGTTTAGGCCTTCGTTAGGTTATGGGTTGGCTGATACTTTGGCTACGTTCACAACTCAATTCAAAACACAAAACGTAAAGCAAATTAAGGACACATGAGATTTACGTGGTTCCGTCAACATGACATACATCCACAATGGTAGGGACTCTCCCTTACTGAGGCTATCCACTATACTTGAGAAATCCAGTTACAATGGATGTCTTAATCCTCTGCTCCTTTCAGTATTGCAAATACTAAGCAAATACAATACAAAGAGTGTCACTTACTATGTCTACCCTTCTTTTAGCTTGTCTTGCCTCTATTGAATTGAAAGGCTGCTCCACTGCCGCTTAGAAGTTCACCGCAACGCTCTCTAACCTCTCTTGAAGAAATTTGGAAATACGTTGAGTTCTTTCCGATGCTTCGCCGAATTCCTTCTCTAGGTTGTCTCACACAGTTCCTACTTTCACCATCTCACAATCTCACCCATCTCCTTATCTCACGGCTCGCCTCACGTTTCTGTTTTTCTGTCCAGCCCCTGTTCTGCTGGATCTCTCACCATCGACCGGATCTCTCTCACCGTTGGTTTTTGTTTTTTTGTCCAGCCCCTATTCTGCCGGATCTCTCACCATCAACCGGATCTCTCTTGGTTGGCCGAATCGGGTTTCTGCCCTGTTCTAGTCTCACGCCGTCCAGCCCCTATTCTGCTAGATCTCTTCATTGTCCCAGCCGAATCTTTCTGGTCTCATGTCATCCAGCCAGATCTCTTCACTATCCCAGCCGGATCTTTCTGGTCTCACGCCGTCTAGCTGGATCTCTTCACTGTCCTAGCCGGATCTCTTCACCATCGGTTTCTGTTTTTCCATCCAGCCAAATTGTCTCCTCGCCGACCACTGTTTAGCCGGATTGTCTCCTCGTCGACTACCTGTTCTGCTCAAATTGCCGACTGTGTGCCATTCTGCTCAAATTGCCTATCCGTCTTTTTTTTGTTGTCTTCCAATGGCCTTTATATACTCCTCCATGAAACCCTAATAAGGCTTACTTGCGGCGAGTTTACTATCTTGCCCTTCCATGTGGCTTTACTTTCTTGCACACTTAAACCTAGTTGACAACAATTACAACCCATACAAGGTTGTGAGAACAACAGATTTAAAGTGTGAACTCATAATGTCATTATTCATGTGATTAATTTGATGCTTTGATGCATGCACCAATTATAACTTCACAAACAAACTGTTTGAATGAGTCCTTCTAAGTAAAGGAGAAATCTTGTTTCAGGGAAACAAAGAGATGGTTTCATTCTCCTAGAATTGATATATTTTATACCTTAAAATAAAGAAAATCACAATTAGGTTGTGTGAATGAGTCCTAGCCACTGAAGGACAAATCTTGCTTGAATGAAACAAAAAGATGGTTTTATTCTCTTAGAATTGAACAATTCAATACTTGTAAGGAAAGAAAGTCAAGATCAATTACTCTATTTTGTGGAATTCAATGCATTTACAATGTGAAGTCATAATGTCATTATTCTTGTAATTAATTTGATGTTTTCATGTGTGCAACAATTTTAACTTCACAAGCAATTTGTGTGAATTAGTCCTTGCAACTAATGGAGAAATTTTGTTAGCAAGAAATGAAAAGGCAGTTTCATTCTTGTTAAATTGAACCATTCAATACATGTAGGGCCACTATAAATCTTATTTAATAATCCCTAGAACATGATACTAAGAAGCAAACAAGAATAGCATATCTCTAAGATCATCATTTTTTACACAAAAACGTTCATAAACAATTCTCAACTTTTTAGGTAAAGTAATGGGACATAGACCCCATTTGAAAAACTAGGCTTTAAACTAGTTAGGAAACCTCTTAAGGTCATGTGGGCAATGGATTTAAATCCACTAGCTGAATTTTTTTTTTCTGGTTTTCATATAGAAAAGCCTTTTCCCATGCTTCCATATGTTGAAAACAAGTCTCCTTGCCAATCTTCAAGATAAATAACTTCTTTCATCTTGAACTTAACATAAGCCTCATCCTTGTAACCAAAAGAAGGGGTACTAGAACCCCTTTTGATGGGTTTAATAACCATAAATCTTATTTCAAGCAGAATTTGTCGATAATATAAACAATTTTTAAGATAAGTATAAAGATAGATTTCATGCTTAAGATAAAAGCGTGCTACCTCATTCATAGAAGCTAGACATAATTGTTTTCAAGAGAACATAAATAATCTATATATTTTAGAATTAACAAGTTATCCCTTTAACAAGAGCACACACATAAGCATCATCACAAAATTTATTAACTGTATAATTTGAATTTTTGGATGTGGTTTTTGCTAGGGAAATAATTGACTTTGTTGGGGATTGTAGCCCCTACAGGAGTAGGTGTGTGCTCATGCAATGTTAGCAAAAATTCACGAGTTAGGAAAAATTAGGAGGAGAATTGGAATTTCCTTATATAAACTCACTATTAAAATCAAATACAGATAATATTTCTTACCATCTAATAAAGATTTGTTTTGATACTATATTCTTAACATCTTTATTAAGAACATTTTTTGTAACTTTGCAATTAATTCTTAAAAAAACATTCTAATTCAATAAAGCACTTTCAAACTTTTAAATGCATAATATTATAGAAAAAATCTCTTTTTTTATTTGTAGAGTAATTAACTCTAGCACCTCTTCACATGTAAATAATATATAAAGAATTTAAATTTAAATAATAGATAAAATAAAAAATATAATTACTTAATTTAGATATTTTCATTCAAATATGATTTACTTTTTTTTTTGTAAATTTAAAAATAACTTTTTATTAAAATTATAGAAATTATGGTAAATGACCTTAAATTTGAATAACATTTGGGTTAATTTATAAAGTTACTAAAATATAAATTTTGTATTAAAAAATATATTTTTTTTTTTTTTACCTTTTTAAGAATATTGAGTAAACTCATATTAAAATTGTGTAAATTATACAAAAAGATATTAAATTTAAATAATAGTTAAATTAAAAAATGTAATTTTCTAAATCAATTATTATTTCTATTAGGATATATTTTATTTTTTACTGAATTTAGAGTATCTTTTTATTAAATTTATAAAAATTATAATAAAAAATTATAAATTTGAATAATATTTGGTTTAATTTAAATAATTACTAAAATTTAAGATTTTATATTAAAAAATATTGTTTTTTACATTTTCATGATGTTGAATAATCTTATACATAAATTGTATAAATTACACCAAATGACTTTAAGTTTGAATAATAGTTAAAATAAAAAATAAATTATTCTAATTGGTAATTTTTCTTTTCGAATAAAATTTATTTTACTTTTTGTAAAATTAATAATAATATTTTATCAAGATTATGGAAATTATTATAAAAAATAATAAATTTTGAATAATTTTTGGTTTAATTTAAATAGGTATTAAATTTGAGGCATTGTATTCAAAAATATCATTATTTACTTTTTCGTGATATTGATTATTTTAATATTTAAATTGTATAAATTATATATAACAAAATTTAAATAATAGTTAAAATAAAAAATAAATTACTCCACTTGGTTTTTTTTTTTTTTTTTTACAAATAGGACATATTTTATTTTTTTGTGAATGTACAATAATTTTTACTAAAATTATAAAAATTATTATAAAATATTATAAATTTAAATAATATTTGATTTAATTAAAATATATACTAAATTTGAGATTTTGTATTAAAAAATATCATTATTTACTTTTTCATAATATTTAGTATTTTAATATTTAAATTGTGCAAATTATGTAAAAAAATTAAATTTAAAGAACAGTTAGATTAAAAAATAAATTATTTAAATTAATAATTTTTTTATTCAAATAGAATTTATTTTACTTTAAAGTAAATTTATAGTAACCATTTAGTCAAAATGTATAATTAAAATAAAAAATTGTAAATTTAAATAATATTTAATTTAATTTAAACTGTTATTAAAATTTGAATTTTTACATTCAAAAATATCATATTCTTTTTACTTTTTATGAATGTGGACTAATGCATTATTCAATTTACATTTTTTAATATAATTTAAATTTGAATAACAATTAAAATAAAAAAATATAATCATTTAATTCAATTATTTTTTTAATTCAAATATAATCTTTTTACTTTTTTGATAAATTTGGAATAACCTTTTATTAAAATAGTAAAAATTATAATAAAAAACATTGAAATTTGAATAATATTTGTATTAATTTATATAATTATTAAAATTATAAATTTGTATTTTAAAATGTCATTTTCTACTATTTTATAAATATTAAATAATTTAATATTTAAATTATATAAATGATGTAAAATGATATAGAAAAAATGGTTATATTAGAAAATGTAATTTATCAAATTAGTTATTTTTTATTCAAATAAGGTATATTTTTTCTTTTTAGTGAATTTAGAGAATATTTTCATTGAAATTGCAAAAATTATAATAAAATATTATAAATTTAAATAATTACAAAAATATTCAAAAATGTCTTTTTTTTCTTTTTACTTTTCATAAATGTATACTAACATGTTACTTTAATTATGTAAATAAAATAAGAAAAATTTAAATTTGAATAATAGCCAAAATAAGAAATGCAATTACTTAAATCAATTATTTTTTATTCAAATATCATATATTTTATGTATTCGTGAATTTAGAATAATATTTAGCTAAAATTACATAAATTATAATATAATATTTTAAATTTGAATAACAATTTAATTGATTCATATAATTAATAAAATCTTGAATTTTGTTTTCAAAAATATTGTGTTTCACATTTTTATAAATATTGAGTAGTCTAATCTTAACTTATATAAATTATCTAAAAAATATTAAATTTAAATACTAGTTAGATTAGAAAAATGCAATTTCTTATGTTATTAGTTTTTTTTTTTATTCAAATAGGATCTTTTTTTTTTTGATAAATTTAGAGTAATTTTTTATTGAAATTGTAAAATTTAAAATAATGAATTATAAATTAAAATAACATTTGGTTTAATTTAAATAGTTACTAAAATTTAAACTAGAAGGGTTTATTTTTCTTTTTTAATAAATTTCAAGTAACCTTTTTATTGAAATTGTAAAAAATTAAAATAATGAATTATAAATTAGAGTAACATTTGATTTAGTTTAAATAATTACTAAAATCTTCCCAAGGGGAATTAGAAACTAGAAGTGGTGTGTAGAAACTTATATTCTAAACATGGCATTTTGCTTTATAGCATACAACACATCATTCCAATATTCTAGTGACATCTTGACTAAGTTTTAGCCAAAAGAAATTTTCTTGCACCAAAATCAAAGTTTTGTTGCTTCCAAAGTGACCAGCAAGTCCTCCTTCATGAGTTTCTTTAATAATGGCCTCCATCAAAAGCAATTAGGAATGCATGACTTGTTAACTTTGTAAAGAAAACCATCTTGTAGAAAGAAATGATTGACTAATCCATTTGAACAAGAAGCCCAAATAGATGAAAAATTAGAGGTAGAGGATTAGAGTTCTGTTACAATCTCAAATCCCAATACCTTTGTCTCCATTGTGTTTAAAAGCAAATCTCTTCTACTCAATGCATTAGCTATTTTGTTGAGCTTCCCTACTTTGTGCTTGATAGAAAAAGTGTAGGGCTAAAGAAATTCAACTCATTTGGCATGAAAACTATCAAGCTTGTGCTATGTATTCAAGTACTTTAATGTCTCATGGTTAGAAAATAAGACAAATTCTTTGAAGCAATAAGTAGTGAACTCAATGTTCAAAAGCATGAACAATGGCATAGAACCCCTTATCATATGTTGAGTAGCTTCATGTTGCATTATTTAGCTTTTCACTAAAGAATGCAATTGACTTGCCTTCTTGACTTAAAATAGCACCGATGTCCATATTGGATGCATCACTCTCAACTTCAAACACTTTTCCAAAATCTAGAAGTTCAAGTATTAGAGCATTAAACATCATCTTCTTTATTAGCTCAAAGCTCTTTTGGGCAATTATTGTCCACCAAAATGAATTTCCCTTTAAGCACTTAGTTATAGGAGCAACAAGAGTCTTGAATCCTTTGATAAATCTCTGATAAAAAGATACAAGGCCATAAAAACTTCTTACATCATGAATAGATTTAGTAGTGGGCCAAATAACAATTACCTCAACCTTGTTTGGATCAACTACAATTTCTGCCAAAGATACAACATAACCAAGAAACATAATGCCATTCATGTAGAATTGCCATTTCTTTGCATTAGTGTACAACTTTCTCTCTCTCAACACCTAAAACACTTGTTTTAAATGCTCCAAGTGTTGTAAATCATATTTGATTTAAATAAAAATGTCATCAAGGTATACAACAACAAATTTACCCATGAAAGGTCTAAAGACATGAGTCATAAGTCACATGAAAGTGTTGCATTCATTAGAAAGCCCAAATGGCAAGACTAACAACTTATAAAGAACATTTCTAGTTTTAAAGGCTATCTTCCACTCATCTCTAGGTCTCATTTGAATTTGATGATACCTACTTTTAAGATCAATTTTAGAGAAAATAACAAAACCATGTAATTGATCAAGTAAATCATGAAGTTTAGGAATAAGAAACCTGTATTTGACGTTAATTCTATTAATTATTCTACTATCTGTACAATGATAAGATTTCTCCTTCTTAGGTCCTAAGAGGGCTAGCACATCACATGTACTCATGCTTTCTCTCACAAATCCCTTGATTATCAAATCTTCAACTTGCCACTGCAATTCTTTATGTTCTTTAAGATACATGTGATTATCAAACATTCTACTAAGCATGTTTTGTTTACACTTACCTTAATTCTTTTATGAATCCATTGCATTTTGTAAGGATAAGGATGTTTTCTAGTTTTCAAGCTTAGCTTCTCAACCATATTTATTGCTCCCACATTAGAACTGCTTCCACTATCAATAATGAGGTCACACAATTTGCCATGAGAAGTGTAATTAGTATGAAAGATGCTTTCTTGCAACTACTCATTTTCCTCTTGCTTTAGAAAGACATTCAAACTTCTTTGAATCATAAGCATTTCTCCCTCATCAGTGTAGACAACTTCTTCATCATAAATAGGGTTTCCCAGCTTTTTTTTTCTCCTCTTTAACATCTTCCTCCACCAATGTCACAACTATGTGATTTGGGCATTTAGAAGCAATGTGTCCATAGCCTTGGCATTTAAAGCATCTTCTTAGGCTGTTATTAGAAGAACTAGCTTGTTTGTCACCTTTAAAGGCTCTTTTGTCACCAAAAGACTTGGTTGAAGAGTAGGCCATGAATTTAAACCACTCCTTAGGTTTAAAGGAAAAGTTTTAGTGGCTGATTTTGAAGCAACCTTTTGAACATCCTTCTTTTGCTTTTCAATAGTCAAAGTAAGCTTGCTTACATCATTGAAAGGCTAATATGGTTGAAATCGAACAACATCACCAATCTCCTTTTTTAGGCCTCTTAAGTATTGAGCAATAGTTTGCTCTTTTGGTTTAACCACATCACCATTCATCATGAATTGTTCACTCATTTCTAGTTGATGCTCAAAAGAATGAATTTTCATGAACATCTCCATTTGAAAATCCTTAGGTTGAAATCTTTTTAAACTCCTTCATTTTCTCCCATATTCTAATTTTTCTTCATCCCCTCTTTATTTCTTCAAATTCTCCCATTATAAAGAGGCATACTTCTTGAGTTTCAAGGCCACCAACTTTACCTTCATATCCTTAGAAAACTTCTTATACTCAAAATATGTTTAATAATATTTACCTAATCAAGAAACTCATCAAATTGCATTTTTCCTTCAAACTCAGGAATTTCAATTTTCATGTCAAAGCCTTTGAAGTTGGAATGATTTCCTTTCACAAAAGAGTGATTCATTTAATGTTTGGTGCTTTGCCCCATAATTTTAACTTAATATAATCAATTAGTGTGAACGAGTCCTTGAAACAAAAGGAGAAATCATGTTATTAATAAAAGGACAATTTTAGGAACAAGTTTGTCAACATTAATCAAAATTCAAAAACAATATTTTTGAATACAAAATTTCATATTTTAGTTTCTACTTAAATAAAAGTAAATATTATTCAAATATATGATATTCTATTATAATTTTTATAATTTCAATAAAAAATTATTCTAAACCCACCAAAAAGTTAAATAAACCTTATTTGAATAAAAAATAAATGATTTAATTGATTATATTTTTTAATCTAACCTTTATTCAAATTTTTATTTTTTGTGTGATCTATGCAATTGAATTAATAGTTTAGTCAAGATTCATAAAAAGTAAAAAACAACAATTTTGAATATAAAATCCTAAATTTTAATAACCATTTAAATCACCTCAAATGTTATTAAAATTTACAATATTTTATTATAATATTTACAATTTCTTTGAAAAGTTACTCTAAATTTATTAAAAAAAAATTAAAATAGACTGTATTTGAATGAAAAGAATAATTCAAATAATTTATTTTCTATTTTAACCTTTTTTATAATTTAACATTTTTATATAAATTATTTCATTTAAATATTATATAACTCAACATTCACAAAAAATAAAAAATAATATTTTTAATATAAAATTCATTATTTTAGTAATATTATAAATCAATCTAAATATTTTTTACATTTAAAATCTTTTATTGTAATTTCTAAAATTTCAATAAAAGGTTACTACAAATTCATAAACAAGTAAAATATATCATATTTGTATAAAAAAATGATCGATTTAAATAATTATATTTTTTATTTTAACAATTATTCAAATTTAAATTCTTATAATATTATTTACACAATTTAAATAACAGGTTAATCTACATTAATGAAAAGTAAAAAAAATCACATTTTTGAATATAAAACCTTAAATTTTAGTAATTATATAAATAAAAAAAATGTTATTAAAATGTATCAACTTTTATTATAATTTTTGTAATTTTTGTAAAAATTTACTCTAAATTCACCTAAAAGTAAAATAAATATTTTTTAAATAATAATAATAATAATAAATTACTTTGAGTAATTTATTTTTTATTTTAATTATTATTCAAATTTAATGACTTTCTTTTATAATTTATATAATTTAACTATTACGTTACTCAACATTTACTAAAAGTAAAAAATATCACTTTTGAACACAAATCTCTAAAATTTTAGTGATTATATAAATTAATTTAATTATTATTTAAATTTAAAATTTGATTGTAATGTTTGCAATTGTAGTTGAAGGATACACCAAATTTATCAAAAAGTAAAATATATTATATTTTAATAAAAAAATAATTGATTTAAGTAAGTATAATTTTTAATTTTAACATTTATTCAAATATAAATTTTTTTATATTATTTATACAATTTAAATAATAGATTAGTCAATATTTATAAAAATTAGAAAGATGATAATTTTTAATACAAATTTTCAAATTTTAGTTTCTACTTAACTCAAACTAATTATTATTCAAATTTATAATTTTTTATTATAATTTCTATAATTTCAATAAAAAATAATTTTAAATTCACTAAAAAACCAAATAAATCCTAATTGAATAACAAGCAACCAATTTAATTAATTGTATTAATTTTATTTTATCTATTATTTAAATTTAATTATTTGATACTACTTATACAATTAAATTAATAAGTTAGCCAGTTAAAAAAAAAAAATGATATTTTTGAATGTAAAAAAAAATTAGTTTTAAGTAACTAATTAAATCAAATTAAATATTATTCAAATTTATAATATTTTATTATATTACAATTTTTATAAAAAGATATTATAAATTCACAAAAAAAAGTAAAATAAATCTTATTAGAGTAAAAAATAATGAATCTGAGTAATTCATTTTTTATTTTAACTATTATTCAAATTTAATATTTTTTTATATAATTTACGTAATTTAATATTAAGTTTCTTCACATTTATTAAAAGGTTAAAAATGATAGTTTTAAATACAAAATTTAAAATTTTAATAATTATATAAATTAATTTAAATGTTATTTAAATTAACATTTTTTTATTATAATTTTATATTTTCAGTAAAAAATTTACTCCAAATTTACCCGCAAGTAAAATAAATTATATTTAAATAAAAAAATTAGTTTAATTAATTATATTTTTTTAAATTAACTATTATTTAATTTTAAATTCTTTTTATATTATTTATACAATTTAAATAATAGGTTACTTCACATTTATGAAAAGTAAAAAATAACATTTTTTATACAAAATTCTAAATTTTAGTAACTACTTATAACAAATTAAATGTTATTCAAATTTATATTCTTTTATTTTAATTTTTATAATTTCAATAAAATATTACTCTAAATTGATCAAAAGGACTAATTGATCTTAATTGTCTTTATATGTAAATGAATGATTATTTCAATTCTAAGTGAATGAAACTGTCTTTTCATTTCTTACTAATAAGATTTCTCCTTTGATTACAGTGACTCATTCACACAAACTAATTTTAAAGTTAAAAATGGTGCATGTACTAAACATTAAATTAATCATAAGAATAAAGACATTATCACATCATATTCTAAATCCATTGATTTTTATCAAATAATGTAGTAATTAATCTTGATTGTTTTTACTTGCAAGTTTTAATTGATTAAATTCTAGGAGAATGAAATTGTCTCATCATTTCTTGCTAACTAGATTGTTCCTTTAATTGGAAGGACACATTCTTACAAACTTATTATTAAGTTAAAATTGGTGCATGCACCAAACATTAAATTAATCACAAGAACAACATTATGACTACACACTTTAAATCCATTAAATTTCATCAAATGAAGAAGTAATTGATCTTGATTGTTTTTACTTGCAAGAATTGAATGGTTTAATTCTAGAACATTACACTTTAAAATATATTGAATTCCTTTAAACAAAGGAATCATTGATCTTGATTGTCTTTCCTTATAGGGAATGAATACATCAATTCTAGGAGAATGAAACCATTTTGTCATTTTTTGCTAACAAGATTTCTCCTTTACTTTCAAGGACTCATTCACATAAACCAATTATGAAGTCAAAAATGGTGCAAGCACCAAAAAATAAATTAATCACAAGAACAACGATATTATGACTACACACTATAAATCCATTGAATTCCATTAAATAAAGGAGTAATTGATCTTGATTTTCTTTACTTGTAGGTATTGAATGGTTCAATTGTAAAACATCACACTCTAGTTCCATTGAATTCCTTCAAATAAAGGATTAATTGATCTTGATTGTCTTTCCCTACAGGTATTGAATGGTTATATTCTAGGAGAATGAAACTATCTCATCATTTCTTGTGAATAAAATTTCTCCATTAGTTTTAAGGACTCATTCATACAAAAATAATTATAAAGTTTAATTAGTGGTGCATTCACCAAACATCAAATTACTCACAAGAATAAGGACATGAGTAATTGATATTGATTGCCTTTACTTGAAAGTATTGAATGGTTCAATTCTATGAAAATGAAACCTTCTCTTCATTTCTTGCTAACAAGTTTTTCTTTAGTTGCAAGGATATTGACACAAACTAATTATGAAGTTAAAAATGATGTATGCACCAAACATTAAATTAATCACAAGAATAATGATATTATGACTACACACTCCAAATCCATTGAATTCCATCAAATAAAGGAGTAATCAATATTGATTATCTTTCCTTGTAGGTATTGAATTGTTAATTCTAGAACATCACTCTAAATCTAATGAATTTCATCAAATAAAGGAGTAATTGATCTGGATTGTCTATCCATGCTTGTGTTGAATGGTTAAAAACTAAGAGAATGAAATAGTATCATCATTTCTTGCTGACAAGATGAAGTTCCCGACTTCTCCCTAGGATCTATTAGTTTGTGATACTGAGAGGGGGGTGAATCAGTATCACCACAATTCGTAATTTGTAGGTAAGTGAACAATTTCAACCTCTTCTTAAAAGTGAACTCTTTCTCAGATTCGACTAAGGTAGATCTATTGCTACCTACTAATCACAATAGTCCCCAAAGTCACCTTTTAGACACCTTGCCTAATAGACAATTCGGATGTTCTTGTTTAGGCCTTCATTAGGTTATGGGTTGGCTGATACTTTAACTGCATTCATAACTCAATTCAAAACACAGAACGTAAAGCAAATTAAGGACACACAAAATTTATGTGGTTCCGTCAATTTGACGTACATCCACGGTGGTAGGGACTCTCCCTTATCGAGACTATCCACTATACTTGAGAATTCCAGTTACAATAGATGTCTTAATCCTTTGCTCCTTTCACTATTGCAAATACTAAGCAAGTACAATACAAAGAGTGTCACTTACTGTGTCTACCCTTTTTCTAGCTTGTCTTGCCTCTGTTGAATTGAAAGACTACTCCACTGCTGCTTAGAAGTTCACCGCAACGCTCTCTAACCTCTCTTGAAGAAATCTAGAAATACGTTGAGTTCTTTCCGATGCTTCGCTGAATTCCTTCTCTAGGTTGTCTCACACAGCTCCTACTTTCACCGTCTCACGGTCTCACCCGTTTCCTTGTCTCACGGCTCACCTCACGTTTCTGGTTTGCCATTCCACGTCTCACGCAGATTTATGGTTTGCACCCTTTGCTGGTCTCACGCCTCACGCACATTTCTGGTCTCACGCCGACGCACGTTCTAGTCTCACGTCGTCGCACATTTTAGTCTCACACCGTCTAGCCAGATCTCTCATCATTCAGCCAGATCTCTCTCACCATCCACTTGGATCTCTCTCACCGTCCAGCCAGATTTCTCTCACCATCCAGCTGGATTTCTCTCACTATACAGCCTGATCTCTCTCACCGTCCAGCCAAATTTCTCTCTACTGGTGGTTTCTGTTTTTCTTGTCCAGCCCCTATTCTGCCGTGTACCCCTCTTGGTTGCTCAAATCAGGTTGTTCCATTCACCTCTGTTCGAGAGTTCTTGTGTTTTTCACCGTGCGTTCCTTTGCCATCCACTCTCCTCTTCGGCCATCTCTGTATTTTCTCCCTTTCAACCCGATTGTATTGTCTGTTTCTCTCTCTACCTCTTTGCCATGTTGTCTCCTCGCTGACCGCTAGTGTGCAGGTGGTGTGCCATTCCTCACGGGTTTCTCTCTCTTACTGGTAGTGTGCCATTCCTTACCTTTGCTGTCCACTCTGATTTTGCCGTATATAATTTTTCTCTCTCTTCCAATGGCTTCTCTCTTTGGTCGGCTGGTTGTCAAGGTTTTCTGTCCGTTTTACTCAATTGTCGACTTGTTTTTATTTGTTGTCTTCCAATGGCCTTTATATACTCTTTCATGAAACCCTAATAGGGCTTTTACGTTCCATGCGGCAAATTTACTGTCTTACCCTTCCATGTGGCTTTTACCTTCTTGCCCTTCCATGTGGCTTTACTTTCTTGCACACTTAAACCTAGTTGACAATAATTACAACCCATATAAGGCTATGGGAACAACAATCTCCCCCTTTGTAATTGTTGGCAACACTCATAACAAAAGCCACTATGCAGCAGTTTCAACTCCCCCTAAATATGCACTCCCCCTTTCTTAATAGCTCCCCCTACACTGTTGCTTCTCTCCCCCTTTGCCAACCAATTACAAATTTGAAAAAACTCGCAAAGTGGAGATGGAGGATTCACCTGAACCTCAGGCTTGAGGAGGCATTTGCACAGATAGACTCAATCTGTGCTTTTCAAACAACTCTGTGGATAGAGGTTTAGTTAGAATATCTGAAATTTGATCTTTAGTGCCAACATATTCCAACTGAATTATACCCTGTTCCATTTGATCTTTGATGAAGTGATACCGGATGTCAATATGCTTGCTCCTCGAATGTTGAACCAGATTTTTGCTGAGATCAATAGCACTTTGATTATCATAAAATACACTCACTGGTAACTTCACTTCAATACCCAAGTCTGCCAATTGTCTTAGCATCCATATCACCTGTGTACATGCTACATAAGCAGCCATATACTCAGCCTCAGCTGTGCTCAAAGCAACACTATTTTGCTTTCTACTTAACCATGCAACACACTTTGAACCCAAGTAGAAGCTATAACCACTGGTTGATTTTTTATCATCTATACTTCCTGCCCAATCTGCATCAGTGTATGCTTGTAGTTTAACAGAATCCATGGCTGGATACCACAAGCCCATTTCTAGTGTTCCTTTGAGGTACCTTAAGATTCTTTTCACTGCCAACACATGAGACTCCTTAGGATTAGCTTGGAATCTGTTGGCAGTGCACACAGCTTGCATAAGATCAAGCCTTGATGCCATAAGGTACAAAAGGCTCCCTATCATCTTCCTGTACTTTGTAGGGCTTGTACTTCTTTCCTCCTAATCTTTTGTTAACTTGTAGCCCACTGTCATAGGGGTACTGATAGATCTGCTATCCTCCATGCCAAACCTTTTCAGCATCTCTCTGGCATATTTCGTTTGAGAAATAAAGATACATTCTTCACACTGCTTTATCTGTAATCTAAGAAAGTATATCATTTCTCCAATCAATGACATCTCAAATTCCTTACTTATCTTCTGTGCAAAATCTTGGCATAGCTCAGAGTGATCCCCTCCAAAAATGATGTCATCTACATATACTATGGTTATCAGCTGGCCTTTTTTTAAGTTGAACACATATAGGTTATTATCAACCATTCCTCTTCTAAAGTTCAACCTTCTCAAGTATGCATCCAGCCTACTGTACCATACTCTTGGAGCTTGCTTAAGACCATACAAGGCTTTCTTCAGCTTGCACACATGTGTCTTATCCTCACTGATTTGTACTCCATCGGGTTGTTCAATATATACATCTTCTTTCAGGAGCCCATTCAGAAAGGTGGATTTCACATCCATCTGATAGACTTTATACCTCTTGTGTGCTACCAAAGCTAAGAACATTATGATAGTTTCTAACCTTGCTACTGTTGCAAAAGTTTCATCAACATCTACTCCTTTTATCTGAGTGTAGCCTTTGTGAACTAGCCTGGCCTTGTTCCTCACCACCTTGCCATCTTAATTGTGTTTATTCCTAAACACCCACTTTGTTCCTATAACATTCTTATTAGTGGGTCTTGGAACCAGCTCCTATGTATCATTCTTCTCAATTTGATCCAGCTCCTCATTGATAGTTTTGACCCAGGCTTTGTCTTGAATAGCCTCTTCAATAGATTTAGGTTTAACTTATGAGAGTAGAGCAGTAGCTCCCACAATACTTCTTCTTGTTGTAACTCCTGCTGATGGGTCACCTATGATCTAATCTCCTTGATGAGCACTAGTCCATGTTTTCTTTGTCCTTTTTCCTTGCACCATCTTAGTTGCAAGAGAATCTCTTTCTTCATCTTCAGACTCATTCTTCTCTGAGTCTGAACTTACTTCTTGTTCCTTTTCTGTAAGTTGGTCTGATTCTTCATCTACATTGAAGTCATCTTCTTCATTGTCCTCAGCTTCTCCATTCTACATTGTTTTCCAGTTCTCATCTATTCTTACATCACTGGAAGTGATCACTTTTCCCAGCTTATGCAAGAAAACTCTGTAACCTTCATTAGACCTAGCATTGAATTTTCCCAAGTTTTGCTCCTTGTTCTTCACAAAACATGGGCTGCCAAAGACTCTGGATACTTAGCTGTTGTCTTCTTCCCACTCCATAGCTCATATGGAGTCTTATCAGTATTGGGCCTTAGTAGAACTCTGTTCAGTAGGTGCATAGCTGTAAATGTTGCTTTTGTCCAAAATCTTGTGTAAAGCTTGGATTCCAGCAGTAGAGTTCTTGCCATTTCAGCCACATCTCTATTCTTCCTCTCTACCACCCCGTTCTGTTGAGATGTTCTCACTGCTACCATCTGATGGTGAATACCATGCTTCACAAGGTAATCTTCAAAAGCTTCATTTGTAAATTCAGTGCCTTGATCTGACCTCAATACTTTGATCTTCCTTCCACTCTCATTTTCAGCCAATTTTCTATATCTCTTGAAGCAATTCAGAACTGAACTCTTTGATCTTACACTACTTTCTGACATGTTTTCCTTTAGAGCATGTTGAGCAAACATACTCTCTCTCTCTCCTGAGGTCGGGAATATCTCTGATTGCATGAGTAGTGGTTAGCTTCCTTATGTTCTTTTGTGATAAGTGTCCCAGCCTCCTATGCCAGAGTTGATTTTCTTCTTCTTTGGTGAGTAAACAGCTGCTTGTCTTATCCTCATCAATCACATCTAAATTTTTAGTTGTTCTCTTCCTAGTTACAACAGTATTGCCTTCTTTACTTTTGACCTGGCAACCTGTTTTTGTGAATATTACCTTATGGTCTTCGTTGCATAGCTGACTAACAGATGCTAAATTATATCTGAGTCCTTCAACGTGTAGAATATCTTTCAGCTTTCCTCTTCCAATCTTTACTGACCCTTGACCATTGATGTTGAGTGAATCATCATTGCCAAACTTGACTTTACCTTTTCTTGATTTGTTTAGCTTTGATAATTTACTCTTGTCTCCCGTCATGCACGAAGTGCATCCACTATCAAGGATTCACTGCTTATCCTTGCAGTCAGCTTTGAGTGCAATTTTAGCTATATTAGCCACCTCCCTTTTAGCTTTATATTCTTTCTTTTGAACTAGTTGGAAGATAACTTTCTCCTTTTTCTCAACTTTGACTGCACCACTTGTTTTCACTATGCCATTGAGTGCCTTCTCTTGCTCAGAGAGAATTATCATGCATCTCTTGGCATTATGGCCATCTTGCCTGCACCTTTCACACTGTTCCAAGTCTGCCAATATAGCAAACTTGTTCTTTGAAACCACTGGTTTGGGCTTCCACCAACAATTCTTGTCAGCATGTCCTTGCCTTTTACAATATGTGCAAGAACTCACGATAGGTGTTCTCTTCTGAATTCTATATTGTCTCCCCCTGTATGCAGCATTTTATCTTCTCAAGTTGGAGACATATATTGGCCTTCTCCACCAGTAGTTACTTGCCTTAGGACCCCAAACTCCACAATAAAGGCAATAACCTTGAAACTGCCTCTTCTTGGGTCTGATCACAACTTGTCTTCTTGTGTTCATCACTTGCTGTGTAGGCAAAGTAGGTGGCTTCTTTGCTTGTGTGACTTTCATTTCAGTCACCTTCTTCTCCTTCTTCTATTCAGCTATAGCCCTTTGCTGGCTGACTTTCTTTTCTTCCTTCTTGTTTGCCACCTTAGGTTGTTTCTTTAGATCTTCTTTATTCTCAGCTATCTTCTTTTTAAGTCACAACCTTCTCTTTCAATTTTTGTGGTACATTCTCATTTTCTTTAGCCAATACAGCCTCAGATTGCTGCACTTTCTTTACATTCTTCTCTCCTTTTTTAGAACTTGTTTCTCATATCATTTCAAGTTTCTGCAAGTTCTCTTTGCTACTTTTGAGTTGTTGCTGAAGTCTCAGCAACTCTTTCTCCATTTCTTCAATTTTTGAAGCCCTTGAGCCAAACTTTACTGTAAGGTCTTCACATATTTTGATTTGTTCCTCAAATCTTCTCTTCAAGTTAATATGCTCGGCCCTTATTTCATCCTTTTGACTTTCAACTTCCTTAAACTTTGCTTCAACTTGTTTTATATGGGCCTCTAACCTTTTTATGGTTCTGCCCCTTCTGATTATCTCCTTTGAAGCTGCTTCCAGCTCAGCTTCAAGATCTGGCTCTTCTTCATCAACTTCCTCTTCCTCTTCAGAGGTTAAGCTACCACCTTGTGCTGATGCCATAAAGACATACTCATCTGATGAGTCTTCATCTTCCTCTTCATCAGCTTCTTTTGTCTGACTCACATGACTCTTGAATGAGCCTCTCGTCTTCCTCTGTGGGTTGGTAATCTTCTTACTAGACTTCTTTGATTTGAATGATGAACTTCTCCATCTTGAATTCTGCTCATCATCACCATCCTCATCTTTATCATCAAGTTTCACTTTGCACTGAGAAGCAAAGTGTCTAGTCTACCCATAACGATAACATCTCAAGGACAACTATCCTTTTCCCTTCTTAGACCCCTTTTTGAATTTCCTTGTGAAGTAAGCTAATACTTCACCTTCACTTTCTTCCTCATCATCATCATCATCCTCATTGGATGATTCTTCCTCTTCTTTTATCTTCAAGTGTTTCATAGCTTTGAAAGCTACCTCCTTTGATACCTTTGACGTTGAAGAGCTCTCGTTGACTTTATTCTCATCTCATATGCAATGAGATTGCACTAAAGATCATGTAGAGACATAGAATTGAGATCTCTACTCTCCTCTATGGCTGCCACCTTTGAGGCAAACCTCTCAGGCAGAATTCTCAGAATTTTCTTCACAATCGATGAGTCCTTCTTGTTCTTCCCATGACTTCTTAGGTCATTTATAGCGTCAATAACCCTGGTGAAGAACTCTTGAACTGTCTCATTCTTCTGCATTCTGAGAGATTCATATGTCTCCTTGAACACTTGAAGTTTAGCCTCCTTCATTCTGCCATCACCTTCATAGACTTTCTGCAATCTGTCCCATATCTCCTTGGCAAATTTGTAGTCCATAACTTTAGCATACTCAGCATCTGTCAATGCTGAAATGATGACATTGAGGCCTTCCCATTTATCTCAAATTGCCTTAACTCCTCTGGGGTTAGGTCTTTACCTTTTCCCAGAGCCACAAAACCCTCCTGTACGGATTTCACCACGTTCATGCCCATGGTTGCAAATACCACTTGCATTCTTTCTCTCCACATATGATACTTGGTTTCGTTGAAGATTGGAACTTTCTTGCTGTAAGTGGTGCTAGTGCTGGTACTAGTTTCCATTTCTCAGTATACTAAACAAATCAAACTTCTAGATCCCTTCAAACTAGTACACCAAGCTGTTAAGCTTCAAACTAGTGAACCTGTGATCTGATACCAATTGAAGTTCCTGACTTCTCCCTAAGATCTATTAGTTTGTGATACTGAGAGGGGGGTGAATCAGTATCACCACAATTCGCAATTCTCAGGTAAGTGAACAACTTCAACCTTTTCTTAAAAGCAAACTCTTTCTCAGACTCGACTAAGGTAGATCTATTGCTACCTACTAATCAAAATAGTCTCCAAAGTCACCTTTCAGACACCTTGCTTAATAGACAATTCGGATGTTCTTGTTTAGGCCTTTGTTAGGTTATGGGTTGGCTGATACTTTAACTGCGTTCACAACTCAATTCAAAACACATAATGTAAAGCAAATTAAGGACATACGAGATTCACGTGGTTCTGTCAATGTGACGTACATCCACGGTGGTAGGGACTCTCCCTTACTGAGACTATCCACTATACTTGAGAATTTCAGTTACAATGGATGTCTTAATCCTCTGCTCCTTTCACTATTGCAAATACTAAGCAAGTACAATACAAAGAGTGTCACTTATTGTGTCTACCCTTCTTCTAGGTTGTCTTGCCTCTGTTGAATTGAAAGGCTGCTCCACTGCCGCTTAGAAGTTCACCGCAACGCTCTCTAACCTCTCTTGAAGAAATCTAGAAATACGTTGAGTTCTTTTTGATGCTTCGCTGAATTCCTTCTCTAAGTTGTCTCACATAGCTCCTGCTTTCACTGTCTCACGGTCTCACCCGTCTCCTTGTCTCACGGCTCACCTCACATTTCTGGTTTGCCGTTCCACGTCTCACGCATGTTTCTGGTTTGTGCCCTTTGCTGGTCTCACACCTCACGCACGTTTTTGGTCTCACGTCGATGAACGTTCTAGTCTCACGCCGTCACACATTCTAGTCTCACACTGTCCAGCTGGATCTCTCACCGTTTAGTCGGATCTCTCTCACCGTTCAGCTGGATCTCTCTCACCGTCTAGTCAGATCTCTCTCACCGTCCAGCCAGATTTCTCCCACCGTCCAGCCAGATTTCTCTCACCGTACAGCTAGATCTCTCTCACCGTCCAGCCAAATTTCTCTTTACTGGTGGTTTCTGTTTTTCCCGTCTAGCCCTTGTTCTGCCGTGTACCCCTCTTGGTTGCCCGAATTGGGCTGTTCCGTTCACCTCTATTCGAGAGTTCTTGTGTTTTTTGCCGTGTGTTCCTTTCCCGTCCACTCTCCTCTTCGGCCGTCTTCGTATTTTCTCCCTTTCAACCTGATTGTGTCGTCTGTTTCTCTCTCTACCTCTTTGCCGTGTTGTCTCCTTGCCGACCGCCGGTGTGCCATTCCTCACGGGTTTCTCTCTCTTGCCGGTGGTGTGCCGTTGCTCACAGGTTTCTCTCTCTTGCTGGTGGTGTGCTGTTCCTCACTTTCGCCATCCACTCTGATTTTGCCGTATATAATTTTTCTCTCTCTTCCAACGGCTTCTCTCTTTGGTTGGCTAGTTGTCTACGTTTTTTGTCCGTTTTGCTCAATTGCCGACTTGTCTTTATTTGTTGTCTTCCAATGGCCTTTATATACTTTTCCATGAAACCCTAATAGGGCTTTTACGTTCTATGTGGCTTTTACGTTCCATGCAGTAAATTTACTGTCTTACCCTTCCATGTGACTTTACTTTCTTGCACATTTAAACCTAATTGACAACAATTATAACCCATACAAGGCTATGGGAACGACACAAGATTTCTCATTTACTTGCAAAGACTCATTCACACAAACTAATTATGAAGCTAAAATTAACATCAAATTAATCATGAGAATAATGACATTATAGCTTCACACTTTAAATCCATTGAATTCCACCAAATAAAGTAGTAATTGATCATGATTATCATTACTTGTTGGTATTGATTGGTTCAATTTTATAAGAATGAGATTGTCTTTTCATTTCATACTAACATGATTTCTACTTTAGTTGCAAGGACTCATTCACACTAATTGATTATGAAGCTAAAATTGGTGTATGCACCAAACAATAAATTAATTATGAGAATAATGATATGATGACTTCACACTTAAAATTTGATGAATTTCATAAAAAAAGAGTCATTGTTCTTGATTATCTTTCCTTGTAAGTATTAAATGGATCAATTCAATGAGAATAAAAACCATCTCTTCATTTCCTACTAACAAGATTTCTGTATTAGTTGCAAGGACTCATTCATGAAAATTGATTATGATGTTAAAATTGGTGCATCACTTCAAACTCTAAATCCATCAAATTCCTTTAAACAAACAACCCATTGATACTAATTGTCTATCCTTACAAGTATTGACTAGTACAATTTTAGGATAATGAAATTGTCTCTTCACTTGTTGCAAACATGATTTCTAATTTTGCTGCATGGAATCATTTGCACTAACATATTTTTTTATTAAAACTGGGGCAAACCACCAAACATTAAATTAATTATGAGAATAATGGAATTATGACTTCATACACCAAAATGTATTGAATTTAATCAAATAAAGGAGTAATTGATCTTTGATATTCTTTTCTTCTAGGTATTGAATGGATGAATTTGAGGACAATGAAACTATCTCTTCATTTCCTACTAACACGATTTCTCCACTAATTGTAAGGACTCATTTGCATAAACTAATTATGAAGTTAAAAATGGTGTATGCACCAAACATTAAATTTTGCTAGAATAATGATATTACAACTTTAAACTCTAAATCCAATATATCCCATCAAATAAAGGAGTAATTGATCTTGATTGTCTTGTAGGTATTGATTGGTTCAATTCTAGGAAAATGCAACCATCTATTCATTTCTTGCTAATAAAATTTCTCCTTTAGTTGCAAGGACTCATTCATAAAAACTAATTATAAAGTTAATAATGGTGCATGCAACAAACATTAAATTAATCACAAAAATAATGATATTATGACTTCACACTCAAAATTCATTGAATTTCATAGTATTATGCATTAAAAAGTTTGAAAGTGATTTATTCAATTAGAGATTTCTTTTAAGAATTGATTGCAAAGCTACAAAAGTTGTTCTTATTAAGGTTGGGAGGAACATAGCATCAAAACAAATCTTTACTAGATGGCAATGAATATTATGTGCCTTTAATTTTAACATTGAGTTTATACAAGGAAATTCTAATTATCTTCCTGATTTTTACTCATAAATTTTTGCATGGAAAATTGCATGAGTAAAGTTTTGCTCCTATAGGGGTTGCAGTCCTAACCAAAGTTGATTATTTTGCTAGCAAAATATGCATAAAAAATTTCAAGTTTTGAAGTTAATAAACTTTGCGATGATGCTTATGAGCATGCTTTTGTTAATGGGTTAACTTACCCATTAATTCCAAAATTTATGGACTATTTATGTCCACTTGAGAACAATTATGCTTAGCTTCTACCTAATGAGGTAGCATGCTTTTATCTTAAGAAGGAAATCTATCCTTATATTCATCTTAAAGATTGTTCATACTATTAACAAATTCTGTAGAGACAAGATCCATAGTCATTCAACCCATCAAAAGCGGTTTTGGTACCTCTTATTTTGGTTACAAGGACTACACTTATGCTAAGTTTAAGATATGAAATGTTCTTTTATCCTGAAGATTGGCAAGGAGATTTGTTCACTACCAAAGAATTGAAAGACTGGTGAAAGGTTAAGGCATTCAATTATTTTGATTATATGGAAGATGGGAAAAGGCTTTACCATATGAAAATAGGCAAAAGAAATTCAGCTAGTGGATTCAAATCCTTTCCCACATGACCTTATGAGGTTTCCTAACTGGTTTATAACCTCGTTCTTCAAATGGGGTTGCTTTACCTAAAAAGGTAAGAACTATTTATGAACAATTTTGCACAAAGATGATGATCTTAGAGATATGCTATCCTATTTGCTTCTTGGTATCAAGTCCCATTGATTGTTAAATGAGATTATGTTATAGCAATCAAGCAGGTTATCCTAAAAGTTAACATTAAGTTGTTTCATGGCTCATTAGAAGAATTAATATTCACAAGTAGGACAAGTTTGATTTTTTCAATGACAGCATCTACATGGCTAGAGGGATTATTGTTATTGATGGACCACACCCTATTTCTCCTAAGCCTAATCTTACTTAATCTCCATAACAGTTGCTTAAAGCTCTCATGGAATCTATATCAAAGGGGAAGCTAATGGAGATGATTACCACTTTGCTTCAACCTCAAGCAAAGGCTTCTCAAGCATTTTCCTCACAAGAACTGATGTAGGACAATACTAGTCAAGCAAGGGTGGTAGAGGAATATATTCTGCTAGATTCCCAAGACTCTTATGAGTTCTAAATACTAAGTCTCTTTTGTCAACTTTTATAAAGCTACTTTATGCAAGCCAACTAAAAAGAAAAGTAGTTTTGTCAACTTTTATATTACTTTATATAAGCCAACAAAAAAGGAAAGTGGCTTAGTCACCATTTGTCTTCTTTTATAAAGCTATTGTATGCAAACAAACAAAAGAGGAAAATGGCTTTAGGACACTTTATGGAAAACAACAAAAGGCATTAAAATGACTTCAAAGGAATCTTTGGAGGGTTAAACACCTCATAAATAGGACTAGAAATCCCAAAGAGGAAAGAATCTTCTTTCCTCCTTCCTCCATCTTTCCTTTTGATTCTCTCTTTCTCTCTTATAAAATTTCTCTCTTATTCCATCTCCTTGTAAGCTTGTAATGCCTTGGAAATGAAGCACTTATTTTTGAAAGATTTCTTTCTTTTCTTTTATATTCGATTTGTAACCTTTGCTTTCATTCTCTTTACATTTTTTATTTAGTTAACTTTCCTTGTCTTTAGTTAAGTTTGCCACTTGCTTGTTACATTAGACTGAGAATGAGTCCTTGCACCTAAAGAAGAAATGATATGAACTCCGATTATATGTAAACGGAACCCAACACCAATGTTGGTATAGGATCGTTCTAACAAAGGTTAAGGGATTTGAAGTTCTGACCCAATGATTATAAACAACTAAGAACCAAAATTATAAGATTCAGACGCCACTCCTAACATCAACAATGTTGAAGAAGATAAGTCTATTAAACCAACACACTCAAGTATGAAAGTTCATAATTAATTCTCAAAGAACTAGAGAAAATAGCTCATACATTCATGAACAATCGGGTTCCCCCTCCAGTCACCCTTTTTGCCCTTTTCATATGCTAACCCCCAAAAACCCTAGCTTATAAGATAGGTTTATTAAGGAAATTCGTTCAACCCACTACATCACAATATAACCCATGAAAATAATCCATTTAAATGCCCAAACATGGGCTCCCAAATCCAACTTCCTTCCCAAGGCCATGGTTCTCAAATTCCTCCATAAATGACACATTTGCAAGCCCTGGTGAAGCCTCCACCATCCTTAACTCATACCTAGCAACTTCTTGGTAGTAAATGTCGCACAACAAGTTGTTAAGAGCTTCCTTTATTTTCTTTAACCTTGCCCTTGTCATTAGTCCTCCAAGATTTTGCAAAGCATTAACTCCCTTGTTGATTTGAGCTGGTACAATATGGCTTCCATCATTCTCGCTCTCCTTAAAATGATTTGTCCTCAAATCAGCACCTACATCATCAAAGAGAAAAGGAGAAAGGTCAAAAACATTAAATGTTGCACTCATATTATACTCACCTAGCAAGTTAAGTTTATATGCATTATCATTGACTCTTGCCACCCCTTGAGAAGGACCATCTCCCCTTGGTTGCAACTTTGATTTCCTTTGCATAAGAAATCTATCCTTCCACAAATGTACCCAAACCCAATCACCAGGTTCAAAAGTGATATGCCTATGACCTTTGTTGGCTTGTGTTTCATATTGTTTAGTTTTTCTCTTAATGTTAAGCCTAGCTTTCTCATGAAGTTACCTAACCACTTCAGCCTTCTTTTTCCCATCTAAATTAACCTTATTCTATATAGGCAATGGTACTAAATGCAAAGGAGATAATGGATTAAAACCATAAACAAACTCGAAAGGAGAATAACTTGTAGCACAATGAACAACACGATTATAGGCAAACTCCACAAAGGGCAAACATTCTTCCCAGGTTTTAGAGTTCTTACCAATAATAGCACGCAACAATGTACCAAGAGTTCGATTTACTATCTCAGTCTGTCCATCAGTTTGTGGATGGCAAGTTGTAGAAAATAACAACCTTGTTCCAAGCTTACCCCACAATGTCTTCCAAAAATGGCTCAAAAATTTTGCATCACGATTTGATACAATACTCTTCAGCACTTCACATAGACGAACAATCTCTCTAAAAATTAAGTCTGCAATGTGTGTGGCATCATCCATTTTGGTGCAAGTAATGAAATGTGTCATCTTTGAAATCCTGTCAACTACAACAAGAATACAATCTTGGCCCTTCTTGGACTTAGGTAACCCAAAAATAAAATCCATAGAAATGTTGGTCCAAGGTTCACAAGGAATTTCTAAGGGCATATACTTACTATGGGGCAAAACCCTAGACTTAACTTGTCTACAGGTAATACACTTGGCACAGACTCTTTCAACATCCCTTTTCATATGTGGCCAAATGAAATGTTCATTTAAAACATCAAAAGTCTTTTGAATTTCAAAGTGTCCCATTAAACCACCCCCATGAACTTCTCTCATAAGTAATGCTCTCATAGACCCTTGAGGAATATAAAGCTTATTCACTCTAAACAAATACCCCTCATGTCTATAGAACTTACTAAAGACAGCTATCTCACATGTATCATATATGTTACTAAAGTTAGCATCATTAGCATACAAACCAATAATGTGCTCAAACCCCAGCAACTTAACGCTCAAAGTGATAATTAATGTGTACTTACGTGACAATGCGTCAGCAACAACATTTTCGTTACTTGATTTGTACTGAATTACATAAGGAAAAGTTTCAATAAACTCAACCCATTTTGTATGTCTCCTATTTAACATACCTTGCCCTTTCAAGTATTTTAAAGACTCATGATTAGTATGAATTACAAACTCCTTGGGCCAAAGGTAATGCTGCTATGTTTCTAAAGTCCTAACAAATGCATACATTCATTTATCATAAGTCGGATAATTCAATGTTGACCCACTCAACTTCTCACTAAAGAATGCAATAGGTCATTTCTCTTGCATGAGAACTCCCCCAATCCCAATGCCCAATGCGTTACATTCAATTTCAAAGATCTTAGAAAAATCAGGTAAAGCAAGAAGTGGTACATTACACAACTTAGACTTAAGCAAATCAAAGGCATCTTGTTGTTCCTTACTCCACTTGAAACCCACACTCTTTTTCATCACATCAATCAATGGTGCAACTATGGTACTAAAATCCTTAATGAACCTCCTATAAAAGCTAGCCAAACCATGGAAACTCCTCACATCACTCACATTCTTAGGTGTAGGCCATTCCTGCTGTATACTAATATGTCATTAAAATAAGCCACAACAAACTTTCCTAAGAAAGATCTCAAAGCATGATTCATTAATTTCATAAAAGTACTAGGTACATTAGTCAAGCCGAAGGGCATAACTAACCATTCATACAAACCATGCTTGGTCTTGAATGCAATTTTCCATTCATCTCCTTCCCTCATCCTAATTTGATGATACCTACTCTTAAGGTCAATTTTAGAGAAGTAATAAGCACCATGTAATTCATCTAGCATATCATCAAACTTGAGTATAAGATGTCGATACTTAATAGTTATTTGGTTGATAGCTCTACAATCGACACACATCCTTTAAGATCCATCTTTCTTTGGTTCAAGCAACATTGGCACTGCACATAGGCTCATGCTCTCCCTTACATGTCCCTTCCTCATCAACTCATCAACTTGCCTCTGAAGCTCCTTTGTCTCCTCAGGATTACTTCTATACACTGGCTTATTGGGAATGGGAGCTCTAGGAATAAGATCAATGTGATGTTCAATCCCTCTCCTTAGTGGTAAACCATTTGGGATCTCCTTAGGGAATACATCATTATAATCTTGCAACAAAGATGAAATAGCACTAGGCAAAGATTAATCAAGGTTAGTGTTAGAGAAATAAGAATCCTTGTAAAGGATGAAGATCATTTGTTGCCTAGCTTGGAAGGCAACCCTAACATTTGCTCCTTTTGCAAACACACTCACTTGTTTTCTTTCATCTTCACTCTTGTGAACCTGACCATTCTTGTACTTAGCACTCTTAAATGCGTTTATCTTGTTTTTCTCTCGACTTTTACTTTCTTTTTGCTCCTCCTCTTTTGCTCACTTTCATAAAGTCTCACTGGGTCTTCATACACTTGTTTTGGAGTCAATGGAACAAGTGTAAATGGTTTTCCATCCATGGTGAAAGAATAGCAGTTCTTGAAACCATCATGCAAAACTTTTCTATCAAATTGCCAAGGACGGCCTAATAACAAATGCCCGGCCTACATAGGTACAACATCACAAAACAACTCGTCCTTATATCTACCAATGGAAAATGGAACCACAACTTATTTAGTCACTTTCACCACTCCACTGTCATTCAACCATTGCAAATTATATGGCCTAGGATGTTTGGTTATAGGCAAGTTCAATCTTTCCACCAACTCTGTACTCGCTACATTAGTACAACTACCTCCATCGATGATTAAGCAACAAAGTCTATCTTGAACCAAATATCGAGTATCGAAAATATTTTCCTGCTACATCTCAACATCATTCTCCTTCTTAACGTGCACACTAAGGGCTCTCCTTGATACTAAAAGCCTTCCACCATGCTCTGGATACTTTATCCCTTCATCAACATCACTAGCATCCTCTAATGGTAGCATTTGGTCTTCATCACTAACATCACTACTAGACACATAGTCACCATTCTCCTTAAGGTACATGGTTCTCTTGTTAGGACATTATGAAGCCACATGACCCCTACCCAAACATCTAAAACATTTGATGTCTTTAGTTTTTCCTTGGGTGCCTTTAAGTTTTTCTTCAAATTTGCCCCTTTCTAGGCTACCCCATTAGTCTTGGGTTTATGTGAATTGGTTTTAAGCTTAGAAGTCATCTTCTCTTCCTTCTTCCCTTAGTTTGACTTCCAAAAAGATGAATCCAAGTTTTGATTATTTCTAGAAGTGCTCCTTCCCTTAAGTTGCCTCTTAACTTTCATGGCAATGTGTACCATATCTTCAAACTGTACATAGTGTTATAGTTCTACCACATCAGCTATGCTTTTATTCAACCCTTGGAGGAACTTAGCCATGGTTGCCTCCCTACCTCCATTACATTTGCCCTAACCATAGCAATTTCCATCTCCTTATGGTACTCTTCCACACTCTTGGAACCTTGCGTAAGGCTCTACTACTGGTTATACAAATCCCTATAATAAGAGCTAGGAACAAATCTCCTTCTCATCACAATCTTCAACTCATTCCAAGTTTCTACGGTTCTCTCAAAATTTCTTCTCCTAGTGGTAACTTGCTGGTCCCACCATACTACAGCATAATCAGTGAATTCTACCATAGCTAACTTCACTTTCTTCTCCTCAGAGAAGTTGTGGTACTCATATATTAATTCTACCCTTCGTTCCCAATCCAAATAGACATCAGGGTCAGCTTTCCTTTGCAAAGAAGGTATTTTCATTTTAATACTACTAAGATTTTTGTCTACTTCTTCCTCTACTCTATTTCTGTTATCCTAACCTCCATTGTACCTATCATAAACATTTCCATTCCCTCTTACTCCTCTACCATTCCTATTACCACGTCCTTGTCTAAATTCACCTCTGAAGTTTCTACTAGCATTATCACCGTTAGCATAATAATCATCACCATCTTCACCAAAGTCATGTTCAAATAGCTCCTTCATGACCCTCCCAGCTGGCCTCTTAGGATTGACACTTGATTCCCCTTCTATTTTATCCATCCTGTCTCAAATTTCCCAAAACATTTGGTCAATCCTATCAAACTTCTGCTCTAAGGATTTCATAAGTAATTTGAAACCTAGAACAACTACTTCCTCTTCTCCATGTGGGAAACTGCCTTGTTTAGTATTAGACATTGGATATGCAAGATTGTTAGTAAATAAAGAATATACCTCACAAAACTCACTCCCTTGCGTGTTTGCTCTCCACTCAACTATAATAGTCCTCAACTTTCATGTTTCACACAATGAATTGCAAGATTCTAAGAGCTCTTTCAATAATTCTAAGCAAATTAAATTTAGAACAAACAAAATTTGAATATATCAATCCTAAACCTACCTCTTTAGAGAAGTAACATGATTAAGAAGATGAGCAATAAAGCAAATAGAATGTTAAGGAATTTAATGATATGAGTAGTGCAATCAGACAACAATCAATTATCAAATATAATTGAGTAAATGACCAATTGAGCAATGAAGCCAGAGTTTTTTTTTTTGGTTAACTAATGGGTATTTCTATAGAAGGAATGAATAGCAAAAAGGCAACCCAAGAAATACATGATTTTGTTTTTTTTTTTTTGTTAACTGATGGGTATTTCTGCAAAATGAATAATAGTAGTGGCCAAACACAAGAAACACACAAATTTCTTCCTTTCTTTTGTTTTTTTTTTTTTTTGTTTTTGTTTTTTAATTATTCAACCAACAATGAAGAATACATGAAATAAATGATAACAAAAGTATAACTAATCTAAGTCAAAGCCAAGCTCTAATACCAAATGATAAGAACTCTAATTATATGTAAATAGAACCTAACACCAATGTTGGTATGGGATCATTCTAGCAAAGGTTAAGGGATTTGGAGTTCTGACCCAATGACTATAAACAACCAAGAACCAGAACTATAAGATTCAGACGCCACTCCTAACAACAACATTAAAGAAGATAAGTCTATTGAACCAACACATTCAAGTATGAAAGTTCATAATTAGTTCTCAAAGAACAAGGGAAAATAGCACATACATTCATGAAAAATTGGGTTCCCCCTCCAGCCACCCTTTCTACCCTTTTTATATGCTAGCCCCCAAAAACCCTGGCTAATAAGATGGGCTTATTAAGGAAATTTGTTCAACCCATTATATAACAATATAACCCATGAAAATAATCCATTTAAATGCCCAAACATGGGCTCCCAAATCCAACTTCCTTCCCAAGGCCATGGTAATTTCTCCACAGATGACACATTTGCAAGCCCTGGTGAAGCCTTTATCATCCTTAACTCGTACCTAGCAACTTCCTGATGGTAAATGTCACACAACAAGTTGTTGAGAGCTTCCTTTATTTTCTTTGACCTTGCCCTAGTCATTGGTCCTCTAAGGTTTTGTAAAGCATCAACTCCCTTGTTGATTTGAGCTGGTACAATATGGCTTCCATCAAGAAATCTTCTTAGCAAGAAATGATGAGAGACCTTTGTTCTCCTAGAATTTAACCATTTTATACCTATAAGGGAAGATAATTAAGATTGATAACTCCTTTATTTGTTGGAATTCAATGGATTTAAGGTGTGATGTTTTAGAATTGAACCATTTAATACTTGCAACTAAAGACAATCAAAATCAATTATACCTTTATTAGATGGAATTAAATGGATTTAGAGTATGTAGTCATAATGTCGTTATTCTTTTAATTAATTTAACATTTGGTGCATGCTTCATTTTTAACTTCATAATTAGTTTGTGTGAATGAGTTCTTACAACTAAAGGAGAAATATTGTTAGCAAGAAATGAAGAGAGGTTCATTTTCCTAGAAGTGAACCTTTCAATACCTACATGTAAAGACAATCAAGATCAATTACTTTATTTTTAGGTGGAATTCAATGGATTTAGAGTGTGAAGACATAATGTCATTATTCTCATGACTAATTTAATGTTTAGTGCTTTGCCCCAATTTGAACTTAATAATCCAATGGTGTAAATGAATCTTTGGAACAAAAGGAGAGATCATGTTAGCAAGAAATGAAGAAAGAAATGAAGAAATGTTTTTATTTTCCTAGAATTGAATCATTCAATATCTACAAGGGAAGACAATTAAGATTAATGACTACTTTCTTTTATGGAATTCAAAAGAGTTAGAGTGTGATGTTCTATAATTGATCCATCCAATTCCCATAGGTAAAGACAATCAAGAACAATTACTTCTTTATTTATTTGATGGAATTCAATAGATTTAGAGTGTACAGTTATAATGTCATTATTTTTGTGATTAATTTAATGTTTGGTGAGTACACCATTTTTTACTTGATAATAAGTTTATGTGAATGATTCCTTGCACTTAAATTAGAAATCTAGTTAGTATGAAACAAAGATGCATTTCCTTCTCCAAGAATTGAACCATTCAATACCCACAACTAAAAATCAAGATCAATTACTCCTTTATATGATGCAATGCATTTTCAGTTGCATTTTCAACATGAAGTCAAAATGTTATTATTCTCACAATTAATTTGATTTTTGGTGCATGCACTAGAAATTTTAACTTCATAAACAGATTGTAAGAATGAGTCCATGCAACTAAAGGAGAAATCTTATTAGCAAGAAATGATAAGACAATCTCATTCTCCAAGAATTTAACCATTCTTTACCTACATGGAAAGACAATCAAGATCAATTACTCATTTATTTTATGGAATTCAATGGATTTAGAGAGTGTTGTCATAATGTCATTATTTTCATGATTAATTTAATGTTTGGTGTATGCACCATTTTCAACTTCATAATCAGTTTGTGTGAATGATTCCCTTGAAATAAAAGGTAAAATCTTGTTAGCAAGAAATGAAGTGATGGTTTCATTCTCCTAAAATTGAACCATTCAATACCTACAACAAAAGAAAATCAAGATCAATTACTCTTTTATTTGATGGAATTCAATTGATTTTGAGTGTGAAGTCATAATGTTGTTATTCTCTTGGTTAATTTGGGGTTTGATGCTTACACCACAAATTTTAGCTTCATAATCAGTTTGTGAGAATAAGTCCTTGCAACTAAAGGAGAAGTCTTACTAGCAAGAAATAATAAGAAAGTTTCATCCTCCTAGAATTTAACTATTTTGTACCTACAAGGAAAGACAATCAAGATCAATTACTCCTTTATTTGATGAAATTCAATGGATTTAGAGTATGTAGTCACAATGTCATTATTCTTATGATTAATTTAATATTTGGTGCTTTACCCCACTTTTAGCTTAATAATCATTGTTGTGAATCACTCCTTGCAACAAAAGGAGAAATCATTTCAGCGAGAAATGAAGAAACAATTTCATTCTCTTGGAATTGAAACATTCAATACCTGCAACAAAAGATAATCAAAACCAATGACTTATTCATTTGGTGGAATTTAATAAATTTCAAGTGTGATGTTCTAGAATTGATCCATTCCATTCTTTATGGTAATGATAATCATAATCAATTACTCCTTTATTTAATGGATTTAATGGAATAAGAGTGCATAGTCAAAATTTTGTTATTCTTGTGACTAATTTGATATTTGTTATGGACACCTCAAATTTTAACTTCAAAATTAGTTTGTGAGAATGAGTGGTTGCAACTAGAGGGGAAAATCTTGTTAGCAAGAAATGATGAGACAACTTCATTCTCTTAGAATTTACCGATTAAATACTTTCTAGGAAAGAAAATAAAGATCAATTACTCATTTGTTTGATGGAATTCAATGGATTTAGAATGTTATGTTTAAGAGTTGATTCATTCCATTCCTGCAGCTAATGACAATCAAGATTAATCACTGCTTTATTTGATGGAATTCAATGGATTTAGAGGGTGTAGTCATAGTGTTATTATTATAGTGATTAATTTAATGCTTGGTTCTTTGCCCCAATTTTAGCTTAATAATTTGTTAGTGTGAACATGTCTTTGCAACAAACTGAGAAATAATTTATAGGTTTTATTCTCCTGGAATTGAAACATTCATTAGCTACAAGGAAAGACAACCAAGTTTAGTGACTCTTTTGTTTGGTAGAATTCAATGGATTTAGAGTGCAATGTTCTAGACTTGATCCATTCCATTCTTGTGGACAATCCAAACCAATTACTCTTTTATTTGATGGACTTCAATGGATTTTGAGTATATCATCATAATTTCATTATTCTTGTAATTAACTTAATGGTTGGTGTGTGCACCATTTTTACCTTTATAATCAGTTTGTGTGAATGATTCCTTGCAACTAAAGGAGAAATCTTTTAGCAAGAAAAGAAGACATGGTTTTATTCTCCAAGAACTAAACCTTTTAATACTTGCAACAAATTATCAAGATCAACTACTCCTTTATTTAATGGAATTCAAAGGATTTAGAGTGTGATGTTCTATAATTAATCCATTAAATTCCTACAAGTAGAGAAAATTGAGATGAATTATTATTTTATTTGATGTAATTCAATGGATTTATAGTGTGTAGTCATAATGTTGTTATTCTTGTGATTACTTTAATGTTTGGTGCATGCACCATTTTCAACTTCACAATTAGTTTATTTGAATGAGACCTTGCAACTAAAGGGGAAATTATTTTAGCAAGTAATGAAGAGACAATTTCATTCTCTTAGAACAAAACCATTCAATACCTATAACAAAAGAAAATCAAGATCAATTACTTCTTTATTTGATGGAATTCAATGGATTTTAAGTGTAAAGTCATAATTAGTTTGTGATTAATTTGATGTTTAGTGCATGCAACACAAATTTTAACTTCATAATCAGTTTGTGAGAATGCATCCTTACAACTAAAGGGGAAACCTTGTTAGCAAGAAATGATGAGACAATTTCATTCTCCTAGAATTTAACCATTCTATACTTGCAAGGAAAGACAATTAAGATCAATTACTCTTTTATTTGATAGCGTTCAATGGATTTAGAATGTGATGTTTTAGATTTGAACCATTCGATACCTGGAAGTAAAGATGATCAAGATCAACTACTACCCTTTATTTGGCGGAATGCAATGGATTTAGAGTGTATAGTCATAATATCATTATTCTTGTGATTAATTTAATGTTAGGTGCATGCTCCATTTTTATCTTCATAATTAGTTTGTATGATCAAGTCCTTGCAACAAAAGGAGAAATCCTTTTAGCAAGAAATTAAATGACAATTTCATACTCCTATAAGTGAACCATTCATTACCTACAAGTACAAACAATGAAGATCAATTACTCTTTTTTAGATGAAATTCAATGGATTTAGAGTGTGAAGACATAATAATGTTATTCTCATGATTCGTTTAATGTTTGGTGCTTTGCCCCAATTTTAACATAATAATCAATTAGTGTGAACAAGTCCTCACTACAAAAGGAGAAATCATGTTAACAAGAAATGAGGAGACGATTTCATTCTCCTATAATTGAACCATTTAATATGATACAAGAAAAGGATCCAACAATAACCTTCATTCCAGGGACATAGGAGAAACTCCACCACCTTAGAGATATAAGGCTAATAGCTCTAACCACTCTTATGGGACCCACTCAAGAGTTATAGACATGCTAGGCTTAAGTTACCACTCAATGTAATCTACCATAGAGATACAGAACATAGAAGAAAACTCTTTAAATTCCTTAGGGCAAGAGTTTAATTATACACCAAAAGTCTACCTTTTTAAATACTAGAGAAAATTATAAATAAAAGGCTTTGGAACATCCCTCCAAACATAGGAAAATGCTTTAATATCCTGACTCTCGGCTATCCCAGTAGCTAGTAAAGGAACTTGACTCTTGATGTTCTAAATTCATCTGAATCGAGACATTTAGAGCTTTTAAATGACTACTCATGATTGTCATTGGGCTTGGACTAAAAGTCCAGTAGTTGGAACAAGTTTGACATGCAATTCATTCTTTTGATACCATAATGAGCATTTTTTTGTGTTTGGCCTAGGTCTTTGATTAATTCTTGGTTGTTCTCAGGAGATGCTCCTACATAATGCTCCCTTGGTTGAAAAGGACTTGCCCCCAAGTCTTCAAAATCTTCATGAAATGGAATAAGATTTGCAACATTGAAAATGTTAGAAACTTCATATTCAGCTGGCAACTCAATCTTGTATGCATTATCTCTTATATGCTTTAGTACTTTTTCAACTTGGCAATTTTTTCAAGTGGAAAACACACTTTTCTGAAATGAATCCATACTAAATCTCCTTCTTTAAACTCAACAAACCTTTTGTCCTTGTTTGCTTAGGTTTGATACTTCTCATTTTGCTTTGCTATCCTCTCCCTAACTTGCTCATGCAAATTTTTTTTATGAATATCACCCAGTTCTCAGCATTGCCATTAAGTTGATGTTTTGTTGGAAGATAAATGAGATCGAAAGGGCTACTAGGGTTAGAGCCATACACAATTTCAAAGGGACTGCATCTAGTAGGTTTGGCTAAAGGACCTATTATAAGCAAATTCTGCACGAGGCAAAAGCAAATCCTAACTCCTTAAAAGATTTCCCAAGGTTTTATTGACAACCTTAGCTTGACAATCAAATGAGGATGACAAGTAGTGCTTAATTGTACTTTAGTACCCCAATTCCCTCCAGAGGGTTCTCCAAAAATAACTCATAAACATCAAATCATAATATGAGGCAATTAACCTTGGAATGCCATGAAGCTTTGAAATCTCTTTAAAATAAAGATCAGCAACATGTGAAGCATTAGAAGTTTTAGCATAAGGAGCAAAATAAACCATTTAAAAAAATCTGTCAACCACAATAAAGATAAAATCTATTTTTCTTGGTGATGAGAACCATAGAGATGATGGGTGGAAGGCTCCAATGGTTGCAAGAGGTCCATTGCACATCCCAGAAGGCCCAATAACACGAGTTAGAGCCAAAAAGATTAAAGAAGCACTAAATGGGTTGATTCAGGACATCCAAGCCAACCTAGCTTCAAATGGGGCGAATTCAAGTTTAACAAGGAGTCCAGCCCTAATTAATATAATTAGAATACTTAAATAGGTTAGAATAAGTAATAGCATTTCTTCCTAAATAAGAGTTTATTATTTATGTAGGAATTTATCCCCAATTAGGAATTCCTCCAAAATAAGGATTTGTCCTAAGTAGGAATTTGTGCCTCTTTAGGATTGCTATCTTAGCCTATAAATAGGCTCCCCTTGTAAGCTCTGGAAGGGCAGACAACTTTGAGTGAAATAAAAAGCAAGGGTTTTTCTTTCGGTTCTTTTAAGGACTAAAGAACTTATCAAGAGGTACTTCTTGTGGCGTTCTAATCGACTTATCACTCCCAATTCCTTCTTTTCTGGAGTGTGGCGTCCATATCCTTCTTAAATACGCTAAGGTTCGTGTTCCTTCCCAGAGTGGGTCTAGGGTTCGTGATATTAAACTCTGGTTTAGCTTTCTTGGTTGTTCTTTGATTCCCTGTGTGTGTTGGGTCCCTAAGCCACATCTTTTTGGGGTTTTTCGCATCAGTTGGTATCAGAGTAGGGTTCTAAATCAGGTTGAATCCACTCACTCTTCAATTTTGTATCTTTTGATTTATTTATTGTTGTTTAGTTTGTCTATTATGTGCATTATCATTCAAATGCACAAATCTGTTTATTTGCAATCCTTCTCTCTTTGCTTGTTTGTTTAAGCTCATAAACGTACTAATTTCAATTCCAATTGGTATGTTTAAGTATTCTCCTATTGTTTTGTGTTGAAAAAAAATCAAAAAAAAAAAGAAAAAAAAAAGAAAAAAAAAAGGGGAAGGAAGAAGAACAAAAGAAAGAAAACATCAAATTCAAAGTTATTGATAAGGTTTACAGTTTGGTCATATTGGCCACAATAATAATAAAGTTTTCTTGCTCAACTCCAATTCTACCATCTGTTTTCCTATTTTGTTACCCAAGTTGTCCTCTAGGTTATATTACCCCTATCCTGATTTTTGTGAATTTAGTTCATTAAATCCATTTGTGTTGACATCCCTTTTCGCTTGATTCTTGTTCTCCAATTTGTTCAATTCTACGCCGTTTAGCTTATTCTGTTCAAAATCAATACCCTTGATTTACGTTGTTTAGTTCTTTATAGAGCTGAAAAGGAAAATCTGAGCGGTAAAAGGTAAGAGTGAAAGTTCATATAAAAAAAAAAAAACCATAAAGAGTGTAAACACGAGGGAGTGTGACATAATCTTTTAAGTGAAACACGTGAGGGAGTGTTCTGTGAGGTATCCCATTTGTTTGTGCAGAAGTAAGACTATGACATCCAAAGACAAAGGTGTAGCTCAAGAGGCAGCTGGTGATATGTCCTTCATGATCAAAGCTATGCAACAACAATTTGAGCGCATGAATACCAGATTTGATGATATGAGGGAGAGGATGGAGGAGCAAGCTATTACAATAGCAGAGTTGCAAAGGAAACATAGGGAATATGAGGCTCCCAAAGCAAGAAGGTAGTTGACACGTGCCTATGACCATGAGGATGATGTAGAAGATGATGAAGTTGATGATCAAACTACGATGGTTAGAACTGGTGACAATAGAAGGGATCGAAGAGAATTTGGGAGGCAAGGCACCTACGATCATAATTTGGGTAGTATTAAAATGACAATTCCTTCATTCCAAGGTAAGAATGATCCTGATGCATACCTAGAATGGGAAAAGAAGGTTGAATTGGTTTTTGATTGCCACAACTATTCTGAGGAGAAAAAGGTAAAGCTTGCTGCCGTTAAATTTACTGATTATGCTATTATTTGGTGGGATCAACTTGTTTTGACTAGAAGAAGAAATCATGAGCGGCCTATTGATACATGGGAGGAGATGAAGGCTATCATGAGGAGGAGGTTTGTCCCTGGTCACTATTATAGGGAGTTGTACCAAAGGTTGCAAGGGCTCACTCAGGGCACCAAAAGTGTGGAGGAGTACCATAAGGAGATAGAGATTACCATGATTAGGGCCAATGTAGAAGAAGATAGAGAGGCAACCATGGCTCGATTTCTACAAGGGCTAAATAGGGACATAGCAAATGTGGTTGAATTGCAGCACTATGTGGAATTGGAAGACATGGTGCACATGGCCATGAAAGTTGAAAGGCAACTTAAATGAAAGGGCTCCACACGGGTTGGGCAGAATTTCGGTTCTACCTCATCATGGAAGCCAAACTGGAGTAAAAGGGACGAGATGGCCAATTACAAGTCCAAAGCCGAGCTACCCAAGCACAAGAATGTGGGTCTAGCAAGGAGACAGGTAAATTTGAACCCCAACCAAGTAGAAATAGAGATATTAAATGTTTTAAGTGTTTGGGCAGGGGTCACATTGCATCTCAATGTCCAAATAAGCATGCAATGATCCTGAGAAGTAACGGTGATGTTGAAACTGCAAGTGAATCAGATGATGATTCTGTGCCACCGTCAGAGGGTGAATGTGATGGAGAGAAGTATCCAGTTAACGGAGTAACTCTCGTTACAAGACGAGCATTGAATGTACAAGTAAAAGAAGAAAATGAGGTGCAACGAGATAACATCTTTCAGACAAGGTGTCTCATCAAAGATAAGGTATGTAGTATGATTATTGATGGTGGGAGTTGCACTAACGTTGCTAGCACAACTATGGTTGAGAAGCTGGATTTACCTACTATGAAGCATCCTAGACCATATAAACTACAGTGGTTGAATGAGAGTGGTGAAGTGAAGGTAAATCAGCAAGTGCTCGTATCATTTTCTATCGGAAGGTACCGTGATGAAGTTTTATGTGATGTTGTACCCATGCATGCGGGACATATTCTATTAGGAAGACCATGGCAATTTGATAGGCGAGTTATGCATGATGGCTTCAAGAATCGATATTCCTTTGTAATGAATGAAAAACCTGTCATTCTTGTACCATTATCACCTCAACAAGCATATGAAGATCAATTAAGGATTAAAAATGAGAGTGAACAGAAAAGAGAGATTGATAAAAGAGAAGAAAGAGAAGAAAACGTGAAGACACAAGAAAAAGAGAAGAAAAAAGAAAATCTCTATGCAAAAGGAAGTGATGTCAAAAGAGCATTCTATGCCAAACAACCTATGATTATACTTTTGTACAAGGAGGCTTATTTTAACACTAACAAGTTTGACTCATCTTTGCCTAGTGTTGTTGTTGCATTATTGCAGGAATTTGAAGATGTATTCCCTGACGATATCCTAAGTGGATTGCTACCTAATAGAGGAATTGAGCATCAAATTGATTTCATCCCAAGTGCATCCATCCCTAACTGGCCAGCATATAAGAGTAATCCTGAGGAGACAAAGGAGCTTCAAAGGTAGGTTGAGGAGCTTATGTCCAAAGGATACGTGAGGGAAAGCATGAGTCCATGTGCTATGCCTGTCCTACTTGTACCAAAAAAAGATGGGACTTAGAGGATGTGTGTTGATTGTCGAGCTATCAACAAAATCACTGTAAAGTATCGTCACCCCATACCTAGATTAGATGACATGTTAGATGAATTGCATGGGTCATGTGTTTTTTCTAAGATTGATTTAAAAAGCGGATATCATCAGATTAGGATGAGAGAGGGAGATGAGTGGAAAACAGCTTTCAAAACTAAGTATGGGTTGTATGAGTGGCTAGTTATGCCATTTGGTCTCACTAATGCACCAAGCACTTTTATGCGACTAATGAATCATGTTTTACGTGCATTCATTAATAAATTTGTAGTGGTGTATTTTGATGATATCTTGGTCTATAGTAAAACCATAAAAGATCATCTTGATCATTTACGTTCTGTTATAAGTGTTTTTACGTTCTGAGAAATTGTATGCTAACTTACATAAATGTTCCTTTTGTACTGATCAGATCACATTTCTTGGCTATGTTGTCAGTGCTAAAGGTATTGAGGTTAACGAGGAAAAAGTTAAGGCAATTCGTGATTGGCCTACACCTAAGTCAACTAGTGATGTGCGTAGCTTTCATGGTCTAGCTAGTTTCTATAGATGCTTTGTAAAAGACTTTAGCACCATTGCCGCACCACTCACTGAGCTTATCAAAAAGAACATGAGTTTTAGGTGGGGTAATGACCAAGACAAGGCTTTTAATTGCATCAAGGAAAAATTAAGTTCTGCACCTTTACTTGCTTTACCTAACTTTGCAAAAGCTTTTGAGATTGAGTGTGATGCCTCAGGTATTGGCATTGGAGCTGTTTTGATGCAGGAAAGGCGCCCAATTGCTTACTTTAGTGAAAAGCTAAGTGGAGCAAGCCTTAATTATCCTACTTATGATAAAGAGATGTATGCATTAGTACGGGCTTTGGAGACATGGCAACATTACCTTTGGCCTAAGGAGTTTGTCATCCATACTGACCATGAATCTTTGAAGCACTTGAAGGGACAAGGAAAGTTGAACAAAAGACATGCCAAGTGGGTTGAATTTATTGAGACCTTTCCCTACATCATCCAATATAAAAAAGGTAAGGAAAATGTGGTAGCTGACGTGTTATCTCGCAGGTATGCCCTTATCTCTACACTTACTGCAAACTTATTAGGATTTGAACACATTAAGGATTTATATGTGAATGATCCTGACTTTGCTAATGTATATAGAGCATGTGAGGTGTCAGCCTTTGAGAAGTTTTATAGGCATAAGGGTTTCTTATTTAGGGAAAATCGTTTATGCATGCCTATGAGTTCTTTGAGGGAGTTGGTTGTAAGAGAAGCTCATGCGGGTGGTCTAATGGGTCATTTCGGAGTGAGGAAAACCCTAGATGTCCTAAATGAACATTTTTTTTAGCCACGAATGAAACGAGATGTTGAGAGGATATGTGCGAAATGCATAACATGCAAACAAGCTAAATCTAGAGTTTTACCTCATGGCTTGTATACCCCTCTACCCATACCTAACCATCCTTGGGTTGATTTATCTATGGACTTTGTACTTGGATTGCCACGAACAAAAAGGGGTAGGGATTCTGTATTTGTTGTTGTTGATAGATTTTCAAAAATGGCACACTTCATCCCATGTCATAAAACTGATGATGCAAACAACGTGGCTGACTTATTCTTTAGAGAAGTAGTATGTTTGCATGGCATGCCACGAAGCATTGTTTCAGATCGGGATACAAAGTTCTTAAGCTACTTCTGGAAGACTTTATGGGGTAAGTTAGGTACTAAGCTATTGTTTTCAACTACTTGTCATCCACAGATTGATGGACAAACTGAGGTAGTTAATCGAACTCTTTCTACTCTTTTGCGTGCTATTATTCAAACAAATTTGAAAACATGGGAAGATTGTTTACCACATGTCGAGTTTGCGTATAATCGGAGGGTTCATTCTACTACTAGTTACTCTCCATTTGAAATCGTATATGGTTTTAATCCATTAACTCCTTTGGATTTGGTACCTATACCTATCAATGAGTATGCCAGCTTAGATAGGGAACACAAGGCCGACATGATAAAAAAATTGCATGAGAAGGTGCAACAACATATTGAAAAATGAACTGAGCACTACGCATCCCATGTCAACAAGGGACAAAAGAAGGTGGTGTTTGAACCTGGTGATTGGGTTTGGGTGCATATGCGCAAGGAACGGTTCCCAGCTCAAAGGCGTTCGAAGCTACAACCCAGAGGAGATGGTCCCTTTCAAGTTGTAGCCCGAATTAATGACAATGCTTATCAGTTGGATCTTCCTGGTGAGTATAATGTGAGTGCAACATTTAACATTTCTGATCTTTCCCCTTTTGATGTAGGTGATGATTCGGGGACGAATCCTTTTGAGGAGGGGGGGAATGATGAGAACCATAGAGATGATGGGTGGAAGGCTCCAATGGTTGCAAGAGGTCCATTGCACATCCCAAAAGGCCCAATAACACGAGTTAGAGCCAAAAAGATTAAAGAAGCACTAAATGGGCTGATTCAGGACATCCAAGCCAACCCAGCTTCAAATGGGGCGAATTCAAGTTTGACAAGGAGTCCAGCCCTAATTAATATAATTAGAATACTTAAATAGGTTAGAATAAGTAATAGCATTTCTTCCTAAATAAGAGTTTATTATTTATGTAGGAATTTATCCCCAATTAGGAATTCCTCCAAAATAAGGATTTGTCCTAAGTAGGAATTTGTGCCTCTTTAGGATTGCTATCTTAGCCTATAAATAGGCTCCCCTTGTAAGCTCTGGAAGGGCAGACAACTTTGAGTGAAATAAAAAGCAAGGGTTTTTCTTTCGGTTCTTTTAAGGACTAAAGAACTTATCAAGAGGTACTTCTTGTGGCATTCTAATCGACTTATCACTCCCAATTCCTTCTTTTCTGGAGTGTGGCGTCCATATCCTTCTTAAATACGCTAAGGTTCGTGTTCCTTCCCAGAGTGGGTCTAAGGTTTGTGATATTAAACTCTGGTTTAGCTTTCCTGGTTGTTCTTTGATTCCCTGTGTGTGTTGGGTCCCTAAGCCACATCTTTTTGGGGTTTTTCGCATCACTTGGTATGTGAGGCAAACCAACCACAAAATCCATACTAACATCTTCCCAAGGGGAATTAAGAGCTGGAAGTGGTGTGTAGAAACTCATAGTTTGGACATGGCTTTTTGCTTTATGGCATATTATACAACACTCCACTATTCTCAAGACATCTTGACTAAGTTTTGGCCAAAAGAAATTTTCTTACAACAAAATCAAAATTTTGTTTCTCCCAAAGTGACCAACAAGTCCTCCTTTATGAGCTTCTTTTATAATGGCTTCCCTTAAAGAGAAATTAGGAATGCATAACATATTATCTGTGTAAAGGAAACCATCTTGTAGAAAGAAATGATTAGTTGATCCATTTAAACAAGAAGCCTAAATAAATGAAAAACTAAAATCAGATGAATAGAGTTCTTTTACAATCTGAAATCCCAATACCTTTTTCTCCATTGTGTTGAAAAGCAAATGTCTTCTACTCAGTGCATTAGCTACTTTGTTAAGCTTCCCTACCCTGTGCTTGATTGAAAAAGTGTAGGGCTGAAGAAATTCAACCCATTTGGCATGGAGACTTTTAAGCTCGTGTTGTGTATTCAAGTACTTCAACGCCTCATGGTATGACAAATTCATTGGGCAAAAGTAGTGACTCCAATGTTCCAAAGCACGAACAAAAACATAGAACTCCTTGTCATATGTTTAGTACCTCCATTTTACATCATTCAACTTCTCACTAAAGAATGCAATTGGCCTACCTTCTTGACTTAAAACATCACCAATGCCCATATTGGAGGCATCACTATCAACTTCAAACACCTTTCAAAAATCTAGAAGTACAAGGTACTGAAGCATCAACCATCATCTTCTTTATTAGCTCAAAGCTCTTTTGGGCAGTTTCTGTCCACTAGAATGAATTCCCCTTCAAGAACTTAGTGAAAGGAGCAACAAGAGTGCTAGATCATTTGATAAATCTTTGATAAAAAGATATAAGTTCATGAAAGCTTCTTACATCATGAATGGATTTAAGAGTGGGCCAACTAGCAATCATCTTAACCTTGTTTGGTTCAACTTCAATTTTTGTCAAAGATGCAACATAACCAAGAAACATAATCCTATTTGTGTAGGTATTTCTTTGCATTAGCATACAACTTTTGCTCTCTTAACACTTGAAACACTTGTTTCAAATGCTCCAAGTGTTGAGAATCATATTGCTAGGACCAAGAATGTCATTAAGGTACACAACAAATTTACCAATGAATGGTCTAAAGACATGAGTCATAAGTAGCATCAAAGTGTTGGCTACATTAGAAACCCAAATGGCATGACCAACAACTCATAGAGAACATTTCTAGTTTTAAAGGCTATCTGTTGCTCATCTCCAGGTCTCATTCAAATTTGATAATAACCACTTTTAAGATCAATTTTAGAGAAAATAATAGAACCATGTAATTGATCAAGTAAATCATCAAGTTTAGGAATAAGAAACCTGTACTTGATAGTAATTTTGTTGCTGGCTCTGCTATCTATGCACATACACTAAGATCCATCCTTCTTTGGCACTAAGAGGGCTGGAATGGCACATAGACACATGCTTTCTCACTCGAATCCCTTCATCATCAAATCTTCAACTTTCCATTGTAACTCTTCATGTTCTTTAGGATTCATGTGATAAGCTTCTTTGTTTGGGGGGATAGAGCCTGGAATTAGTTCAATTTGGTGCTGACTATATCTCATTAAAGGTAGGTTGGGGGGGTGCTTCTTCTGGCATAACATCTGCAAATTCTTCTAATAGAGGTTGAACTAGTGGATTATGTTCCTATTAATTAAGCAATTGATTCTTCCACAAGTGCAACAATATACATCTCTTTTTCTTTTAAAAACATCTTTTCAATCAAATTGCCAAAAAGTAAAGTATTCCCCTCCCCATTTGTATACTTGGGAACATGATCTGGTTTCATTGGAACTAAAACAATTTTAACACCATTCTCCATAAATGAGTAAGTGTTTTTGTAGCTATCATTAACTACTTTCTTATTATATAACCACAGTCTACTAAACAGCAAGTGAGTAACATCCATGTGAGTAACATCACACCATACTTCATCTCTACAGTTTTGCCAAATAGAAAATTCAACTAAGCTTGTTTTGCTTACCCTTACCTCAGTTCCTTTGTGAATCCATTGCATATTGTAAGGGCAAGGATGCTCTTTAGTTTTTAGGCTCAGCTTCTTCACCATCTTTGTTGCTGCCACATTAGAAGTGCTTCCACTATCAATAATGAGGTCACATAATTTTCCTAGAGAAGTGCACCTAGTATGAAAGATGCTTTCTCGCAGCCACTTATTTTCATCTTACTTAGAAGTGATGTTCAAACTTCTTTGAATCACAAGCATTTTACCCTCATCAGCATAGATAGCTTCATCATCATAAACAGAGCGTCCCAGCTCTTCTTCATTCTCTTCAACATCTTTTATCCATAAAGGTCACAACTCTATGATTTGGGAATTCAAAAGCAATATGCCCTTAGCTTGTTTGACACCTTTGGAAGCACTTTTATCACAAGAAGACTTGGTTGAAGAGTGTTGCCTTGAACTCAAACCACTTCCTCAGTTTGTAGGAAAGGTTCTAGTGGCTGATTTTGGAGCAGCCTTTTGAACCTCATTCCTTTGCTTTTCAATAGTCAAATCGAGCTTTCTTACATTGTTGAAAGACCAATATGGTTGCCATCACAAAGCATCACCAATCTCCCTGTTTAGGCCTCTCAAGTATCAGGCAATAGTTTGCTCTTCCAATTTATCCATTTCACCCTTCATCATGACTTGCTCAAACTCCATAATATATTCCTCCACACTCATTTCTGGTTGTTGTTCTAGAGAGTGAAGTTTCATGTACATCTCCATTTGATAATCCTTAGGTAGAGATCTTCTTTTCAACTCCTTCATTTTCTCCCATATTCTAATTTTCTTCTCCCCTCTTAATCTCTACATTTCTTCAAGTTCTCCCACCATAGAGAAGCATACTTCTTGAAAGCTACCAACTTGACCTTCCCATCCTCAGGAAACTCCTTGCATTCAAAAATATGTTCAACTATATGCAACCTATTGAGGAAACTAATCAGGTTGCATTTTACCCTTAAACTTGGGAATTTCAATCTTCATGTCAAATCCTTTAAAGTTGGAATGATTCCTTCTCATAGGAGAGCAATGAGAAGAGGACCTATTACTTGATTCTTAATAATCATGAGAAAATGAGCTTTCATGTGTAGCATCAAAAGAATCATCATCATGATCACATGTTCCTTCATACCAATTCAAGTGCTACTGAAGTTCATGAAGTTGTCTCCTCAATTCATCCATCTCAAAATCATGACTCTCTCTTTCTAGAGTTGCAATATGTTGTCCACAACGAGCCATAAAACCTGGGTCCCTGGGGTTATGCTATAATACTAGACTTGATATGGGAAAAGGATCCAACAGTAACCTTCACTCTAAGGATACAAAAGAAACTACACCACCTTAGAGATTTAGGGATGATATCACTCACCACTCTTAAGGGACCCACTCAAGAGATACAAAAATGCTAGGGTTAAGTCACCACTCAATGGAATCCACCATAAAGATACAAAACATAAAAAAAAAAAAAACTCTTCAAATTCCTTAGGGCAAGAGTTTAATTATTCACCAAAAGTCTACCTTTTCAAATACCAGAGAGAACAATATATAAAAGACTTTGGAACATCCCTCCAAGTATAGAAAAATGCTTTAATATCTTAACTTTTGACTATCCTGACAGCTAGTAAAGGAACTTGACTCTGGATGTTCTAAATTCATCTGAATCTAGACATTTAGAGTTTTTAAATGGCTACTCATGACTATCATTGGGCTTGGGTTGAAGGTTTAGTTGTTGGAACAAGTTTGACATACATTTCATTCTTTTGATAGTATAATGAGCTTTTTTTTGGGCTTGGCCCAAGTCTTTGATTAATTCTTGGTTGTTCTCAAGAGATGCTTCAACATTACAATACTTGCAAGGAATGACAATCAAGATCAATGACTCCTTCATTTGATAGAATTCAATGGATTTAGAGTGTGATGTTCTATATTTGATCCATTCAATCATTGCAAGTAAAGATAATTGAGATGAATTATTCCTTTATTTAATGGAATTTAATGGATTTAGAGTATGCAATCATAATGTTATTATTTTTATGATTAATTTAATATTAGGTGAATGCACCATTTTTAACTTCACAATCAATTTGTGTGAATAAGACTTTGCAACTAAAGGGGAAATATTATGAGCAAAAAATGAAAAAACAGTTTCATTCTCCTAAAAATGAACTATTCAATACCCATAATGAAAGAAAATCATGATCAATTACCTTTTTTATTTGATGGCATTCAATGGATTTTGAGTGTGAGGTTATAATGTCATTATTCTCATGATTAATTTGATGTTTGGTGCATGCACCACAAATTTTAACTTCATAATTAGTTTGTGATAATGAGTCCTTGTGATTAAAGGAGAAATTGAAATCTTGTTAGGAAGAAATGATGAGACAATTTCATTCTCCTCGAATTGAACTGTTTTATACCTATAAGGAAAGAAAATTAAGATTGATAACTCCTTTATTTGTTGGAATTTATCCCAGTATGTTATTTTAGGATTTTTTTTTTCTTTTGCATATGATGCATTACCTTATTAAAGAAATTAATTATAAGGGTATTTAAGCCAAAATTAGTTGAAAGATTATTAGCTTTGAATTTATATATGTCTCTCAGTATAAAGAGATATATTTACTTCAGAAAAATATTAAGAGAACAAAAAATTTTATTTGTTCTTTTCAACTGGAGATTGCTTATAAGCATTGATGATGATGCAAGAGCATCTCATGAGAAAAACCTAGAATTAATCTGAGGCTTCACCCAAGTACAAAAAAAATGCTCATTTTGCAATTAGGAGAACAGAATGCATGTCAAACTTGTTACAATTATTGGTCCTTCAGTCCAAGCCCAATGACAGTTTAGGAGTAGTCATTTGAAAGCTTTGAATGTCTAGTTTTACATGAATCAAGAACATTAAGAGTTGAGTTTTCCTTTATCATCTACCAAGATAGTCAAAAGTCTAGATTGGCATTTAATGGCTAGTTGAGTGGATGTTTAGTATGAAAATATTGAGTTATTACTCCATTTTTCTAAGCTTAAGGGGATGTTCTAAAGCATTTTATTTATAATTTTCACTTGTATTTATGGAGGAGACTTTTGGGATTAATTAAACTCTTACCTTGAAGAATTTGAAGAGTTTTCTTCTAAGTTTTGTATCTCTATGGTGGATTCCATTAAGTGGTGACTTAACCTTAACATTTTTGTATCACTTAAGAGGATTCCTTAAGAGTGGTGAGTGTAACCAACCCTGTATCTCTAAGGTGGTGGAGTTTCTCCTGTATCTTTAGAGTGAAAGTTAGAGTCAAATCCTTTTTCCATATCAAGTTTAGTATCAGGGCCTTGGCTTTTATGGCTTATTGTGAACAATGTATTGCAACTCAATATAGAGATTATAATGATTTTAAGATGGATAAATTGAGGAGACAACTTCCTGAAGTCTAGTAGCACTTCAATCATTATGAAGGAATGCATGATCATGATAAGGATTCTTCTGATGCTACACATGAGAACTCATTTTCTGATGATTATCAAGAATCAAGTAATGACTCCTCTTCTCATTGATCTTTTATGAGAAGGAATCATTCCAACTTCAAAGACTTTGACATGAAGAATGAAATTCCCAAGGTTAAAGGAAAAATGCAACCTGATGAGTTTTTTGGATGGCTAAATACTGTTGAAAGTATTTTTTAGGTGTTTTGAATTTCTTGACGATAGGGAGGGAAGTTAGTGGCCTAGAAACTCCGGAAGTATGCCTCTTTATGGTGGGAGAATTTGAAGAAACAAAAAGATCAAAGGGAAGAAGAAAAATAAGAACATGGGAGAAAATGAAGAAGGAATTAAAAGGGAGATTTCTACTTGAGGATTATCAAATGGAGATGTTCACGAAAATTCATTCTCTTGTGCAATAACCAAAAATGAGTGTGCAGGAATATACTATGGAGTTTGAACAACTCATGATGAAGGGTGATGTGGTTGAACTAGAAGAGAAAGCTATTGCTTAATGAGAGTGAAGTTCCTGACTTTTCCCTAGGATCTACTAGTTTGTGATACTGAGAGGGGGGTGAATCAGTATCACCACAATTAGCAATTCACAGGTAAGTGAACAACTTCAACCTCTTCTTAAAAGCGAACTCTTTCTCAGACTTGACTAAGGTAAATCTATTGCTATCTACTAATCACAATAGTCCCTAAAGTCACCTTTCAGACACCTTGCCTAATAGATAATTCGGATGTTCTTGTTTAGGCCTTCGTTAGGTTATGAGTTGGCTGATACTTTAGCTGCGTTCACAATTCAATTCAAAACCCAAAATATAAAGCAAATTGAGGACACACGAGATTTACGTGGTTCTGTCAATGTGACGTAATACAAAGAGTGTCACTTACTGTGTCTACCCTTCTTCTAACTTGTCTTGCCTCTGTTGAATTGAAAGGCTGCTCTACTACCGCTTAGAAATTCACCACAACGCTCTCTAACCTCTCTTAAAGAAATCTGGAAATACGTTGAGTTCTTTCCGATACTTCGCTGAATTCTCTTTATGTTGTCTCACACAACTCCTGCTTTCATCGTCTCGGTCTCACCTGTCTTCTTGTCTCACGACTCGCCTCATGTTTCCCTTTTTTTTTTTTTTTTTGTCCAGCCCCTGTTGTCAGATCTCTCACTGTCAACTGGATCTCTTTCTGCCGGATCTGTCTCACCGCTTGCCGGATCTATCACTGTCGACCGGATCTGTCTCACTGTCTGTCGGATTTGTCACCGTCGACCGGATCCCTGTTCTGCCGGATCTCTCACTGTCGACCGGATCTCCTTCTGTTGGATCTCTCACCGTCGACCGGATCTCCTTCTGCCGGATCTCTCACCGTCCCAGCCGGCTCTCTCTCACGCCGTCGCTGGATCTCATCTGTCCCAACCGGATCTCCTTCTGCTGTTGCCGGATCTCCTTCTGTTGTCGCCGGATCTCCTTCTGCTGTTGCCAAATCTCCTTCCTGTCTGCCGGATCTGTCTCGCCGTTTGCCGACTGCTGGTGTGCCGATCTGCTCAGCTGCCAACTGCTGGTGTGCCGGTGGTGTCCCGACCTGCTCAACTGCCGACTGCTAGTGTGCTGGTGGTGTGCCGATCTGCTCAACTGCTGACTGCTGGTGTGCCGGTGGTGTGTCTTTCTCACGGGTTTCTCTCTCTTACCAGTGGTGTGTGTAGGTTTTCTGTCTATTTTGCTCAATTGCCCGACCGTGTATTTTTTGTTATTTTCCAATGGCCTTTATATACTCCTCCATGAAACCCCAATAGGGCTTACTTGCGGCAAATTTACTGTCTTGCCCTATTCATATGGCTTTTACGTTCTTGCCCCTCCACGTGGCTTTTACCTTCTTGCACACTTAAACCTAATTGACAACAATTACAACTCATACAAGGTTATGGGAACAACAATCTCCCCCTTTGTAATTGTTGGCAACACTCATAACAAAAGCCACTATGCAGCAGTTTCAACTCCCCCTAAATATGCACTCCCCCTTTCTTAACTGCTCCCCCTGCACTTTTGCTTCTCTCCCCCTTTGCCAACCAATTACAAATTTGAAAAACTCGCAAAGTGAAGATGGAGGATTTACCTAAACTTCAGGCTTGAGGAGGCATTTGTACAGATAGACTCCATCTATGCTTTTCAAACAGCTCTGTGGACAAAGGTTTAGTTAGAATATATGAAATTTGATCTCTAGTGCCAACTTACTCCAATTGAATTGTACCATGTTCCACTTGATCTTTGATGAAGTGATACTGGATGTCAATATGCTTGCTTCTCGAATGTTGAACCAGATTCTTGCTGAGATCAATAGCACTTTGATTATCACAAAGTATACTCACTAGTAATTTCACTTCAACACCCAAGTCTGCCAATTGTCTTAGCATCCATATCACCTGTGTACATGCTGCACAAGCAGCCATATACTCAGCCTCAGCTGTGCTCAAAGCAACATTGTTTTGCTTTCTACTTAGCCATGCAACACACTTTGAACCCAAGTAGAAGCTGCAGCCGCTGGTTGATTTTCTATCATTTATACTTCCTACCTAGTCTGCATCAGTGTATGCTTGTAGTTTAACAGAATCCATGGCTGGATCCAACCCATTTCCAGTGTTCCTTTGAGGTACCTTAGGATTCTTTTTACTGTCAACACATAAGACTTTTTAAGATCAGTTTGGAATCTGCTGGCAGTACACACAGCTTGCATAAGATCAGGCCTTGATGCCGTAAGGTACAGAAGGCTCCTTATCATCTTCCTGTACTCTGTAGGGCTTGTACTCCTTCCCTCTTGATCTTTTGTTAACTTGCAACCCACTGTCATAGGGGTACTGACAAATCTGTTATCTTCCATGCCAAACCTTTTCAGCATCTCTTCGGCATATTTCGTCTGAGAAATAAAGATACCTTCTTCACACTGCTTTATCTGTAATCCAAGAAAGTACGTCATTTCTCCAATCAATGACATCTCAAATTCCTCACTCATCTTCTGTGCAAAATCTTGGCATAGTTCAAAGTGATCCCCTCCAAATATGATGTCATCTACATATACTATGGTTATCAGCTAGCCTTTCTCTGAGTTGAACACATATAGGTTATTATCAACCGTTCCTCTGTAGAAGTTCAACCTTCTCAAGTATGCATCCAGCTTGCTGTACCATGCTCTTGGAGCTTGCTTAAGACCATACAAGGCTTTCTTCAGCTTACACACTTGTGTCTCATCCTTACTGATTTGTACTCCATCGGGTTGTTCAATATACACTTCTTCTTTTAGGAGCCCATTCAGAAAGGCAGATTTCACATCCATCTGAACATTCTGATAGTTTCTAACCTTACTACTGGTGCAAAAGTTTCATCAACATCTACCCCTTCTATCTGAGTGTAGCCTTTGCAAACCAGCCTGGCCTTGTTCCTTACCACCTTGCCATCTTCATTGCGTTTATTCCTAAACACCCACTTTATTCCTATGACATTCTTATTAGTGGGTCTTGGAACCAGCTCCCATGTATCATTCTTCTCAATTTGATCCAGCTCCTCATTGATAGCTTTGACCTAGGTTTGGTCTTGAATAGCCTCTTCAACAGATTTAGGTTTAACTTGTGAGAGTAGAGTAGTAGCTCCCACCATTCTTCTTCTTGTTGCAACTCCTGCTGATGGGTTACCTATGATCTGATCTCCTCAATGAGTACTAGTCCATGTTTCTTTGTACTTCTTCCTTGCACCGTCTTAGTTGCAAGAGGATCTCTTTCTTCATCTTCAGACTCACTCTTCTCCGAGTCTAAACTTATTCCTTGTCCCTTTTCTTCAGGTTGGTATGATTCTTCATCTACATTGAAGTCATCTTCTTCCTTGTCCTCAGCTTCTCCATTCTGCATTGTTTTCCAGTTCTCATCTATTCTCACATCACTGGTAGTGATTACTTTTCCCAGTTTATGTAGGAAAACTCTATAACCTTTTATCTTTACTGAGTATCCCACAAAGATGCCTTCGTCAGACCTAACGTTGAATTAATTAACTATATTTTTTAGTCTAACCATTATTCAAATATTAATTTTTTTATGTGATTTAAGTAATTGAATTAATAATTTAGTCAAATTTGATAAAAAGTTAAAAATATATATTTTTAAATATAAAATCTTAAATTTTAATAGCTAATTAGATTACCTAAATGTTATTAAAATTTATAATATTTTATAATAATTTCTACAATTTTTTTAAAAAGTTATTATAAATTCACTAAAAAAAAGTTTAAAAAAACTATATTTTAATAAAAAAAACTAATTTGAATAATTTATTTTTTATTCTAATCTTTATTCAAATTTAATATTTTTTTATATAATTTACGTAATTTAAATATTATATTATTCAATATTCATGAAGAAAAAAAGATATTTTTTAATATAAAATTCAAAATTTTTATAATTGTATAAATCAATCTAAATATTATTTACATTTAAAATTTTTTATTATAATTTCTAATATTTCAATAAAATATTACTCGAATTTCATCAACAAGTAAAATAAATTATATTTGTACAAAAACATGATTAATTTAAATAATTATATTTTTTTATTTAAACCATTATTTAAATTTAAATTTTTATTATATTATTTACATAATTTAATCAACAAGTTAGTCTATATTTATCAAAAGTAAAAAAATCACATTTTTGAATACAAAATCCTAAATTTTAGTAGTAATATAAATAACAAAAATGTTATTGAAATTTATAAATTTTTATTATAATTTCTGTAATTTTAATAAAAAATTATTTTAAATTCACCTAAAAATAAAATATATCTTATTTGAACAAAAAAAAAAAACACTGCTTTGAATAATTCATTTTCGATTCTAACCATTATTTAAATTTAATAACTTTTTATTTAATTTATAAAATCTAAGTATTAAATTACTTAACATTCATTAAAAAATAAAAAAATGTCACTTTTAAATACAAATCTATAAATTTTAGTAATTATATAAATAAATTCAAATGTTATTTATATTTAAAATTTTTACTTTAATGTTTGCAATTTTAGTTGAAAGATACACCAAATTCACCAAAAGGTAAAATATATCATATGTGAATAAAAAATGATTAATTTAGGTAAAAACATTTTTTATTTTAACATTTATTCACATATAAATTTTTTTATATTATTTATGTAATTTAAGTAATATATTAGTCAACATTTATAAAAATTAAAAAAAAAATTATGTTTTTAATACAAATTCTCAAATTTTAGTTTTTATTTAAATCAAATCAAAAATTATTTAAATTTATAAATTTTTTATTATAATTTTTGTAATTTCAGTAAAAAGTTACTCTAAATTTACAAAAAGATTTGAGAATGGATTTATACTACCAAAGTTGTATTGATGTGCTTGGTGCAAGGAATCTAACGTTTGACATAGATACAAAAATTTATTTCATATGATTTTGTGTGAACAACTCCTTAGCAAGAAATGAAGTGATAATGTAATCTTTCATGTAATGAACCATTCCAACCATGTATAAAAATCTAATCAAGATTAAGGACCTATATGTTTGGTGGATTTCAATTGATTTATTTAAACTACCAAAATTATACTTTTGACCATAACAAGGAATTTAATATTTGGTGTAGATACAAAATTTAATTTCACAATCATTTTGTTTAAAAGAGTCTTTGAAATGAAAAGAGAAGTCATATTAGCATGAAATGAAGTAGGGTCTTATCCTTTAGGAATTCAACCATTCAATTCCTAGAAGAATAGCTTATCAAGATCAATGACTCATGATCGTTTTTTCTAAATGAGTCCTTTTAATGAAAGGGGAAGCCATATTAGCATGAAATGCAGTATAGGTCATACCCTTTAAGATTGAACCATTCAATTCTTGGAAGAATAGCTAATCAAGATCAATGAGTCCTTTCTTTGATAGACTTGAATGGGTAGATTGCCAAAGGTGCATTCATGTGTATGTCACAAAGAATCTAATGTTTAGTGTAGACAAAATTATTCATTTCATGATCATTTGTCTTGATGAGTCTTGGCAACCAAAGGCCAAGACTTGTTAGCAATAAATGAAGTGGTGGTCTCATCGTTTACACAATTAACCATTCAAACCATACTAAAAAAGTTAATCAAGATCATTAACTGATAAGGGATTAAACCCTAACTCCACCATGAAAGCTAAATTAAGAGTGAAGGTTTGACCTAACCCTTATAAATAGCCCAAAGACCCCCTTAGGAACTGCTGTGGGACACATCATGCCCGACCCCTTTAAACTGCACATCCTTGTGTTGCCTTAGTCAACAATCAGCACAGTGGTAGGGAACCTTTGTACATACGCCCACTCGACCCACTAAGGTTTGGTTTTGATACCACCTGATAAGGGATTGAACCCTAACTCCACCACGAAAGCTAACTCAAGAGTGGAGGTTTGACCTAACCCTTATAAATAGCCCAAAGACCCCCTTAGGAACCGATGTGGGACACATCATGCCTAACCCCTTTAAATTGCATATTCACGTGCTACCTCAGTCGGTGATTGGCACGATGGCAGGGAACCTTTGTACATACACTCACTCGATCCACTAAGGTTTAGCTCTGATACCACCTGATAAGGGATTGAACCCTAACTCCATCACGAAAGTTAGCTCAAGAGTGGAGGTTTGACCCAACCCTTATAAACTGCCCAAAGACCCCCTTAAGAACCAATGTGGGATACATCATGAATGATGGAAGCCATATTGTACCAACTCAAATCAATAAGGGAGTTGATGCTTTGCAAAACCTTAGAGGACCAATGACAAGGGCAAGGTCAAAGAAAACCATGGCCTTGTTGTGCGACATTTACTATTAGGAAGTTGCTAGGTACGAGTTTAAGATGATATAGGCTTCACCAAGGCTTGCAAATGTGTCATTTGTGGAGGAATTTGAGAACCATGGCCTTGGGAAGGAAGTTGGATTTAGGAGCCCATGTTTGAGCATTTAAATGGATTATTTTCATAGGTTATATTGTTATGTAATGGGTTGAACGAATTTCCTTAATAAGTTCATCTTTTTAGCTAGGGTTTTTGGGGGTTAGCATATAAAAAGGATAGAAAGGGTGGATAGAGGGGGAATCCAATTTTTTCATGAATGTATGAGCTATTTTCTCTGGTTCCTTGAGAACTAATTCTGAACTTTCATACTTAAGTGTGTTGGATCAATAGACTTATCTTCTTCAACGTTATTGTTATAGGGAGTGGCATCTAAATCTTATAGTTCTAGTTTTTGGTTGTTTATAATCATTGGGTTAGAACTTCAAATCCCTTAACCTTTGTTAGAACGATCCTATACCAACATTGGTGTTGGGTTCCATTTATATATAATTAGAGTTCATATCATTAACTCCTTTGGTGTATGGAATTCATTCAATTAAGTCTACTAAAGATATATTGATGTGGTTGTCACATTGAGTCTAAAATTTAGTGTAAAAAAGAGTTAATTTCATGTTTGTTTTGTATGGATAAGCCTTGAAACAAAAAGAGAAGCTGAAGTTCCCGACTTCTCCCTAGGATCTACTAGTTCCTGATACTGAGAGGGGAGGTGAATCAGTATCACCACAATTCGCAATTCGCAGGTAAGTGAACAACTTCAACCTCTTCTTAAAAGCAAACTCTTTCTCAGACTCGACTAAGGTAGATCTATTGCTACCTATTAATCACAATAGTCCCCAAAGTCACCTTTCAGACACCTTGCCTAGCAGACAATACGGATGTTCTTATTTAGGTCTTCGTTAGGTTATGAGTTGGCTGATACTTCAGCTGCATTCACAAGTCAATTCAAAACACAGAATGTAAAGCAAATTAAGGACACACGAGATTTACGTGGTTCTGTCAACGTGACGTACATCCACGGTGGTAGGGACTCTCCCTTACCGAGACTATCCACTATACTTGAGAATTCATGTTACAATGGATGTCTTTGATTCTCTACTCCTTTCACTATTGCAATTACTAAATAAGTACAATACAAAGAGTGTCACTTACTGTGTCTACCCTTCTTCTAACTTGTCTTGCCTCTGTTGAATTGAAAGGCTGCTCCACTGCTACTTAAAAGTTCACCACAATGCTTTTTAACCTTTCTTGAAGAAGTCTGGAAATACGTTGAGTTCAATGCTTCACCGAATTCCTTCTCTACGTTGTATCACACAACTCCTACTTTTACCATCTCACGGTCTCACCCGTCTCCTTGCCCCACAATCTCACTGTCTCACGGCTCGCCTGTCCGTTTCTCTCTCTCTTGCTGTCTAGTCGAATTTCTCTCTCTTCTCGACGGATTTCTCTCTCTTCTCGCTGGATTTCTCTCTCTTCCTGCCGGATTTGTCTCACCGTCTGCCGGATTTGTCACCGTCGACCGGATCCCAGTTCTGCCGGATCTCTCACCGTCGACTGGATCTCCTTCTGCCGGATCTCTCACCGTCCCAGCCGGCTCTCTCTCACGCCGTCGCCGAATCTCCTCTGTCCCAGCCGGATCTCCTTCTGCTGTCGCCGGATCTCCTCTGTCCCTGCCGGATCTCCTTCTGCTGTCACCGGATCTGCTGTCGCCGGATCTCCTCTGTCCCTGCCGGATCTCCTTCTGCTGTTGCCGGATCTCCTCTGTTCCGGTTGTCTCCTCTTTCTCTCTCCACGGTTGTTCTTTGTTGCCGTCGGTATCTCTCTCTTCTATGGCCGTCTGATTTCTTCTTCTGCCGGTCTGCTTTTCTTCGTCCTGCTGTCCAGCCCCGTCTAGCCGTAATTGGTTTTCTCTCCCGTCGGGTTTCTCTTCTTTTTCTGTCAAGCTTACTGTTCATGACGGCTACTGTTCACGAAGAAAACCAATCACGAAGAAAATCAAAGAGAATACCAAACCCTACACGCAAGAACACCATCGGCAAGGATGAAAAGAGTAAACAGTGCAGCCGACGGACGAATCGAGTGAACAGTAGCGTTGTGAACAGTAGCCGTCGTGAACAGTAGCCATCGTGAACAGTTGTTTAGGTTTTGCTGAATGCTCAATATTGCCGACTCACCCTATTCTTTGTCTTCCAAGACCATTATATACTCTACTCCATGAAACCCTAATAGGGTTTACGCGACGATTTTACGTTCTTACCCTTCCGTATGGTTTTACCTTTTTGCCCTTCCATGTGGGTTTACTTTCTTGCACACATAAACCTAGTTAACAACAATTACAACCTATACAAGGCTGTGGGAACAACAATCTCCCCCTTTGTAATTGTTGGCAACACTTATAATAAAAGCCACTATGCAGCAGTTTCAACTTCCCCTAAATATGCACTCTCATTTCTTAACAGCTCCCCCTGCACTGTTGCTTCTCTCCCCCTTTGCCAACCAATTACATATTTGAAAAACTCGCAAAGTGAAGATGGAGGATTTACTTGAACTTCAGGCTTGAGGAGGCATTTGCACAGATAGACTCCATCTGTGCTTTTCAAACAACTCTGTGGACAGAGGTTTAGTTAGAATATCTGAAATTTGATCTCTAGTGTCAACATACTCCAACTGAATTGTACCCTGTTCCACTTGATCTTTGATGAAGTGATATCGGATGTCAATATGCTTGCTTCTCGAATGTTGAACCGGATTCTTGCTGAGATCAATAGCACTTTGATTATCACAAAGTATACTCACTGGTAATTTCATTTCAACACCCAAGTCTACCAATTGTCTTAGCATCCATATCACCTGTGTACATGCTGCACAAGCAGCCATATACTCAGCCTCAGCTGTGCTCAAAGCAACACTGTTTTGCTTTCTACTTAACCATGCAACACACTTTGAACCCAAATAGAAGCTGCAGCCGCTGGTTGATTTTCTATCATCTATACTTCCTGCCCAGTCTGCATCAGTGTATGCTTGTAGTTTAACAGGATCCATGGTTGGATACCACAAGCCCATTTCCAATGTTCCTTTGAGGTACCTTAGGATTCTTTTCACTGCCAACACATGAGACTCTTTAGGATCAGCTTGGAATCTGCTGGCAGTACACACAGCTTGCATAAGATCAGGCCTTGATGCCGTAAAGTACAGAAGGCTCCCTATCATCTTCCTGTACTCTATAGGGCTTGTACTCCTTCCTTCCTAATCTTTTGTTAACTTGCAGCCCACTGTCATAGGGGTACTGACAGATCTGCTATCTTTCATGCCAAACCTTTTCAGCATCTCTTTGGCATATTTCATCTGAGAAATAAAGATACCTTCTTCACACTGCTTTATCTGTAATCCAAGAAAGTACGTCATTTCTCCAATCAATGACATCTCAAATTCCTCACTCATCTTCTGTGCAAAATCTTGGCATAGTTCAGAGTGATCCCCGCCGAAGATGATGTCATCTACATATACTATGGCTATCAGCTGGCCTTTCTCTGAATTGAACACATATAGGTTATTATCAACCGTTCCTCTTCTGAAATTCAACCTTCTCAAGTATGCATCCAGCCTACTGTACCATGCTCTTGGAGCTTGCTTAAGACCATACAAGGCTTTCTTCAGCTTGCACACTTGTGTCTCATCCTCACTGATTTGTACTCCATCGGGTTGTTCAATATACACTTCTTCTTTTAGGAGCCCATTCAGAAAGGCAGATTTCACATCCATCTGATAGACTTTATACCTCTTGTGTGCTGCTAAAGCTAAGAACATTCTGATAGTTTCTAACCTTGCTACTGGTGCAAAAGTTTCATCAACATCTACCCCTTCTATCTGAGTGTAGCCTTTGCAAACCAGCCTGGCCTTGTTCCTCACTACCTTGCCATCTTCATTGTGTTTATTCCTAAACACCCACTTTCTTCCTATGACATTCTTATTAGTGGGTCTTGGAACCAGCTCCCATGTATCATTCTTTTCAATTTGATCCAGCTCCTCATTGATAGCTTTGACCCAGGCTTGGTCTTGAATAGCCTCTTCAACAGATTTAGGTTCAACTTGTGAGAGTAGAGCAGTAGCTCCCACCATTCTTCTTCTTGTTGTAACTCCTGCTGATGGGTCACCTATGATCTGATCTCCTCGATGAGCACTGATCCATGTTTTCTTTGTCCTTCTTCCTTGCACCATCTTAGTTGTAAGAGGATCTCTTTCTTCCTGTTCAGACTCACTTTTCTCCGAGTCTAAACTTACTTCTTGTTCCTTTTCTTCAGGTTGGTCTGATTCTTCATCTACATTGAAGTCATCTTCTTCATTGTCCTCAGCTTCTCCATTCTGCATTATTTTCCAGTTCTCATCTATTCTCACATCACTGGTAGTGATTACTTTTCCCAGCTTATGTAGGAAAACTCTGTAACCTTTTGTCTTTGCTGAGTATCCCACAAAGATGCCTTCATCAGACCTAGCGTTGAATTTTCCCAAGTTTTGCTCCTTGTTCTTCACAAAACATGGGCTGCCAAAGACTCTGAGATACTTGGCTATTGTCTTCTTCCCACTCCATAGCTCATATGGAGTCTTATCAGTATTGGGCTTTAGTAGAACTCTGTTCAGTAGGTGCACTGCTGTAAATGTTGCTTCTGTCCAAAATCTTGTGTGAAGCTTGGATTCTAGCAGTAGAGTTCTTGCCATTTCAACCACAGCTCTATTCTTCCTCTCTACCACCCCGTTCTGTTGAGGTGTTCTTGCTGCTGCCATCTGATGGTGAATTCCATGCTTCTCAAGGTAATCTTCAAAAGCTCCATTTGTGAATTCAGTGCCTTGATCTGACCTCAATACTTTGATCTTCTTTCCACTCTCATTTTCAGCCAATCTTCTGTATCTCTTGAAGCATTTCAGAACTTCTGACTTGTGTTTGAGGTGCATGATGCAGGTCCTTCTGGAATAATCATCGACAAACAAGACGAAGTACCTCTCACTATTCAACCCTTTTGTTCTCATCGGCCCACATAAATCAGTATGCACAATGTCAAGCACTGCTTCAGAACTGAACTCTTTGATCTTATACTGCTTTCTAACATGTTTTCCTTTAGAGCATGCTGAGCAAACATACTCTCTCTCTCTCCTGAGGTCGGGAATATCTCTGATTGCATGAGTAGTGGTCAGCTTCCTCATGTTCTTTTATGATAAGTGTCCCAGCCTCCTATGCCAGAGTTGATTTTCTTCTTCTTTGGTGAGTAGACAGCTGCTTGTCTTGTCCTCGTCAATCACATATAAATTTCCAGCTGTTCTCTTCCCGGCTGCAATAGTATTGCCTTCTTTACTCTTTACCTGGCAATCTGTTTTTGTGAATATTACCTTATGATCTTCGTTGCATAACTGATTGACAAATGCTAAATTGTATCTGAGTCCTTCAACGTGCAGAACATCTTTCAGCTTTCCTCTTCCAATTTTTACTGACCCCCGACCATTGATGTTGAGTGAATCATCATTGCCAAACTTGACTCTGCCTTCTCTTGATTTGCTCAGCTTTGATAATTTACTCTTATCTCCCGTCATGTGCGAAGTGCATCCACTATCAAGGATCCACTGCTTATCCTTGCAGTCAGCTTTGAGTGCAATTTTAGCTATATTAGCCACCTCCCTTTTAGCTTTATATTCCTTCTTTTGAACTGGCTGGAAGATAGCTTTCTCCTTTTTCTCACCTTCGACTGCACTGCTTGTTTTCACTGTGCCATTAAGTGCCTTCTCTTGCTCAGGGAGAAGTGTCATGCATCTCTTGGCATTATGGCCATCCTGCCCGCACCTTTCACACTGTTCCAAGTCTGCCAATATAGCAAACTTGTTCTTTGAAACCACTGGTTTGGGCTTCCACCAACAATCCTTGTCAGTGTGTCCTTGCCTTTTACAGTATGTGCAAGAACTCACGACAGGTGTTCTCTTCTGAATTCTGTATTGTCTCCCCCTGTATGCAGCATCGTATCTTCTCAAGTTGGAGACATATACTGGCCTTCTCCACCAACAGTTACTCGCCTTATGACCCCAAACTCCACAATAAAGGCAATAACCTTGAAACTGTCTCTTCTTGAGTCTGATCACAGCTTGTCTTCTTCTGTTCATCACTTGCTGTGTAGGCAAAGTAGCTGGCTTCTTTACTTGTGTGACTTTCATTTCAGTCACCTTCTTCTGTTCAACCGTAGCCCTCTGCTGGCTGACTTTCTTTTCGTCCTTCTTGTTTGCCACCCTAGGTTGCTTCTTCAGATCTTCTTTAGTCTCAGCTATCTTCTTCTGAGTCACAACCTTCTCTTTTAACTTCTGCGGCACATTCTCATTTTCTTTAACCAATGCAGTCTCAGATTGTTGCACTTTCTCTACATTTTTCTCTCCTTTTCCAGAACTTGTTTCTCCTATCATTTTAAGCTTCTGCAAGTTCTCTTTGCTGCTTTTGAGTTGTTGCTGAAGTCTCAGCAACTCTTTCTCCATTTCTTCAATTTTTGAGGCCCTTGAGCTAAGCTCTACTGTAAGGTCTTCACATATTTTGATCTGTTCCTCAAATCTTCTCTTCAAATCAATATGCTCAGCTCTTATTTCACCGTTTTAACTTTCAGCTTCCTCAGACTTTGCTTCAACTTGTTTTATATGGGCCTCCAACCTTCTTATGGTTCTGCCCCTTCTGATTATCTCCTTTGAAGCTGCTTCCAGCTCAGCTTCAAGATCTGGCTCTTCTTCATCAACTTCCTCTTCCTCTTCAGAGGTTGAGCTACCACTTTGTGCTGATGCCATAAAGACATACTCATCTGATGAGTCTTCATCTTCCTCCTCATCAGCTTCTTTTGTCTGACTCACATAACTCTTGAATGAGCCTTTCGTCTTCCTCTGTGGGTTGACAATCTTCTTATTGGACTTCTTTGATTTGAATGATGATCTTCTCCATCTTGAATTCTGCTCATCGTCACCATCCTCATCTTCATCATCAAGTTTCACTTTGCACCGAGAAGCAAAGTGAGTTTTCCCACATCGATAACATCTCAAGGACAACTGTCCTTTTCCCTTCTTTGACCCCCTTTTGAGTTTCCTTGTGAAGTAAGCCAATACTTCACCTTCACTTTCTCCCTCATCATCATCATTATCCTCACTGGATGATTCTTCTTTTTCTTTTATCTTCAAGTGTTTCATAGCTTTGAAAGCTGCCTCCTTTGATATATTTGACGTTGAGGAGCTCTCAGTCGACTTTATTCTCATCTCATATGCAATGAGATTGCACTGAAGATCATGCAGAGACATAGAGTTGAGATCTCTACTCTCCTCTATGGCTGCCACCTTTGAAGCAAACCTCTCAGGCAAAATTCTTAGAATTTTCTTCACAATCGATGAGTCCTTCTTGTTCTTTCCATGACTTCTCAAGTCATTTACAGCGTCAATAACCCTGGTGAAGAACTCTTGAACTGTCTCATTTTTCTGCATTCTGAGAGATTCATATCTCTCCTTGAACACTTGAAGCTTAGCCTCATTCATTCTGCCATCACCTTCATAGACTTTCTGCAATCTGTCCCATATCTCCTTGGCAGATTTGCAGTCCATAACTTTAGCATACTTAGCATCTGTTAATGCTGAAATGATGACATTTGAGGCCTTCCCATTTATCTCGAATTGCTTTAACTCCTCTAGGGTTAGGTCTTTACCTTCTTCCGGAGCCACAAAACCCTCCTGTACACATTTCACCACGTTCATGCCTATGGTTGCAAATACCACTTGCATTCTTGCTCTCCACATATGATAGTTGGTTCCGTTGAAGATTGGACCCTTCTTGCTGTAAGTGGTGTTAGTGCTGGTACCGGCTTCCATTTCTCAGTATGCTGAACAAGTCAAACTTTTAGATCCCTTCAAAGTAGTACACCAAGCTGTTAAGCTTCAAACTGGTGAACCTATGCTCTGATACCAATTGAAGTTCCCGACTTCTCCCTAGGATCTACTAGTTCCTGATACTGAGAGGGGGGGTGAATCAGTATCACCACAATTCGCAATTCGCAGGTAAGTGAACAACTTCAACCTCTTCTTAAAAGCAAACTCTTTCTCAGACTCGACTAAGGTAGATCTATTGCTACCTACTAATCACAATAGTCCCCAAAGTCACCTTTCAGACACCTTGCCTAGCAGACAATACGGATGTTCTTATTTAGGTCTTTGTTAGGTTATGAGTTGGCTGATACTTCAGCTGCATTCACAAGTCAATTCAAAACACAGAATGTAAAGAAAATTAAGGACACACGAGATTTACGTGGTTCCGTCAACGTGACGTACATCCACGGTGGTAGGGACTCTCCCTTACCGAGACTATCCACTACACTTGAGAATTCAGGTTACAATGGATGTCTTTGATTCTCTGCTCCTTTCACTATTGCAATTACTAAGCAAGTACAATACAAAGAGTGTCACTTACTGTGTCTACCCTTCTTCTAACTTGTCTTGCCTCTGTTGAATTGAAAGGCTGCTCCACTGCTACTTAAAAGTTCACCACAACGCTTTTTAACCTCTCTTGAAGAAATCTGGAAATACGTTGAGTTCAATGCTTTGCCGAATTCCTTCTCTATGTTGTATCACACAACTCCTGCTTTTACCATCTCACGGTCTCACCCGTCTCCTTGCCCCACAATCTCACTGTCTCACGACTCGCCTGTCCGTTTCTCTCTCTCTTGCTGTCTAGTCGGATTTCTCTCTCTTCTCGACGAATTTCTCTCTCTTCTCGCCGGATTTCTCTCTCTTCCTGCCGGATTTGTCTCACCGTCTGCCGGATTTGTCACCGTCGACCGGATCCCAGTTCTGCCGGATCTCTCACCGTCGATTGGATCTCCTTCTGCCGGATCTCTCACCGTCCCAGCCGGCTCTCTCTCACGCCGTCGCCGGATCTCCTCTGTCCCAGCCGGATCTCCTTCTGCTGTCGCCGGATCTCCTTCTGCTGTCGCCGGATCTCCTCTGTCCCTGCCGGATCTCCTTCTGCTGTCGCCGGATCTCCTCTGTCCCTGCCGGATCTCCTTCTGCTGTTGCCGGATCTCCTATGTTCTGGTTGTCTCCTCTTTCTCTCTCGACAGTTGTTCTTTGTTGCCGTCGGTATCTCTCTCTTCTATGGCCGTCTGATTTCTTCTTCCGCCGGTCTGCTTTTCTTCGTCCTGCTGTCCAGCCCCGTCTAGCCGTAATTGGTTTTCTCTCCCGTCGGGTTTCTCTTCTTTTTCTGTCAAGCTTACTGTTCATGACGGCTACTGTTCACGATGGCTACTGTTCACAACGCTACTGTTCACTCGATTCGTCCGTCGGCTGCACTGTTTACTCTTTTCATCCTTGCCGGTGGTGTTCTTGCGTGTAGGGTTTGGTATTCTCTTTGATTAGTCGGTTGTTTAGGTTTTGCTGAATGCTCAATATTGCCGACTCACCCTGTTCTTTGTCTTCCAAGACCATTATATACTCTACTCCATGAAACCCTAATAGGGTTTACGCGGCAATTTTACGTTCTTGCCCTTCCGTATGGTTTTACCTTTTTGCCCTTCCATGTGGGTTTACTTTCTTGCACACGTAAACCTAGTTGACAACAATTACAACCTATACAAGGCTGTGAGAACAACAAAAGCATTGCTAGTAAAGAATGAAGACAGTATGATCTTTCAAATAATGAATCATTTGAACCATGTTAGAAAACATAATCAAGATCAATAATAACTTTTAGGTAATGAAACATTCAAACCATGTTAAAAAAAAGTGTGATTGGCATAAATTACCTTTTGTTATATACATAATAAATGTTTTAATTACTAAATAATGGAATTGTATCTCCATTTCTAGCCCACAAGGCTCCTTTACTTATTGCAAAGACTCATTTATACAAAATGTTGGTGACATTAACTTTTGTGTCTACACAAAACATTATATTCATTGGAATAAGCACATTTGCAAACCTTTGATACTTTAAACCCGTTGAATCCTATTGCACACCTTAGGTACTTTGAACCCATTGAATGGTTTAATTCTTAAACAATGAGAATGCCTCTTCATTTTTAATAACAAGACTTCTTATTTCATTGCAAGGACTTATTTGCATAAAATCATCTCATAATTAACTTTTTGTCAACTCTAAACATTATATTTTTTATGGCGAGCTCATTTATACATCTTTGATACTCTAAATCCATTAAATTTCATTTAAAAAAAGGTGTGGTTGGCCTATATTACCTTTTTTATACATATTGAGTGTTTTAATTGGTGAATAATGAGACAATCTTTTCATTTCTAATCAACAAGGCTTCTTCCTTTGTTGCAAGAACTCATTTGCACAAAATGATGGTGAAATTAACTATTGTACCTACACAAAACATTATGTTCATTGGAACATATTCATTTTCACACCCTTAGGACAATAAACCCATTGAATTTCATCAAGTAAATGAGCCATTGATCTAGATTAGCTTCCCTTAACAATGAGACTATCTCTCCATTTTTTTATAACAGGACTTTTCTTTTTGTTGCATAGACTCATTCATATAAAAAATGTTCTCATAATTAACTTTTGTGTCGTCAAACATTATGTTCATTGCCACAAGCTTGTTTATACCTCTTTAATACTCTAAATTGATTGAGTTCCATCAAAAAAAGCTGTGATTTGTCTAGATTGCCTTTTCTTATATGTATTAAGTCTTTCAATTGTTGAATAATGAGACTATCTCTTCATTTCTAATTAAAAAGACTCCTTCCTTTGTTTTATGGATTCATTTATGCAAAATGACAGTGAAATTAACATTTGTGTCTACACAAAACATTATATTCAATGGAACAAGCATGTTTAGACACCTTTGGTACTTTAAACCCATTAAATTCCATCAAGTAAATGAATCATTGATCTTCATTAACTTTCCTTAAAGATATTGAATAGTTTAATTTTTGAATAAAGAGATTGTCTCTTCATTTGTTTTTTATAACAAGGCTCCTTTTTTTGTTGCAAAGACTCATTCTCACAAAATGATCTTGTAATTAATAATAAATATTATATTTCATTGCAACAAACATGTTTGTACATCTTTGGTACTCTAAATCCATTGAATTCCATAAAAAAACAAGAGGTGTAATTAGTTTAGATAACCTTTTCATATATCTATTAAGTGTTTTAATTGCTGAATAATGAGACTGTCACTTCATTTCAAACAAACAAGGCTCTTCCTTTTATTACTAATGAGATCCATGGAGGGATTCTAAAGATCCATTGAGCATTCAAAAAGGGCCAAAACAAGTTTAAGAGCTAAAAAGTTGAAGGAAGCACTTAGTTGGTTAATTGAAGAAATTTGGATCAAAGAAGCTAATTAAAGCTTGAAGTTCAACAAAACATATCATAATGAGGCTCGAGACTCTATTAATTGAATATGTTGAATGGCCCAATGTTAAGTGATTGTGGGGATATTTTGTAACAACTCCTAAAACAAATAGGAGTAGATTTGCTGATAGCTTATTTAGAAAATGAGAAATTTTTCCTTTGGTTCTTTCACAAACTAGAAAAGTTATCAAAAATTAACTCTTCTTATGGCATTTAACTCGTCACTTCCAAATTTGTTCTTTTCTTGAGTGTGATATCCATATCTTTCTTTATACCTTAGGCTCATTTTCCTTGAACATTGGGGCTAAGTCTTACATGATTGAAATCTAATTTTGCTTTCTTGGGCTCTTATTTGATTCCTTATGCATGTTAGGTCCCCAAGCCACATGTTTTGGGGTTCACATCAGCTGGTATCAGAGCTTTAGGGCTTAAATAAGGTTTATTTATCTAAATTTGAGTTTTCTTTTGTTCTTCTTCTTAGCCTAATTCTAAAACCTCTTTTTCTTTGAATTTACAAACCATAGTTTATTTTTTATTAGTAGGCAAACCCTAATTTATCTTTTCTTATCTTTAAATCCATGCAAAAAGAAACAATGAGCAATGTTCTTTGTTGTAATGAACAATTGTATTAAGTGAAGTAAATCCATACAGCAATTGTTTACTTCTTTTCATTGACAAGCTTTATATTTGGTGAAGTCACCCAATTTGTCTCTCCAATGAAATGTAAAGTCTTGTCTTGAAAAATTGAAAAGACAATCTCATTGTTTAGCAATTAAACCATTTAATACCTATAAGGAAAACTAAAAAAGATCAATGACTCATTTTACTTGGGGGAATTCAATTGGTATAGAGTACCAAAAGTGCGCACATGTGCTTATTCAAATTAATATAATATTTTGAGTAGACAAAAATGTACTTATACATATTGGGCGTTTCAATTCCTAAATAATGAGACCATCTCTTCATTTTTATCTTACAAAGCTCCTTTTTTCATTGTAAAGACTAATTTACACAAAGTATGTATAAGAAATGGTAATCTAAACGAATCACACCATGGAATTCAATCAATTTAAAATACCAAAAATATAAAAACGAGCATGTTGCAATGAATATGATATTTTTCTAATTAACCAAAAATTAATTTTAAGATCATTTTTCATGAATAAGTCCTTGGAATGATGGAAGGGGGCTTTTTGACTAGAAATGAAAAGCCTCCTTCAGAAAATGAAACTCTTAATAAGAATTTCAAAAGGTAATCAAGATAAATCACAACACTTTTTGATGAAATTCAATGGATTTAAGTACCAAAGACCAAAGATGTACAAATGAGCTTATTTCAATGGTTATGATGTTTTGTGTAAATGCAAATGTTATTTTCTCCATCATTTTGCATAAATTTGTCCTTCCAATGCAATGTCTTGTCTTAAAAAATTGAAGAGATACTCTGATTGTTTAGGAATTAAATCTTTCAATACCTATAAGAAAAGATAAAAAATGATCAATAACTCATTTTACATAATGGAACTCGGTTGGTATAGAGTACCAAAGGTGTGCACATATGCTTGTTCCATTTAACATAATATTTTGAGTAGACACAAAAATTTTTATATGTATTGAGTCTTTCAATTACTAAATAATGAGATTGTCACTTTATTTCTAACTTACAAAGCTCCTTCTTTCATTCAAACACTCTTTTACACAAAAATATGTATAAGAAATGGTAGTCTAAACCAATCACACTAGTTTTTGATGGAATGGATGTATTGTACCAAAGATGTACAAATGAGCTTTTTACAATTAATATAAGGTTTTTTGTTGACAAAAAAGCTCATTACAATATCAGTTTGTGTGAATGAGTTCTTGCAATGAAGGAAAGGGTGGCTTTGTTAGCTAGAAATGAAGAGATGGTCTCATTCAAGAATTGAAACTCCTAATACATATTTGTAAAAGGTAATCTAGACCAACCACTCCCTTTTATAATGTAATTTATTGGGTACAAAGTACCAAAGGTGTACAGACAAGCATGTTGCAAGGAATATAAGTTTTGTGAAGATAAAAATGTTAATTTCACCATCATTTTGTGTAAATTTGTCCTTTCAATGAAAAGTGAAGTCTTGTCATGGGAAATTGAGGAGACAATCTCTTTGTTGAAAAATTAAACCATTCAATACCTATAAGAAAAGTCAACAAAGATCAATGACACATTCTACTTGAGGGAATGCAATGGCTACAATGTATCAAAGGAGTGCAAACATATTTGTTCCAAGGATAATAATGTTTTAGGTAGATACAAACCTACTTATACATTCTGAGTTTTTCAATTCCAGAATAATGAGACTATTTCTTCATTTCTAACTAACAATATTTTTCTTTCATTGTAAGCACTCATTTACACAAAATAAGTATAAGGATGGGCAATGTAGGCCAATCGCACATTTTTGTGATGGAATTAAATGGATTCAGTGAATGAAGGATGTAAAAATGAGCTTATTTCAAGGAATATAATGTTTGTTGTTGACCCTAAAGTTAATTGTAAGAGCTTTTTTGTGTAAATGAGTCCTTAAAACAAAAAAAAAAAAGAGCTTGGTTTGCTAGAAATAAAAAATGGTCTAATTCAGGACATGAAACTCTGAGTACATATTTGAAAAGGTAATTTAGGCCAATAACACCCTTTCATAATGAAATTTAATAGATTTAAAGTTCTAAAGATTTATAAATGTATTTGTTACAATGAATATAATATTTTGTATAAATATATCATCATGTAAATTTGTCCTTTCAATAAAAATTAGATTTTTGTCATGAAAATTTTAAGAGATTATCTTATTCTTTATAAATTAAATCATTCAATATATATTAAAAAAATTAATTAAAATTAATAATTTATTTTATTTGATGAAATTAAATGAATATAGAATATCAAAATTATTCAAATATACTTGATCTATTAATTATAATATTTTATATATATATAAATATTTTTATATATATTAAGTGTTTTAATTCTTAAATAATGAGATTAATTTTTTTGTTGCAAACTAACAAAACTTTTACTTTCGTTCCAAACACCTATTTAAACAAATAATTAAAAAATAAATGGTAATTCGGTCCGCCCGTCCGGACGCGGGGCCCTTTTTCATTATCATCTACCGCCCTTTCTTTCCTCCGGCCATTCACGCATGAAGATCGTCGTATGATCGACTACGGTTTCCGATGCTATAAAAAAAAGGTTGGAGTACATTATGGCAGGATCAGTCACCCGGGCAAACCAACCCTCCTCCAAGAAGAATTGTGCTATGTCCCCCCGATGCCTATAGAGCGAAAGAGCTGCCTGGTGATCCCTAGGTTGCAGCATGTCCGGTCGTTAACTCCTCGCGCTGCTGCCGCCGTTTCTAGGACCGACCTTAGCCTCACCTGCACAAGTACCTAAGTAGTGTAGTGTCGGTCGCACATTTCACATAGCGTTCGAACTCATGTGCCTTCCAGAACCAGGGGTCTTCGAGCCTGCTGCGTACGATTAGCCAGCCTTGCGGCGGCAAAAGGATCAGATGTCCCCCATGCTACGGTTCCCTGCGGTCCAAACCCGGTGCCGAATTAGGTTAGGGGGCTGGGCGATAATGGCTTCTCCGCATCCCAAAGCGCGCTGCCCTCCTAGGCGTGCAACACTAAGTAATCCAAGCCAACCCACATTACTGACTAACGGCGGATAATAATCATATTTCTTAAAGGTACAAAATACAACTCCATGAATGAGCAAAATGGAGGTTGCATTAATGATAAAGATATTTGGGGAAACCGCTAAAAAGAGATTGAACATGTGGGAGGATCCGAACGAATTCTGCTTTCATTTCCCCGTATGGAGCACTGAGTTACTTACGTTACGGTCTTCAGCAGGCAGGCTGCACCTTAACTCTGGGTGGCGGCTAGGAGGGATCGTTAGACCAGCAGCCAGATTAAGAATTCATGTGTAATGATGATAATTCACACTAGACTCAATAAATAATTGAATTTAGAGAGGGGGTCCTAAACTAAAAAGGAGTCCATGACCCCTTTTTTAGCGTATAAGGAGAGGTCGAATTTCAAACTTTTCTTTCGAGTATACCCATTACCAAAAAATGGACGTCACTTTGGGACGCATGCGGATAGCCGCCGCGTGGCTAAACGTAAGCCAAAAGAGCTTCAACTTATTTTTTGAGTTCCACTGAGAGACTCGAGTCTTATAAAAGACGCCACTCTACGGGGGAAGTCCTCGGGGCGAGTCCTTGCGAGTTCATCCCAAACAAAGCGAACCCCTTCCGGGTCTTGGTCGAGAAGAGGCAGATAAAACGCCAATAGCCTGATGTCAGCTTCTACGGCATAAGCTTGAAAGAAGAGAGCTATCAACGCTAATAATAATAAGAATTTTATAAAAAAATCTATAAAAAAAAAAGTATAGATGAAATTTTGAACAGTCCTTTCAATCTTTTTCTTCTAATTCTATTCTAAGAAAGAAAAATCCCGAAAAATCCTCCGGTACTTCGGTTTGAGAACGTGTGGAGGGAAGAACCAGCACGGCCGGGGATTTGCTGCATTCCGTCGTAACGTCGGGAATGAATGAATTTGTTTTGTCGAAAGCTGCCCCCGCGCCCTCGATGCTTTTCTCCTGGAGATGAAGGCCCGTACTCCCTGTGCCGAGGAGTCCCAGAAGCGTAACGTAAGGATCTAATTTCTTGCTTTTTTTTTTTTTATGCGATCCCATCATTGATGCAATTTTCATTATTTATATCTATTATAATTTTTTTTTTATTTTTAAATTAATAGATACAATTATATTCATAATAATAATTTGTTAAATTTATATAATTGTAATACTCTACAACTTTTAAATTCAACTAAACAATAATATCATCAAAGTATTTATCTTGAAGCCAATCCCCTCGAAGCGATTATTAGAGGCTGATACCCTCGAAACGATCAATCCTATCTCTTTTATTTCTTATTTCCAATCTCCAATCCCCAATTTTTCAATCCATATTCCAAATCTCTAATCCCAAAATCCTAAATTCTCAACATTTGGTATCAGAGTAGCGTTCTTAGGGATCTACTCCATCTTTCCCTACCACCAAAAAAAAAAAAAAAAAAAAAAAGAGTTTATGCCCCTTACTCGACAACAGAAGAAAATTCTAGGTATCACCAATTTGCAATCTTACAGTATGTTTTCACACAACTCTTCTGATTCAAACGTCAGAGTATCTCGAGTTGAAGAATCATTATCTCTTATACAATAATCTTTCAAGAAGTTCGAACAGATGCAAGAGCAGATGCAAGAGTCCTTCAAAAGGCTCGAGCATATAGTTCTTTCTGAATCACGGAGTCGATCGAGAGACAATACTTCCGGATCTACCAGTAAGCAAGGAGAACCTGTGGAGTCCTGTGGAGGCACCAATCATGACTATACCCAACCACACACAAGGGTAGAATTTCCCCACTGGGATGAGAAAGATCCTGTAGGTTGGATATCCTAAGCAGAAAAATATTTTCACTTCCATCGTACGCCAGAGCTCTCTAAAGTTAAAATCACTTCTATCCAATTAGAAGGTGATGCAATCCAATGGTATGATTGGATCGAAACCTGTCGTGGAGTTCTAACGTGGGCTAAATTCACTAAAGGCCTTCTTGTACGATTTGGGCCTTCGGAATATCATAATGTTGACGGAGAGCTCGCAAAAATTCGTCAGACATCCACCGTTCTCGAATATCAGAGTCGATTCGAGTGACTTACCAATCGAGCTAAAAATTGGTCCGAAAGGCAATTGGTAGGAACATTCATCGAAGGACTTACGACTGACATCTGACGGGAAGTCAAGGCTCACCAACCACGAACAATGGTAGCCGTTATCTCCTTTGCTCGCCTGCAGGAGGAGAAGCTAGGTACTAAAAATCGTCGGCCATCTGCTAAAGTGGTCAGCAAACCTATCGAGGGTAACACCCACTCACCCTCTCTTACTGGTCCTTCTAACACTAGACGCTTAACCCAAGAACAATTGAAAAAATGGATGGCAAAGGGGTTGTGTTGGCACTGTGATGAGAAGTGGCATAAGGAGCACCATTGTAAGCAGGGGAAGCTTTTAATGATTAAGCCAGTTAAGGAGACTGAAGAAATAAGTGATGACCACATGGGTCCAGATGGTGGTGACACTTTTGTTGAATACGTAGATGAGCCTGCAGTGCATACTTTAGCTAGGTATTCAAACCCATAAACTATGAAGATTGATGGATTCCTCAAGGGACGGCCAGCAATGGTACTAGTTGACTCGGGTAGTACCAATAACGTTATGGATGAGAAGATCGCCAAAAGGCTTGCTTTTCCAATTGAGGATTGTGACAAGTTTGCTGTGAAGGTTGCAGACGAGAGAAATTTGACATGTCAAGGGAAGTGCATAAAGGTAAAACTCACATTACAAGGTCAGATCGTTTATGTTGATCTCTTTTTACTACCCCTAGAGGATTATGAAATTGTCCTTGAAATTGATTGGTTGCAGACCTTGGGAGATATTAGTTGGAATTTCTCTAGGTTAAGAATGAAGTTTCTATTAAATGGACATCCGGTGGAATTACATGGAAGACGTGGGGGTAAAATCACCACTGTTAGTAGTCATCGAATGGAGAAGGTCCTACTGAAGGCAAGACAAGGGTTCCTGGTGCAGTTGACAGGTGCAGAGGTGGCCAAATCACATGCTATACAAGGGCAGGAGGTCACGGCACTATTGACTGAATTCTCTAATTTGTTTGCTGAACCCACAAGTTTACCCCCGCAAAGGATACACGATCATCGTATTCCATTATTATCCGAGAGTACACCTGTTAATGTTAGACCCTACCGTTATCCACACTTCCAAAAAGGAGAAATTGAGAAAATTGTTAAGGAAATGCTGGAAGCTGGCATCATCAAACCGAGTGTTAGCCCGACACTATTGACTGAATTCTCTAATTTGTTTGCTGAACCCACAGGTTTACCCCCGCAAAGGATACACAATCATCGTATTCCATTATTATCCGAGAATACACCTGTTAATGTTAGACCCTACCGTTATCCACACTTCCAAAAAGGAGAAATTGAGAAAATTGTTAAGAAAATACTGGAAGCTGGCATCATCAAACCGAGTGTTAGCCCATACTCATCTCCTGTCCTTTTAGTAAAAAAGAAGGACGATTCTTGGAAGATGTACGTGGATTATCGGGCACTCATCCACATCACTGTGTAGGATAAATATCCTATTCCCGTGGTCAATGAACTATTAGACGAATTGGGAGGTACTCAACTATTCACTAAACTGGATTTAAGGTCGGGATATCACCAAATTCGGGTCCATAAGGAGGATATTCAAAAAATAGTTTTCAGGACACATGATGGCCATTACGAGTTCCTGGTTATACCCTTTGATCTTACCAATGCGCCTTCAACATTTCAGAGTTTAATGAATGATATTTTTCGGTCATATCTACGTAAGTTTGTCCTAATATTTTTTGATGATATTTTGGTGTATAATTCTTCCCTTAAAGCGCATTTGTCACATTTGCAGACTGTATTCACTATCCTACATGAGAACTTTCTATTTGTTAAGAAGACAAAATGTAGCTTTGCTAGCCCAACAGTGGAGTATCTTGGCCATGTTGTCTTCAAAGAAGGTGTGATGGTTGACCCTTCCAAAATTCAAGCAATGCTGGATTGGCCGATTCCAAAGACGATCAAGGCACTACGAGGCTTTTTGGGATTGACTGGTTACTATCGCAAGTTTGTTCGTGACTATGGAAAGATCAGCGCCGAATTGACAACTCTCTTGAAGAAGGATTCATTTAACTGAAATGACAAAACAGAGGTGGCGTTTGATTGACTCAAGCGAGCCATGACCACCACCCCAGTTCTTGCCTTACCAGACTTTAGTAAGGTATTTATTATTGAATCTGATGCTTCTGGAATTGGGATTGGTGCAGTATTAATGCAGGAAGGTTGCCCTATTGCCTTTACCAGTAAGGCATTATCACCAAAACATCTCAGTCTGTCTGTTTATGATAAGGAGATGTTAGCCATTGTTCATGCAGTCTCAAAATGGCGTCCGTATCTCATTGGGAGACGTTTTCAAATTCGGACCGACCATAAAAGTCTGAAATATTTATTGGAGCAGCGAATCTCTTCTATGGAACAACAAAAATGGATTTCTAAATTACTGGGCTACGATTACGAGATCATTTATAAAAAGGGGGGTGAGAATTTGGTAGGCGACGCATTATCTCGTATTCTGGAGCAGGCTGAAGTGGTGGCACTCTCTATCCCTGCCTGCACTACAATTGTGCAAATTAAAAGGGAGTGGTGGGATGGTCATGAAACTCAAGAGATCATTGAAAAGTTACAAACATGTCCTTATTCTGTTACTTATTATACTTGGGATTCTCACGATTTACGTTATAAAGGGAGATTGGTACTTGTTCCTCATTCTCATTACAAGGACACAATCATGCAGGAATATCATGCATCCTCGACTGCTGGCCACTCAAGATTTCTTCGTACCTATAAACATGTTAGTAAGGAGTTTTATTGGAAAGGTATAAAGAAAGAAATCAGAAGATTTGTAACTGAATGTGATGTATGCCAACGTCACAAGAGTGAATCTGTGGCATCTCCAGGACTTCTTCAACCTTTACCTATCCCAGAAGAAGTTTGGACAGACATCTCTATGGTTTTTATTGAGGGACTCCCACTGTCCCAAGGTAAATCCATTATTTTTGTTGTTATCGATCGCTTGACCAAGTATACTGATTTTTGTACAGTTAGTCACCCTTATACTGCTGCTAGTATTGCTCGAGTTTTTGTTGACAATATTGTAAGGCTCCATGGTGTTCCTAAATCGATTGTCAATGACCGAGATAAGATCTTCACCAATAATTTTTGGAAGGAACTATTCTGCTTGCAAGGGACACAGCTGAATATGAGCACTGCTTATCACCCACAGATAGATGGACAAACTAAGGTAGTCAATTGATACTTGGAAAACTACCTTCGTTGCTTTACAAGTGACAAGCCAAAGAATGGGGTAAAATGGCTTCCTTAGGCCGAATGGTGGTATAATACCACTTATCATTCCTCTGCAAAGATGTCCCCATTTCAAGCAATGTATGGGCGAGTTTCACCTACTCTTACAAGGTATATAGCCGGATCATCTCACGTGGAACAAGTCGATAAAGACTTACAAGACAGAGACAAGTTGCTCGAACTCCTGAAAGACAACCTCATTGCAGCCCAAGCCCGTATGAAGCAACACATGGATATGCATCGAACGGAGCGAGAGTTTTTAGTGGGAGATTGGGTCTATCTTAGACTCCAACCATATCAGCAGTTATCCATCACTGTCCACTCCTCAATGAAATTATCTCCTCGTTTCTTTAAGCCATACCAAATTTTGGAGCGCATTGGTCCTATTGCCTATCGCCTTAACTTACCAGCAGGATCAAAAATACACCCTGTCTTCCATGTCTCTTGCTTGAAAAAGAAGGTAGGAGATGGTGTGGTGACACAAAGCCAACTGCCTGACATTACCTACACAGGAGAGGTTAACCTTCAATCGCAAGCCATCCTAGACAGGCGTATTGTCAAACGTGGAAATCAAGTTGTTGTCCAAATCTTGGTTCAGTGGACTAACCTCCCTGTTGAGGATGCTACCTGGGAGTTCTATTATTCTTTTGCAGATTGATTTCTAAATTTTATTACTAGTTAGCCTTGAGGACAAGGTTATTTTTGAAGGGCGGCGGAATGATGCGATCCTCATGATTTGTGCAGATGCGATCTCCATGATTTATGTCTGTTATAATTTTCTTTTATTATTTAATAATTGTCTTCTATTATTTTCGAATTAATAGGTAAAATTATATCCATAATAATAGTCTATCAAATTTATATAATTATAATACTCTACGATTTTTGAATTCAATTAAACAATAATATTATCAAAACATTTAACTTATTGGAAGTCAATCTCTTTGAAACGATCAATTCTATCTCTTTTATTTCTTATTTCCAATCCTCAATTTCTCAATTCATATTCTAAATTCCTAATTTCAAAACTCTAAGTTCTCAACATTTTTTCAATTGATCTTTGATACATTTTTTGTATCTCTCAGTTGGTGCGCTGCAACTGAGCCACTGCTCTTCAGGGCAATTAGGTGGACAATTCCTAAACCCAGTTTCTGGGGGGACAACCATGGGAACGAGACTAAGTCCCGCCTTCCTTTTCGAAGATGAGAACAGAAGAACTTCGTAACGGCGGAGAAGGGTTTCGCCTCGAATCCAAACGATTTCTTGTTTTTCTTCTCTTAAGATATTTATAGTTAGAACTTGATCGAGGTTTTTTTATACTCCGAAACATAAAGTAACAAGACCCGCCAACTATGAACCAACAAAAAGAAGAATGCCTTTTTTTTCTCTTAGTTCGAGTTCTTCCTTGATGACCGGAACACTGTTATAGAGCCAATCGGTATATTTTTTTGGCTTTTTAAACCCCGCATCCAGAAGCAGCTGCTCGATCTCCTTTTTAACTGAGAAGGCTGCTTGAATGGCCTGAAACCCTCCTTTGATTTTATCGGAAGTTGATGCTTTACTAATCTAGTCCAGGCATCTCAGAGTAGTCCCAATACTCGTGAAGTATGTTCATGACTCATCGGCCATCTCTGGTGACAAGTTCTTTCTTATGTATGTCGGCCGAGGTTCATCTTCCGTGCTCAGGTTGACTTCTAACAGCTCGTCTTGGACGTCGGCCCTCAGGTCGTCGAGCTTAGCAGGAGCCGGCTGGGGGTCTTCAAGTTTGAATTCCTTATACCGGTCATCAGATGATCCGGCCTATGTCGGCAGAATTTTTCTGCCAATACCCCAAGAAAGGACTACCCATGAAAAAGATCGCTTTGGGTGTAGACGCCGATTGGCCGATCTGGCCGAACGACTTGTCTTGAGTGAATCTGCCTATCCCCGTCAGCATAGTAGTATGCATCTGAATAGACTTCTGCCGCATGGGAAGGGTACTGAAACGGCCGTGGGGGCAGCACAAAAGGAGAGGGCACCAAAAGATAGAGACAAAACAGATGCCATTGGAAAGGCATAAGCCCTAGCATCAGCTCTTTTGCCGACTCATTCGACGAAGCAGGTGAAGGACAAGGGTTTTATCCCTATGGAGAGGGGAATGAAACCAACCTTTACGACTACTTTCTTTTTTATTGGGTCAATCAATTGAAGCATTTTTATGTGGGAGCTCGAGGATAATGATGGTGATGGATTCAAGGAGGAGGGGTAAGCACACGGAATTGCGTGTATATAAGATAAGAGAAATTGTGTGGTTAAGCCGGCAAGCGAACAAAAAAGTCTTTTCCTATTTTCGTTTTGGAGGGACGAGACTGATTCTGAAACTGTTACCAGCAAGCAAAAAGTTGTGGTGTGGATGGGAGATTTCTTACGAGAAGATGATCCAGCACCCGAAAAACTAACAGAAAAAAGGGGGAATCAGAAAGGCGTCAAGAAAAGGGCGGTGGTTACAATCAAGTGGAAAGACTCCAGGAAGCGAGAGAGGGTGGCTGAAATATCCACTGAAGCATAAGCCTTATAATAAATAAAAGGGCGTAGGATTCCTTTTCGACGGTGGGTGGTAACCATAAGTCGAAAAAGGCGCATCAGAAACAAGAGGTCCTTTTCAACAACATAGGAAAAAACAGATTCAAGTCAAGTGTAGTAAGGGGAAAGACCTTGAGAAGGAAGAAAGAGAGAATTGTTTTGTTCCTGAGTCATGCCCTCAGGGAATTAGTCAGGAGTCTTACAATTAGTTAAAGTAATTCCCACTCGTGTTTGAATTCATGTTTTCAGTTTCAGCTGTAGTAGACCCTTATCTCATAATATGAGTTGATAGTAGAAGGAAGTCTCCTCTAGGTGAGTCCACTCTTTGTCTTCTTTCAATGCTCTTGGAATTTAGCACAGTAAGAAGCTGCTTTTTCTCTGTTTAGCTATCCCTAACACACTACACCAACCGAACCATCTCACACCGAACTGTATAACCTAGATCTGAGCTCTCTGGATCAGTCCAGTTTAGTCAGCCGGTAGTGGAATCAGAGTCTCGTTGATCAGTCATTCCAATCCTGGATTGAACTGAACGTACTTAGCGTGAGAAAGACCTTTGTCGCCTACGTATAGCTATAACAGTGTTATAGAAGTCCTAACCAATAGTAAGAGTAGTGCTAAGCGAATGCCCACATTGATTGACTTAAGCAGTACCCACCTTAAGTCGACTAACTGTATTAAATTAAATATGTACATATGTGCTCTCCGCTCTTTTAGTAAGCGGTTGGAGCTAGGACTTTACTGCAGTTAGAAAACAGGTATTCCCCTCTCCCTTACTTCGGGGATAGTGCCCCGTACCAACATTAAAAGATAACCTGAGATAAAGTATGGAAGCAGTCTGATTATTTCCACTTGAATCGACTTTATGTCTTTCTCTCCTCGTACAGGCTCGTCTCTAGTAAAGAGGAAAGGATCTCTCCTTACCCTATTGTAGGAAAAAGAACTTTCCCCATGTGCTACAAAACAAACTTCTGTAAGCACTCAAACCAAAGCTTAAATAAGAAATGGAAGAAGCTATATTGCAGATCACTTTTCAATTTATCTAAAGTTCAGCCCTTGGACTTGGTTCTACAGCTATGGAGTCTTCCTCTGGGTCTTCTCGTTTCTAGTACAGAGAAAATCGCAGGATCTCCTTATGTATGAGCTGATGAGCTATATCTCCTGGACAAAACACTTCTCAAACCTGATTTCCGGAATGGCAGCAATCGACTTATTTCTGTGTTACAGCTCTCTTGTAGTACCCCTACTTGATACGCTAAAAGAAAAGACTGCTTTCATCGTTAGTACAAACAAGTATTGTTAAAACACACGTTCTTTCTACGAAAAAAGATTAAGAAGCAAGTGTGCATCCGCAGCTAATAAGGCTTAAGAAAGGACTCAGTTACGATATTTTCCCGGGCAGCAAGCACGATAAATAAACTTATTTTACGAATGTTTACCTCTTTTTTATTTCCTCCACCGACTGTGGTTCAATTCAAGTAAATAAAGGATTGAGCAAGTGAACTGACAGAAAAGCAAATCATACCGCTTGGATTGCTTTGTAAGCAATAAAAGAGATGCGCCTTACTAGGAGCTAAAGGTAGCATTCCCTTAGATAGGCTGTCTACGGAAATTTCTCTGTAGCAAGAAGTCCTGTGAAAGTCATCTCATGGGTGATTGGCCTAGGCCGGGAACAGCACCACAGCGGGAACTATCCTACCCGCCGGTATCAGGCCATTAGTGATATGGGCAAAACTCCTATCGTTACAGCTGCCCAACTATGTCAATTCCATTTCCGAATATTTCTTTCTCCCTTGTCCCTCTTCTTTAGTTAACGATGAAGCAACTATCCCTAAATAAAAAGTATTCCATTCGAGCATCTATTTTTTTCTATTTAAAAAATTGCTTATGTAAAGATGTGTTGATATTCCTTTCTTCTCTTTTCTTCTAGTAGTTAGCCTAGATCGAGAAAGCTACGCCCCCAATAAAGCTTAGCCATGTGTAGGCCGAAATGGTCTCGTGAAGCCGGTCAATGTTAGTGTCACCACCTTATTAATTTATTGCGTCTTAGTGACTTTAAAAATACTTACCAAGTAATTTTTTTATACTTATAAAAAATTATTTTAAAAATTAATTTTAAAAATATATTTTATTTAAAAATTAAGTATATATAAATAAGAAATAAAAGATCCTTTTTTATATAAATTTTAAATAAATTATAACTGTTAAATTTTTTCTTAATCTAATAACAAATATTACAACTCTTAAATTTCTTATTTATTATATAGCTATTTTTAATATATTTTCCTTCTTTGAGAGTTCTCTTGATTCAACGTCTTATCCTTTTTTAGGAGATATTTAGATTCAACGTATTATCCATTTTAAGTATAAAAGACTGTAACATTCCCCCCACCTAATCAGGTGACACCCTCGTCGCTTTTTCAGCGTGATAGGTGTCAATCTCCTTCTTGAACTGCCAAAAAGTTTCAGTAGGTTCCCAACTAACTTTACTTTCTGGAAGACCCTGCAATCAGATAAAGTATTCACACCTCGGCGTACAATACCACTTTTATATGACCCGATCTGCCATTATAGATTCGACTTCTTGATCATATAAAGTTTTTACTCCAAGTGGTACTCGTTGTGACTCCCCTCAATCTAGATTTCCCTTGTTTTCATGGTAAGGTTTAAGCATACTCACATAGAAAACTGGATGTACTTTTAATTTTAATGGTAGCTCCAACTTGTATGTGACCTTCCCGACCCGTTGTATCACTTGAAATGGCCTTTCGTAGCGATGAATTAGACCCTTGTGCACATCCTTGTACCGTAGAATAGTATGTAGTTTGCTAACCCCAAGTCCCCAACTTGGAACTCCACATGTCGTCGTTTTTTGTCTGCCCACTTCTTTATGCGTTTAAAGGCTTTACGTAGACACGTCCTTGCCAAGTCTACTTGTTCCTACCAATCCTTAGCCAACTTATATGTAGGTGGCTATTTCCCTGATAGCTCGATGCAACCACACTTAAAGTTTGTGGTTGTTGGCCATTCACGATCTTGAATGGACCCTGGTCAGTAGACTCATTTCGCTACAAGTTATAGGAGAATTGGGTTATATCGATCAACTTTGCCTAATTTGTTTGCGTTATTCTCATGTAGTACCGAAGATAAATCTCCAAGAGTGCATTGACTCGCTTGGTTTGACCATTAGTTTGGGGGTGTAAGCTTGTAGAGAGATTCAACTCTGACTCTAACAACTTGAAGAATTCAAACAAAAAACACCCTATGACTCGAGGGTCGTGATCACTCACAATTGTTTGTGAGACTTCCCAGTACTTTACCACGTGCTTCATGAATAACTTAGTTGCCTCCTCAGTTGGGTAATCTTTTGTTGCTAGTATAAATGTTGCATACATGGAGAATCTATTCACCATGACCATAAGAGTTCGATATCCTTCAGACTTAGGTAGGTTTACTATGAAGTCCATAGAAACACTCTCCTATGGACGAGTTGGGATGAGAAGTGGCTTTAGCAGTCCTAGTGATGAATATTGTTCAAGTTTGTCTTGTTGGCAAACAAGATAGGTCTTTACATAGGTTTCAACGTCATTCTGCATTTGAGACTAGTAGTATTGATTTTCGACAAGGGCTAAGGTGTGGTGGATCCCTGGATGACCCACCCACTTCAAATCATGGTACTCATGCAACACTTCTTTCCTTATCTTTCCATGGAGTGGCACATATAGTCGTTGCCCTTTTGTATATAAAAGACTGTCCTCGCACCAAAATTATCGGGTCTTACCCTCTTGCACATATCCAATGAGGGCTTGAGCCTTCTAATCATATTTGAGCCTCTCCTTGATGCAATCAATCTATGGATAACTAGGTCGACTCACTATGTTTGCTAACCCCATCTTCCAGCTAAAAGTATCAGTTACGAAGTTAGCCTTCCTTGGCTTGTACTCTATCACATAGTCGAACTCTATTAGGAAATCTTGTCATCAAGCTTGCTTCGAACTCAGCTTCCTCTGGGTCTAAAAATAACTCGTGGCCACCTTGTCTGTTCTTACAACAAACTTAGACCCCAAGAGATAATGCCTCCATGTCCATAGGTAATGGACCACTGCAATCATCTCCTTTTCTTGAACAGTATACTGTTACTCAATATTGTTCAACTTCTACAACTCATATGTCACTAGATGTCCTTCCTATATAAGAACACCACCAATAGAAAAATCTGATGCATTAGTCTCTAATTTAAAATGCTTGGTGTGATCGGGCAATACCAGCACTGGCTCCTCGGTCATAGCTTGCTTCAACTGATCAAACGCTTTCTGAAATTGATCCGTCCATTCCTATAGTTTCTCCTTCTTTAGCATATCCATGAGTGGCACGGTGATATTTGAATAGTTTCGAACAAAATGCTAGTAGTAGTTAGTAAGACCAAAGAATGATCTTAACTCGATCACTTTCGTTGGTGGCTCCCATTCAACAATGGCTCAAATCTTTACTACCTCCATATGTATTTGTCCTCCCCTAACAATATGCCCCAAAAATGGCACTCCCTATTAGGCAAAGACACATTTCTCACGTTTGATGTATAAGTCATTTTTGCATTTGACGTATAAGTCATTCTCGCGCAAGACTTGGAAAACCTATCTAAGGTGCTCGATGTACTCCTTGACTGTCTGACTGCACACTACAATATCGTTAAGGTAAACCACTACAAACCAATTTAGGAACAAGTGCAATACCTTGTTTATAAGAGTGCAGAATGTGGCCGGAGCATTGGTTAGCCAAACAGTATGACAAGGAACTCGTACGAACTTTAACGAGTCACACAGGTTGTCTTCGGCTCGTCTCCTTTAACAATTTAAACTTGATAATAACCTGAATGGAGATTAAGCTTGGTGAACCACTATGCACCTCCAAGCTAATCGAAGAGATCCGCAATGAGTGGGATCAGGTATTTGGTCTTGATGGTTAATTTGTTTGACGTCTGGTAATCTATGCACATCTAAAGTGACTCGTCATGCTTCTTCTGGAATAGGATAGGTGCACTGAACGGAGTCTTAGATGACCGAATGTACCCCGCATTAAGCAGCTCCTTCAATTGTTTCCTCAATTCTTCCAATTCAAGGGGTGCCATGCGATATGGCGCCATGGCAGGTGATCGAGAGTCAGGCACTAGTTCAATCTAATGATCCACTTCTCTACGAGATGGAAGCTTCTTGGGCAACTCAGGAGGCATCACGTCCTTGAACGAATTGAGGATTTGGCTCACTTCTGTTGGGACTTAGCTCCCTTTACTCTTGCTGTCCTCAGTTTTCAAGGTTATTAGGATGGTCACCTCACCTTTCTTCGCTCCCTTGTTGAGTTGTATTACCGAAATCATCTTCCAATCATGGTTTGACTTACGATGAACTGGAATCACACACTAGCACCATTTGTCCAACACACAAAGACACTCAACAAAGGGTAATATAACTGCATAGATCCTATTCAGAAATTTCAATCTAATGATAAAGTCATAATCATCAAGAGGAATTACCTCAAGAGTTTCCTGGCTTCTCCATTGCCCAATCTGCAGCTCCACGTCCCTAACAACCCCAATGGCAGGGACTTTCTTGGAATTGACAATCTTAAGCCCCTTAACTCCTTTCTCAACCTAAAGGTTAAGTTTCTTGGCAGTTTCTTCTAATATTAAGAGATCGGATGCCCCAGTATCCACAAGCGCACTCATCGTGGTTTCTCCGATCTTTACATTTGCAAACATAAGTCCCTTTGGCTCCTTCACCTTCTTACACTTGATTGAACTGAGGATCCACAGTGAACCTAATCGTGCCTCCTTTTTTGGCTCATTTTCTTTGCAGAGGCAGCAATCTTGGCCTTGTTCGGGCAACTTGCACCATATGTGGACCATCACAAAAGTAATACTTTTAAGTACGTACCTTTCTGTGACCTCCACTATTAGATTCTGCATGAGTTTTTGAAGGGCCAATTAGCGATTTACCTCTATTCAGGCGATTGAATCTACCCTAGTCTCCCCCACCATTAGCCTTATCCTTTGGACGGGAGTTTGACTAGGAGGTGGAAGGTGTCCTGTACTCTACGAGAGATTTAGCCACTGTAATAATCATTGTAAAGTCTTCTACTTAGAACCACTTCAACTCCTGTTTGGTCCATAGCTTGAGACCACTCATGAACTGGTGGTACACTTCTGTCTCATTCATTGAAGGGATTTAGAGCAGCAATTCTGAAAATCGCTTCACATAATCGCATACTACACCCTTTTGCCCAAGGTGCTTTAGCTCGTTGCGAGCTTCTTCCTCTGCATATGCGAGATAGTAGTTCCATTAGAACTCCTCGACAAACCTATCCCAAGTCGTGATAGGATCTCCATACCTATTGTCTGACCGATGATACCACCACAACAAAGTATTATCAGCTAAGTACATAAATGCAGTATTTACCTGTAATTGACTATTGTTGATCCCCATGACTTGGAAGTATCGTTTCATGTACCATAAGAAGTTGTCCACGTCCTTGACCACCCAAGAACCCCTGAACTCATTTGGCTTCGGTGCGTCTATACGTGGTCTTTGCATGGTGATCACCTCGTTCATGCATGCTACCTCTGATTTTGCGAGCTTTCCCTTGAGCTCTGCAATCTTCGCCTGTATAGCCGCCATCATGGTCTCCAAGGACTCATCCCGCTGATGGAGTTCTACCCTTAAGGTCCCTAGCAACTCTCCTCAAAGTTCTCCCATGCCGACTTTGAGCTCCTGCATCTCGACCACGAGCTCCTCCCTTTCAACATCTACACCTTTGATAGACTAGGTCAGGTCATCAACCAAACCTTGGACATCAGTGACGAACGATTCAATTTTTGTCATACGATGTGTCAGGTCCCTTGTTGGATCCTTCGAACTCGAAACAGCACAATTTTTCTTTCTCTTGGCAGCACCTCTATCAGCCTTCCTCCCACGATCATCATGGGTGATGCCCATGATGAGCACCTCATCAGAACGTGGGTCTACCATAGCGTTTGGAATGAACTGACTCTGATACCAACTATCATGGGCCTATGAATTTATTGTGTTCTACTTGTGCAGTCTTGAGAATGCTTCCTAAGCAGCCTTCTCATACTCAACTCAGAAGAACCTTTTTAGAGATTAAAAGTATATTTTATTTGAAAGTTGAGTGTGTATAAATAAGGGGGAGAAGGTCCCCTTTTATATAAATTTTAGATAAATTACAACCATTACATCCCTTTTTAATCTAATGATAGATATTATAACCCTTCAATTTCTTATTTATTATATGGTTATTTTTAATATAACGTATTATCTTTTTTTTAAAAGATGTTTAAATTTAACGTATTGTTTATCCCTAAAGACAAACTATCGTGACATAGATGCTGACTTTGCCGGGTATGCTTTATTAGGAGATTAAGCCGAATAAGAGAGAATAGCAAGTGCTTGAGAATCAGCTGTTGTTGGAGTATCGTAGAATAAAGAAAATCCCCCTAATTCAAAAAAATAGAAGGGTTCGTTCACCTTTCAGCTTCTTTTCTAGTCTTAGTTAAGGTCTAATACCCAGGTAGAATAAAAGAAAAAGTAAGAGAAGAAGAGAATTAACCCGAAGAAGGGAAGGAAAAGGATAACCTTTCAAGGCATCTTCTTAGCTTTCGAGAGGCCTTTCAGCATCAAAATACGAGATCCAATGGTCGAAGCATCCCTATGCAGAGGGACTTTCATCGGCTTGAGGGATATAGAAAGCTTCTTCTTAAAATTGTTCGACTATTGATGAACTTCCTTCACCACCAGCATTGCTTTCATTGATTGCTATTTTATTCTAACCTCTTTATCTGCACCTGAACCAGGAAGGAAGCAAGCATGGGATACTCGATTGAGGAAGCCCAAGGGTTATAGCCCGAATAGACCAACAGTTATGGTACCCCTGCTGGCTGACTGATTGCAGGGAGCGCAGGAAGCTAAGGCTCCATGTTCGGTTCTGGTCAAGAGGGTGGTGGGTAGGTTAAAGCAGTAGAGAAGATAGGGCATCTAAAGAAGCAGAGGCAGAGAAGACGGGAAGGGTAGTAAAAGAAGGAATGGGTAGACTCACTTCTGGTGGTTCGAAATCCAAATTCTTCCTTTCTTTCCGGACCTTCTCCACTTTTATTTCCATTCTTCCTTCCACCCGATCTCTCCTTTCCAAAAAAAATTTCAATTCAATAGCTCCCTTAGACGCCCCTCTCTGATAAGGAAGAAAACTCTAAAATCTCTATTTTATGACAAATCTGGTCCGATGGCTGTTATCAACTTTTCTTCTTCTTTTGGTATTTAGCTCGAATGTTCTTTTGGCATTAAGTTTTCAAAATATAATAATAAATATTCCGATTATAGTGAAAATGAAAGACTTTCACCCCGACCTACTTTTATTCATAATTTTATTATTATTTTTAAATATTTTTCATATTCGTTCAAAATCTAGTTAAAACATATTTTTTTTGAATGAATATATTTTTTTGTACTTATCTCAAAAAAACCTTTCTTTTTGTTTTTTTATTGTAAACTTCATTATTTGCATATCTTTCAAAGACTATGCATACTGTATGGAGTCAATCACCATTCCAGATTTGCCGATGTTGACAGACAAAACCTTCTTATTCTTAAAGAGACCAAAAGGATGTTAAAGGCACATGACGATGTAGGCCTTCTTGTTCGTGAATTAAGGATAGAAGAAAGGATGATGAGACCGGGGCAGTTTCAACTTGAAAAAATAAGCGAGATTTTAGAAGAGAAATATTATAGTAAAAAAAGTAATCTAATTATGATCGATATTTTATCATATATTAGAGATAAGAGAATAAACAGTTTTTATTACAAAGATACAAAAACTATTTTTAATGAAATGAGGGCACAGGGGAAACAGAAGCTCAATTATGCAGGGAATGGCAAGGACTAGGCTGATATGAATTCATTAATTAAACTATCATTTATTTTTGACTTTCCCAGAGGACCCCATTTTGAAATGCTATTGATTTATGTTTGACTATAGGGAGAAGTTTCCAGGTTTAAAGAAAGACTCATTTATGCCAAAAAGACAGACTTTCCTCGTGTTAGCTCAACTGAACTTGGGTAAAAAATTTCAATTCAATAGCTCCCTAAGGGGCCCCTCTGATAAGGAAAGAAAAGAATATCAATAAAAAATGCCTCAACTGGATAAATTCACTTATTTTACACAATTTTTCTGGTCATGCCTTTTCCTCTTTACTTTCTATATTCCAATATGCGATGATGGAGAGGGAGTACTCGGGATCAGCAGAATTCTCAAACTACAAAACCAACTGCTTTCACACCGGGGGAACAAGATCCGGAGCAAGGACCCCAACAGTTTGAAAGATATCTTGAGAAAAGGTTTTAGCATCGGTATATCCTATGTGTACTCTTGTTTATTCGAAATATCCCAATGGTGTAAGGCTTTCAACTTATTGAAAAAAAGAAGGAAAATAACTTTGATCTCTTCTTTCGGAGAAATAAGTGGCTCACGAGGAATGGAAAGAAACATTCTATATCTGATCTTGAAGTCCTCATATAGCACTTCTTCTAATCCTGGATGGGGGATCACTTGTAGGAATGACATAATGCTAATCCATGTTCCACATAACCAAGGAAGCATCGTTTTTTAATCGAAGAACAGGAAACAAGACAAACGCCAAACAAATTAATTAAAGAAGAATTCCCAATATCTTTGATAATCCATCCCAGGACAGTTGGGCGGAAGCCCCAAAAGTTCAAACTCCGATAGAAGCGTAAAAAACGACTTTCAGTCCCGCTTTTTTACCATAAAAAAGTGAAGTGAAAAAAGCGGGCAGAACCGCATTGATCCATATCCCTATCATGCCGAAATAACAACTACTAATTGCTACGAGCCTAGGTGTAATTTGTGTAATTTCGGCCAGTTTTCATTCTGCCTTAGGAGTCTACTCAGGAAACGGGGAAGGGAAGAGGACCCTTCACTAGAGCTCAATTCGAAGCGACCTAAATTAGATGACGAAACAACGTCTTCATCTAATCAAGTTGCTCAAGAACTTGTCCCTGAGCCGGAAGCCCCCCTCTTCATTGACCCGGAAAGTCCCAACTATGAGGACTTTCCTCCCCTAGTAGAGTTAAACCCAGATCTAGGTCTGGATGTCCATGACTTCCTCTATCGTGAATTTTTTTTCCCAAATATGGGAACATCGATTTAATTAGAACACTTCCTTCCGCCGGTCTAGAGAGGGTCAATTTTTTATCAATTAAATGCCTTTTTTGTTAAACCAGTTCCTGTTCAGGATTCATTTTTCTCCAAATGTAATTGGATGGGCTTAAAAGGACAAGCAGAAGAAAAATAGAACCTAAACCTAGTTAAGGAAAACTTGGCTTTCTACTCTAATTTCCACTTCCACTCCAAGAGGCTCGCACCCCAAGCCAAATCATTTGAAAGCTTGAATTTCTCGGAAGGCTATAAAAGATGGCAGTCAGAAGTACAACTACTGCAATAAAGGGTACTGCGACTCCCACAATTTTGACTTATCCTGTTTGGGGGACAACTGGTATGTAGAAGAAAGGGCTGGATAATAAACATGACAAAATATTACTCGGACTCATCCCCTAGACATGTTACCTCTATTTTCGATTTTCATGCTTCATACTGTATCCGCTGGATTGAAACAGTCTCTTTCCTTTGTGCCTGACCTAAGAAAGCAATTCCAACAACTGAAACTAGCTCGTAAAGTAGAGGATGCAGGGCTGAAAGGAAAAGACCACTTGATGCAAGTATCGAAATCGGACTAGGAAATCATTTAGTACTTTTGAGAATCAAGCACCTTATTGTAAAAAAGCTTTTTCTAGTAATCCTCCTTTCCTTATAGAAGGGAAAGCATGAATCAATTATGTCAGCCCTCCTTGGCCTTCAATTACAGGAAACTCTGCTCAATGAGTCCTCTTCATTACCATGCTAAAGTACCGAAAAAGACTTTCCACTCACTTCCTGTCATTTGTGATTTCCTTTACCGACACATGCTCAATATTGGGTAGTGCTTCTTATCTGGAAATCCATTCACACTTCAAACTTAAACTAATGAAGAAATGGCACAGCTGAGTGCTAGAATCTTAGTCGATGGAAGTTAGATTCACTAATTCACTAAATGAATATTCGTTCAATTGAAATCATAACTGTCAAACTTTTTTTTACAAGAACAAAGAGCTAGTATAGGGGCTAGTAACTTTAACTAGATATGGTCTTGCCCTCAGCCCTTTTCCTAAAGATCTGATATGGAGTGTCGAACTCAGATACATATAAAGAGGGGATTGATTCAAAGTGTCTAGGTAGCAAGAGTCAATGAAAAGAGGGGCTTGGGGCCAGCAGACATAAGTCCTTAAACCGGAAAAATCCCATCTACGAATTAAGATGTGCAAATAGCAGCAATATGCCTAACCCTCCTTTCCTACTCCTACTAATATCTCAGGATGGACATACTAACATTAGATGGAATAGATGGAATCCTCAGGGCTTGCATTATAGATTCTATATAATAGAATAAGGGCTAACCCTGGACTAGCATTTAAATTAGCTGTGACAGTATCCGTTGGTGCCAGTGAGCCGCTGCATCGAGAATAAGAACGTGTTCAATTAACTGGTGTCACCACTCTTACTATGAGGGTTTCCAGTGTGATAGAATCAATGGCAGAGAATGCGCTGTGAGGAAGCCAATCACACATTTCTGCTTTCGACCAGGTCAAGATATCCACATCTGAGGAAGAGCAGGAATAATCGTAAACTAAGAAGAGAGGACGCAAACACATTCATTTAATTGGACAGCTTTGTTAGCAAGAAGCAGTTAGCGGAACTCAGTTCCACGAGCTACTTCTTTGAAGTCTTTTTCTGGGACTAGAGCTTTTGGGATTGAGCTTGAAGGCTTTGCTTTCACCAAGGGACTGGGATTGATGCCCAAGACTAGATTCGAAACTAGAGATTGCTCTGATTCTTATTCAAACCGAAGTGCGCAATAAGGAATGGCGGGATGGATTACTTGCCCATAAAGGCTAGGCGCCTCGGGGAAATGTTAACCACATAGGGATGCCTTAAGTCTCTTCCCAGGTGAAAGCCATGCTATCAAGAAAGAAAACCAGCCCCTCTTATGACTTACGACTATTCATATTATACTCTGCAACTCGGCTTCAAGCCTCTCTTTCAAGTACCAAGTACGGAGTCAGAGGGGCACTGGGAACTCTCACTGTTTGCCTTTTTATCTTCCTTGACCAGAAACTAGAGATTGCTCTGATTCTTATTCAAACCGAAGTGCGCAATAAGGAATGGCGGGATGGATTACTTGCCCATAAAGGCTAGGCGCCTCGGGGAAATGTTAACCACATAGGGATGCCTTAAGTCTCTTCCCAGACCAGTGAGCGTGAAAGCCATGCTATCAAGAAAGAAAACCAGCCCCTCTTATGACTTACGACTATTCATATTATACTCTGCAACTCGGCTTCAAGCCTCTCTTTCAAGTACCAAGTACGGAGTCGGAGGGGCACTGGGAACTCTCACTGTTTGCCTTTTTATCTTCCTTGACCAGATCAAAATGAATCAGTCTTCGCTTTAGCTATGGGAAATTCTCTTAAGCAATTCAGTTAGCTCTGAACTCAATGATTGCAAGTCCAAGATCAGCTGTTCAGTGAAACTCTGCCTTGAATTTCAAGAAGGGCATGAAGCTGTGGGATCGAACTCTGGCTTTTCGGGCAGCTAACTCCCCGGTTTGGAATTCCTAGCCTGATGCTTTCTAGTGGCATAGAAAATCTGTCTTAGACCCCGAATCTACTGCCTTAGGAAAGGAAGGAGTCAATAGTAAGATCAATGTCGGAGAATCCACTCTTGCCTTAGCTTAGGATGAGTTCATAGGCACAGTACAGGTTACGTAGTCAGGTCAGAGTGAACAAGAACCGATGTTCCAGATCCAGATCCGCTGCTAGTCTTTGCTTCACTAGTCCTTGCTTCAGTTGGTCTACCTACTGTTTGCAAGATCCAAGGTCGGGCATGAAGCTTTGGCTCAAGAGGCTTTGGCATTCGACTTTGGGAAATTGAATAGATCACTTACCTTGCTTTGGCATGCTAGAAAGGAAGCATTTCGCTGTGGTTCAAGATCATTGATTGAGTAGATCCCGAGACAAAGGGAGTTGAAGTGATCCGAGGGGGAATAGAAAAAGGGAGTTCCAGGGCTAAATCCGCTCACTTCACGGGAAAAGCAATAGCGGAGGTTACTAGTCTAGGAATACGACAACACAGACTTGAAATATCGAAAGAGTTTACAGGTAAGGTTTCTGACCAGTGGGTCAGTTAGTTTTTCTTCTAACTTAGATTAGGCTCGCCTTTCACTAAGGGACCCCTTTTCCCCACTTTTACAACCCTATTTTCGTAGTTTTAAGGGTTATTTTGCGAAAGACAAAACTCGTCCTTAGTAGCCAAGCCAAGAAGAATGGCTCAAAAGCACGGGATTGGACTCTTGCTAATCGTAGGCTTGAGGGAATACCGAGTATAATAGAAAGATTTTGAGTCCAAGATGGATAAGCTTAAAGTATATTTATATAATAAATTGATTATTTCGAAAAGTGTGAAATTCACTGGTCTAAGGCTTCTCTTGTTAATTCTTCTTATCTAGTGGAATGTTATTTCCAGCCTACGCTACAGTTGATTCTAAAAAGCTGGCCCTCCTCAAAGGACAGACGTAAGCCTTTGCTGTGAAATGGAACCCCCATCCCCTTTGCGCCAACTAAGAATTCATCTTCCTAGGCAACTACTAGAAGGCGCCTTGAACTTGACTGAGATGCACGGAATTCCCAACTATCAATGCCACATCTCCTTCCTCTTCGTACTAGATTTAAAAAGTTTTGCCCAAATGTCCATTACGGATAATTGAAAGCGCTTTTTTAAGCTGAAGATGTCTTTTATTTCGTTTAGGAAAAGCGATGACTGAGATAGAGCAGACTTCAATCCACCCCGCAACCCACGGTAGAGAAAGAAGGAACTTTGCCCAAGACACGAAACAAGAAAAATTGGATTTGTTAATAATTATATATATATAATAGTTTTCCGTGTCTCTTAATTAGTAAAGATTGAGAAAGCATGGACCAAAGGTGCCGATAAGGTTAAGATTGGGTTAGTGCTCAAAGAAAATGGGTGCATGATTTTCGCTTTTTTGCGCTTTTTCTCATCATTTCTCGGACGAGATCTCCTATTAATGCTTCTGTGTGTGGTGAATAGACCTCTTCCCGAATTCAAATGCTTTGAAAGGCCATCTCCTAGTAAATACCTACTTAGGCCATCCCCTAACGGGGAACTTCGCTTTAGCTTTAACAAGGGCTAGCCCAATCTCAATCGATAAAGAAAGGTGGTCTTTGAATTAGTGAACTCGATCCAGTGCTGGCTCGTGCATTCTACTGGTCGCCTGCGCCTGCACGTGTGAAGCCGGGCATGGATATATAGATATAGATATATATATAAGAAATAGACCACAGTCCGAGATTCCCCACACCATAAAGCACAGAGTCTATTGGAAAATCAACTTATTTTGCTCACTCGGCCAGGCGTAAGCCGATGAAACTAATCGAATAGGGGGTGTGGTCTTCAAAGGACCAATATCAAGTCAAGTTTGTAGTCTGTCTGTATGCCACTGGATTTCCTCTAATTTCAGAGCTTCCGTGCGATACAACAAAATGAAAACTGGGACGAGATGGAAGGTTAAAGAGTGGAAGTCAAGTCAAGGCTGGAATCATAGGATTCTAAACCTATACTATCTTTATCCTAGCTTCAGAATTAGCTTCAGTGTTGATGCGGTCAAGACAAGAGTTAACAGCCTTCTTCGTTAAGAAAGTAGAGTTGAGAGGAATGTTGCATTCTCCGGGAAAGAAGGAAATTCATTCGATTTATATCTCCTTATTAGCTAGACCACATAGAAAGAGATAGAAGAATCACAACAAGCATGAATAGACTCAGATCTACTAACAAAGAATAGTGAAAAATTATCTATTACTCGTAAAAACGAAACGGTCTTTAGTTATTAGTACGCATTTACGGCTCGAAGGAAGATCTTTACTCTATAAAAAATCGAATGCTTTAATCAACACCTGAAGACTTTCGGACGGATAGCTGAGATCTCGACTAAGGCATTATAGAAAGAAGCAGAGCATCATTCTCATAGATATAGATTATCCAGACAAAAGTGCAAACTAACAACCAAGGGAGAAGGGGGAAAAACATTTCACTTCCAACCCTTTAAAAGGTGGGGGGACTGATCCAACGTTATTAAACCGGCAAGACTTAGAGCCATCAATCGCTCACGAGCAGAATCCCCATATCGTATGATCAGTACAATACGAGACTATGGTCATGTAGCACCAGAGGGTCCACTCCTTTGATGGTACTCATTAAATAGATGGCAAATTGAGGATTTCATTGCATTGGGCAAGATGTAGAAAGAAAAGATCCTAATCCCTCAGCATCAGGCGATGACTAGTGAATGAAAAAAATTCCACGTTACGATTTTACCTAAAATGAGTTGGAGAAAATCTCTCTTCCAGGACACGCCAAGGGCTCGTACAGTGTAAAGCAGCTAATCAACATAGAGGATATAACTTAGAAAAAAAGAAACGTGGGAAAAGCTTTTTTTTTTTTATTTTTTTTAAATAACCTGAAAAAAAAAAGTCCTGCTATATCTACTGTATTTTATCGAGGACCGCTTACTTCTGATCCCGCTTCAGAGTCTGTGTGGGTTGATGTGCCTGCTAAGAAAGCGGATTCCTATTATTATGGAATTCTATTTATATCCTAGATTTGGAAGGAAAGAAAAACTAATTAGTGCCCCTCTTTCTTAATTCTGGTATGGTAATTTATTCTCCTCCGATTCAAGTTTTAGAACCGACCCTTTTCCTGTGCTTTTTCAACCTCGGTGAATGTAGTAGTGTTGCACTCCTCTCCTTGGACATGAAAATAGTAAGGATTCTCCGGCTTCTCTCCGTGTTCTTTCAATGCTTTGCTTTGGGCACCGGGCACGGCGAGAGGAGGCTGCTCAACTAGCCCCTTGGTGTATGAAAGTTTTAATCCCTTCTATACCTACTATGAAGACTTCCACTTCAATTCAAAGAAAGGAAAAAGTCTTTCTGAAGCAAGAAACTATGCAAGGGTCTTAGTTCAACCACAAACCAATAGGCTAATTATAGAGTTGCCTCTAATTGATTTGTAGATAATGAAGACAACAATAGTTGGAAAAGTAATAGTGATAGATTGTCTGGTGTTGGAACACTTTAAATGATGCATTATCATTTAAATATATAGTGTACATGATTAGGTACAAAAAGACAATTAGGCCATGTCTATGCTAGTGATTAAATCACCGACTACCTTACCCATATTATGATAGGTTTGTCATGCTTTTTCAGAAAAGACCATGCTGCATATGGTCTACCATACTTAATTCACTTAAATAAGAAAGTATAGATAGGAAACATGATGGAGGATAGAAGATTGGCATAGAACATCCACTTGGCTGCTACATGTCCACATGATTCTAGCAACTTGAAGTTTACTGCAATTGACTGCAACATGACTGCAACACTCTCTTAACCAACTAGCAACGTTCAAAATCAATCTTTAACACTCCTCTTTGGTTTTGCATCATTGCACACCAAGTTTCCTTCTTAAAAAAATCAAATCTGGTTTTAGGGAGTGCCTTGGTAAAGATATCAGCAATTTGAATAGCTGCTTCACAATATTCCAGCTTTATTTCTCCATTTTCCTGCATTTCCCTAAGAAATTGGAGTTTTATCTTGAAATACTTGGTTCTCCCATGTTGTACTGGATTTTTGGATATGGCTATGGTGACTTGATTGTCACAAAAGATAGATGTTAGTTGAGCTGGTGTTTGTTGCAGGTCTATGAGAATTCTTCCTAACCAGATGGCTTGATTAATTGCAGTAATGGCAGCTATGTACTCTACCTTTGCAGTTGACTGTGCAACCATTGATTGCTTCTTGGAATTCCAACAAAAGAAACCTCCACCAAGTGTAAAACAATAACCAGAAGTGCTCCTTATGTCATCTGCTGAACCTCCTCAATCACTATCAGCAAATCCTGATAATTCAAGTTGTTCTGACTTACCAAACATGATGCCAAGATCTCAAGTGCCATTGAGATACCTAAGAATCCTTTTACCTGCTCTATAGTGCTTCTTGCTAGGAGAATGTATAAACCTTGAAAGCAAGTTAGTTGCTTGAACAATGTCTAGCCTAGAAGCAGTAATATAAAGTAGACACCTTATGAGGCTCCTGAATAGTCCTTCACTGATCTTTTCTTCTCCATCATCCTTGGTAAGCTTCTCATTTGTAGCCATTAGTGTAGAGACAGACTTGCAAGTATTCATGCTGAATCTTTTGAGAACCTCGTTGATATATTTCCTTTGATAAATGAAAATGCCATGATCTGATTACTTCACCTGAAGACCTAGGAAGAAGGACATTTCTCCCATATCAGACATCTCAAATATTATCTCCATTTCCTCTTTAAACTGTTGGATAGATTCAAGATGGCTCCCAGTAACAAGCAAGTTATCAACATAGATGGATACTATAAAAATTTGGTCTTTTGCAGCTTTGGCATACAAAGTTGCTTCATTTTTACTTTTCTCAAAACCAAGCTGCAACAAATGATTGTTGATTCTGCCAAACCAGGCCCTTGGTGCTTGCTTAAGACCATACGAGGCTTTTCTCAATTTATAGACCTTTTCCTCTTCACCTTCAATTATAAAAGCCTTCTGGTTGTTCCACAAAGACATCTTCTTATAAATAACCATTTAAAAAGGTAGACTTGACATCAAGATGATAAACTTTCCAGCCCTTTTGAGTAACAAGAGCTAGTATAAGTTTAATGGTGTCAAACCTTGCAACAGGAGCAAATGTGTTTGAGAAATCAAGTCCAGCTTGTTGTGAGTAGCCTTTGGCTACCAATCTGGCCTTTAATTTGTTGATGCTGTCATCTGCATTCAACTTAGTCCTGTAAATCCATTTGACTCCAATTACATTCTTATCTTTAGGTCTTTATGTAAAGAACCAAGTTTGATTCTTCTGAATTGCACAAAATTCATCCTGCATAGCTTTCCTCTAACTTGCTAATTTAATAGCCTCATTATGATCTGTAGGATCTGAGATAGCAACATTGTTTCTATCATAAATGTTAAAGAGAAGCCTTGTTCCCCTCACAGGTACATCATTAAGAGCATTATCCTCTGTATCCTCATATGAGCTGTCATGACCAGTAACCTCAAGTTGATTTATTTGTTGTATATCGACATTCAGATCATCAGATATAGTAGTGTTCTAGTTTCAGCCTTGATCTTCATTGAATTTGACCTCCTTGCTAATTATTATCTTTTTGGATTCTACATCATAGACTTTATAAGTCTTTGAAACTATGCTATAGCCAACAAACACAGTTACTTTGGCTTTTTGATCAGGTATCAAGACAAAATAAAGACATCCAAAAATTTTTAGATGCTGCACAGAAGGTTTTGCACCAAACCAAAGCTCACATAGAGTTTTCCCTGAAATGGCTGAGGATAAGAGTCTATTTTGAAAATATACTGAAGTGTTGACAGTTTCAGCCCAAAAGAATTTTGGCATGCCTTTCTCATAAAGAAGACTTCTCGCCATCTCCATGATTGTTCTGTTTCTCCTTTCACATACTCTATTCTATTGAGGAGTCTATGAGGCTGTAAATTGATGTTTTATACCTGAGATTTTGTAGATTTTTTCAAAAATAGCAGAGGTAAACTCAGTGCCATTATTCGACCTCAAACATTTAATTTTGACTCCTGTGTCAGTCTCAATAAGAGCCTTGAAGGTTTGGAATATTGATGAAACTTTTGATTTAGCTTTCATAAAATACACCCAACAAAATCGGGTATAATCATTAATGAATAGGATGAAAAACTTGCTTCCATTCAAAGATGCTGTAAACATAGGTCCACACACATCAGAATGGATTAGATTGAGTTTCTCCTCAACTCTCTAAGCCTAATTGGTAGGGAAGGGTTGCCTGGTTTGCTTGCCTTACTGGCAGGCACTATAGACTCCTCCTGGATTGGATATTTCTGACAAACCAGTTACCAACTAGTTTTTTTGCATCTTTTGTAGTACACCATAGTGAAAATGTCCTAATCTTTTATGCTAAAGATTAGACTCATCATAGGCAGTAAGTAAGGCCCTATGTGTCATTTGGTCAAATTCTAACGGAAAGCTTTTGGCTTTCATTGGAACATTGATGATCACATCTCCTTTTGAATCAAAAATAGTGCAACCATTGTTTTCAAACTGCAGTGCATAGTTCTTCTCTAGCAATTGACCAACACTAAGTAGGTTTTAATGAATTTCAAGTACAAACAATACATCAGAGATGAATTTTGTTCCTAATAGAGTTGTGATAGTCATTGTGCCTTTTCCATGTGCTTCAAGTTCCTAATAGAGTTGTGATAGTCATTGTGCCTTTTCCATGTGCTTCAAGTAAGGCACCATTTCCAATTCTAACTTTAGTTGCATAGGATTTGTCTAATGTTTTGAAGACTGATGGACAGGAGGACATGTGATATGTGCAACCACTGTCAATGAACCATGTTTGATTGTTAGAATTTATTGCGTTGCAGTTAGCAACAAATAGTTCTTCTTCTGCTTGCTGAGTTTCTTCTTTTGCAACCTTGGCTTGCTGTTTCTTTTGCTGTTGCAAGTGTTTCCTTTTGCTTTTGCATATTTTGTCAATATGACCTCGTTTATTGTAGAAGGAACAAAGAGCATCTGGCCTTCTCCAATAATCCTTGGAGAGATGTGAAGTTTTGTTGTAATGTTCACATGGAGCATATACTTTCTTCCCTCCTGTCTTGCTGGATTTTGCATCTTTGTATTGTATTCTTTCAGTTTGAGACCTTTTATAGGAAGTTTTTCCTTTGTAGGAGGCCTGCATAGCACCTTCAGAAGTTGTTGTTGACCTTAAAGGCTTTGCTGTTACTCCTCTAAGTCTGAAGGTCCTTCTTTGCTCCTGAGCTTGGAGTGCATTGATTAATTCTGCCATGGAGATTTGAGAGAGGTCCTTTGAGTCCTCCAAGGAAGAGATTTTAGCTTCAAACCTCTCAGGCATACTAACTAGTACCTTCTCTACAATCCTTTTATCTGGTAAGTCCTCTCTAAGCAATCTAATTTGATTCACTATCCTCATAAGTCTGTCACTGTAATCTTTGACACTTTTCGAGTCCTTCATTTTTAAAACTTCAAACTCTCTTCTTAGATTGAGAATTTGCATGTTTCTGGTTTTAATGCTTCCACTGTACTCATCTCTCAACTTCTCCCAAGCTTCCTTTGGTGTCTCACATGTCATAATTCTATTGAATATAACATTAGTGACTGCCGACTGGATGCATGACAGAGTTTTGTAACTTTTAGCTACTTACTCACTATGGTTTTTTAGTTGAGTAACAGTTGGATTTGCTGGAAGTGTTGGTGGATCATCCCCTTTCTCAATGACATCCCAGAGATCATATGCCTTCAGGTATGTTTTCATCATAATAGACCATTGCATGTAATTCTCTCCAGAAAATTTGGGTGGAGAGACAGGTGTGAAGTTTGCAGAAGCCATCTTAAATTGCTATCCTGCACCATTTGGTTAAAAATCTCAAGTGTTTCACTCAACCTCTCGTGTGTCTCTCTTTTCCCTCACTCACCACAAGTCTTATAAGACCCTTTAGAAGCTTTGATACCAATCTTAGTTCAACCACAAACCAATAGGCTAATTGTAAAGTTACCTCTAATTGATTTGTAGACAATGAAGACAACAATAGCTAAAAGAGTAATAGTGATAGATTGTCTGGTGTTGGAACACTCTAAATGATGCATTATCATTCAAATATATAGTGTACATGGTTAGGTACAAAAAGACAATTAGGTCATGCCTATGCTAGTTATTAAATCACTGACTACCTTGCTCATACTGTGACGGGTTTGTCATACTTTTCTAGAAAAGACTATGCTGATCTACCATACTTAATTCACTTAAATAAGAAAGTATGGATAGGAAACATGATGAAGGATAGAAGATTGACATAAAACATCCACTTGGCTACTACATGTCCACATGATTGCAGCAACTTGAAGTTTATTGCAATTAACTACAACATGACTGCAACACTCTCTTGACCAATTAGCAATATTCAAAATCAATCTTTAACAAAGGGCTTGTCCCTTAGAACTAAGCTATTCTATTAAAAGAAGGTTGGATGCCGATCTCTTTCTTTTGGGGTTGATCTTGCACTAAATATGGTATGATACATAACTTTATATACCCTAGAAAGTGAACTATCAAGCATAAAGCTAAAACCGAAAGCAGTTTAGCACATCCCAATGGGAATGGAAAAGAAAGAGTGAGAGGACAGATTGGACAACTCCCGAATTGTCAAAAGTGACAAGATACGGGTGAAAGAAACCTGGTTTGGCTAGCTTTCCAACTCCTGCTACTTTGCAAAGCAAGGAAAGCCTAAACCAAAAACCCTCACGTCCTTTTTCATGAGCAGGGGATTCTTCCATTCTAGCAGTGAATTCAATAGCAATTACAGGGGATTCTTGTCCATCTAAAGAAAGCTACAAAGTAGATGGCTTCACAGGCTTCACCCGTAACTGGAACAACAGGATTTAAGTGGTAAGTATGTATGTTAACTCATCCTCTTAAATGACATAGGAAGCATCTGGTCAAGTAGCAGTCAGTAGGCAGAGAAGGAGTCAAAGGTGAATATATCTCTGCGCCCCTCTTCAGTCAATGCTTTGGCCCTTTTGTGGGGTTTCATCGAGGAAAGCAGGTTTAATAGGCCCAAGTCTTCATTTGTAGGACTTTGTTGGACGGGCCCATCAATTACAGATCATCGTAGGCTCAAACTAGCTCTCATTAAGCTAGAAAACCTTCAGCTTGGTCCATTCCATTGGTTTCAAATAAGAAAGATTTATTAAATATTTTCTACAAACTACATATTAAAAAACTGTTTAATCCTTATTTCATTATTAATAGTTCACGATCTAATCTATGGGGTGTTAACCCTCGAAGGACGGTTAAGAATGTCCATTAAAAGGATTGGACCAATTGGGTCTTCAAGCACGAATAGAACGATCTAAGGGGCTGTGCAACCTAGAGAGATGGTCGTACCTCTTTGATGAATGTGGTATCGAGGTTCGGTTCATTTGGAAAAGAGGTCAGTCTTAGGGGAGACCATACGCATGGTTGAATTGAATACACGTTTTATCATTAATCCAATCTAGTTAACTGAACTTCTTTTAGAATAGAATGGGTAAAGGAAGGAGCTTTCCTTCCTAAGAGCTTTCCACCAAGTTTTTTTGTCATTTTCTTCCTTTATAAACTTCTTCACTAAACTAAATTCAATAAAAACTGTACTGGGTGAACTTACGGATTGACCTGTAAATGGTACTTGGGAAAAAGCAAGCATCTTCTCAGATCTATCAAGAGATAGTGGTTCTGTTAAAGATTGATTTTGAACATTGCTAGCTGGTCAAGAGAGTATTGTAGTGAATTAAGTATGGTAGACCATATGCAGTATGGTCTTTTCTGAAAAAGTATGGCAAACCTGTCACAGTATGGGCAAGGTTGTCAGTGATTTAATCACTAGTATAGGCATGGCCTAATTGTCCTTTTGTACCTAACCATGTACACTATATATTTGAATGATAATGCATTATTTAGGGTGTTCCAACACCAGACAATCTATCACTATTACTCTTCCGGCTATTGTTGTCTTCATTGTCTGTAAATCAATTAGAGGCAACTCTGTAATTAGCCTATTGGTTTGTGGTTGATCTAAGAGTGGTATCAGAGCTTCTGAAGGGTCTTATAAGACTTGTGGTGAGTGAGGGAAAAGAGAGACACATGAGAGGTTGAGTGAAACACTTGAGATTTTTAACCAAGTGGTGCAGGATAGCAATTTGAGATGGCTTCTGCAAACTTCACACTTGTCTCTCCACCCAAATTTTCTGGAGAGAATTACATGCAATGGTCTGTTATGATGAAAGCATACCTAAAGGCATATGATCTCTGGGATGTCACTGAGAAAGGGGATGATCTACCAGCTCTTCTAGCAAATCCAACTGTTACTCAACTAAAAAACCATAGTGAGCAAGTAGCTAAAAGTTACGAGGCTCTGTCATGCATCCAGTCGGCAGTCACTGATGTTATATTCAATAGAATTATGACATATGAGACACCAAAGGAAGCTTGGGAGAAGTTGAGAGATGAGTACAGTGGTAGCATTAAAACTAGAAACATGCAAATTCTCAATCTAAGAAGAGAGTTTGAAGTTTTAAAAATGAAGGACTCGAAGAGTGTCAAAGATTACAATGATAGACTTATGAGGATAGTGAATCAAGTCAGATTGCTTGGAAAGGACTTGCCAAATAAAAGGATTGTAGAGAAGGTACTAGTTAGTGTGCCTGAGAGGTTTGAAGCTAAAATCTCTTCCTTGGAGGACTCAAAGGACCTTTCTCAAATCTTCGTGGCAGAACTAATCAGTGCACTCCAAGCTTAGGAGCAAAGAAGGACCTTCAGACTTAGAGGAGTAACAGCAGAGCCTTCAAGGTCAGCAACAACTTCTGAAGGTGCTATGTAGGCCTCCTACAAAGGAAAAACTTCCTATAGGAGGTCTTAAACTGAAAGAATACAACACAAAGATGCAGAATCCAGCAAGACAGGAAGGAGGAAAGTCTATGCTTTATGTGAACATTGCAGCAAAACTTCACATCTCTCCAAGGATTGTTGGAGAAGGCCAGATGCTCTTTGTTCCTTCTGCAACAAACAAGGTCATATTGACAAAATATGCAAAAGTAAAAGGAAACACTTACAGCAGCAAAAGAAACAGCAAGCCAAGGTTGTAGAAGAAGAAACTCAGTAAGTAGAAGAAGAACTATTTGTTGCTAGCTACAACACAATAAGTTCTAACAATCAAACATGGCTCATTGACAGTGGTTGCACACATCACATGTCCTCCTGTCCATCAGTCTTCAAAACATTAGACAAATCCTATGCAACCAAAGTTAGAATTGGAAATGGTGCCTTACTTGAAGCACATGGAAAAGGCACAGTGACTGTCTCAACTCTATTAGGTACAAAATTCATCTCTGATGTATTGTTTGTACCTGAAATTCATCAAAACCTACTTAGTGTTGGTCAGTTGCTAGAGAAGAACTATGCACTGTAGTTTGAAAACAATGGTTGCACTATTTTTGATTCAAAAGGAGATGTGATCATCAATGTTCCAATGAAAGCCAAAAGCTTTCCGTTAGAACTTGACCAGATGACACATAGGGCCTTACCTGCTACCTATGATGAGTCTAATCTTTGGCATAAAAGATTAGGACATTTTCATTATGGTGCACTACAAAAGATGCAAAAAAACCAGTTGGTAACTGGTTTGTCAGAAATATCCAATCCAAGAGGAGTCTGTAGTGCTTGCCAGTAAGGCAAGCAAACCAGGCAGCCCTTCCCTTCCAATCAAGCCTGGAGAGCTAAGGAGAAACTCAATCTAATCCATTCTGATGTGTGTGGACCTATGTTTATAGCATCTTTGAATGGTAACAAGTTTTTCATCCTATTCATTGATGATTATACCCGATTTTGTTGGGTGTATTTTATGAAAGCTAAATCAGAAGTTTCATCAATATTCCAAACCTTCAAGGCTTTTGTTGAGACTGAGATAGGAGTCAAAATTAAATGTTTGAGGTCAGATAATGGCACTGAGTTTACCTCTACTGCTTTTGAAGAAATCTGCAAAATCTCAGGTATAAAACATCAATTTACAGCTCCATATACTCCTCAATAGAATGGAGTATGTGAAAGGAGAAACAGAACAATCATGGAGATGGCGAGAAGTCTTCTTTATAAGAAAGGCATGCCAAAATTCTTTTGGGCTGAAGCTGTCAACACTTCAGTATATCTTCAAAATAGACTCTTATCCTCAGTCATTCCAGGGAAAACTCCATGTGAGCTTTGGTTTGGTGCAAAACCTTCTGTACAACATCTAAAAGTTTTTGGATGTCTTTGTTTTGTCTTGATACCTGATCATAAAAGGCAAAAACTTGATCAAAAAGCCAAAGCAATTGTGTTTGTTGGCTATAGCACAATTTCAAAGGCTTACAAAGTCTATGATGTAGAATCTAAGAAGATAATAATCAGCAGGGAGGTCAAATTCAATAAGGATCAAGGTTGGAACTGGAATACTACTATATCTAATGATCTGGATGTCGATATACAGCAAATAAATCAACCTGAGGTTGCTGGTCATGACAGCTCAGATAAGGATATAGAGGATGATGCTCTTGATGATGTACCTGTGAGGGAAACAAGGCTTCTTTCTAACATTTATGATAGAAGCAATGTTGCTATCTTAGATCTTACAGATCATAATGAGGTTGTTAAATCAGTAGCTTGGAGGAAAGCTATGCAGGATGAATTTTTTTTAATTCAGAAGAATCAAACTTGGTTCCTTACACAAAGACCTAAAGATAAAAATGTAATTGGAGTTAAATGGATTTATAGAACCAAGTTGAATGCAGATGGCAACATCAACAAATTAAAGGCCAGATTGGTAGCCAAAGGCTACTCACAACAAGTTGGATTTGATTTCTCAAACACATTTGCTCCTGTTGCAAGGCTTGACACTATTAAACTTATACTAGCCCTTGCTGCTCAAAAGGGCTGGAAAGTTTATCATCTTGATGTAAGTCTGCCTTTTTAAATGGTTATTTGCAGGAAGATGTCTTTGTGGAACAACCAGAAGGCTTTATAATTGAAAGAGAAGAGGAAAAGGTCTACAAATTGAGAAAGGCCTTGTATGGCCTTAAGCAAGCACCAAGGGCCTGGTTTAGCAGAATCAATAATCATTTGTTGCAACTTGGTTTTAAGAAAAGCAAAAATGAAGCAACTTTGTATGTCAAAGCTACAAAAGACCAAATTTTTATAGTATTCATCTATGTTGATGACTTGCTTGTTATTAGGAGCCATCTTGAATCTATCCAGCAGTTTAAAGAGGAAATGGAGATGATATTTGAGATGTCTGATATGGGAGAAATGTCCTTCTTCCTAGGTCTTCAGGTGAAGCAATCAGACCATGGCATTTTCATTTATCAAAGGAGATATATCATCGAGGTTCTTAAAAGATTCAACATGAATGCTTGCAAGTCTGTCTCTACACCAATGGCTACAAATGAGAAGCTCACTAAGGATAATGGAGAAGAAAAGATCAGTGAAAGACTATTCAGGAGCCTCATAGGGTGTCTGCTTTATATTACTACTTCTAGACTAGACATTGTTCAAGCAACTAACCTACTTTCAAGGTTCATGCATTCTCCTAGCAAGAAGCACTACAAAGCAGGTAAAAGGATTCTCAGGTATCTCAATGGCACCCGAGATCTTGGCATCATGTTTGGTAAGTCAGAACAGCTTGAATTATCAGGATTTGCTGATAGTGATTAAGGAGGTTCAGCAGATGACATGAGGAGCACTTCTGGTTATTGTTTTACACTTGGTGGAGGTTTCTTTTGTTGGAATTCCAAGAAGCAATCAATGGTTGCATAGTCAACTGCAGAGGCAGAGTACATAGCTGTCACTGTTGCAATTAATCAAGCCATCTGATTAAGAAGAATTCTCATGAACCTACAACAAACACCAGCTCAACCAACATCTATCTTTTGCAACAACCAAGCCGCCATAGCCATATCCAAAAATCCAGTGCAACATGGGAGAACCAAGCATTTCAAGATAAAGCTCCAATTTCTTAGGGAAATGCAGGAAAATGGAGAAATAAAGCTGGAATATTGTGAAATAGCTATTTAAATTGCTGACATTTTTACCAAGGCACTCCCTAAAGTCAGATTTGATTTTTTAAGAAAGAAACTTGGTGTGCAATGATGCAAAATCAAGGAGGAGTGTTAAAAATTGATTTTGAATATTGCTAGTTGGTCAAGAGAGTATTGCAGTGAATTAAGTATGGTAGACCATATGCAGCATGGTCTTTTCTGAAAAAACATGACACATCTGTCACAGTATTGATAAGGTTGTCAGTGATTTAATCACTAGTATAAGCATGACCTAATTGTCTTTTTGTACCTAACCATATACACTATATATTTGAATGATAATACATTATTTAGGGTGTTCCAACACCAGACAATCTATCACTATTACTTTTCTGACTATTGTTATCTTCATTGTCTGTAAATCAATTAGAGTCAACTTTGTAATTAGCCTATGGGTTTGTGGTTGATCTAAGAGGTTCACCCTCACTTTGATCGCCTAAGCAAGGACTAAGCCGTCGAGTGAGGATTGGCCGAGGAGACTGCCATCATGTAGCTGGGTACAAATATGCCAGTTAAAGACGAGTCTAAGGACGTTAAGCTAGTGCCAGTGGGGTACGTAAATGAGGATAGATCACATGGTTTTATACTGGTCAGCTTTGAGCTGGCGAGTGACGATTGCTCTATCTCTTAAGAAAGGCCGCAAAGGACTTGCCTTATTCTTAGAGAAAGGGGAATACTCTCTGATGTGCGCTCTATTATTGCCTCTTATTCCTGAGGGAGTGATCGGGATTAAGCCGAGTGGCGATACCCGTGAAAAACAAAGCACTATTTTCTCTATGCCTGATGACTTTCCTAAAGAAGGTGCAGATGCCAAGATCTTGAATATTCAAGTCGAGGTATCTCGAATGCAAGAATGGCTTTCTAGGAAGCGAGATGGGGGACTTGGGGAATAGAAGAGACTGTTTGCATCTTTTTTGCTGTTAGGGAGGGACTGATTGCTGCTAGCTAGTTATTGGGGGAGGTTGATTCAATAGTAAAAGAATAGGAAAAAAATGAGCACAGAGAAGGAGCTCTTTGAAAGGACATTTTACGACATTCTCCTTGCGGGAAAAAGGCTGGTAGAATAGGCTACAGATGGAGGCATTCGTTCAGAGTCGTGAAGAGGAATCAGAAGCTATATGCTAGACACTAATTTTTCCATTTCCTATTGTCTTTTTTTTAGCATCCGCGACTGTAAAAAAGATACTACTTTATTCTGACTCTCCTTGGCTCACTGAACTAAGCTGACTTCACTCCCAAAGTGCAGTAAGAGGGCATTTTATTTAACATGAGAGCACATTCTCCTACACTCTATTCTCTAACGGCTCTTTCTATGTATGGGTATCTTTATACTATTGATATGAGAAGCAAGCACTCTTCTATAAGCCTTTGAAAAAGTTCGTAACCTTGTTAACGGTTTTCAACCTTTACCCATGTGCTTAGTGACTGATACCAAGCACTCTTCTATAAGCCTTTGAAAAGGTTCGTAACCTTGTTAACGGTTTTCAACCTTTACCCATGTGCTTAGTGACTGATACCCACCACTCATACATGAGATACCCAATACTCAATTAGTTGTCCTTCTAACTGCACATTCTTCCACTTACTTTTTGTTTTTTGTTTTGAAAGCTGTTCTCTTAGTTTTGAACTAGTATGAGAAAGAGAAATTTCCTATAATATCAAGAGAAAAAGCTCTTCACATTTTGACTTCTACTTTCCTATTAAGTGAAGGACCGAGCCCAAGCTAAGCCTCAGCCGAGTCTACCCCAACCCACTCAAAAACCTCCTACCCATTCCTACCCTATTTTCTATCTTTCTTGCCTTCCAAGCCATGAGATCACCGAAAAAAGAAAATTAGGAGAAGGAAGCAGCACCCAGCTCAATGAATCTGAAGCAGCAGATTTGCAAGACTCGGTCCTTATTTCTTCTCAGTTGAAAGAGAGGAGAGGAAGGGAGAAGCCAACGGTTTTTAATCATTTTATTGATGATATTTTCAATGAAAGTTGAGATGGGGTAAGTGTGAAGAGTCAACTATTGACCTACTTTTCTTAGTTCTTAGAAGAATGGTCCCGGTATACTCCAGGGGATTCTCGCTCTACTGAATCAAAAGAATTACTCTCGCGTTTGGAACAGATAAGTTCGGTACAAACAACTAGAAATTGAAGAGCAGGTGCCCTTCCCTAGTGGTTACCCTCCCAGCCCAAAGAGAAATGCCCTTTACAGGCATCTCGTATGCAGCGGGTCCTTCGAATGATCCGTGGATGGGCCACCCAGACGAAAAGGAACTGCGAAAAATGGATCGGAAGCTTACACAAATTGAAAATGAAAAAAAATCGCTCATTGATGACGCCATAAATCGCGGTGAAACCTTTCAGTTGGGTCTTCCCGGCTCTCACGAAGAACAGAAACGCGCAATATCGGTCATATTAGACCATGAACTGGACGCACTTGATGTGAGTAAACGCTTACGAAAAGTAGAGTTTTGGAGAGAGCGTGAACTGCAAAATCCCAATAGCCATTTTTGGCTTGTAATTGTAGATCAAATACCTGATTTATTTTTATTTTTTTCAACTAATATTAAGAATCTAACATAACTTTTGATTATTTGATGTGTAGATCAGGGTTGAGAATTAGAAGAAAAAGAAATTAGGCTATGGATACCATGACCGATCACCATCGATAAAGAAGAATCTTTCTAAATCACTTCGGGTTAGCAAGGTCTTCAAGCATCCGACGCCGGGGTTATAAATGACATGACATAGCGTTCCCGACATACTCGAGTTATAATATTTTAATTTCTCTTATATTCCACGTTCTCGAAATGGATCCTATCAAGTATTTCACATTTTTTATGATCATCTCTATTTTAGGTATTCGGGAAATAGCCTGTCAATGCCAGTTGAATCAATGTTATTAGCTGTGAATTTGAACTTTTTGGTATTTTCCGTTTCTTCAGATGATACGATGGGTCAATCATTTGCTTCATTGGTTCCAACGGTGGCAGCTGCGGAATCTGCTATTGGGTTAGCCATTTTCGTTATTACTTTCCGAGTCCGAGGGACTATTGCTGTAGAATTTATTAATAGCAATCAAGGTTAAACAAACATGACTCCCAGAAAATTACCAAAATACGATGATCTCTTCTCGATCCAGTCTTAAGGTGAGCAGCCCATCTAATTGCAGAAAAAAGCTAAGCCTCTGGAGATCCTGTTGGAGTGCTTGGGGCATCTAGTTCCAAGCCTATTTCCATTTGAATCTTACTAGCCTAGCATGTACTATCCTATTTTCACTATTCTTAGAGTAATCCCTTGCAGCAAGCCAGGCTTACAGTTTGCTTCCAGGCTGTCCACCCTGTCCCCGTGTTTTTAACGGATCATTCGGAAAAATCCTTCAAGTCGGTCTCCACTAGTTGGTTTGAAAACCTGATTAAGCAAGCCTAGCATAGCAATCAAACCGGGTACCTAGGTGAGAATAGTGAAAATAATGGAAATAAGCGGGGATGGCACCCCTATTTGCTTTAGCAATAGCAGTAGGAATGAATAGTGGGAATAAGCCTTCCCAATAGTTGAACTCATGTACGAACCCGCTGCCCTAACTAAGAATATATTTAACCAGGTAAGATAAGATTACTGAAGGAGAGGTGGGTTGGTCATCATGTCTGATTCCCCTCGATCTAATCCCCCCAACCGTGCTTACCTAGCGTTATAAGCGTCTTAGAGTAGAGCTAGGTAATGCTAATTGCTAATTAAAGAGCAATAGCTTCTTTTCCGTGCCGATCCGCTAGTTCTGTAAGATTAGTAGAAGTCTTCTTTCCTGTTGTGAGCTAGCCATTCCTTACCTTTCCATTAAATAAAGATGAGTTCATTTTCTTTCCCTATTGTCCATTCTGACGTGTGTGGACGTGCACCGGTGAATTCGATATCTGGATACATGTTACATTTCCTATATTTCTAGAAGCACATGGGTCTATTTGCTGAAAGCAAAATAATTAGTATTTTCTTATTTTAAACAATTCCATGCTATGATCAAAACTCAGTTCGATAAGAGTATAATGGTTTAAAGATCTGACTCAAGAGGAGAGTACACTTCAGTCTCCAACTTCTTATCCTTAGAATCATCCACAAAAGGACATGTGCAGCAGCAAAATAGAGTACTTGAAAGAAAGAACCGCCATCTGCTTGACATGGTGAGAGCAATAATGTATGAGACTCATGTTCCTAAAGACTGGCAGCGAACAAAGCTGCAAGGTGTGGCTTTCTTTGTTTTGTTCTCATGGCAGAGTGAGGAGTGCTATCCATCCGCCAATAGAGCCGGTTTTAGTGAAGATCCGCTAATATGCTGCATGAGGGGCGGCAAAAGACGGCTTTGCCCATGAGTTAGCGATCAAGCGGAAAAGGACCTGCTGGCTTCTTTTCTTTCTGGAGCAGAGCTGCCTTGCTCGTAGCTCCCTATTGATATAAAAGGGGATGAAGGTGAAAGAAAAAGAAGAAAGGAGTAAAGAGCCACATGATGAGTCACACTCGTATTGGGCTTTCCCAATATTTTTGTTTTATATATTCTATAATAATGAAGAAGGAGATGCTCTACGCTCGAAAACAGAGATTAGTGCCTTGGGAGAAGATGGACCCAAAAAGCTTATTGACCCGCTCGAGCGGCAAAGCGAAGAACGACTACACCGAATACTCATGTCAAGTCTTAGCATCCAGCCTTTTCGCCTCTTCGACCACACGAAGCGAAAGCCCCTTACATGGAATCGGGACAGGCCCTGGATCTCCGAATAGCCTCACCTGAAACTGGGAGACACACTGAGCCACCACGTACCCCTCTCGCCCGTCGTATGCTATGGATGGTCACACTAGCCCCTCGATGGCATGGCGGGATTCCCCATTGACTGTTCTTGAGGTCATTCTTTGGGAGATCCTTAATCCTGGAAAGAAGGAAAGGCATCAATCCAGACCGGCAGCACATCCACTTCGTGTTACCTCTTCCAGAACGCTTGGTTGCGAAAGCTTCCATCCGTGCTGTACTATACTAGTCTATTTTCAAAAGGGAAGGTCTTTTGGCAATATAAGGCATACTACTAAGAGATTCTTTGGCCATTCGTGATCGAATTCCAGACCAAGGAAGAAGGTCTCAGATCCATCATGTAGTTCTCGGCCCTTTTTGTTAATCCAGTTCCTGTACGTGGAAATCCTTCTATTAAAGTAATCTGGTTGGAGGGGGCCCTCCTCACCACTCCCCCTCCCCTTATCATGGAAGCAAGCCAAACCAAAGCAAAGCAAACTAACCATGACAAAGGCCCCCAAACGGCTGCGTGAAAGAAGTCCTTCCCTTTCACTGCGCTCACTTCGGGTCACTAGAAAACAAAAAGAATCAAGAAGGACATCATTAAAGCAAACAAGGCAATAGCTTCAGTTAAAGAGGCGGAGCCAACGTGTGCAGAAAATCCAACAACTGATGGAACGCTTGATTGGAAAAGCCATAAGTGGTTATATTTTTTAGAATATCCACTAAGTGATTTAAATCTCCAGGTTCGCCAACAATTTCATTCACTAATTGGAGATAAGTCAAATTTTCAGGCAAAGGGAAGTTGTGTTGGTTCACAAGAGTTTTAAGAGAATTTGCGATTGAAGTTCGGAGTATTCGAGAACAAAAATGATATAAGGTGACTGGCCCCGGGTTTTCAACATTTTGAACCACGGGGTTCGTCGGGTTATTCACAGTCGTAAGGGGTTCACTAAATGGTCCATTTCAAACATATTCTATTGTTGGGTGATACCTGAACGTTTTAATTGTCTCCAAAAGAATGATTTTATTTTCCATCAAACCACTTTCCCTCGATTTTGTAGGCTCGTCTATGAAAGAAAACTATTGGGACAGATATTTTTTAAGTCCCATTGTAGTATCCCGTATTTTTCTATAAAACATTTTAATATACCACAATCTTTTATTTATTATATATAAAATAATATATCCAAATAATTGTTTAGCCAAATATGGATTTCGAGTTACAAAATGAATCAAAGAACTGAATATGTTTTTAATTCCGACAGCAGCTCCCGCTAAAGCAATTGTAGCTGCTCCTGCGATTGATTTAGCACCTTCTAACATAAGAAATTAAAATTGATTTATCTTCTCTAATGTCATTCATTCCTTCTTCTCAGAAAAAAGAATAGTTGTAATATCCCGTATTTTTCGCACGTGCAACCATCCAACCAGAGAGCCTTAGAACCATGACAGCAGGAGTCTGGTTGCTTCTATGTAAAGCTCACTGGCAGGATTCTGTAATTCTAAAAGAGATTGAGTGCGGGGTCAGCACCCAGGCCCACTGGAGTTGCCGTATTTAAGCTCTCCAGGTGGCGAGCTATGTCCAAACTGTTGTGTGATGGCGGAACGGATAAGTTATGTAATATAAAGTAATTATCGATCAACCGAGAAACCTTGTTAAGCAAAAGCTCATGGCTATTGCCTGTATCCGGTTTGAGCCTTTCAAATCCATCTAAATAATTCAAACGGGCTGTATCGACAGGCTCAATTTGCCTGTTCGTCGGCCTACGAAATAATTACGTGAAAAAATCCTTCATTTTCTATTTTTTTCCGATCATTGCTCTGCCCACTTTTTCTCACTCTTTTATGGTGAGTGGGACAGAAGTACGCCATATTTGGCGTTTGAAATTGAGTGGCGTCTTCCGCCACAACTGTTTGTCTTATAATACGATGATAGCTGCATAAGTCTAAGAAAAAGTGTAGGGGTTGCTGGTTCCTTCATTATTTTAGCAAAAATTCCTGCGGCTCGAGCCACCTGGATGACATTCAATATCATGTACCCATGTGACTATACGTATATCGGCAAATGATATGCAATTTCTCATTTAAGAATTTAGATCAAGTATCTCGTGCAGGGGCATGGCCAAGAAGCAGCCAGCTGACTCCACCGGCCTTTCTTTGCTGTGTGAACAAGGTCTTAGTATGTATTGGCATTCTGATCGTTACCGCAGTTTTCACCAAGACAGCAGTGAAGGCATAGAATCGAGATAGACAGGAAAGGGAATTGGCTACAGACTTGAGATCAAAGCAGAATAACAGATATTGATTGACCTATTAGTCGAGAAAGAGACAGAGACAGAAATAAAGTCAAGCCAGGAAAGTAATCAGAGTTGGCTGATTCTCGAGCTGCCTGACGAACAGCGGATATTGCGCTAAGAGCAGCCGATCCTTAACGAGGAATTTGGGAATTACTCTTTAACAACTAATAGAAAAATTATAAAATTATATCTCTTATTACGAAAGTATCCAAATTGACTCTGTTACTTGCTTCTAGACATGAACCTCGCTTTCAGTCAACGTCTGATGGCCAGAATAGAACTCTGCCAAACAGAATAGCTGAACCAATAAAGGCGAAGACTAAACTGCCTACAGTATCTAAGAAGCATATAGACAACTTAAGTTAAAAACGCCTTTTCTGTGGAGTGGTTTGAAAATCAAGCCTGTGAAAGCGGTTAACCCTTTGTTGGGAACTGAAAGCATATACCATGCTATTAAGGCCGAATAAAAGCGTTAATTGTTGTGATCGCCAGAAAGGGGTCTAAGGAATCTGGACAAGATACTAGCAAGGACTCAATCAGGGAATGGACCCCTAAAGATGAAGGAATTGAAGTTTTCCCCTAAGGTGGGCTTCCTTCCTAACATTCAAAACATTCCAACACCGTCTCCAATGTTGTCCTATTTACTAGATATCCTACCCGCTCTTCTACTCTTCCTATGTATCGGATACACTCTTTATTAGGACATGTTTTCTGAACAAGTAGCAGCACTTCCCGATTCTGGCTTATTGGCTATGAAAGAAACAGTTGAGACTTCTTTCAAGACTATAGAAAGTTCTAAGGAGTTACATTCAGTTGCCAAAAAGCTAGTCGCCGAGGAAGTTTCCTTGCAGCCACCTCTCAATGTAGTCCCTTCCTCTTCTTGTTCCCCTTCTATAGTTCCTGTCTCTTTGAAAGCAGTTTCTACCCCTGTGTAAGTTTGAAGAGTGAAGAGAGTTCCTGTTTCAAGAGGGTAATAAATCGGGTAAGATTCTAGATTTCCCAAGGTGGAAAGCACTATGAAAGGTAAAAACCTGGAGAGCACATTCCAAAAATTTCCTTCAATGAAAGGAAAGTGACAGTTGGAGTTGCTTTAATCTCTGTTTAGAATATACGATGGTAGCCGAGAGCGTCCTTTTTCACAATAAAAAAATGAGTCCTGCTCCAGTCCCCAATCCAGAAGTGTTTTTTTCTTCTTTAACTGCTCCTCCAAGAGAGACTTTGTGTTGGTTGTTTGACCAAACGGAAATTGTCACTTGGTTGTTGGCCAACGGAAAGCATGAGAATAATTGCACGTAACATTCTTTTTGCTTCTCCTACGATGTTTCGAGTTGGATGAAAAAACTTCTTTTTTTCTTCCAACTCGAAATATCGTAATATAAGACCCCACAATTAATCTTCTTTTAGAATTACAGAATCCTACCAGTGAGCCTTAGATTGGGAGATATCAAAGGGGAACCTGGCCTAGCTTATCTGTCCCTGTATTATTCAACTCATACGTCCACTTATCTTGTTCAAAGCAGAAGGAATATTTGAATCCCTTCTTTCGGGGGTAATCCGCCAGTCTCTAGACTGGAAAAGATTCAATCCACTTCTTGACCTGCTTCTTAGGTGCTGCTTAGGCCTGCTTCTATGTCCTGTAACTTCTAAGGCATTAGCTTCTCACAGGCATTTGCTTTAAAGGGGCTTGTTGGCCCCCTTCTTAGTTAGCTCTTGATGTCTGCTCTAAGCTTCGTCGGACATTTTTTGGCCCGTAGCTTACAACATCTTATGAGAAGGGCCTGTAGCTCGATACAATTTAAGGCCAGTTGCTTACTTGCGTACGAAGAAAAGGGCAGCCGTATTCAGCCATTCCCATCCCTCATCAGGGCCCAGCTTGACAAAGATTTTGATGTGGATGAGAGGGAAAGCATCTTTTTTAGATATCCCCACAATTAGAGCTATTAGATGAGAAGAGACTTCGCGCCATGGAACATGTCCAGGTCTACCAGAAATTTCCCGTGCATTCCAAAATCAGGTAATATAGAGAGTCAGGTGTGAATGATTGGCTTGTCTTGTCTAAGGCTGACCGTACCTAGTGCTTTGCTTAGTTAGTCGTTTACCTTTGCTTTGGAGAGCGAGAAAGATGATGTTGGAAAGCGGTTAGGAAGCAGCTCCTTATAAATAAGAAAACCAGGGGCACTGACTTTCATTCCCGAAGGCTAGGCGGCAAGTGCAGAAAGGACTTCAGGGGAGGACTCATTTATGTGAGAAACTCTCTTATGAAAGAGATTTTACGGATTCAATCACACCGGTTAATTTCACAGTTAAAAATTCTGTCTTTTGAACTCTCACAACTCATTCTAAAACAGCTGACATGCGACATCATTCCAAGCACTAGAGATTGAGAACTTTCCATTGCTAGACTGAGTCCAGATGCCCCCGTCCTTCTGAGCTGGATTAGTAATAAAAGAATAGCATCACATAAGTAGGACGGAAAGGTATCAAAACTACCACAATGAAGAAGATATAACAGAACTCCTACTTGATTAAGTGAAGGCTGTAACTATATCTTAAACTCAATCTCCTCACTACTTGCCTGTGAACCAGAGTTAATGATTGTAGATCCTCTACTGTAGTAGAATTCACACTAACTTACTCTAGAGAAAGATAAGATCACGATTTGGCAATTTGAATGCCATATATGACTTGACTCTATCAATTCCGGAACCCTACCAAAAGAAAGAGATTCCACTTGAGTTATTCTCAAGAACGGATTTTTCTTAATTAAGTTTATTTTTATGGGAAATAATAACGAGGTCATCAACATAAAGAGTAACAAATAACATATTACCTCCACTCTTCTTCACATAAAGGGTATGTTCATAGGGACATTACTCGAACCCGTTCTCCTTGAAATATGTGTCGATATGAGTATTCCATGCCCGTGGTGCTTGCTTCAACCCGTAAAGTGCCTTCTTCAATTTCAACACCTTCTTTTCTTCTCCGATTTTCATGTACTCAGGTGGTTGTTCGATATAAACTTCTTCTTCAAGCACACCATTCAGGAATGTTGACTTGACATCCATTTGTAATATCGGCCATTTGAATTGAGCCGCTTGTGAAATGAGCAATCTGATTGTCTCCATTCTTGCAACGGTAGCAAACATCTCGTTATAGTCGATTCCTGCTTTTTGCTTATATCCCTTTGCTACAAGTCTTGCCTTGTACCGTTCTATCTCCCCTTGAGCATTCATCTTTCTCTTAAACACCCATTTGACACCAATGGGCTGAGTTCCTGCCAACAATTCTGCTAACTCCCATGTGTTGTTGCGATCTATTGCTTTAATGTCCTTGTCCATGGCAGTTTGCCACTTCTTGTCTCGCATCGCCTGTTCAAAACTTATATTCTCAGAATCCACCAAAAGACATACAAGGTGTACCTCATTTTTCGAATCATACAAATCTTGTAAACTTCGCATTTTGGGTTGTCGCGGTTCATCTTCATCATCAATAGTTTCAGAATTTTCCGGTATGGTTGTTGATATAGGAGTTGATGATTCTCCAACTTTGATGATATCCTCTGTTGCTTTATTCCAATCCCACTCATTTGCTTCATGAACTCGTACATCATGGCTCACTAGAATCTTCTTACTTATCGGGTCAAATAGCTTGTATCCTTTTGTTTTCTCATCATACCCAATAAAAATATATCTTTTGCTTTTGTCTTCGAGCTATGGTTTGAAGTGCCTGCTCAAGTGTCTCCTCCTTCTTCTTCTTACGATATTCATGTGCCATAAGGGAACTGGCAAGCTTGTCGACCGTGAACATTGCTAGATCCTTTGACTCTTCTATGGCACATACCACATTTTCGAAACTGTCGGTTAACGACCTCAGAATCTTCTCCACGACCCGTGCATCGGACAACTTTTCTCCGTCTCGGTTGAGTTGATTCACCACAGTTTGATGAAGTTTAAATGATACAAAAGTTTAAGAGCACAATGACACGAGAATTTGAGATGACATATTTGGGCTTGATGAAGTTTTTCCTTGGTCTGGAGGTAAGACAAGGAAAGACAGGTATCTTTGTATCCCATGAGGCATATACAAAGGAGATTTTGAAGAAGTACAAGATGGAGTCTTGCAATCCGGTTTCAACACCAATGGAACCGGGTGCAAAACTCTCTAAGTTTGATGGAGGAGAACGAGTCGACGCAACCAAATACCGGAGTTTAGTGGGAAACCTTCGCTATCTCACATGCACAAGACCGGACCTTGCATTAAGTGTCGGCATTGTAAGTTGGTTCATGGAGGAGCCAGTTTATTCACATTGGAAGGTGTTGAAGCGAATCCTACAGTACATCCAAGGAACAGTGTCACTCAGGTTATTCTATACAAATGCGGTAGATTACAAGTTGGTCGGGTACTTCGACAGCGATTGGTGCGGAGACTTGGACGATCGGAAAAGCACATCGGGTTACGTGTTTTTTATGGGTGACACGGCGTTTACCTGGCTTTCAAAGAAGCAACCGATCGTGACACTCTCGACATGTGAAGCTAAATATGTGGCAGCATCTTTGTGTGTACGTCATGCGATATGGCTCAGAAATTTGTTGGGCAAGTTGGAGCAACAACAACTCGGTGCGACTGTGATACGAGTTGACAACAAATCAGCAATTGAGTTGAGCAAGAACCCGGTGAATCATGAGAGAAGTAAGCATATTGACGTTCGCTTTCACTTCATCCGAGATCAAGTAAAGGAAGGAAGTGTGGAATTAGTGCACGCGGCAAGTTGGGACCAAGTCGCGGATATCTTCACGAAACCACTACCAACGATACTTCTCGACAACTGCAAAAAATTGATCGGTATGAAAGATAGCAGAAGTATTTAAGTTTATGGGAGAGTATTATTAAATAAATATTAAATATTTATTTTTATTAATACATTATTTCAGCAGTTACTCTTATAGGCAATAATGAGTTTTAATTGTAATTTATAACTATTAATAAAATATTAAAAGTCAGCAGTTATTTTTACTAGTAATAATAAATTTTAATTATAATTTATATTTATTAATAAAATATTAAAAATTAACTGTTATAAATATTAATAAATTTTAATTATAATTTATAATTATTAATAAAATTATTTATAAAAAATTATATTACTTATAAAAATTATATAAAATTAAGAATAAAATTTTTGTCTATAAATTTATTTTTTTCTCCGCAAGTGAATAGTTTGCAGCCAATAATTTTTTTTTTCCACACCCTTCCACACGGGACTCCCGGATCACCTTGGCTGACTTACGTCTCTGTTCAACCAGTCGGTCTCACAGTCAGGCAGGCTTATGCCATTACGCTCACGAGCAGAGTCTTAGCTTGAGCCTACCTTCGCACACCTTCGTTACTCTTTAGGAGGCATCTGCCACAGATAAATTACCCACCTCGCAGTGTCCCGCCCCCCTCGGTCGGTGCGGCGGTTAGGCATCTTTAGACGAAAGAGTGATCTTTCAGGATTGGTCGTTGTGTGTCGCCACCTCCCACCTATCCTCCACATTCGATCAAGGTTGTCACTGCAAACCTATAGTTAAGGTGCACGGGGTCTTACCGTCTAGCCGTTGGTACACCGCATCTTCACGGAGAATTCAATTTCACCGGGTCCATGTCGGAGACAGCGGGGCAGTCGTTACACCATTCGTGCAGTCGTTACTTATGCGATAAGGAATTTTGCTGCCTTAGGACAGTTAAAGTTACTGCCGCCGTTTACCGGGCTTCCATTCAAAGCAACTAACACTTCTCCTTCCGACCTTCCAGCACCGGGCAGGTGTCAGGCTCTATACATCGTGTTACCGCTTAGCAGAGTCCTGTGTTTTTAATAAACAGTCGCTACCCTTGGTATATGCCGCTTTCCTAATCAAAAGATAGGAGAGCACCCCTTCTCCCGAAGTTATGGGGTCATTTTGCCGAGTTCCTTTTCGACATGGTTCTCTCAAGCACCCTAATATACTCTACTTGTTCACCTGTGTCGGTTTGGGGTACGGTCAGTTCACCGGGAGAATCGTCCTCCCAAAGTTTTTTCCTTATAAGTTTCAACCTTGTTGACTATGAAGATGGCAAGGCGGTACGCTCTGCTCCCCCGATCCCTACTCTAATCAAAAGACTCAAGGCCCCTACTGAAGATTCAAAAGGCGAGCACTGAAATGAGAAAGGCTTGTATACTCGTGACACATTTTAAAACTAAAGCGCACACTAGAAATGTGCTTCGAAAAGGTGTCAGCAGGTGCGCAGAGCCGGAACCCGGCATGTTCGCCCACTGAAGAGTCTTCGCCTTGACTTTAGTTGACTTTGAAAGTGTCCGCCCCTTAGGTTGCCAAACTACGACGAGAGTTGAGCCTTTTGAAGCGCCAGTCGCGTAGGGCTTTAGGGCCTGGCCGAGTCAGAAAGGCTTTGATGACTCAAGGGCGCAGCGTTAGGGAAAGGAGAGTGAGCGGAAGAGCGGGCAGTCCTCGGCCCGATCATCCAATTCGCTCCAACAGACAGGCATGGTTCTGTAGTCAAAGCAACTTCGTCACTTTCGTGTACCCATCGGACGGCAGCCCTTTCGGGGGTTCCTTAGGGACCGATTCATTTTGCGTAGATTGACTGAACGTAGAAAGCCTTCCACTGGCAGGCGATTGTGTTTTTCACAGGATTTCTCGTTACTCATGTCAGCATTCTCACTTCTGATATCTCCGGGTGTTGTCACCAAAAACCTTCCCCGATTGACAGAACGTCCCGCTACTGACACTTGAAAAAGCATCTTTCAAGGTCTCGTCGCTTCGGTGAATCACTCGAGCCCTGATACATTTTCGGTGCCATGGAGCTAGACCAGTGAGTTATTACGCTTTCTTTAAAGGATGGCTGCTTCCAAGCCCACCTCCTGGTTGTCATCGCTCAATCACTTCCTTTTTCCACTGAGTGATTGCTTAGGACCTTAGTGTACGATTTGGGCTGTTTCCCTCTCGTCTTTGGATCTTAGCACCCCGAAAGTCTGCCTGTACAAACGATCTAGGCCGGAGTTTCCTTGGGGTTGGTAAGGCGAAATGGGGCCACCCTAGCCCATTAAGTGCTCTACCTCGAGCCATCGACAACATATTCTCTACTGAAACAGATTTCGCGGAAAACTAGCTAAATCCGATCTTGGTTGGCCTTTCACCCCTAGCCACAAGTCATCCCCGTATTTTGCCACATACGTGGGTTCGGTCTTCCAAAGCCTATTAGAGCTCTCTTCAACCTGCTCATGGCTAGATCGATCGGTTTCGGGTCAAATAGGAAGAACTAGAAGATTCCACCTCTGGAAAGCGCCTACACCTGATGGCTTTAGCCGCTGTTCCCATTTCCTCGCTGACCCATCATGCAAAAGGTACACCGTTAGAGTAGAGTAAGTGCGCTTTACTAATAGAAGATTAAGTCAAGGCTCTAAGCTCCGCTCCTTCGACTAATTGTTCGCATCGGATCTCAGGTTCTCTATTGCACTCCCTATATAGGATTCTTTTCACCTTTCCCTCGCGTTACTTGCATGCTGTCCGTCATTGAGGAATACTTAGGCTTAAAGGGTGGTCCCCGTTCTCGCGTAAAAGCAATCAGAATGCGAACACGCCGCGTTTTACTGGGAAGGATCGAATCATGGGAACGAATCTACAGGGCTATCACCTTCTTTGGCCAGATCTTCCAACCTTTTCACAATTACAGTTCAGTGCACCCTTGACTAATAGAATATCAAGGGGCTTGCTTGGGTTTTCCATCATCCAATCCAGGACAAATTGAATGAAACCGGACAAAAAAGAAGTAAACACTTTGCTGAGGAACGAAGTCGTGTTTGTTTTTCTTCAAACCCCCAATCCGCTCTCGCTCGCCGCTACTAACTGGGTCTCGGTTGATTTCCCTTCCTTTATCTACTCAGATGTTTCAGTTCGCTAAATTTGAAAAGTCCAAAGAGCGCAGACTAGCCACGGATCACAGACGGTATCTCCCCATGGCCTTTCGCCTTTGAAAGCGTCCTTCCTTCTCAATGCCCGGGCATCCATCCAATGCATGATTTTCGATCTTGTACCGGGTACACTGAAGACCAAGCCAATCTCGACCAAAAAGAAAAGCAATCATGAAACTGGCATACCTTTCATCTACCCTATCTTTCATTATGAAATTTCTAGTTAAGATCAACTTTCATACCTCAAAGCTCTTTCTATACGATAGCACCAATGATAGAAGCAGGGGAAAGGAGCTAATCATTAGACGGCGAAACTTTGCGAACAGATCTTCATTCCGGAATAATCACTACTCGACGAGTTAAGCGAGACAAGGCTAGCCCTGAGAGTCCCCGGAAGAAAGAGGCAAGACAAGCCAATCTGCTATTCTACCCTTGCGCAGACTGATCACGAGCTGTTCGATCATCTCTGTCGGGTCAACAAACCGCTTTCAAAGCCTCCACGGGCGAGCAATCTTCTCGTTCGTCTCGACCGGTATATGTATGCCTAAAACAAGAAAAAAAACACAAAGAATAGTTAGTATGCACTCACCGGCACAACACGTTTTGGAAGAAACTGGACCCCACCCATACGGTAGTAAGTACAGTTTCACACAAGTTAGTAGAGCCTTTGGAGAGAGTTTTCGAGCTCTTCTCTTCCAAGAGGCATGGTGACAGCAAAAGGATCTCGTGATCAGGCAATCCATAGGCTCACGTAAGATCTACATCGACCAGTGTCGAACCTTTCTTATATTATAGTTCTTCTTACCCTGACCACCACCCCTTCTTGTTTGCAACCCATATTTTTCAAGCTTCTTTCTTCTCGGCGTAACGAGCTGAGGGGAGGCCTAAGGTTGAAATGAAAATCACTACCCTACGCCTTACGAGGGCGTCCTAGCCAGATTCAATCCCAAGGGTCAATCCAGCCCTTTCAACTAGTTCAAATAACCCTTCCTCAGTTTGAAAAAAGCTAGCTCTTGCTTATGCTTCCTTCCCTATATATTGCCCATGTTAAGCGTTAATATAAAAGCACTTCTATTCAATTCGATACCACCTTCCTTCCCACTTGAAATTGATTCAACAAAAGCTTCTTTCTTTCCCAGCTGTCCATTCATTCACAGTCGATTCAACTTAAACCAATGTCACGTCTTGTGAGCATTCAACCATGAGATTCTTTCTTTTGTTCACATCAAATCTTTCCTTCTGGGCTGGGATATAATGGAAATAATGAAGCATCTTGAAACACAGTGGAAGGTTCTCCAGGAGTCTAATAAAACCTTAAAAGATGAAAAGGTTATTAGAATTTTAATACATTTAATAATATTTCAGAATTTTTTTGATTAAGTAAAATTATAAAAATTTTTGTAAAATTCTCTAAAATCTTAATTATAATCGTTAGATTAGATTAATCACAATCATTCATTTAACAGGTTGAGTTATATATAAAGGGGATTAGCCCCAAAGGTGAAAAATATCTAATTTGTTTGTATTTTCTCTTAAATATTATAGAGTACTTTCTTTCTCTAATTACTTTCTCTTGGGTTTTCATTGTGCTCCACTCTCTCTTCACCATCCAAGGGAGGAAGGCTGACTTAGCTTCTACGAAGGGCGTAGGGAAAAGCTAAGTGCCGTATGGTCATACGTAGGAACTAGTACGTCCGTGATAGGTGATATCAGAGCCAGGTTGTGAGGTATAATGTCGAGCATCATGGAGAAGAATGCGGTAAAGGAGCACCAAGGGATAGAGAGGGGACGTGACCCCTCTCCCACTCAAGGTGGAAACAAGAAGAAGGAGCATGGACATAGCAGGACTCGTTCCACTATAACTCTTGGCACTTTGGAAGAGAAGACCAACATCCTTGAATAGGTACTGGCTGAGATGGGGGTACGTATTGAACATGTCAAGCATAACTTTGAGGCTTTGGAGTCTCACACGTTGGAAGAGCTTAACAAAGTCAAAGGGGAAGTCCAAGAGTCTCTTTCCAACAATGAAGGGTGTCACGAGGGTGAGCACGTCTTCAAGACCACGGTCATGCAGACCCTTGAAAGCTTGCAAACTCAAGTGACCTCTTTAGAGGCTGTCCTGGAAGAGATGCGCCAAGACATAGCCATATGCAAGAAGGTCGTGGCTAATGATGGCAGTTCAAGGGGAGCCCCTAGGGTGGAAGCTTCCAAGCCCAAGGAGTTCTCAGGCAAGAGGGATGCCTAGGAGGTGGAAAATTTCCTTTGGCAGATGGAGAGATACTTTGAGTGTCTCAAGATGATAGACGAATAAGATAAGATAAACACGGTGACACTTTATCTTACTAATATAGTAACCTTATGGTGGCGTAAGAAGTATGCAGATATGCAAAGAGGCCTTTACACCATAGAGACGTGGGAAGACTTTAAAAAAGAGCTCAAGAAACAATTTTTCCTTGAAAACGTGGTCTATGATGCACGAAAGCAGCTGAGACACAAATCCTCTATCCCTGACTATGTTAGGGATTTCACAACGTTGTTGCTAAAAATCCCTAATCTTGGAGTAGAAGATGCATTGTTCTACTTTGTAGATGAGCTCCAAAATTGGGTCACGCAAGAGGTGCAATGGCGAGGGGCAAAAGACGTTGATGAAACCATTGCAATTGCAGAGTACCTAACAGAGTATCAAAAGGGAGAGCCCTCCAAGAATAAGAATTTCAGGGGTAACTCCACCAAAGGTGGGGGAGAAAGAGACAGAGGCAAAGGTAGCTACAATCTGACCACCCGACAGGACTATGAGGAGAAAAAACAGTCCTTTATGCCTAGAGGAGGGTGCTTCGTGTGCCAGGGACCGCACCCTATGAAAAATTGTCCAAAGCTGGGTTTGTGGGCAGCTATGATCGAGCAATAAGAGGCATAACTAGTTGATGTTCTAACGGAGCAGATCGGTTCTCTACAATTACTTAATGCCCTTAAGGTCAAACAAGATTTCTCAGCCATGAGAGGTAAGGGCTAATTTTTTGGATGTGCAGATAAATGGACAACATGCCCAAGTCATGATTGACACAGGTGTAACTCACAACTTCATCACCGAGACGGAAGCCAAACGACTTAGTCTAAATATAACCAATGGTGGGGGCAGATTCAAGACTGTCAATGCAAGTGTTGAGCCCTTAAATGGTGTGGCTCAAGGAGTGCAAATAAGCCTTGGTCCCTAGAATGGCATAGTTGACTTCTCTGTGGCACCTATGGATGATTTCCAGATTGTACTTGGCATGGACTTTCTTTGTAAGGTACAAGTTGTTCCTATACCATACCTAAACTCCGTGTATGTGCTTGAGAAGGAGGCCCCATGCATGGTTTCTGCCACCTTGAAGGCAAGCGATAAGAAAATCCTATCTATAATGCAAGCAATAAAGGGCTTTAAGCGAGGGGAAATCATGTATTTGGCAACGATGGTGACTGATGAAACCTCAAGCCCTCAAGAGGCAGACCTGCCCTAGAAGATTAAAGATGTTCTCAAAGAAAACAGGGATGCGATGTCGCCTGAACTGCCTAAACAACTTCCACTAAGGAGAGAGGTTGACCATAAGATCGAGTTGGAGCCAGGGTCCAAGCCACCCGCTATGACCCCCTATCGCATGGCACTTGCTGAGCTTGAAGAGTTGAAGAGGTAGCTAGTTAGCTTACTTGATGCGGGTCAGATTTGACCTTCAAAGGCCCCATACGGTGCCCTAGTCTTATTCTAAAGGAAGTATGATGGTTCATTACGTATGTGCATCGACTACAGGGCGCTCAACAAGATTACGGTAAAAAATTGATACCCTCTTCCTCTTATTCCTGATTTGTTTGATAGATTAGGACGAGCCAAGTGGATTACCAAGGTGGACTTGCGTTCTGGGTACTACCAAGTTCGTATTGTAGAAGGAGATGAGTCAAAAACCACTTGTGTTACCCGTTGTGGTTCCTTTGAGTGGCTGGTAATGCCCTTTGGGCTAACCAATGCCCCTGCCACTTTCTCCACTCTCATGAATCAGATCTTTAGGCCATTCTTGGACCAGTTTGTAGTGGTCTACTTGGATGACATTCTAATTTATAGTGAGACGCTTGAAGACTATGTCAACCACTTACAAACCGTGTTCAAACTTCTGTGAGAAAATAAACTTTACATCAAGAAAGAGAAGTGCACTTTCGTAGCACGGGAAGTACACTTCCTTGGCCATATGGTAGAGAACGGACAAATTCGAATGGATTAGGAAAAGGTACGAGCCATCTAAGATTGGGAGCTACCAAAGAATTTGTCTGAGTTGTGATCATTCCTTGGTCTAGCCAACTACTATAGGCGGTTCATCAAGGGGTACTTAGCACGTATGGCTGCTCTAACTGATTTGCTAAAGAAGAACCAGTTGTGGGATTGGACAACCTGACAGCAAATGGCCTTTGACGGGTTGAAGGACATGGTAAGTAGAGAGCCTGTCCTTGTTCTCCCCAACTTCACAAAGATGTTCGAAGTCTATACCGATACTTCTGACTTTGCTATTGGAGGGGTCCTAATGCAAGAAGGGCATCCTGTGGCTTATGAGAGTAAAGGTTAAATGACACTGAACGGAGGTACATAGTGCAAGAGAAGGAGATGACTGTCATTGTGCACTGTCTTTGTACTTGGTGTCACTATCTACTGGGCTCACGATTTGTGATCAAGACGGATAATGTGGCCACTAGCTATTTCCAAACCCAAAAGAAGCTAACTCCAAAGCAAGTTAGGTGGCAGGATTACTTGGCTGAGTTTGATTACACATTGGAATATAAGTCGAGTAAGGCCAATGCAGTCGCTGATGCTCTAATTTGTAAGACAGGACTAGCGGCCATCACGCAAGCCAAGGGGGACATCAAAGACCTAATTCGATAAGGGCTCGAGCACGACCCCATGGCTAGACAGATTGTCAACCTTGTGGTTAAGAGGAAGACCAAAAGGTTTTGGGTTGAGAATGGCCTAATCTACACCCGAGGTAGGTGACTTTATGTGCCTAAGTGAGGGAATATAAGGTGTTCCCTCCTTAAAAAGTGTCATGACACCAAATGCGCTGGTCACCCAGGTATGAAGAGGACGTGGGCATTGTTGGAAATGAAATACTATTGGCCATAATTAAGGGATGAAGTTGAGTTGTACGTAAAAACCTGTCTTATGTGTCAACAAGACAAGGTAGACCACAGACTACCTGGTGGTTTATTATAGCCCTTACCAACACCTTAAAGGCCTTGGGAGACCATCACTATGGATTTCATATCTGCATTACCCAAGTCAGAAGGATTGGGGTTGATTATAGTAGTCATTGATCGGTTTTCAAAGTATGAGACTTTCATCTCTGCCCCGACTAATTGTATGGTAGAAGAGGCAGCGCGGCTATTCTTTAAAAATGTGGTAAAGTATTGGGGGTTGCCGCGCCACATCATAACTAATTGTGATCCTCGCTTCATTGGTTGACTATGGGACAAGTTATTCAAGCTCTTGAGGACTGAACTGCATTTCTCTATGAGTTTTCATCCTCAAACTGATGGCCAAACAGAGAGGGTGAACGCCCTTTTGGAGTGTTACCTTAGGCATTTTGTAAGCACCAACCAACGGGATTGGGTGAAGCTTCTGGATATAGCTCAATTTTCTTACAACTTGTAAAGGATTGAGGCAATAGGGAAGTGTCCCTTCGAGTTGGTGACTGGGCAACAGCCTTTAATGCCACATATTGTGGATATGGACTCATCAACTAGAAACCCAGGAGCCTTAAAAATGGCCAAGTTGTGGAAGGAGCAAGCAGACATAGCTCGTTCCTACCTTGACAAGGCAACTAAGAGGATGAAGAAATGGGTGAACAAGAAGCGACGACAAATTGAGTTTGCTGTTGGAGACAAGGTAATGGTCAAAATCTTAGCCCAAAAATTCAAAACTTTTCGTTCCGTCCATAAAGGCCTAATAAGGAAGTATGAAGGGCCTTACTCAGTCATCGGAAAGGTTAGTAATGTCTCTTATAAACTTGACTTGCCCAAAAATTTGAAAATCCACCTAGTCTTCCATGCAAGTATGCTCAAACCATTCAAGGAAGACAAGGAAGACCCCAGCCGCAGTGTCTCAAGTAGGGCTCCACCTATTATGGTAAAATTCTATGACGAAGAGGTTGAGGAAGTACTTGGCAAACGGATTGTCCGAAAACGTGGTACACCACCAAGTACACAATATTTGATCAAATGGAAGGGACTACCCAAGAGTGAAGCAACATGGGAGACCAAGGAAGATCTATGGCAATTTCGACAGTTGCTCCAGGAGTACGAGGACTCGATGAGAGCGTCGAGAAATTAGGTGGGGGAGAGTGAAACACCCTGAAAGGTTCTCAAGGAGTCTAGTAAAATCTTAAAGGATGAAGAGGTTACTAGAATTTTAGTACATTTTATAACATTCCAGAATTCTCTTGATTAGGTAGAATTATAGAGATCTTTGTAGAATTCTTTAGAACCTTAATTGTAGTCGTTAGATTAGATTAATCACAACCATTCATTTAGGAGGTTGAGTTGTATATAAAGGAGATTAGCCCCAAGGGTGGAAGATATCCAATTTGCTTGTATTCTCTTTGAAATATTATAGAGTGCTTCCTTTCTTTAATTGCTTTTTCTTGAGTTTCCATTGTACTCCACTCTCTCTTCACCATCCAAGAGAGGAAGGTTGACTTAACTTATACGAAGGGCCTAGGGAAAAGCTAAGTGCCGCACGATCATGCGTAGAAACTAATATGTCCGTGACAATTTGGGTCACTGTATGCTATCTGGGTCAGTTGGGATTGGGATTATTAGTTCTTTTCTACTTGATTTTCCTTCTCATCTCCCTTTCGCTCTTTCTGGTGATTGGATTGGCTAATTGCTCTAAACTTTCTCTTTGTCGATGCTCGTGTAGCGGAAGGACTGCTTCCTTATAGGCTTCTAGTAGCCCCTAACCAACCTTGAGCAATCGCATCCAACCCATCTTTTTTGTGAGCATTGTCTAAATCCTTGTTATAAGAAGTTGAAAGAATGCTTTCACCATGTCCTTGACAAGCTTTTCCATGAAGCAATGAAGGAGTTGCTTGACGGCGCTCATCTATCTTTTCAAAAGCCTTAGCGTCGCACCCTACTTAGAACATAAGAGAAATAGGGTAGAACTGGTCGGGAAGAGTCTTTTCTTCGAGAAAGTCGAGAAGTAGACTTGTTTGTTACTCAAGGTTAGGTCTTTTTTGAATCACTAGCATTTGAATGAATAGGAAAATAACTTTCAATGCCTTCATTCCAAACTTTTTTTTTTCCCTCTCGTATTCTCCCCAGCTATAGGGGGTTCTAGAGATTGACTCTATACATGATATTCCTAAATACAGAAACTCCCCGTGTACCAACGTCCCCATTCTGGTATCCCCAAAGTCCAAACTCTTTAAGCATTCGTATACGTAAGAACTTTCTTTTCTGGGTGGGCTTTCTTTGATGTCGAGATTGATGGTTTTCGGACCAGTGGAAATTTCAGTGATCAATGAATGACTATAGGAACTAGGGCCAAAAAAATAGAGCAGACTAGCCTTTCCTCTGGGAGAGAAGGCCAATGAAGAAGGCATAACCGAACCCGAACTCATAGACTACTTCTCTTTCATATAGTGCTATTCTTTCTGTTGCTCTTTTAGGGTGGATCTCTTTTGAGGAAACCAGGGAAAATTGACCTTAATGCTGATTGCCTTAATAATTCAAATTTCAATTGTGTCGGTTTTCATAAAGTCGGGATTTTAGGCTTACATGCCTTTTTCCTTCATAGCCATCCATTTGTTACAATCATTTTTTTAAAACACCGCGATTTTGAGCATAACTTTCAGTATAGTCTTCTTAGGCTCTGGTGCAAGCTCGGTATTTAATGATAATCTTTTCTTTATTAATGAAATATCTGTCTCGCTTGCTTTTCCTTATCTTATTTGAGATTGCACTACAAGGAAGAATCTTCTATTGCTAATCCCCATAAGAAAGCGCCTCTTTCAAGCATTCTTTGAAAGCCTCAATCCTAATTCCGTTCCCTTTATCAAATGAAGAACTTCAATGAGAGGTAATTTTTAGAGGAGAAAGTCTGCGCTTTTCAAAAAAGGTCGGAAGAAATGCACCGGGTTTAAATATATATATATCCGGTTGGCTGCTTTTTATGCAAAAAAGACAAAACGGGATTGGATTTCCACTCATAAGGAAGGTTAGATATCTTTGACAGGGTTGTATTTTTGGTTGAAATGGAATGGTGTTCAAACTCCCAAAATGCAGTGGTCCTCCCCTTTCTGACCGAATGACTTGGGGAAGGGTCAATCTCCTCCGGAGCATGCTGCACAGCCACTCATTTGTCCTGACTAAATAGTAGAATCTATCTCTCAGTGATTCTTTTCTCCGAAAATAACCCCTTCCCAACTAGCCCGTCCAATCGATTTTGTAAGATTGGCTAATTCAAAGGGGCCTGAAGTTGTCGGAACGAATAGTTTTTTCGAAAAAAACTTTTTTATTAGGGGAAAAAGGGTCCCTCTCTTTTCAACTATTATAGCTGGCGTCGACTCGCTTTGCAATACGAATGGACATGAAGAAAGAACACTGGTAGCGGAAATGCAAAAGAGAAGAGCAAAGATTCTATTCGAAGGGTAACAAGATTCGATGTTGCACCATCTTTAACTCTTCCTAGGATCCAGGGTTTTCGAAAAAAGGTCCTATCCTTCAATATCATGATTGGGTCGACTCGACCAGGTCAGATCATGAATGAATAGAAAATCGAAAACGTACATAACTGTTTCAGCTGAAATACTTGGAATAATTCTACCACTTCTACTAGGAGTATAGCCTTTTTAGTGCTAGCTGAACGTAAAGTAATGGCTTTTGTGCAACGTCGAAAGGGTCTTGATGTAGTGGGATCGTTCGGATTGTTACAACCTCTAGCAGATGGTTTGAAATTAATTCTAAAAGAACTTATTTCACCAAGTAGTGCTAATTTCTCCCTTTTTAGAATGGCTCCAGTGGCTACATTCATGTTAAGTCTGGTCGCTTAGGCTATTGTACCTTTTGATTATGGTATGGTATTGTCAGATCCGAACATAGGGCTACTCTATTTATTTGCCATATCTTCGCTAGGTGTTTATGGAATTATTATAGCGGGTCGATCTAGTAATTAGGTGGCAGCCGTTCGGTTGCCTATGATACTAGGACCAATAGGTCAAAAATGGGTTTGTGCTGCAGGTGTTGAACGATCTACTCTACACAGGTGTGGGTTTAAAATAAAAGAAAAGGGCTAGGTGTCACAGATGTACAAGTTCCTATCCATGACTGTGCGGCACTTAGCTTTCCCTACGCCCTTCGTAGATGTTAAGTCAGCTTTCCTCCCTTGGATGGTGAAGAGAGAGTGGAGCACAATGGAAACCAAGAGAAAGCAATTAGAGAAAGGAAGCACTTTATAATACTTGAAAGAGAATACAAGTAAATTGGATGTCTTCCACCTTTGGGGCTAATCCCCTTTATATACAACTCAACCTCCTAAACGGGTGGTTGTAATTAATCTAATCTAACGGCTACAATCAAGGTTCAAGGTTCTAGAGAATTCTATAAATATCTCTACAATTCTACCTAATCAAGAGAATTCTAAAATGTTATGGAATGTACTAGAGTTCTAGTAACCTTTTCATCCTTCAAGGTTTTACTAGGCTCCTCTAGAACCTTCCAGGGCATTTCACTCTCCCCCACCTAATTTCTCGACACCCTTGTCGAGTCCTCGTTCTCCCGGAGCAACTATCGAAATTGCCATAAATCTTCCTTGGTCTCTCATGTTGCTTCGCTCTTGGGTAGTCCCTTCCATTTGATCAAATATTGTGTACTTGGTGGCGTACCACATTTTCAGACAATCCGTTCGCCAAGCACTTCCTCAACCTCTTTGTCATAGGACTTTACCATAATAGGTGGAGCCCTACTTGATACACCATGGCTTGGGTCTTCCTTGTCTTCCTTGAATGGTTTGAGCATACTCGCATAGAAGTCTGGGTGGATTTTCAAATTTTTGGGTAGGTTAAGTTTGTAAGAGACATTACCAACCTTCACGATGATTGAGTAAGGCCCTTCATACTTCCTTATTAGGCCTTTATGGACAAAACAAAAAGCTTCGAATTGTTGGGGTAAGATTTTGACCATCACCTTGTCTCCAACAGCAAACTCGATTTGTTGTCGCTTCTTGTCCACCCATTTCTTCATCCTCTTAGCTGCCTTGTCAAGGTAGGAACGAGTTATGTCTGTTTGCTCCTTCCACGACTTGGCCATCTTTAAGGCTCCTGGGCTTCTAGTTAATGAGTCCGCATCCACAATGTGTGGCATTAAAGGTTGTTGCCTAGTCACCAACTCGAAGGGACTCTTCCCTATTGCCTCACTTCTTTGCAAGTTGTAAAAAAATTGAGCTATATCCAGAAGTTTCACCCAATCTCGTTGGTTGGCACTTACAAAATGCCTAAGGTAACACTCCAAAAGGGCATTCACCCTTTCTGTTTGGCCATCAGTTTGAGGATGAAAACTCGTAGAGAAATGCAGTTTGGTCCCCAAGAGTTTGAATAACTCGTCCCATAGTCGACCAGTAAAGCGATGATCACGATCAGTTATGATGTGGCACGGCGACCCCCAATACTTTATCACATTTTTAAAGAATAACCGCGCTGCCTCTTTTACCGTAGAATCAGTCAGGGCAGAGATGAAAGTTCTATACTTTGAAAACCGATTAACGACCACTATGATTGACCCCAACCCTTTTGACTTGGGTAATGTAGATATGAAATCCATAGTGATGGTCTCCCAAGGCCTTTGAGGTGTTGGTAAGGGCTCTAATAAACAACCAGGTAGTCTGTGGTCTACCTTATCTTGTTGACACACAAGACAGGTTCTTACGTACAGCTTAACTTCATCCCTTAATTATGGCCAATAGTATTTTATTTCCAACAATGCCTACGTCCTCTTCATGCTTAGGTGACCAGCCCATTTGGTGTCATGACACTCTTTAATGAGGGAACGCCTTATATTCCCCCACTTAGGCACATAAAGTCGCCTATCTCAGGTGTAGATTGGGCCATCCTTAACCCCAAACCTTTTGGTCTCCCTCTTAACCGCAAGGTTGACAATCTGTCTAGCCATGGGGTCGTGCTCGAGCCCTTCTCGAATTAGGTCTTTGATGTCCCCCTTAACATACGTGATGGTCGTTAGTCCTGTCTTATGACTTAGAGCATCGACGACCGCATTAGCCTTACCCGGCTTATATTCCAATGTGTAATCAAATTCAGCCAAGTAATCCTGCCACCTAGCTTGCTTCGGAGTTAACTTCTTTTAGGTTTGGAAATAGCTAGTGGCCACATTATCCATCTTGATCACAAATCACGAGCCCAGTAGATAGTAACGCCAAGTACGAAGACAATGCACAATGGCAGTCATCTCCTTCTCTTGCACTGTGTACCTCCGTTCGGTGTCATTTAGCTTTCCACTCTCATAAGCCACAGGATGCCTTTCTTGCATCAGGACCTCTCCAATAGTAAAGTCAGAAGCATCAGTGTGGACTTTGAACATCTTTGTGAAGTTAGGGAGAACAAGGACAGGCTTTCTACTTACCACATCCTTTAACCCTTCAAAGGCCATCTGTTGTCGGGTTGTCCAATCCCACGATTGGTTCTTCTTCAGCAAGTTAGTTAGGGAAGTCGTATGTGCTGAGTAACCCTTGATGAATTGCCTATAGTAGTTGGCTAGACCAAGAAATGATCGCAACTCGGACACATTCTTTGGCGGCTCCCAATCTTGGATGGCTCATACCTTCTCCTGATCCATTCGAATTTGTCCGTTCCCTACCACATGACCAAGGAAGTGTACTTCCTGTGCGATAGATAAAAGTGCACTTCTCTTTCTTGATGTAAAACTTATTTTCTCGCATAAGTTTGAACACGGTTTGTAAGTGGTCGACATGGTCTTCAAGTGTCTCACATAGATAAGAATGTCATCCAAGTAGACCACTATAAACTGGTCCAAGAATGGCCTAAAGATCTGATTCATGAGAATGGAGAAAGTGATAGGGGCATTGGTTAGCCCAAAGGGCATTACCAGCCACTCAAAGGAACCATAGTGGGTAACATAGGTGGTTTTTGACTCATCTCCTTCTGTGATATGAACTTGGTAGTACCCAGAACGCAAGTCCACCTTGGTAATCCACTTGGCTCATCCTAATGTATCAAACAAATTAGGAATAAGAGGAAGAGGGTACCAATTCTTTACCGTAATCTTGTTGAATGCCCTGTAGTAGATACACATATGTAATGAACCGTCATGCTTTCTTTGGAATAAGATTAGGGCACCGTATGGGGCCTTTGAAGGTCGAATCTGACCCACATCAAGTAAGCTAACTAGCTGCCTCTTCAATTCTTCAAGCTTAGCAGGTGCCATGCGATAAGTGGTCATAGCGGGTGGCTTAGACCCTGGCTCCAACTTGATCTTATGGTCAACTTCTCTCCTTGGTGGAAGTCGTTTAGGCAGCTCAGGCGACATTACATCCCTATTTTCTTTGAGAATGTTTTTAATCTTCTGGGGCAGGTCTGCATCTTAAGGGCTCGAGGGTTCTTTGGTCACCATTATTGCCAAATACATGATTTCCCCTCGCTTAAAGCCCTTTATTGCTTGCATTGCAGATAGGATTTTCTTATCACTTGCCTTCAAGGTGGCAGAAACCATGCATGAGGCCTCTTCTCAAGCATACACACGGAGTTTAGGTATGGCATAGGAACAACTTGTACCTTGCGAAGAAAGTCCATGCCAAGTACAATCTGGAAATCATCCATAAGTGCCACAGAGAAGTCAACTATGCCATTCCAGGGACCAAGGCTCATTTGCACTCCTTGAGCCACACCATTTAAGGGCTTAATACCCGCATTGACAGTCTTGAGTCAACCCCCACCATTGGTTATATTTAGACCAAGTCGTTTGACTTCCTTCTCAATGATGAAGTTGTGAGTTGCGCCTGTGTCAATCATTACTTGGGCATGCTGTCCATTTATCTGCACATCCAAAAACATTAGCCCCTTACCTTTCATGGTCGGGAAATCTTGTTTGACCTTGAAGGCATTAAGTAATTGTAGAGAACTGATCTGCTTCGTTGGAACATCAATTGGTTGTACCTCTTGTTGCTCGATCATAGCTGCCAACGAGCCCAGTTTTGGACAGTTTTTCATAGGGTGCAGTCCCTTGCACACGAAGCACCCTCCTCTAGGCATGAAGGATTGTTTTTTCTCCTCATAGTCCTATCGGGTGGTCGGATTGTAGCTACCTTTGCCTCTGTCTCTTTCTCCCCCACCTTTAGTGGAGTTACGCCTGGAATTCTTATTCTTGGAGGGCTCTCTCCTTTGATACTCTGTTAGGGATTCTGCAATTGTAATGACCTCATCAACGTCTTTTACCCCTCACTGTTGCACCTCTTGCTTGGCCCAATTTTGGAGCCCATCTACGAAGTAGAACAATGCATCTTTTGCTCCAAGGTTAGGGATTTTTGGCAACAATGTTGTGAAATCCCTAACATAGTCAGGGATAGAGGACTTTTGTCTCAACTCCCTCAGCTGCTTGCATGCATCATAGACCACGTTTTTAGGGAAGAACTGTCTCTTGAGCTCCTTTTTAAAGTCTTCTCATGTCTTTATGGTGCAAAGGCCTCTTTGCATATCTGCATGCTTCCTACACCACCATAAGGTTGCTGTATCAGCAAGATAAAGTGTCGCCGTGTTTACCTTGTCTCACTCGTCTGTCATCTTGGGACACTCAAAGTATCTCTCCATCTGCTAAGGAAATTTTCCACCTCCTGGGCATCCCTCTTGCCTAAGAACTCCTTGGGCTTAGGAGCCTCCACCCTAGGGGCTCCCCTTGAGCTGCCATCATTAGCCACGACCCTCTTGCATATGGTTATGTCTTGGTGCATCTCCTCCAGGATAGTCTCTAAAGAGGTCACTGGAGGTTGTAAGCTTTCAAGGGTCTGCATGACTGTGGTCTTAAAGACGTGCTCACCCCCGTGACACCCTTCATTGTTGGAAAGAGACTCTTGGACGTCCCATTTGACTCTGTCAAGCTCTTCCAACGTGTGAGACTCCAAAGCCTCAAAGTTATACTCGACATGTTCAATACGTACCTCTATCTTAGCCAGTACTTGTTCAAGGATGTTGGTCTTCTCTTCCAAAGTGCCAAGAGTTGTGTTGGAACGAGTCTTGCTGTGTCCACGCTCCTTCTTCTTGTTTTCACCTTGAGTGGGAGAGGGGTCATGTCCCCTCTCCATCCCTTAGTGTTCCCTTACTGCATTTTCCTCCATGGTGCTCGACATTATGCCTCACAACCTGACTATGATACCACCTATTATGGACGTACAAGTTCCTACGCACGACCGTGCAACACTTAGCTTTCCCTACACCCTTCGTAGATGTTAAGTCAGCCTTCCTCTCTTGGATAGTGAAGAGAGAGTGGAGTATAATGGAAACCTAAGAGAAAGTAATTAGAGAAAAGAAATACTTTATAATACTTGAAAAATAATACAAGCAAATTAAATATCTTCCACCTTTGAAACTAATTTCCTTTATATACAATTTAATTTTCTAAATAGATAGTTGTGATTAATTTAATCTAATAGTTATAATCAAAATTTTAAAAAATTTTATAAAAATTTTTATAATTTTAATTTTAAAATATTATAAAATATATTAAAATTTTAATAATTTTTTACTCTTCCAAATTTTACTAGATTCGACTAGAACCTTCCGGTACGATTCACAGGGCTCATAAACCCTTTTTTTCATTGGCCCTGATCGGTCACTTTTCCGGGCTGGGATCGAGAAGTAGAAGTCATAAAATAGATATGTTTCTCGTTGCACCTCAGATCAAAAAGAAGGATAGCTTGTCAAGCTGGCCTATAAATAAAGATATAAATAAAAAGATTCGCTGTCTTTTAACCGGCTATTCTTCTTTTCTTTGTCAACGCTACCAAGGACCTATAGGTTCTCCTACTTATGAAAGAGAAAGAGAATGAGAATGAGTTATTCAAAAAGGAAAAGGCTCTACTATACAATATATTTTTAGAAGTCAGCGTACCCTACCCTACTAATGTATTGTATAGTAGGGTGTAGTATAATAGGCGAGCGAATTAGCGAAGACACTCAGGGTAACAGATAAGAGAGTGTCGGTACATAGCCTTCATTCTACTACGCTACGCAAAGGTTACGAAGTAACTTAGCTCGACGTTAGGAGAGTCAAGGGGGAACGCCATACCTATATAGAAGAACCGTTGTTCGATAAAACTTTATAAGGTCTAACATTTCGCTCCCCTACTGAAAAGGGGCAAAGCTGCTTCGCACCACTGATAGACTACTTAAGATTCAATTCAAAAGTCCCTACTTAGTTTCACAAGCCTTTGTCATTGTCAGTCAACTAAGTAGGGCCTGAGGCCCCCTTCGAATCCGTCAATCTGCAGAGCATGCCGCAACAAAAAGATGGTCCCCTGTGCATTTCATTCTTTCTAGAAAGGAAAAAAGAAAAGTACCCCCCATCATGGTGAACCTCTCCCTGTGATCGGGATGAGGTAAATGCCTCCCAACCGGGGGCGGATCGAATCGGAGTTTCCTTAGGTAGCCACCTACCCACCGTAATCCTTAAACTTCCGTGCTTGGTGGAGAAGAAGCGAACAAAGGTACGCTCGCTAGCTGTCTTGTTCTCTGCCGCGAACTGGAATCGCTCGCCAGCTAGGTCAGATTGGAGCAATATTTTGTGAGAACATATTACCCATCTTCGGGGACAAGGGGCGTAACGACCTCTCAATCTACTTACTGCAGCCCAGGAAAAAAAACTTCGGTCTAGGCGTTCCCTGTTTTCGATCCCCCCTATGCTTAGGACGTTGTCTAGGCCAAGAGCCTTAGTTGCTGTTTTCATCTGGATGTTTTTTCCTCGTTGTTGATACCGGCTAGATCCAACCAGATGATGTTTACTGGTTGGTAGTGAGAGGACTCTTAGTATCTGCATACCCAAAAGGGAATTAAAAAACAATCATTTTATATTTTTTTTACTTTCTCTTAGCAGCGGTAAAGGAGTCTATCTATCTGCCTAGCTTTGGTAGATTTCCCCAACGCAATCCACAGAAATTCCACGAATCCCTTGGTGGATAAGTCCGACGACTCAGCAGCAGTGCGGAATTGAGCTTTTCGTCCGGTAGATCTGATCTATAGTTAAGAGACAATACATACCGAAAGGTTCGAAGAAGGAACGCACATAAGAGTATATAATCCACCTACCTTTCTGTATAACCTATTCACATTAGTGAAGCGGCTGGATGCATAAGGGAAGTGCACGTTTGGGGAATTTGACATGATCTACAGAAAGAAGTGTTACTACGATATGATGCCCGGTTTTGCTTCTCCCTTACTACACCGAACTCCTTCCCTCGAATTGGAAATATGTTCTCTTTCCTGGTCGGCAGTTGCTTGCTTTGATTAAGCCAATTGCATTCTGGTCTGAGGGAGAGTCGAGGCATAAAATGTTAAATTGATTAATATGAGTGGCTCTTGTTATTTAAAGTATGACCCAAAATAAAAAGTCTAATATAATAGTCGGTTAGGTATAATGGTAATTTGAGTTATCGGATTTAAAATCCCTCCACTCTCCTTATTCAAAAATAACTGTTATAGGAAGGATAATGGTTATCTTTATTTAAAGATAACTATTAGGGAAAGGATAACCGTTATCCCTATTTAAAGATAACTGTTATGAAAAGGATAACCGTTATCCCTATTCAGAGATAATTGTTACCGTAATGATGATTGTTATCAGAAAAGAGGGATACTTCCCTGATCAGAGATAACTCACAATGGACAACGTCGTACAGTTTTTCGGTCGGTCTCTCCACCATCAGAGAGAAAACAAAAGGCAGTGAGAAGGGAAGAGTAGAAGAGTAGGAGAAAAGAAGGAGAAAAGAGAAAAACATTTAGGAACAAAACGTAAAGAGGATTCCCATCTTCGCTACGGGATATCAGTACAATGGATAACGGTATGTTGATTTTGATACAGTTTTATTGCTAGTATTCACATAAAGAAAAGATCCTGCATTATAGAAATAAGAACTTCATGAAGAAAAATTTTAAAAAAATCTAACAATTGGTATCAGAGCGGGTACGTGGATACTGCAAATTTTTTTTTTTTCCTTTTTTTCCTTTTCTCCTTTCGATGCCTAACGGATAACGGCACGATAAAGAAAATTGGCCGGCGTCGGAAAAGTGGAGAAGAACGCCGGCCGTGGGAGTCCGCGTTTGGCCGAGACCCGAATCGGTCCGGGCATGGCAGAGCAGCCTCCCGGAGGGAACCGCGGTTCCAGACGTCGCCGAGGACCCGGATCGCCGGCGAAGGGACTGCCAGCGGGCGCGTCGTGCTTCCGGGGTGTGCTGGGGCCCAAGTGGTGGACGACGACCGCATCTGGCCGGGACCCAGACCCGAGTCGTGCTTCGGGTGTGTCAGGGCCCGAGCGGTGGATGCCGACCGCATCTGGCCGGGACCCAGACCTGGGCCGTGCTTCGGGTGTGTCGGGGCCCGAGCGGTGGACGACGACAGCGACTGGCCGGGACCCAGACCGGCCCATTAGGCATGGCGGAAGGCCCCTCGACGACCGCCTCCTCTGGCATGGCCAGAAATCCGGTTGACTAGGGCTTGCCGGCGTGGAATGAGCACTGGCAGTGAGCTTGGGACTCTGCGGCGCCGGCGGGGGCTTGCCGGCATGGAGTAAGCGCTGGCCGTCAGACCCTGCAATGCCGAAGCTTGTCGGCGCATAACAGTGCGTCAGCCACTGGACCCTGTGCAGTGAGTGGTTGTCAGTTGCGCCGTGGGTGGTTGTCGGTGCAAGGTGTAAGCCGGCTGCTGGAATAGTGCGCCGCCAGCGTATTGGCCGGTGTCGACTCCCACAGAATGGAAAGTCAAATTTTGAAAGCTTGTTAGTCACCAAAGTGGCCTGGTTTGAAAGAATTTGAATTATTGATTGTGAATTTCAATTGTTCATTTTTTGATGCTAATGAAGTATTGTGTATGAACAATTGTAGTTATTAATTATGAGGCTAGGAGATCATCCAAAGATGGATCATTGCCTATAATTAATGACACTAAAAGGGATTTATTGATATACTGGGTAAACATGATTGTATATCCAAAGATAACATTCATGTTAACTCTGGTATGATTGATTGATCTATTAAAGTATATTTAAATTAGTATCATTATTGATTGCAGTTATGTATTTGAGGATCACCCAAAGGTGAACTTGAATACGTAGTCAAAGTTTGTAATTCATGTATCTGAATCCATTAGAGTTCACTCAAAGTATTAATGTGTAAATTTGGATCATGTTTGCAGGTTCCAATAATATTTTCGCCTTGGGTAATGCAATGATCAAATTCAATGGACTGAACTATGCAGAATGGTCTGAGCATATTCAGTTTCATTCAGGTGTTTTGGGCTTGGACTCAGCGGTCATTTCGGATGAAAAGCCTGCAGCCATTATCGGGACCAGTACAGAATCTGAAAAGTCTCTTCATGAGGCTTGGGTACGGTCCAATAGGCTGAGTTTGAATTTGATGCGAATGACGATGGCTGAAAATGTCAAGCCATCGATGCCCAAGACGGAAAATGCAAGGGAATTTCTGATGAGAATTAAGGAATACTCTCAATCAGACATAGCTGATGAATCCATTATAGGAACCCTGATGAGTGAGCTGACGACCAAGAAATTTAACTGGTCACGGCCTATTCATGATCATGTGACCAGTATGGCTAATCTAGCAACAAAGTTGAGAATGATGGGTATGGATGTGAGTGAATCTTTTTTGGTTCAATTCATCATTAACTCACTGCCTCCTGAATTTGGCCAATTCCAAGTGAATTATAACACTATTAAAGAGAAATGAAACTTTCAGGAAATTAAGGCCATGTTAGTTCAGGAGGAAGGGAGATTAAAGAAGATGAAGGATCACTCCATTCATCTCACTGTTCGTAATGATGCTAGTGGTGGCAGGTCTAAACCACATCAGAAGAGTAAGAAGAAGGACAAAGCCTCTGTGAAAGTTGCTGGAGGTCAGATCCAAAAGGATCAGAAATGCTTCTTCTGTAAAGGGATGAGTCACTTCAAAAGGGATTGCCCTAAAAGGAAGGCTTGGTTCGAAAAGAAAGGTATGTACTGTATATCAGTATGTTTTGAATCAAATATAATTGAAGTGCCCAATAATACTTGGTGGTTAGACTCTGGAGCTACTATTTATGTGTCACATATTATACAGGGATTCCTTTCAATCTAGCCTACAACAGAAACTGAAAAGTTCCTCTACATGAGGAACAGAATGAAGGCACGAATAGAAGGAATTGGGACATAGAGATTGATCTTGGACACTAAGTGCCACCTAGATCTAGAAAAGTGTCTCTATGTTCTTGAATGTGCTAGAAATTTGGTTTCTGTTGCAAAGTTGGATGAAGTGGGATTTAATCTAAAGATTAAAAATGGTGCATTTTCATTGTATAGACATTCGTACTATTATGGATTTGGTACTTTGGTTGATGATTTGTACCGTTTTAATCTTGATGCTATGTATGCTAATTCTCTATTTCTTGTTGAGCATGATATAGGTAACAAACGTAATGTGCATGATGATTGTTCTGCTTTCTTATGGCATCAAAGATTGGGTCATATATCCAAAGAAAGGATATTAAGGTTGGTGAAAGGTAATATCCTGCCTCAATTGGATTTTATTAATTGGGATGTGTGTGTTGATTGTATAAAAGGGAAACAAACAAGACACACATCGACGAACCCAGCCATGAGAAGTAATGAGCCTTTAGAATTGATACACACCGATATTTGTGGCCCCTTTGATATTCCCATATGGGGTGGTGAAAAGTATTTCATCATATTCATAGATGACTACTCACAGTATTGTTACTTATATCTACTGCATGAAAAGTCCCAGTCAGTAAATACCCTGGAGGTGTTTATTGATGAAGTGGAAAGGCAGTTAGATAGAAAAGTGAAAGTGATTAAGTCAGACAGGGGTGGTGAATATTATGGAAAATTCAATGAAAGTGGACAATGTCCTGGTCCGTTTGCAAAACTTCTTGAAAGTCGAGGCATATGCGCACAGTACACAATGCCTGGTACACCACAACAGAATGGTGTAGCAGAAAGGCGGAATCGCACACTCATGGATATGGTTAGGAGCATGTTAAGTTACAGTACTGTACCTTTATCCTTGTGGATGCATGCATTAAGAACTGCTGCATATCTGCTGAATAGGGTTCCTAGTAAAGCTGTCCCTAAGACTCCTTACGAGCTATGGACAGGAAGGAAACCCAGTTTGAGACACCTTCATGTTTGGGGTTGTCCAGCAGAAGTACGGATATATAATCCACATGAAGGAAAGCTTGATGCGAGGACCATTAGCAGTCACTTCATTGGCTATCCTGAAAAGTCTAAAGGATATAGGTTCTATTGCCCTAACCATAACACTAAAATAGTTGAGTCTGGTAATGCTCGGTTCATTGAGAATGGCCAGTTCAGTGGGAGTGGGGAATCACGAAAGGTGGACATTAAAGAATTGCAAAATGAAAGATCCACAGTGAGTACTTCTACTCAAGTTGGTATCCCCACACTCAGTGTTTCTACTCAAGTTGTTGTTCCTTTTGTTGCATCACAGTCACGTGACATGCAAGGACAACAAATTGATACTCGAAACACGCAAAGTGAACACATGAGAGATGAACCAAGTGACAATGTGCAATTCACAAATGAACAAGTGATACCACAAAAAATGGCATTACGGAGGTCTGTGAGACAGAAAAGGCAAGTTGTATCTAATGATTATGTGGTTTACTCACTTGAGCATGAATCAGAATTGAGCATTGATAAAGATCCAGTCTCATTTCAACAAGCCATGGAATGCAATGATTCTGAAAAATGGTTCAATGCCATGAAGGAAGAGATGAAATCGATGGATGTGAATCAAGTCTGGGAACTAGTAGAGTTACCTGAAGGATCAAAATGAGTTGGCTGTAAGTGGGTCTTCAAGACCAAGCGAAACTCGAAAGGTAACATCGAAAGGTATAAAGCCAGACTTGTTGCCAAAGGTTTCACTCAAAGGGATGGTATTGACTATAAGGAGACTTTCTCTCCAGTCTCTAAGAAAGACTCCTTAAGAATCATTATGGCTTTAGTGGCTCAAAATGACCTAGAGCTCCACCAAATGGATGTAAAGACCGCCTTTCTGAATGGTGACTTAGAAGAGGAAGTGCATATGGACCAACTTGAAGGTTTCATCACCACCGGGCAAGAAAATTTGGTGTGTAAATTAAAGAAATCGATATATGAACTGAAACAAGCTTCCTGACAATGGTACATTAAGTTCAATGATGCCATCATGTCATACGGCTTTGTAGAGAACACCGTTGATCGGTGTGTCTACATGAAGGTCAGTGGGAGCAAGTTCATTATATTAGTCCTATATGTCGATGACATTCTTTTGGCTGCTAATGACATGGGTTTGTTACATAATGTTAAGAAGTTTCTCTCTGAAACCTTTGAAATGAAAGATATGAATGAGGCATCCTATGTGATAGGCATAGAGATATTCCGTGATAGATCACAAGGATTATTGGGATTGTCTCAGAAAGGCTATATCAATAAAATATTAGAGAGATTCAGAATGAAAAATTGCTCAATAGGAACAGTTCCAATTCAGAAAGGGAACAAGTTCAGTGAATTGCAATGTCCAAAGAATGATTTGGAACGGAAAGCGATGGAATCAATTCCCTATGCATCATTAGTTGGAAGCCTGATGTATGCGCAAACATGTACTCGACCAGACATTAGTTTCGCTGTCGGAATGTTAGGCCGATATCAAAGCAATCCTGAAATAGACCATTGGAAGGCCGGAAAGAAAGTACTTAGGTACTTACAAGGCACCAAGGATTATATGCTTACTTATAAAAGATCAAGTCATCTTGAGGTAGTAGGCTACTCGGATTCAGATTATGCTGGATGTGTAGACTCGAGGAAATCTACATTTGGCTACATGTTCCTCCTGGCTGGAGGAGCAGTTTCTTGGAAAAGTGGGAAGCAGTCTGTCATTGCTACTTCCACTATGGAGGCTGAATTTATAGCATGCTTTGAGGCTACTATTCATGCATTATGGATGCGGAATTTTATCTTAAGGCTTGGTTTGGTCGACAGTATAGAAAAGCCGTTAAGAGTTTATTGTGATAATTCCGCAGCCGTTTTCTTCTCTAAAAATGATAGGTATTCTAAAGGTGCGAAACATATGGATTTGAAATACCTATCTGTCAAGGAAGAAGTGCAAAACCAAAGAGTGTCTATTGAGCATATTGGTACTAAATTGATGATAACGGACCCATTAACTAAAGGTTTGCCGCCGAAAACGTTTACTGAACATGTTGTTCGGATGGGCATTTTGGATAGGTCCTCATTCTCCTGAAACCAATATTTTGTACTACTCATATCATTGTGACACTCATGAATTCATTTAAAACTATGGTTTTGCTTGTATTTTGTTATCTTCGTTCAGTTGTATACAGTTATAGTTTGTGAGATAACTAATAGCATGTATGGAAATGACAATTTAAGGTTTCAATGTTCCTCAGTAAGGTTATTATGAATTATGATGATTATATGATACATGGAAGGGATCATGTCGCTAAAAGATGTGTGACCGCCATGATCCAATCATTTTAATTCAATTAAGTGTTATGGTTTGATGATCTTTGAGGATTGTGCGTACTTGTTTGTTATTGATTCATCAAATCATAACAAGGGCCAAGTGAGAGATTGTTAAATTGATTAACATGAGTGGCCCTTGTTATTTAAAGTATGATCCAAAATAAAAGGCCAAATATGATGGTCGATTAGGTATAATAGTAATTTGGGTCATTGGGTTTAAAATCCCTCCACTCTCCCTGTTCAAAGATAACTACTACGGGAAGGATAATAGTTATCCTTATTTAAAAATAACTATTGCGGAAAGAATAACCGTTATCCCTATTTAAAGATAACTGTTATGAAAAGGATAACCGTTATCCTATTCAGAGATAATTGTTACCGTAAGGATGATTGTTATCAGAAAAGAGGGATAATTCCCTGATCAGAGATAACTCATAATGGACAACGTCGTACAGTTTTTCGGTCGGTCTCTCCACCATCAGAGAGAAAACGAAAGGCAGTGAGAAGGGAAGAGTAAGAGAAAAGAAGAAGAAAAGAGAAAAGCATTCAGGAACAAAACGTAAAGAGAATTCCCATCTTCGCTACGAGATATCGCACAATAGACAACAGTATATTGATTTTAATACAATTTTATTACTATTCATATAAAAAAAAATCCTACATTATAGAAATAATAACTTCATTGTGAGGAATTTTAAAAAAATCTAACCCGAAATACAAATCTTTCCCCCACCTTCCAATTCATTCCTCTTCCTTTTCAAATGATCTTGGTCGCCTCGCCGGATATTCAAGAAGGGAGTCTGATATACGGTCAAGCAGCGGCAGACCTATACTACTTCATCCCCTACTGCCACTCCGTGGGCTTCTTCGCTGACTTTCTGAGGCTTCGCTCCTTCGGCAGTAATGTGATTCCATATATCTGATGATTCGGCAGGAGGAAAGAGGCAAGGCTTTGACAGATCCGCTGAAGAAGGATCGGGGTTAGAACTAGTTTGAAGCTTGTCAAAAGGCTTTTGACGGTTTGAAGATGGCGATGGTGATTGAGCCGGTGCTGAAATTGCCTTAATTTGATAAACCATTTTCGGTTTCAACTTTCGCTTCTGGCAGAGACCTTGACAGGCTGAGAACTTGACCAGTCGGTGATGCAAGCAGTCAAGTGGTACGCTACAGCGGGCGAAAAAGAGGTCAATCGAATTGACGTGGGTAGCTATGTAAAAACCGATTCCTGACAATACGGAATATTCTTTTTGATATGTATACTGTCGTCTTGTCTCGGATATAAGGCCTAGGAATCAAATCAGGGGTTTGCAGAAAGAGAGAAAGAATGGGTCTCTCTATGTGGCGTGCGAAAAGCAAAGATCAGAGAAAAAGGATATATTACAGAATTAATGCGGCTAGGAGCTGCCAATTACGACACTTTTTGCTATTCCCCAATCGGAGCATATAAATTCTTTATTATCTTTTAAAAAAGTCATTGATAGGTTAGTAATTCATATGAACTGGATTTCTCATTCCTTTTTCCTTCCCCTTTCTTACTTATCCCCCAGCCAACTAGGGCTGGTTACCCAACCAAGGCTAAGCAGGTAGAGGACCCGGGCAGGCTCATTTAGTCCTGCAGGGGACGTACCATAGCACCCCAGTACCCTTCATGTGGACGTAACTTTGGATTCAATCAAGCCTTGCATGCCCAAAAGCTCATAGCCAGATCGTCCATTAAGGGTCGAGACTGAAAAACAATCCCTGTAAGATAGGCAATCTAGCCTTTTGACTAAATAGATATATATGGGCAGGGAATCTTGAACTACAGGAATGAAGAGAGCTCTCCTAGATCGGTCTTTTCCGGAGATAGACTCCAAGGAGTGGGACTTTTTTTCTTAAATGGAACTTGCTAAAATCGTTGAAGCATCAATCCTCCCTTTCATGGATCTGTTTTGGCGATTTTAATGAAATCCTATATTCGAGTGAGAAGCAAGGTGGTCCTCTCTTTATCTTTTTGTGCCATTTGAATTTGATTATAATCAGAAAAACCTTCAATGAGGAATAACATGAAATCACATCTATGTGGGGGAGCGGAAAATCATCTTTTGGGCTGGTCCTATTTAAATCTCGGTAGTCAACACACATGTGAACTTTCCCATGGGCTTAAGACCCCCCCTTTTTAACTCAACTCATGCACTCAGAAATATCTCTTGACTTGAGTCCTTCTCTTCCCGAAGAGCTGATGAGCATGGGATATAGATTCAAAACAGATATGTATGTGGTCTTTGTGTACCTCTACCTATAGGGTAATGAATATAAAGTTGTGTGTGGACAAATGGTAATTTCACCATCCTTTTATGCAAGTTTGTCCTTCTAGTGAAATGTGACGTTTTATCATGAAAAATTGAAGAGTTCATCTCATTGTTCAAGTATTAGGCTTCTCAATACCTATAAGGAAAACTAATAAAGATCAATGACTTATTTTACTTGATGGAATTCAATGGGTACATAGTATCAAATATGCTTACTGCAATGAATATAATATTCTGAGTAGATACAAACTTGCTTATATGAATTGAATGTTTTAATTCCTAAATAATGAGACTGTCACTTTATTTCCAGCTAAAAAAGCTCCTTCTTTCATTGCAGGTACCCATTTACACAAAATATGCATAAGAAATAGTAATCTAGATTAACCACATCATTTTTTAATAGAATTCAATAGATTTAGTGTACCAAGGATGCACAAACAAGCCTATTGCATGTCATTGACACAAAAGTTAATTACAAGATCAATTTATGTGAATTAGTCCTTACAATGAAGGAAGAAGGCCCGTTATCTAAAAATTAAAAGATGGTCTCTTTTAGAAAATGAAACTCTCAATATGTGTTTGAAAAGTAATCTAGACAAATCACACCTTTTCTTTCTTTTTTTTTTTTTGAAGAAATTTAATGGATTTGGAGCACCAACGAGGTACAATCGTGCTTATTGTAATGAATATAATGTTTTATGTGAATATAAATGTTAATTTCACTATCATTTTGTGTAAATTTATCCTTTCAATGAAATGTGCAATCTTTTCATGAAAAATTAAAGAGTCAATCTCATTGTTTCATTGCAATGAATATAATGTTTTATATAGATACAAAAGTTAATTTAACTATTTTTTTGCTTAAATTTGTTCTTCCAATAAGAGTGGAGTCTTGCAATGAAAAATTGAAAAAACAGTCTCATTGTTTAGGAATTAAACAATTCAATGCCTATAAGGAAAGATAATAAAGACCAATGACTCATTTTACTTCATGGAATTCAAAATGTATCAAAGTTACACAAATGTGCTTGTTCCAATAAATATAATGTTTTGTGTAGACACAAATGTGCTTATACATATCAATTGTTTCAATTCCTGAATAATGAGCTTGTTTCTCCATTTCAAACTAACATGGCTTCTTCATTAGATGGAATCACTCATTTGCACAAAATACGTTTAAGAAATGATGATCTAGACCAATCACACCAGTTTTTGATTGAATTCACCAAAGATGTACAAACAAGCTTGTTTTAATGAATATAATATTTTGTATTGACACAAATGTTAATTTCATCATCATCATTTTGTGCAAATTTGTCCTTCCAATGATAAAAGAAGTCTTGTTATGAAAAATTAAAGAGGCAATCTCATTGTTCAGGAATTAAACCATTCAATAAATGAAAGTTTACTTGATGGAATTCAATGGGTATAAAGTACCAAAGGTGTGCAAATGTGATTATTTCAATGATTATAAGATTTTGTGTAGGAACAAACATGGTTAGACGTATTGAGTATTTCAATTCCTAAATAATGAGATTGTCACTTCATTGTTAACTAACAAAGCTCCTTCTTCCTCACATTTACACAAAAAATATATAAGAAATTATCATTTAGATCAATCACACCATTTTTTGATGGAATTCAATGGATTTAGCACACCAAAGATGTACAAATGAGCTTGTTGCAATGAATATAATGTTTATTATGAACACAAAAGTTAAATACAAGATTGTTTTGTATAATGAGTCCTTACAACGAAGGAAAGAGCCTTGTTGGCTAGAAATGAAGTGATTGTCACATTCATGAATTGAAACCCTAAATACATATTTGAAAAGGGATTGTAGACCAATAACACCATTTTTTTGGTTGAAATTTAATGAATTTATAGTACAAAAGATTTACAAACGATCTTTTTGCAATGAATATAATGTCTTGAGTAGACAAAATTGTTAATTTCATCATCATTTTTTGTAAATTTGTCCTTCTAATGATAAGGGAAGTCTTGTTATGAAAAATTGAAGATGTAGTATCATTTCTTAGGAATTAAGTCATTCAATACTTGTTAGGAAAGCTAATAAAGATCAATGGCTCAATTTACATAATGGAATTCAATGATTACAGAGTACCAAAGGTGTTCAAACAAGCATGGTTATAAGGTTTTGTGTAGACACAAACATGTTTATATGTATTGAGTGTTTCAATTCATAAATAATGAGACTAAATCTTTAATTCTAACTAACAAAGCTCCTTCTTTTGTTGCAAGCACTCATTTACACAAAATATGTATAAGAAATGGTACTATAGAACAATCACACCATTTTTGATGGAATTTAATAGATTTAGTGTACCAATGATGTACAAATGAGCTTAGAGTAATGAATATAATGTTTTATGTAAACACAAATGTTGATTTCATCATCATTTAGTGTAAATTTATCCTTCAAACAAAATGTAAAATATTGTTATGGAAAATTAAACAGACAACCTCATTGTTTAAGAATTAAACCATTCAACACCTATAAGGAAAGGTGTGCAAACATGCTTTGCTCTACTGAAAGTAATGTTTTGAGAAGATACAAACATGCTTATACATATTGAGTGCTTCAATTCTCAAATAATTAGAACATCTCTTCATTTCTAACTTACAAAGCTTCTTCTTTCATTTCAAGCACTCTTTTACCCAAAATATGAATCAAAAATGGTAATCTAGACCAATTTTTGATGGAATTCAATGGATATAGAGTACTAAAGATTTATAGACAAGTTTTCTGCTTGATAAGGAAGAAACATCTTTAGTGCTTCCAGAAACTTCCTTAAAGGAAGATGTGAACATTGAAAGTCTTCAATATATTACACTTGTTGATAAAGTTATTACCCATAAATGACATAAATATTATAGTCGTTATTAATAAAGAATATATTTTCTTTGCTATCACTTTAATTAATGTTGGTCTTGAAATGAATAGTATTAATAAGGGTATAGTAACTTGAAAATACTCTTCAAAAACAACAAAAGTGTAAGCACTACTGATAAAAATAAACTTGTAATTAGTTACAAGTTATCTAAAGTTGCAATTTGCAATGAAGGAATTTGTCTTGAAATTCCTTTTGTGTTAGTTAAGCTAGCATGTTATTTTAAGAAATCATTTCTTCATATGCTCTACCCTATCAAAGCAATTAATAGCAAGGGTTTTTATGCAAAAATTAATGGCAAGGTTATTAGCTTTGAATTTATATCTGTCCCTCAGTATAAAGAGATAGATTTACTTTAGAAAAGAAAAGAAAAGTTTATTTCTTCTCTTCATGATGAGATTGCTTACAAGCATCCATAAAAAGTACTTTTTTCTCTTGTTATTACAACTAAATTATATGAAATAAAAGAAGTAATAGAATTAATGATAAGCTTAGAAATTCTTACTACTTTTTAGAATAGCAATAAACATATTGTTGACTTGCCTTACAAGTTAGACTTTAATGAAAGTCAAAGTCCAACTAAAGTCAAACCCATTGCTATGGGCTGCCAACATTTAAAGATTTGTAAAACAAATATGCAAGAGCTTCTTAAGAAAGAACTAATTCAAAATTTAAGTCCTTGGAGTATTCCTTCATTTTATGTAGAGAATAATGTAGAATTAGAATGAGGCATTCCTAGATTATTTATTAAGTATAAACCGTTTAATAAGGCAATAAGATGGATTAGGTATGTTATACCTAATAAAAGAGATGTGCTTAATTGGCTTTATAAGGCCAAGATATTTTCAAATTTTGACATAAAATCTAGATTTGTGAAAAAAGATAAGCATAAAACAACCTTTATAGTACCTTTTGGGCATTATGAATAGAATGCCATGCCCTTTGGTTTTAAAAGATGCTCCCCCCAAATTTCAGAAGGATATGAATGAGATATTTAATGCTCATTTTGCATTTATGATTGTTTATATCAATCATGTGTTAGTTTTCTTTAGTACTATTGAGCAACATTTTAAACATCTTAATTCATTCATTCATGTGATGAAAAGAGTAGGACTAGCTACCTCAACAAGAAAGATGAAGTTATTTTAAACTAGGATTTGCTTCCTTGGTCTCTTCATTGAGAATGGTTTTATTATTCTCATTGATAGAGTAATTGAGTTTGTCACAAAATTTCCTAATGAAATTAGAGATAAATAACAATTACAAAGATTTTAGGGAAGTTTGAATTATATTTCAGAATATTATAAGAATTTAGCTTATGATGTTAAACCTCTAAATGAAAGATTAAAGAAAAATTTGCCTTCATGGATGGAGAAACATACATAAGCTATTAAATAGATAAAAGTTAGAGTTAAAGAATGCCCATGACTAGCTATAACCCATTTGGATGCCTTCAAAAATGTTGAGATAGATGCCTCCAACAAGGGCTCTGGTGGTATCCTTAAGAAGTGCCTCTGCTTCAAAGAACAACTACTTCACTTTACCTCTATGGGAAGGTGCTAATGTTAATTACATTATGATTTAAAAAGAAAATCTTTCTATAGTGTTGTGCATTTAGAAGTTTGAAAGTGATTTATTGAAAGTGACTACAAGCAACAAAAGATTTTTTTTACTAAAGATGTTAAGAATATAGCATCAAAACAAATCTTTTCTAGATGGCAAGGAATATTATCTCCTTTTGATTTTGATATTGAGTTAATTAAATAAGATTCTAATTCTTTCTTAGATTTCCTAACTCATGAATTTTAGTAGGGTTCATTGCATGAGTAAACATCCACTAATACAAGGGTCTCAATCCCTAATAAAGTTAGTTATTTCATTGACAAAAAATGCATCAAAAAAAATTTAAAGTTGATAAACTTTGTGATGACATTTATAAGTGTACTCTAGATAAAGGGTTAACTTATCCATTGATTCCAAAATATTTGGATTTTTCATATTCCATTGAGAAAAATTATGCTAAACTCTTATCTAATGAGGTTGCAAAATTCTCTTAAAGATAAAATCTATCCATATACAACTCTTCTAGGTTGTTCCTTTTATCAACAAATTTTGTATGAGGTGGGATTAGTGATTATTAAACCCATCAAAAATGGTTCTAGTATATCTTCTTTACGTTATATGGACTAGGCTTATGCCAAATTTAAAATAAAGAAAGTTCTTTATCTAAAAGACTTGCAAGGAGACCTATTCTCTGCAAAAGAATTAAAGGACTAATGAAAGTTTTAGACCTTTAATTATTTTGATTATATGGAAACATGGGAAAAGGCTTTGCTATATGAAAGCTGGCAAAAGAAATTTAGCTGGTGGATTCAAATTCATTTCCCACATGACCTAAATGATTTCCTAACTAGTTTAAAATTAGTTCTTTAAATGGGGTTTACATCCCATTACTTTACCAAATAAGGTAAGAACTACTTATGAACATTTTTATGAATAGTTTTATGAAGAAAATAATGATAAATAGAGATATGCTACTTTTATTTGCCTCCTGGTATCATGTCCCATGGATTGCTTAATGGGATTATATCATAATGGTAAAGCATGTTAATATTTTTGACATCAACATCAAGCATGTTCCATGGCTCACTAAAAGGATTAATATCCATCGGAGGGACAAGTTTGTTTTTTACAATGATGGAGTTTATATGGCTAAAGGGATTGTTCATATTAATGCATCACACACTATTGCACCTAAGCCTAACTCCTCTTAATCTTTAGAATAACTATTTAAAGCACTAATGGAATTTGCATCCAAAGAGAAGCTATAGGAAATGATGACTACTTTGCTTTAACCTCAAGCATCAGCTTCTTAAGCATCTTCCTTACAAGAACTTATGCAAGATGACAATAGTCAAGCAAAGTTTACCGAGGATGATATCATGCAAGATTCCCAGGACTCCTATGACTCTAAAAGATAGATAACTTTTGTCTACTCTTAAAAAAAAAGTTACTTTTGTAAAGTCACTTTATGAAAAACAATGAAACAAATCACTTTATTAAAAATGACTTCTTAAAGCCACTTTAGTTCATATAAAAGGAATCTAAGGTTGGGTAAATAAGTCTAGGAGTCGAGAAGGAGGCATAATCTTCTTCTCTTGTTATCTTCTTCTTCTTCTTCTTCTTCTTCTCACCTCCCTTGTAAAATTTTCCTTTCACACAAGCAAACAAACAAGTAAGTAATAGTTCTTTAATAGTAAACAAGCAACAATACTAGTTTATAAACCTTTTGAATATATGTAAAAATATCTATAGCACCCATCTCAAAAATATATTTTTATGACTTTGATACCATTGCTCGTGCTGAGTAAGAGTAAAAGTCATAAAAAACCATTTTTCTTTCAGCTTATTTTCAGAAGAGTAGAATAACCTTTTATCTTTTTCCTCAACCTCATTATAGGTTTTAAGTATGTTGTTCCCACAGTCTTGTATAGGTTGTAATTGTTGTCAACTAGGTTTACGTGTGCAAAAAAGTAAACCCATATGGAAGGGCAAAAAGGTAAAACCATACGGAAGGGCAAGAACGTAAAATCGCCGCATAAACCCTATTAGAGTTTCATGGAGTAGAGTATATAATGGTCTTGGAAGACAAAGAACAGGGTGAGTCAGCAATGTTGAGCATTCAGCAAAACCTAAACAACCGACTAATCAAAGAGAATACCAAACCCTACACGCAAGAACACCACCGGCAAGGATGAAAAGAGTAAACAGTGCAGCCGACGGACGAATCGAGTGAACAATAGCCGTCGTGAACAGTAAGCTTGACAGAAAAAGAAGAGAAACCCGACGGGAGAGAAAACCGATTACGGCTAGACGGGGCTGGACAGCAGGACGAAGAAAAGCAGACCGGCGGAAGAAGAAATCAGACGGCCATAGAAGAGAGAGATACCGACGGCAACAAAGAACAACCGTCGAGAGAGAAAGAGGAGACAACCGGAACAGAGGAGATCCGGCAACAGCAGAAGGAGATCCGGCAGGGACAGAGGAGATCCGGCGACAGCAGAAGGAGATCCGGCTGGGACAGAGGAGATCCGGCGACGGCGTGAGAGAGAGCCGGCTGGGACGGTGAGAGATCCGGCAGAAGGAGATCCAGTCGACGGTGAGAGATCCGGCAGAACTGGGATCCGGTCGACGGTGACAAATCCGGCAGACGGTGAGACAAATCCGGCAGGAAGAGAGAGAAATCCGGCGAGAAGAGAGAGAAATCCGTCGAGAAGAGAGAGAAATCCGACTAGACAGCAAGAGAGAGAGAAACAGACAGGCGAGCCGTGAGACAGTGAGATTGTGGGGTAAGGAGACGGGTGAGACCGTGAGATGGTAAAAGCAGGAGTTGTGTGATACAACGTAGAGAAGGAATTCGGCGAAGCATTGAACTCAACGTATTTCCAGACTTCTTCAAGAGAGGTTAAAAAAGCGTTGTGGTGAACTTTTAAGTAGCAGTGGAGCAGCCTTTCAATTCAACAGAGGCAAGACAAGTTAGAAGAAGGGTAGACACAGTAAGTGACACTCTTTGTATTGTACTTGCTTAGTAATTGCAATAGTGAAAGGAGCAGAGAATCAAAGACATCCATTGTAACCTGAATTCTCAAGTATAGTGGATAGTCTCGGTAAGGGAGAGTCCCTACCACCGTGGATGTACGTCACGTTGACGGAACCACGTAAATCTCGTGTGTCCTTAATTTGCTTTACATTCTGTGTTTTGAATTGACTTGTGAATGCAACTAAAGTATCAGCCAACTCATAACCTAACGAAGACCTAAATAAGAACATCCGTATTGTCTGCTAGGCAAGGTGTCTGAAAGGTGACTTTGGGGACTATTGTGATTAGTAGGTAGTAATAGATCTACCTTAGTCGAGTCTGAGAAAGAGTTTGCTTTTAAGAAGAGGTTGAAGTTGTTCACTTACCTACGAATTGCGAATTGTGGTGATACTGATTCACCCCCCCTCTCAGTATCAGGAACTAGTAGATCCTAGGGAGAAGTCGGGAACTTCAATTGGTATCAGAGCATAGGTTCACCAGTTTGAAGCTTAACAGCTTGGTGTACTACTTTGAAGGGATCTAAAAGTTTGACTTGTTTAGCATACTGAGAAATGGAAGCCGGTACCAGCACTAGCACCACTTACAGCAAGAAGGTTCCAATCTTCAACGGAACCAACTATCATATGTGGAGAGCAAGAATGCAAGTGGTATTTGCAACCATGGGCATGAACGTGGTGAAATGCGTACAGGAGGGTTTTGTGGCTCCGGAAGAAGGTAAAGACCTAACCCTAGAGGAGTTAAAGCAATTCGAGATAAATGGGAAGGCCTCAAATGTCATCATTTCAGCATTAACAGATGCTGAGTATGCTAAAGTTATGGACTGCAAATCTGCCAAGGAGATATGGGACAGATTGCAGAAAGTCTATGAAGGTGATGGCAGAATGAAGGAGGCTAAGCTTCAAGTGTTCAAGGAGAGATATGAATCTCTCAGAATGTAGAAGAATGAGACAGTTCAAGAGTTCTTCAACAGGGTTATTGACGCTGTAAATGACTTGAGAAGTCATGGAAAGAACAAGAAGGACTCATCGATTGTGAAGAAAATTCTGAGAATTTTGCCTGAGAGGTTTGCTTCAAAGGTGGCAGCCATAGAGGAGAGTAGAGATCTCAACTCTATGTCTCTGCATGATCTTCAGTGCAATCTCATTGCATATAAGATGAGAATAAAGTCGACTGAGAGCTCCTCAACGTCAAGTATATCAAAGGAGGCAGCTTTCAAAGCTATGAAACACTTGAAGATAAAAGAAAAAGAAGAATCATCCAGTGAGGATAATGATGATGATGAGGGAGAAAGTGAAGGTGAAGTATTGGCTTACTTCACAAGGAAACTCAAAAGGGGGTCTAAGAAGGGAAAAGGACAGTTGTCCTTGAGATGTTATCGATGTGGGAAAACTGGACACTTTGCTTCTCGGTGCAAAGTGAAACTTGATGATGAAGATGAGGATGGTGACGATGAGCAGAATTCAAGATGGAGAAAATCATCATTCAAATCAAAGAAGTCCAATAAGAAGATTGTCAACCCACAGAGGAAGACGAGAGGCTCATTCAAGAGTTATGTGAGTCAGACAAAAGAAGCTAATGAGGAGGAAGATGAAGACTCATCAGATGAGTATGTCTTTATGGCATCAGCACAAAGTGGTAGCTCAACCTCTGAAGAGGAAGAGGAAGTTGATGAAAAAGAGCTAGATCTTGAAGTTGAGCTGGAAGCAGCTTCAAAGGAGATAATCAGAAGGGGCAGAACCATAAGAAGGTTGGAGACCCATATAAAACAAGTTGAAGCAAAGTCTGAGGAAGCTGAAAGTCAAAACGGTGAAATAAGGGCTGAGCATATTGATTTGAAGAGAAGATTTGAGGAACAGATCAAAATATGTGAAGACCTTACAGTAGAGCTTAGCTCAAGGGCCTCAAAAATTGAAGAAATGGAGAAAGAGTTGCTGAGACTTCAGCAACAACTCAAAAGCAGCAAAGAGAACTTGCAGAAGCTTAAAATGATAGGAGAAACAAGTTTTGGAAAAGGAGAGAAAAATGTAGAGAAAGTGCAGCAATCTGAGACTGCATTGGTTAAAGAAAATGAGAATGTGCCGCAGAAGTTAAAAGAGAAGGTTGTGACTCAGAAGAAGATAGCTGAGACTAAAGAAGATCTGAAGAAGCAACCTAGGGTGGCAAACAAGAAGGACGAAAAGAAAGTTAGCCAGCAGAGGGCTACGGTTGAACAGAAGAAGGTGACTGAAATGAAAGTCACACAAGTAAAGAAGCCAGCTACTTTGCCTACACAGCAAGTGATGAACAGAAGAAGACAAGCTGTGATCAGACCCAAGAAGAGACAGTTTCAAGGTTATTGCCTTTATTGTGGAGTTTGGGGTCATAAGGCGAGTAACTGTTGGTGGAGAAGGCCAGTATATGTCTCCAACTTGAGAAGATACGATGCTGCATACAGGGGGAGACAATACAGAATTCAGAAGAGAACACCTGTCGTGAGTTCTTGCACATACTATAAAAGGCAAGGACACGCTGACAAGGATTGTTGGTGGAAGCCCAAACCAGTGGTTTCAAAGAACAAGTTTGCTATATTGGCAGACTTGGAACAGTGTGAAAGGTGCGGGCAGGATGGCCATAATGCCAAGAGATGCATGACACTTCTCCCTGAGCAAGAGAAGGCACTTAATGGCATAGTGAAAACAAGCAGTGCAGTCAAAGGTGAGAAAAAGGAGAAAGCTATCTTCCAACCAGTTCAAAAGAAGGAATATAAGCTAAAAGGGAGGTGGCTAATATAGCTGAAATTACACTCAAAGCTGACTGCAAAGATAAGCAGTGGATCCTTGATAGTGGATGCACTTCGCACATGACGGGAGATAAGAGTAAATTATCAAAGCTGAGCAAATCAAGAGAAGGCAGAGTCAAGTTTGGCAATGATGATTCACTCAACATCAATGGTCGGGGGTCAGTAAAAATTGGAAGAGGAAAGCTGAAAGATGTTCTGCACGTTGAAGGACTCAAATACAATTTAGCATCTGTCAGTCAGTTATGCAACGAAGATCATAAGGTAATATTCACAAAAACAGATTGTCAGGTAAAGAGTAAAGAAGGCAATACTATTGCAGCCGGGAAGAGAACAGCTGGAAATTTATATGTGATTGACGAGGACAAGACAAGCAGCTGTTTACTCACCAAAGAAGAAGAAAATCAACTCTGGCATAGGAGGCTGGGACACTTATCACAAAAGAACATGAGGAAGCTGACCACTACTCATGTAATCAGAGATATTCCCGACCTCAGGAGAGAGAGAGAGTATGTTTGCTCAGCATGCTCTAAAGGAAAACATGTTAGAAAGCAGTATAAGACCAAAGAGTTCAGTTCTGAAGCAGTGCTTGACATTGTGCATACTGATTTGTGTGGGCCGATGAGAACAAAAGGGTTGAATAATGAGAGGTACTTCATCTTGTTTGTCGATGATTATTCCAGAAGGACCTGCATCATGCACCTCAAACACAAGTCAGAAGTTCTGAAATGCTTCAAGAGATACAGAAGACTGGCTAAAAATGAGAGTGGAAAGAAGATCAAAGTATTGAGGTCAGATCAAGGCACTAAATTCACAAATGGAGCTTTTGAAGATTACCTTGAGAAGCATGGAATTCACCATCAGATGGCAACAGCAAGAACACCTCAACAGAACAGGGTGGTAGAGAGGAAGAATAGAGTTGTGGTTGAAATGGCAAGAACTCTACTGCTAGAATCCAAGCTTCACACAAGATTTTGGACAGAAGCAACATTTATAGCAGTGCACCTACTGAACAGAGTTCTACTAAAGCCCAATACTGATAAGACTCCATATGAGCTATGGAGTGGGAAGAAGACAACAGCCAAGTATCTCAGAGTCTTTGGCAGCCCATGTTTTGTGAAGAACAAGGAGCAAAACTTGGGAAAATTCAACGCTAGGTCTGATGAAGGCATCTTTGTGGGATACTCAGCAAAGACAAAAGGTTACAAAGTTTTCCTACATAAGCTGGGAAAAGTAATCACTACCAGTGATGTGAGAATAGATGAGAACTGGAAAACAATGCAGAATGGAGAAGCTGAGGACAATGAAGAAGATGACTTCAATGTAGATGAAGAATCAGACCAACCTGAAGAAAAGGAACAAGAAGTAAGTTTAGACTCGGAGAAAAGTGAGTCTGAACAGGAAGAAAGAGATCCTCTTACAACTAAGATGGTGCAAGGAAGAAGGACAAAGAAAACATGGACCAGTGCTCATCGAGGAGATCAGATCATAGGTGACCCATCAGCAGGAGTTACAACAAGAAGAAGAATGGTGGGAGCTACTGCTCTACTCTCACAAGTTGAACCTAAATCTATTGAAGAGGCTATTCAAGACCAAGCCTGGGTCAAAGTTATCAATGAGGAGCTGGATCAAATTGAAAAGAATGATACATGGGAGCTGGTTCCAAGACCCACTAATAAGAATGTCATAGGAACAAAGTGGGTGTTTAGGAATAAACACAATGAAGATGGCAAGGTAGTGAGGAACAAGGCCAGGCTGGTTTGCAAAGGCTACACTCAGATAGAAGGGGTAGATGTTGATGAAACTTTTGCACCAGTAGCAAGGTTAGAAACTATCAGAATGTTCTTAGCTTTAACAGCACACAAGAGGTATAAAGTCTATCAGATGGATGTGAAATCTGCCTTTCTGAATGGGCTCCTGAAAGAAGAAGTGTATATTGAACAACCCGATGGAGTACAAATCAGTGAGGATGAGACACAAGTGTGTAAGCTGAAGAAAGCCTTGTATGGTCTTAAGCAAGCTCCAAGAGCATGGTACAGCAGGCTGGATGCATACTTGAGAAGGTTGAATTTCAGAAGAGGAACGGTTGATAATAACCTATATGTGTTCAATTCAGAGAAAGGCCAGCTGATAACCATAGTATATGTAGATGACATCATCTTCGGCGGGGATCACTCTGAACTATGCCAAGATTTTGCACAGAAGATGAGTGAGGAATTTGAGATGTCATTGATTGGAGAAATGACGTACTTTCTTGGATTCTCAGACGAAATATGCCAAAGAGATGCTGAAAAGGTTTGGCATGGAAGATAGTAGATCTATCAGTACCCCTATGACAGTGGGCTGCAAGTTAACAAAAGATCAGGAAGGAAGGAGTACAAGCCCTACAGAGTACAGGAAGATGATAGGGAGCCTTCTGTACCTTACGGCATCAAGGCCTGATCTTATGCAAGTTATGTGTACTGCCAGCAGATTCCAAGCTGATCCTAAAGAGTCTCATGTGTTGGCAGTGAAAAGAATCCTAAGGTACCTCAAAGGAACATTGGAAATGGGCTTGTGGTATCCAACCATGGATCCTATTAAACTACAAGCATACACTGATGCAGACTGGGCAGGAAGTATAGATGATAGAAAATCAACCAGCGGCTGCAGCTTTTACTTGGGTTCAAAGTGTGTTGCATGGTTAAGTAGAAAGCAAAACAGTGTTACTTTAAGCACAGCTGAGGCTGAGTATATGGCTGCTTGTGCAGCATGTACACAGGTGATATGGATGCTAAGACAATTGGCAGACTTGGGTGTTGAAATGAAATTACCAGTGAGTATACTTTGTGATAATCAAAGTGCTATTGATCTCAGCAAGAATCCAGTTCAACATTTGAGAAGCAAGCATATTGACATCCGATATCACTTCATCAAAGATCAAGTGGAACAGAGTACAATTCAGTTGGAGTATGTTGGTACTAGAGATCAAATTTCAGATATTCTAACTAAACCTCTGTCCACAGAGTTGTTTGAAAAGCACAGACGGAGTCTATCTGTGCAAATGCCTCCTCAAGCCTGAAGTTCAAGTAAATCCTCCATCTTCACTTTGCGAGTTTTTCAAATATGTAATTGGTTGGCAAAGGGGGAGAGAAGCAACAGTGCAGGGGGAGCTGTTAAGAAAGGAGAGTGCATATTTAGGGGAAGTTGAAACTGCTGTATAGTGGCTTTTATTATAAGTGTTGCCAACAATTACAAAGGGGGAGATTGTTGTTCCCACAGCCTTGTATAGGTTGTAATTGTTGTCAACTAGGTTTACGTGTGCAAGAAAGTAAACCCACATGGAAGGGCAAAAAGGTAAAACCATACGGAAGGGCAAGAACGTAAAATCGCCGCGTAAACCCTATTAGGGTTTCATGGAGTAGAGTATATAATGGTCTTGGAAGACAAAGAACAGGGTGAGTCGGCAATGTTGAGCATTCAGCAAAACCTAAACAACCGACTAATCAAAGAGAATACCAAACCCTACACGCAAGAACACCACCGGCAAGGATGAAAAGAGTAAACAGTGCAGCCGACGGACGAATTGAGTGAACAGTAGCCGTCATGAACAGTAGCCATCGTGAACAGTAGCCGTCGTGAACAGTAAGCTTGACAGAAAAAGAAGAGAAACCCGACGGGAGAGAAAACCGATTACGGCTAGACGGGGCTGGACAGCAGGATGAAGAAAAGCAGACCGGCGGAAGAAGAAATCAGACGGCCATAGAAGAGAGAGATACCGACGGCAACAAAGAACAACCGTCGAGAGAGAAAGAGGAGACAACCGGAACAGAGGAGATCCGGCAACAGCAGAAGGAGATCCGGCAGGGACAGAGGAGATCCGGCGACAGCAGATCCGGCGACAGCAGAAGGAGATCCGGCAGGGACAGAGGAGATCCGGCGACAGCAGAAGGAGATCCGGCTGGGACAGAGGAGATCCGGCGACGGCGTGAGAGAGAGCCGGCTGGGACGGTGAGAGATCCGGCAGAAGGAGATCCAGTCGACGGTGAGAGATCCGGCAGAACTGGGATCCGGTCGACGGTGACAAATCCGGCAGACGGTGAGACAAATCCGGCAGGAAGAGAGAGAAATCCGGCGAGAAGAGAGAGAAATCCGACTAGACAGCAAGAGAGAGAGAAACGGACAGGCGAGCCGTGAGACAGTGAGATTGTGGGGCAAAGAGACGGGTGAGACCATGAGATGGTAAAAGCAGGAGTTGTGTGATACAACGTAGAGAAGGAATTCGGCGAAGCATTGAACTCAACGTATTTCCAGACTTCTTCAAGAGAGGTTAAAAAGCGTTGTGGTGAACTTTTAAGTAGCAGTGGAGCAGCCTTTCAATTCAACAGAGGCAAGACAAGTTAGAAGAAGGGTAGACACAGTAAGTGACACTCTTTGTATTGTACTTACTTAGTAATTGCAATAGTGAAAGGAGCAGAGAATCAAAGACATCCATTGTAACCTGAATTCTCAAGTATAGTAGATAGTCTCAGTAAGGGAGAGTCCCTACTACCGTGGATGTACGTCACGTTGACGGAACCACGTCAATCTCGTGTGTCCTTAATTTGCTTTACATTCTGTGTTTTGAATTGACTTGCGAATGCAGCTGAAGTATCAACCAACTCATAACCTAACGAAGACCTAAATAAGAACATCCGTATTGTCTGCTAGGCAAGGTGTCTGAAAGGTGACTTTGGGGACTATTGTGATTAGTAGGTAGCAATAGATCTACCTTAGTCGAGTCTGAGAAAGAGTTTGCTTTTAAGAAGAGGTTGAAGTTGTTCACTTACCTGCGAATTGTGAATTGTGGTGATACTGATTCACCCCCCCTCTCAGTATCAGGAACTAGTAGATCCTAGGGAGAAGTCGGGAACTTCAAAGTACATAAATTCTCCAATCTTCATCATGATAACCCATATTAGATAAAGAGGGAGATCTATGTCTTGAAGCATGATGTAGTGGTTCATTACCCACAGAAGTAGAAGTAGAGGAAAGAAAGTGAACTTTATATTGTAGTTGATTAACTTGTTCCCTTGTTATTCTAATTCCATCCAACTCTATTAGTGGAATAAAAAGAAGTAGAGTATCTACTCAATTTTAAAAATTTAATATCATTTTGAGGTTTAGCCTCACATTTCTTTGTGGAGCAAATCCAATTTTGACATCTTCAACTTAATATTCAATAACTTCTTTTAATTGTCAATAACTTGTTTAACAAGTTTGATTGCTTTTCTAAAGTCCATTTTTCAAGTAATTTAACTTGATCCCATGTTATAATTCTAGGAACCATAACATATGTTTTAGATCTTTTTGTTAGAAACAAAGTGGTAGTTCGTTAATTAGCATATTTAGAAGGTATTTCTTTTGTACTAGGAACTATGGTGTTCATAACATTATAATGGATTCTATATATAAGAACCAAATTTTCAAAGGTTGAAATTATATCAAATCCGTCTATTTTAATATCCAAACACAAAGCATTCATTATTTAGGATTTGATAATGATAGTACAAAATTAAGAAAACATGAGAATCATATAGGTCCTTCACTTAAACTTGATTTAATTACTCATAATTAAGAGTTGTGGCAACAATTATGTCTCTTATCCCAAACACAAATTGTAGTTGAGTTATTTAAACCCAATCTAACAACTTGTTTTAAAGCTACCTAAACCATCCTAATACATGGATGAATTTATACTTTTGCTAATGAGAGATAATAAGCTTATGATAACAAGAAAAAGTCATTATAACCCTAAGCTAAGGGTAAAGCTTCTTCAACAATTGTGATAATATAATCACATTTTGAGAAGAAACTTTCCTATTTATAAACTTGAGAAGGAGAGGAAGAAGGCAAAGTCCAATTTTCTAAATAATTATTATCTAAATTTTCACTTACAATAATTTCTTTATTTTAAGTACTTAAACCACTATTACTATTACAACAAGAAAGTCATCATGGTTTTTAGTGATCCACTAACTCATGATATCTCTGTCAACAAATTTACACCTAATGTTTTGAATGCCAACCCCAACTACACAAGCAAATAATGGCAATGTGATTTAGGTTTCAATCACAAGTCTAAATTAGTCCAATTTTCTAAATAATTATTATCTAAATTTTCACTTACAATAATTTCTTTATTTTAAGTACTTAAACCACTATTACTATTACAACAAGAAAGTCATCATGGTTTTTAGTGATCCACTAACTCATGATATCTCTGTCAACAAATTTACACCTAATGTTTTGAATGCCAACCCCAACTACACAAGCAAATAATGGCAATGTGATTTAGGTTTCAATCACAAGTCTAAATTAGTCACCTAATTCCCTTAAGGCTTTGATAACATTCCTTTCATGCAAGCAAACAAAGAACAAGTAATAGATCTTTAATAGCAAACAAGCAATAGTACTAAATTAATTGTTAATAAAACTAAATCATAGAAAGACAAAAGAACTTATAGAAATAAGAGCGTTATCCATAAGGCATTCCAATAGAGGTGAGAAGAAGAAGATTTTGCCTCCTTCTTTGGACTCCTAGCCTAATTTGTAAGGGGTTTACCCAACTTCAAAAGAAGGGGCCTCGTTAGCTAGAAATGAAGAGAATGCCTATTATTTAGGATTTTAAACCTTGAATATGAATAAGAAAAGCTAATTGAGATCAATCAAAGCTTTGTTTGATGGAATTTAAAGGGTTAGAGAACCAATGATGTGTAAACAAGTTTACTGTAAAGAATATAATGTTTCCCGTTGACAAAAATGTTACTTATAAGATCATTTTGTGTGAACAAGTACTTGTAACGAAAGGAGAAGCCTTGTCATCTAAAAAAGAAGAGGTGATCTTATTGTTCAAGAATTAAACCATTCAATATTCATAAGGAAATCTAATCAAGCTCAATGACTCACTTACTTCATAGAATTGAATAGGTTTAGAGTACTAAAGGTGTGTAAACTTGCATGTTCCAATGAATATAATGTTTTGTGAAGGCAAAAAAGTTAATTTCACCATCATTTGTGTAAATGACTCCTTGTAATAAAGGAAGGAGCCTTGTTGGCAAGAAATAAAGAGACAATCTCATTATTCTTGAATTTAGACATTCAAAACATGTAAAAAAAAAAAAAAACTAATCAAGACCATTGAAACCTTTTTTTTTTTTTTTTGATGAAATTCAATGAATTTAGAATGCTGAAGAAGTAGAAAGAGCTTCTTGTATGGAATACAATTTTTGCTATTGACAAAATAGTTAATTATGGGATCATTTTGTGTGAATAAGCCCTTGCGATGAAAAAAATGAAAGCCTTGTTACTAGAAAAATGAAGAGGCAATCTCATTGTTTGAGAAAAGCAAATCATGATCAATAACTAATTTGCTTGCTGTCATTTAATGGATTTAGAGTACCAAAGGTATATAGACATACTTGATCCAATGAATAGAATATTTTAAGTAGATACAAAAGTTATTTCCACCATCATTTTGTGTAAATGAGTCCTTACAACAAAGGAAGGATCCTTGTTAGTTAGAAATTAAGAGACAATCATAATATTCAGGAATTAAAATAGTCTAACATATAGGAAAAGCTAATCTAAACCAATCAAACCCTTTTTTTTTTTTTTTATGGAACTCAATTGATTTAGAGTAGCAAAGATGTACAAATGAGTTTCTTGCAATGAATACAATGGTTGTTGTTGACACAAAAGTTAGTCACAAGATCATTTTGTGTGAATGAGTTGTTGCAATGAAAAGAGAAACCTTGTTATCAAAAATTGAAGAGACAATCTCATTATTTGGAAATTAAACCATTCCATACCTATAAGGAATGTTAATCAAGATCAATGACACATTTAATTTTTGGAATTCAATAGGCATAGAGTATGAAAAGTGTCCAAATGTGCATGTTCCAATGAATATAATGTTTTGTGAAGGCAAAGAGGTTAATTTTACCATCATTTTGCGTAAATATGTCCTTACAATGAAAGGTGCCTTGTTAGCTAAAATTGAAGAGAATGACTCATTATTCAAGAATTGAAACCTAGCTATAAGAATATCTAATGGAGATTAATCTAGCCTTTGTTTGAAGGATTTCAATAGTTTTAGAGTACCAAAATTGTATAGATGTGCTTGTTGCAATGAATATAATGAATATAAATGTCATTGTTATCAAAAAATGAAGAGACAACCACATCTTTTGTTAATGGGATTTAACAGATTTAGAGTACCAAAGTTGTATAGATGTGCTTGTTGCAATGAATATAATGAATATAGGTGTCATTGTTATCAAAAAATGAAGAGACAACCACACCTTTTGTTAATGGGATTCAACGGATTTAAAGTACCAAAGATGTACAAACAAGTTGTTGCAATGATTATTGTTTGCTGTTAACATAAAAGTGAATTACAAGATCATTTTATGTGAACGAGTTCTTACGAGGAAAAGAAAAGTCTTGCTAAAATGATATGACAATCTCAATGTTTAAGAATTAAACCATCTAAAACCTACAAGGAAAGCTAATGAAGATCAACGATTCATTTTTCTGACGGAATTTAATGGATTCAAAGTACCAAAGGTGCAAAAATGTGCATGATCCAATGAATAAAATGTTTTGTAAATACTTAAATAGTAATTTAACCATTTTTTCTATGTGAATGAGTCCTTACAACATTAGAATGAGCCTCATTAGTTAGAAATGAAAAAAAGGTCTCATTATTCAGGAATTAAAACATTCAAGAATACAAAAGGCAATTAAAGATAAATCAAAGCATTGTTTGATGGAATTCAATGGATTAAGAGTAGCAAAAATGTAGAAATTTGTTTCATGCAATGTATACAATGGTTGTTGTTGATACAAAAGTTAGTTACAAGATTATTTTGTGTTAATGAGTCCTTACAATGAAATAAGAAACCTTGTTATCAAAAAATGAAGTGGTGGTCTCATTGTTCAAGAATTAAACAATTTAATACCTATAACAAAAGCTAATTAAGATCAATGACACATTTAATTAATGGAATTCAATAGGTTTAGAGTACTAATGTTTCCAACCATGTTTGTCCAGAGGAATATAATGTTTTATGAAGATAAGATGGTTAATTTCACCATCATTTTGTGTAGATAAGTCTTTGCAATGAAGGTAGGAGCCTCATCAACTAAAAATAAAGAGGTCTCAATATTCAAGAATTGAAACATTAAATAGCTATAAGAAAAGCTAATGAAGATCTATCTAACCTTTGAAGGATTTCAATGGGTTTAGAGTATCAAAATTGTATATATATGCTTTTTACAATTAATATAATGAATGTAGATATCCTTGTTATCAAAAAATGAAGAGATGATCACATTATTTAGGAATTATATCATTCATTACTTGTAAGAAAAGGTAATCAAGATCAATGACTAATTTACTTGAAGGAATTAAATGGGTTTAAGTATCGAAGATGTACTAATGACCTTATTGCTATGAGTATAATGTTTGCTTTTGTTACAAAAGTTAATTATGAGATCATTTTATGTGAAGGACTCTTTGTAATGAAAAGGGAAGCCTTGTTGTCAAAAAATGAAGAGGTAGTCTCATTGATGGAGAACAAACCATTCAATACCTATAATGAAAGCAAATTAAGATTAATGACTCATTTACATGATGAAATTCAATGGATTAATAGTACTAATTATGTATAAGCAAGCTTGTTTCAATGAATATAATTTTGAATGTTGATAAATAAGTTAATTAAAGGATCATATTGTGGGAATGAGTCCTTGCAATTAAAAGAAAAGTTTTATTGTCAAAAAAATGACTAGATAGCCTCATTATTCAAGAATTGAAACTCTTAATACATATAAGAAAATGCAATCTAAACCAATCACACTTTTTATGATGAAATTCAATGGATTTAGAGTGTTAAAGATGTACAAATGAGCTTGTTGCAATGAATATAATGTTTACTATTGATACAAAAGTTAATTACGAGATTATTTTGCATGAATGGATCATTACAATGAAAAGAAATGTCTTGTTATAAAAAAAAAAAAATACAAGATAGTCTCATTATTCAAAAATTGAAACACTCAATACTTATAAGATAAGGTAATCTAGACCACAATCATACCTTTTTTTTTTTGATGGAATTCAAAGGATTATTGCAATGAATATAATGTTGTTGACATAAAAGTTAATTACAAGATCATTTTGCATGAATGAGTTCTTTAAATAAAAAGAGGAGTCTTGTTATCAATAAATGAAGAGATAGTCCAATTGTTCAGGAATTGGGCCATTCAATGCCTATATGGAAAGCTATTTAAGATTAATAACTCATTTGTTTGATGGAATTCAATGAATTTAGACAACCAAGGGTTGAAAGACATACTTGTTCCAATGAATAAAAAATATTTTGTGTAGACCAAAAAGTTAATTTCACCATCATGTTGTCAAAAAATGAAGAGGTGTTCACATTGTTTAAGAATTAAGCCATCCAATATATGTAAGGAAAGCTAATCAAGATCAATGACTCATTTACTTGATAGAATTCAATGGGTTTAGAGTATTAAAGATGTGCAAACATGCTTGTTCCAAATAATATAATGTTTTTTTTGTCAGCACAAAAGTTAATGTCATCATCATTTTGTGTAAATGAGTCCTTGCAATGAAGGACCCTTATTAATTACAAATGAAGAGATTGTCTTATTATTTAGTAATTGAAACACTCTCTATGCATAAAAAATGGTAATTTAGAACAATCACACAATTTTTTGATGGACATCAATGGATTTAGGGCACCAAAAATGAAGAAATGAGCTTGTTATAAGGAGTATAATGTCTGTTGTTGACCCAAAAGCTAATGAATCTTGGTAACAAAAAGGGAAGTCTTGTTATCTAAAAATGAAGAGATAGCCTCATTGTTTAGGAATTAAACCATTTAATACTTATAAGGATAGCTTATAAAGATTAATGACTCATTTACTTGATGAAATTCAAAGGTTCAAAGCACCAGACACTCAATACATATGAAAAAGCTAATCAAGACCAATCAAAATTTTCTTTTTTTAATGAAATTTAATCAATTTAGAATACTAAAGATGTACAAATGAGCTTATTGCATTGAATATAATGTTTATTGTAAACACATAAGTTAATTATCAGATCATTTTATGGGAATGAGTCCTTGTAATGAAAAGAGCAGCATTTGTTATCAAAGAATGAAGAAGCAATGTCATTGTTCAATAGTAAAACTATTTTATACCTGTAAAGAAAGCTAATCAAAATTAATGACTCATTTGCTTGATGGAATTCATTGTGTTCAGAGTACCAAGGGCACTTAAATGTGCTTGTTTTAATTAATATTATGCTTTGTGTTGGCAAAAAAGTTAATTTTATTATGATTTTGTGTAAAGGAGTCCTTGTAATGAAGGAAGAAACCTTGTTAGTTAGAAAAGAAGAGACAGTCTCATTATTTAGCAATTAAAACACTCAATTAGTATAATAAAAGTTAATCTAAACTAATCACACCTATTTTTGATGAAATGCAATGGATTTAAAGCACCAAAAATGTACAAACAAGCTTATTGCAATAAATATAATGTTTGTTAATGGCACAAAAGTTAATTATAATATCATTTTGTGGTAATGAGCCCTTACAATGAAAAGAGAAGTTTTGTCATAAAAAAAGGAAGTGGACTCATTGTTTGAGAATTAAACCATTGAATACCTATAAGGAAAGGCAATTGAGATTATTGATTTATTTACATGATGGAATTTAATGGGTTTAGATTACAAAAGGTGTGCAAATGTGCTTGGTCCAATGAATATAATGTTTTGTGTAGACACAAAAATTAATTTCACCATATGAGAAAAAGTTAATTTAGACCAATCACACTTTTCTTTTTTTTTTTTTTTTATGAAAGTTAATAGATTTAGAGTACCAAAGATGTACAAACAGGCAGGCTTGTTCTTAAAATTCAAGCTTGAAGGGCAGTCAAGTAGGCCAAGGTTTTATTAATTTGATTGGTGTACTTAATAGGCTAGAGTTAGAATAAAATTCACTCCTAAATAGGAGTTTTTTCATTTTATAAAAATTCACTCTTAAATAGGAGTTTTTTCTTTTTATAAAATACATGTTTGCAATAAAATTAGGAGTGTTAAGAGTTTATCATTGTCTTTAGTTTTAGGGTTTTAAGTTGTTAATTTAGCCTATAATAAGATTGGTTTGGTTGTTTAAAAGTGCAAAACATTAGTAAAAATAAATGTAAGAATTTTTTTTTTTTAGTTTTTTCAAGAATTAACTCTCCTTGTTTTATTTAACCTAACTTATCAATGCTTTCACTACTAAACTATGACATCCATATACTTCTTTATACCTTAAGTTCATGTTCCTTGAACTTTGGGTCTAGGTTTTTCATAATTGAAATATGATTTAGCTTTCTTAGGTTCTTGTTTGTTTAGTTGTATATGATGGATCCCTAAGACACATCTTTTAGGATTCACATTAGTTAGTATCAAAGCTTTAAGGATTACAGGTTTTTTTTATCTAAAATTTGAGTTTTTCCTGTTCCTCTTCTTAACCATTTTGAATCTGCAAACACTAGCTTTTCTTTTATTTTTGTCTACAAACCCTACATTGCTAGCCATATTCTATAGAGGCTTTATTTCCTTATTTCTTTCTAATTCTTACAATGATTTGGATATAATTAATCTTTTTTCTTTCATGTTTTGCAATTTAATCTTATTGTGTTTTTCTTTAACTCTAAATTGTTAGAATTAGTTGGTTATAAAGTGACTTTAGTTGAGCTTGTTTAGTTTAATAAAGGAATGAGAGAGAAAAGCCAAATTTATATAGTTTGCAAACACAAGAGTGACTAACATACTATGAGGGAGTGGAGTGAAACATGTGATAGAGTGCATGTGAGGTTGTTCCCAACACTTTTTTTTTTTGTGCAAGTGATGATTTGAGACAAATCTTTTAAAGGGGAGGGAAAATGATGAGATCCATGGAGGAACTAATGCATGAAGAGCTTCTAAGGGTGCATTAAGCATTTAGGAAGTGCCATGACATGTTTAAGAGCTAAAAGGATGAAAAGGCACTTAGCAAAGCACATCTTAATGTGGGCCAAGGCTTTATTAATTTCATTGGAGTACTTAATGGGTCAAGGTTACAATAAAATAAGAGTTTTAGGAGTTTGCAATAAAATAAGAGTGTTCTTATATTTTAAGAGTTTGTAGATTTTAGGAATTTTATGATTGTTAATTCAACCTATAAATATGCTTGATTTCATAGTTAAAAAGAGTAGAATATTAGTGAAAATAAAAAGGAGATTTTCTTATTTAGTTCTTTAAAGACCTAAAGAATTTATCAAGAACTAACTTTTCTTGTGATGTTCAACCCAACTTATCACTCTCAACTACCTTCTTTGCTGGAGGGCACCATCCATATCCTTCTTTATAGCTTTGGTTAGTTCCTTGAATATTAGATCTAGGACTTGCATAATTGAAACATGATTTGGCTTTCTTGAGTTCTTGTTTGATTCCTTGTGTGTGTTGGATGCCAAACTACATCTTTTAGGATTCACATTACAATGTCATTATTCAAGAATTGAAAAAGTCAATACGTTAAGAAAAGGTAATCTAGACTAGCCATTTTTTTTAAGGAATTCAATGGATATGGAGTGCCAAAAATGGACAAATAAGCTTCTTGCAATTAATATAATGTTTGATGTTAACACAAAAGTTAATTATAAGATCATTTTGTTGGAATGAGTCCTTGCAAAGAAAAGATAAGCCTTGTCATAAAAATGAAGAGGCAGTCATTGTTCAAGAATTAAACTATTTAATACATGTAAGCAAAGCTAATTAATATCAATGACTCATTTACCCAATGGAATTTAATAGGCTCAAAGTACCACAATTGTACAAACATGCTTGTTTAAATGAATATAATGTTTTGAGTAGATACAAAAGTTAATTTCACAATTATTTTGTGTAAATGAGCCCTTGGAACAAAGGAAGGAGCCTTGTCAGTTAGAATAAAGAGACAATTTCATTATTCAACAATTGAAACACTCAATATGTATAAGAAAAGGTAATCTAGACCAATCACACCCTTTTTTTTTTATAGAATTCAAGGATTTAAAGTACAAAATATGAATAAACAAGTATAGAGTAATGGATATGATGTTTGATGTTGACATAAAAAGTTAATTGTGAGATCATTTTGTGTACATGAGGCCTTGCAACAAAAAGAGAAGCCTTGTTATCAAAAAATGAAGAGGTGGTCTCATTGTTTAAGAATTAAACCATTCCTTACAAGGAAAACTAAGCAAGACCAATGACTATTTACTTGATGGAATTCAATGGGTTTAGAGTTCCAAAGGTGTGAAAACTTGCTCATTCTAATGAATATAATGTTTTATGTTAACACAAAAGTTAATTATGCAATCATTTTGTGTAAATGAGTCCTTGCAATGAAATGAGAAGCCCTATTATCAAGAAATAAAGTAACGGACTCTTTGTTTGATAATTAAACCATTTAATACTTGTAGGGAAAGCTAGTCAAGATAAAAAACTTATTTGCTAGATAGAATTCAATAGGTTTAGAGTACCAAAGATATAGAAATGAGCTTCTTGCAATGAATACATTGTTTACTATTGTCACATAGTTTATTATGAGATCATTTGTGTGAATTAGTCATTGCAACAAAAAGAGAATTCTATTTATCAAAAAATGATGAGACAATCTCTTTGTTCAAGAATTAAATTATTCAATACCTATAAGGAAAGCTAATCAAGTTCATTAACTTATTTGCTTCATGGAATCCAATGCGTTCAAAGTACCAATGGTGTAAAAATGTGCTTGTTCCAATGAATATAACATTTTGTGTAGATATAAAAATTAATTTCACCATCATTTTGTGTAAATGAGTCCTTGCAACATAGGAAGGAGCCTTATTAGTTAGAAATGAAGAGATAATGATGAGATACATAGATGATTAAAAGCATAGAGGTCTTCTAAGGATCCGTTAAGGTTTCAAGAAGGGCCAATAACATGTTCAAGAGCTAAAAGGATAAAAGAGACACTTGATGGGCTGATCAAAGAAAGTTGGGCCAAAGAAACTATTTTAAGGTTGAAGGGCTGCAAAACATATCTTAATGCTAGTCTAGGCTTTATTTATTGTATAAGTATGCCAAATAAGTTTGTGTCAAGTGATTGTAAGGATTTCTATAACTCAAAAAAAAAAAAAAGAGTATAATTATTGTTAGCTTATTTAGGATGATTTTCATTTTCTTTAGGGTTAGAGTTTAAATTTAGCATGTAAATAGGCTTGATTTCATTGTTAAAAATAAGTAGAACATTAGTAAAGCCAAAAGTGAGAATTTTCTCCTTTAGTTCTTTCAAGAACTGAGAATTTGTTAAGAATTAACTCTTCTTATGGCATTTAACTCGACTTATCACTCCTAAATCCCTTCTTTTTTGGATTGTGGTGTTCATATCCTTCTTTATCCCTTTGGTTCATTTTTTTTCAAATATTGGGTTTAGGTCTTGCATGATTGAAATTTGATTTGGCTTTCCTAGGTACTTGTTTGAATTCCTTGTTTTTGTTGGGTCACCAGGCTATGTCTTTTGGGACTCACACCAGTTGGTATCAGAACTTGGCTTTGAATCAGGTTTCCTTATCTAATTTTGAGGTTCATTTTTTTTTTGTTCATCTTCTTAACCTCTTGTTCTTTGAATCCACAAACCCTAGTTTATCTTTTCTTGTATTTAAATTTTTTGAAAAACAAAAAAAAAAAAAATGAAATTCTTGTTTGATAATGAAGAAAAGAAAAAAAAAAGAAAAAAGAGAATAGAAAAGTGTTCTATTTGATTCCTTCCTATTTCGAAAGCAAAACCTATTTAATTAGGTGAAAGGGTGATAAAAGGCTTTACTTCCTTATTTCTTTCCAATTCACACAAGGATTTGGATCCAATAAATTCTTTTTTTTTTTAGTATTTTGCAATTTAATCTTGTTGAGTTCTTCTAAACCATAACCTTAAATTGATTGCACTTTCCTAAATTTCTTTGATTCTAATTTGTTGGAAATTGTTGGTTATAAAGTGACTTGATTGAGCTTGTTTCTTTTAATAAAGGAGTGAGAGAGAAAAGCTAAATTTATAGAGTATGCAAACATAAGAGTGTCATACTATGAGAGAAAGGAGTGAAAAACATGAGGGAGTGTGTGCAAGTTTATTCCTAACATATATATATATTTTATATAGGTGATGATTCAAGGTCAAATCCTTTAAAGGAGAGGAAAAATGATGATATCCATAAGGATTTTATGCATAGAGGGCTTCTAAAGATCCATTGAGAATTCAAGAAGGGCCAATAACATGTTTAAGAGCTAAAAGGATGAAAGAGGCACTTAATGGTCTGATAGAATAAATTTGGGCCAAAGAAGCCAATTCAAGTTTGAATAGCAATAAAACATATCTGAATGTAAGTCAATGATTTATTATTATTTAAGTATGCCAAATGGGTCTATGTCAAGTGATTGTAAGGATTTCTATGACAACACCAAAAAGAATAGGACTAAATTTGTTGTTAGTTTATTTAGGAAATTTATAATTATCTCTAGGGATAGGATTGTTAATTTACCACAACTACTAAAACTATTAGGAGCAGATTTGTTGTTAGCTTATTAAAAAAGTTTGTCATTATCTATAGGGTTGGCGTTGTTAATTTATCTTATAAATTGGCTTGATTTCATTGTTAAAAATAAGTAAAACGTCAGTCAAACTAAACATGAGAACTTTCTCCTTTAATTCTTTCAAGAATTAACTCTTCATGTGGTGTTTAACCTATCTTATAACAACAAAATCCCTTCTTTTTTGGAGTACAATGTCCATATCCTTCTATACACCTTAGGTTCATGTTCCTCAAACATTATGATGGAAGCCATATTGTACCAGCTCAAATCAATAAGGGAGTTGATGCTTTGCAAATCCTTGGAGGACCAATGACAAGGGCAAGGTCAAAGAAAATAAAGGAAGCTCTCAACAACTTGTTGTGCGATATTTACTATCAGGAAGTTGCTAGGTATGAGTTAAGGATGATGGAGGCTTCACTAGGGCTTACAAATGTGTCATCTATAGAGGAATTTGAGAACCATGGCCTTGGGAAGGAAGTTGGATTTAGGAGCCTATGTTTGGGTTTTTAAATGGATTATTTTCATGGGTTATATTGTTATGTAGTGGGTTGAATGAATTTCCTTAATAAGCCCATCATATTAGCTAGGGTTTTGGGGGATTAGCATATAAAAAGGGCAAAAAGGGTGGCTAGAGGGGAACCAGATTTTTTATGAATGTATGAGCTATTTTCTCTGGTTCTTTGAGAACTAAATCCTGAACTTTCATTCTTAAGTGTGTTAGTTCAATAGACTTATCTTCTTCAACATTGTTATTGTTAGGAGTGGCATCTAAATCTTATAGTTTTCGTTCTTGGTTGTTTATAATCGTTGGGTTAGAACTCGAAATCCCTTAACCTTTGTTAGAACGATCCTATACCAACATTAGTGTTGGGTCTCGTTTACATATAATCGAAGTTCATATCATTTGGTATCAAAGCCTTGGATCTAACTCGGGTTAGTTATACTTTTGTTATCATCTATTTCATGTATTCTTCATTGTTGGTTGAATAACCAAGAAAAAAAAAACAAAAACAAAAAAAAACAAGAGAAAAGAGAAGAAAAAAAAAACAAAATCATGTTTTTCTTGGGTTTCCTTTATGATATTTGTTTCTTCTACAGAAATACCCATTAGTTAACCAAAACAAAAAAAAAAATCGTGTATTTCTTGGGTTGCCTTTCTGCTATTCGTTCCTTCTATAGAAATACGCATTAGTCAACAAAAGAAAAAAAAACCTGGCTTCATTGCTCAATTGATCATTTACTCAATTATATTCAATAATTAATTGTTGTCCCATTGCACTACTCATATCATTGAATTTCTTAATATTCTGTTTGCTTTATTACCCATCTTCTTGATCGTGTCACTTCTCTGAAGAGGTAGGTTTAGGATTGATATATTCAAGTTTTGTTTGTTATGCATTTAGTTTGCTTGGAACTATTGAAGGAGCTCTTAGAGTCTTGCAATTCATTGTGTGAAACACAAGAGTTGAGGACTACTATAGTTGAGTGGAGAGCAAAAATGCAAGGGAGTGAGTTTTGTGAGGTATATTCTTTATTTACTAACAATCTTGCATATCCAATGTCTAATGCTAAAGAAGACAGTTTCCCATATGGAGAGGAGGAAGTAGTTGTTCTAGATTTCAAATTGATTATGAAATCCTTAGAGTAAAAGTTTGATAGGATTGACCAAATGTTTTGGGAAGTTTGAGATAGGATGGATAAAATAGAAGGAGAATCGAGTGTCAATCCTAAGAGGCTAGCTGGGAGGGTCATGAAGGAGCAATTTGAACATGACTTTGGTGAAGATGGTGATGATTATTATGATGATGGTGATAATGCTAGTAGAAACTTTAGAGGTGGATTTAGAGGAGGACGTGGTAAAAGGAATGGTAAAGTAGTAAGAGGTAATGGAAATGTTTATGATAGGTACAATGGAGGTTGGGATAATAGAAATAGTGTAGAGGGAGGAGTAGATAAAAATCTTAGTAGTATTAAAATGAAAATACCTTCTTTCTAAGGGAAAGCTGACCTTGATGTCTATTTGGATTAGGAATGAAAGGTAGAATTAATATATGAGTGCCATAACTTCTTTGAGGAGAAAAAGTGAAGTTAGTTATGGCAGAGTTCACTGATTATGCTGTAGTATGGTGGGACTAGCAAGTTACCACTAGGAGAAGAAATTTTGAGAGAATCATAGAAACTTGGAATGAGTTAAAGACTGTGATGAGAAGGAGATTTGTTCCCAGCTCTTATTATAGGGATTTGTGTAACAAGTTGCAGAGCCTTACGCAAGGTTCCAAGAGTGTGGAAGAGTACCATAAGGAGATGGAAATTGCTATGGCTATGGCAAATGTAATGGAGGATAGGGAGGCAACTATGGCGAAGTTCCTTCAAGGGTTAAATAGAAGCATAGTTGATTTGGTAGAACTGCAACATTATGTAGAGCTTGAAGACATGGTACACATTGCCATGAAAGTCGAGAGGCAACTTAAGGGAAGGAGCACTTCTAGAAATAATCAGAACTTATGTTCATCTTTTTAGAAGTCAAACTATGGGAAGAAGGAAGAGAAGATTACTTCTAGGTTGAAAGCCAATTCATATAGACCCAAGACTAGTGGGGGTAGCTTGGAAAGGGGCAAATTTGAAGAAAAACTTGAGGGCACCCAATGAAAAACTAGAGACATCAAATGCTTTAGATGTCTGGGTAAGGGTCATATGGCTTCACAATGTCCTAACAAGATAACCATGTACCTTAAGGAGAATGGTGACTATGTGTCTAGCAATGATGCTAGTGATGAAGGCCAAATGCCGCCACTAGTGGATGCTAGTGATGTTGATGAAGGGATAGAGTATCTAGAGCATGGTGGAAGGCTTTTAGTAGCAAGGAGACCCTTTAGTGTGTAGGTTAAGAAGGAGGATGATGTTGAGATGAAGTGAGAAAATATTTTCCATACTCGATGTTTGGTTCAAGATAGACTTTGTTGCTTAATCATTGATGGAGGTAGTTGCACTAATGTAGCGAGTATAGAGTTGGTGGAAAGATTGAACTTGCTTACAACCAAACATCCTAGGCCATATAATTTGCAATGGTTGAATGACAGTGGAGTGGTGAAAGTGACTAAACAAGTTGTGGTTCTATTTTCCATTGGTAGATATAAGGACGAGTTGTTTTGTGATGTTGTACTTATGCAGGCTGAGCATTTGTTATTGGGTCGTCCTTGGCAATTTGATAAAAAAGTTTTGCATGATGGTTACAAGAATGCTATTCTTTCACCATGGATGGAAAACCATTTAAACTTGTTCCATTGACTCCAAAATAGGTGTATGAAGTCCAAGTGAGACTTTATGAAAGTGAGCAAAAGAGGAGGAGCAAAAAGAAAGAGAGAGTTGAGAGAAAAGAAAGTGAAGGAGAGAAAAACAAGGTAAATGCATTTAAGAGTGCTAAGTACAAGAGTGGTCAGGTTCACACGAGTGAAGTTGAAAGAAAACAAGTGAGTGTGTTTGCAAAAGGAGCAGATGTTAGGGTTGCCTTCCAAGCTAGGCCACAAATGATCTTGATCCTTTACAAGGATTCTCATTTCTTTAACACTAACCTTGATTCATCTTTGCCTAGTGCTATTTCATCTTTGTTGTAGGATTATAATGATGTATTCCTTAAGGAGATCCCAAATGGTTTACCACCAAGGAGAGGGATTGAACATCACATTAATCTTATTCCTAGAGCTCCCATTCCCAATAAGCTAGCATATAGAAGTAATCTTGAGGAGACAAAGGAGCTTTAAGGCAAGTTGATGAGTTAATAAGGAAGGGACATGTAAGGGAGAGCATGAGTCCATATGCAGTGCCAGTGTTGCTTGTGCCAAACAAAGATGGATCTTGGAGGATGTGTGTCGATTGTAGAGCTATCAACAAAATAATAGTTAAGTATCAACATCCTATACCCAAGCTTGATGATATGCTAGATGAATTACATGGTGCTTGTTACTTCTCTAATATTGACCTTAAGAGTGGGTGTCATCAAATTAGGATGAGGGAAGGAGATGAATGGAAAACTGCATTCAAGACCAAGCATGGTTTGTATGAAGGGTTAGTTATGCCCTTCGGTTTGACTAATGCACCTAGTACTTTTATGAGATTAATGAATCATGTTTTGAGACCTTTCTTAGGAAAGTTTGTTGTGGCTTATTTTGATGACATATTAGTATAAAGCAGGAATTTAGAAGAGCATGTTGAACATTTGCATTTTGTGCTTGATGTTTTGAGGAAAGAGGAATTGTGTGCCAATTTGAAGAAATGCAATTTTTGTAAGGATCATGTCATTTTCTTGGGTTATGTTGTGTCTACTCATGGCATAGAGGTTGATAAGGAGAAGATTAAGGCAATTTAAGAATGACTTACACCTAAGAGTGTGAGTGATGTGTCTACTCATGGCATAGAGGTTGATAAGGAGAAGATTAAGGCAATTTAAGAATGACTTACACCTAAGAGTGTGAGTGATGTGAGGAGTTTCCATGGTTTGGCTAGCTTTTATAGGAGGTTCATTAAGGATTTTAGTACCATAGCTGCACCATTGATTGAGGTGATTAAAAAGAGTGTGGGTTTCAAGTGAAGTAAGGAACAATAAGATGCCTTTGATTTGCTTAAGTCTAAGTTGTGTAATGCACCACTTCTTGCTTTGCCTGATTTTTCTAAGATCTTTGAAATTGAATGTGATGCATCAGGCATTGGGATTGGGGGAGTTCTCATGTAAGAGAAATGACCTATTGCATTCTTTAGTGAGAAGTTAAGCAAGGCAACATTGAATTATCCAACTTATGAGAATGAAATGTATGCACTTGTTAGGACTTTAAAAACAAGGCAACATTACCTTTGGCTCAAGGAGTTTGTAATTTATACTGATCATAAGTCTTTAAAATACTTAAAGGGGCAAGGTAAGTTGAATAGGAGACATGCAAAATGGGTTGAGTTTATTGAAACTTTTTCTTATGTAATTCAACACAAATCAGGTAAGGAAAATGTTGTTGCTGATGCATCATCATGTAGGTATACATTGATTAGCACTTTAAGTGTTAAGTTGCTGAGGTTTAAGCACATTATTGATTTGTATGCTAATATTGCTGACTTTAGTAACTATATATTGCATGTGAGAAAGTTGCCTTTAGTAAGTTTTATAGACATGAGGGGTATTTGTTCAGAGTAAATAAGCTTTGTATTCCTCAAGGGTATATGAGAGCATTACTTGTGAGAGTAGCTCATAGGGGTGGTTTAATGGGACACTTTGGCATTCAAAAGACTTTTGATGTTTTAAATGAACATTTCTTTTGGCCACATATGAAAAGGGATGTTGAAAGAGTCTGTGCCAAGTGTATTACTTGTAAACAAGCTAAGTCTAAGGTTTTGCCCCATGGTAAGTATATGCCCTTAGAAATTCCTTATGAACCTTAGACCAACATTTCTATTGATTTTATTCTTGGATTATCTAGGTCCAAGAAGGGGCAAGATTGTATTCTTGTTGTAGTTGATAGGTTTTCAAAGATGGCGCATTTCATTGCATGCACCAAAATGGATGATGCAACACACATTGCAGACTTATTTTTTAGAGAGATTGTTTGCCTACATGGAGTGTTGAAGAGTATTGTATCAGATCATGATGCAAAATTTTTGAGCCATTTTTGGAAGACATTGCGGGGTAAACTTGGAACAAGGTTGTTGTTTTCTATAACTTGCCATCCACAAATTGATGGACAGATTGAGGTAATAAATCGAACTCTTGGTACATTGTTGCATGCTGTTATTGGTAAGAACTTTAGAACCTGGGAAGAATGTTTGCCTTTTGTGGTGTTTGCCTATAATCATGTTGTTCATAGTGCTATAGGTTATTCTCCTTTCGAGCTTGTTTATGGTTTTAATCTGTTATCTCCTTTGGATTTAGTACCATTGCCTATACAAGACAAGGTCAATTTAAAAGGGAAAAAGAAGGCTGAAGTGGTTAGGCAACTTCAGGAGAAAGCTAGGCTTAACATTAAGGGAAAAACCAAACAATATGAAACACAAGCCAACAAAGGTCGTAGGCATATCACTTTTGAACCTGGTGATTGGGTTTGGATACATTTGCGGAAGGATAGATTTCCTATGCAAAGGAAATTAAAGTTGCAACCAAGGGGAGATGGTCCTTTTCAAGTGGTGGTAAGAGTCAACGATAATGCATATAAACTTGACTTGCCAGGTGAGTATAATGTGAGTGTAACATTTAATGTTTCTGACCTTTCTCCTTTTCTCTTTGATGATGTAGGTGCTGATTTGAGGACAAATCATTTTGAGGAGAGCGGGAATAATGGAAGCCATATTGTACTAGCTCAAATCAACAAGGGAGTTGATGCTTTGCAAAACTTTGGAGGACCAATGACAAGGGCAAGGTCAAAGAAAATAAAGGAAGCTCTCAACAACTTGTTGGGCGACATTTACTATCAGGAAGTTGCTAGGTACGACTTAAGGATGATAAAGGCTTCACTAAGGCTTACAAATGTGTCATTTGTGGAGGAATTTGAGAACCATGGCCTTGGGAAGGAAGTTGGATTTGGGAGCCCATGTTTGGGCTTTTAAATGGATTATTTTCATGGGTTATATTGTTATGTAGTGGGTTGAATGAATTTCCTTAATAAGCCTATCTTATTAGTTAGGGATTTTGGGGGTTAGCATATAAAAAGGGTAGAAAGGGTGGCTGGAGGGGAACCGAATTTTTGTTGAATGTATGGGCTATTTTCTCTGGTTCTCTGAGAACTAATTCTGAATTTTTATACTTGAGTGTATTGGTTCAATTGACTTATTTTCTTCAACATTATTGTTGTTAGGAATGGCATCTGAATCTTATAGTTCTGGTTCTTGGTTGTTTATAATCATTGGGTCAGAACTCCAAATCCCTTAACCTTTGTTAGAACGATCCTATACCAACATAGGTGTTGGGTTCCGTTTACATATAATTAGAGTTTGTATCACATTAGGTCTAGGCCTTGCATAATTGAAATCTAATTTTTATTTCTTAGGATCTTATTTGAATTCCTTGTATATGTTAGGTCCCAAAGCCATATCTTTTATGGTTCACATTAGATGGTCTCATTATTTAGGAATTAAAATAGTCAAAATATATAATAAAAGGTAATCTAGACCAATCACACTATTTTTTAATGAAATTCAATAGATTTAGCATACCAAAGATGTACAAATGAGCTTATTGCAATGAATATAATGTTTGATAGTGATACAAAAGTTAATTATGAGATCATTATGTGTAAATGAGTCCTTATAATGGAAAGAGAAGACTAATTATCAAAAAATGAATAGATAGTCTCATTATTTGGTAATCAAACTATTCAATACCTATAAAGAAAGCTAATCAAGATCAATGACTAATTTATTTGATGGAATTCAATGGGTTTAAAGTGCCAAAGGTGTACAAAATGCTTGTTCCATTGAATTCACCATCATTTTGATCAAATGATTCCATGCAATTAAAGGAGAAGTCATGTTATCAAAAAATGAAGAGATAGTCTCATTGTTTGGGAATCAAACCATTCAATATAAGGAAAGCTGATGAAGATCAATGACTCATTTCCCTGATGGAATTTAATGGATATAGAATACCAAAGGTGTACAAAAGTGCGTGTTCCAATAAATAGAATGCTTTATGTAGAAACAAAAGTTAATTTCACATCATTTTGTGTAAATAAGTCCCTACAATAAAGGAAGGAGACTTGTTAGTTAGAAATGAAGAGATGGTGTCCTTATTTAGGAATTGAACCACTTAATATGCATAGGAAAAGGTAATCTAGACCAATCACACCTCTTTTGATGTAATTCAATGGATTTAGAAAATCAAAGATGTAGAAATAAGCTTGTTGCATTGAATATAATGTATCAAAAAAATGAAGAAATGATCTCATTGTTTGGGAATTAAACTATCCAATACCTCTAAAGGAAGCTAATAAGGATTAATGCCTCATTAACTTAATGGAATTGAATAGATCTATAGTACTAAAGAGGTACAAACATGCTTGTTCCATTAAATATACTCCTTTGTGTAGATGAAAATGTTAATTTCACTGTCATTTTGAGTAAATGAGTCTTTTCAATGAAGGAAGAGCCTTGTTAGATAGAAATGAAGAGACATTGTCATTATTCAAGAGTTGAAACACTTACATATAGGTAATAGTAATATAGACCAATCACACCCTTTTTTTTTTTTTTTATGAAATTCAATGGATTTAGAGCACCTGAAATATATGTACAATCTTGTTGTGATAAATATAATGTTTATTATTGATATAAAGTTATCTATAAGATCATTTTGTGTAGATATGTTCTTTCAATGAAACTATTCAATACTTATAATGAAAGGCAACAAAGATCAAAGACTCATTTACATAACATAATTTGATGGATTTAAACTACCAAAGGAGTACAAACATGCTTTTCTAATGAATATAATATTTTTTGTAGATACTAAAGTTAAGTTCACCATCATTTTGTGTAAATGGGTCCATACAATGAAAAAAGAAGTCTTGTTATCCAAAAATGAAGAGACTATCTCATTCAATAATTATAAGGCAAGCAAATCAAGATCAATGAGTTATTTGCTTGATGGAATTTAAAGGATTTAGAGTACTATTTAGGAATGGAGACACTTAATATAGGTAACTAGATCAATCACACATGTTTTAGATGAAATTCGATGGATTTGGACCAAAGATGTCGAGACAAGCTTCTTGTAATGAATACAATGTTGTTGAGACAAAAGTTAATTTTGTGATCATTTTGTGTGAATGAGTCCTTGCAATGAAAAGACAAGTCTTGTTATCAAAAAATGAAAAGATGGTCTCATTGTTCAAAAATTAAATCATTTGATGCCAATGGAGAATGCTAATAAAAATCAATGACTCATTTACATGATGGAATTCAATAGATTTATAGGTATTGATGGACTTAAAGGGATTCAAAAGGTAATATAGACTAATCACACCAATTTTTGATGGACTTGAATGGATTTAGAGTACTAAAGATGTAGAAACAAGCTTCTTACGATGAATACCATGTTTGCAATTCACACAAAAGTTAATTTTGAGATTATTTTGTGTGAATGAGTCCTTACAACAAAAAGAGAAGTCTTGTTATCAAAAAGTGAAGAGGTAGTTTCATTGTTCAAGAATTAAACCATTTAATACCTATAAGGAAAGCTAATGAAAATGAATGAGTCATTTTTTTGTTGGAATTCTATCAAAAAAAGTTGTGATTGGTCTATATTAGCTTATACGTATTGTTTGTTTCAATTCTTGAATCATGAGACTAGCTCTTCATTTCTAGCTAATAATGTTGCTCCCTTTCTTGTAAGGACTCATTTACATAGAAGGATGGTGAAATTGACTTTTGTGTCTCCACAAAACATGACATTCGTTGGAGCAAGCACCTTAAACCCATCTAATGTCATTACTCTTGGTTAGTTTTACTTATAGGTATTGAATGGTTTAATTTCTTAAACAATGAGACCATCTAATGGAAGCCATATTGTACTAGCTCAAATCAATAAGGGAGTTGATGCTTTGCAAAATCCTGGAGGACCAATGACAAGGGCAAGGTCAAAGAAAATAAAGGAAGCTCTCAATAACTTGTTGTGCGACATTTACTATCAGGAAGTTGTTAGGTACGAGTTAAGGATGATGGAGGCTTCACCAGGGCCTATAAATGTGTCATCTGTGGAGGAATTTGAGAACCATGACCTTAGGAAGGAAGTTGGATTTGGGATCTCATGTTTGGGCATTTAAATGGATTATTTTCATGGGTTATATTGTTATGTAGTGAGTTGAATGAATTTCCTTAATAAGCCTATCTTATTAGCTAAGGTTTTTAGGGGTTAGCATATAAAAAGGGCCAAAAAGGTGGTTAGAGGGGAAGTCGATTTTACATGAATGTATGAGATATTTTCTCTGGTTCTTTGAGAACTAATTCTGAACTTTCATACTTAAGTATGTTGGTTCAATAGACTTATCTTCTTTAACATTGTTGTTGTTAAGAATGGCGTCTGAACTTTGTAGTTCTAATTCATGGTTGTTTATAATCATTGGGTCAGAACTCTAAATTCCTTAACCTTTGTTAGAATGATCCTATACCAACATTGGTGTTGGGTTTCGTTTACATATAATCGGAGTTCATATCATTTGGTATCAGAGCCTTGGCTTTAACTCGGGTTAGTTATACTTTTATTATTATCTATTTCATATATTCTTTATTGTTGGTTGAATAATAAAAAAAAAAAAAACAAAAGAAAAGAAGAAATTCATGTGTTTTGGGTGTTTAGCCGTTGTTGTTATTCATTTTGCAAAAATACCCATTAGTTATCTAAAAAAATCATTTATTTCTTGGGTTTCCTTTCTGATATTTGTTTCTTCTACAGAAATACTCATTAGTTAACCAAAAAAAAATAATCATGTATTTCTTGGGTTACCTTTCTGCTATTCATTCCTTCCATAGAAATACCCATTAGTTAAAAAAAAAAAAAAACTCGGCTTCATTGCTCAATTGGTCATTTATTCAATTATATTCGATAATTGATTGTTGTTCGATTGCACTGCTCATATCATTGAATTCCTTGACATTCTATTTGCTTTATTGCCCATATTCTTGATTGTGTCACTTCTCTGAAGAGGTAGGTCTAGGATTGATATATTCAAGTTTTGTTTGTTCTGAATTTAGTTTGCTTGGAACTATTAAAGGAGCTCTTAGAGTCTTGCAATTCATTATGTGAAACACGAGAGTTGAGGACTACTATACTTGAGTGGAGAGCAAAAACGCAAGGGAGTGAGTTTTGTGAGGTATCTTCTTAATTTACTAACAATCTTGCATATCTAATGTCTAATGCTAAAGAAGATAGTTTCCCACATGGAGAGGAGGAAATAGTTGTTCTAGATTTCAAATTGATTATGAAATCCTTAGAGTAAAAGTTTGATAGGATTAACCAAATGTTTTGGGAAGTTCGAGATAGGATGGATAAAATAGTAGGGGAATCGAGTGTCAATCCTAAGAGGCTAGCTAGGAGGGTCATGAAGGAGCAATTTGAACATGACTTTGGTGAAGATGGTGATGATTATTATGATGACGGTGATAATGCTAGTAGAAACTTTAGAGGTGGATTTAGAGGAAGACGTGGTAAAAGGAATGGTAAAGGAGTAAGAGGTAATGGAAATGTTTATGATAGGTACAATGGAGGTTGGGATAATAGAAATAGAGTGGAGGGAGGAGTAGATAAAAATCTTAGTAGTATTAAAATGAAAATACCTTTTTTCCAAAGGAAAGCTGACCCTGATGTCTATTTGGATTAGGAATGAAGGGTAGAATTAATATATGAGTGCCACAACTTCTCTGAGGAGAAGAAAGTGAAGTTAGCTGTGGCAGAGTTCACTGATTATGCTGTAGTATGGTGGGACCAGCAAGTTACCATTAGGAGAAGAAATTTTGAGAGAATCGTAGAAACTTGGAATAAGTTAAAGACTGTGATGAGAAGGAGATTTGTTCCTAACTCTTATTGTAGGGATTTGTATAACAAGTTGCAGAGCCTTATCCAAGATTCCAAGAGTGTGGAAGAGTACCATAAGGAGATGGAAATTGCTATGGTTAGGGCAAATGTAATGGAGGATAGGGAGGCAACTATGGCTAAGTTCCTTCAAGGGTTGAATAGAAGCATAGTTGATTTGGTAGAACTGCAACAGTATGTAGAGCTTGAAGACATGGTACACATTGCCATGAAAGTTAAGAGACAACTTAAGGGAAGGAGCACTTCTAGAAATAATCAGAACTTATGTTCATCTTTTTGGAAGTCGAACTATGGGAAGAAGGAAGAGAAGATGACTTCAAGGTTGAAAGCCAATTCACATAGACCAAAGACTAGTGGGGGCAGCCCGGAAAGGGGCAAATTTGAAGAATAACTTAAGGGCACCCAAGGAAAAACTAGAGACATCAAATGCTTTAGATGTCTGGGTAAGGGTCATATGGCTTTACAATGCCCTAACAAGAGAACCATGTACCTTAAGGAGAATAGTGACTATGTGTCTAGTAGTGATGCTAGTGATGATGACCAAATGCCACCACTAGCGGATGCTTATGATGTTGATGAAGGGAAAGAGTATCCAGAGCATGGTGGAAGACTTTTAGTAGCAAGGAGATCCCTTAGTGTGTAGGTTAAGGAGAAGGATGATGTTAAGATGAAGTGAGAAAATATTTTCCATACTTGATATTTGGTTCAAGATAGACTCTGTTGCTTGATCATTGATGGAGGTAGTTGAACTAATGTAGCGACTATAGAGTTGGTGGAAAGATTGAACTTGCCTACAACCAAACATCCTAGGCCATATAAGTTGCAATGGTTGAATGACAATGGAGTGGTGAAAGTGACTAAACAAGTTATGGTTCCATTTTCCATTGGTAGATATATGGACAAATTGTTTTGTGATGTTGTACTTATGTAGGCTAAGCATTTGTTATTGGGTCGTCCTTGGCAATTTGATAGAAAAGTTTTGCATGATGGTTACAAGAACCACTATTCCTCCACCATGGATGGAAAACCATTTACACTTGTTCCATTGACTCCAAAACAGGTGTATGAAGACCAAGTGAGACTTTATGAAAGTGAGCAAAAGAGGAAGAGCGAAAAGAAAGAGTGAGTCGAGAGAAAAGAAAGTGAAGGAGAGAAAAACAAGGTAAACACATTTGAGAGTGCTAAGTACAAGAGTGGTTAGGTTCATAAGAGTGAAGATGAAAGAAAACAAGTGAGTGTGTTTGCAAAAGGAGCAGATGTTAGGGTTGCCTTCCAAGTTAGGCAACAAATGATTTTGATCCTTTACAAGGATTCTTATTTCTCTAACACTAACCTTGATTCATCTTTGCTTAGTGCTATTTCATCTTTGTTGTAGGATTATAGTGATGTATTCCCTAAGGAGATCCTAGATGGTTTACCACTAAGGAAAGGGATTGAACATCACATTGATCTTATTCTTGGAGCTCCCATTCCTAATAAGCCAGTGTGTAGAAGTAATCTTGAGGAGACAAAGGAGCTTTAAAGGCAAGTTGATGAGTTGATGAGGAAGAGATATGTAAAGGAGAGCATGAGCCCATGTGTAGTGCCAGTGCTGCTTGTGCCAAAGAAAGATGGATCTTGGAGGATGTGTGTCAATTGTAGAGCTATCAACAAAATAACAGTTAAGTATTGACATCCTATACCCAGGCTTGATGATGCCACACACATTGCAGACATATTTTTCAGCAAGATTGTTCGCCTACATAGAGTGCCGAAGAGTATTGTATCAGATCATAATGCAAAATTTTTGAGCTATTTTTGGAAGGCATTATGAGGTAAGCTTGGAACAAGGTTGTTGTTTTCTACAACTTGCAATCCACAAATCGATGGACAGACTGAGGTAGTAAATCAAACTCTTGGTATATTATTGCGTGCTATTAATGGTAAGAACTCTAGAACTTGGGAAGAATGTTTACTTTTTGTGGAGTTTGCCTATAATTGTGTTGTTCATAATGCTACAGGTTATTCTCTTTTCGAGCTTATTTATGGTTTTAATCCATTATCTCCTTTGGATTTAGTACCATTGCCTATACATGATAGGGTTAATTTAGATGGGAAAAAGAAGGCTGAAGTGGTTAGGCAACTTCATGAGAAAGCTAGGCTTAACATTGAGAGAAAAACCAAACAATATGAAACACAAGCCAACAAAGGTAGTAGGCATATCACTTTTAAACCTGGTGATTGGGTTTGGGAACATTACGGAAGGATAGATTTCCTATGCAAAGGAAATCAAAGTTGCAACCAAGGGGAGATGGTCCTTTTTAAGTGGTGGCAAGAGTCAACAATAATGCATATAAACTTGACTTACTAGGTGAGTATAATGTGAGTGCAACATTTAATGTTTCTGACCTTTCTCCTTTTCTCCTTGATGATGTAGGTGCTGATTTGAGGACAAATCATTTTAAAGAGAGCGGGAATGATGGAAGCCATATTGTACCAACTTAAATCAATAAGGGAGTTAATGCTTTGCAAAACCTTGGAGGACCAATGACAAGGGCAAGGTCAAAGAAAATAAAGGAAGCTCTCAACAACTTGTTATGCGATATTTACTATAAGGAAGTTGCTAGGTATAAGTTAAAGATGATGGAGGCTTCACTAGGGCTTGCAAATGTGTCATCTGTGGAGGAATTTGAGAACCATGGCCTTGGGAAGGAAGTCGGATTTAGGAGCCCATGTTTAGGCATTTAAATGGATTATTTTCATGGGTTATATTGTTATGTAGTGGGTTGAATGAATTTCCTTAATAAGTCTATCTTATTAGCTAGGGTTTTTGGGGGTTAGCATATAAAAAGGGTAGAAAGGGTGGCTGGAGGGGAAGTCGATTTTTCATGAATATATGAACTATTTTCATTGGTTCTTTGAAAACTAATTCTGAACTTTCATATTTGAGTGTGTTGGTTCAATAGACTTATCTTCTTCAACATTGTTGTTGTTAGGAGTGGCGTCTGAATCTTATAATTCTGGTTCTTGGTTGTTTATAATTATTGGGTTAGAACTCCAAATCCCTTAACCTTTGTTGGAACGATCCTATACCAACATTGGTGTTGGGTTCCATTTACATATAATCGGAGTTCGTATCATTACTTGATAAGGGATTGAACCCTAACTCCACCACAAAAGCTAGCTCAAGAGTGGAGGTTTGACCCAACCTTTATAAACAGCCCAAAGACCCCCTCAAGAACCGATATGGGACACATCATGCCCGACCCCTTTAAACTGCACATCCACATGCTGCCTCTGTCGGTGATTGGCATGGTGGCAGGGAACCTCTGTACATGCACCCACTCGACCCATTGATGTTTGGCTCTAATACCACCTGATAAGGATTGAACCTTAATTCCACCACGAAAGCTAGCTCAAGAGTGGAGGTTTGACCCAACCCTTATAAACAGCCCAAAGACCCCTTTAGGACTTAGCTTGTCTACAAGGAATAAACTTGGCATAGACTCTTTCAACATCTCTTTTCATATATGGCTAAAAGAAATGTTCATTTAAGCCATCAAAAGTCTTTTGAATGCCAAAGTGTCCCATTAAACCACCCCTATGAGCTTTTCTCATAAGTAATGCTTTCATAGACCCTTGAGGAATACAAAGCTTATTTACCTTAAACAAATACCCCTCATGTCTATAGAACTTACCAAAGGCAGCTTTCTCACATGCAGCATATACGTTACTAAAATTAGTATCATTAGCATACAAATCAATAATATGCTCAAACCCTAGCAACTTAACGCTCAAAATGCTAATCAATGTGTACCTACATGACAATGTGTCGGCAACAACATTTTCTTTACCTGATTTGTATTAAATTATATAAGAAAAAGTTTCAATAAACTCAACCTATTTTGCATGTCTCCTATTCAACTTACCTTGCCCTTCAAGTATTTTAAAGACTTCATATATTAGTTATGAATTACAAACTTCTCTTGCGGCTAAAGTTAATGCTGCCATGTTTCTTAAAGTCCTAACAAGTGTGCTTACATTTTCTTTATCATAAGTTGGATAAATTCAATGTTGCCCCACTCAAACTTCTCCGATGCAAACTCTTCTGAATAAAGAAATGCAATAGGTCATTTCCTCATGAGAACTCTCTCAAATCCCAATACCTAACGCCATCAACATTCAATTTCAAAGATCTTTAGGAAAAAATTTAGGCCCCAAGAAAGGCAAGAAGTGGGTGCATCTAACATAAGCTTAGACTTAAGCAAATCAAAGGCATCTTGTTGTTCCTTTATAAAATTTACCACTTGAAACCCACACTCTTTTTTAATCACCTCAATCAATGGTCAACTATTGTATTAAAAATCCTTAATGAACCTCTATTAAAAGTCTAAGCTAAACCATAGAAACTCCTCACATCACTCATACTCATTAGGTGTACCGGCTATTTGAATTGCCTTAATCTCTTCTCTTTATCAACCTCTATGTTCCATGAGCTAAACACAATATAACCCAAGAAATTGAATGATCTTGCAAATATTGCATTTCTTCAAATTTAGCATACATTTCTCTTTCCTTTAAAAACATCAAGCAATATTAAGAAAAATGTATCACATCTGTCCATCTTCTAAATTTCTTATGCTGTGCTTATATCAATTGATCAAAAAGCCACACACAACTTTCCTAAGAAAGGTCTCAAAAACATGATTCCAATTAAATTCCTCATAAACAGTACTAGGTTGTATGAGTCAAACCAAAAGGGCATTTACTAAACCATTCATTACAAATCCATGCTTGGTCTTTGAAGAATGCAATTTTTTCCCATCATCTCCTTCCCTCATTAATTGATGATACCCACTCTTAAGTCAATTTTAGAGAAGTTACAAGTAAGCATGTAATTCATCTAGAAATTTATCAAGCCTAGTATTGGGGATGTTGATACTGTAAGATCTTTATTTTGTTGATAACTCTACAATCGACACATATCCTCCAAGAAATCCATCATTCTTGCAACAAGCAACACTAGAATGACATGGACTTATGCTCTCCCTTACATTGCCCTTAAACCTCATACAACTCATCAACTTGGCTACTTGAAGCTCACTATTGTCTACTCAGAAGTTTATCATCATTAGTTACATTGACTTATTCGGAAAATGGGAGCTGCAGGATAAGATCAATCGTGATGTTAATCCCTTGCCTTTGGTGGTAAACCATCTAAGATCTCTCTTTAGGGATACATTATTTAATCTGCAGACAAAGATGAAATAGCATTCTTAGGCAAAGATGATCAGACTGTTAGTGTTAAGAGAAATAAAGAATCCTTGTAAAGGATCAAAGCAATGATGCCTGTTGCCTTAGCTTGGAAGGTAACCCTAACAGCTTCTTTTGCAAACACATCTCACTTGTTTTATTTATCTTCACTCTTTGTGAACCTTAACCAACTCTTGTACTTAAGCACTCACCATCAAATGTGTGTTTACCTTTTTTTCTCTCCTTCACTTTCTTTTTACTCAACTTTCTCTTTCTTTTCACTCTTCCTCTTTTGCTCACTTTCATAAAGTCTCACTTGGTTTTCATACACCTGTTTTGGAGTCAATGGAATAAGTGTAAATGGTTTTCTCTTCATGGTGGAAGAATAGCGGTTCTTATAACCATCATACAAAATTTTTCTATCAAATTGCCAAGGATGGCCCAAGAACAAATGCCAAGCATGCATATGTACAACATCACAAAACAACTCGTCCTTATATCTACTAATGGAAAATGGAACCACAACTTTTTTAGTCACTTTCACCACTCCATTGTCATTCAACCATTGCAAATTATATGGCCTAGGATGTTTGGTTGGTAGGCAAGTTTTCAATTTTCCACAACTCCTGTACTCACTCCATTAGTGCAACTACCTCCATCGATGATCAAGCAACAGAGTCTATCTTGAACCAAACATTGAGTATGGAAAATATTTTCTTGCTGAATCTTAACATCATCCCCCTCCTTAACCTGCACACTGAGGGCTTTCCTTGCTACTAAAAGCCTTCCATCATGCTCTGGATACTCTATCCCTTCGTCAACATCATTAACATCCTCTAGTGGTAGCATTTGGTCTTTATCACTAGCATCATTGCTAGACATATAGTCACCATTCTCCTTAAAGTACATGGTTCTCTTGTTAAGACATTGTGAAGCCACATGACCCCTACCTAGACATCTAAAAGCAATTTTGGATGTCTCTAGTTTTTCTCTTTTAGGTACCACTCCCCGTCAAGTTTTTTCTTCAAATTTGCCCCTTTTTCTAGGCTGCCCCCACTAGTCTTGGTCTTGTGTAATGGTTTTTAAGCTTAGAAGTCATCCTTTCTTCCTTCTTCCCCCAGTTTGACTTCCAAAAAGATGAACCTAAGTTCTGATTATTTCTAGAAGTGCTCCTTCCCTTAAGTTGCCTCTCAACTTTCATGGCAATATGTACCATGTCTTCAAGCTCTACATAGTGTTGTAGTTCTACCACATAAGCTATGCTTTTATTCAACCCTTGAGGAACCTAGCCATGGTTGCCTCCCTGTCCTCCATTACATTTGCCTTAACCATAGCAATTTCCATCTCCTTATGGTACTCTTCCACACTCTTGGAACCTTGTATAAGGCTCTGCAACTTGTTATACAAATCCTTATAATAAGAGCTGGGAACAAATCTCCTTCTTATCACAGTCTTCAACTCATTCCAAGTTTCTACGGTTCTCTCAAAATTTCTTCTCCTAGTGGTAACGTGCTGGTCCCACCATATTATAGTATAATCAGTGAACTCTACCACAGCTAACTTCACTTTCTTCTCCTTAGAAAAGTTGTGGCACTCATATATTAATTCTACCCTTCATTCCCAATCTAAATAGACATCAAGTTCAGCTTTTCCTTGGAAAGAAGGTATTTTCATTTTAATACTACTAAGATTTTTGTCTACTCCTTCCTTTACTTTATTTCTATTATCCCAACCTCCATTGTACCTATCATAAACATTTCCATTGCCTCTTATTTCTCTACCATTTTTATTACCACGTCCTCTTATAAATCCACCTCTGAAGTTTCTACTAACATTATCACTGTCATCATAATAATCATCTCCATCTTCACCAATGTCATGTTCAAATTGCTCTTTCATGACCCTCCCAACTAGCCTTTTAGGATTGACATTTGATTCCCCTTCTATTTTATCCATCCTATCTCGAACTTCCCAAAACATTTGGTCAATCCTATCAAACTTCTGCTCTAAGGATTTCATAAGTAATTTGAAATCTGGAACAACTACTTCCTCCTCTCCATGTGGAAAACTGCTTTCTTTAGCATTAGACATTGGATATGTAAGATTGTTAGTAAATAAAGAATATACCTCACAAAACTCAACTATAGTAGTCCTTAACTCTTGTGTTTCACACAATGAATTGCAAGACTCTAAGAGCTCTTTCAATAGTTCCAAGCAAACTAAATTTAGAATAAACAAAACTTGAATATATCAATCCTAGACCTACCTCTTCAGAGAAGTGACATGATTAAGAAGATGGGTAATAAAGCAAACAGAATGTCAAGGAATTCAATGATATGAGTAGTGCAATCGGACAACAATCAATTATCGAATATAATTGCATAAATGACCAATTGAGCAATAAAGCTGAGTTTTTTTATTTTTTGGTTAACTAATGAGCATTTCTATAGAAGAAATGAATAGTAGAAAGACAACCCAAGAAATACACGATTTTTTTTTGGTTAACTAACAGGTATTTTTGTAGAAGAAACAAATATCAGAAAGGAAACCCTAGAAATGCATGATTTTGTTTTTTTTTCTTCTTCTCCTTTTCTTTTGTTTTTTTTTTTTTAATTATTCAACCAACAATGAAGAATACATGAAATAGATGACAACCAAAGTATAACTAACCTGAGTTAGAGTCAAGGCTCTGATAACCTTTGTACATGCGCCCACTCGACCCACTGGTGTTTGGCTTTGATACCACTTGATAAGGGATTGAACCCTAACTCCACCATGAAAGCTAGTTCAAGAGTGAAGGTTTGACCCAACCCTTATAAATAGCCCAAAGACCCCCTTGGGAACCAATGTGGGACACATCACCATCTCTTTATTTTTTGATATCATGACTCTCTTTTATTGCAAGGATTCATTCACACAAAATGATCTTGTAATTAACATTTGTGTCAACAATAAGCATTATATTCTTTGCAATAATCTTTTTTATGCATATTTAGTACTCTAAATCCATCAAATTCCTTCAAACAAAGCTTTGATTAATCTCAATTAGCATTTTTTTATACCTATTAATTTTTTTAATTTCTGAATAATGAGGCCTTCTCTTCATTTCTAGCTAATAAGGCTCCTTACTTTGTTGTAAGGACTCATTTACACAAAATCGGGGTAAAATTAGCTTTTATGTTTACACAAGAGTTATATTCATTGGAACAAACATGATTGTACACCTTTGGTACTCTAAATTTGGGTTCCTCTTCATCTTGGAAGCCAAAATTGGATAAAAGGGGATGGTAAGGCTAATTACAAGCCCAACGCCAAATCTTACATGAGTAACAAGGTGAAAGGTAATTCTAATTCCCAACCTAGTAAAAATAACGATGTTAAATGTTTATGTATCTAGGAAGGGGATATATTACATCTTAATGTTTAAATTAGTGTACCATGATGTTGCAGTGTAATGGTGATATTGAGATAGAAAGTGAGTCCGATGATGATTCCATGCCACCATTGAAAGATGTAAGTGATGGAAAGGAGTACCCAATTGAGGGAGATGTGTTTGTGGCTAGATGAGCATTGGGTCAACAAGCCAAGGAAGATGATGAAGTGCAAAGAGATAATATCTTCCACATATAGTGGCACATCAAAGATAAGGTATGCAACATGATCATTGATGGGGGTTGTATAAATGTAGCTACTCTAGTTGAAAAGCTTAATTTACCTACCATGAAGCACCTAAGGCTATATAGGCTTCAATGGTTGAATGAGTGTGGGGAGTCTAAGGTAAATAAGTAGTTATTAGTATCATTTACTATTGGAAGATATACTGATGAGGTCTTGTGTGATGTTGTACCCATGCATGTTGGGCATATTTTGTTGGGAAGACAATCACAATGTGATCGACATGTAATGTATAATGGGTTTAAGAATAGGTACTCTTTTGTAATAAATGATAAACCCATTACTCAAGTACCTTTAAAACCTTGCCAAGTATATGATGATCAATTAAGGAATAGAAAAAAGAGAGTGAGATGAAAAAAGAAAAAAGAAAAAGAAATTAAGACTAAGAGGAGAAAAGAGGAAAAGAATGGAGAGAAAGGAGATAAGACTAAGAGAAAAGAAGAAAGAGGGTAAGAGAGAAAAATTGAGAGTTTGTATGTAGAAGAGAGTGATGTTAAGAGAGGTTTCTATTTAAAATAGCCTATAATGGTACTTTTATGCAAAGAGGCTTATTTTAGTACTAATGAACTTAGCCCTTCTTTCTCTAGTGTTGTCATTTATCTTTTGTAAGAATTTAATGATGTTTTTCACAAACAACCAAGAGGCATGCCATCTTTGAGGTGAATAGAACATTAGATTGAATTCATCCAAGGTATGATAATTCTAAATTGATTGGCCTATAGAAGTAATTTTGAGGTAACAAAGGAGCTTCAAAGGCAAATTAATGAGCTCATGGCAAAGGGATATATGAGGAAAAGCATGAGTCTAAGTGCTGTTTTAGTATTACTTGTGCCGTTTTAGTATTACTTGTGCCTAAGAAGGATGGGACTTGGAGGATTAACAAAATCAAGTAAAAGATCTAAGATCTCAAGGCCCAACAAACACAAGACCATCAAATGCTAGTGTCCCTACTAGACCTAGTTAACCCTTAAAATACAGAGGTTCTAGATTAGCTAGAATCTTCTAAAGCCCAATAACTTGAAAGCCGTGAAAATAATGAATTCTTGTTTCTTTTAATAGAAATCACTACTCAAAAATGCCTTCTTAAAATCCATTTGAAAATTACTAACCAATTTTCTTTGGAAACCATAACTTTAGTAGATACTAGTGCAGATCTTAAATGTATATAGGAAGGCCTTACACCTACCAAGTATTTTGAAAAAATGTTGGAAAGCCTAAAGTTTGCCATCAATCATAAGCTATAAGTCAACTACAAGCTATCTGGTGTCTAAGTTTGCCATCAAGGTATCAACATCCAAACTTCCTTTGTTCTTGTCAAAAACCTAAAGCAAAAGGTAATCCTTGGAAATCTCTTTCTCAATTTGATTAAGCCTTTCAAGTTTTTGATCAAAAAATCGGAATTACACACCACTATCCTTGATGCATGGAATACATTGTTTCTTTTTGAATGCTTAATAGATCCTTAGATGATGCAAACCCAAACAACATGGCTTAGGGATCCAACATGCACAAGGAATCAAACGAAATCCTAAAAAGGCTAAATTAAATATCAATCATGCAAGACTTACCCAATGTTCAAAGAAACATGAACCAAAGGTATGGAAGAAGGACATGGATGCCACACTCCAAAAAAGAACAAATTTAGAATTGATAAGTTAGGTTGAATGCCACTGAAAGAGTTAGTTCTTAATAAGTTCTTTAGTTCTTAAAAGAATTGATGGAGAAAATTCTCATTTTTATTTAACCAAATATTCTGCCTCCTTTAACAATGAAATCAAACCTATTTATAGGAAGAATTAACAATCATAGAGAAACCCTAGAGATAAGGACAAACATCCTAAATAGGTTGACAACAAATCTACTCCTTTTTTTAGGAGTTGTAGAAACCCTACTCATTTTTTTTTTTTTATGAGTTATTGCATTAACTCTTATGATCACTTAACATAGGCCTATTAACATACTTATAAAATTAATAAAGCCTTGATCCACATTAAGATATGATTTGCCACCATTTAGGCTTAAATCAGCTTTTCTGGCCCAAATTTCTTCAATTAGTCAGCTAAGTGCCTCTTTCATCCTTTGAGCTCTTGAATGTGATTGAAGAAATTTAGGCCAAAGAAGATAATTCAAGCTTGAAGGGCAATAGAGCATACCTCAATGTGGGATAAGGCTTTATTAATTTCATTGTAGAACTTAAAAGACTAAGGTTATAATAAAATCCAATACTAAATAAGAATTTGTTATAAAAATAGGAGTTTATAATAAAATAAGAGTGTTCTTATGTTTTAGGAGTTTATCATTGTCTTTATTTTTAGGTTTTTAAGGTTTTTAAATTAGCTTATAAATAGGCTTGATTTCATTGTTAAAAATAGCAAAACATTATTAAAAATGAAAGTGATAATTTTTTCCTTTTGTTCTTTCAAGCACTAAAGAACATATTTTAGTACAAATGAGCTTAACCCCTCTTTGCATAGTGATGTTTCTCTTTTGCAAGAATTTGGTGATGTTTTTCCTAAAGTATGAAATAATTTACCACCTTTTAAAGGGAATAGAACATCATATTGAAATCATCCTTGGTGCAACAATTCCAAAGGATTCAACATTGCAAACTAGCAAACTTGTTAGTGCAAAATGAAGAGGAGGTCTCCTTATTCAAGAATTGAAACTTTCAAAACCTATAATCAAAATCTAATCATGATTAATGACTCCCTTGTTTGATGGAATCCAATGGATTAAAAGTATTAATTCCATGCAAACATACTGATGGCAATGAATATAATGTTTGATGTAGATGCAAAAGTCAATTTTAAGATCATTTTGTGTGAAGCAATCTTTGCAACAAGAGGAACCTTGTTAGCAAGAAATGAAGAGATTGTCTTGAAATTCAAAAATAATAAATTTCAATACTTGTAGGAAAATCTAAATCAAGATTATTGAGTCCTTTGTTTGATGGAATTCAATGAATTTAAAGTACTAAAGGTGTACAAATGTGCTTGTTACAATTAATATAATATTTAATGTTGACATGGTAGTTGAATTCAAGATCATTTTGTACGAATAAATCCTTGCAACAAAAGAAAGGACCTTGTTGGTAAGAAATTAAGAGACAATCTCATTATTGAAGAATTCAACTAATTTGTACTTAGAAATGAAGCTAACCATGATCAAGCACCCCTTTGTTTGATGTAATTCAATGGATTTAAAGTACAGATGTGCTTGTTCCAATGAATATAATGTTTAGTGTAAAGACAACAATTAATTTCAAGATTATTTTTGTGAATGAGTCCTTGCTATGAAATGAGAAGCTAAGTTAGAAAGAAATGTTGAGTCAATCTCATTATTAAGCAATTGAACCACTCAATACCTACAAGAAAAGCTTGTCAAGATCAATGACTCCTTTGTTTGATGGAATTCAATGGATTTAGATTGCCAAGGGCATACAAACACGTTTATTGTAATGAATTTAATGTTTGGTGTTGACAAAAAAATTAATTTCCAAATCATTTTGTGTGAATGAGTCCTTTCTAAAATTGGAGGAGCCTCGTTAGTAGGAAATGAGCCACTCAATACGAGTAAGAAAAGCAAATCAAGATAGGAAAAAAAAAATGTGTTACAGTGAATATAATGTTAGTGTGGATGCAAAAGTTAATTTCAAGATCATTTTGTGTGAATGGCTTCTTACAATGGAATAAGAAGTAATTTTAGCAATAGGTGAAGTGATATTCTCACCTTTCATGTGATAAACCATTCCAACCATGTGAGAAAACTTAATCATGATCAATTATGCCTATGTTTGATGGACTTTAATGGATTCATACTACCAAAGTTGTATTGATGTGCTTGGTGCAAGGAACTTAATGTTTGGTATAGATATAAAAATTCATTTCATAATGATTATGTGTGAATAACTCCTTAGAATGAAAGAAGTTGGCTTCTCTGCAAGAAATGAAGTGATAATCTAATCTTTCATGTAATAAACCATTCCAACCATTTATAAAAATCTAATCAAGATTAAGGACCTCTATGTTTGGTGGATTTCAATTGATTTGTTTAGACTACTAAAATTGTACTTTTGACCTGAGCAAGAAATCTAATGTTTGGTGTTGATACAAAATTTAATTTCATGTTCATTTTGTCTAAGAGAGTCTTTGCAATGAAAAGAGAAGCCATATTAGCATGAAATGAAGTAGGGTTTTATCCTTTAGGAATTCAACCATTCAATTCCTAGAAGAATAGCCTTTCAAGATCAAGACTCATGATCATTTTTTCTAAATGAGTCCTTTCAAAGAAAGAGGAAGCCATATTAGCATGAAATGAAGTATAGGTTGTATGCTTCAAGATTCAACCATTCAATCCTTGGAAGAATAACTAATGAAGATCAATGAGACCTTTGTTTCATAAACTTGAATGGATTGATTGCCAAAGGTGTATTTATGTGCATATCACAAAGAATCTAATGTTTGGTGTAGACAAAATGATTCATTTCAAAATCATTTGTCTTGATGAGTCCTGGCAACAAAGGGACAAGACTTGCTAGCAAGAAATGAAGTGGTGGTCTCATCTTTTACACAATTAACCATTCAAACCATACTAAAAAAGTTAATCAAGATCATTAAATCCTTTGGTGTATGGAATTCATTCAATTAAGTCTACCAAGGGTGTATTGATGTGGTTATCACAATGAATCTAAAATTTGGTGTAAAAAAGAGTTAATTTCATGTTTAATTTGTATAGGTGAGCCTTGTAATGAAAAGAGAAGCATTGCTAGTAAAAAATGAAGAGACAATATGATTTTTCAAATAATGAATCATTCAAACCATGTTAGAACACATAATCAAGATCAATAACTTTTAGGTAATGAAACATTCAAACCATGAAAAAAAAAAAAACCATTGAATTCCATTGCACACCTTGGGTACTCTGAACCCATTGAATGGTTTAATTCTTGAACAATGAGACCACCTCTTCATTTTAATAACAAAGCTTTTATTTTCATTACAAGGACACATTTGCATAAAATCATCTCATAATTAACCTTTTGTCAATTGCAAACATTATGTTTTTTGTAGCAAGCTCATTTGTACAACTTTGATACTCTAAATCCATGAAATTTCATTTAAAAGAGGTGTGGTTGGCCAAGATTATCTTTCTTTTTAAACATATTGAGTGTTTAAATTGGTGAATAATGAGACAGTCTCTTCATTTCTAATCAACAGGGCTTTTTCCTTTTGTTGTAAGGACTCATTTGCACAAAATGATAGTGAAATTAACTTTTGTACCCACACAAAACATTGTATTCATTGAAACATGTTCATTTTCACACCTTTAAGACACTAAACCTATTGAATTCCATCAAGTAAATGAGCCACTAATCAAGATTAGCTTCCCTTAATAATGAGACTCTCTCCATTTTTTTTATAACAAGACTTCTTTTTTTGTTGCATGGACTCATTCACATAAAAAATGATCTCATAATTAACTTTTGTGTCATCAAACATTATATTCAATGCCACAAGCTTGTTTGTACCTCTTTGGTACTCTAAATCAATTGAGTTCCATCAAAAAAAGGTGTGATTTGTCTAGATTGCCTTTTCTTATATGTATTGAGTGTTTCAATTATTGAATAATGAGATCGTCTCTTCATTTCCAATTAAAAAGACATGTTCCTTTGTTTTAAGGACTCATTTATGCAAAATGATGTTGAAATTAACTTTTGTGTCCACATAAACATTATATTCAATGGAAAAGCATGTTTGGACACCTTTGATACTCTAAACCCATTGAATTATATCAAGTAAATGAATCATTGATCTTGACTAACTTTCCTTAAAGATATTGAATAGTTTAATTTTTGAACAAAGAGACCATCTCTTCAATTTTTTATAACAAGGCACCATTTCTTTGTTGCAAGGACTCATTCACACAAAATGATCTTGTAATTAACAAATTATAATGAACTTGTTTGTACATCTTTGATACTCTAAACCCATTGAATTCTATCAAAAAAAAAAAAAAAAAGAAAAAGATTGTAATTGGTCTAGATAACCTTTTCATATATCCATTAAGTGTTTCAATTATTGAATAATGAGACCATCTCTTCATTTCAAACAAACAAGGCTCCTTCTTTTATTACTAATGAGATCCATGGAGGGCTTCTAAAGATCCATTGAGCATTCAAGAAGGGCCAATCACATGTTCAAGTGCTAAATAGATGAAAGAAGCACTCAAAGGATTATTGAAGAAATTTGGGTCAAAAAAGCTAATTCAAGCTTAAAGGGCAACAAAACATATCATAATGAGGCTCAAGACTTTATTAATTGAATATGTTGAATGGCCCAATGTCTTAATTGTAAGGAATTTTGTAACAACTCCTAAAACAAATAGGAGTAGATTTGTTGTTAGCTTATTTACGAAATAAAATTTTCTCCTTTGGTTCTTTCATAAACTAAAGAAGTTATCAAGAACTAACTCTTCATGTGGCATTTAACTCAACTTATCAATACCAAATTTTTTCTTTTCTCAAGTGTGATATATGTATCCTTTCTTTATACCTCAAGATCATTTTCCTTGAACATTGGGTCTAGGTCTTACAAGATTGAAAACTAAATTTGCTTTCTTGGGTTCTTGTTTGATTCCTTATGCATGTTGGGTCCCCAAGCCACATGTTTTGGGGTCCACATCAAATAATATCAAAGCTTGAGGGCTTAAATTAGGTTTATTTATCTAAATTTGAGTTTTTCTTTTGTTCTTCTTAGCCTCATTCTAAAACATCTTTTTCTTTGAATCTGTAGACCCTAGTTTTTTTTTTTTTTTTCAGTAAGCAAACCCTAGTTTATCTTTTCTTGTCTTTAAATCCTTGTAAAATGAAACAATGAACAATGTTCTTTGTTGCAATGAACAATTGTATTATGTGAAGTAAATCCATGCAACAATTGTTTACTTCTTTGTATTAATAGGCTTTATATTAAGTGAAGTCACCCAATTTGTTTTTCCAATGAAATGTAAAGTCTTGTCTTGGAAAATTAATGAGGTAATCTCATTGTTCAAAAATTAAACCATTCAATATCTATAAGGAAAGTTAAAAAAGATCAATGACTCATTTTACTTGGTGGAACTCAATTGGTATAGTGTACCAAAGGTGTGCACATGTGCTTGTTCAAATTAATATAATATTTTGAGTAGACACAAATGTGCTTATTTGTATTGGGTGTTTCAATTCCTAAATAATGAGATTATCTCTTTATTTTTAACTTACAAAGCTTCTTCTTTCATTCTAAACACTGATTTACAAAAAATATGTATAAAAAATGGTACGGTAGACAAATCACACCATTTTTTAATGGAATTTAATGGATTTAAAGTACCAAAAATGTATAAACAAGCTTGTTGTAATGAATATAATATTTGTTGTTTAAACAAAATTTAATTATGAGATCATTTTGCATGAATGAGTCCTTGGAATGATGGAAGGGGCCTTCTTAGCTAGAAATGAAAAATGGTCTCATTCAAAAAAGTAAACCATTCAATACCTGTAAGGAAAGCTAATTAAGATCAGTGATTCAATTTGCTTAAAGGAATTCAATGTGTATAGAGTACCAAAGTTGTTTAAACATGCTTGTTCCAATGATTACAATGTTTTTTGTAGACACAAATGTGCTTATATGTATTAGGTGTTTCAATTCTTGAATAATGAGACTGACACTTGATTACAAACTAACAAAGCTCCTACTTTCATTGCAAGCACTTATTTACACAAAAATATTTAAAGAAATGGTAATCTTGGCTAGCCATACCATTTTTTGATGGAATTCAATGGATTTAGGGCACCAAAGATGCACAAATAACATTGTTGTAATGAATATAATGCTTTGTGTGGACAAAAATGGCAATTTCACCATCCTTTTGTGTAACTTTGTCGTTCGAGTGAAATTTGACATCTTGTCATGAAAAATTGAAGAGATTGTCTCATTCTTCAAGTATTAGGCCTTTCAATACCTATAACAAAAACTAATAAAGATCAATGACTCATTTTACTTGATGGAATTCGATGGGTACATAGTACCAAAGGTATGCAAATGTGCTTGCTCCAATGAATATAATGTTTTGAGTGGGTACAAACTTACTCATATGAATTGAATGTTTCTATTCCTAAATAATGAGACTATCTCTTTATTTCTAGCAAAAAAAAGCTCCTTTTTTTATTGGAAATACTCATTTACACAAAAGATGCATAAGAAATGGTAATCTAGACTGATCACACCATTTTGTTTATAGAATTCAATAAATTTAGTGTACCAAGGATGTTCAAATGAACCTGTTGCAATGAATATAATGTTTTTAAATGCCACAAAAGTTAATTATGAGATCTATTTGTGTGAATTAGTCCTTGCAATGAAGGAAGAAGGCCTGTTAGCCAGAAATTAAAAGATGATTTCATTAAGAAAATGAAAAGACTCAATATGTATTTGAAAAGGTAATCTAGACCAATCACACTTTTTGTTTTTGATGAAATTCAATGTATTTGGAGTACTAACAAGGTACAATCAAGCTTTTTGCAATGAATATAATGTTTTATGTGGATACAAATGTTAATTTCACTATCATTTTGTGTAAATTTGTACTTCCAATGAAAAGTGAAGTCTTGTCATGAAAAATTAAAGAGTCATTTGCATTGCTTAGAAATTAAACCATTCAGTCCTTATAAAAACTAATAAAGATCAACGAATCATTTCACTTAATGGAATTCAATGGGGACATAATACCAAAGGTGTGCAATTGTGTTTATTCCAATGAATATAATGTTTTATGTAGACATAAATGTGCTTATATATATTAAGTGTTTGAATTCCTAAATAATGAGACTACCTCTTCATTTCAAACTAACAAAGCTCCTTCTTTTGTTGCAAGCACCCGTTTACACAAAATATGTAAAAGAAATGGTAATATAGGCCAATCACACCATTTTTTGATGGAATTCAATGGATTTT